>CM057455.1:1085725833-1087087500 GCA_016271365.2 Neoceratodus forsteri
CACAGCTCAGTGTCTGCTTTTGCCTCCTTAACTGTCCTCTTTGCTTCCTTACTTCTCAATTGGCATTCTCCCCATTCTTTCTCCACCTGCATTTCCCTGTACTTGGTGAAGCCCTTTTTTGGCCCTCACTGCTTCCCTGAACCTTTTTGAGAACCATATTGGTTTCTTGTATCTGTTTCTTTTGGTTACAGGTCTCATGTATAACTTAGATACCTCAAGAATGGTCCCCTTAATTGCCCCTATCTATCCTCCACACCTTTGATGCTGTCTAATGTGACTAATTTGTTCCAGACCAACTCCCGCACCCTGTTGAAGTTTGCCCTTTGTGAAATCAAGGACCTCAGTCCTTGATGGGCCTTTCTGGTTGCAAGGGCCAGCTCGAGCCAAATAGAGTTATGGTCACTGGACCCTAATGGCTCCCATACCTGCATACCTCCTACCACCTCAGAGTTGGTGAGCACCACATACAGAATGGCAGCCTACCCTGTGTGATCCTTAACCAGCTATACCAGCAGACAGTCCTGGAATGTATCCAGCAGGGCCTGACTTGTGGTGCTACTAGCAGCTAAAATATCTAATGTCATCAGCCTGCTATAACATGCCAGTCACAGGTACGGAATGAGTTGAGTTGCACACTGTCAAACTGTACCATACTAATGAACTGTATGCTAAAGGCTGTGAAACTTATCATCTGTTTGTCAAATGAACTTGACACCAGTCTACAAAACAACGCAAAATCTCTTTAGATGGGTGGCAGCTCTACAAGTTATTGAGGGGCACTGAAAATAATGGGAGCAACATATAGTACTATGAAGAACTGGAAGGGGTCAAGGTAACTCAGGATGCCTTAGATATTTTCATAGGGAACTGCTGTGTCCTTAGCCATGAAGTCAAAACCTAAATGTCATTTCATGGGAAGTCTTTGTACCATGGTTTCAAAAAAATGAAGTGGTGAAGCCCAGTGCTACCTCACATTAGAATATAGGAACATATATTTATTTATTTATTTATTCATTCATTCATTTAACCGTTTTACCACAAAATCATACTTAGCAGAACATAGCTCATTTCCAGATGTGTCCTGGGGGAAAGGGTGCAGGGAAACACAATCAAAAATGGTGCAATAAAGTGCACACAATAGAAGGTGTAACAGTGTTAAAATGTAACACAAATATGTTTCTGCAAGCTGGGTACAGCGCACAATAACAGGTATGCAGAGGTCCAGCAGCAAGGGGCCATTATACAAAAGTTAATCTGCAAAACATAGGGAATGACTGACAAAGAAAGGCCAAGGGTACATTGCGTTCATCTCCAGTCATCCAGGCAGTAGTAGTAGTAATTTTATTTGTTAAGGGCCCATTCCCGGGGCTCAGGGCACTTTTCACAGGTAAAAACTTAAAGGTGATGTGCCACTTCACCGGGAGCCAGTGCAGATCATGCAGGACCGGGGTCACATGACAGGACCTTGGATGCCCATCACTAACCTGGCCCCTGCATTCTGCACCAGCTCCAGAAATCATAAGACACCCCCAACCCCAATGTATAGAGCATTACAGTAGTCAAGTATGGAAGTCACAAATGCATGTACCAGAGAAGGCAACTGTAGTAGTCACCATCATTTAAAGTACAGTACCTATAACAATTGTTCAATGGAAAGTGCTGCCAGTACATTTTATGGACATTGACACAATTGAGAACAAAACTGCCAATGGCAGAAACCTCGTGGAAACCAAGGTCAAGTAATCCAATTTTTTTCTCCCTCAGAAATTATACTTTTGCTATGAAGTGTGCTTCACATAAGCCTCCCATCCCCAATGAATGAAATGCTGCATTCAGCAATGTAATTTTCCATGAGGAACTAATCCTACCTGAGTTTAAAAGACTTAACAATTCCCACTTGCATCATTCCCTTTGGCTGCCTGTTCCATAGGTTTACTACTGCCTGGGTGAAAAACATGCAGCCTCACATTCTCCCTAATTCTATTCTCCCATCAGCACAGGGTGTGCCCTCCAGTTGTACTGCCCTGAATAAGCTGAGCATTTTCCACATCTACCTTACCCACTCAGTTTAAATGTCTCTAATCTAAGTACCAATGACACTGTGAGGTACCAAAGAAAGGTAGGAATTGTTTTACTTTTTTTGGTTCATTTTTGTTAACCAGGTAAGTGTGCTGGATATAAAATGCCTATTTTCACCACAATCTTGAAGAGTACAAGTTAGCCATACAACTAACAGTGATTAAAATTGCAGGTAGATGATCATGTACAGTATATCTGAGTGCAAAAATAACACAGCATATATTATCTATACACAGTTCAAAAATGAGGAACGACATCTGAGCATTAAGTACAGGTACAGACACTGTCGACAAGTGGATAATTGTATTAGTCATAATTAAAGAGTATGTGAGAAGAGGTACTATGAAGGGCCAGTGTAAGGGAATACCAGAATTTTGAAGTCAATGAGGAGAAAGCCTGTTCTCTCATATTTGTAGCATACTTAGGAACAAATAACAGAGACTTATCAGTAGACCCTACAAGGGTGAGCTTGATAAGGGTGCTGAAACAGAATAGTGGTATCAAAGAACTTGAGACCTGAGTAACTTATCAATAAAAGTGCTAAGGACATATGAACATCCAGCTGAAGGAGATAGGCAACCCAATCCAGAATACACAGAAACATAGACAATGTCAGAAGAAGAAGAAGAAGGAAACCAACAGTCCATCCAGTCTGCCCAAATATTTCCCTACCACTCCCTGTGACCTACTGTTCTGGTGAGATTTTTACCATCCTGACACACACACACACATATCTAATTCTCCTTAGTGTAACTATCAGTCCCTTTATGCTGTCCCAACCGTGCTTCAACCCATTTATAGTTATTTTCCCCTACCACCTCAGCCAGTAGCCTATCCCATGACTCAACCACCTTTTCTGTGAAATAAAACTTCCTCACATCCCTCCTGAACTTTCCTCCTGTCAACTCTCAGTCATGACACTCACTACTGACTCACTATTTCCAACTGAATAGGTTTTCACTGTCCACCCTGTTCATTCCTCTTTGGAACTTGAAGGTCATAATCATGTCACCTCTCTTCCTCCTTTCCTCCAGACAGTACATGCTTAGAACCTCCAACCAAAATGAAACTTAGGAAAGGTATGTTTTCAGATCTCAATTTCAGAAGGAAACTGAATCTATGGAGAAATATGTTACTGATCTGCATCTAAAGATTCAGTCTTGCAACTGTGGGCCTGTATGCTACTCAATATCAAGAAATATTGTGTTCAGAATATGCAATAACAGAGTTCATGCTCATCTCTTCAGAGACACTGATTAAACTTTAGTAAAAGCTGTACAGATTTGTCAAGATTTAGACGTGCATGATCGAACATGGGAAGATTTAATAAACAGGGCCAGGCAACAGTAGGAGCTGTGCACAAGGTCCCTGAAGAGGCAAAGAAGACATTATTGAACAAAGCTGGGAAAGCTGCATGGAACTAAGGCAGTAGGTCACAGTGTGGGATATATGGAGCTATACAAAAAAAATTGTCCTTTCAGAAACTTTTGTCACAAATGTGGTGGCATGAATCATTTTGCAAAACAATGCTTTTCCAAATGTTAGGTTCAGATAGTCCAGTAGTGGAATACATTAGCAAATAACTCCGGCAATGTAGAATATTTATTCATTGAAACAGCTGGTGCTGCAAATTGCCAAACAGGCAAATGGGTTGCTTCTTTGGAATTTAATGAAACTATAATTCCACTGTAATTGGTCACCGAAGCACAGGTGAGCCCTTTACCAATGTCTAACTACTTGTAGTTGGAAGGAGAAACTGAGAATGTTCAAGAAGTCAGTTTATTCTTTGTGCTTATAATAATAAGCCTAGTCCTCCCAAAGGTATGAACAGAGTAAAAGAACTTGAGGACTATGGCAATGCAGCTGTGTTGTGCAGTGGAGATGAAAATAGCTATGAGTGCAAGGTATCAGGAGGGGGTGGTCGATTCCAGCCCAGATCCTTCCATCAAGGTTTCAGGGTGGCTCAATGGGTAGTACATCTGCCAGAAGGTCATGGGTTCTAGTCCCACATGGGATTGAGCTTAAATCATAAATGCTGGCAGTAGGGCACTCGAATGCAGTGCTGGGAGGGTATTATACTGCCAGGGTGTGCTATGCTTCAGATGATATATTAAACCAAGGTCCTGCCTGACTTGTCTGGTGGTTGTTCAGGTGGACGTTAAAGATCCCATAGCACTTCTCAAATAGAGTAAGGAATTTCCCTGGTTTCCTGGCCAGATTTTCCCCTATTTACTAAAAATACCACCAGCACCTCAATGTGGTCCAATTTCAATTGGTTTGCATCTGTATCTCCCACACACAAACACACACACACACATATACATATGGAACAAGGTGGAAAAAAAGCAGCATTGTCTAGCCTCCTTTCTCTATCAACAGAAAAGTAAATAAATAAACTTGCAAGAAACAGAAATACAAATCACACATACTCCAATAATGCAAAGCATTCAGGGTATGTACTGTATATGCAGATCCCCATGACATCATTTAGAATGGTTCTGCTTGAAACAGAAATGCATATAGCACCAAATGGCTCTTCACAAATACACTGCAAAGGTACAAAACAGAAGACATAGACACGTATCATGTTCTTCTCTGGACTCATCAGTGTGCCTCATTTATATCTCAACTCATGGGCAAATGAACCAGCCCTTATGATGGTCTCATGGGTTTGGGTCATGGTGAGCCCAAAATAGGAATGCAGTCTTAAAAGGCAATGAAACAGTTCAAGAAGGCATGCACTCTCCAGTGCAGCATCAGGGGTGCCGCTGAAGAAGGAGGAGCACTCCTCAGACATGACTATACCAAAACAAGAAAGCAACAGCACACCATGTTTGGAGAAGCACTGACACCAATTATAAAAAAAATACCAGTTCAAAATTTTCATCTATATTAATTTATTGAAGCGACAGACATGGCAATGAGTGATCTAGTGCAGACACCGACCCGTCACATGGCAGGTGCCCTGGCACTTCACTTAGGTGCAGCTTCATCAGGGAGCAGGTACCTGCTGTAAGACGCCCCTTTATACAGTACAATCAGTCTACCAATGAAATTCCAGTTCAGTTAGGAAGTCCATAAGATATTAGCCAAAATGACTTTTTGGTGGCCCAAGTAGAATTTGCATAAAGAGTTGTAAGAACCCAAACTGCAAAAGTGCAAAAAATGATTAATAATTAAATACAAGTGCATAATTAGGTGTCACCCACACAGATTACAAAATATTTTCATTGTACTTATATACACAAGGAAAAGCTGGCTAACAATTAGAAAAAAAATAGTATGAAATTATTTTAAGCTTCACATATTGTGTTACAGAATTGCAGCTGCCACACAATAATACTCAGACCAAATTCATTCCTGATCCCCGTATCACTAGAATTGGTCAGTCTCATAATAATATGCATATACCTGGAGCATAACCTATTAGCGAAAGGTAGAAAAGCAATGTACTGCTTATCCAGTGCTGGGAGCTGGGGGGGAAAACCAGAGGTCTGAACTGAGTTGCATGCCCATCCTTAGCTCTCAAACCAGAATATAGGACACATCACTTGAGTAAAGAGAAAGATAAGAAGTCTAACAACTGACTTGAATGAAAGAGAGAAAATTCTAATTAGGAATACAGCACAGACTATTACAACAATTTTCATTCAGAAGAGCCCTAGAAACACATTTAGTCAATTATCACAGGATTGGAGGCTTATGATGGGGGAAGGATTAAAAGCTGAAATTTAAGGGCTGTATTTAATAGTTTTGTACTCCATAACACCAGATTTAGACAAGACTGTGACTACATTTCTCAGGTGGAGTACAACATCTAACTATAGAAAGGGTTTTAGATTCCAAGAGGTATTAAGCCCCTTTCAGTCCCTCCCCCCTCCCCATTCTAACCTTCCAATCTTCTTAATTTCTCTTTACTCAAGCGATGTGTTCTGTATTCTGGTTTGAGAGCTAAGAATAGTCATGCATGGGAGTTGGAAGAAGCAGGAGCTACTCTGTATTCCTGGGAACCAAAGGAAAGTATTTATTCTTGCAGTTTGGTTAGCTTGTAGTTTGATCCGGTTATCTTGTAGTGGGAGGAGGACTTTTTTTTTAAGCAGGACTTGTTTTGAATTCTGTCTGTGGAAGTTACAAAATCAAACTGCAAACAGATTTAAACTTGGGGGTTGGGCAGGAAGCCAACAGCCATTTAAGTTAATTTCTTCACTTTGCATTGGGAGCTGGAAGAAGCAAGAGCTACACTGTGTGTGTTCCTAGGGACTAAAGGGAAGCATTTACTCTTGTAGTTTGGTCTGGTTAGCTTGTACTGGGAGAAGGACTGGAGGCCTGGTTTCTCCCACCCCTCACCGCCACCCACTGCTCACCACCACCACTATTAAATAGCAAACGGACCACTCCAAGTAGTGATTCCACCTATTAGGAAGGGGCAGGAGGTGGAGTAATTTAAAGGGGGTGAAATCTGGTTTAAAGTCTTAAAGAAATACTGATGCAAATGTAATGGTTGTACATTTTCTTTTTTGAGGTAAGGGCTGTTCTGGGAACAATGTTCTGACAGAAATGCAGATTTACAGTTCTTAAGTAATACGGATGCAATTGTAAAGATCTGTGAAATATTTAGAGCCTAGGAATACAGGGAAGATGTGGAGGCCAGGGCTAGGATGCAGCTGGATGAATGGGAGGGATGAGTGGAGGGGTAGGGATGACTGGAGTTGGAGGCACTGGGAGGCCGGGAGGGTTGTGAGCTGCAATTGGTGTGGGGCAGCACTGTTTCTGGGAACCTGGTAGAAGGTGGGGGGCGTCCAGTGTGCAGGATGTTCAGACAGCTTACACTGGAGATGGAGAGCTTGAGATGGGAACTGGGGGGAAGGGACAGAAATGAGAGGGTGAGGAGGAGATAGGGCAGAGGGGCAGGGAAGGCTCCATCATAGGATAGACCAGGCTGCCAAGAGCCAGAAGGGGGTGCTTGGCCAGGGGGACTAAGTCCACAGGGTCCTGGGAGCTCCGGAAGGGGGTATTGGCAGGTGGTAGGGAAAGTGGGCAGACAGAAAGGAAGAGGAAAAGAGATTCAGGGTAAGCAGAGGCAGGGAGGGATTACAGGGGAAGGCTGGGACAGGAGATTGGAGACAACAAACAGATACGTAGTACTGGCTGATGAAACAGAGCAGGAGGTTGGGGAAAGCACCATAGAACAAGAGTCAGGGGACCAGGAGGGAAGGGGGAAATACAGGGTACAAGGTGAGAGGGAAGACTGTGGGGTGGAAGTGGGGAGTGGCAGGGAAGCAGGTTGAGTTGTCACAAACACATTAAATAAAGGGGGAGGAAGGCCAAAACATGTTGGGGGGGGAGTCCCAATGCAGTGGGCAGTGGGAGGATGTACACATAGTTGAGGGAGGGTTGTGGAAGGAGTGAGCACAGAAGGGACAGAGGAGGAAGGAGGCAGGTGGAGGTGCAATTGAAGGAAAGAGGAGGGGAAAGGGCAGTATGCGGAAGAGGACACTGAGGAAAGGGGCTTGTAGTAGTGCAAACCAGGGGAAGTGCAAGGGATGGGGAGTGAGTACTGTATTAGAGTTCTATGCAGGGGGTGAGATGGGAAGTAAGAGAGCAAGGAGAAGCCGAACCTGGGTGGAGTGTATGCCAGGTATGACAGTAGGGAGAGTAGGGCAGTGCATTCAGAAATGTGTGAAGAAGGTGGGAGGGAAGCCTCGTATCATTGTTCACCTAGGAACAAATGACCTAGAGGACAGTACAGTGGAAGAAGTGCAGGAGAGGTTCAGAGAAGTGGGGTGTATCTGCAGTCGGGTGGGAAGCTCAGTGACATTCTCCGAGGTACTCCCAGTACCTAGGGCAAGCATGGTGAGGAAGCTAAGAATACAGGAGTTTAATGGGTGGCTGAAGGGTGGTGTGCAGAAATGGGGTATGGGGTAGTAGGGGAGTGGGGCAAGACATGGAACAATAAGGGGCTTTATGCCAAGGATCGGCTGCATCTCAGCATTGAGGGTACAAGGGCATTGGGACAGGGGCTGGAGAAGTATATTAAAAACAACATAGATTTAAACTGAGGAGGGGGAGGGCTGAGTCAGATAGCAGGGAGAAGGCACCTTCCAGGGAGACTGGAAGGCCTCTCCCCCCAGAGAGGGAGGAGGAGGAGAATGAGGGGAAGTTACCAAGACAAAAGTGGAAGTGGGGAGAGATAGGAAGAGGAGGGGCGGGGCACAAGGTGGACTGTAGTATCCTTGAATGCAAGGAGCTTAGCAAACAAGGTGGCAGAGTTCCAGGCAATGATGGCAGAGGGAGAGATTAATATTGCCGCCATCTCAGACACCTGGGCCACCCAATACCATGACTGGAATCTTACGATCCCGGGTTACAAGGTGTTCCACAGGGACTGGGAGAGGCAAAGGGCTGGAGAGGTGGCTATTTATGTCAGGGAGTGGATACTGTGTGCCAGGCACGAGGGGGATGAGGGGCGGCCAGAAGCCATATGGGTAGTGCTCCAAAGCCCTTAAGGTAAGAAGCTCAGGATGGGGGTGGTGTAAAGCACACTCTCACAGAGTGAGGAGGTGGATGGGAGTGGGGGGAGCAAACCAGGAATGTCAGTGGCAAGGGAAATACAGTTATAGTCGGAGACTTCAACCTACCTGAGGTTGGCTGAGAGACAGTAACTACAACACACGCCAGGGAACAGGTGCTGAGGGAGGCTATCCAAGATAGCTGCCTAGTGCAAGGGGTGATGGAACCTACTAGAGACTGCAACATACTGGACTTGTTGCTAACAAATGGAGATCAAGTCCAGGATGTGGTAGTACAGGACCCTCTAGCAGGAAATAAACATCGCTCAGTGAGGTTCCTCCTCAACACAGAGAGGGAGTTGGCTAAGATGAGGACAAGAGTGCTGGACTTCAAGAAGGCAGATTTTTCCAGAATGGGCAGCATCCTAAAGGGGTATTTAGCTAAACTTAACCCAGTGATGGATGCTGAACAGAAGTGGGCAATCATTAGGAAGGTGCCGAATGAGACCACAAACACGTGTGTCAAATCTCAGAGTAAGCAGTCTAGGTCCAAAAAACCTAGCTGGCTCAGGAAGGAAGGAAGTGGAGTGGAAGGTGAAGGAAAAAAGACTGTCCTTCATTACATTCAAGGAGGATAGAGAGGTGTTCACAAAGGCATCTAGGGAGGTGACCAGGTCAGTCAGACAGCCAAGGTAGCAAAGGAGCTGAAGTTGGCTCAGGGTATCAGTGAGGGGGAAAAGGTGTTCTTTAAATACGTAAGGGAGAAGAGGAGTTGTAGAGATGACATTGTTAGAATCAAGAGGGATGGCTGGAAGAATCCCTTTCAGGGAACAGGCAGAGGCACTCAATGAGTACTTCTGCCCGGTGTTCACAAAAGAAAGGGATGGCCCAATACTGCAGAGGAAAGGGGGCAAGGGTGAAAGGGGAGCAGAGATAGCAGATGGGGTCTTCCAAGAGGATAGAGTTCTGAAGGGCCTTAAAGCTTTGCGAGTGGACAAGGCACCAGGACCAGATGGTGTACACCCAAGGGTCCTGAAGGAACTGGTGGAGGTAGGGAAGGTACTCAGGGACTGGAGGATGGCTCACATGGTGCCCCTTCACAAGAGTGGACCCAAGAACCAACCAGGCAACTACAGACTGGCAAAATTGACTTCCATAGTGGGGAAGTTGATGGAGACCATTCTAAAAGAAAGGTTGATAACCTTTCTCGATAGCAATGGTCTACAGGATAAGAGACGGCATGGGTTTGTCTTAGGAAGATCGTACCAAACTAACCTGATTGACTTCTTCGACTGGGTCACTAGGGCGGTTGATGAAGGTCACGCTGTGGATGTCCTGTACCTGGACTTCAGCAAGGCTTTTGGCTCGGTGCCCCATGGGAGGTTAATAAGCAAGCTGAGGGACATGGGGTGGGGGAGAAACTGGTGGGGTGGGTTGAGAGCTGGTTGCAGGGCAGACAACAGAGGGTAGTTGTAACGGGGAAAACATTCAAGCCAAGGCCAGTAACAAGTGGGATGCCACAGGGTTCAGTGCTGGGCCCTGTCTTGTTCAATGTCTTCACTGGAGACATTGCAGAGGGGGTCAAGATTAAGATCAGCCTGCTTGCAGATGATACTAAGATTTTTGCAAAAGTGGACAATGACAAAGGGAGGCAGGCACTCAGGGAGGATCTAGCTAAACTCAAACACTGGTCTAGGGAGTGGCAGTTGGGGTTTAATGCTAAGAAGTACAAAAGCATGCACCTCGGAGCAAGAAATACCAGGAACAGCTACTGGCCAGGGGGGGGAGTGCAGGTAATGGCTTCAGAGGAGGAAAGGGACCTCGGGGTAATAGTCACAGGGGACATGAAGGTATCAGCGCAATGAAGGAGGGCAGCAGCAAGGGCAAATAGGAAGCTGGGGTGCATTTCCAGAGGGATCACCTCTAGAAAGGTGGAGGTCATCCTGCCCTTGTATAGATCACTGGTGAGGCCACACTTGGGAGTACTGTGTGCAGTACTGGTGCCCATACCTCAGAATGGATGTGAGATTACTGGAGGGGGTGCAGCACAGGGCTATGAAAATGATCATGGGACTGGGGGAGTTGCCGTTTGAGGAAAGGTTGAGGGAGCTCAATATGCATTCGCTGGAAGAGAGAAGGGAAAGTGGGGACATGATACAGACTTTTAAGTACTTGAAAGACATAAACAAAGTCAGAGAGGGAGGATTGTTATGCTTAAAAGAGAGAAGGGTCACTAGGAGGCACAGGCTGAAGTTGGAAGGGGGAAGATTCAGAAGGGAGATGTGCAGACACTACTTTACAGAGAGAGTGGTGGTGAGATGGAATGTACTGCCGGAGGAGTTAATCGAACTGAGGACAGTGGATAAATTTAAGTGGGGTTCGGATAGAGTCAATGGCAGGATTAGTGCAGACAAGAACACAGAGGGGGGAAGACCAGGAAAGGGGAGGAAGGGAAGGCTTTGGGTGGGGCTGGAGCAGCTGTAGTAATATGAAACTAAGAGCTGCACAATCAGGCAGACTTGATAGACCAGTGGGCCTTTTTCTGCCAGCAATTTCATATGTTCTTGTTCGTAATTCAGCCCAGATCTCTGTTTTTCCCCCAGCTCCCAACAATGGATACACAGGACATTGCTTTTCTACTTTTGCTATTAAATTATGCCCCAGGTATAGTCTTGTGATTATGAGACTGACCAATTTTTGTGATACAGGGATCAGGAATGAATTTGGTCTGAGTATTGCTGTGTGACCGCTGTAGTTTTGTAACACAATATATGAAGCTTTAAATAATTTCTTACCATTGTTTTTTCTAATTGTTAGCCAGCTTTTCCTTGTGTTTATTAGATAAATACAGCGAAAAGGCATTGGTAATCAGCATATGTTTTTATGACACTTGATTATGCACTTGTATTTCACTATTAATCATTTGCTGCACTTTTATAATTTGGGCTCCTAAAACCCTCTATACAAATTCTACTTGGATCACTAAAAAGTCCTTTTGGCTAACATTGTTTGGACTTCCTAACTGAACTGGAATTTCATTGGTGGACACTGATTGTTTGTACTATATAAAGGGCTGTCTCACAGCAGGTAGACCCCCCCCAATGAAACTCCACCTGAGCAAAGCAACGGGGCACTTGCCATTTGACGGGTCTGTGTCTACACTACAGCATATGTCACCATGTCTGTACCTTCAACAAATGAATATTTATTCTTTTATTTATTTGAAAGTTGGTGACTGGGAGAGGCATACTGAGCCGTGGCTCATTTCCATGTGCGACTCGGGGAAGGGAAGGGGAATATGTGTACAGCTGCAATGGACTTACAGAACCAGATTAAGCTGTTGGTATAAGTGATTGGGGGGATATTTGGCCAGGACACTGGGGAAATTCCCCCACTCTGACAGCAGGGGCGACCCATGTCTGCCATTCCAATATGGCAGATGGCCGGACAGATGGTGGAGGAGATGCTGGGGTGTTGTCCATGGAGTCTGCAGAGACTACAGAGGGAAGTCCGAATTCGGTGGGAAATGGAGCTCGACAGACCTCAACAAAAGAAAAAGATGTACAAAATGTTAATGAAGAACCCATGGATTTACAAAATGATTCAACAACCCTTTACCAGATTGTACATCAAGAATCTACATGACTATACATAGAAACATAGACTTTGACAGCAGATATAAACCACTTGTCCCACCCAGTCTGCCCATTTCCCTAACTATTGGATAAGCTGCAGATCCTAGTTAACCAACAGCTTACTTCCTCCTACCCCCCACCAGAATTGCCTTATGTCTGTCCCATGCATTCTTGAATTCCCCCACTGTTTTTGACCCCACTACCTCCTCAGGAAGGCGAGTCCATGCTTTCACCACCCTCTCTATGAAAACATACTTCTTCACGTTGCCCTTGAGCTGTCCCCCCTCTATCTTAAAATTATGCCCCCTTGTTCCTGCACATCTCTTTTTCTGAAAGATGCTACTCTCCTGGACTTTGTGGATTCCCTTGAGGTGCTTGAAAGTTTCTATCATGCCCCCCCCATCCTCGAGGGTATACATATTAAGCTCCTTTAGTCTCTCTTCGCATGGCTTCTGGTACAGACCCTGCATCATTTTAGTTGCCCACCTCTGGACTGCCTCCATCCTGTCTATGTCCTTGTGGAGATGGGGTCTCCAGAACTGCACGCAGTACTCCAGATGGGATCTCACCAATTGTCTGTACAGAGGAATAACAACTTCCTGTTTTCTATTGGTGATGCCTCTTCCTATACATCCCATTATCCCCCAGCCCTCCTTACTGCCTTCTCACATTGCCTTCTTACCTTTAGGTCATCTGATATGACTACCCCAAGGTCCCTTTCCATTTTTTTTTTTTTTGTAATTAATAGTTTATTAGTTTTAACCACCAAAAAACATCAGATACACAAATAATGAAGTGTAACACTGAAAGTGCATAGTCACCCCCCTAATATTCAAAATTTACATTCACCGCACTTTCTGCTGCAATAACAACAAAGAAAATGAAAACCCAAAACCTACTACCCTCCCCCCATCCCCCAACCCCTAAGGTTATAAGCAATAAAATCAGTAGATCCCTTTCCATTTTTGTTGTTGTTAGTACCTCCCCCCCAATTGTGTACTCTTCCCCTGGATTTTTGTTTCCCAGGTGCATTACTTTGCACTTCTTTGCATTGAATCTAAGCTGCCATACTTCTGACCATTCCTCCAACCTTGCCAAGTCCCTTCTCATCCTTTCAACCCCCCTCCTTGTGTATCAACTCTTTTGCAGATCTTTGTGTCATCTGCAAAGAGGCACACTTTTCATTCCAGTCCCTCTGCAATGTCACTTATAAAGACATTAAAAAGGACCGTACCCAGTATTGAACCCTGTGGTACCCCAGTAGTAACCCCCCTTTCTTCAGAATGGACTCTGTTTACTATTACCATCTGTCCTGTTGCTCAGACAGTGTTTTTACCCAGGATACCACCCTAGGACCCACTCCCAGGCTGGTTAATTTGTTTATTAATCTTTTGTGTGGGACTGCGTCAAATGCCTTGCTAAAGTCTAGGTAGGCCATGTCCACAGTCCCTCCCTATTCTACTACTTTGGTCACCCAGTCAAAGAAATGTATTAGATTTTGTCTGACATGACCATGCTGCCTTGGGTTCTGTGCCCCGCTGGCCTCTAGGTACTCAACAATTCTTTCTTTCAGAAGTGATTCCATCATTTTCCCTACAACTGAGGTCAAACTAACAGGTCTGTAGTTTCCTGCTTCTGTGTTGCTCCCACGTTTGTGAAGGGAATCACATTCACCCTCCTCCAGTCCTTAGGTACCACACCATCCTCTCATGATTTGTTAAAAAGGGTAGTCAGTAGTGTCACTAGTTCTCCCCTTGGTTCTTTTAGAATTCTGGGGTGAATCCCATCAGGGCCCATTGCTTTGTCCATCATCAGTTTTAGGAGTTGTTTCTGAACCCTTTCTTCTGTGAATGGACTGGTATCATCCCCCCTATCCAGAGTGTTTATATTGAATGGATTAGGTACCTCCCCCTCCTCTTCTTTTGTGAATACTGAGTAAAAGTATTCATTCAGTATCCCTGCTTTTCACTGTCACCCTCTGCCCACCCACCCTCCCTTTATTAAGACCAGGCTAAGTGATTGTTCCTGCTGATCAGGTATCAACTGTTATTTCAGAGGAAGACTTATTAAGAAAAGCATTGAAAATGCATAAACAATTTCTGTTAAATTTATTCCACGAAGATAATGTTCCCACTGACCAGGACAATTTTTCCTCTGCTCCGAGCACTAGCTCAACTGAATTTTCAATACCCTCTCAGTTAACTCCAGTGAATTCTGTAACTCTCCCTAATTCACTAGATGTTGTCCGTGCACCTGAAAATGTTTCAGTTCAGAAGCATAGAAACATAGAAGCTGACAGCAGATAAGGACCGCAAGGCCCATCCAGTCTGCCCATTTCTTTTTCTACCTTATGAATGTGCCATTGGCCTTTGCTCTGTCAATGGCCTATCTATTCATACTCATCTGTATTGCTCCCATATGCATATCCCATGCTTGTTTGAAGCCCTGCACTGTATTCATATCCACCACTTCCTGAGGTAGGCCGTTCCATGCATCCACCACTCTTTCTGTGAAAAAGAACTTCCTCACATGGCACCTTAATCAGCCTCCCTCTAATCTCATGCTGTGTCCTCTTGTCCTGCTAGTTTTTACGACTGTGGGCAGAGCCTACAGGAGTATTGCATCTAAAAAGGAGTGATGTCATGTTTTTTGTCTGTGGAACTGACTGAAGGTGTAAATAGTCTCCTCTGCCTTACCCTCCTCCAAGAAATGTTTTCCACCCTCAAATAAATATGCTTTCATGTTAGTCAATGGTTGCAGGGTACTATTTTGTTTCTTAAATGGGTGGTACAAGGACTGGAACCTGAGTAGTGGGAGACAGCATTGTTTTTTGGGGGAAGGAAGGTCCACCCTACCTCCACCCAAGAAACTCCAAAAGGTCCAACCCACCTTTTTTTTAATTCATGTGGGAGGGGCATGAGGTGCAGCTATCATCCTGAAAGAAGATTCACATGTTTGGGATGTAGACCAAGGGACAGATGTCTGTGGAGTCCCTGCATTTTGTTAAGGACTAGAACAGAAGATACTTAAAATGCCTTCAAACTGACTTAAAAACCCTTGGAACAAATGATTATCAGAGTCACCTGGTGTCTCAAAAGGAAAGACTAAGAAGTGTCTAAAAACTAAGGAAAATAGACAAGTTTTCAGGTATTTCTTAAACATTTATATACTAAAAACAAAATTCAGCTTTTGGGATTAACAATATTTGTTTGCCATATTCTATCTTTCTATATATATAGTTTGTCTTTTTAGTACTTTCAAAATCTTGAAAGCCTTGGTGTTAATAATGCATTTAGAAATACATTTTTTATAGAAAGCACTGGTGTTACAAATGCATTTAGAAATAAATTATTTTAATTGTCTTTACAGATAAATCATGCATGTTCATGTGAGGGCAAATTTGTTTGGGGGATGGGGTTCAAATTATTTTTTTAAGTTTGAGAAGAGAAAGTTATGAGAAGTAGAATGGATTAAACACTTCCTGGAACTTTCTGCATAACAAGTTCCCCATGGCAACTCAAAGCATTTGACACTAGGATCCTAAGAGCAGTCAGTGTGTTACTTTTGCATAACAAGAGACTAGCCTTCGCTTTTTCCAAATAATATACCATCTTCTAGGAAAACATAAAGTGAACTTACAAGCTCAAATGGGCAGACTGGGTGGGCCATAGGCCCTTATCTGCCGACACTGTCTATGTATCTATGTATCTTCATTCTCAGGCAGGCAGTTCTGGGCTACTTTTTTTATATTCTACTGAATATTCTCAAAGGAAAGCTGCATGTTAAAATCAGGAATATATGTATTACTACCAGTTTTGAGTTCTCACTTCAATCCAGTGTTTTCTTTCTGCCTAGGCTGTTAGAGGAGTTTTTCTAATTTTCCCTCAGTATTTTATGATGTCTGGGGGCTGTCATTCAACTTTGTTTTATTGCATCTTCTCCAAGCTAGTCTTCACAGCTTACCCTTTGGTTTGATGTTTAATAGCCCCTACAGCAGGCCAGTGTCTTGTTACAATGTCTTGCCGCAGGAGAGAAAAAACACTGCGGACAGGATTCACAGTACTATACAATATACTATAGAAAGTTACGTGTTTAAACACATACACACACACACACACACACACACCAAGCAGAACACAGCTGGATAAGGTACCAGTATTTAGGAAACTTGTCCTACTTACTCAGAGTCTAGCAATGTGAATCCTGGCTGTGACTATAGGTGTTTACAACTGAATGATAATAACCACATTTGCTTCACTTGCAAATAGGTAGGCATTTGTGTCTAATTTCTGTTTGACTTACTGTAGGTTACACATAGAATCTGAAAAATTCATAACATGCTGTATTGTGCTTCAATGAACTGATAAATAGGGATTCTGGTTTCTTTTACAAATTCATTTTTTCCTGACCATGGATATACTAAAATAAAAATTTCTCAACAAAATGTTATTAAATAAAGAGTTTAACTCACAGTGGCAGAAGAAGCATGTTGGCATTAAAAGCTTAGTGGCGTGGATGTACAGGCACCAGTATTTTGACATGACTTTGGTAGAGGATTAATTGTGACTGGGGGGTGAGGGAGGAAGTGAGTCTTGATATTTGCAGCATAATGGTTTTTTGAAACTTCAACCTTCAATGGGTTAGACTCTGCAGCCATCTGTACAGTATATCACTAAGCCATATGCAGTGTGGTATGGGTAAACCCAGATCACCAGACCAGGACCAGTGCTGTAAAATCTGCACTGGGCACAGCTTGTTCAAATATTGCTGATCCAGTGAATCAAATAAATACATGCAAATAAATAAATAAATAATTACTCGGCTTTGCCTCGTGCTTCAACCCACCCCTGAAGTGACGTTATTACATGATAACACACACCCTGTCATGCCTTATTGCTTAAATGTGCCCTTTCTCCATGTACTATACCTTGATTCAGTTAGTGTACGCAACAGCCTTCATGTGAACACTTGGGGCTTCTCTTTGATTCCTGATGTCTATTTGCTTTAGCTATTGTATATTGTTTGAACTGCTTTGGTCTTCTTGATGTGGTGCCTATGTGCCTAAACTATGTAATCCGTTTATCTACTGCTACCCATTTATCTTCAGTGAATGATTGTTATAACTGTCTGCTCTCCAAGCCATTGTTTTTGGACTTGTTTACTGTGCTGTCTTTGTATTAGTTTTGATGAGATGCCTTTGTAAATGAGTCTTTGACTCAAAGGTTTATAAATCTGACATTTTTTAAAATAAATAAGTGTTTATGTTTAAGCCCATGAAACACCCTTATCTAGTTAATACATTCAAAGTCGTAGTGGCTCTGCCAGAGTTTGTCTTATATTGAAACATGTTAGACTCTTTTACCTTGTTAATGCCCTTAAGGTGTTTGAATGTTTCAATCATATCATCTCTCTCTCTCCCTCCTTTGCTCTAGGGTATACATATTGAGCTTAGTTAATCTGTCCTCATATGTTTTCTGATGCAGTCCCAGCACCATTTTGGTTGCCCTTCTCTGGACTGCCTCAATTTGGTTAATGTCCTTGTGAAGGTGTGGCCTCCAGTACTGCATGCAGGACTCAGATGGGACCTAACTAGTGTCTTGTAAAGAGGGATTATTATCTCCCTCTTCTGACTTATGATACCCCTACTAATACACCCCAACATCCCTCTAGCCTTACCTACTGCTTTAGTGGTCTGCTTGGATGATATCAGGTCATCGGTGATGATGATGCCCAAGTCTCTTTCTTCCCTTGTGACTACCACCAACTCCCTTCCCAGCCTATAGGTGGCTTCAGGGTTTCTCTTCCCTATGTGCATGATCTTGCACTTTTTTGTGTTAAACCCCAGTTGCCACTCTTCCGACCATTTTGCTAGTTTATCCAGCTCTCTTCTCATTCTGCCCACCTCATCTGGATCATCTACTGTGTTGCAGATCTTGGTGTAATCTGCAAACAGACAGACCTTACAATCCAGTCCATCTGCAATGTCACTGATGAAGATATTGAAGAGGACTGGTCCCAGAACTGATCTCTGAGGTACCCCACTTGTGACTTGCATCTCTGTCTTTGTGGGCAAGCTATCTTTGTGGAAAGGTCGCAAACAGTAAAAAACAAGACACTGACTCACTCTGGTCTCTGGAGGCTGCCCTAAGCACCATGGGGTGGCAGAGAGATGCTGAAAAGCAAACTTGGACATCTCCAGGCCCAGTTCGGGCCACTGATATCATTAGGAACTGTGCAGCACAAAATACTGGCTCGGATACATCTAAAGAACAAAGTGGCAATGCTTTACAATTGGAAGATTTGCCGATCAGCACTGAGACCAAAACTCTCTTCAGGTTTAAGGAACGGACCCAGCATACGGGTGCTGCACCTCAGGAGACTCAGTTTGACACACATGTCCTGGGACAAGAGGATAAAACAACATCCATTCTTACTGTCCCAGACTCTGAACAGCCTAGATGATTACAGATGTCAGACTTGCTTAAAAATATGGGGGAACTGACACAGCGAAGGAACACTGTTCACCTAAAGTTTAATTGGGACTCTGCTGTCACTCCAGACAGGAGGACAGTTTTGCACAAAATGTTGAAGGATACTATAGGGATAAATTCTTGCCAGTTGTTTGCTGTAATGCATGTTAGGGGTGAAGTTACCTATGATCTTAGTTTTAAAACTAGCCAAACTTTGGAAAGATTCTGGGCAAAATACCCTCAGGTTTCAAATACTCCTTTGCCACAGCCTTTTTCTTTCCATTCCTTTGACCAAGCCTACCATTAAGACAATAACCTTGTTGTTCAGAAATGAAGGGGTAAATATCATGGATGTGCAGTACTGGTTACAGCAGAGGTGCACAATTTTAGAGGCACCCATCCCTATTCTAGTCGAGGATTTAGTTTGGATAGGGAACTGTAGAGTAAAGGTCCAACTAAAACATTCATATTCTAGTATAACCCATCTCCCTGGGAGTTTCTATATTGGCAAGGATAGAGGCCTGTGCTTTTACCCAGGGCAACCTAAGACGTGCCACATGTGTGGAGCATGCACACAGCTCAGTTTGATTTGTGATAAACCCAAATGCAATCTCTGTCTGCAATATGGACATGTGAGTTTGGGATGTCCAAACCCACGCAAGTGTAATCTATGTGATGTGGAAGGTCACTCCTACAAATCTTGCCCCTGGGCAGCCTGAAATAGATTAGAAAAGGCTCAGCAAGACCCAGTCCAGCTAATTGAGAAGTGCCAGGTACATCTGCTTCTGTTGACACCCTATCTAATAATAGGGAACCACCCCATCAGATGAAGGGAATTCTCAGATGGTTATTGAGGAAACCCCCTTAGCTAGTGTGGTTATTCAGGACCTCCCCCCCAACAGTCCCTCTGAAGCCAGCAGTATTGCTTCTGAGATGCCACCCCTCCCCCTTCAGAATAGCCGCTGTTTGCTATAGCGGATCCCAAAAAGAAACAAGCATTTGTCAATGCCGAATGCTGTCGTGCTGGCATTGGCATAGGTAGTGCAGTGTGGAAACACATTTTGGGAAGGATGTGAAAAATGACAGCTGTACTGTTCATAAGGAGGTGTAAAAAAATGGTAGTGTTGAGAATGTGGCATGTAAATATTGCAAATTTGCGAAGTTACAAGGGTGCGTGGAAAATACGCAATGCATGCTTGTAACACAGTCATTTTATGGACTTTTGGGACCAAATTTTCAACATAGGCATTTTAGCACTTCTGCTCATGTATAGTGCAACTGTCATTTCCTCAAACTGCCCCAAAAAGTGATTTCGCACAGCAACCATGCTATTCTGAGCCAGACGTACAAAAATACATTTCGGGCAAGATATGTAAGTAAGTAAGTAAAGTTTATTTAAAAATGCTTTTCCAAGGATCAAAGTGCTTTACAAAACAGTAAGCAAACAATACAACAATAATAATATAAAATCATAGGCCATAAGCTTTAGAAGATAAAAAGTTTTCAACTCTACTTTAAAACTCTCGACGGTCAGGCAGCTTTGTATCCGAGGTAGAGAATTCCACAGGGCCGGAGCTGCATATGAAAATGCATGAGCTCCAGATGTTTTCAAATGAACCCTGAGAATCTCTAGCAATCCCTCATTGGCAGATCGGAGTGAGCGAGAGGGGCAGTAGGGAGTAAGAAGATCTTTCAGATACTACTGTCCCTGTTCATGTAAGGCTTTATAGGTCAGTAACCCAACCTTGAAGGTGATTCGCCATTGTACTGGCAGCCAGTGCAGCCCATGCAAAACAGGCATAATATGACTATACCTAGATGTTCCAGTCAAAAACCTGGCTGCTGCGTTATGCACTAGCTGCAGGTGACCCCCAGTAGCCCTAGGTAAAGGGAATTGCAGTAATCAAGGCGAGTGGTCACAAAGGCGTGGACCAGAGCAGAAAGGTCAGCCAGAGGAACCAGGTGGTTTACTAGGGCTATATTCCTCAGATGGAAAAAAGAGGCCTTAACAACGGCTGACACCTGTGATTTCAGGGTCAAATCGCTGTCAAAAATAACGCCCAGGTTCCACACCTGGCCTGAGGTCAAGAGCTGGACATCACCAAGCCAAAGGCCTGATGGTACTTCAGCCTTATGACCCATCTCAAGGTGACCTGGGTCCACAACCAACATCTCGGTCTTATCCGGGTTTAACCTTAGCCAGCTGGTGCTCATCCAGTCATTGATTTTGGCTAGATAGCTGTTAAGCAGAGGGACTGCATCATCCTGACTGGGAATAAAGGACAGATACAGCTGGGTATTATCTGCATAACAGTGAAAACCCAGACTGTATCGCCTAATAATATTTCCTAATGGCAGCATATAGACTGTGAATAACATGGGCGCCAAGATAGAGCCCTGCGGTACCCCACAGGACAGAGAGATGGTATCAGAGGAATAAATCCCCATTGTAATCCTCTGAGTCCGCCCCATGAGGAAAGATTGAAACCAATGTAAGACTGTACCAGACAGTCCACAAAGAAATCACAGGTGCTCCAGCAGCACTCCATGATCCACAGTATCGAAAGCTGCAGAGAGATCAAGAAGGACAAGAATAGTACAAGCCTTTCGATCTCTCGCAATTAGGAGATCATTTAAAACCCGGACAAGGACAGTCTCGGTGCTATGTCTTTTCCTAAACCCCGACTGGAGAGCTTCATAGATGTTGTGATTCTTAAGATGGTCATCCAACTGTATCACAACCACCTTTCAATAACCTTACCCACAAAGGGCAGGTTAGAGATAGGTCTGTAGTTAGCTGGGATGTCTGGATTCAATGAAGGTTTTTTAAGGAGTGGTCGAACGACCGCCTCCTTTAAGGGGGCGGGGAGCACCCCTTGCTCCAAAGATTTCCAGACAATTTCAGCAAGGATCGTGCAGATAGTATCTACACAACTTAATAACAGTGGCGCAGGGCCCGGATCCAAACTACAACTGGTTGGTCGTACAGTCTGGATAATCCTCACAACATCTGTAAATGCCGGCCTACCAAAGTCAGACCAGGAGACACAAGGGATTGCTTCCTCTCACCGACCACCACAACTCCCTATAGAGAGAGCAGGACGGATGCCTGATCTGATGCTGGCAATCTTATCTGTGAAGAATCGAGCAAGCTCATCACACTTCATCTGTGAAAGATCTCTTCCAGACTGCAAACAGAGTGGATTGCACAATCTGTCGACAGTCTAAAAGAGTTTAGCTGGTCGATTCTGCACAGCAGCAATCTCTCTGGACAGGAATTCTGCCTTCTTACAGGCAGGGACACTGGTTTACCGGGATTGAGAAATGGCATATCCCGCTTTGCACATTGTAAAAAACGATATTGTCACCGGTGTCTGCTAAGCCAAAATCTGGTTTTACTGGTATTTGGTTCTGTGTACTTTATTTAACAATTTTCAACTCTGCTAACATGCATTTTAGCAATTTTGACCTCCACTATTGCACATCCATCCTTCCTTGTACCAATTTAAAGTTATTTTAGGTACAAGATGTGATGGCAGCAGCAGCACTACAGCCCCCATCCCTAAGGTGTAAAGGAAGCAGCACTACAGCCTCATCCCTTAGGTGCAATGGCAGCACCAACAGCACTACGGCCCCCATCCCTCTGGTGTGATGTCAGCAGAAACAGCACTATGACCTCCCTCCCTCAGGTGTGACAGAAGCAGCAGCATTGTGGCCCCCATCCCTAAGGTGTGATGGAAGCAGCACTACAGTCTCATCCCTCAGGTGCGATGGCAGCACCAACAGCACTACCGCCCCCATCCCTCTGGTATGATGGCAGCAGAAACAGCACTATGACCTCCCTCCCTCAGGTGTGACTGAAGCAGCAGCACTGTGGCCCCCATCCCTTAGGTGTGATGGCAGCAGTACTACAGTCCCCATCTACCAGTGATGATGGCAGAAGCACTACAGCCCCCCACTTCGGTGTGATGGCAGTAGCAACAATGCAGTCCACATCCCTCTGGGGTGATGTCAGTAGTGACAGCACTATGATCCCCTTTCTTCAACACCCACACCCCACAAGCACAAGTTACAAATGACTTGCTCTTTTTGCTTTTTAGAACTCAGATGTGAATTAATCTGAACCATCACCGCTAAGGTGGACTACCTTTGTTTTTTCCTATCTATAATTTAACTGCCTGAATTGGATTTCTGCCTGTGACACCGCTGACCAGGGTTAGGGAACAGACTTGACTTGGGTGTTGGAGGGCCAGTTAGTGGGTGAAGGCTTGAGTGTCCAACACCACTCACCTTCTCCTGGGAGAGAGGGTGGGTTTATGGGTCAGCATTTGCTGGCCCCTGGTGGAGGCCAGAGGCATGACAACACATCAGCCCTCACTGTGGGAGGGAGCATGACAGATGTCTGCTTGTGCTTTGACATCATGTGGCCTGTCATGCTCCTAAGAAAATGGGAAAACATCCGCTGGCCAACCAAAGGATGGCTGCTGGTCCCTCCATAAGTCAAAAGCCCAGACATGTGTACATTCTGACCCCTGCCATGCCCAAGATACACAGGAAGCTCTTTGGGGCAATTCTCCTCCCCTGGTAGCCTCCCACAGGGTTAGAGGCCCACTCAATGAAGGGTTACTTTGGGTTACCTGGTAGCACAGCAGTAAGGGGCAGTGGATGGTGGTTGGGACTCAGCAGTGGTGCTAGGGGGCCTTGGCAGGCCTGAAGGAGTGGATGGCCAGGGGATAGGAGGAGCAAAAAAAATGCTTGAATTTGCTTCTTTGAAATGAAGTGTCTTCACCTAAAAAATCCACAAGTGGACCTTCAAATGGATTCATGCATCTTCTAGACATGTGGATACTTTTCTTTTACTTGGTGTCCATGAGAAGGGTGTCTCCCAGTTTTCCTGTCTGAGCTCAGATGTGAATTGAGCACCACTCCACCCACCAGCATCATACAGCCCCTGGGGTCTTACCTTCTGTATGTCATTGAATGTGCTTTCAAAATCCACTGGCAAACATAAGTACACTTAAAAACTTAACATTTGCTTTTTGTTGAAACAGTCTATCAGAAAACTTTTTGTTATCACAGAGACTGAAACAGCAGGTGGGAGAAAAGGTGCAAATGATCCAATTCACCTAAATGGGGTGCTAACTGTGAAGTCTTTTCATAGGTAGTAAGGCAGTTTTTTTCCTTGTGAACATACTTCCATTCAGACTAGTTTTCATTCAAACTATGGTCCTGCTGATTATAAACTTGAATCAGCTAGTTGGTAACAGTGATCCTGCATTTAGCAATCTACAACCTAGATGCTCACATGGAAAGAATACAATAAAAACCTGACTAAAATCTAAAGGCAAGCTTATAAAACACATAAAATGTATTTGAACATTTATCTTTACCTATACAAAATCATTGCAGCCCAAGTAAAACTCAAGTAAATTACATGGTACCCTGACTACTATTCTATGATGTAGTAAACATATATTGGTATTTTTTTTATATTCTTTGTAAATCAGGTAAGGCCCACTAGACAGAACTGCCTGTTTTCAGAAGTGACCTAGAAGCACTGGGGAGGTTAAATGACTTGCTTGGAGTCACACAGTATGCAAGTGGAGGTTGTGGGAATCCAACCCAAGTCTGCTGGATGTACCCAGTTCAATCACTGTTTATTACTCTAACCACTAGGCTATACTGCCAGCCATAATAACACCCATAGATAACGTTTTAATATATGCTTTTAATAATAGTGCACAGTACCTACAGTGCAAATTATGAACATGAAACACTTTACAACATTTTACTAAAACTGAACTATCTGCCACTCCATCCGCTTATTTTTTCTTACACCAAAATCGGTGAATAGTTTAGTTTAGTTTAGTTTAGTTTATTAGTCTAGGAATTAATACCTTTGAGCCAGGGCTCTTTTACAAAGGTTCCACGTCACAAAGAACATTTAATAAAGCACGATACACATTATAGGTAAAACCAGACAGGAAAGTTACATCATAAATTTGCTATTAACAGTTTCAGGCAGTAACGTTTTTAAGTTTCATAGAAAAACAAGCTATAACAGGTTCAAGCGAGTAGACAATTTCGAGGTTAAGGAAACTTCCAGGAGAGGGTGATCATTAGGCGCCAAAGGAGGCTAGAGAGGAGGGAAAGGTGGTGAGCGGAGAGTAAGTGAGAGGGGACAGGAAAAAAGGGGAGTGAGTTTGGGTGGGAGACAGGAAGTAGTAGAGGTACCAGAGGTTCATTAGTCAGGAGGAAGAGCCTCAGATGTGAGGATGGACATGAGGAATAGTAGTCTTTATCTAAGCGCAATCACAGTTGCTAGTGGTGGTGAGGTGGGCATAGAGCATGGATTTGAAAGCTTCAAGTGAGGTTGAGGATAGAGTAGGTGGACTAAGCGCATTGAACCATGTCAGTGCCCTGTATGCGAAAGATCTTTGTCCCTGTGCAGTCCGGCATCTCGGAACCAGAAAAGGTTGGCATTCAGATCTGGTGGAGGGTCGTGAGCCAGGATTCAGTCGGAGTAGGTTTTGAATACATAATGGAGTCAGTCCCAAGATAGATTTTTTTGCCATTGTGCAGGTGAGATAAATAAGACAATTTGATAGGTTCAACCAGCCTGATTCATAGTACAGATCACACGTGTGAGTCAGTCTTTGAGCCCCCGTGAGGAGCCGGCAGGCCTTATTTAGAGTGATTGAGATATGCCTTAGAGCAGTGGAGGTAGCTGAGCCATAAATAATAAGGCCATAGTCAATGATTGAGATTATGGAACTCTGTATAGCTATTCTCAATGCCGCTTGATTTAGAAATTGACGGTTACAGAATAGTATTCCAAGGCATTGGTTCACTGTTTTCGCAGTGTTGTCAATGTGGGTTGCAAAGGTGAGCCCTTGATCAAAAGTGATGCCAAGGTATTTTAAAGTATTTACTTTGTCCAGTGTAATTCCCGCAGAGGTTTGTATGGTGAGTGGAGTATGCATATTTTTGTTTTGGTGATTGGAGAAGAGCATGGCTTTTGTTTTATTGTGGTTTAGCACAAGTTTACTATCCAGGAACCACCTTTCAACACTAGAAAGCAAGTTGCAGGCTTTTGTAGGGAGTTTGGATCCTTGTGGGAAGAGAATTACAGCATCATCAGCGTATAAGATTATTTTCTCCTGGCAGATATCTGGGAGGGAGTTAAGGAACAGGCTAAAGAGGAGCGGTCCAAGAATTGATCCTGTGGTACACCGAGAGAACTGGTTTGAAGTCGGAGAGTTCATTAGAGATTTTACAGCCTGTGACCGATTGGACAGGTAACTTTTACCCAAGCACAAGGACCTCGGCCAGGCCTAGGCTAAAGTAGGGAGGTAAGTGAGGCCATGATGGACTGTGCCATAAAGCTTTTGTAAGATCGATAAAGACTGCACCTGTTTGGCACCCTTTGTCCAGGGCTGAGTGAACTTCTCCAGAGAAATCAAGTAAGGCTGTTGTTGTACTATGTCCTTTCCTAAAGCCATGCTGTTGATTATAGAGTAGATTGTATTTGTCCAGGTAATCAGAGAGTTGGTCTGCCACTATTCGTTCAAGTGCTTTGGAGAGGGGAAGGAGTATTGATATTGGTCGATAGTTTCCTGTTGAGGTTTTGTCCCCCCCTTTGTGCACTGGCGTAACTATGGCAGATTTCCACTTGTTGGGAAATTGACTTTGTTGACTTAGTTGACAGAGCACTGTAAATAGATCAGGCTTCATTATTCTACATCCAGAAACAGATAACATTTGTTTATTCTGGATTTATTTAATATTGATTTTCTGTGGCTCAATAAATAGAATCTAGCACTGTATAAGGCAGATGTTTTTACATTTTGGAAGAGGCAACACATCTTATCTGTTTAGGATTCATGTTAGAAACAGAAGTTTTTCTTCATATTTAAAACATATTCAAGTGTCAGTGTATTCAATTAGTAGTTTATGCTGACTAATACATGCTGTAGAAAACAGTAAAAGATTTATTGTGAAGCACTCCAGATCTATAGAAGAACTCCCACAATTTCCCAGCAAGTTTTGCAAAAAATCTCTGCAATTTCAGGTTACTTTTCCTGCAATTTTCCAGTGGTCCTGCCCATGTGTGCTGATACTTGTATTTTTATTGTATCATATAGTGTAATATAAATAGTAAAAGACACTTAGGCACATACTACCTGAAAACTGTGTTTTTTCAGGAAGGAAAGCAGTCCTCAGGTGATGGAGATGTTGATGGGAAGCATGGGTGGTTAAACTGAATTGCTGGTTACAACAAAGCAGTGCGGGTGATTTCCTTACTGACTCTACACAACAAAGCAGAAAGAATGCGAAGCACAGCAGCATTCATTATAAGATGCTGAAATCTGGATCGGCCCGCTGGTGCTGCGGTAGCACTACTGCTTGCAGTGCCACCGACCCAGGGTCAGAAGCGAACTCGGGTTGCTGGAGGTCTGGCCAGGGGAGTAGGATCGAGCACCCAGGGGACTGCTCTCCTCCTCCGGGGAGGGTGGGCTGCAGGTTCTGCTGCTTTACCACTGCCTGTGTGACCATGGGTGGTGGTGCAATGGTGCTGCAGAGTGATCAGGAGGGGAGGACACTAGCCAGGATCTGGAGCAATGGCACGTCTCTATGTGACCTACCTCCTTGGATCGCCTCTAGTGCCAGTGCCCTCAGGGATGGAGAACAGAAAACCAGGAACAATCACCCCACATCAGCCACTGGCAGAAGGGACCCAGATGCCCCAGACTTCATAACCAGGCTCCATGAGGGACCCATTAGACTGCCTGACACACACTAAGGGAGTGTGGATGGGTGACCTGGAGTCCCCTCCCTTCCCACTTGGGGGGGTACAACCCAGGAAGGATAGGGACAGGCCCACAGGAGCTCCTGAGCATTACCTGGGGTGAAGCTAGGGGATACCCAGCCTAGGGATCTCTGAAAAGTGGAGACCGATGCTGTGAGAAGGGGGCATAGAAAGAAAAAATAACAACAATTTAAAAAGATGCTGAAATCTTAGGTATTCTGTGCAGTGACATGCAATTTCCGTGAGGCACAGGTACAAGAATTCAAAATCCACAAACCAAGCAGGATTCCATGATTGCTACCAGTGTTACCGATGAAAATGGAAAACCAGGGTCCCTGCTTACAGGTGATTGCTGATTGATAGACCTTAAAATGATCCATCAATCTAAGTCTGCCAGCATCTAGGCCGGACTTTCGCCAAGATCTATTTAACCTCTGTCCCACTATCCTCAGCTCCTTCAAAGAATCATCAAACCACAAAGATCTTGAATGCTGAGTGAGTGGACAAACATGAACAGGTGCAATTTGAGGTGCAATGTAAAATGACAGCTGTACTGTTCACCAAGAGGTGTGGAAAAATGCCAATGGTGAAAATATTACAAATGCATGTTACGAGTGTGCATGCAAACTGTGCAACGCAAGCTCGTAACACAGTCATTTTATGGAGTATCGTCACCAAATCTTCAATATAGGCATTTTAGGACCTCTGTTCATGAACAGTGTCACTGTCATTTTTGTAATCTGCCCCAAACACTGATTACCAACAGCGACCACGCTATTGTCCGCCGGAAGTGCGGAAACACATTTCAGCCAGGATGTGAAAAATGACAGCTGTACTGTTCACAAGGAGGTGTAGAAAAATGACAATATTGAAAATCTGGCATGAAAATATTGTGAATTCGCAGAGTTACAAGCGTGCGTAGCAACTGTGCAACGCACCCTTGTAAAACAGCCATTTTTTGGATTTCTTCCACCAGATTTGCAACATAGGCTTTCCAAGAGCTTACCTCATGAACACTGCCACTGTCCTTGCATTAATCAGTCCTGAAAGGTGATTCTACGCAGTGACTGTGAAATCACCTTTCAGGACCGATTAACATCACAACAGTGACATAATTCATGAGGAGGGGTCCCAAACACCCCATGTTGAAAATTTGGTGCAAAAATTCCAAAAAATGCCCGAGATATGCATCAAAGTTGAAAAAACCCTATTTATTACATTATACAGCTTACAGGCATTTCCTCAGTTCGCGGTCGAATTTGAAGAGTGCAGACGTGTTCCCAGTCCACTGAAGATCATCAAACCAGACTCCAGAGGTAAATATGGGGTGAGAGGGGTGTGGGGAGGCAGGGTGCACAGTGGATGGGTGCAGGTGGTGGGTAGGGAGACTGCGAGGCACCGTTTTTGTATTACAGGGTGAGTGAAAAAAAAACACATCACGGGATAGTTTTATTTTTTTTACAAGGTATTTTGCATGCTGGGGTGGGCTCCAGCATGCCACCTAACTGTTTGGAGGTTGCTGCAGCCGGCCGGGGATTGGGAACCCTCGTCGGCACACAACACAGGCGGAAAGATTTATGCCGACGGGATTGGACACCCCTGTCGGCACACAAGGAAGGTGGGGGAGCCAAGGGGATTGGGCAACCCCCAGCATATCACAAATGGGGAGAGAGTGCTTTATGCTGATGGGGAGTGGGCTCCCCCGTCGGCACATACACTGGAGCACGGGAAGCCAGTAGGGAGATTGGGCACCCCCGAAGTCGGCAGTTGGGTGGCCGACACATACACAATGTCGGCAAGCACATCCAGGGAAGGTCCGTTGCCTCTGATGAGCTTTGCTCAGATTGCAGCAGACCTTTTCTTAGATGTGCTCACCACATTATGTATGCATGGTGTAGTGCCGGCATGCAGGCTGATTGGGGAATGAGGGACGCACCTACTGGTGCATGCTCTGCATTCACCCAACAGTGACCCTGCCTCCAAAGCTGCACTACTCGAAAGATGTTGGCTGCACAAGCGCGCCAACATAAAAAGACAAAAGAAAAGCAGATCAGACCCCACCAAAAAAACACTATGTGGTCACAAGAAACAGGTATCAGGCACTTGCTAAAAGAAGGCAGTGGGGGGATACAGAGGATGAACGGGAGGACTCAGATTCCTCTTCTGTATCTTCAAAGATAGAACTTTTCTTCAGACTGACAATCAGATACCGTGAAAAAGAAAGGGAACAAGTCCTATCAGAAGGTCTCATAATAGGAATTGTGTCATATCACCTTTTCTTTTTTGTAAGAAATGAGGGGTAGTCAGCAGTTTTCTCCTCTAACATTAAATGTTTGCAGTACTAAGACATACAAGAAAAGCTTGACTACCCTTCAATTCCTAAAAGATGTACCAAATGACATTATTTTTATCCAAGATACTAGAATAAAAACTACCTGTGAAGTTTCTCAGGTTAAAAATTTATGGACTCTGGGTCCATCTTACTGGTCCCAAGGTTCTGACCTGTTTGATGGGGTGGGCATTTTAATAAAAGCACTTAATTTCTCTGTATGCAGGGTAGTAGATATTAGCCCAGGAAGATCTCTTTTATTAGATGGTTGTTTTGGTGATAAACCCTTTTGATTATTGAGTGCATATGCCCCCCTCCAAAGCATAGCGTCATGATCTGAACTATTTAAGCTAATATAACCTTACTTGCACACCAGTAAGCATATTGTACTGGGTGGCGACTTCAACTGTCCATTCTCACTAGCAGATATAGCTGGATGCACAACAAAACTTTTTGGTGATACAAATTGTTTGAAGTTTATTTTGACAACAGCAGGGTTATTTATTTATTTTTATTGATTTATTTATATAAGTCTTGGGTTACATATATCTTTAAGCTAAGAGCTGTTTTACAAAGGTTCCACATCAGTAGAAAGGACAACAGATTAAACAGGACAGTAAAGTACAGTACAATAAAGTGTAAATAGGAGGTACAAAAATCATAATGGACACAAAATCATAATGGACAGTCAACATAAAAGAACAGAGACACATTATGCTAATCAGTTTCAGGCACAGGAAAATGCATGCAGTACATTGATATCGGCCAGCAGGCTTTGTCAAGACAAACAGGGCACAGGGTGTAGGAAGGGATGTGGGAGAGTGGGCTGGGAACAGTAAGGGGGTGGGAGTGGAGGACGTGAGGAGAGGTGGGGCAAGGGGAGAGAGGATGAAGAGTGGAGAGGGGGTAGGAGGCAAGAGTGCTAAATCACTATGAAAGAGGTTGAGTGCTAAGGTCAAGGTTTGGGAAAACATGGTTAAGGGAGAAAGTCACAGGTACTAGCTGTAGAGAGTAGTGACTGAAGCTTAGAATTGAATGGGCCCAGCTTAGTTTTAGAGGCGATGTCACTGATGAAAGCATTCATCCAGAGGGGGCCCTCTAGGTGAACAGTCTTTGCCCCTTGGTGGTTTGGCGATGAGGGACCTGTAGGAGCTGAGATTCAGAACCTCGGGTGCAGTGTGGATTATGAGGGGGGGCTTAGAAGATCTTGTACTCCAGGTGGCAAGAAGCCTAAGGCTATTTTCTTGGCCATCAGGCACATTTGGTATTTGATGCGAATTTAGTGGATGTTACACTGCAGTTCACCAAAAAGAAGCAAAAACCTTTTCAGAAGGACCTCTTGCTACTTGAATAGATTACCTTTCTCTTCAAAAATCTACAGACAGTGCAAGCCCAAACCATTCCCTGTGAAACCTTAGACCATCTAGCAATTTCTCTATCTTGCATTACTAGGCATATTACATCCCCCTCTCTTAAAAAGAATTCCAGATGGAAGCTAAATAACTCCGTCTTGTCTCAACCAGAGATAGAAGAAAAGTGTTTTCCCTTGTTAATTGCTAGATATTCTGTTTTAGATACTTTTGAGACTGTCACAGATTGGTGGATAGACTCTAAGGCAGAATTCAAGTATTTTTTTATACAACTACTGATAAAAAATTAAAACTCCACATACTTACATTATTCAACACTAAGAGAAAAATTATTTGTTACCATTTCAAGGGCACATGAAAACAAGAGAGATCTAGGAAATGAAATGAAGGATATCAAGGCAAAAATGTTTAGAATTCAATATAATAGAGCAGAATCTTTGAAATTGGAAGCTCAATTCGGAACACAGGCTTCCAGGCCATCTTTAGATATATTTAAGAGTTGCCAAAACAGAGTGAATCATATAGCCATTGATCCATGTACACAAATATGCCACTCAGAATCTGACCAAATTCAAAATATCTCCCAAACATATTTAAAAAAAAATGTTTGGGATTCTGTCCTCTGCTGTATGAGACCCCAATTATTTGAGGAATGTAGACATTCCTAATATAGATCATGAAACCACATCTTTCTTACTTTCTCTGGTGACACCGGCCGAAATTCTGGCAGCTCTGAGCAAGCTGCAGAAAGACTCCTCACCAGTTTTGGATGGCCTAATGGTTGAGTTTTATCTAAAATTTGCTCAATACTTTGGACCCATCCTAATGGATGTCTTTTCTGATATCCTTACTTCAGAGTCACTACCTGGAGTTATGTCCCAGGCCCTAGTAATAATGTTAGATAAAAAGGGGGACAAGAAGGACTTAAAAATGTGATACCTATAAGTCTCCTAAATGTTGATTATAAAATGTTAACAATACTTTTGACTAGACTCTCATTAGTTGCAGAAACCATGATCAGCCCTGTGCAAACATGTGCCATTCAAAAAAGGTCTTTGTTTAAAAATTGGAGTTTTTTGAGAGATGCAACATCACACAGAGAGGGGATGTGTTCACATTGCCTGATCCTGGCTTTGGATCAGGAAAAGGTGTTTGATCATGTGGATCACAGATATCTCTTTCAAGTATTGCAGGCTTATCATATACCTTATAAGTTTATCAGATGGGTGTCGCTTTTATACACCTCCTCTATTATTACTCCTTATATAAATGGCTCTCCAGGAGTATCTTTTCACAGGGTTAAGAGCATGAGACAAGGCACAACCCCTTGTTATATGTCTTTCAGATTGACACACCCCTTAGGAAAATTTTAAACCATCCAGATATTCCACATATAACTTTCCCTGATAATAGCCCCAAATATATGTGCCTATGCGGATGACCTTTGTATATGTACTACTCCCAACATAAATGAAGAAGCATTTCTGAAAGTCATTTCATATTTCAAAAACATATCAGGCTCCAAACTGAACTATGATAAAAGCCAAGCCCTTATTTTTCCTCTCTCTATGGACTCTAGAGACCACACACACTTTGCAAAAATAAGGGTAACATCAAATCCTTTGAAAATACTGGGAGTACAATTTGGGAATCCAGATGATGCAACACTAAATTAGTCCCAAGCATTACAGAAGGCTGGACAAATAGTTTTATCCTGGAAAAATAAAACCATATCAAAAAGGAAAAAGGTATCTTTGCACTTATAATTCCAAAATGACTGCAAATTGCACATATTTTTTCTCCACCCCTTACCATGGAGACTAGAATGATGAATCTATTCTTCCATGGGTTTAGTGGTAGTAGACTGAACCCTACCAAAAGAATGCATACTTACCATGATTATTGTTTAGGGGGTATACATATGGTGCACACCATATTATTGTTTTACAGTGTCTTTTTTTAACAAAACTTTCTTCATTTACTATCCAGCTCTGTTCCTCTATGGTATAATTATGTGAATTCCATACGAATTAGGTTTCTTCAGGCCTGGATAAACTCTCCACTTTCACTCCCAAGGAACCTAAAACAGTTTAAAATCCCTTCTTATTTTGCTGCAGCATGAAGCAAGCTAAAACAATGGCAAATCATCCCTCAGTCCCTGACCAGCAATTCCAGACATTCCTTTTATTTATCTATCCTCAGTACTCATTTCTATGAGAGTCCTCAGAATTTAGCTCAATATGATACCCAAATTGCAACCATCAGCTTATCAACAAAAGACTACCCACGAAAGTATGGGATGTCACTTGGCTTTCATGCCATGGCAGACGGTGCCAGGAACTCTCACAAACATAAGGTTCTGGAAGGAAGCACTCTATGTGTCCTAGGCTCACTTGCCCAGGGGTCTTGGAAACACAGGATCACTTTTATTTACTATGTCCATTTTCACAACAGTTTTGAGTGTTAGTTCTTAAATCTTGGGGAGAAATTACACATGAAATCCTAGTATTGGGGCTGCCCCCCCCCCCCCCATTTAGTTAAATATCATCCAAGCACTCTGAGGTCGTTTTTTTTTTCCTTTTGTAAATTTTATTTATGGCAGGCAAAGTGTGCTGTCTTGCTGCAGCAACAAGAATATAGTGTAACACAGGTTTTCATACATGTTATACAGAATGTAAAGAAAATTTATGAATTAGAGCAAGAAATAAATATTGTATGGGCAAGGAAATACTGGAGGCATTTTCTATGGTTTAAAAACATTTCTATTTGATTTTTCTGTGTTTGGATTAATTATTTTTGTTACTGTATAAATCAATGTTCTGGAAAAAGTTGTTTTTTTGTTGTACTCATGTAAATAGTATATTTTGTTTTTGATTTATTTATGTATTTACTTATTTTCATCAATAAAAAAATTTCCCTACTCTTCTTGAGAAGTGTCATGGGATCTTTAACGTCCACCTGAACAGCCACCAGAACAGGCAGTTGGGACCTCGGTTTAACATCTCATCTGAAAGACAGCACCTCAAGAGTGCAGCACCCCCCACATGATGCACTACAGTGTCAGTATTGGGAGTTATCCCATATTCCTGGTGTGGGTCTAGAACCCACAACCTTGTGATCTTCTGGCCTCAGAGGCAAGTGTGCTGCTTGCTAAGCAACTGACACTGCAAACTGAAAATGTTGTACTTGTATTTTTTCATCATTGGTGGGAGTGTTTCTCCAACATTGGTGTGCTGCTGTTTTTTTGGTTTTGGTTAAAAGACAAAGAATCTTAACACAAAAGTACTGAGGCAAGGATTCATGCAGCTGGTATACTTTTTGTCATTCTGGAAGGGCATAGACAGCCTATCTTGGGCCTATAGACATGTAAAATATTGTTAAAGTGCATACACATAATACTGGTACTTCAAAAAACAACAAAAGAACCCCAGAGCAAATGTACTGGAGTATGGGTTATCCCGGAGGATACTGGCCGCTCAGCCAAATTTTAAAGAAAACACAAATTTTACATACCCCAATAATGCAAAGCATCACTGTAAGCATATGCCCATGAATTAATTTGGACTGGCTCAGCTTTAAGCAGAACTGTATGGTGCCAAAAGGCCACACAATACAATCAGCAAAGGCTGAGAACAGCAGACACAGACACGTGTTTCGTTCTCACTTGGACTCATCAGTGTGCCATATCTGTATCTCAGCCCAGGAAGAGGGAACCAGCCACCCTACAGGGGATCTTATTTGGTTGGGTCATGGGCAGCCCAAAGTAGAGCGAGAAAAGAACAACTGGTACTTATTTACTTAGTTATTGTTTACTGGAGACAGAGGGCTAGGCAATTCTGCTTACAGTATTTTCAACTTCATCTGGGGGGGGTGAGGAGGTGGGGGAACAAGTACAGATGCAAACTGACATACTGAGCCAGATTAAGCTGTTGGTGGTATTTTTTTTTTTTTTAGTGAATGGGGGAAATTTGGCCAGGACAATGGGAAAATTCCCTTACTCTTTTTAAGAAGTGTTATGGGATCTTTAACATTGACCTGAGCAACCACTAGAACAGGCAGATGGGACACTCAGTTTTAATGTCTCATCCGAGAGACAGTACCTCAAGAATGCAGCACCCCAACCCCATCCCCCACTATATTACAGTGTCAGTATTGCAATTTACACCAAGTTCCTGGTGTGTAGCTAGAATCCACAACCTTCTGATCTTCTAGCCACCCAAGCAAATCAGTAAATCATCAGTCATGATTACTCACAGTAAGTCATGGATGATCATTGTTAATCATCAGCTATTACCGCATGATCATCAAGAGAGATGGCGATCTAAGATCATCATCTAGATCATGATATAATCTTCAAACATGTAACTTTAAAATTGCCAACTTATGATTATTGATTACTTTTGTAAGTTTAAATCAGCATGATGTTTTTGATTATCTGTGGATGAGCAAGTGATGATCATTGATGATTATATTGTTTTCTGTATTGTAAAACCATAAGCAACATCGGTAAAGATTAACAATGTTTTATTTGTTAATATTATGAAAATGTGAATGTGAAATATCAGCAAAAGCAAATTAATTATAATGTAAATCATGTGAGGTTTTAATCCCTTTAGGAAGAGTGTATGCAATGTTAGGTACAGTATACACATTTGCATAACAAATTTGCATGTTTCAAAAGCACAGTGTATGGACCAAAACTATGGTAGTTTCTATTTTTAAAATAATTTTGCCTTGATGGCATTAACTTGCAGACTGTTTGCAAAGTTTTTGAGCACATGCCAGGTACTTGGAGGAACTCACCACAATCAGATAAGGAACCCTTGAATGGAGCTACAGTATATACAAAAATCTGAGCCTTTATAACACTAATAAGAAGAGAGGTGTTAGAGTAAGTATAACTATAACTGAAAGAAATGTGTTTGAACAGAAGATGTATCATAACTGATGATTCTAAATAAAGATGTTAAATGGAAGACAAGATAAATTCCAAAAATATAGAAAACAGATATATATTTTTTTCTTAATTTATTGCAGTAATCTTGACAGCAAGAAAGCATGAAAAGAAAATGATAACACAAAATCATCATTAATCACAATCACCATTTCCATAATGTCATGGTTTTTGATTGGTAGCCATTTAACATTCGTGTTTAATCATTGTTAGTTATGATCACAGTGATGGTTTTTGAAGCTTGAACATTATCTTTGAATATAATTGATAATGATCCTTCATGATACATCATTATAAAATTATCTTTCAATTGGGGTCAGAGATGAGTGTGCAACCTGCTGAACCACTGATACTGCAACATATTCTGATACTATTACTCCTGCTGCAAGCCCGGTCACTACTGAAACACTGCCTAATGCTGATAATTTAGAAAATGTGTCAAATAGTTCACTGATGTTTTCAATGTGATGAAGTGTATGCCAATACAGTACAGTACAGTACAAAATATAGCTTAATGATCATGCAGAGCCAGTAATTCAGGCTGCAAAAAGATTCCTGTAGCACTTTAGGGGGAGACTGCAAGAGGAACTGAAATAGTAATCAACCTGGACATAAAAAAAAAGGTAGAAGAGCCTACGGACTAGATTAGTTCATCAGTCCAGTGAAAAAGAAAAATGGTGATCTGAGACTTGGCATTGATCCTAAAGACTTGAGTGGATAAGATAAAGAGCTAGTATTATAGTAGTTTGCCTACCAAATCCCATATCATCAGTGCTACGGCTAGGGTTGTAGTCTTTTCTAAATTGGATGCCTCATCTGGGTTCTGTCATATTACTCTGTATGAAGACAGTGCAAGGCTGTGCACATTTATTATGATGTTGCTTTGTTCACATGCCCTTTGGCATATGCTCTGCCCCACTACTTGTAGGCATGGAGGTTGTAGGTGTATTTTACCAATGTGGGAAACAACAAAACTGGGGAATGATCAGAGACTAAGCAGAGTTCTGCAGCATACACAGAAAATGGGGTAAAACTGAATTACAGCAAATGCCAAATAGGGGTAAAAGAACTAACCTTCTTGGAAAAGATGTTTTGATCTGAAGGTATCCAGCTGAATCTACAGAAAGAACTTTTAAAATATATGTTTAATCTATACAACAAACCTCATCTACAGAGATACTTGGGAGTTAAAAACTATTTGAGCAAGTTTGTGCAAAATTTGACAGCTAGAACTTCAGTTCTGAGAAGCTTCTTAGAAGCAAAAGCAGAATGGCAATAGAGCTCAGATCATAAAGATGAGTGGAATAACTGATAGGACATTAAGATTAACAAATCAGTACTGTGTTTTTGTGATCCAACTAAGAGAGTAAAAGTTTCAACAGATACCTCTAAAGATGACCTAGAGACAGTGTTACTGCAGGAGCACCATGGGAAATGGATGCCTGTGGTATTCTCATAATGCTCTTTGATGACAGAAGAAAAGAACTATACTCAGATAAAGAGACTTTGGGAGTGGTGTTTGGAAGTGAGAAATTTCATAAGTACATTTATGGATTGCCAGCTTTACGAGAAATGGATCATAAACCTTTGACTGCCATTTCAAAAAAATGTTTGGATGATGTAAAAGAGGGACACTGAACTCCTGGAGAGGGTCCAGAGGAGGGCGACCAACATGATCTGGGGCTTGGGGGAAAGGACCTATGGGGAGAGTCTCAAAGAGCTAAATATGTACACATTGGAAGAGAGAAGGGACAGGGGGGTCATGATAGAGGTTTTCAGGTACATGAAGGGAGTAAATAGGGGAGGCGCAGTCAGGGTGCTCCGAATGAAGGAGGAGGGGCAACTAGAGGGCATGGGTGGAAGCTGGAGGGGGGAGACAAGGGAGAAAGGAGGAGGTGCTACTTCACTGAGAGGGTGGTAGAACCATGGAATATGCTGCCCGGGGTGACTGGTGGAGACAGAGAATGTGGAGGGGTTCATTAGGTGGTGGAACAGGTACAGGGGAAGGGTTCTGGAAGCAAAGTCCAGTGCAGCGAGAATACCCTGTACTGGGAAGGGAGAAACCCGAGAGGGTGCGGGAGGGCAGCAAGGTCAGCTCCCAGGGTGGGGGCTGACCAAACAAGCAGACACAAAAGACCACTAGGCCTATTCTGCTGGCATTTTAGTATGTTAGTATGTACCACCATAAATTCAGAGACTTCTGCTAAAATTGCAAAAATATGACTAACTTTCATGTATACCCTACACTTGCAAGGCACTTAATAGTTGTGAATGCACTTCCAGAGCTTTTTTGCAAATTCCAGCGAGCAGCACAATGAAATGTGATGTGGAGATCCACATAGGCTCTATTCTATCAACCCTCTCAATTTCTGCAGGGAAATGGAACCTGGCTGTGAGAGAAACAGGAAAGGATAGTGTGTTACAGCAAGTTATAGGCAACATTAAAATGGTATACAAAAAGGACAATCTTTGTAGCTCACACTGTGGAGTGCACATATACAGGAGCGGCAATAGTTACAAAGCAGAAGAAAGTGCCACTCAGTGGAGACTAGAATCAACACTAAAAGTGAATGACAGATTCAAAAAACTCTCTAGTCATCTAGTATGTTTATAAAAAAAAAAGTTTGATAGCATGTGCAAACTAACAAACATTTGATGATACAGCTCATCTGCATGATCCAACAAGGGCTTCAGGTTGGGGGGGAGGTGCAGCAGACAATCCACATCTTATATACAAGTAAGTTGCTAAAAGATGCGTGCTGGACAACACAAGTTTGCAGCAGTGCATAGAACAAGAAGTTTCAATGCCAATCACTGAAACTTCCTGTTCTGTGTAGTGCTACAAACATTCATTGTTCAGAATGCATTTTGAAGCCACTTATAAAGATGTGTACTGTCTGCTGCACCTTTCCTCGACATGAAGCCCTGTTGGAACATGTTGGTGAGCAGTATCATCAAATGTGTGCTATTTTGCACTTGCTGCTGGAACACTGTTTTTTTGGAAAATAAAGCTGCTAGATGACTAGAGAGTTTTTTGACTGTCATTAACTTTTGAGTGCTGACTCTAATCTCCTCTGAGTGGAGCTTTCTTATACTTTGTAACATTAAAACAGGTGAGCCAGTAGCTGTGCACTTTATTGATGTTTTCTTGGTGAACTCATGGTAAACTCATGGTAAAGGGAGAGTTGTTAAAGAAACAGAAAATTGTAAAGCCTGTCTCACTGAAACTGGAGATGACTCAGATGACACGAAGAACATTTGTGTTAAGGATGTCATGTACTGTACTAGCTTAATAGAAAGGTAAAAAAATGTGAGATATCCCCAGAGTTTTCTGTTTTCAGTGTTTATGTTTTGCTAATTCCAATGTCTATTATTCATTTTTAACTTCTTTTTAAACTGTGCTTTTCTTATGTTTATAAATGAGAGTAATCAAAATGAGAAAAAAAAACAGTGTTTCCTAGTGTTTATTTTCTTGTTATTGTGTTTCTTGTAAAAAGGTTAAAAATCATGTTTGTTGATTAAAATGCTTACATTGCCCCACACCCAGCCTAGGGAGCCATGGAGTCCTCCTGAAAAAACACAGGGCCATTGCAAAAAGTAGGAGCAGATAGGTTCCAATTACAAGGGAAAGAATACCTCCTTGTTATTATTTCAACTACCTTGAGGAAGCTTTACTGCCAGAGACACCTGCAAGCAAGTGATAATGTATGCTAAGTCATTTTTTACAAGCCACAGAATACCAGAAATTCTGATTACAGATAATAGCCCACAGTTTACAGCTCATGAATCTGAACAGTTTGTGAAACAATGCAAATTGCAGCATATGACTACAAACCCTTACTATCCAAAGTGCAATGAACATGTTGAAAAAGGGGTATAGATTGCTAAAAGACTTTACAAGAAGGACATGGAAAGCCAAGAAGATCCTTATTTAGCTTTACTGTCCTACAGATCAGTCCCATTTGAAAGTGGTTTTAGCAGCAAAGCGTTTAATGAACCACAAGTTGAAGACAAGATTGCCTGAAGCATGTTTCCTGTCAATCATTCCAGAGGACCAGGGTGACAGAGACAGCAAAGAGCAGTCTATACAGAACAAAAAGGTAATTCAACAGGATGGCAACACCTCTGCACCCACTAATTGAACAAGATGTAGTAAAAATAAGGAGCAAAGGAGTCCAGAGGCCAAAAGCAAAGGTACTTGAACAGACAACTCCAAGGTCATACAAAGCTATGAATGAACATGGGTAGGCTTGTGCTAAAATGTAGTTCACAGCTGCAAAATGATGAGGGATGAACTCCAATAAATTCAGACTCTTCAAATTTTTATTTAAGAATTCTCCACACACATAACCGGACAACGTTTCATGGCCCAGTCACTTCCTCAGGCCCACAGTGTTGTGCTGTTAATAAATTTATACAGAAAAATTATAATGAGCCCTTATTAACCGATCATAGTTCATAAACCTTTCACCATAGTGCTAACTCTGATAACAAACATAGAAACATAGAATTTGACGGCAGATAAGGACCGCTTGGCCCACCCAGTCTGCCCATTTCCCTACCTACTGGATAAGCTGCAGATCCTAGTTAACCAGCAGCCTACTTCTTCCTACCCCCACCCCCTAGAATGGCCTTATGACTGTCCCATGCATGCTTGAATTCCACCACTGATTTTGACTCCACAACCTCCTCCGGAAGGCCGTTCCATGCATCCACAACCCTCTCTGTGAAAAAATACTTCCTTAAATTACCTCTGAGCCGCCCCCCCATCTTCAAATTGTGCCCTCTTGTTCTTGCACACCTCTTATTTGAAAGTTGCTACCCTCTTGGACTTTGTTGATTCCCTTGAGGTACTTGAACGTTTCTAACATGTCCCCCCTCTCCCTCCTTTCCTCGAGGCTATACATATTAAGCTCCTTTCGTCTCTCTTCATATGTCTTCGGTGCAGACCCTGCACCATTTTAGAGTCCCTCCTCTGGACAGCTTCCATCCTGTCTATGTCTTTGTGGAAATTGGGTCTCCAGAACTGCACACAGTACTCAGATAGGGTCTCACCAGCTGTCTGTACAGAGGGATAATAACTTCTTGTTTTCTACTGGTGATGCCTCTCCCTATGCATCCCAGTATCCCCCCAGCCCTCCTTGCTGCCCTCTTACATTGCTTGCCCACCTTTAGGTCATCTGATATGACTACCCCCAGGTCCCTTTCTATTTTTATTGTTGTTAGTATCTCACCCCCATTGTGTACTCTTCCCTGGGTTTCTTTCCCAGGTGCATTACCTGCACTTCTTAGCATTGAATCTAAGCTGCCATACATTTGACCATTCCTCTAACCTTGCCAGTCCCTTCTCATCCTTTCCACCCCACCCTGTGCATCAACTCTGTTGCAGATCTTTGTGTCATCTGCAAAGAGACATACTTTTCCTTCCAGTCCCTCTGCAATGTCGCTTACAAAGACATTGAAGAGGACCGGTCCTAATACTGAACCCTGCGGTACCCCACTAGTAACCCTCCTTTCTTCTGAGTGGACTCCATTTACTATCACTCTCTGTGTCCTATTCTCCAGCCAATTCTTTACCGAGGCTGTCATCTTGGGACCCACTCCCAGGCTGGCTAACTTGTATAATAATCTTTTGTGTGGGACTGTGTCAAATGCCTTGCTAAAGTCTAGGTAGGCCATGTCCACAGCCCCTCCCTGATCTACTACTTTGGTCACTCAGTCAAAGAAATCTATCAGATTCATCTGGCATGACCTTCCCGCTGTGAATCTATGCTGCCTGGGTTCTGTGCCCCTCTGGCCTCTAGATACTAAACAATTCTTTCCTTCAGAAGTGATTCCATCATTTTCCCTATCACTGAGGTTAAACTAACAGGTCTGTAGTTTCCTGCTTCTGCCTTGCTCCCACTTTTGTGAAGGGGAATCACATCCGCCCTCCTCCAGTCCTCGGGTACCACCCCATCTGCCCATGATTTGTTAAAAAGGGTGGTGTCACTAGTTCTACCCTTAGTTATTTTAGAATTCTGGGATGAATCCCATCAGGCCCCATTGCTTTGTCCACCTTCAGTTTTAAGAGTTCTTTCAGAACCCTTTCTTCTGTAAATGGGCTGATATCAACTTCTGTATCCAGAGTGTTTTTACTGTTTGTTTTAGGTACCTCCCCCTCTTCATTTGTAAATACTGATCAAAAATATTTGTTTAGTATCTCTGCCTTTTCACAGTCTCCCTCTGCCCATCCTCCCTCCCCTTTATTAAGCCTCACTATCCCTCCCTTGGTCTTCCTTAGCTTCCTGATGTACCTATAAAGGTTTTATCCCCTTCTTAACTGAGTTGGCTATCTTTTCCTCGGTTTGGGCCTTTGCTGTTCTGACTGCCTTCCCAGCCTCCTTTTGCTTTAACTGATACAGTTCCCTGTCCTGCTCCTTCTGCGATTCCTTGTACTTCCGAGATGCTTTCTTTTTCTCTTGAACCTTCACTGCCACTTCCTTTGAGAACCATAGTGGTTTCTTACATCGTTTGTTTTGTTTATTTGCTTCACACAAAGGCTCATTACCTCTGTGATGGCAGTTTTTATTATTCCCATTGTTCTTCCAACCTCCTTCCTGCCCATTTGCTAGTGCATTCCTTAGGCACTCACTCGTTTTGGCAAAGTCAGCCTCTAAGTCCACTACTTTTGCCTTTGTAGTAAGCTTGACTCTATTGCTGTGTTTATTAGAACCATACTGTTCGATGGTCGCTAGTTCCCAGATGGCTACCCACTTCTACATCTGTGATCCTCTCCATCTCCATTTGAGAGAACCAGGTCTAAGATTGCTCCCTCTCAGTGGGCTCAATACTAGTTGTCTAAAGCATGCCCTCTGTAGGGCATCCAGAATAACCCCACTCTTGAAGAGGCTGCTGCAACTGCACTCAGTTAACATCTGGCATATTCAGATCACCCATCAGCAATATCTCCCTTTTCTGCCATTCTAAGTATACTTTCTATCATTTCCTTGTCCATTTCCTCCCCTGAGAGGGAGTCTGTATACAACCCTAGCCAGATTGTGGTGCATTGCCTGCCTCAATTTACCCACAGTGCTTCTTCTCCTCCCTGTTTACCTTTTGTTCTGTTGCTTTTATTCCTTCCCTTATGTAAAGCTACTCCTCCTCCTCTTTTACCCTCCCTGTCCCTCCTGTAGATAGTGTATCCTGGTATGTTTACATCCCAGTCATGGTTTTATTGTGTACCATGTTTCTGTGACTGCCACGATATCCAGATGTTCCTCCTCCATCAAGGCCACTAATTCAGGAAGCTTGTTACCCAGACTACGGGCATTGGTACTCATTGCTCTCCATTTTTTGATGGCTTTACCTTCTGTTGCAGCATCCCCCACTGACCTTTCTACCTCAGTCTTTTTCTCATTTAGTACCCTGTTTTGTAGGCAGAGGTTGGGATTTTCCTGTTGCTTATCAGTGCCTCCCCCTTTGACTAGTTTAAAAGCTTGCCAATGAAGCATTTAAACCGATTGCTCAAAAGACTTGTTTCCTTCCTGGACAGATGCAGACCATCCTGCCAGTATAGGCTGGTGTCCCTCCATGTGGAACCCCAGTCCCCAATGAAGCCAAACCCCTGTGCTCCACACCATTTTTTCAACCATTCATTAAACTGCATGGTGCTAATTACCCTCGCCTCCCCCATGCCATTGACAGACAGCACATCTGAGAAGGATACTGTGTGTGCTACTTGTCTTAGGCCCCTCCCCAACTCTACAATGTCCTCCTGCACTGCTCTAATCTCATGATGAGCCAAGTCATTTGTCCCTAGGTGGACAATTACATCCAGCTCAGACTCCCTTGCAGCTGTTCTCGTGATCCTGAGGATGTGCTTCCTGTCCCTCCAAGCCATGGCACCAGGCAGGCACCTTACTTCAGTTTTCCCAGCTCCTCCCAGTTCTATCCCCCTAATAATTGAGTCCCCCACCAGGAGCTGCTTCCTTTCCCTGTGGCGTCCTCTGCCTCCTTCCTGTGGGCCTCCCTTGTGACAGTTGTCATCAGTCTTCTCTGTGGGTGCATCCATAGGGGAGCTATGCTCCCCCAGAATGGTATATGGATTGTGGAGTGGAACAATTGACTGGGTGTGCCTCTGTTCCACCATCCTCACCCTCCCTGAGCCCACTGTGGTCCAACTGCTGTGCTTTCTTCGCAACCTCTGAGGTAGTGGTGGTGGCACTGGTGCTTCCTGGATGGGGTAGGTTCCCTTCCTACTGTCCAGTGTGGCCTGGGGAAGGTTTCCTTACTACTGTCCAGTGCAGCCTGAAGACAGGCAACTTCCTCCCTCATGGCAGAGAGTTCTCTGCAAATAGGGCAGCATCTCAGCCTCCAGAAAGACTCCCGGAAGACTGCTGCCCCACAGCCATTACATTGCACTACTCCCCACATGTTTATCTACTTTTTTTTTGTTTGTTGTGTGTGTGTGTGTGTGGCGTGTGTGATTGGTTTGTTATATAGAAATATATATATTATACAATGTGTATGCTTATATTGTCAGTGCAGTGTGCTAGAGGATATGGCAGTGATATGCACTTTGCACTCTTGAGGAAATGATGTCAGAACCGCGGGTATAAAGGAACTATTTCCAGGGTGGGTGGGGTGAGGGTGGATGGGGTTGGGCCTAAACTGTGCCCTCACAAAACAATCAGCTAAAAGCTCTCACCCACCGCTGCGATGAGTGCCTTCCTGTCAGCAAGATGCCCTACACAACAATTTGACAGAGAAAATACCCTGCTAATCAAACAGAGAAAAATCCAGACATCCAAGTCAGACACAGGTAAACCTCTCCAGCCCCAAAACAGCCTGGTGGTTTGTTAGCCACAAAGGAAAATCAAACATGCAGTTATTTCAGCCCTTCTGAAGATGCTGATAAGATAAGCAGTTTTCAAAACCCCCTTCCTGAATTAAAAACTAAAATAATTAAACACAAAGCAATACCAATGTAAAAGTAAGGAAAACTTCTCTCAGATGTAAGCAAGAGAGAGAGATTAGTTACAGATATCTAGTCCAATATAATATATCCCATGCAGCTTCTCAGTTGTTTCAAAGCACACCCAGTACACAACTTGGAAGAATATGGACTTCTGTCTGAAACAGGATCACACCAGTAGTTTATAGTAATTGATCAATGCTGAAATAGTCAAGCTAGAACAATTGGCTGTGATGCAGGTTTCCCTGACTTGTGAAGACAATTTCCCCCACCTCAGGCTATGTCTGGCATCCAATTACAAACTGCAGCCTTTGCTATTTTAAATCACACTACCAACATCAGCAAATATTGCAAAATATATTGATGCAGATTGTCACAGAATTCTAGTAGTCAGTCCAGTTAGCCACAAAGGAAAATCAAATATGCAGTTATTTCAGCCCTTCTGAAGATGCTGACAAGATAAGCAGTTTTGAAAACCCCTTCCTGAATTAAAACTAAAATAATTAAACACAAAGCAATACCAATGTAAAAGTAAGGAAAACTTCTCTCAGATGTAAGCAGAGAGATTAGTTACAGATATCTAGTCAATATAATATATCCACGCAGCTTCTCAGTTGTTTCAAAGCACACCCAGTACACAACTTGGAAGAAGATGGACTTCTGTCTGAAACAGGATCACACCAGTAGTTTATAGTAATTGATCAATGCTGAAATGGCCAAGCTAGACAATTGGCTGTGATGCAGGTTTCTGACTTGTGAAGACAATTTCCCCCACCTCAGGCTATGTCTGGCATCCAATTACAAACTGCAGCCTTTGCTATTTTAAATCACACTACCAACACCAGCAAATATTGCAAAATATATTGATGCAGATTGTCACAGAATTCTAGTAATCAGTCCAGTTAGCCACAAAGAAAAATCAAATATGCAGTTATTTCAGCCCTTCTGAAGATGCTGACAAGATAAGCAGTTTTGAAAACCCCCTTCCTGAATTAAAAACTAAAATAATTAAACACAAAGCAATACCAATGTAAAAGTAAGGAAAACTTCTCTCAGATGTAAGCAGGAGAGTGAGAGAGATTAGTTACAGATATCTAGTCCAATATAGTATATCCCATGCAGCTTCTCAGTTGTTTCAAAGCACACCCAGTACACAACTTGGAAGAAGATGGATTTCCCTCAGAAAATTCAAAGTGCTATCTTATTACACAAATCAGTAACAGATTTTCCAATTTTAAATTCATGTGCTATCATGCTCCCTTAGATTCTCATAATACGGTGGTATTCTCATAACACAAGCCTTTTTATTAATTTAATAGTTTTTATAATTCCCCTATTAACCCTTATACTGCCAAAGTTTTTCTGTAAATTGCATATCCCTGCTGCCAGAGTTTTTTTCACTGGGTTTGTACACCTATTGGTTATGACGTTATTACATAATTTGTTTTAATTCCCTGGTAAACTTTTCTTGTCAGCGTAGTAAGAACCTAACATAACTATAATTTAAAGTGAAAATACAAGTTTTTCAACTAAGCAATTTGCAGATATATATGTTTATTTAGTGAAATTTCAATTGTTTTTGTGAATTTGTATTCACAAAAAATATTGAAGTTTGTAAAAACATTACAATCGGTTGCATCACTGATAAAAAAATTTTTCTAAAATGTAACTAATTTTCACTTTCAGGTTACAAATTCTTTATATAAACACAAATTTCACATTGGTTTCTCACCTACAGATTATGAGAGTGACCAGAACGGACCATCTAGGGTAGGGCCAGCTGACCTATGGGGGATATCTATTGGATTATGGGGTACACGTCACTAAATCCAATAAGAAAAAGTAAGAAGTGCCTGTTTCACATGACAGGGAAGTGAATGAGTAAATCAAGGCCAAGATTGTACCCATAGCTACATCCCCTGGGTTACATGACCAAAAACAAGATGGCTGACACCATTCAGTCATTTACTGTGTCAAACTGCTTGTGACACATTTATTGGGATAACTGGACTATAAAAGTGGTAAATGTCAATGGATTACACCCTTTCTTTTGGCAGCAGTGGCTTGGATGATATTTCTGATACCTATTTTCACATTACAGACCCACCTGCAGATAGCCGGGGTGTCATACCCAATAACCCATGGTATGCCCGTGCTGGCCAATGGGGTGAACACCTATTCCATTATGGGGTACATACCCATAAATTCAGAAAGAAAAAGTAAGAAGTAGCCAGTTTTCCATGACAGGGAAGTGAATGAGTAAATCAAGGCCTAGATTGTACCCATACCTACATCCACTGGGTCACATGACCAAAAAACATGATGACTGCCACCGTTTGGTCATTTTCTGGGTCAAACTGTTTCTCTTACACATTTACTGGGATTACTAGATTATACAAGAGGTAAATGTCAATGGATTACATATTTTCTTACAGCAGCAGGGGCTTGGATGAAATTTCTGGTCCCTAATTTCACATTACACACCCACCTTCAGTTAGCCAGGGTGCCATACCCAACCACCCATGGTATGCCCATGCTGACCAATGGATTGTCCACCTTTTGCATTATGAATAAATCAAGGCCCAGACTGTACCCATATCTACATCCCCTGGGTCACATGACCAAAAATAAGATGGTGGCTACCATTCTATCTTTTTCTGTATCAAACTGCTTCTGTTACATGTTTGTAGCAATAACTACATTATAAAAGTGGTTCATGTCAATGGATTACACCTTTTATTACATCTGCAGGGGCTTGGATGAAATTTCTGATCACTAATTTCACATTGTAGAACCACCAGCATATAGCTGGGGTGCCACACCCAATCACCCATGGTAGGGCCATGCTGGCCCATGAGGGGTCCACCTATTGCATTATGGGGTACATCCCAATAAATTGAGAAAGGAAAAGTAAGAAGTAGCTTGTTTTACATGATGGGGAAGTAAATGAGTAAATCAAGGCCCAGACTGTACCCATAGCTTCATCCCCTGGATCACATGAACAAAAACAAGATGGCTACCTTTATTTGGTCATTTTCTGGGTCAAGCAGCTTGTGTTACACATTTATTGTGATAACTAGATTATAAAAGTGGTAAATGTCAATGGATTACAGCTTTTTTTACAGTATCAGGGGCTCAGACAAAATTTCTGATCACTAATTTCACATTACAGACCCACCTACAGATAGCTAGGGTGCCATACCCAACCACCCATAGTAGAAGAAGAAGAAGAATCAGCATTTATATAGCGCTTTTCATACACAGTATCCCAAAGCACTTTACATGCAATGCTAGACTGGTACTGTAGTGACTGAATGTGTGGTGGCAGCCATATCACACATCATCATCCACACACAGCCTGGATAATTGCATGAACCAGTTTATGGGAAGGGGAATGTTGGCCAGGACACTGGGAATGCTCCCTGCTCTTTGGGAAGAGTGCCCTGGGTTCTTTTACTTCCACCTGGACTCCCACCAGGACAACACCAGGATAAGTAGAAGGGACCTTGGTTTAACATCTCATCTGAAGGATGGCACACCCCAGCAGTACAGCACCCCCCAATACTGCACTCGGATGCCAGCGATTTTTTGGTGCAAGTCCAATCCCAGTGTGGGACAAGAACCCACAACCTTCTGGTCCAGAGGCAGATGTGCTACCAACTAAGCCACGCTGACACCTATGTCCATGCTGGCTAATGGGGTGACCACCTATTGCATCATGGGGTGCATGAAATAAATTCAAAAAGGAAAATTAAGAAGTAGCCTGGTTTACATGACAGGGAAGGGAATGAGTAAATCAAGGCTCAGATTGTACCCACACCTACATCCCCTGGGTCACATGACCAAAAACAAGATGGCTGGCACTGTTCAGACATTTTCTGTGTCAAACCTTTTCTCTTTCACATTTATTGGGATAACTAGATTATAAAAGAGGCAAATGTCAATGGATTACACATTTTCTTACAGCCGCAGGGGCTTGGATGAAATTTCTGATCACTAATTTCACATTATAGACCCACCTGCAAATAGATGGGGTGCCATACCCAACTACCCATGGTATGTAGCCTGTTTCACGTGACAGGGAAGCAAATGAGTAAATCAAGACCCATACTGTACCCATATCAACATCCCCTGAGTCACATGACCAAAAACAAGTTGGTGGCTACCATTCGATCATTTACAAAATCAAACAGCTTCTGTTTCACTTTTGTAGGGATAACTACATTATAAAAGTGGTAAATGTCAATGGATTACACCTTTTCCTACATCTGCAGGGGCTTGGATGAAATTTCTGATCACTAATTTCACATTATAGACCCACCTGTAGATAGCTGGAGTGTCATACCAAACTACCCATGGTATGCCCATGCTGGCCCATGGGGTGTCCACCTATTGCATTATCGGGTGCATGCCAATAAATTCAAAAAGAAAAACTAAGAAGTAGACTGTTTTACATGACAGGGAAGTGAATGAGTAAATCAAGGCCCAGACTGTACCCATATCTACATCCCCTTGGTCACATGACCAAAAACAAGATGGCTGACACTGTTTGATCATTTTCTGTATCAAACTGCCTCTGTTACATGTTTGTAAGGATAACAACATTATCAAAGTGGTAAATGTCAATGGATTACACATTTTATTACATCTGCAGGGGCTTGGATGAAATTTCTGATCACTAATTTGACATTATAAGCCCACCAACATACAGCTGGGGTGCTATACCCAACCACCCATAGTAGGACCATGCTGGCCCATGGGGGGCCCACCTATTGCAATATGGGGTACATCCCAATAAATTTTGAGAAATAAAAAGTAAGAAGTAGCCTGTTTTATATGACAGGGAAGGGAATGAGTAAATCAAGTCCCAGATTGTACCCATAGCTGCATCCCGTGGGTCACATGATGAAAAACAAGATGGCTACCTCTGTTCGGTCATTTTCTGTGTCAAGCTGCTTGTGTTACATGTTTATTATGATAACTAGATTATAAAAGTGGTAAATGTCAGTGGATTATACCCAAGGCCCCTGGAATTCTGCAGTTCTGCGGTTGCGGAATTTGCCGCAGAATTTGCATCATGCAGCAGAATATATATAGTGCTGCAGAATTCATTGTTTTTGGTGAATTTTCATATAAATATACTGTTTTTCCATAGTGTCAGGCTTTCTTTCCCACCTCATTTATCCTGAAGCCCCTCCTCTATGCTCAGCATGTGATGTCATCGATGACATCACATCATATTTAGCCAATGACAGGACTGCATTCTGCCAGAGAAATGAATAAATCATGCCGGAGAAATCAGAAAATGCTGCCTCAGAACACCAGGGGCCCTGATTATACCTTTTATTATGCCAGCAGTAACTTGGATGAAATTTCTTATCCCTAATTTCACTTTACAGACCCACCTGCAGATAGCCGAGGTGCCATACCCAACCACCCGTGGCATGCCCATGCTGGACAATGGGGTCACCACCTATTGTATCATGGGGTGCATGCCAATAAATTAAAAATGGAATAGTAAGACATAACCTGTTTTACATGACAGGGAAGTGAATGAATAAATCAAGGCCCAGGTTGTACCCAAAGCTGCAGTACACCCCTGGGTCACATGACCAAAAATAAAATGGTTGACACCATTCAGTCATTTTCTGTGTCAAACTGTTTCTCTTATACATTTATTGGGATAACTAGATTATACAAGAGGTAAATGTCAATGGATTACATATTTTCTTACAGCAGCAGGGTCTTGGAAGAAATTTCTGATCACTAATTTCACATTATAGACCCACCTGCAGATAGCTGGGGTGCCATACCCAACTACTCATGGTATGCCCATGCTGCCCCATGGGGTGACCACCTATTGTATTATGGGGTACATGCCAATAAATTCAAAAAGGAAAAGTAAGAAGCAGCCTGTTTTACATGACAGGAAAGTGAATGAGTAAATCAAGGCCCAGACTGTACCCATATCTACATCCCCTGGGTCACATGACCAAAAACAAGGTAGTGGCTACCGTTTGATCATTTTCTGTGTCAAACTGCTTCTGATACATGTTTGTAGGTATAACTACCTTATAAAAGAGGTAAATGTCAATGGATTACACCTTTTCTTACATCTCCAGGGGCTTGGATGAAATTTATGATAACTAATTTCACATTACACATCCACCAGCAGATAGCTGGGGTGCTTTACCCGACCACCCAAAGTAGGGCCATGCTGGCCCATTGGGGGCCTTCCAATTGTATTATGGGGTACATGCCAATAAATCAAGAAAGGAGAAGTAAGAATTGGACTGTTTTACATGACGGGGAAGTGAATGAATAAATCAAGGCCCAGGTTGCTCCCACAGCTGTATCCCCTTAGTCACATAACCAAAAACAATATGGCTACCTCTGTTCGGTCATTTTCTGTGTCAAACTGCTTCTGTTACATGTTTGTAGGGATAACTAGATTATAAAAGTGGTAAATGTCAATGGAGTACACCTTTTCTTAAATCTGCAGGAGCTTGGATGAAATTTCTGATCACTAATTTCACATTATAGATCCACCAGCAGATAGCTGGGGTGCCATACCCAACCACCCATGGTAGGACCATGCTGGCCCATGGGGGCCCACCTATTGCATTATGGGGTACATCCCAATAAAATGAGAAAGGAAAAGTAAGAAGTAGCCTGTTTTACATGACAGGGAAGTGAATGAGTAAATCAAAGCCCAAAGTGTACACTTATCTACATCCCCTGGGTCACATGAACAACAACAAGATGGCTGACACTGTTTAATCATTTTCTGTGTCAGACTGTTTCTCTTACACATTTATTGGGATAGCAAGATTATAAAATAGGTAAACGTCAAAGGAATACACCTTTTCATACAACAGCAGGGGCTTGAATGACATTTCTGTTTACTAATTTCACATTACAGACCCAGCTGCAGATACCTGTGGTGCCATACCCAACCACCCCAGCTATGCCCATGCTCACCGATGTGGTGTCCACCTATTGCATTATGGGTACATTCCAATACATTCAGAAAGAAAAAGTAGGAAGTAGACTGTTTTACATGACAGGGAAGTGAATGAGTAAATTAAGGCCCAGACTATACCTATATCTACATCCCCTGGGTCACATGACAAAAACAAGCTGGCTGCAACTGTTCGGTCATTTTCTGCATCAAACTGCTTCTGATACAGAGTTGATGCACAGGGTGGGGTGGAAAGTATGAGAAGGGACTTGGCAAGGTTAGAGGAATGGTCAAATGTATGGCAGCTTAGATTCAATGCTAAGAAGTGCAAGGTAATGCACCTGGGAAACAAAAACCCTGGGGAAGAGTACACAATGGGGGGTGAGATACTAACAACAAGAAAAATGGAAAGGGACCTAGGGGTAGTCATATCAGATGAACTAAAGGTGGGCAAGCAATGTGAGAGGGCAGCAAGGAGGGCTAGGGGGATACTGGGATGCATAGGGAGAGGCATCACCAGTAGAAAACAGGAAGTTATTATCCCTCTGTACAGACAGTTGGTCAGACCCCATCTGGAGTACTGCGAGCAGTTCTGGAGACCCAGTCTCCGCAAAGACATAGACAGGATGAAAGTTGTCCAGAGGAGGGCAACTAAAATGGTGCAGGGTCTGCACGGAAGACATATGAAGAGAGACTTAAGGAGCTTAATATGTATAGCCTTGAGGAAAGGAGGGGGGGCATGATAGAAACTTTCAAGTACCTCAAGGGAATCAACAAAGTCCAAGAGGGTAGCATCTTTCAAAAAAAGAGGTGTGCAAGAACAAGGGGGCACAATTTGAAGATAGAGGCGGGCAGCTCAGAGGTAATTTAAGGAAGTATTTTTTCACAGAAAGGGTTGTGGATGCATGGAACTGTCTTCTGGAGGAGGTTGTGGAGTCAAAAACAGAGGTGGAATTCAAGCATGCATGGGACAGTCATAAGGCAATTCTAGGGGTTGGGGGCAGGAAGAAGTAGGCTGCTGGTTAACTAGGATCTGCAGCTTATCCATTAGGTAGGGAAATGGGCAGACTGGGTGGGCCAAGCGGTCCTTATCTGCTGTCAAATTCTATGTTTCTATGTTTCTACACTTTTATTGTGATAACTAGATCGTAAAAGTGGTAAATGACAATGGATTATACCCAAGGCCCCTGGAATTCTGTGGTTCTGCGGTTGCAGAATTTGCCGCAGAATTTGCATCATGCCACAGAATATATATAGTGCTGCAGAATTCATTGTTTTTGGTGAATTTTCATATAAATATACTGTTTTTCCATAGTGTCAGGCTTTCTTTCCCACCTCGTTTATCCTGAAGCCCCTCCTCTATGCTCAGCATGTGATGTCATTGATGACATCACATCATATTTAGCCAATGACAGGACTGCATTCTGCCAGAGAAATGAATAAATAATGCTACAGAAATCAGAAAATACTGCCGAAGAAGTCAAGGAGCCCTGCCGCAGAAATCAGAAAATTCTGCCGCAGAACACCAGGGGCCCTGATTATACCTTTTCTTACAGCAGCAGGGTCTTGCATGAAATTTCTGATCACGAATTTCACATTACAGACCCACCTGCAGATAGGTGGGCTGCCATACCCAACCATCCATGGTATACCCATACTGGCCAATTGGCTGTCCACCTATCGCATTATGGGGTACATGCCAATAAATTCAGAAAGGAAAAGTAAGAAGTAGCCTGCTTTACATGACAGGAAGGTGAATGAGTAAATGAAGGTCCAGACTGTACCCATATCTACATCCCCTGGGTCACATGACTAAAAACAATATCGATGACACAGTTTAGTCATTTTCTGTGTCAAACTGCTTCTCTTACACATTTGTTTGGATAACTAGATTATAAAAGAGATAAATGTCAATGGGGCACACATTTTCTTACAGCAGCAGGGGCTTGGATGAAATTTATGATCTCTAATTTCACATTGAAGACCCACCTACAGATATCTGGGGTGGCATACCCAACCACCCATGGTATGCCCATACTGGCCCATGGGGTGTCCACCTATTGCATTATGGGGTACATGCCAATAAATTTAGAAAGGAAAAGTAAGAAGTAGCCTGTTTTACATGACAGGGAAGTGAATGAGTAAATCAGGGCCCAGGCTGTACCCATATCTACATCCCCTGGGTCGAACGACCAAAAACAAGATGGCTACAACTGTTCGATCATTTTCTGTGTCAAACTGCTTTTGTTACATGTTTGTTGGAATAACTAGATTATACAAGTGGTAAATGACAATGTATTACACCTTTTCTTACAGCAGCAGGGGCTTGCATGAAATTTCTGATCACTAATTTCACATTACAGACCCACCTGCAGATAGCTGGGCTGCCATACCCAACCATCCATGATATGCCCATACTGGCCAATAGGCTGTCCACCTATAGCATTATGGGGTACATGCCAATAAATTCAGAAAGGAAAAGTAAGAAGAGGACTGTTTTGCATGACAGGGAAGGGAATGAGTAAATCAAGGCTGAGATTTTACCCATATCTATATCCCCTGTGTCAGGTGACTTAAAACAAGACGGATTACACAATTTAGTCATTTTCTGTGTCAAACTGCTTCTGTTTCGTATTTATTGTGATAACTAGATTATAAAAGTGGTATATGTCAATGGATTACACCTTTTCTTACAGCAGCAGGGGCTTGGATGAAATTTATGATCCCTAATTTCACATTACAGAGCCACCTGCAGATAGCCAAGGTGCCATACCCAACCATCCATGATATGCCCATACTGGCCCATGGGGTGTCCTCCTATTGCATTATGGGGTACATGCCAATACATTCAGAAACAAAAAGCAAGGAGTAGCCTGTTTTACATGACAAGGAGTGAATGAGTAAATCAAGGCCCAGATTGTACTCATATCTACATCCCCTGGGTCACATGACTAAAAACAAGATGGCTGACACCGTTCAGTCATTTTCTGTGTCAAACTGTTTCTCTCACACAGCTATTGGGATAACTAGATTATAAAAGAGGTAAATGTCAATGGATTACACATTGTCTTACAGCACAGGGGCTTGGATGACATTTGTCATCACTAATTTCACATTATAGATGCACCTGAAGATAGCCAGAGTGTCATACCCAACCACCTATGGTATGTCCATGCTGGCCCATGGGGTGTTCACCTATTGCATTATGGGGTACATGTCAATAAATCCATAATAGACAGGTATGAAGTAGCCTGTTTTACATGACCAGGCAGTAAATGAGTAAATCGAGGCCCTGACTGCACCCATATCTATATCCCCTGGGTCACATGACCAAAAACAAGATGGTGGCTATTGTTGGTCATTTTCTGTGTCAAACTACTTCTGTTACACATTTGTTGGGCTAACTAGATTATAAAAGTGGTAATTGTCAATGGATTACACCTTTTCTTACAGCTGCAGGGGCTTGGATGAAATTTCTGATCACTAATTTCACATTACAGACCCACCTGCATATAGTCAGGGTGCCATACCCAACCACCCATGGTATGTCCATGCTGGCCATGGGGTGTCTACCTATTGCATTGTGGGATACATCAATAAATCCATAAAGGACAGACAACTAAGAGGTAGCCTGTTTTAAATGACAGGGAAGAAAATCAGTAAATCAAGGCCCATATTGTATCCATATCTACATCCCCTGGGTCACATGACCAAAAATAAGATGGCTGCTACAGTTTAGTCATTTTCTGCATTAAACTTATTCTGTTACACATTTATTGGGATAACTAGATTATAAAAGTGGTAAATGTTAATGAGTTACACCATTTCGTAGAGCAGCAGGGACTTGGATGAAATTTCTGATCACTAATTTCACATTACAGACCCACCTGCAGATAGCCGGGGTGCCATACTCACCTTCAGGTAACCGGGGTGCCATACCCAACCACCCATGGTATGCCCATGCTGGCCCATTGGGTGATCACCTATTAATAAATTCATAAAGGACAACTAAGAAGTAGCCTGTTTTACATGACAGGGAAGTGAATGAGTAAATCAAGGCCTAGACTGTACCCATATCTACATCATCAGGGTCACATGACTAAAAACAAAATGGCCACCAATGTTCAGTCATTTTCTGCAACAAACCGCTTCTGTTACACATTTAATAGGATAACTAGATTATAAAATTTGTAAATGTCAATCGATTACATCTTTTCTTACAGCTGCATGTGCTTTAATGAAATTTCTGATCACTAGTTTCATAGTATAGTCCCACCTGCAGATAGCTAGTGTGCCAGACCCAACCACCCATGGTTGGCCGATGCTGATCCATGGGGTGTCCACCCATTGCATTATGGGTACATGTCAATAAAACCATAAAATAAAAGTAAGAAGTAGCCTGTTTTACATAACAGGAAAGTGAATGAGTAAATCATGGCCCTGACTGTACCCATTATCTACATCCCCTTCGTCACATGACCAAAAACAAGATGGCTAACACCGTTCAGTCATTTTCTGCATCAAACTGCCTCAGGTACACATTTCTTGGGCTAACTAGACTATACAAGTTTTCAATGTCTGTGGATTACACCTTTCTTACAGCTGCAATGAATAACATTTTCAAGAGTATGTATCACCAACAAAATAGTGTTCCATCATTAAGCTATGAAACCATTATCATGTGGCCCAAAACCCTATCCTTTCCCTATTCTACAACATGTCTATTATTCAACTCTTGGTTTTACATTCAAATCAAGCAAGCCGTTTCTGATACTGGTTGGAAAAAAAAAACTATCTTACCTTATAACTATCATGCCTGTGACTTGTGGGGGAAAAAAGTCCCATCTACTATAACATTTTCATTGTAATGTACATACTAAGACAGAATGTGAAGTCTTTCTGTTTTAGTAGTGATGTCACTATTGCAACAGAATGACTTTTTCATGACTTGTATGTATCATTAAACGCAGTAGTGTTCCATCAGATGCCGAAGACTATAAACCTATGGAGAAAAACCCTATAATTTCCCTTTTCTAAAACATGTCATACAGTCTACTCTTTGTTTTATATTTATTTCAAACACACCATTGCCGGTCATGTATGAAAAAAACCTGTCTTTCAATATATCTATCTACCACATTCATGCCTATGACCTGTGGAAATAAATACCTGTCCACTATTACCCTATACTATTATTTTTTAGATCACTATACTGCCCCTGGACACAGAACACATTTTTCATAATTTACCCTATCCTACTATACCTTGATTGTTATTATTCCCATGTTTTCTTCTCCCCATACATTATATAGAATAGTTGGAGGTCATCAAAACATAGCAATGATACACTTTCACCCTAAGGTTATAGTTAGGACAGCAAGTAAAGGTTTTAAGAAAAGCATTGTTGTGTATTTAGGCCACCATACAGTATTTTATATAGTGTGTAATAGGAAAGAAATTGAAATAGCTTACTTTTTTTGATTATCATTTGCATTTACCATTAGTGGTCCACATTTCACCTTCAATATTTTGCCAACGTGACACTTCAACAGCCTGACGTACCATGTACTGCGATGTTGGGGGTCACTTGCAGTGTGATATATATACTACAGCAGAATGGGAAGTCATTCTATTTTGGTATCAAAGTCACTGTTGCAGCAGAATGACTTTTTCAAGTGTATGGGTCATCATACACAAAAAGCGTTCAATCAGAAAAAATAATACCAGAAACAAAATTGTATGTACTACAGAAGTGGAAACTTTGTACAAGAGCCTTGGCTCAAAGGTATGTTGTAATCCTAGATTTTAAATAAATAAATAAAATAAAAAAAACTATCCTTTCCCAGTTCTAAAACCTGTGGGTAAAAACCCTATCCATACCCTTTTCTAAAACATGTCATGTGGTCCACTCTTTGTTTCATATTCATTTCAAACACACCATTGCCAAACCTGTAAGGAAAAAAAAAACTATCTTTCCCTATATCTATCTCCAGCCTTTATGCCTGCAACCTGTGGAAATTACTTGTCTACTATTACCCTGTACTATTATTTTTTAGATCACTGTACTGCCCCTGGAAAAGGAACACATTTTTCTTATGTTACTCTATCCTACTATGCCTTATTCCCATGTTTTTATATCTTTTTTCCTCATACATTGTATAGAATAGTTATAGATCATCAATACACAGCAGCGATACACCTTCACTGTAAGGTTCATAGATGGAATACAAGTTATGTAGACCATTGGCCTTTTGTGAACTTGCCACCATTCAGTGTTCTATTGGTAGAAAGATACTCTTTTGTTACTCATATATTCATCAAGTCTCTTTTTGAATGTATTCATATTTTGACTCTCAATTATAGTCTTAGGTAGAGTATGCCAGGCTATAATTATTCTTTGACAGTTTGTTTGTTTCGCCAATCAATTTATGTTATCTAGTGCTATTATTGTTTTTATGTCTTCCCAGACCAGTTGTTTCTAGAGTAAAGTCTTCCTGGATCACTCTGAAAGTTAGATATAAGTCACCCTTGAGTCTTATATAATCCATAGAAAATAAACCTAGTTTCTTCAGTCTCTCATGGTTACAGTGAGGACAGCAAATTAAGAAAGGTTTTAAAAAAAACATTGTGTATTTAGGCCACCATGCAGTATTTTATATAGTGTACTATAGGAAAGAAACCAAAATAGTTTACTATTTTTTATTACCGTTAGCATTTACCATCAGTGGTCCACATTTCACCTTTGGTATTTTGCTAACGTAACACTTTTTCAAGAGTATGGATCATCATACACAAAGAGCGTTCCATCAGACGTAAATACCAGAAATCTGTGAAGAAAAAAACATATCCTTTCCCTATTCTAAAACCTGTGGAGGAAAACCCTATCCTTTCCCTATTCTAAAACATGTGGAGAAAAACCCTATCCTTTCCCTATTCTAAAACCTGTGGAGAAAAACCTTATCCTTTCCCTATTCTAAAACCTGTGGAGAAAAGCCTTATCCTTTCCCTATTCTAAAACCTGTGGAAAAAAACCCTATCCTTTCCCTATTCAAAAAACCTGTGGAGAAAATCTCTATCCTTTCCCTATTCTAAACCTGTAGGGAAAAACCCTACCCTTTCCCCATTCTAAAACCTGTGGAGAAAAAGCCTATCCTTTCCCTATTATATAACATGTCATGTAGTCCACTCTTTGTTTCATATTCTTTTCAAACACACCATTGCCAATCCTGTAAGGAAAAAAAAAACTGTCTTTCCCTATATCTATCTCCTGCCTTTATGCCTGCGACCTGTGGAAATACCTGTCTACTATTACCCTATGCTATTATTTTTTAGATCACTGTACTGCCCCTGGAAAAGAAACACATTTTTCTTATTTTACCCTATCCTTCTATGCCTTATTCCCATGTTTTTATATATTTTTTCCTCATACATTATATAGAATAGTTGGAGGTCATCAATACACAGCAACCATACACTTTCACCCCAAGGTTCATAGATGGAATACAGGTTATGTAGACCATTGGCCTTTTGTGAACTTGCCACCTTTCAGTGTTCTATTGGTGGAAGGATAATTTTTTGTTACTCATATATTCATCAAGTCTCTTTTTGAATGTATTCATATTTTGACTCTTAACTATAGTTTTAGGTAGAGTATGCCTGGTTATAATTATTCTTTGACAGTTTTGTTTGTTTTGTCAATCGATTGAAGTTATGTGATCTGGAGCTATTATTGTTTTTATATGTATGTCTTCCCAGACCAATAGTTTCTAGAGTAAAGTCTTCCTGGATCACTCTATAAGTTAGATATAAGTCACCTCTGAGTCTTATATAATCCATAGAAAGCAGACCTCGTTTTTTCAGTCTCTCAGTGATTACAGTGAGGACAGCAAATTAAGAAAGGTTTTAAGAAAAGCGTTGTGTATTTAGGCCACCATGCAGTATCTTATATAGTGTACTATAGGAAAGAAACCAAAATAGTTTACCATTTTTTATTACCGTTAGCATTTACCATCAGTGATCCAATTTCACCTTTGGTATTTTGCTGATGTGATACTTTTTCAAGTGTGTGGATCATTATACACAAAGAGTGTTCCATCAGATATTGTAATATCAGAAATCTGTGCAGAAAACCCTATCCTTTCCCTGTTCTAAAACCTGCAGAGAAAAACCCTATCATTTCCCTATTCTAAAACCTGCAGAGAAAAACCCTATCCTTTCCCTATTTTAAAACCAGTTGAGAAATGGAAATTACATACCTACCATAATTCTTGATCTACTTGGACGAAGTCTCCACCACTCATTCACACTGATCAGATTTACACCAGAGGCACTAGGACCCAGCGGGAGCAAACTTTTTTGCAGGAGGGCTGGTGCCAGAGATGGAGCCATGAGGAGTGGCACTGCGAGCCTCGGCTTGTGTTGCAATGACTGTCTCAGCATCGACCCTCCCACCGCCTCAATGCCTTTTTTCCAAGGCGGTGCAGCATAATTAACCTAGAAGGATTAGCCTAACAAGAACCGGACATAAGATAGTCTGAATGACCCATATAAGAAGGGTCAACAAAGAAGTTTTCATAGCCTAAACATTGAGAAAGTGGAGACCAACAACAGAGAGGTGAGCTTGGGGGATGGAGGGTGGGCATGTGAATGAGTAGTGGAGACTTCATCCAAGAAGATCAAGAATTATGGTAGGTACATCATTTCCATATCTTTCTGGACATAAAGTCTCCACCACTCTTTCACACTGATGGGAGAGTACCGAGCTAATAATCCCCCAAAAGGGCGGCAGGAGAAACCAAGAGCTCACAAATTAAGGACAGAAGTCCATTAAGGATAGTCCTGCCAAATGAAAGATGTCACCTAGTATGGACATCCAGGGCACAGTGCTTGATGAAAGTATGCACTGAGCTCCAGGTAGCCGCATTGCAAATGTCCGCAATGGGCACATTGCGGATCTCCACCAGGGATGCCGTGACTGCTCTAGTAGAGTGAGCGTACACTCTGCCCTCCAGCTTAACCTGCACCATGGAATAACAGTGGTGAAGGCATGCCACCAGTCATGCCAAAATGCATCTGATAGCAACAGGTTGACCCAGCTGGGTCTTGCTGAAGGAAACAAACAGTTGTTGAGCTTTGTGAATCTCTTTTGTTTTATCCAAATAGAAATTCAGTGCTCTTTTAACATCTAAAGAATGAGGGGTATGCTTTTCTTCATTTTTGGAGTTCGGAAAATAAGTAGGTAGGACTAAAGGTTGGTTTAGATGGAATTCTGAGACAATCTTAGGGAGAAACTTAGGATGGGTCCTAAGAACTACTTTGTCCTTATGAAATAAAAGTGTTGGGGGGTCTGTGACCAAAGCATGTATTTCAGAGACCCTGCAGCCAAGGTGATGGCCACCAGGAAAGCCATTTTCCAAGTGAGGAATTTCAGCTCACAGGTAGCTAGGGGCTCGAAGGGCTTTCGAGTGAGCATGTCTAGCACAAAATTAATGTCCCATGTTGTGCCTGGACATCTGATAGGAGGTCTGGTATGCAGAATACCCTTAAGAAACCTCTTAACTATAGGTAATTGAGTCAGTGTCAGAGAAAGTACAGGCTCTTGATAGGCTGAAATAGCACAAAGGTGAACTTTGACTGTTGAGTAGTGTAAATCTGAATTTGAGAGGTCTAAGAGGTAGTCTAAGACTTTATTTTTTGGGCAGGAAAAAGGATTCAAAGAGGATTTTGCACACCAGAGAGAGAAAAACACTTCCATTTGGTTGTGTAGGTTTTTCTGGTGGCTGGCTTGAGCGCAACCAAGAGAATATCTGAAACTCCCCGAGAGACATTGAACCTGTTCACCTCTATCTCTTCAGGAGCCAAGTGTGAAGGTGAAGTGACCTCATATTGGGATGAACCATGGGACCCTGGGTCAGACGGTTCATCTGAAGGGGAAGTGCCTTCGGAGTGGTTTCTGACATACTGTTGAGTAGCGGAAACCATATCAGTTGAGGCCAGAAGGGAGCAATGAGGATCATTTTATTCCCCCTGAGACTTGAATTTAAGAAGTACCCTTTGAATTAATGGAAGAGGAGGAAAGGTGTATAGAAAGCATTTTGTCCACTGCAGCCTGAATGCATCCTGACAGAAAATTCCTGGATTTCTGGAGCAGAAGAGAGGCAGTTTGTGTTGAGTGGAGATGCAAAAAGGTCCAGGTCAGGGGTTCCCCACTCTGCGAATAGTGACTGAACTACTGTTGAGTCGAGAGACCACTCGTGAGGATCTGTCTCTGTTCTGCTGAGATGGTCTGCCAGTTTGTTCTGAACTCCTGGTAGGTAAACCACCTGAATTAGAGCCTTGTGCTCTAGGCACCATTCCCACACTCTCATTGCTTCCCTGCATAAAGGGCAACAGTGTGCACTGCCCTGCTTGTTGATGTAATACATCACTGCTTTGTTATCCATTTGAAGGAGAATGTTCTTGTGTCACAAAATGTCTTTCAAAGCTCAGACTGCATAAAGGATGGCTCTCATTTCCAGGATGTTTATGTGAAGCTTGGACTCAACCTGAGTCCATGTGCCTTGGGTGTGGAGATTCTGACAGTGACCTCCCCACCCCATCAGAGACATGTCTGTGGTAATGGAAATCTGATGATCCAGAGGAGCAAAGGGATTTCCTTCCAGAAGGTTGTCCTCCTGCAACCACCAGGTGAGTGACCTCTTCAAAGGTTCTGTCACCTTGATGAGAAAGGACTGAGGGTGTGTGGTTGGGGACCACTGAGTACTGAGCATCCATTGAGAGGTTCTCATGTGGAGACATGCTAGGGATACAGTGAATACAGAGGATACCATGAGACCCAGCATCCGTTGCATCAAAATAGCTCAAACTGAGTTGTTCTCTCTGATGCACCGAGCCATCTGCAGGATATCACTCCTTCTGTCCTCCGGAAGAAAAGCTTTCACACAGGAGGTGTCCAAAAGAGTTCCTATAAAGAGGAGCTTCTGGGAGGGCTACAATTGCTACTTTTTGAGATTTAGCAGGACTCCCATGGATGTGAGAAAGTCTGAAGCTGTAGCTACGGTGTCCAGAGTTCTTTGTCTGGAGGGACTTGCTAGGAGCCAGTCGTCCAGATATGGGAACACTTGTATTCTGATTTTTCTGAGATGCACTGTGAGAATTGCACAATACTTTGTAAAAACTCATGGCACTGAGGATAGCCCAAAGGGCAGGACACTGAACTTATAATGTTGACCAGGCACCACAAGCCTTAGGTATTTGTGGTGCTTTGGGTGAATAGGAATATGTTGGTAGGTATCCTGCATATCCAGGGAAGCTACCCAATCATGTTGATGAAGCAAGGGTAACAGGGTCCCTAGCAATATCATTTTGAACTTTTCCTTGAGAAGAAACTTGTTTAACTTTCTGAGATCCAGAATGGAGTGCATGCCACCAGTTTTCTTCAGGACCAGGAAGTAATGGAGTAGAAACCTGTGTTTCATTGATCCAGTGGAACTATTTCTACTGCCCTGTTGCTCAGAAGGCCTTGAACCTTGGAAGCAAGAAGGACTGATTGAATTGTTGACAGCCTGGGCTGTCATTTGGGAGGATGATCCAGAGGGATTTCTGAAAGGTTGAGTGATTACCCCTTCGCGGATTATCTGGAGGACCCATTTGTCTGATGTTATGGAATTCCACTGGTTGTAGAACTGAGTCAACATCCTCTCACCACTGAGGAAGTGTCCCCCTTAGATAGTTGAGGTGGGACCTGGGCCAGAAACTCAGAAGACAGCACTGGGCACTTTGGGCCCTTGTGCCTTCTGTTGCATTTTCTTTTGAGGCTGAGGGTTTGGGTTTTTGTTAAAACCTCCCCTGCCTTTGCCTTGAAAGGACTGATGGTTGTGAAACTGATGCCTGTTGACACCCCTGAGAAGGGGTGGGAGTGGGTCAAGATGCTTTAATGTCAGACCTAGTCTTCTGTGTGGCCTCCAGAGCTTGCTCTACTTGAGGTCCGAACAGATACTTACTGTCAAAAGGTAATACCATGACCTGCTGCTGGATGTCATTCGTGAAGCCTGAAGTGCATAGCCAGGAGTGGCGACGGGTACAAATACCCACTGCCGCTGCTTGGGAGGCAGTATCATAAGCATCCATAGCTGCTTTAACCTGCTGGTTTTTGGACTTGATATCCCTGGTTATGGTCTGAAGTAGTTCTGAACTAGTGTCCAACTTGGGCAGAGCTTCCACCATCTGTTTGAGCAAATGCCAAAAAACATACTCATATTGAGAGAATTAGCCCTGGTAGCTGGCAATACGCATACCCAGGGTGGATGCAGCAAAGACTCTCTTACCTAAGGTTCCTATCTTACGAGATTCTTTATTTATAGGTCGGGCTGTAGATGCCTGAGGGAGAACACCCTTATCATTCTCTGCTAGGACTACAATGGGATCAGCAAAGGCCTGGGAGGTCAAAATGGGTTGATCCTTGGGAGGACCATACTTCCTGTCTATGGACTTAGCCACAGAAGGGATGAGAGCGGGATTATTCCATACTATCTGAGAAAGCATTTCAAAGGATGGTTGTACCGGAGGAGTTAAATCCATAGGGATCTCTGGGACATGAAAGTATTGGAGTCTTAAAAGCTTCCCAGGATCGATACCTGTAGTCTGGAGAGAAAGAGTAAAATTTTAATTTTTCCACAGAGACTTAAAAGACAGGTCTTCAACCACAGGCTCAGTGGCAGGATTAACTCCTGCTCCTTCAACATCATCACCCAGCCGAAGATCTGGGTCAAGCTCAATATCATCTCCTGACAGCCCAGGAGGGACTGTATGGTCAGGAAAGGAGTGAAAGTAAGCAGGAAATGAAGAAGAGAAAGGAATCGGAGTCAAGAATGGCTGAAGGCTGTACAGCGCCGCATGAAGCCTCGGTGCCAAAGAGGAACAAAGCGCCGAAGGCAAGGGAGTCGGCGCCATCTGAAACAGCCCAACACATGGTGCCGACAGAGACCATGGCACCAAAAAAGACTGTGGTGCCGAGGACAGCGCTGACATAGCCCATGGCACCGAGGATGATGCTGAAATGCCGCACGGCACTGACAACTCCAATGGCACTGAAGATGGTGCCGACAATGCCAAAGATGCCAAGGGTGGTGCTAATAGGTGCATTGGCGCCAAGGATGGCACCAAGAGACCCATCAATGCTGTGAGCATCCCCGATGTCGCCGATGGCACCGAAAGCAATCCAGGGCTCCAAAACCTTAGATTTGAAGAAAAAGTAGAAGAAATACCAGGAGATAGAGGCATCGGTGTGGCCCCCTGTGCTGTAGCCATGTGAGAGGGGAAAACACATGAACGCGGAGTCGACGGCACTGAAGAGGGTGCCACATGACTAGAAAGCTACAACTGCCCTACCTGTTTCCTTAGGCCTGAGGGCCTCAGAGTGACCGGGCCAGGCAGCTGGACCAACCTCCAAGCCTATTGCTCCATAAGAGCAGCGCACTGATGAAACTGCTCATCAGAAGCCCTTTCAAAAGGTGGGGAAGGGCTCCGATGTCAAAGAGGTCAGTCACCGGAGACAGAAACCTGTGACTCCGGAAGAGGAGACAGGCACCTGGCCCCAATAACTGACCGTCAATGTGCAGACATACTAGAAGGTGACCTCGAGTGATGCCTTCTCTTTTTTTGACCTGTGGGCTGAAGAAGAGCTCGAGGCCGAATGGTGCTGAAAGTGTGACTGTTTTCTTTTATGCTTTTGGGGGGACCACCCCTTCCCTCAAGCATTGGACCATCCATTGTCAGACTCCCCCACCCCATCAGGAGAAGGAGATGTACCAGACCCAGTCCGGCTGACTGAACAGCTTTCATATGAAGACTTCCTACCATCACCTGACTCTTTCATGGTCGACTCCATCAAAGTAGGCTGAAGACTTCTTTTCTTAATAAGTAAAGATAAAAGTAAGTGGTACTTATTTCGAGATATATTACAAAAGAATAAACTGAAAACTATGCTGCTAGTTTGACTCACAGTGGGCGAACGACGTTGTCACTGAAGAGCACTCGACAGCGGAAAGAAAAGAACTGAGGTGGTTGGAGGGTCGACACCGAGATAGTCATTGCTGCACGAGCTGAGGCTCGTGGCATTGCTCCTTGCAGTTCCTTCTGTGGCGCTGGCCCTCTTGCAAAAAAGTTTGCTCCCACTGGGTCCTAGCACCTCCGGCGTAGATCCCACCAGTGTGAATGAGTGGTGGAGACTTTATGTCCAGGAAGTTAAGCCCTATCCTTTCCCTATTCTAAAACCTGTGGAGAAAAGCCCTATCCTTTCCCAATTCTAAAACCTGTGGAGAAAAACCCTACCCCTTTCCCTATTCTAAAACCTGTGGAGAAAAACCCTACCCTTTCCCATTCTAAAACCTGTGGAGAAAAAGCCTATCCTTTCCCTATTATATAACATGTCATGTAGTCCACTCTTTGTTTTCTATTCATTTCTAACACATTATTTCTGATTCTGTATGGAAAAAAAAACTATCTACCACCTTCCTGCCAGCAATCAGTGGAAAAAAAATAACTGACTACTATTGCCATATACTATTACTTTTATTTTAGATCACTGTACTGGTCTGGAAAAGGAACTGTTTTTTTTCCTAATTCACCCTATGCTACTATGCCATTATTTATTTATTGAATTTTGTTGACCCGGTAGGCCTACTGATACTAGAAGTCTCTTTTTCAAGGGTGACCTGGGGGAAGGGGATATAGATGGTAACTAACTGAAATTGAACCAGATTAAGCTGTTGATGGAATTTCTAGTGGATGGGGGAAATTTGGCCAGTACACCGGGGAAATTCCCCAACTCTTTTCGATAAGTGCCATGGAATCATACTGTTAGATGATTATTTGCTTTGGTGGAGGGAAACAGTGATTTGTCACAGGATTAAATAAGATAGGTTTATCTGGTGAATGGGATTAAACTGTGTACTGCACTCTGGGGATTTTGTATGATCTGTTGTATTTATATACGGTTTCCTTTTTCTGTCTGATTATTTTTATACCAGTTTGTATTTATTTCATTTGCAATAAAAATTCCCCTACTCTTTTCGAGAAGTGCCATGGGATCTTTAATGTCCACCTGAACAACCACCAGAACAGGTAGACGGGACCTCAGTTTAACAGCTAATGCAAAAGACAGCACCTCGGAGTGCAACACCCCCATGCTGCACTGCAGTGTCAGTATTGGGATATTAACCCAAGTGCCTGGTGTAGGGATAGAACCTACAGCCTACTGATCTCCTGGCCTCAGAGGTGAGTGTGCAACCTACTGAGCCACTGACACTGGCAAATTGTTGTTATTCACATGTTTTTGTGTGTTATATATATATCCTCTTCATGCTTGTGACCTGTAGGGAAAAAAAACTGTCTGCTCTTACCCTGTGCTACACCATTCCATCAACTGTTGACATACAGTCTGTAATATTTAATTTAACCAAAATAATGTATTGCACCCTCATGTGAAGTCATCACTTGGAGTGTTCAAAACTAGTCCAAGCATTATCATTCATTCCAACTGATGAAATGGTGAAGAAGAAGTTTGTTGTGGTGCAATGCGTACTAGTAGGCCTACAAGGCTGATTTATGCTAACACCGCAAGGTTTCCATAGCCTGTTAGACAAATTAGTTTGTTTCTTACCTTAATCCCAGAAAGCATCAGTTGAGTATCATATGAAGTCGAGATGTAAAATGTTGTAATGTAGCATCATTGCAGTGTTTTGATCTTCAGTGTTGTTCAAAAGTGTAATTTTGTGACTTCTGTAGATTTGTTGAACACACGTTCTCTGAGAAATAAGAAATATGCAATCAATCAATGTGATGACTTCTGGGCACACTACTGCACCACTTTTACCACATCCAGGCACCAAGTGTGAATTACTCATGAGCACCTCAAAATGGCCACCCTTCCTAAAATGTTTCAAAATGTCTGCCTTTGCTAAAATACTTCAAAACAGCCACCTTTGTTTAAAAAGGTCTCTGAATGGGTCAGGGTTGATGTGGTATAGTGGTAATCAGCCATGTGACCACTTCCGGACACACTACTGCAAAACGTTTGCCATATCCGGACACCAAGTGTGAATCTCTGGTGAGTGTCTCAAGATGGCTGCCTTTACTGAAATGCCTCAAAATGGCTGCCTTTTCTAAAGTGCTTCAAAATGGACACCTTTGCTAAAAAGGTCTCTGAATGGGTCCGTGTTGATGAGATATGGTGGTAATCAGTCATGTAACCACTAACGGACACTAAGTCACTTAACTTCCTTGTGCTCCCAGGTCTCACCTGTAAACAAGCTTTCAGCTTAGTATTTCTCACCTAGTAAAACAAAGGTTAAAAAAAAGAAAAAAAAAAACAAAGGTTAAAAAAAAGTGCACCACCACTTTTGCTAGATATGGGTACCAAGTGTGAATCACTGGTGAGCAGCTCAAAATGGCCACCTTTGATTAAATGCCTCCAAATGGCCACCTTTGATAAAATGCCTCGAAATGGCCACTTTTGCTAAAAAGTTCTCTTTATGAGTTAGGGTTGATGTGGTATGGTGGCAATCAGTCATGTGACCACTACCAGACACAGTACTGCACTACTTTTGCCACATCCGGGCACCAAGTGTGAATCACTGGTAAGCACCTCAAAATGGCAATCTTTGTAAAATGCCTCAAAATTGGCACCTTTGATAAATTAATTAAAAATGGATGCCTTTGCTAAAATGCCTCAGTCAAGTGACCACTAATGGACACAGTACTGCACCACTTCTGGCACACCCAGGCACTAATTACCTGCAATTCAAGGCACAACTACCAATAAAGCATCTCCTGGAGTCCAATAGTCTCTCCATGACCTCCCACACCGGGCCCCACCATTTCACAAAATTAATTCCCTAGTGTATGTGGGTTCCACAACACCTTATCAGAAATGGCATCATCACAGAAAAAGCATTCCCGAGTGTCTAGTGGTCCCACCTCACCCTCCAAACTCATACCGATTACTGTTGCACATCCCTGACACCAATCACACATAGGTTTTAACCCTTGGACCTTGCACGGTCCCACCAAGTGAATGCCACCTCCCCCTTAGTCACTGGGTGCTAGATCCTCAGGTCACAGCCTAAACTCAACTGAATCCATACTCATTACTGTTACACCTCACCGATACCAATCAAACAGAGGTTTCAACCATGGGACCTTGCATGGTCCCAGTCAGGTAATGCCACCACCCAAATGAGAGCTGGATCCTGAGGTCACATGAAAAATGTATTATCTATTGCTTGTTTAATTATGACATGCTCCCCTTGATTAACCAAGTCACCATGCTAAAAGATACACACACACACACACACACACACACACACACGAGATATGCAATGGAGTGACTGGAAATATCACTGATAATCCCCTGAGCATAGTTTAACTACATGATGTAATGAGTGTTTTATCTCTGACAGGTGTAAAGTCCACTAGAATCAAATTCTCACCATGCTGTATGTAGCATAGCATTCCAACAAAATACAAACAACAACAAAATCCATTGATTTCAGTCTTGAGACAGATGAAGAACAAATTTTAATGTTACAGGAAATAGGAACCATGATAAACCCTCCCTTTACTCCCGCCCCAGCTCCACCCAAATGCAACCTCAACAAGCTTTAACATAGCCCAAAAAGTACACCTTTTGCCGTAAGAAAAAATGTTTCAACCACTCACAGACTAGCAAAATGTGTTTGCCTTTTCAACCTAGTATATCTGAGGTTCCCAACAGACTAACATTGTTAGCAGTTTCATGAGGTCATAGAAACATAGAAGATGACAGCAGATAAGGACCGCAAGGCCCATCCAGTCTGCCCATTTCTTTTTCTACCTTGTAAATGTGCCATTGGCCTTTGCTCTGTCAGTGACCTATCTATTCATAGTCATTTGTAATGCTCCTTTATGCCTATCCCATGCCTGTTTGAAGCCCTGCACTGTATTCAAATCAACCTCTTCCTGAGGTAGGCCATTCCATGCCTCCACCACCCTTTCTGTGAAAAATAACTTCCTCACATTACCCCTTATTTGGCCTCCCTCTAATCTAATGCTGTGTCCTCTTGTCCTGACTGAATTTTGAAACATGAACACATACTGTACATCAATACACAAATATCAAAACCCAAGCTAAACTGTAACTTACCGTTAGTGACATCACGTAGTAACCTACCTTATGCACTTATTATTTGCAATTTATTTCCCAATCTGACTGCTGCATGAGTATTTCTGAAGCCAGGGAACATCTTTCATACAACGCACTGTGTATGTAGATTACAATGATTGTCATATGGAAGATGACCCCGATGGCAGGCGATAGGGCATTTGGCATGTATATCCTTATACGTGGTTCGTTTTAAAGACTATTGGCCTATATACTCCAATCTGAAAAATAAAATTTAAAGACATTATACCAATAGCGATCAGGAAGTTATAGTCGATTGGATTACATATTGTACATTCCATTCCACTATATTACATGGTCATTCATCCCATTATGTATGCTAAGCACAAATTAATATACCAGAACATTAAAGTCATGGCATAACAAACATCCATGATTGCCATCACAGTCAGTGGTACCATAGATATGGCCTCAGCCATGTGCCTTAGTAGCCATAAGAATTTTCTGGCTGTGATGTGGTGAGATGCTGATACAGTACCAGCTGGTCATGCACTTGCAAATGGTCTGCCCTGTCTGGTGACAGGTAGGCCTTGTCTTGAGCTCAGTCATCCTCTATCAAACAAGCACTCATACGTCCTACTTCCCACCCAAGGCCTGCTTAACCAGGACTCAGGTTGCTAACATCAGGAGCAGAAACAGAGCCTTCACTACAGGCATATATACTCCTTTACTCTCTATACAGACATAACTGAGCAATCAAGATCTCTCTCCCTCCTCTGTCCCACTAAAGTACTGCTGCAGCAGAAAACAGGTTGCTGAGTGCAGGAGGAGAAACCTTCTGGCTTTTCTCCCCCTTGAATCCCTGGACAGACATCACCTAGCATACAACCTCACACCCCTACTCCATCCCTCTTAAGTGCTGCTGCACTAGAAAACAGGTTGCTAAGGGCAGGAGCAGAAATGGAGATCTCCCTGCTGGTGTATTTCCCCCTTGACTACCTGAAAAGACATCACCTAGCAAAGAAGCTCAGACTCCTCCTCTGTCACTCTTAAGCTCTGCTGCACCAGAAAATGAGTTGCTAGGTATAGGAGCAGAAACGGTAAACTCCCTGCTGGTGTCTCTGCCCACTGACAACCAGGATGGACAGACATCACCTAGCAAAAAAGTTCTCACCCCTCCTTCATCTCTCTTAAGCACTGCTGCACATGAAAATGGGTTGCTGAGAGCAGGATTAGAAATGGAGACCTCCCTGATGTCATCACTACCCCTTGAATACCTGGACAGACATCACTTAGCAAACAAGCTCACGCCCCTCCTCTGTACCTCTTAAGCGGTGCTGTACAAGATAATGGGTTGCTGAGGGCAGGAGCAGAAACAGAGACTTCCCTACTGGCATCTCTCACCCTTGACTTCATGGACAGACATCACCTAACAAATATACTCGCAACCCTCCTCCATCCTTCTTAAGCGTTGCTGCCCATGAAAATGGGTTGTTGAGGGCAGAAGCAGAAATGGAGATCTCCCTGTTGGCATCTCTACCCCTTGACTTCCTGGACAGACATCATCTAGCAAACAAGCTCTCACCCCTCTTCTATCCCACTGAAACACTGCTGCATCAGAAAATGGGTTGCTCAGGGCAGGAGCAGAAACAGAAACCTCCCTGCTGATGTCTTTCTCCCTTGGCTCCATGGTTAGACATCAACTAGCAAATATACTTGCACCCCTCCTGCACTGCTGCACACGAAAATGGGTTGCTGAGGGCAGAAGCAGAAATGGAGATCTCCCTGCTGGCGTCTCTACCCCTTGACTTCCTGGACAGACAAAACACTGCTGAATCAGAAAGTGGGTTGCTGAGGGTAGGAGCAGAAACAGAGACCTCCCTGCTGGTGTCTTTCTCCTGTGATGCCGTGGTCAGACATCACCTACTAAATAAGCTCTCACCCCTCCTCCATCACACTCATGTGTAACTGAACCAGAACACAGGCTGTAGAGGGTAGGAGCAGAAACGGAGCCCTTCCTACTGGTGTATCATTCCCCAGACTACCTGTACAGTCATCCCCTTGCAAATAAGTTCACACCCCTCTTCCAGCCCACTCAAACACTGCTGCACCAGAAAACTTTATTCATGATTTCTGTTACTGTAAATGTTTTTTTGTTCCCCAGTAGTTTGTCTCTGTTTCTCTGTTTCTCTGTCTCTCTGTCTCTCTCTCTCCCCATCTGGATGGTATCATCAAATGTTTATTTTACCAGCCTGCCCTTACCCTGTCTGAACACACAGCCACAATGAGTTCTGGAAAATACTTTATTTGTATTTTCTTACTGTAAATGGTCTTGTTGTTGCCAAGTAGTCTTAGTGTCTCTCTCTCTCTCTCTCTCTCTCTCTCTCTCTCCCCCCCCTCTGGATGGTATCATCAAAGATTTATTTTACCAGCCTATTCACAGATGCAGATGGAAGATATTCACAGAACAGACTGAGAAGTATTAGTGACAGTAACCTGTCTGCAAAGATGAACAACCTGCATTATTGCACTACCAAATCACACGTGAATGAGTAAATAAAAAAATGAAAATAATAAAGATAAAAATAAACTAACCTCTGGTGTCTTTGTCATACATTTGTCAAGTAACTTTACTGTATTAAAAATAGAATAGTCTCAGCTAAGAAAAATACAATGGGCCTGATTGTTGAAGTCTGCTTAGAGAGACGCAAGTCCATATATTGGTTGGAGCCCATTTGTGTTTGGTTGCCTTGAGGACCGATTGCCTTCAGTGCTGGTTGCCATAAGAACATGTAGCCTTGAGGGCTATCAGCTTTGAGGATCATCAGCCTTGACGGCTGGTTCCCTTGAGGGCCATGAGCCTTGAGGCTGGTTGCTTTGACTGCCATTAGCCTTGAGGAAGGGTTGCCTTGTGGAATTATTGCCTTGAGTGTCATCAGTCTTGAGGGCTGGTTGCCTTGAGGGCCATCAGTCTTGAATGCTGGTTGCCTTATGGGCCATAAGCCTTGAGGGCATAAGCGTTGAGGGCCATCAGCCTTGAGGGCTGGTTGACTTGCGGGCCAACAGCCTTGAGGGTCATCAGCTTTGAAGGTCATAAGCCCTGAGGGCCATAAGCTTTGAGGGCTGGTTGCTTTGAGGGCCTTCAGCCTTAAGGCCTAGTTGTCTTCAGGGCCATCAGCCTTGAGGATCAGGAGCCTTGAAGGGGAGTTGCCTTGAGGGCAGGAGCCTTGAGGGATGGTTGTCTTGACGGCCATCAGCTTTGAGGGCTGGTTGCCTTGAGGGCCTTCAACCTTGGGGACTGGTTGCCTTGAGGGATATTAACCTTGAGGGATGGTTGCCTTGAAGGCCATCAACCTTAAGGGCTGGTTGCCTTGAAGGCCATCAGCCTTGAGGGATGGTTGCCTTAAGGGCTGAGTGCCTTGAAGGCCGTCAGTCTTGAGGTTAGTTGCCTTGAGTGCCATAAGCCTGGGGGCCATGAGCATTGTGGGCCATGAGCCTTGAGGGCTGGTTGCCTTGAGGGACTTCACCCATGAGAGCTGGTTGCATTAAGGACCATCAGATACGGGGGATAGTTGGCTCAAGGATCCTCAGCCTTGAGGGCTGGTTGCCTTGAGGGCCATCAGCCTTGAGGGATGGTGGCCTTGTGGGCCATCAGTCTTGAAGGCTGGTTGCCTTGAGGGAAGTCAGCCTTGAGAGCGATCAGCCTTGTGGGCCAGGAGCCTTGAGAGCTGGTTGACTTAAGGACCATCAGCCTTGGGGGCCATAAGCCTTGAGGGTCATCAACCTTAAGGGCCATAAGCCTTGAGGGCTGGTTGCCTTGAGGGCCATTAGATATGGGGAATAGTTGCCTTAATGACCTTCAGCCCTGATGGCCTTCAACCTTGGGAGCTGGTTGCATTGAGGGCCATCAGATACGGAAGATAGTTGGCTCAAGGGACATCAGCCTTGAGGGCTGATTGCCTTCAGGGCCTTTTGCCTTAAGGGCTGCTAGACATGGCAACTGCTGTACACAAATCATCTATTTGTCATTGGTTGCCTTGAGAAGAGTTGCCTTGAGAGAAGTCAACTTGATGCTGGTGGTGGCCTCACAGATTTCCATGTCAGAGGCCATTCGGTTGCCATGAAGGCCATAAGCATTGAGGGCTCATTACCTTTAGGGCTCAGGATCAATGTGGTACAGTGGTAATCATTCACATGACCACTACCCATCACAGTACTGTATCACTTTTGCAACATCCGGGAACCTTGTCCACCTTTGATAAAATGCTTTCATAATGACTAAGGATGTTAGGGAGAAGTAACAGCAATTAGAAGGGGCTCAGCTGAGCTGTAGCTATGACCTCAGGACCAACCACCTGGTATTTGTGGGGCGATGTGATTTCCCTGAGTGGGACTGTTCAAGGTCCTATATGCCCTGTTGCCATCAGGGAGATTGCACAAAGCTGGACCGGAGGTCATAGTCACATTCCCAAATGAACCCCATACCAGGACTTTTACACCTCACTGACACCCTTAGGCATTATGAGAACATTTTAGCAAAGGTGGCCATTTTGAGGTGCTCACACATAATTCAGAGAAGGTTTCTGGATGTGGCAACAGTGGTGCAGAAGTGTGTTGGGTAGTGGTGACATGACAGATTACCACTATACCACATCAATCCTGACCCATTCAGAGAGCTTTTTCAGCAAATGTAACCATTTTGAGGATTTGTTAGTAAAGGCAGCCATTTTGAGGCATTATATCAAAGGAGACAATTTTGGGACATTTTAGGTAATTTGCCCTTTTTGAGGTGCTCACTAATATTTCACACAAGGTGACAGACATGGCAAAGGTGGCCCTAAAGGTAACCAACTGCAATTGGACTATTGGTGTACATCAATTGATAATGGGTGATTGTTAAACACCAATTGCTACGCCTAACAGCCCTCAAGTTAAAATGCCATCATGGCATAAAGGCCTTAGCACCCATTTGTTGTTGGTTGCCATGAAGGCTCGTTGCTTTGAGGGCTGTCAGGCAGAGCAATTGGTTTACACCAATCAACCATCAGCAAGTGGTGTACACCAATCACAGATTTGTGTTTGGTTGCCTTGCAGGTCACATGACTCATTACCACTATACCACATCAATCCCGACCTATTCAGAGAGCTTTCTTTTAGCAAATGTGACCATTTTGAGGATATTTTAGCAAAGGGAGCCATTTTGAGACTTGATATCAAAAGAGACCATTTTGAGGCATTTTAGGTAAGGTGACCTTTTTGAGGTGCCCACCAATAATTCACACCAGGTGACCAGATGCGGCAAAGGTGGTCCTCAAGGCAAACAATCACAAACGGACTCTTGGTGTACACCAATTACCCATATCTGTTTAGTTTCCTTGAGGGCCGTCAGCCTTGAGGGCTGCTTGCCTTGAGGGCCATCAGCCTTGAGGGCTGGTTGCCTTGGGGGCCTTCAGCCATGGGGGTTGGTTGCCTTGACGGTCATCAGAAATGTGGGATAATTGGCTCAAGGGCCATCAGGATTGAGGGCCTTTTGACTCAAGGGCTGATAGACATGACATTGGCCGGGAAGCCAAGTTTCAAACAAATACAAAATCACACATGCCCCCATAATGCAAAGCATTTGAAACTTGGCTTCCCGGCCAGTGCCCTTTGGGGTAACCATTTCCTCAGTACTTTTGCACTGAGGTTCTTTGCCTTTTAATTTGTTTTTTGTATTAATTGGGTTCACCATAACTTAACCCAGACAGACCATCTTAGGGTAGCTGGTTCATTCCACTAGGGTGTCAAACAGATGAGGCATACTGATGAGTCTTGGTAGGACGAAACACATGTCTGTGTCTTCTGTTGGCACTCTTTGCAAACTGTATGAGAGGCATTTTGGCACCATGCATTTCTGCTTAAAGTTGAATCAGCATAATATTCTGTGGTGATTTGCATATGCAGCCCATGATGCTTTGCATTATGGGGGCATGTGTGATTTTGTATTTTTATATATCTATATATACTATATATATATATATATATACATAATTTGTAAAAAACATTGTTAATGTTTCAGTTAGGGTTGAAGCAACAAAAGTGTGGAAATGAGGTGCTAGGGTTGAACCCCAAACACCCCATCCTCATCCTCCACACACCAACAGGCACTGGGGTGCGCCATGGGGTCATTAGGCCCAACTCTCACTCTATTCCATGTGTAAACAGGCTGACATGGTATGGTATAGGAGAATGGGATTAGAGTTAGGCCTAATGACCCCAGGGCACACCCCGATGCCTGTTGGTGTGTGGAGGATGGGGTGGGGTGGTAGTGTGGGGGGTTTGGAACTCAAGCCTAACACCTTATTTCCATACTTTTGTCCCTTAAACCCTAACTGATGCATTAACAAAGTTTTTTGCAATTTATTTCCTAACTTTTTGTGATAGTATAATACAGTAGTATCTTTATTTTACTATGCACATATGTATCTAGCTGTGGAAACACAGGGGTGTCTGGTCCCTGCACTTCCATACATTAAGTTATGAGCAGGCATATTGAAATTGCAAAAAACAGTCATAATTGTGGCATCTTAAACAATTTTCACCCCAAATGTTCAACATAACCTTCTTATCACCTCACCGCATGTACCCAGTACAGACTTTTAAATCCCTGTCGAAATGTAATTCTGCACAATTGTAATGCTGTTTTGCGCCACAGGTGAGGAAACACATTTTTGGCAGGCTTTAAAAAAATTAAAGCTGTACTATTCATAAGGCGGTGTGAAAAAAATGGTAACATTGTAAATCTGGAGTGAAAACATGAAAAATTGGTGAAGTTACGAGCGTGCGTAGAAACCGCGCAATGCATGCTCATAACGTAGTCATTTATTGATGTTTTTCACCAAATTTTCAACATGGGCTCTTTGGAACCTCCCCTCATGAACAATGGCACTGAGATTTTGCTAACCCATCCTGAAAGTTGATATCACACAGTGACCGTAACATTCTGCACCACAGGTGCGAAAACATATTTCAGGCAGGATGTGAAAAATGACAGCTATACTGTTCATAAGGAGATGTAAAAAATGCTGATGTCAAAAATCTGGAGTAAAAATATTAAAAATTGGCAAAGTTACGAGCATGTGTGGAAACTGCGTAACACATGCTCATAATGCAGTCATTTGTTGAATTTTTTTCACCTAATTTTCAACATGGGCTTTTTAGGACCTCCCCTCATGAACAGTTGCACTGTGATTTTGTTAATCCATCCTGAAAGTTGATTTTGCACAGTGGCCACGCTATTCTGCACCACAGGTGTGAAAACACGTCTTAGGCAGGATGTGAAAAATGAAAGCTGTACTGTTCATAAGGAGATGTGAAAAAATGGCAATGTTGAAAATCTGGAGTGAAAATATAAAAAATTGACAAAGTTATGAGCGTGCATAGAAACTGCACAATGCACGCTTGTAACACAGTCATTTTTAGGAATTGTTTCACCAAATTTGTAACATGGGCTTTTTGGGACCCCACCTCATGAACAGTGGCGCTGTCATTTCATCAGTCCCAAAAGGTGATTACACGCAGCGACTGCGAAATCACCTTTCGTGACCGAGTAACAAAATGTCAGTGTTCATGAGGTGGGGTTCCAAGAACCCCATGTTGAAAATCTGGGGTCAAAATTCCTAAAAATGGCTGAGATATTAACTTAAGTTGAAACTCTCATTTACTGCTATTATACGGTGCTCACCTTTGATTCTTCAGTTTGCAGTTCGGCTTTGAACAGTGCAGATGTGTCCCAGTCCAGAGAAGATCACTGCTCCCAACCTCCAGAGGTAAGGATGGGTAAGGGAGCGGTGTGGGGAGGTGGGTGCTCAGTGGGAGGGTGGGGATGGGGAGGGGAGCTGGGTAGATGATGAGGGACCATTTTCTTTTTTTCAGGTTTAAAAAAATTAAAGACATTGAGGGATGGTTTTCTTTATTCAGGGGTATGTTAAATATAAATACATCTTTGGGCACACTGGAGTGGGCTCCCAGTGTGCCAGATTAGTGGGGGGATACATGCTGACATGGAGCTTGGTCACCCCGTGTCGGCAATTGAAGACTACCAGCTTTGGGCAGGGGGGGCATCTTTCAACACCAGGAGTGGGCATCCTGGTGTCAGAAGTATTTAAATTAAATTTAAATATATATATATATATATATATATATATATATATATATATATAAATATATGGCACACTGGGGTGGGCTCCCAGTGTGCCGTATTAGTGTGTGTGTGTGTGGGGAGATACATGCCCGACACAGGGTTGGCAACTCAGTGTCGCATTTAAAGAATAAGTGCTGGGGCCATTTTTTGGATGGGAAATCCACCAATGTGGATCCCTGTTCATGAGATGATTCCCCATTCGTGAGGTGGGATGAGGACCAGATGGCCCTATCACATTTTGACACCTCACAAACAGGGATCGGCTGACAAACAGGGATACTGACATCTCATGAAATGGGATTTTGTTTGTATAATTCCCCATTCGATAAGTATCACAATCCTCATTCATCATCCGATCCTTGTTCATGAGATAGGGCCATCTGATCCTTATCTCATGAACAGGGATTTTGACAGCTCATGAATGGGGATCGGCTGACGAATGGGGATCGGAAGCAAACAACAAATGGGAATTTCCCTTGACAAAAAAAAAATGCTTTTTTTTTAATATACTGATGGAAACCAAACATATGGCTTTACAGAGGGCATTGCCCTAAGCAAAAGTCTTACATTTTTTTCCACAGAATACATCCGTGGAGCAAGTACCAACATTTTGTTTTGGTCAAAAAGTGTAAACAAGATGGCGGGGATTTTTTTCTCACGAACAAGGATTTAATGAATCCCCATTTGTGAGCTGTCAAAATCCCCATTTGTGAGCAGCAATCCTTGTTCGCAGCTGTGCATCTATCCAAAGGATTGAACTGAGAATGCTCTGAACCCGAATTTTCAAAATTGAATAACTTTGGATTGGATTGTTTCACCAAACTAATGTTAGCTGCAATCACATCACCCTCTGACCTTGCCACACTGAAAGGCATGAGTTTCCTCCACATTAATGTATGCAGTCTGTTAAAAAAGTTCTCCATGATCCAGGCCTGGGTCCTTCATACTCGACCAGACATCCTAGTGGTTTCAGAAACTGGCTTAGACCGGCCACCTTTGACAGGGAAGTCAATATACTAGGAGTTATACTAGGAGGCATAGACATACAAAAGGTGAGGGCCCATTTAAGCATGTCTCCAGCCAGTCTGGTATATTCCACAATTTATTATAACAGTAATTTATCACATTTATGTTTAAAACTGACATGATCAACATTTTCATATCCCTAACCACTTACTATTTAGAGCAGACCAACACTCCAGGGGTGGAGGAGTTGCCATTTATGTCAAGGATAGGTATACGGCATCCTGTCTCAGTGCTTTATTTGTTGCAAATGCTTATGAATGTCTGTTTCTTCAAGTCACCATCTCGTACACTTCAACATTATGTATCATAGGGTGCTATAGACCTCCTTCTGCCAATCTACAATTGCTACCTCATCTGAGTAATATCATTGAACAACAATTCTCAGAAATAATTATTCTTGGGGATCTTAATTTAGACTGGCTATCTAAAACCGCCGCTCCTCTCATACCTTTCTGTGACACCCATGGATTTTCGCAACTCATTGTCGAACCAACACAAGTAAATAAAAAGAACATGGATAACAGCTCCCTGCTAGATGTTATCCTTGTGAATAAACCACATCTGTTCTCATTTGCTGGCACCTTCTTCAGTGATATCAGTGATCACTCATTTATTACTTGCTTAAGATCAAGCAACAAACCTACTACTTCGCTGAAGTTTGCTGCCAAGAGATCTAGATGGAACTTTGATTCACTGCCTACATAAACTAACTGAAACACTCCTTGTATTGGCAAGAGTTCTATTTGGCAAAAAACACGCAATCAGCATTCAACAGATTCAGCAAAATTATCCTAGATGCCCTAAATAAAGATGTCCCTATAGTTAAGGTGCGAATAGCAAAAAATGCATGTAGATGGTTCACACCATTATTAAAATCTGCATTGACTGAAAGAGATAACCTATGGAAAAAAGCACTCAAAACCTTGTCTGCTGCAGACTGGTGCAAGTTCAAAAGGGCACAAAACTCGTGTACTAGAATGGTTAGAGATACAAAAGCTGCATACTATCATTCTGAATTTCTCTCTGCCTCCAAAAATCCTACAAAATTTTGGAAAACCGTCAAGGACTTGTCTGGTCATACGTCCGGTGGCTCACTACTTGATGAAATCTCCTTAAACAATAACACCATTAGTGACAGACTGGAAGTTCTGGATTCCTTCAATAATAACTTTGCGACTGCTGTCATGTGGATAATCAAAGTGCAGATCCTAGCATCACCGATTCAGTCTTCTCCTTGAGTCCTACTACTCTGAAAGAAGTTGAAGACCTATTGCTAAAACTGGATGTACAAAAAGTGCTGGTGTGGATACCCTCGACCCGTATTTCTTGAAGGTGGCCATCCATGTGTTAGTCATGCCCATAACCCATTTATTTAACCTATCATTAACTCAAGGATCCATTCCTTCAATATGGAAAACAGCGCACATCATACCCCTGTTCAAGTCCAGAAATCCCTGTGATCTAAATAATTACAGACCAATTTCGATTCTCCCAGTCTTGTCAAAATTACTGGAAAAAGTCGTAGGTAACCAGCTGAGGCAGTATCTAGAAGCTAATTACCTGCTTAATCCAGTCCAATCAGGGTTTAGAGCTAAACATAGCATCATCACAGCACTTGCCAAAGTGACTAATGACTGGCAAAGAGAGCTAGACAACAGGAATTACACCTGTGCTGTATTCTTGGACTTCAGCAAGGCCTTCAACACTGTCGACCATTCTCTGCTACTCTCTTCCCTGACCTCACTAGGTGCTGACCCATTATCTTTACAGTGGTTCAACAACTACCTCTCTGATCATTTCCAGCAGGTGAAAGTGGAAGGAGATCTCTCGACTCTCAAACCTCTCCTAAGAGGTGTTCCCCAGGGTTCTATCTTAGGACCGATCTTATTTGCAATATACATCAACAATATTGATGAAAGCATAACTAAGGCCACCATTCATACTAACATACATACTAACATACTATTTGCCAGCAGATTAGGCCTTATGGTCTATCGAGTCTGCTCGAACCTTAGATCCTTAGTTGGGTGCCGAGGCCCTCCCATCCCTTATGCTCCAGAAACCCCTATCATCCATCCGCACCCCCCTGGGACAGGCCATCATCTGATACATCCACTTTCTGTGTCTGTCCCACCCTCTATTGAAGCCCTCCACTGTGGATCTCTGAACCAGCTTGCCAGGCAGTGCATTCCAAGGGTCCACCACCCTCTCAGTGAAAAACCTCCTCCTCTTTTCCCCTCACCCTTCCACCTTCCAACTTCAAACCATGCCCTCTGGTGATACCTCCCTGCTTTAGTCTAAAGATCCCTCCATGTTTACCCTATTTATTCCTTGAGGTACTTGAAGACCTCAATCATGTCCCCTGTCTCTCTCTCCTCCAATGAAAACAGGCAGAGCTCCTCAAGTCTGTCCTCATCGTCAAATCCTAGCCCTCATATCATCTTAGTTGCCCTCCTCTGTACCCTCCAGGAGCTGTATGTCCCTCTTCAAGTGTGGTCTCCAGTACTGTACACAGTACTCAAGGTGTGGTCTAACCAGTCCATTGTACAGCTGGCAGAATCACTTCCTTGCTCCTAGAGGTGATCCTCCTTACGATGCATCCCAACATCCTGTTTGCCTTGCTAGCCTCCTGCACTGCTCAGAGTTATTCATACATGCATCCACCATGACCCCTAGGTCTTTTCCCTATTGAGGCCTCCAGCCTCCCAGGGTGTACCTGTGTTTAGGGTTTCCCGACCAAGATGCAACACCTTGCACTTGGTGATATTGAAATTTAATTCCATGTGTGAGCCCAGCTTTCCAGGGTGTTCAGGTCCCTTGCAGGGCCAACCTCCCCTCTTCTCCCTCAACTACTGCTCCCATCTTGGAGTCATCCACGAAGAGACTCATTTCACACTCTATACCCTCCCTGATGTCCGATATGTATGCATTAAACAGGATCGGACCCAGGACTGAGCCCTGTGGTACCCCACTACCAACCTCTCTAGGGTTCGAGAGCTCCCCACAGACCACTACTCTCTGGGTGCGTCCAGCTAGCCAGTTTTCAATCCATCTGACGATCAAAGGGCCTACTCCTAACCCCATCAGTTTCTCCACCAGACCATTGTGGGGGACAGAGTCAGACGCCTTGCTGAAGTCCAAGAATAATACATCCACAGGCTTTCCCCTGTCCAGTTCTGATGTTACCCATATGTAGAACTCCACAAGATTGGTTTGACATGATCTACCTGGCACAAACCCATGTTGCTGACTATCCAGACCTCCCACCTCCTCCAAGTACACCCCAATCATTCCTTTAGTATACTCCTCCATTAATTTTCCCACCACCGAGGTCAAGCTGATGGGTCTATAGTTACCTGGTACTTCCTCCACCCTCCTTTATGGATTGGCACCACATGTGCCTCCTCGTCAATCCCTAGGTACCTCCCTGTCTCAAGTGACCTGTTGAAGAGCTCTGCCAGGGGTGCAGCCAGTATGTCCGCCAATTCCCATAGTACTCTCGGATGAATGCCATCCGGCCCAGGAGATTTGTCTTTCTTTAGGGCCTTGAGGGCTAACCACACCCTTTTGGCGGAGATAGCATCATCCATCCCCTCCACCTTACTGGCCTTTTTATCCTTATCCAGATGTGACACCCCTGGGGTACCTCTCCCTTCCTCTTGCTCCATTTCTGTTGCTCCCCTGATCCTACTCACTGCCGCTTCTATCCCCTTCATGCCTTGCTTTGTAGATATCCCATCCCCCTCCCTAGTGAACACAGAGGCAAAGTACTCGTTAAATACCTCTGCCTGGTCCCTCGCCTCTTCCACCCACCCTCCTTCTGATCTCAATCTGCTGAGATGGCCCTTAGTTTTTCTCTGCTCCCCAATGTACTGGAAGAACCCCTTTTCCCCTCCATGTATCCCCTGTGACAGCCACTGCTCTTTACTGGACTTTGCTCCTCTCACCATACGGGTGACTTTTCTAGGTGCAAGATGGTACATTTCCTTATCCCTATCCCCTCTTATTGTTTTATATTTTTTGTAGGCCGGCTTCTTTTCTCTGACTGCTATCTGTACCTCACTGGACCACCAGCATGGTTTATGTGACCTTGCTCCCTTACGTTTCAACTTAGCGCAGATCCTGACTGCCTCATGAAGTCCCCGTCTTATGACCTCCCATCTCCTTTCCACACTGTAATCCCCGTCAAGTGATACTTGAGAATATTTCCCATGCCCACAAAGTCTGCCCCCCTGAAGTCCACTGCCAGTGTCCTAGATCTCACACCCCCCCCCATGCTTATTTGAAACCAGACAGTATTGTGGTCGCTCCCAGTCAGGGAGTCCTGTACAACCAGGTCCCTTACCAGATCCCCATCTGCCAGAACCACATCCAGGACATGCCCCTCCCTTGTGGGCTCCATCACATGCTGTGTTAAGAACACATCCTGGAAGCTGTCCAGCAGCCTCTGCTCCTTGGCCACCTTAGAGGACATGGTTCCCCAGTTTGTACCTGGCATATTAAGGTTCCCCATCAACACCACTCCTTCCCCTTTTGGTCCACACTGGGCAATGATGTTGTCCAGCAAACCATCCTCTAGAACATCACCATCCCAGGGGGCCTATATACTACACCCAGCTTGACTTTATCTCCTGCTGGGGATCGTGGTGACCCATAAGGTTCCTCACATTTCTCTGCCTCTTCTACTCTAGCAATTTCTATGTCATCTCTAATGAACATAGCCACTCCACCCTCTGCCCTCCTTTCTATCCTTCCTAAGCATAGTGTACCCCCGCACGTTTAGGTCCCAGTCATGGTTTTTGTTGGCCCACGTCTCCGTGACTGCCACCACATCCACCCCCATCTCGAACAGCATGGCCTGGAACTCTGGCAACTTGTTTCCCAAACTCCTGGCATTTACTAACACCAACCCCCACCCCTTATCCCTGATCTTCTTTGTCGAACCCCACCCAGATTCCTTATACTTCCATCCTCCCTCTGCTCCTCCTGAAACCTCCGCCCCCAGTCTGTTTTCCCCCTTCCCCTTTGGGCTTGAAGGCTACTCCCTCATCTGGAGGAGAGGGCTTCGTCAGCCCTCCCTTATCCCTCCCCCTCACAAGTTTAAATCCCACCTTTCTTGAATGTAGTCAGCCATCCCTGCTTAAGGACTTCCTTCCCTAATGGGGCAAGATGAAGCCTGTCCTTGGCATATAGTCCTTTATCCTCCCAAACTCCATTCCAGTTCCCTAACACCCCCAACCCACTCTCTTCACCCCACTTCCTGAGCCAGTCATTAACCTCTGTGAGTTCTATTTTTCTCCTCTGAGGCCTTTGGTACTGGCAATATCTCCGAAAAGGAAATGTTGCATCCATTATCCCGACAGACTCTGGCAAGTTCTGAACCTTGCTTAGATTTCCAAATGCTATTTCCTCTAGATCATTAGTTCCCAAATGCACTAGGAAATCCAGTTCCCTCCACAATCCTAACCAATTCATACACTATGAACTTTGCTCTGTGCACTGTCAGCCCAGAGATACTCACTACCTTCACCTGGCTATGGTATCCACCCCCTGTCCTCCCACTGGATACCCCTAATCATCGAGTCTCCCAATAACAGAACCTTAACACCGCCATCATCCTTATGGTTACCTCCACTATGCCCTCTCAGCCCCCTTCCCCCCCTTTATTCATGATCTCAGTTCCATAGGAGTCTTCCTGCCTTATTAGAGACTCCCTTGTCACCCTCCCCTTTCTGCCTTCCTCATTATTTTGCCCACTTAACTCAAACCCCTTCTGAATAGGTGTCCCCTTTAACCCTCTCTTATCCGAACCATTTATCCTGGCCCTGATGGTTTCCCCTTCCCCCACACCACCATCCTCCCCCCTTGTAATAGTACCCCTGCCTCCAGTGGCTCTCTGTGGGTCCCCTTTAGCTAGGGCCCCATCCTTGGTACTGACCCCCCTGCTGAAGGAGGGCTCCTCTCCCAGCTCCTTGTCTCCCAGTTTCTCTCCAATCATGCTCTCCTCCCTCATGTCTGCAATATGTTGCATCTCCCCCATTTGCTTAACATTTATGTTTCCCCTTCTCCCTCTGGGACTATTTCTATCCTTTCCATTGCCTGTCTGTGATGCCCTATGGGTATCCGACTCCCTCCCCCAGCCTCTGTATAAGTTTCCTCATTTCCACCAACCCCTTCCTCCCCCTCTAGGTTGCTTAGTAGCTCAAATTTATTGTGACACTCTATGTCAGCCTCCATCAAGTAACCCGAGTTTCCCCTGACTGCACCTCCAAACTGCCCCTCTTCTTCCCCTCTTGCTCTGTTCACATTAGGAGCTCCCTTCCCACAGTCTGCTGTTTTAGACTTCCGCACAACAGCCCCTCCTGACTCTTCCCCCTCCACTCTCTTTGAATTCAGAATGTTCACCCCGTACACTTTCCCCTTAGCGCCAACATCCCTATCTAAGGGTCCTCTGTCCCTAATATCCCCCCTCCTGCTTGCTGTAACATAACATCCTGTCATTTCAGAGCGTTGCCCCAGCCTCCCCTCAGCCCCACCCTTCTGCTGCCCATATCCACACCCCTTATCCTTGGACACCTCCCCCAGCTTACTCCTTAACCAATATACCTCACTCCTGATACAAGATAGCTATCTACAGAGTGGGCAGCCTCCCTCTCTCCAGGCCCAATTGAGAATTATTGCCATCCCACAGCCTGTGCAGCCTACAACCCTTCCGAAGATGCCTGCCATAGTAGAATATGGCCACCCTGTTTATCCCCTTTGTTTATAATGGCACATCCCCTTTTCTCAGTCCCTTTCCCCTGGAATACAGTTTCTCTCTATACTGACTGCAGTTATTTACAAACCCAATTTCAACCCCACCAATAAAGTTCCCAAGTCTCACAAACACATACAGTCCAGTGTGTGTTCAGTTCCACTAACAGTGTGTGTATGCAGACATCAGATACCATATGATGTCACAGGCCCACCAGCTCCTGTTGTTTCGAATTTCAGTCCCAAACAGAAATACTCAGCCCTTCAATCCCAACCCCCAGTGGCTTTTCAGTATTTAACAACACATTTAAATTTCGCTCTAATTATCACTGCCAATCAACTGTTCCCAGCCTCCTAAAGTTACAATATCACAGCTCAAGTAACAGTTCTAACTCAAGGTAATCATTTTTAACACATAGAACTAATTTCACTTACAAAACTATTCAAATATTTCAGTTAAAACAGAATATAACCCCAGACCTCTGTCCTTACCAGCCTCCTGCTATGTTCCGAAGTGAACAATGAAAGCCAAGGTAATTTCTGTTAAAGACAAGGTAATTCCTGTTTAATGTCCCCTCCCCCTAACACCAGGCAAACAACACATTTAAATTTTGCTCTAATTATCACTGCCAAACAACTGTTCCCAGCCTCCAAAGTTACAATATCACAGCCCAAGTAACAGTTCTAACTCAAGGTAATAATTTTTAACACATAGAACTAATTTCACTTACAAAACTATTCAGATATTTCAGTTAAAACAGAATATAACCCTAGACCTCTGTCCTTACCAGCCTCCTGCTATATTCCCATCTGTTTGCAGATGACACAGTTCTTTACATAAGCCACCTGTCATTACAATCTGCATGTAATGACCTTCAATCTGAGTTCAACCTGCTGCAACACCAACTCCTAAACAAAAAACTATTACTTAATGCCAAGAAAACAAAAGCAATGCTCTTTTCTCCCTCTGCCCAAATGATAAATTCAGCCCTATCAGATCCTGTGCCACAGATTACTACAATTCTTGGTGAGAAGCTGGAATTTGTCCCTAAATTCAAATACCTGGGAGTATGGCTGAACCATAGGCTCTCCTTTATAGAGCACATTGAAGAATTACTCAAAAAATTACGACAGAGACTTGGCCTGTTCTTTAGGATAGCCCGCTTCTTAACTAGAGATGCCAAACTACAGCTGGTACAATCAACCTTTCTATCCTTGATAGATTATGCTGAAATCCTCTACAGTCACTGTCCCATTTCCTGCCTCACCAAACTTGACACATTATATCATAGAGCTTTGAGGTTCATCTCAGGCCTGCCTTATTCCACTCACCACTGCTCCCTACATCAATCAGTGGGGTGGAGTTCTCTTCAATTCAGGTGTGATAAAAATGTAGCCTTATGGACCCTGACAGCCATCTCCAAAAACTGCCCCAATACATTACAGACTGTCTTCCTATAAAACCAATATGCAATTATGCCCTGAGAAGTTGAATATCTCTCCTACTGATGGTTCCCAAAGTTAACTCTCACTTTGGCAGGGCTGCTATAAGCTTTACACTGTCCTACTTGTGGAATAAATTGCAAAATAAACTGAAACTGAGGTCACCCATCGGCTTCTCATCTTTCAAGCTCTTATATTCACATCTCAGAAATTATCAGTGCAATTGTTTCCCATGACCATGAATTGTCATCATGCTAACCTGTACCATTTAACCATGAACAAATTATTCTAGTGCTTGTCTCCTCCTTAGCCCTGGTCTGTCATCATGCTTTCATGTAACACTTTGATGCCTCTGTCCTCCCTTTGATACTGGTCTATCTTACTACTTTCTCCAGCCTTCTTTTCACATCTCTATACTGCACTCATCCACAATCTACATGCAGTCATACTATAAAAGTCCTAACTCCCCTTTCCCTCTCCCCGTAGGCCCCCACTGCCGCATCAGTTCTACTGACCTATCCTTGGGACTTCACTTCTCACAATGTTTATCCTTCACTTACATATTACATACCCCTCCTGGTACCCCATCTGCGATTAGTTGGTGGTTCTCCAAGCCATTTTCATGGCTAGTACTAGTGACTGTCCCTGGTAAATGAATTAACTGGTACTTCTATACGGAGAACATGGTTTATATACAGTTGCATGGTTCAATGGTGGACCTGCCCCCTTGTATTTGAATCCTCCTCTGTTATGGCATGCCTTGTCTTCCTTTTATCATTTGACTCCCCTATTACTGCACCATTGTGTTTGTGTTTATATACTTATTTACATGTATTTATATGTTTTTATGATAGATGTTACCCAACCATGTTCTAACCAGGTCCATCTTGTAAAAGAGCTCTGCTCAATGATGTTCACCTGGATAAATAAAGATTTTGATTGATTGATTGATAGTGTGTTCCTTGAGGCAAGCCCTTTCTACCCTGAAAATTGTAGGCCAAAACTTCAACTGGTGCACATGTAGTGCAATCAGGTAAAATCAGGAAAAATGGGCGAAAAAATGCAAAAAGCACACTTTTTGCACTAAATGCTGTGCTAAACCTGCACATCTGAACAAAACAAAACCTGGCACATCAGGAGATCTACCCCACAGGACAGTGCATACCAAGTTTCATGCAAATCCGTTGAACGGTTATAAAGTTATTAAGGTGCAAAATTTGGGGGTTAACATTAAACTGCCTACTCAACCCTAACTATAAGGGTGTGACTGCGCCCTTATAATATATATATATAGGGGACACATGATGGGCAGGAGTGTGATATGGAAAATATGTTCACTCCTGCAGAGTGACCTCTGGATACTCATGAGTGCCGAAGGCACGAGTGAGAGTATCCAGAGGCCACGATGCAGGAGTGAAACTATTTTCCATAGCACATGACTGCACATCATGTATCTGATTTATACAATGGGGTTTCCAGAACTTTTTGTTTTTATTTCACTTTATCTTGTGTAATAAACAAAGACGACATATGACAAAAAAAAGGAAACTTCTGCTAAGACAAGCTAAAACACTTATTTGCCATTTGGGATGAAGCAGGCTGTATTCATTGGTAGTTGAGGTATTCGTGGATGTGGAAGTCTTTGCTCCTTTTTGGCTTCTTGTCAGTATGAAACTGGCCACTGTTCACTTGCTTTGGTTCTCTGCAGGAATACAATGTGCTTTTCTAGGGCTAGCAGGTGAGTTGCAGGTGGAACTGATATACTGATTAGTTTCCTAGGCTACTGAGGGTTTGGTGGACTTCCTGATTGCTGTGTTAGGGAAACCTGCCTAGAGTGATGATATCTACATCAGCAGAGTCCAGCTGAGTTCTGATTGGTCAGGATGCCATTAAGAGAGCAGGATAGTGATTGTGTTAGGCTCTGAGGTAAACACAATATGTATAAATGTAAAATATTATCACACTGTGATTTTTTACCAAGATTTATATCATTGTGTATAAGATACAGGGATTTATCCACTACTCATTTGTCTCACCCCTATTGTGTGTGTGTGTGTGTGTGGTGTGTGTACATATATATATATATATATATATACACACATTTTTGTTTGCTTGTTTCTTTGTTTCCTTGTTTTTTTTTTGTGAGAGGGGGAGAGATAACTGGTGCTGCTCCATCTTAAGAGAAGCTAAGTGTCCCAAGCGGGGCGAGCAGAGCTGGCTGAGCCCACCCAGCCAGAGTGTCATGAGGAGGACGAGACACCATGACCCTCCATTGGTGAGGCTGGAGAGAGACTGTGAATCTGACCCTTATTGCCTGTCATGTCCCGTCATGTATCCCCAGCTTTGGCAGACAATGACAGCCCTGCCTGTTTCTCCCAACACCCTGTTGTTTACCTCCTCTGAGAAAAGAGGGGCAACAGATCTCATCTCAGCAAGGCAAGTTATATTCTAACTCATCGAGTTGCAGATAAATGGTGCCACCACATCTCCCAGCTATTTTTCGGGGGATAGCTAGGAGTGGTAGGATGAGCTACAATGCACAAAACAGGGGAGGGTGAGAGACATAGCAAGCAGGGGAGATGATGAACCCCAACCATTCACTGCACAATAGTGGCTGCCCCCAGCAGTCTTCATTGTGAGTCAACTAGTATGTCATTATCAAGTGCTGAGAGTTTGCATCTACTGTATAGCAGTGGTGCTTAGAACAGTAGTTATTCCAGTGCTGTTATACTACAACAAACTATCAAAAGGTGATTTGTCCCAGCAGGATCAGTTCTACTACTCAAGCATCTTCACAAGCCTTGGAGGTTCTGTTCTTACCACATCCAAGCTGGAAAAGTTAACAGTTGCACAGTGTAGTCAAAAGTCTCTGGGGTATGCTGTGCTTCAGTACTAGAGATCTGAAATTTTCCTGTACAGCAGGAAGCCTTCCCCATTTAGGGTTATTGGTTGAGACTGTTGTCCCCCCCCACCGGCCAATGTTGGGTTGGTGTTGCCCTATTTATAAATAAAGGGAGCCCAGGAAAATCTGGTAGAGGATAAAAAGGAAAAAAGAAAGAAGTAAGAATACAAATGTTAGGGGCACTAGTGGGCTGTATGGTAGAGGGGACAGTGGCTTTGGGGCAGGTGACCCTCAAGTTTGCATGGTCTGGGTCCCCTACTGCCCAAAGTAGCTCAAAGCCCCAATTGCAAAGGTGCTTGGAGTGGAGACTGTGGGACTGTGGGCAGTGACCAAGTAACAAGGTGTAAGACCTTGAGGCCGTCTTTTGACACCTCCTGCTGGTGTTGTTCTCAGTGTTGAGCCATAGGATGTTAGCTCTCAGAAGTTACAGTGCCTTCATTAAGTCAATGATTTGCTTTATTATGTACAGTCCAGGAATCTACAGATTGGATCTTGTTCATGGAGGCATTAGGCATTCCAGTACTCTTCTTGTGCATTAACCCTGTACTATTATTCTTTTCTTCATTTCTTATCCAGTATTGTAAACCTCTTTCCTCTTACCTTGATAGGTTCTTCTGACCTAAATGCAGAGTATTCTGTAAGCATGAAACTAATAAAAAAGCAACATATTTTGTGTTATGAGAGTAATGCTTTTGGTAAGAAAAAATTAAAAGGCTACGGTACCTACATGAGCACAAATGCAGGGCTTAAACTGGGGAGGAGCCCACAGGAACTCAGTTACACAGAGGTACAAATGCTACACACTCAGATGCACAGACACAGCACTACATATTGTATGTAAACAGACATATAGCATTAGATACAGTCACACAAATACTATATGTGATCATTATGGTTGTGATTGGGAGGAGCTACAGCATCATGCCTCCCCATAGCAGTAGGAATGTGCACAGTATGAGCTCTGGCAGCTTTTGCATCACTGATATGAGCAGAAGCCTACACTGGTGCTTAAAACCTCTCCTTGACAAATAGTTATTGTCAGCCAGATTTAGGCTGGCATTGAGTGTGCAGCTTTTTCACAGTACTGCAGTTTAAAGCATGCTGCACCTCTGCCAGCTCCAGGAAACTGGCATTGGACCTGGGGTGCATTGTTACTACTAGACACCTGGAAAAACAGACTAGAAGCAAGAGCGGAAAGGTGATTAATGCTAGACACTAAGGAAAGTGGCAATTGAAGTACACCCTGATTTCCAGTGGTACCCTCCAGCCTCTTTTCCTGGTATCCAGTGGCCCTATTTGTAAGCAAACCCTGGTATCCAGTGGCACAGATGGTTGTGTTCATGCAGGTCCCGAAGGAGGATAAAATTCTACTGTCTCAAAAAGAAAGAAAATTCACTGCAAAAAAATGCATTAATGCACCAGTTAGGGTTCAAGTCAACACCACAAAAGTAGGGGAATGTGGTGTTAGGGTTTCCAACCCTAACTCCCCACGCCCCAAGCAGCAAAAGGGCAAGCCGAAACAAGCAACCACAGACAGCCATCATCACATAAGACAAACAACATACAACTGTTTCCAGATGACACAAATGCAGTATCACTAATGTGCTACCTTCTGTGGCTACACTTGTGTCTGTATGTAGTACAGTGTGTTCTGCAGACAGAAGACCCCATGGGACCTGCACCTCTGCATACGTAGATACTCATGCACACTGCACAAGGTACCTCGCTAGATAACATGATCTGCTACTGCATGTTGTTCTATATGCAGCTGCGTAACTAAAAATCTGCTAAGCCCTTGAACAATTTCTGCATCTGCTGCTGAAACCATGATACACACATTGCAATAGTATTTCCATCTGTGTATCGGCAGGCCCCACACATACCTCACTTCTGCAGTCATAAGTTAGTGTGCATGTCTTACTGAGGAGCCCCCTCAGGGGCCTGTGCTTCTGCACACAGACGCACTGTTGCAATTTTTATATCTGAAAACCTGCTACCCCCTTGAACAATTTATAGATATGCTGCTTCAACCATGATACCAACATTGCAACAGTAACTTCCATCTCTGTGACAGGGGCCTGCCCATCTGAAGCCAGAAGTTGGTGTGTATGTCTTACACCTGTGGATGAAGACATGCAGGCCTCTGAGGTGCTTGCACTTCTGCAGACAGAAATACTGTTGCAGTTTTGGTGTCATGGATTTTGTGGCCTCATGCTTCTGCAGCCAGTGGTCAGTGTGTATGTCTTTCACATGTGGCTGCAGAAGCACATGTTCATCAAGTGTATACATATCTTACAATGTGCATGAGCGGTTCCGTGTGGGAATATCATGGAACATACTAACGTGGAACACAATATCATGGCCAAATCATTGTGGAACAAAAGAAAGCCTGGAAATAGCATCACAGGAAAGAACTGTACAAATGGGAGGGTTGTACCAGTCACGGCAGTGAGGGCTGTCCCTCTCCAATGCTGCTGCCACTATGTGGCAGAACATGCCCACCATGATGTGGGGAAGTGTGGCACTGTACAGGTCTCAGGAGATGGCCAATGCAGCACAGGAGTAGATGCATGGCTGTGGTGGGTCAAGGGACTGATCGCAGGCATCGGGCACCTTCACCATCCAGGCAAGCAGCAGTTTCTGTGTATGGGCTGGGTGGGTGGTGTTGTATTTGTTGTGGGGCACAGTACTGTCATCATGGGGCTGGGACTGGAACTGCATGCTGGCTGGGCAATGGATGGCCTCTGGTTGCAGGTTCCTGGTTGGTGTTTGGTAGGTGCTGCCATGGCATGCAGGACATGTGGCAGGCATGCAGCGGTGCTGTTGTTTGTCTGGCATTGACAGTGCCCATGGCCACACTACTGTCCTGAGTCTTGGCTGTGGGGCACTGCTTAGTGTGGCACTGCATTTCTGGTACAGCATTTCTTGTGTTCCTGTGCCGCACTTCCCCTCACCATCTATTCAGTGCCAACCTGTCTTCTGCAGCCCCACAGAGTCAGGCAGCACACAGTGGGCTGAGTACATGCTGTGTTTACCCTGCGATGTTATGTGCCCTGCGACATTTTAGCCTGCAGTGTGCTGCCTGTGGTATTTTGCTGGCAATATTAACACATGGAAGCTGCATGAGCACCTGAGACTACAGAAGTGCTGGTCCATTATGGACATGTACTTCTACAGACAAAAGAACTCTTGTAATTTGGGTATTGTGGAATTGTATCAGTGGCCACAGGGGTCTACGCTTCTGCATACAGAAGCAGTGTTGTGATTTGAGTATCCTAGATTTCTGTCTACACTGACAAGTTAGTGTGTCCATCTTGCAGTGTGTATGCTGCAGATACAAATCCATGAAGGTAGTACATCAGTGCTACTGCATTCATGTCATCTGGAAACAGCTGTATGTTGTTTGTCTTACCTGCTGATGGCTGTCTGTGGTTGCTTATGTGAGCTTGTCCTTTTGCTGCTGGGGGGTAGGGTTGGAAACCCTAATGCCACATTTCCCTACTTTGTGGCATTAAATTGAACCCTAACTGGTGCATTAACACAGTTTCTTTTGCAATAAAGAAATATAGATATAGATATAGATATAGACATAGATATAGATATGGATATAGATATAGATATAGATATAGATATAGATATAGATATAGATATGGATATGGATATGGATATAGATATAGATATAGATATGGATATGGATATGGATATAGATATAGATATGGATATGGATATGGATATGGATATAGATATAGATATAGATATAGATATAGATATAGATATAGATATGGATATGGATATAGATATAGATATAGATATAGATATAGATATAGATATAGAGGCTTTTTTGTGGGAGCTAGCTCCTTCCTCCCTTTTCTGTCTTGTTCTCCTTTTCCCTGGCAAGGGTATATCCCATTGTAGGTATATCCCTATTAGTTGCTAATTGCAACTTGTGCTCCTGATCACTATCCAGTCTAACTCTGACATTAACTTACTGAAATAAATAACTCCACTTGGTAGTTCACATGCTCAGGTCTGCTGTCGTCTTCTGAGGCCACTACCCACCTCCTGTATGTCTAGTGTTGTGAGGCTCTGGCTCTAATGACCCTTCTACTTTGTGTCACCTAGTGCGCTCTGTCTTTATTAATCTAAGGTTAGTAGTTGGGTTTTATTTTGTTGTTTATTTTATTCTTATATCCTTTTCCTAACCCTTTGGGCTTGACAGGATCTATCCCTCTGTTTCATTTTTCTGTCCACTTTGTTTCTCTCCTGGAGAACAGATCTGAGGTGCTGAGGAAGCCAGTGACAATTATTGGTTAGTGCACAGAACCACATGACGTGCACAGGTGCCATCAGTAACTGATGTCTGCTCCCTTCCTGCAAAAAATGTGCTTCCATGGGGTCCTAGTGCTTCTGAGCCCCAGACGCATAAGTGGTGATCAATGGTGAAAATATTCTGGAAGATTAGCAATTACATTAAGTACATAATTTTCATTTTTGGTACAATGATTTGTTTTCTGGTCAGATTAATTTCAATTTTAAGGTTGTGATTGTTAAGTTCCCATGAAAAGTGCCAGACTAACATCACTGGAGTCTATGGTCCTCCTATCCTCTACTCATTTGCATGGCAAGTTCATCATGGCCAGTCACAGTGGATGTTTCCACACACTACCCCATCAATATGCCTCAAACCAGTCATAATGCAAGCAAGCACCCTCTAGTGATGAAAGGGGCAGTTCAGACACCTGCTTACTACATCGTTGTCCTCTTATTTTAGTTTGCAAACAAGGATGTCATCTTACACCAGCTGTGAAGGTAGTTTTATGAGTCGGGTACCTGTCTGCTAGACACTGAGCTGAAACCATGATTATTCATTTCATATAGGCAACTGAACAGTCATATAGCAATAAAGGCCTCTGTCCACTACCATCCTGGGTGGAATTTGAACCAGTGACTACAAAGGTGAAAGGCTCCATAACTCACAAGTTAGTCGCCTGTGTCATTCTGCCTCAAGTCAACAATGCTTTAAAGACATCACATGTATTATTATATTGGGTAAATGCATCGTTAACACCAGCTACAAGAGTACTACTAGCTCAAAGTTTTATTTTGCCATTCATGGATTATGGTTTAATTTTTTATTATTTTGCTTGTGACAGTTTACTAGAAAAAGTTAGAGTTTTACATAATCAAGTAGCTAGGTTTATTACCCAGCTGCCAATGAAAACTCATCAGTGTTTCTTACTTAAATCAGCAGGGATTTTACCTTTAAAGCAACGATATGAATTGCACCTCTGTATATTAGCTAAAAAGATTACAATAGGAAATGTTCCTAAAATTTTCCATCAATATTTCCAAAAGTATGTTGATCCATTTGTCACCAGAAAGTCAGGTATCTCTCATTTTTTAATACCTAAGATGAATACTGCCTTGGGGCAGAGGTTCTTACTCTACAATTGCCAAGGTTTTTTAATTCTATAATGGTTCAAATGGACTGTATGGGAATGTCTATTCTTGGGTTTAAAAGTAGTTTAAGGGGACTGCTGATACAGAAAGAAGTATGTGAATGTTATAGGTAGACAATGCATTGTTGTTCTAACTATTCTCTGTGCTATTTTATATTTTATATGTGCTTTTCTATTTGTGCTATTTTTATATTTTTGTATTGTCAGTCTGCAATTTGATACTGTGATGTAATTTTGTACTTTGTTATTTGCATTCTAGTCGACCATGAAAAAGGGTCGTATGGCTCATGGACTTACCAGAAAAAATAAACAAAGCAAAATCATATGTGATCAGGTCCATATAACCATTGACACGTGGATCAGACATCAAAGCTCCACTACAGTATGAGTATTGCTGCTCACTGGGCATCCTTTCACCAAGCACCAATCTATAAAAGCAGCACTAACACAAACACTACCCTACCCCATCCCCAAGTACAAGACTGAAGCAGTGCTTTGCATCACCACATTAAATACATACTAAAAATAACGTAGCAGAGCAATTATAAGAACAGTTTTCTCATCGGTCCCCACCCGCACTCCACCAAACAAAATCTATTGTTGTAATTTCCTGTATCTGATAACTGGACAAATAAAAGAGCATAAAATTCATGAGAGATTAAAAAACCAAGTGGTCTGTCTAGTCTGCCCCTGCCATATTTGCGGATTATGGGAATCATAGAAATCATGGGATGAATACAAGTTCATTAGCATTAGCCATTTTGACTTGAATCTCTGTTAAACATAGCCTGATATCCCCTTGCTAATCAAATAGGCATCCAGTGTTTCCTTGAATTGCTTCACGTTAGAACAATGGACTACATTTTTGGAAGGCTAGTCCAAGTAGAGACCACTCTCTGATTTATCCAAACTCCTCTTACAGTTTTTTTTTATATATAATTTTCTCCTGTTAGTTGCAAATTGTGAAACCTGGTGTCCCTACAATGTCCATTTGTTTCCAAGCTGACATATTTCCATAAGTCCCTATTATTATTTGTGTGCCCTATTCACCAAATATCTCCACATATCTGCCTGTATTCCAAAGAATACACGCCCAATTCCTTCAGCCTCTCCTCATATAGCAAATGTCTAATGTTGCTTACCAATTTGGTTGCTCTTCTCTGAACACTCTTCAGTCTCCCTATGTCTCCTTTCTTGTGTTTTGCCCAAAACTGCACACAATACTCCAAGTGTGGTTTTACTGGCAAAGTGTACAAGGGCATCACCACCTTTCTGGCTCTGCTTCTAATATTTCTACTAATATACCTGAATATTCTGTTTGCTTTGTTCATTGCAGTTTTGCACAGAAGATCAAAGGTTAATCTGTTAAAAACAAGAATCTGCAGATCCCTCTCTTCCTCAGTGGAGGATATTTCTCCCCCCTCCAGAAAATACTTGGCTTTTTTATTCCTGGTTCCAAAATGTGTAACCTTACACTTGTCTATATTGAACAGAAGTTTATGTTGATTAGCCCAAACTGCTATGTTATTGATTACATTTTGAAATGTCTTACTACCATTGTTGCTGTTGAGAATTGCTCCCATTTTAGTGTGGCCAGTGAATTTGCAAAGCATCACAAGAGCATTGCATTGAAGAAAGAAAAATATGAAATAATACCAGCCCGAATACTGAACCCTGGGGAACCCCACTTGTCACCTTGCCCCACTTAGAAAAATGTTCCCTAATACATGCTCTCTGCTTTCTATTGCTTAACCATGATGCTATCCAGCTTAGTAGGTTTGTATTTATTCCTATTTCTTCCAGTTTATTAATTAATTCAAGGTGGAGGTTGTGACAGTTTTGAATCCACCCACCCCCAACACACACCACTGGACTCTCTCCTTTACCTGACCCTATTTCTAAATTCTACTGCAGTAGTGCCTCTCTTCTTTTTTGGGTCTCTCTTGACCTTTTTTACCTTTCTACTATGGTGGTTTGGCCTCTTGTTGTGGTATTCTTCCTCTTTGCTACCCTGCTAATTTCTACTTTGGTCCATAGTGGTGATGGTATGGAAGCTTATTAGCCATCTGAAATTTTCTTTTTAAAATGATGTGACAGATAAGAAAACATTATAGACTATGCCCCTTTCTGCTCTGGTAAAAGGAAGTTCATAGACAAATGAGTCCTATATAAAGTATGTAAAAATACTTGAGTGGAAGACAGGAAAGTGTTGATTTCCTTTGCCCCATTAGACAAATGTATTCACATTCACAAACAGCCCCCCTGTTATTTATGTGCATAATCCCACCTGTACTTTACCTTTGCCCACTGTCCCACAAGTCAGTATAACTACCGTGCAGCTGTTCACTCATCGAGGGCTTAGTTTTACATGTTAAAATTGCACTAGCCCTCTGAGGTGAAATGCCCTGCTCCCAGTCCTGCATACAGCATTTCAGTAAAGCAGCCACATAGTCTTCCACCTCACAAGCGCCTATTGCAACTTGTGAATTGCGATTCTTAATGCTTTCATCTCTGTGCAGTCCCAGAGAGGCACATCTCGCATTTGCGGCTTATGTTTTATTAAATAAATGTAAAAGGTTGTCCCAGAGAAGTGCATCTCACATTTGCAACTTGCAGTCAAATATAAATACAATGCAGTGCTAAATTTTAAGAATTAAACAGAATTGTAAATCTGGAGGGCGTGTACGTGGAAATTATGGGCACCCTATAATAATAAGGATAGCCCATAATTTCTCAAATGCCCAAATGCACAGTCAGGTTCCTGACTGAATCTTTACTGTTTACTGTGCCTGGTTTTTTTTTCTGTATTTCGGCTTTGCTTGAAAACAAGCCATTTAATTTCATTGTGCTGTTCCTTGAGACCTGATTGGTTTTCTCGTGATTTCCACATTGTCTTCTCAATAAATGTTGAGATATAAAATAAGGGAGACATACCGGTATGCTCTGAATGCTTGCTTGTATAAAAAATGATGCTCCTAAAGGGCCAGCGGCCCCCTAGAGGACAACTATTATAGTGCAAGCCCCTCATGATGTCACGAATAGAGGGAGGAGACAAGAGTCATTTAGTGACCCTTAAGTATTCATGCTATTTAATTCGTATTTCAGCTCACCTACTTATAGTTATGTTTTGTGTGGTTATAAGTCAAATAAATCTTATCATTTGTGGTTTATTCTGATGCCCCAATTCTTGTATTAGAATAGGATATTTTATGTATTAGAGTTAGGGGGTGGATCAGATGACCAATGATGTCATGTTCTGCACATATAAAAGAGTCATATTACAACATGTAGGCAGATAGGTTTTGAGCACAGATGATGGTGGTCATGCTGAAGCTAGAGCTAGTACCACTCTGTGGAAGCACTTAAAGTATAAAGAAGTGCTGAAGTTCAGTTAGAACTGATTAATTGTACTTTTTCTTATTTTTTTCCTGAAGTTTTCTTTATTTTTGGATTTAATAAAATTCACATACAAGTTCCTGTGTGTGTTTTCCCGAATAATCTTGTGTCAGTGTTGCCACTACCCACACCCGCTCACAAAATTTGGTGGTGGCAGTGGTGGGATCTGGTCATCCAAGGGATAGTAGGGGAGACTAGAAAAGTACCAGACCTGGTACAGTGACAAACATGGCATCAGGAATGGATGAGACAAAGAAGCTGGGAGCAGTTACCAGATCACAAACAGAGGATGGGTGAGCTTCTGCACATAGGATTGGGACCAGATATGCGCTGTAGAACCTCAAAGGACCAAACAGACAGTGGAGGGGAGGAAGAGGTGCACCAGGAGAGATGCCCAGAGGCCAGTGAAATACCCACCGAAGGACTGTCAGATCTGCTACACTGGTTGGCAGTGCACCAGATGGAAATTGAGAGGCAGATGGACATTGATGTCCAGGGGAGGGAACGTGACCAGAGATGACAGGACATGAGGTAGGCCGAAACCATGCAATTATTACAATCTTTGTGGACAGGGCACAGAACTGGGGGAGGTCAGACTACCAATAATCCCAAAGATATTAAACTCAGTAGAATGACTGCCAGTGATGATATTGAAGCTATTTGACCACCTTTAAAAGGGTGGCCAAGGCAGGTGGCTGGCCAAAAACACAGTGGGTAGTGTGCCTTGCACCATACCTGTCCAAGAAGGCACAGTTAGCCTATAGTAATATGGATCCTCATCTGTTTGAGGATTATGACCTGGTTAAATAAGAGGTCCTAAAGCTTTATGATATCAATGCAGAGACTTATAGACAAAGGTTCTGTGCCCTGAAACACCAGGCCCTTGACCCCCCGAGAAAGACTTACATACGACTAAGAGGATGGCTCATGTGGTGCCCCTTCACAAGAGTGGCCCCAAGGATGAACCGGGAAACTACAGACCAGTGAGCCTCACATCCATTGTGGGTAAGCTAATGGAGACTATCCTGAAGGAGAGTCTGGTGGCCCTCCTAGAGGCCAAAGGACTACAGGACAGCAGATAGCATGGCTTCATATGTGGAAGATCCTGCCAAATCAACCTGGTCGAGTTCTATGACTGGGTAACTAGGCAACTGGACAGGGGCCATGCAGTGGATGTCCTGTATCTGGACTTCAGTAAGGCATTCGACTCAGTGCCACATGGAAGGCTGGGAAGGAAGTTAGTAGGCACAGGGGCGGGTGCAAAGCTGGTGAGATGGGTAGGAAACTTGCTGCAGGGAAGGCAACAGAGGGTGGTGGTGGTGGGAGCTCTCACACCCAAGGACAGTGACAAGCGGTGTTCCACAGGGCTCAGTGTTGGGACCAGTGTTGTTTGGGATATTCATTGCAGACATATCATGGGACATCAAGAGCAAGATCAGTCTGTTTGCTGATAATACCAAGGTAGGTGCAGTGGTGGATGACCTAGGGGGATGGCAGGGGTTGCAGGATGATCTGGCAAAGCTTGAAACCTGGTCAGACACCTGGCAACTGGGCTTTAATGCCAAAAAGTGCAAGGTGCTGCATTTTTGGGATGAAGAACCCAAGGAGGAGTTACCAGCTAGGAGGAGTGCAGCTAGCCCAGACAGAGGAGGAGAAGGATCTGGGTGTGCTCATTACAGGGTCAATGAACAACTCGGCACAATGTAGGAAGGCAGCTGCAAAGGCCAACAAAATACTGGGTTGTATTGCAAGGGGGTATATCCTCGAGGAGGGAGGAGGTGATTCTGCCACTGTATAGGTCATTAGTTAGACCACACCTGGAGTACTGCATGCAGTACTGGCATCCGTATCTGAAGAGGGACATTAAGTTACTGGAGGGGGTGCAGTGCAGAGCGACAAAGATGATCAAGGGGCTGGGGGACTTATCATATGAGAGGAGGTTGAAGGAGTTGAACATGTACTCACTGGAGGAGAGGAGAGACAGGGGTGACATGATTGAAACCTTTAAATACATGAAAGGAATAAACAAGACGGGTACAGAGGGGCTGTTCAAAGTAAGGGAGGGGAGGGCCACCAGGGGCCATGATACGAGACTGGAGCGAGGAAGGTTCAGGAGGGAGATGAGGAGACACTTTTTTACAGAGAGGGTGGTGGCTGGGTGGAATGCGTTACCTGCTGAAGTGGTATGCAGTAGAACAGTGGACTGCTTCAAACGAGGATGGGACAGGACAAGGGGGAGGGTCAATGAAGGGGAAGGGTGGAAGGGAGGGGCAGCTGCAGAATAAGTGGTGCTAGCTGCACATTCGAGCAGACTTGATAGACCTCTAGGCCTTTATCTGCTGGCAAATTTCATATGTTCGTAAGAGAACTATGTCGAAAATGGATTCAACCAGAGGGGAAGTCCAGAACAGACATCATTAAGACTTTTGTCATGGAACAATTCCTACAAGTATTGCCAACAGATGTTTAGATCTGGATTAAGGAACATAATCCAGAATCCGCAGAAATGGCCATGACCTTGGCAGAGGATTTCTTGTCTGCCCATCAGCCCTTCTGGAGAGGAGGTAACAGGCCATTTGACTCTACAGTAAAACCCCAGTCTACAATGGGAAGAACCCCTCAGACTGTGCCTCCAAAGACTTATGAAGGGAAAAATAATCAAGGGAAGAGAACTTTTCCAGCAGATATTATATGCCATAACTGTAAAGATGTAGGACATATTGCTTGATTCTGCCCCTCCAGGAAAAGTGATGTTCCAATTTGGATCATCCTTGGAGCCCACGGCAAAGTCCTCACAATTGCTGCAGTCTACATCCCCCCTAAGGAGCAAGTGAATGGACTCAATGCTGCCCTGGACTTTGCATGAGCACAACCACCTGGATCCGAGCTAATCATACTTGGAGATTTTAACATCAACTGGCTTGCCCCAGATCCTGCAGGCCTCAAGGGTGCCATCCGTGGTAGATGAGCTGTGGTGGTTCGTACCCCTATAGTTTAGGGTGATGCCAGATAAATCTGGAAGGAGAAGCTGGAGGCGTACTCTAGAGCCAAGATTCATGGTTTATTAGCAACAATTGGAGTACACAGAAAATACTTAGCATTCACTAACACTATACACATGAGAAAGAGTGAATAAGGTTACCAGGACCACAAACTGGCCCTACTAATGTCCTACAAAAGTCCAGCTTATTCAAGTCTTAAAGGTGTAGCAATCCGATGCACCAAGCTTGGGTTTCTAGTATTTTGGTCTGCCGACTGCTGAGGGTGAACCTAAGGAAGCGCTTCCTACACAGGCCATAAAATGGGGCATCCCCCAGTGAACCAAAAGCCAAGCAAAACATTGTAGGCCTCCTGGCCCTGGGAAAAAGGTAACTCCTGGCATCACTGAGGCAACGTCAAAATGGAAGCACCTGGTAGAGGATGGGTGTTGACGCCAGGTTGTAGGGAAAGAGAACCCTTATCTGGGGTTGTCGGCTGCATTGACCTCGGGCAGGTGATCTTCAGTTAAGGAAAGGATGCTGGGTGAGATGATCCACTGGACAACCTCTGGGCAGGTCCCTGGAACACTTACCACCTCACTCCTGCAGCTTTAGACTCAGACAATCTTCAGTGTGACCTCTTGATGCATCACTGGAACACCAGCCACCTATGGGCAGTACACTCAAGAGTGTGGCGACCCTTGGTGTGGCCTCTTGCATGGGCCACCAGTACTTATGCCACCTCAGGGAATGATGCACAGAGCCTGGCAATCCTCGGCAATGCCTTGGTATAGGCCACCGGTACTATTGCCACCTTGGGACAATGTCTATGCAGGAGAATGGGCAATGTGACTCCAAATTCAGTGGATAACTAAAGTCCCTCAAGCTACAGCCAGGGTGGCCCCTAACCTGAATCACTTTGGTGGGCCCTAGCTACCAGCTGGCTACCACTTATGACCAGCAACTCGAACCTGGGGTGTCGTGGTGAACACTTGGAGTTGGTGGAGGTCATTGGAAGTGGGTGCAGGTGATACTGGGCTTCCAGGAGACCCTCCCTGGGTTGAAGAAAAGGCACTGGAGGAATTATAGATGAGGCATGAGGCGTGAGGTGTGTGCAGAAGCCTGGAACAGAACAAAAATTTAAAACCTGAAAGGCAATTCCCCCTTTCTTGTATGACCGAGAGCCCTGCCATTTGGGATGGGATGGCCCCAAATGTCTTCAGAGGAAGTAGCAGTAGGCAAGTGCAGCAATCAATGCCCTCAGGGCAGTGCAGTCACACTGGACAATTGAGAAAATAAGGCAGTGCAGTCATGATACCCAAGGAATAAGGTAGTTCAGTCAATTAAACTCTTCAATTGAATATAGCAGTTCAGTCTCAGCAAGCAGTTCAACAATCTAAAACAGTTTGATTGAATACAGCAGTTCAGACACAGCAAGTGGTGGGTCCAGGCAACCATACCTCTTAACCTCCCTCATCACAAGGCAGGGACAAATTACCAAAATCAGAAACACATCAGATAAAACAGTAATATTAGTCCCAGAAGCTGTATACAACATGTTTCTTACCGTGAATAGCATTTTCTTAATGAGAACTAGACTGTAACATCAATGTCTGGCATTATTCTGTGATCCCAGTCCCTACTCTTTAGTGCCAGAAATGCCAGACTTAGGAGGGACAGAAGAAATTTCTGAGGCAAAATCAGGGACATCCCTGAAAATCAGGAACAGCTGAGAGGTAGACAAGCAACAGGAGATTGCAGGCAGATAAAGAAGATACAGTTTGCTTCATGGGCATTGAAACAGTTTGATGACCCACCCCCTTTGTTAATATGGATCAACCCTGGGTGCCTTCTGAATATGGAGGCCAGGGTACCTAGTGTCTCTGTCCCAGCTATGGGCTGCCCTGCCCTTCGACTACATGAACAAAGGACTAAGTTTTTCCCATTACTAGGGCTTAGATTACCCTAGAACTCTAAGAGAAGAATTCACTAAGGCACTGCCAGGCCTTAGTAATTAGCTTTTTACAGCTAAACAATTGGAAATTTAGCCTGAACATTTCCCTTTTTACCAGTAATACTTTGAGCTGGCTTTACCTAGCAATTCTGTGACTCTTAGCTGAGAGGGACTGCCCAAGTCTCTCTCTATTTGGAGCACAGACTGCCTAGAATAAGTTAAACTAGCAGAGATTTTTTTCAAGAGAGGAGTTCACAAACACCTTTAACCTTGGTCCAGCAATTATTTGGTTTGAACCCTCCTAGCTTCTGCCTTCCTGGTTCTTATTTCTTTCTCTCTCTCTCTCTCTCTCTTTACAGTTGGACAAGGTAAGCAGCTTTCCCCCACCCTGGGGGGGGGTACAATGGAAGCAATTAAACAATTCTAAACAATAATTACACAGTGCAATAATACAATTGCTAAACAAACAGTCCTTCCCCTGTTTTGAGCAGGTCTAGCTAGGATTAAGTAATAAAGGAAATGCTTGCCAATCAGCCTACTCACCCCTGGAGTTCAACCAGGATTTCTGTACTCTGGGGAATTCACAACCACAAAAGAGTGATAAGGCCTCTTCTCCTGGAGACTGCTGCATGAAGGGTTCACTGGGTCTGTTTCCGGGCCAATTGAACTGACTCGATGCAATTGGGAACCTGGCTAGTAAGCAGATTTCTGCAAAAACTGACTGAGGCTGCTACTGGGGATCTTCTGGACGGAGTTATACTGAAGGGACCCAGGGGATTCACTTCAACCTCCTAACAGGGAAGCCGACATCCATTGCCTTGCTGTCCTTCACCCTCCCTGGTCAAACTCTTTCTCCCCTCTCCAACCTGTGCAGAGCCTCCTCTAGGCTGGGGTGGTCCTGGCAACCTGCCAGGGGATTGGCTCTTTCATCCAGAGGTCAGCCTCCGGAGGCTGGGTCAGTGGCTTAAAAAAAAAGTCTCCACATTTGAATCTACTCTGGTCATAGGGATTGGCTGAGAGGGCTCAGCCCGGCTTCCTTCTCCACTGTGGGACAAGAATGTGGCCTGACTGGTTTGGATTTGACTGGCTGGGTGTTGGTCTTGAGCAGCGGGGAAGGGAGAACCAAGGAAGGGAAAAGAAAGCAAAAAAATGGTTTTATTTTAAAACCTTGAATTTAGACTGCTAGGACTGTCTGCTAGAGTTGGGCCTGTTCTGTGTTTCAGAGGGTCACCACAGCTTTTCAAGGGTTTCCCATTAAGCTGCCAGGGTCCCCATAACTGTCTGACCCCTCATATCTCTGAGGATCCCCTATTTTCTGTGGTGCCCTCAATTTCCCTGGGCACTACACATTTCCGCTGTAAACCTTTCCCAACTGGTTGCCTCCCCTACCAGGCACAACTACAGAACCGGAACCAGTTCCCTACTGGACTGGGTTCTTACCAGCCACCCTGCCCAAATCTCGAAAATCTCCATCCTACCGGACTCTCTTAGTGATCACTCCCCTGTTAACAGTGAATGGTCTAACAAATTCTGCAAACAACCACCATGAGTCATCAACAGCAGAATCCTACCCCGTGGAAATCAGAACCTCCTCAAATCCTACCTACAATGAGACAGATGTGAACTCAGCTTTCGATTCATTCATCTCCATCTTCAACGCTGCCTGTGACATTTACGCCCCCCACCAAAAAGCGTAAAGTAAAGGCATTATGTAATCCCTGGCCTACTGTCGGTCTAATAGCACAGCTAAAACCAAGGGACCACCTCTGGCTCCTGTCCTGAGAATCTGGGTCACCAACAGATATTCAGAACTATAAATGGGCATGTAACAACTGCACAAGAGCCATCAGACTCCACAAAAGCACCTACCACAGGGATGCCCTCACTAATACATGGGGAAAAGGAAGAGCTTTCTGGAATAATATCAAAGAAGTTACCGGAAAGCAGCCAAAAACATCCCCCACAATGCTCATCACCAATGGAGTTATAACCCTGGACACCATGGCTATCGCAAACACCTTCAATACTGCTTTCACAGACCTCAGCACTGTTCTCCCACCTGACTTCTTCAATGAACTCGACACCTCCGATAACTCTACCGGCACCCACCACTGTCCCGCACACCCACCTTTCTACTTCAAAGCAGTCAAGAAACATGAAGCCTACATGTACATTAGCAAGGCTATCACCAAATGAAGAGTTAGCGGGGACTCTCTGGACCTAAAGCTGCTGTTCTTTACTCTTGACAAAGTTATTAGTCCACTATGATCTTTAACCTCTCCCTCAGCCTTAGTCAGTTCCCAGACAGATGGAAATCAGCTATCATTACCCCGGTTCACAAAAATGGTGACAAGCCCAACCACGCAAACTACCGACCAATCTCCATACTCCCTCCCCTCTCAAAGGCTCTTGAACGCCTTGTCACTGACCAACTCACTGACTACCTTGACAACCACAATATCTTAAGTGCACAACAGCATGGCTTTAGAAAAGGGCACAGCACCACATCTGCCCTCTTGGAACTTACTGGAGCCATCCACAGTTCACTAGATGATGGTCACCTAACTGGTTCAGTTTTCATTGACTTAACCAAGGCTTTCGATACAGTTCACCACAGGCTACTACTGGGCCAGCTTTCAATTTCTGGGCTCTCCCCTGTCTCCACCACCTGGTTTAAAAGCTACCTGGAAAATATAATGCAATAGGTAAAAGTTGCTGGTGTTCTCTCCAATGCTATGTCAGTCCACTCTGGAGATCCTCAGGGCTCTATCCTGGGCCCCCTCCTATTTTCCCTCTTCCTAAATAAACTTCCTCAATCCTACCCTGAACAAATTTTACTCTATGCCATAATTCACTCCACCCACAAGGACACCCAATCACTGCAAACTAATCTCCAGCGAGGTTTTGCATCAATGGAGAACTGGTTTAGCAAACAAAAACTCATCCTCAACTACAAAAAAACTAAGACCATGCTTTCAGTAACACTTACAGTAAGCACAGGCTGCCCCCCCCTGACCATCACAAACTGACTAGGAACAACCCTCGAACAGGTTCAAACCTTCAAATATCTAGGGATCACCCTTGACTGTAACCTATGCTATGGGCCCCACATTTGACTATGTCGCTATGGTGGCCAACACATGACTTGGTGTTCTCTACAGGCACAGGTCTTGCCTTACCCCTGCAGCCCTAAGCATTGCAGTTCAAAGCTCTATTGTCTCCATCATTGACTATGGCCTCATCATATTTGGCTCAGCTACATTAAATGCTCTCCAATGCATTTCAACATCACTCAACAAAATCTGCCGACTTATTACTGGATCACATCAATTTACCCATACACGTGACCTATATGCTCAAATTGGCTGGCTACAACTCTCCAATCACCTTAAATACCAAACCTGTACTATGGCTAAGAAGATAACCATGGGCTGTGCCCTTCCAGGGGTCCAAACTCTTCTTTGCCCAAGTAGGAACCCCCTTGCACTAGGGGCTCTGAATCTCAATGCCTGATGGTCCTGCGCTGCAGAACCTCACTAGGTCAATGTTCATTTGCATACAGGGTCCCTAGCTGGTTGAATAGCTTCAACATTGAGATCACCTTCACTCCCACACTCCCACACTAGGTCTCTTCAAATCAAGGCTCTGACTATATCTCACTGCTTCCAGCACCTTTGACTGCCACACCTAGCCAGCCCTCCCATCAATCACTTAGTTCTACCCTACTCCACTCAGCACTTTACCTCCTTTCCCCTACCCCTAATTCTTCCTCCTATGCCCCTCTTTCCACCCTCCCCATTTCCACTTACAGCACTTCTTTATGCATCAACAATCACCTCTAGCAGCTCCCACCTCCCACTGTTCCCTCCTGTAACCTCCCGTACTCCCTCCCCTCTCTTCCTGTATTACCCATAAGTATGCATTGTATTACTGTGTAATGGTGTGTTTATTCTGTTTATTCTGCCTTATACTGTATTTGCTCTGTCATGTTTCTGTTGTAATGTCTCCAGCCGACATGGAACCTTTCTAAAAGAGCCTTGGCTCAAAAGTACTTGTAATCCTAGAATTAAAATAAATAAATAAATGTTGCCCATATAGCATTATTAAACCCTAGGTATTTAACAACCTATCTGCAGATTAAGGGACAAAGGGTGGTGGGACTGATAGAGTCAGGCAGCAAAAACACCCTTATTAGAGCTGACATAGTAAAGGGAGTGGAAAGAGGGTCCCCTATACAGGTGATTTGTATACATGGTGACACCCATCAATACCCCACCACCAGCATTCCCCTGGAAGTAAGAGAGAAGATATCTGTGGTAACTGCAGGGCTTGTGCCACAATTACATGTGCCAGTAGTCATAGGGCATGATTTCTTGAATTTGCTTCCCTTCTGACAGAAGGGGAAAATGTTACAGCAATGACTACCAGGGCACATAGCAAAAGAGAACTGATGCTGTGCGAAGTATTTCTCTTTGACGGTGAAGTGCTTGAGGACCCAGGTAAAACCAGAATGTCTGGTAAAGCCAAAAAGAGACTACAGCAAAAATGGCATAAAGAAAGACAAGGACTGCCAGATGAAAATAAAAACATGTATGCAAAACCTAATATGAGTATACAACAAAAGAATGACGACACCTTAAAGGGACACTGTCAACCCCCTTATGTCTCAAAGTGTCCCTAGTTTAAAAAACATATTTTATGATTGCCAAAATTCTGTAAAGGTTGTTGATGTAGCTGGTAGTTTGATTCTGACTGTTATTTTTATTTTCTTGAAAAGGTAAAAAATAGACTGCCCAACATACTGGTGTTATCACACCAAAACAGGTTTGTTTGCATTCCTTTATCAACCCCAAATGCATCTTTCCTAGGCTTGGGAACATCCACAAAACAGTTTAGCCCCTCATGATGCAGTGCAAGTTTAGGAGGCTACTGCCTTATGAGTGACTGCACTGTTTGGGTGTGTTTCTAATGCTCAGGAAGTATGCAGTAAGAACAGAATCAAGATTGTAAACAAAAACTAGGTTGTTTATAAATATACTTTGCCATGCATTTCAGTTCTGCTAAACAAGGAGACAGACAAAACAAACAGCAACATCAGTGAATTTTAGAGAGACTAAACAATCATAAAACGTGGGGTTTCAACTAGAAATAGTATGATGAAACACAGGTTGACAGTGTCTCTTTAATACCTTTTTTCCAACAGGTGGGACAAGGGAATAAACAAGGTGCCCCAGAGTTCCAGGTAGTGAATGATTTGTTGTACAGAGTCTGTACAAACCCTGGTACTCAGGAAAAGGTGGAACAACTCACAGTGCCCCAATGTTACTGTCAGGATATACTAGCCTTAGGCCATGATGCACCCTGGGCGGGACACACAGGGAGGATAAAACCTCTAGCAGGATCCTACAGAGATTATTTTGGCCAGGGATACACAGGGGCATAGCTTGGTATTGTCAAGAATGCCCCGAGTGCCAGTTAACTGCCCAGAAAAATAGAAAAGACACCGTACCCTCAGTACCCTTGCCATTAGTTACCACACCCTTTGAAAGGATTGGCATGGACATTGTGTGTCCCCTGAATAAGAGTACTAAAGGTATTAGGTTCATCTTGGTGGTGTGCAATTATGCCACCAAGTACCCTGAGGCCATTCCAGTGAGGTCTGTTATCACCCCCTGTATAGCTGAGGAACTGGTAAAGTTATTCAGTCAGGTTGGGATCCCCAAGGAAACTTTAACTGATGGGGCAAACTTTAATGCAGAGTTGTTAAAAGAACTCTACCACCTTCTGGGGATAGTAGCTTTACAAATGTCACCTTATCATCCCCAGATGGACAGTCTCATAGAAAGATTCAACCAGACTCTGAAATGTATGCTTAAAAAGTTTGTACATGATGAAGGACGAGATTAGGACAAATATCTGCCTTTCCTTCTATCCACATACAGAAAGGTGCCCCAAGCTTCGACTGGGAGGCAGTATAGAGCAGTGGTCTAAGGCTCTGAGCTGCAAATCTGGTGACATCCAGCAGACCAGACCTGGGTTTGAATCCCACAGCTTCCACTTGCATACTGTGTGACCCTGAGCAAGTCATTTAACTTCCTTGTGCTCCCAGGTCGCACCTGGAAACAAGCTCCGGCTTAATGTGCCCTTCCTGGTTAAACAATCCCCCCCCCCTTTTTTCTCTGCTGTTTGGTAGACACCCACAGGCCTGCTGGATGTGGTTAAGAAATGTTGGGAGGAGGGTAAACACTTGAAATCCCCTGGTATTGCTCAGTACATGAGACAGTTAAGACAAAAATTGGTCTCATATACTAGCAAGGCTCGTGAAGCTGGAGTAGAGACCCAGGTACATCAGAAGGACAGGTATGATAAAGGTACCACCAGTAAGAAGTCATTTAAACCAGGTGAGCAGGTGTTACTGTTATTACCCACTTCTACACATAAGTTGCTAATGAAGTGGCAGGGTCCCTACAAAGTGTTGCATCAGACAGGCCCTGTGACGTATAAAATAAAAACCCCTGACAAGAGATTAGGCAGGAAGATCTACCATGCCAACCTACTGAAGAGTTGGCATGAAAGCCCTAATGCTGGGATATATATGATGGTAATGCCTGAGCTTAAGGAAACAGAATAATACACAGCTTATGGATGCTTAGATGATGAGAAAGGCACTGAAGCAATACATGTGAATCCGGATTTGATAGAAAAACAACAAACAAGATAGCGATCACTTATATAGGACTTTAGCACTTCCTTTACAAGTAGACTGGGTTTGGCAAAAGGGGTGGAACACCAGAGTGTCACTAATTCAAGTCCCATCAGAAAAAAAGCCCTATCAACTCCCTGAAAGGAGTAGGACAGAGGTACAGAAGGAAATACAGAAGCTAAGGGATTTGGACATAATAGAACCTCACAAAGTCCACGGGGTTCCCCTCTAGTTATAGTACCAAAGAAAGAGGGAGGCATAAGATTGTGCCTAGACTTTCGAGGTCTGAGCCAGGTGGCACAGTTTGGTGCCTATCCTATGCCAAGGGTGGACGATATCTTAGACCGTATTGGCAATGTTAAATTCATCTCCACCCTCGACTTGACAAAGGGATATTGGCAGATCCCTTTAGTTGAGTCTGCCAAGGAGAAGACAGCTTTTAGCACCTCCATGGGGTTAATCCAGTTTAAGACTATGCCTTTCGGACTGCATGGGGCCCCGGCTACATTTCAACGATTTATGGACCAGGTGTTGGCACACCACAGTAATTTTTGTGTGGCCTACCTGGACAACATTGTTCTCTTTAGCCCAGATTGGGAAACCCACTTAGAACACTAAGAGCAGTATTGACATCTATCCAACAGGCATCGATGACTATTAACCCCTCGAAGTGTACCCTTGCAATAAAGGAGACTCGGTACTTAGGATTCATATATTCAACTTTGTGAGGGTTGTATTATGTCCAAATCCCTTAGTTTTTGCATTTCCTTCTGTACCTCTGTCCCACTCCTTTCAGGGAGTCAATATGGCTTATAAAACCTGAGGTTTCAAAGATAGAAGCAGTGGCTCAGTGTCCAGTCCCCAGTACAAAGAAAGAGGTGAGATCATTTTTAGGGTTAGCAGGATATTATAGGAGATTTATCCCCGACTTTGCTAACCTGATGACCCCATTGAACAATCTGACAAAAAAGAATTATGGTAATCAGGTCAAATGGATGGTAGATTGTGAAAAAGCCTTTATCCAGATTAAGGCAGCTTTATGCTCTTCACCGGTGTTGCGCAGTCCAGACTTCAAGCACACCTTTGAAGTGCATTCTGATGCCTCTGGCACTGGTATTGGGGCAGTGTTGAGTCAAACAATTGATGGGGAGGAGCATCCTGTTGTTTATATCTCCAGGAAGTTACATGGTAGGGAGCAGAAATAATCCACTATAGAACAAGACTGTCTAGCCGCCAAGTGGGCTATTGAGACTTTAAGATTCTATTTATGGGGTGCCCCCTTTATGCTCATAACTGACCGCAACTCATTGTGTTTCATATAACAAATGAAGGAGAGCAATAACCGTGTAATGAGATGGTACCTAGCTCTCCAACCATATAAATTCACAGTGGAACACGGGGCTGGGTCTGAGCATGTAAATGCAGATTTTTTTATCCCAACATGGAGCTTGGAATGAAGCCTAAAACTAATAATGTTCAATAGTCATCATAACATGTTACTATCAAAAGCATACTGAAGTAGCATAAGCATTTGTAAAACACCCCAGGGCTATTAGTTATGATATGGTTAATGTATACTGTAGCATCATGAACAATGATTGCTGCTTGCCATGAATTGTATTTGGAGGGTGCCCAGGGGTGGAGCTTCCAAGAGAGGGAGGGTGGAAGCTCCATCCTACCCACTATTTTGGGGTAGGTTGTCTTGAAAATCAGTTAGATTATCAGATGTTAATCCACTACTGGTTTTCGTCTAACCTTCGGGGTATTGACACTTTTGAATCCCCACCACCACCACCACTGCACTTTCTCCTCTACCTGCTCCTATTGCTAAATTCTACTGTGGTAGTGCCTCTTTTCTTTTCTGGGACTCACTTGACCTTTTTCATCTTTCTACTATGATGGGGTGGCCTCCTGTCATGGTATTCTTCCCCTTTGCTACTCCGCTAATTTTTTACTTTGGTCCATAGTGGTAATGATATGGAGGCTTATTAGCCATCTGAAATTCTCTTTTTAAAATGATGTGACACAGTAGAACACATTATAGACTATGCTCCTTTCTGCTGTGGTAAAAGGAAGCTCATAGACGAATGAATCCTATATAAAGTCTGTAAGAATACCTGTGTGGAAGACAAGAAAGTGTTGGTTGCCTTTGCCCCATTAGACAAATGTATTCACATTCACAAACAGCCCCCCTGTTATTTATGTGCACAATCCCACCAGTACTTTACCTCTGCCCACTGTCCCACGAGTCTGTACAACTACCGTGCAGCTGTTCACTCATCGAGGGGTTAGTTTTTCATGTTAAAACTGCGCTAGCCCTCTGAGGTGAAATGCCCTGCTCCTGGTCCCACGTACAGCATTTCAGTAAAGTAGCCGCATAGTCTTATACCTCGCAAGCACTTATTGTGACTTGCGAATTGCAATTCTTTATGCTTTTGGCTTTGTGCAGTCCCAGAGAAGTGCACCTTGCATTTGCGACTTGCAGTCAAATATAAATACAATGCAGTGCTAAATGTTAAGAATTAAACAGAATTGTAAGTCTGGCAGGTACATGGAAATTATAGGCACCCCATAATAATAGTGATAGCCCATAATTTCTCAAATGCCCAAATACACAGTCAGGTTCCCGACTGAATCTTTACTGTTTACTGTGCCTGTTTTTTTTTTACTGTATTTCGGCTTTGCTTGAAAAAAAGCCATTTAATTACATGATGTTATTCTTTGAGACCTGGTTGTTTTTCCTGTGGTTTCCGCATTTTTTTCTCAATATATGTAGAGATATAAAATAAGGGAGACATACCAGTATGTTCTGAATGCTTGTTTGTGTAAGAAATGATGCTTCAAAAGGGCCAGCAGACCCCTAGTGGACTACTATTACAGTGCAAGCCTCGCATGATGTCACGAATAGAGGGAGTAGACAAGAGTCATTAACCCTTGCAGGGCCGCAGACTGGTATATCAGTCCAAAATTCCTATACGTTCTAGTTCTGTCAGCAGCCTAAGGGTTAAGTGACCCTTAAGTATTCATGCTATTTAATTCGTATTTCAGCTCACCTACTTATAATTATGTTTTGTGTGGTTATAAATCAAATAAATCTTGTTCTTTGTGGTCTATTCTGATGCCCCAATTCTTGTAATAGAATAGAATATTTTATGTATTAGAGTTAGGGGTGGATCAGATGATAAATGATGTCATGTTCTGCACATATAAAAGAGTCACATTACAAAATGTAGGCAGATAGGTTCTGAGCACAGATGATGGTGGTCGTGCTGAAGCTAAAGCTAGTACCACTCTGTGGCAGCACTTAAGGTATAAAGAAATGCTGAAGTTCAGTTAGAACTAATTAATGATACTTTTTCTTATTTTTTTTCTTGGAGTTTTCTTTATTTTTGGATTTAATAAATTTCACACACAAGTTCCTGTGTGTGTTTTTCTGAAGAATCTTGTGTCAGTGTTGTCACTACTCACACCCGCTCAGAGAGGTAACATATCAAATGCCTTGGAGAAATCAAGGTAAAATACATCTGCTGGTACATTACACTGAGGTTTCCTACTAACCGGTTTGAAACAAGCATTTGTCAATGCTGAATGTTTGCTTGCTGGCATTGGCATTGGTAGTGAAGAAGTTACAGAGCTGCATAATAGGAATGGCAGCGATGTATTGAACTGAAGCCAACCCCACCACCACCCTGCAGAGAGTGACAGGCATTGGGGTGTGCCTTTGGGTCATCAGGCATAATGACCACGCCATTTCACCACACCCTACCCTGCAGACACTGACAAGTGTCACGGTGTTCCTTGGGGTCTTTGGCCCTTATGCACACCCCATTCCATCAGAAAATATGGTGAGATGGGTGCAGTATGGGAGAATGGGGTGAACTTTGGGGCTGAAGAGTCCAAGGCATGCCTCGATGCCTGTCACTGGCTGCAGGGTGTGGAATGGTATGAGCATTACAGGCAAGAATCCCAAGTCACACCCCTGATGCCTGTCATTCTCAACAGGGTTGGGCGTTATGGTTGGAAACCCTAATACCTCAGGCATTCGTTGGTATTTTCACTCCAAATTTTCAACATGGTTTTTTTGGGACCCCACCTCATGAACAGTGGCAATATCAGTTTGTTAATCGAAAGCTGCTTATGCACAGCAACTATGGCATTTAGCACCACTGGTTCAAAAACATTCCGAACAGGATGTAAAAAATGACAGCTGTACTGTTTAAAGGGGAGGTGTAAAAAATGGCAATGTTGCAAATGTGCAGTAAAAATATAAAAAAAACTGGTGAAGTCACGAGCGTGCATAGAAACTGTGCAACGCACACCCGTAATGTAATTAGTTTGGGGATTTTTTTTACAGCAGATTGTCAAAACAGGCATTTTGGGACCTCTGATCATGAACAGTGTCACTGTGATTTTCTTTATCTGTCCCAAACAATGATTTCCCACAGCGACCATGCATCTCTGCGCTGAAAGTGTGAAAACACATTTCGTCCATGTTGTGAAAAATGACAGCTGTACTGTTCATAAGGAAGTGTGAAAAAATGCCACTGGTGAAAATCTGGATTTAAAATATTACAAAGTCATGAATTTACGAGAGTGCGTGGAAACTGCGCAATGCTCACTAGTAACACAGTCAGTTATGGACTTTTGTCACCAAATTTTCAACATAGCCATTTTATGACCTCTGCTCATGAACAGTGTAACTGTGATTTTCTTAATCTGTCCCAAACATTGCTTTCGCACACCGACTGCACCATTATGCGCTACATGTTCGAAACACATTTTGGCGACATGTGAAAATGGCAGCTGTACTGTTCATAAGAAGTGTAATAAATGGCAATGTTGAAAATCTGGAGTGAAAATATTGAAAATTTGCAAACTTATAGCGCAGGTGAGAACTGTGCAATGCACGTCAGAAACAGTTATTTTTAGGAATTTTTCACCAAATTTTCAACATAGCCATTTTAAGACCTCTGCTCATGAACAGCGTCACTGTGATTTTCTTAATGTGTCCCATACATTGATTTTGCACACCGACTGTGCCATTGTGCGCATGGTGGAAACATGTTTTGGGCAAGATGTGACAAATGACAGCTGTACTGCTTATAAGGAAGTGTAATAAAATGGCAATGTTGAAAATCTGGAGGAAAATATTGAAAATTCAGAACTTATGAGCGCATGAGGAACTGTCGCAACGCACTCATAAAACAATCATTTTAGGAATTTTGTCACCAAATTTTCAGCATAGCCATTTAAGACCTCTGCTCATGAACAGTGTCACTGTGATTTTCTTAATTTGTCCCATACATTGATTTTGTACACGATCGCGCCATTGTGCGCTACATGGGTGGAAACACATTTTGGGCAAGATGAAAATGACAGCTATACAGCTCATAAGGAGGTGTGGTAAAATGGCAAAGTTGAAAATCTGGAGTGAAAATATTGAAAATTATCGAACTTCTGACGTGCGTAGGAACTGCCTAGCACTGCGCTAGAAACAGTCATTTTAGGATTTTTTCACCAAATTTGCAACATAGCCACTTTAAGACCTCTGCTCATGAACAGTGTTACTGTGATTTTCTTAATTTGTCCTGTACATTGATTTCAAGAAATCGACTCGCGCCATTGTATGCTACATGGGCAGAAACACATTTTGGGTGAGATGTGAAAATGACAGCTGTACTACCATAAGAAGATGTGGTAAAATGGCAATGTTGAAAATCTGGAGTAAAATATTGAAAATTTGCGAACTTATGAGCCTGAGTAGGAACTGCATAACGATAAGCTCATAAAACAGTCATTTTGGAATTTTTTCACCAAATTTTCAAAATAAACTTTTGAGAGCCCACCTTATGAACATGGCAGTGTCATTTCATTAATCAGTCCCAAAGTGATTTCGCAGCGACTGACGTAAATCACCCTTCGGGCCCTGAATAATGCCATGACAGTGACATCTTTCATGAGAAGGGGTCCCAAACCCCATGTTGAAAATTTGGTAGAAAATTCCAAAAATGCCTGAGATATGCAGCAAAGTTGAAAAAACCCTATTCATTACATTATACAGCTTACCGGCATTTCCTCAGTTCGCGGTTGGCTTTGAAGAGTGTAGACGTGTTCCCGGTCCACCGAAGATTGTCGCGCCGGAGTCCGTAGGCAAGTATGGGGAGTGGGGGGGTGTGGGGAGGCAGGGTGCGCAGTGAGTAGGTGTGGGTGGTGGCAGAGACTGCAAGAGACCGTTTTTAAGTTACAAGTGTTTTTTTTTTTTGTTTAGGTGATGACGTGGGATGTTTGCCACGCTGGGGTGGGCTCCCAGCATGGCACAAGGACGGCTGGTGGGAGGGCGTGGAGCCGATGGAGGATTGTGCACCCCCGTCAGCGATAGCATTTGTTGCCACACTGGAGTGGGCTCCCAACATGGTACCCTGTACTGGGGGGGAGAGAAACAGTGGAGCCAACGGGGGATTGGGCACCCCCATCGGCTATACAATGTGCGGTCATGGCCCACGTAACTGTGCTTGGGTGCAGCACAGCCAACGGGATTGGGCACCCCTCGCTACACAGTGTGTGCGGGGGGAGCACGCAGTCGCGCAGCGCAGGTGTGTAGGGGGAGTGCGCATGAGCAGGCGACATCTGATCGCTGCTCACTGAAGCGTAGCTCCCCCTTTCAACTGTACGCCACTGCATTTTGAAGCTGTCATAGACAGCTCCAGCAGGCATTGGAGAACTGCGGCCGTGCCTGCAAACACACTGACTGAATTGGAAGAGGGCTGACACACCTCCGAAAACTCTGATTATGGCACTATGTTTCTTGCACATTCGTGCAAGCAAACATAAAAATACAAGAGGTTGGCCAGGCAGGCTCTATTGTTTATGAAGCCATGTTGTGATGGATCATCTGAGCCAGTGATGTTTAAATGGTGCTCTAGTTCTTCCTTTATTATGCATGTATCGTGTGATTTGCTGTATCTGCAAGATGCTTGTTTACACAGTAGTGTTTTATTGTTATTGTGCTCCTGGATGACCTGATAATGAGGAGAAAAAACACTTGTGGTGCAAACCTCTGGAACCCAAGGATCAGTTTATGTCTCTGTTCATCTCAAGCATAGTACATTGCTGTTCAATGTATTGATAAAAACAGCACCATCTTAGTTTGTCCAGCAGTCATAACCTACAGTGTCACATTATTTAAAGAAACCTATTTAAACTTCGAGTAAGTTATTATAAAAAAGCATTACATTACCAACATACAGTGAAAGCAATAAAAGATGGTGACTATGGCTATGTGCCAGGCTTCACCATGGTTTACCACTGTTTAATTGTGCATAGCTTTCTGCAAAGTAACAGGCCAGTAAAAGCATGTTAGGACTAGCATGCAAAGTCTGTGGCCACTTTAGTCTTTCTTTCAAGATCCATACAATTTCCCAGCTACAGTGCACCAGTGGTAAACCACTGCATAGCCTGACGCTGGAGTTGGCTACTAAGTAGAATTCCACTATGGTATGATGGCAGACCAGGGAAAGCAATGAATAAAGTCTGTGATGTCACACAAACTTGGCCAGTTAGATGCAGAAACATGGAATATGACAGCAGAAAAAAGCCCAATGACCCATCCAGTCTGCCCAACCCGGCTTTATACATGTGAGATGGTCCTATTGCCCCCATTTCTCTCTCCTGTTCTACCATTACCTGTACTTATCAAGGCTATGTGCCTGTCCCATCTTATAGCACTCATCACCTTTAAGTGGAATATCACTGAATAGTTTGTTGCACTCCTTCAGCAGTTTGAGTAAACAATCCACAACATCACCGCAGACAGTGCCTGTCTAAGACAGATCCGTCCACAAACTAAATGTCTGCAGATGTTCCTGGAGGACATGAAACAAGAGTCTGAAGTGAACACTGACAGTGCTGCTGCTGCTGCTGTTCTGGCACAGAAGAAGATACAGCTCTCAAGCTGCCTTCAAACAGTAGAACATGCATTACATTTGAACCATGGTACTATGTCCTGGCAACAGTACTTGGTCATTTTTTTAGGAGAAACATTGATGGCATGCATATGCCTAGGGCACCACACAGAGAATAATTGAAAGAAATGATATGCAGCAAGGTAAAGTATCTTCAAAAGCCATAGCATCTGATCAGAAAACATAATAGAAAACTTCCAGTACAGCAAGGGATTGCTTCTATCACTGCTGTGTTATTCCTAGCAAGAATACTGCTTCCCAAACTGCAAAGGCTGATGCGGCTGCCAAACTTTCTGAGGCATCAGCAGCATAAATCTCTGCAAACAAGTGCACAAAGTGACTACTAGGTTACCTGCAGACCAGTGCCCTTGTATCTTGTTTGGCCTCAATCAGTCATGCTGCAACTGCTGCCAGTACTCCGTAGTCATGCCTTTTATTACAGGAGTTCTTGAATGGTACCAGCAAGGTAGGTATTCATGAACATCTTGTAGTAAGGGTGAAAGAAATGGACCAGTTTCCACTTTGGTTCAACTTCAAGTTCGGCTCCACAAATCTGGATCAACATTGAAAGTTCAGCCAAACCACTTCTGCTCTCAGTGCAGTACTTGACGTGTTAAAACAGACTACAGCTGGTATGAGGTAAAAAACTTTGAAGAAGCAATTATTATAAATTACTGTAACTTGCTGATGTTGGCATGCCACTGCTGGGGATTGATGTGTTTGTGGTGGTGTGACAGAGTACACACACACACTAAGATCCCCATGGTCCAGTGCTGAGCTACAGTACCTGTTAGTATTTATTGCTGTGCTCAAGGTTTATATCATCCACTAGGCTCTGCTTTACCTCCATGCCAAAAACTATAGCCTCTCTGGTCCCATTGATTTTTTTTTTTGCATAATTTGTTTATTTGTTTTTGAATAATGAACATGAACATTTCATACAATGACAGTAACAATCATAACATACATTCAAACAAAACCAGACAAAAAAGAACAAAAACAAAGTAAATATGCCATTTCCTTAAGTCCTAGCCTTCCTACCAAAATTTCTTATATAAATCCATCAGTTAAAAAAATAGAACAGAGGGCAGACAAAATTAAAAATAAATTATAGTAAAATCAATTATTTGTTCTTATTGCATATTTAAGTTGCCCACACATACTAGGCTCATTATAGCCTGTACAGGTTGATAATGTATATTTAGGTACAAAAGAGGTTATTCATTTATCCATAAGGACTCCTCTTTAGTTTCACATCTATAAGCCTTCTCTTATTATGTGGCCTCACCTGGTGAGAGAGATGCAAGCAGGGGTTCCCAGACAGACAGAAGACATTCCTCTTTGTTTTTAACAATATATGACAGGCGCTCCAAGGCCAGAAGCCGGATGGTCATGGCACGCCACTGTTGGATCGTTGTCATTGCTGCTGAAATCCAAGTGTTAAGAATACAGGGCCAGATATTCAAAAGGGTTGCGCCATGCGCAATAGGGTTGCGCCTGTGCAAGTCCGAAATTGCTCCATTCTGCGATATTCAGCAGGAGGCAGTTGCAACACTGAAAACATGCTGAGCAACAGCACAATGCAAATGAATGCATGCTGAACTGGAGGGGGAGGAACCATGCATAAATTGCACAGCCTGATATTCAGCCGGGCTGTGCAGGTGCAACCCCCAACCTGCACCTGCACAACTTTGAGCCAAAAAAAAAAGGATCACGTCAAGGGCCACCCACAGGTGAGCTGCCACATTGCAGGGCACAGTACAGCAGCTGCCACCTGTGGCTGGCCCTCAACCTCCCTGTGCCCCCGCAGCCCAATCGTGGGCAAAAGTGTAAGCATCCCACCACCCACTGGCCCGATGGCGGGCAACAGCAGAAAAGTCCCCCTTCCCCGACTGGCCCGATCGCGGGCGCAAGCTTAAATCCCCACCAGCCCGATTGCGGGCAGCAAAGTGTCCACCCCGAGCGGATCCCTGGTGGTCCAGTGGACCGATAAGCCCGATCGCGGGCTGGAGATGTTAAGCACACCCCCCGAACATATCCCTGGTGGTCAGTGGACCAATAAGCCCGATCGCGGGCTGGAGATATCTAAACCCCCAAGAACACATCCCTGGTGATCTAGTGTCCCTTCACCCACCACCCATGAGCCCCACCACCCGCTCCCTCCGCGGCGGTGGCGGCAGCATCCACCGCCTGCCGCCCGCTGCCTGCCGACTGACTGCCGGTAGAGCTACCGCCGTGGTGCAGAGCAAGGTCAATGGGCATGCAGCCCTACCGAACGTCATCGAGCGGCTGACAAGGCAGTGGGATGCTGCCGCCAACCCGACTGCAGGGGCGAGGTGAGTGGGGCTTTATGGGTGGGTGGAGTGGGGGACACTGATCACCAGGGATGTGTTCTTGGGGGTTAGATATTTCCAGCCCGTGATCAGGCTTATCGGTCCACCGGATCTACCAGGATAATGTTCAGGGGTGTGCTTAAACATCTCCAGCCCGCGATCGGGCTTTATCGGGTCCACTGGACCACCTTGATACGCTCCGGGAGGACACTTGCTGCCCACGCATTGGGCTGGTGGGGGATTTGCCATGCCTGCCATCAGGCCAGTCGGGAAGGGGACTTTTCTGCTGTTGCCCGCGATCGGGCCAGTGGGGGCTGGTGTGGGAGTTTTACTCTTTTGCCCACAATCGGGCTGCAGGCATCGCTCTTCGGCGGCTGCTGCCTGGCAGCGCCAGGCACAAACTCGGGGATGGGGCACCTGCATGCTAATGGCATGCAAATAGGGCCATAATCAGATGCAAATGGCCCCCCCGCACCTTGCATGAATTATGGCCCCATTTGCATGTCACCTTTTGAATATCGGAAATTTGCGCATGGCGCAATGGTACTTGTGCCACCGCAAGTTGAATGCACCACTCTGACCACTTGCGGTGGCGCAAAGTCCACTGCGCCATGCATAGTGGCTGTGGCCGGGGGGGTGATATTCAAAGGAGTTGCTCAAGGGCGCAACTCCTTTGAATATCGCTCTGGCCACACCCCTGTGCAACTATTTTGTGCAGCACAAGGGCTTGCACCACAAAATAGCACAGTTTGAATATCCGGCCCACAGTGTCTAGCCAAGACCAGCAGAACCCTGACCCACCTAGGATAGGGAGCCTATTCCTCAGGATCCAAATCATCAATGTCAACAACAATGGGGTCGTCACCAGTTGTCCTCCCCATATTTTCTCAACCTCCTGTGCAATCCCCTCCAAAAACCACTGCAGGACTGGGCAGGACCAAAAGTAATGAAAATAAGTGCCAAGCTCAGTGTTGCATCTGCCACACAGAGGAGAAACTGCAAAGTTAAACTTGTGTACTGTGGCTGGGGGACAGTACACCCTGTGAATGAACTTGTAAAAGGATTCCTGGTACTTATTCCATATTAGGATCCCTTTGTGAAGTTTCAACAGTAAAGACCAGTTCTACTGTAAAATATCCCTCCACAAGTCCACCTCCCACTGCCTTTTGTTTTTTTGTGCGTAATCTGGGAGGGCCTGTCTTCCCAGGCGGGCTGCCCTATCAGTCAAACCCCCAGAGTCTACCCTGGTGCCAAGGATCAGATGTTCAACATGCACCAGAGGGAAGTGAGCACATCTCTTGCCTCCTAATGTTTTAACATAGGCCCTGGCTTGTAGAAAATGGAATAAACATGCCCCAGGCAATCCTAGTCTTACCCTTAGGTCCTCAAATGAGATCAGTTGCCCATTCCTCCAGATGTCCCTAACACACCCAATCCCCTTGGCTTCCCATACCTGAAATCCCATCTTCCAATCCCGCCAGGAACCCTGAGTTTCCCACCAATGGGAGCAACAAAGTTCCCTCTTGTCCCACTCCCATCAGTTTTAAAATCTGTTCCCAGCCATCCAGGACTGACAGCACCAAGGGGTTCCCAGTACCCATCCTATTATAGGCTTTCCAGCCTCCCTTCCCCAGGTAGGCCGAGAGTCTGACTAGGCCATCCCCCTCCTCCAAAGCCACCCACCCAGCAACGCAAGGCCTATTGACCCAGTCACTCACATATCTATATTGCACAGCTAAACAATAATTCTGGAGGTTTGGGAGATTAAGCCCCCCCAACCCCATAGCTATCCACCTGTAGTCTGCAGAGACTTGCCCGAGGCAGGTTACCCCACCATAGGAACCCTGAGAAGGCCTTCTCTACCCTCTTAAGATCCTTTTTAACAAGACCTACGTGCAACATCTGCATCACATATAGTATTATTGGTAATATATATATTTTTAGTAGACTGATGCGGCCCATACAAGATACCAGGAGCTCTCTCCATCTCTGCAGTTCCTCCTCTATAACTTTAATGAGTGGAGTATAATTGAGCCAATATAGGGAGCCTAAAGCCCTTCCTATTTGGATACTTAACTATCTGAAAGAGTTTGTAACCCTTTTCAGACCCCATGCCCCTTGCCCATCCTCCTTCTCTGTCACTCCCCATAACATGGTCTCAGATTTATCAAAATTAATTTTATAACCAGAAAAGGCTGCAAAGATCTGTCTAATTCCAAGCAGCGGGGGAATAGGTTTGGATGGTTCCAGCACATACAGGAGCATATCATCCATGTAGAGTGTAACCTTGTAAGCCACCCCTGATTTGCCCATTATGCCCTCAATATCTGGATGTTCCTGGATGCTCACTGCCAGTGGTTCAATTGCCAAAGCAAACACTAACGGGGAGAAGGGGCACCCCTGCCTCGTACCTCTATATAATGAAATTTGCTCTGTGTGAGATCCGTTCACCAGACCTCTAGCCATTGGTGTCCTATTTATTTTTTTGATCAGTCCAACAAAGCTGTCCCCCAGACCATACTGCATAAGAACCTTCACCAGGTACTCCCACTCGATGTAATTAAAGGCCTTCTCGGCATCCATGGACAGCACCGCAGTGCTGCTCACAGACCGGGAGGCCCTCCATACAACATTCAACAACTTTTGCATATTATGATAGGATAGGAGCATCCCTCTGTCACAAAACCAGTCTGGTCCGGGTGAACAAGTTCCAGGAGAAGCTGATCCAGATGTCTAGCCAATACCTTCACCAGGATCTTAGGATCCCAGTTTAATAATAATATCGGCCTATAAGAGGAGCATTCCTGAAAATCTTTCCCTGATTTGGGAATCAGACAAATTACTGCTTCAATAAAGGAGGCAGGAAGTACCCCCTCCACCTGAACCTCAGCAAACACCTTCCACAAGGCCTCAACTGCCTGATCCTCCGTAACCTTGCAGAACTCCACAAGAAAGCCATCTGGACCACTAGCCTTCCCCTTTTTAAAACTCTGTATGGCCTGTCTAATTTCCATTCTGGTCATTTCCGCTCTCAGTTGTTCCCTCTGCTGTTTTGTAGTCTGTGGCAGGGTAATCCCACTCAGAAAATGTGTTGCCTTGTCCAATGTGCCTCTACACTCAGCTTGGTAAAGTTGCTGACAGAACTGCTTAAACAGGTCTTTAATTAACTTTTTATCCTGGGTAAGGGTCCCCTGTTTAGTTTTAATCTCTGATATATGCGTATATGCCCTATGCACTTTTATCAATCAAACCAACAGTGGGCCAGGTTTATTTCCCCATTCAAAGAACTTGTTTATGGCAAAAAAAAACATGTCCGAGCCTTGCCTAGAAGAAAGGCATTAAGCACTTCCCTAGCTGCCGTTAACTCCTTTAATGCCCCGCTCCAAGAATCTCCTCACCATTTCTCTCTCCAGTGTTCTGACCCATTGTTCCAACTCCACTCTCTTAACCCTCTTTTCTTTCTTGTGCTTTGCCACAAAATTTACAATTGCTCCCCTAATATATGCTTTACCAGCGTCACAAAACACCCCTACAGACTGTACCGAGCCTTCATTTGGCCCCTTATACAGTTCCCACTGCTCTTTTAAGCATTCCAAAAATTCCTTGTTGCCCAAAGATACCTAGGAAACTTCCATGGTGGAGGGCCCTCCCTTTCCTCTCTCAGTCCACATGTCAGAATGACCATAGCATGATCTGGTATAACAATCGGGCTGTGTTGCACCTTCTGTATCCTCTCAGTCCAACTCTGGGGCACATATATGTAATCTATCCTGGACCAAGATCTATGGGGGTTAGGAAAAAAAGTGAACTCCCTCTCCCTAGGGTGAGTTGACAAAAACATACCTACCCCCTCATGATCAGACACTACCTGGGATACAACAAATGGTAGATGTTTGTTAATCAACACCGCCACCCCCGCTTGTGTGAACTATATGATGAAGCATAACATATCCCAACCCATCCCCGTGTTAGCTTTTGGTGTTCTTGTGGCATCAGATGTGTCTCCTGCAGGAGTGCTACTTAGGCCCCCTGCCTGCGCAAGGCCAAGACCAGGCTTGTTCTTTTCACTGGAGACAAGACCCCCTTACGTTCTATGATATCACAGTTAGATTCTTAGAGGAAGCCATATTGATTGTCTAGAAAATCCTCTTACCACTCTCTTTTCTGTTAACTGCATAACATAACTGATCAGTGTGTGGTTTTCAACATGGTATCTGCAAAAATGCAGGCTAGACATAAAATGGCCCTTAAACTGCAAGGGCATAGAATTCAAAAAGTCAAAGAACAGTTTTACAAACAATCAAACTTCAACAATCTGAACAATAAATCCTCAACTTATACACATAAACCCCATTATATCCCTACCCGCCCTTCCCTCCTCCTTCCATAGTCTTCAAAGTAACATTCACCATTCAGATAGAACAGCTATCCTCACCTCAAAGCAGATGTCCCTTTCCCCGTCCCGACCCCATAAAAATCCATATTCATATTCATATATAAGCATCCCTCGTTTTGGTGTAGGAAATGCTGGAGTAAAGCTTCCAGAAACCCATGCATACACCTGGAGTATTCCCTCTTCCGAGAATACCACGAGGGAGAGGCCCTCCCCACTCTACTAGGCCCTTCCTCCCTCCATGTCACCATCTCGCATCCCCAAGCCCTTATTCTCCACCCAACGTTGAGCAGCCACCTACTCCACTCTAAGGAATGAACGCACTTACCAGTGGCCCATAATGTCCCTATTTTACCCCCCACTAATACACCTTATTGATCTGTCGACAGCCAGACTCCTCCGTTCTTCAGGGATCATACGGGCAGCAGGGATGCCGGCATCGCTTGTTGTTTCCATGTGGGTGCCGGTCATCCCCACCAACTCCAACTCACCTCCCATGTCGCACAGAAGCCATGAATGTATTCTGCATATTTGTCCATTAGGAGGACCATCCTGTAGAGATGTAGTCCTCTGCACAGCCATTTTCTCCAAGGGGACATGAAAATCATACAAGCACCAACAGTCCCTGTGTTTCTCATTGGCATAATGTAGTTGAGGGCCAGTTAATTTAATCTCACATCCACTCTCCAGCAAAGTTCCTTATCAGATTAGGAATCTCTCCTCAGGAAACAAAAAGAAAGCAGGACCCAGAGTGCTCGGCATGCCATCATATTAATTTGAAAGTTCCCATATAAAATCAAAACATACAGTCACTCACGGTCCATAAAGCGCAAATCAGCTTATTGCACATACAGATCAGGCCATTTATTGTCAGGCCCAGCCATTCTTTGCATTCAGACCACCTTTTTCTTTAGTTCATCCACAAAGCTGACGGCTCTCTCCAGTTCCCAAAAGGAGTAAGTGGCCCCCTCATGCTTTATTTTAAGGACCATGGGATAAACCAGGAACCCTTCCACTTTCAAGTCTGAGTTGGGCCAGTACTGGGTTGAAGGCATGGCACTTCTTTAGCTGACGATTGGAATAATCTTGAAATATATACAGTCTGGCTCCTTCATATGTCAACTCCTTCATCCCCCTGAAGGCCTTCAAAACCGCCTCCCAGTTCTGGTAATTATGGAACCGGAAAATGACTTGTCTAGGGGGGCTGACCCACTGGTGGCTTCAGCACAACCACTCTATGAGCTCTAACTTTATACGGCCATTTTTGGGAGTAAGATCCAGGAGAGCCAGGAGCCTTTCTGAACAGAAACTGAGGATGTCTGGGCCCTCCTTGCCCTCCGGTAAGTCTCTAATTCTCAGGTTCAAGCGGCAATGATAATTCTCTTTATAGTCATGTAAATCTTTAAACTCGGCCAACTCCTTCTTTAGTGCTGTAATCTGGCCCAGGAGCTGGTCTATTACATCTTTAATGTTTGAAATGCGCTCCTCGGTTTCAGCAATTCTGGCAGCCTGGGATGCCGACTGATCCATGATAGCTTGCAAGCGAGCCTCCAGCTTCTGTTCCATTTTACCCAATCGTAGCTCTAAGGTTTCCTTAATCTGCGAGGTAACTTCCCTTCCAAGCGAGGCCATCTCAGCGGCTGAAAGTGAAATTGGGCCCAAAGCCTCTGGTTACATGGCCTGTTTCTTTATATTTTTAGCTGCCGATCGCTGTCCCTTCCCAGCATTTGGAACAAGAAACTCATCCATAAGTGATTCCTCTTTCCAATTAGGAAGTTTTCTGGATTTCTTACTGAGGAGGCCTTTGATTTATTGTAGATTTGATTTTGTGAGGTCAGGAGCTGTGGGAAACCATGTCTTCACTCCTTGTTGCTCATTAGTGCCCCCCACATTGATTTTTTAAATGATAAAAGACTCCTGTTTCAATAAAAACGAAATAAATTATGCATAAAAAAAATTAAAAAAATGAAAAGACATTACATGCATGTTATTATTTTGCCCTCCTTTTACTATCTGTGGATGAAGAGATTTTCTTTTTCATTGTTTTTTACTTTTTTTTCAATTTAAAAAGTGTTTTTTTATATTAATTAAACTTTGAACACAGCCACTATTACACAGGGTCAATCTGGAGAACTGTGCATGGCTGATCACTTATTCTGTCACCATGCCACTCACGGTGGATGGGGTGATGGGTCTTAGTTAACTGATACCGATCTGTGTGACTGGCACACCTGATCATTTTGAGCTTGCTGGTGATGACAATAAGAACGTTGCTGTAATGTATTCTGGAGGAGGAAAAGCAATTCTACTAGGAGTGGTGAACTGAACTGTGGTGTCAGTGCCAGTGGAAATCCAGGGAGACTTGGCACCAGGAGGTGTAGGAGAGGGCATAGCAGTAGATGTCACTTGTTGGACATATGAATAATCATATGAATACTTAAAGTTTATCCTTGGTATGCTGAGTTTGAGAAAGGCAAAGAGATCAAGATCATGAGGATCTAGCCTTGAGTAATGTGATGAAGCAGTATCCCCAGTAGTACTGAAAGGTCTTTCCAAAGCAACCAATTTTAGGGGGTATCCTAGAAAATACAAAGCCACTTTAACCAGGGCAGACCAAATAACTTGTCTGTGTCATCAGAATTTGATTGGATCAACATTTGTGTTAGACAGTGGCTCTGCTAGATAAGACTACATCATATATTCTGGTGGGATGTCTGTGTTTTCCTTCAAAATGTCTGAGCAGTACTGTCACTAACTATCAAAAAGCTACCAAATGTCATTTAATTCTCTCAGGATCTTCACTGCCATTGTCTTCTTCAATGTCAGGTTGATGCATGGCACTGGCACCATGCAAAGTCAACAGAAGAGTTCAACCAGGAGGCTCTGTATTCACATTCTTGGAGGTTTCTTCAAGTTGTTTCCATTGCTCCATCTGAAGTGCATACATCAGAGTTTTCCTGATATAGTCCACATTTCGAAGGGAAATGCACACATTTTTGTATCTAGGATTCAGTAGTGTTGCCATGCTACATGATATTTCCAATCCAATAATATCAAATCTCTCTGCAAATTGTGTCAGAAATATCTCTGCCACCTCTTAATGAGTATTGAATCTCTGCTGCTGCTGCTGCAATAACCCAAATGAACTAGTGATACTGGTGTCAACACCACTGGCTTCACTACCATCATTGCTGTCACACTCACCACTGCTCCAAGTGCAGCTGTGGCTATCAGAGTCACCACCACCAGTCTTGCTTTGCTGGGTTACTGTAGAAGATTATAGATAATGGTGTATGGTATTATATTCAAGTAGACTCACAATGGAAAGGAGCGTTCTAATAGTTGTTGATTTTGCACTGACTTCTTTGGTTGCCTGTTCATATGGTTATAGGATAAGAACAAGCCATGACATATTAAGTAATGCAAGCTCTCTATCACTGTACTTCTGTGAGGCTGTCTGCTTCAATATAATTCCTGAAGGGGCTGGTGGTATTGAAGGTGGGACGGGAATGGTGGTGGAGCTTGATTTAGACATAACCCAATATGCAGTGAGACTAACAAATATTTTGTTTGCACTACTGCTCCAGATGGCTGTAGTGAAATGCACATAACCCCTGACCACCACCACCCAGCCTCCTTCAGAAGTGGCACTATCTACATGCATACTTCCTCCTACATAGTGGGGAGAACATGCCAAGAAATTGTGAAGCATGATGGAATGTTGTATTTGGGTTTAATTTCATTCAAGTATCTTTGAAAACAGTGTCTTCTGTGATGGAGAATGGCTGAAGATCAAAGACCATAGTTTTCCCAATGAGTTAGAAACACAGAAACATAGAATTTGACAGACGATAAGGACCTCCTGGTCCACGTAGTCTGCCTACCTACTGAAACACCACAGACTCTACTTGATCTCTTGCTTAACCCCCTCCCCCCTTCCTTACCACTAAGGTTCCCTTATGCCTATCCCATGCATTCTTGAATTCTGTTACAGTTTTTGTCCCCACCACCTCCACTGGGAGGCTGTTCCAAGCATCCACCACTCCTTCTGTGAAAAAATCCTTCCTCACATCTCCCCTGAGTCTACCCCCCTCCAGCTTCGTAGTATGACCCCTTGTTCTTGCACATCTTTTTTTATGAAAAATGCTTCTGTCTTGAACCTTATTTATACCCATGAGGTATTTGAAAGTCTCTGTCATGTGCCCCTCTCCCATTTTTCCTCCAAGGCATACATATTGAGGTCCTTTAGTCTCTCTTTATAGGTCTTTTGATGCAGACCCAGCACCATTTTAGTTGCCCTCCTTTGGACTGCCTGTATTCTGTCTATGTCCTTTCGGAGATGTGATCTCCAAAACTGGACAAAGTACTCTAGGTGAGGTCTCAGCAGTGATTTATACAGTGGTAACCCCACCTCCCTTTTTCTGTTGGTGATACCCCTCCCTATGCACCCTAGCATCCCACTAGCTCTCTCTACTGCCTTGTCACACTGTCTGACCACCTTCAGGCCATCAGATATGAGTACCCCCCAGTCTCTTTCCTGTTTGGTGATTGTTAATACCCCTTCCATTTTGTACTCCACCTCTGGGTTTCTGTGTCCTAAGTGCATGATTTTCCACTTCTTCCCAGTACTGATCCCTAAGACACCCCACTGGTTCCTCTCCCTTCCTCGGAGTGAACTCCATTTACCACCACCCTCTGTTGCCTATCCCCCAACAAATTCCTTTCCCAGTTTACCACCTTTGGACCCACTCCTAGGCTGCCCAGCTTGCTTATGAGTCTCCTATGTGGAGCAGCATCAAAGGCCTTGTATGATCCAAGCTGAACTTGAGTGAGTAGGTGGTGGTTTAGTGTAGGCATAAATTGGTTCAAGCAATGCAGTCCATTCTGTTGAGAAAAATTCAAGGGCAGTGCTAGTGGGGAATATACTGGGCCTGGCTCTGGCCGGTGGTAGTTGCACTGGTACTTTTGAAGCAGAGCTGGTAAATAAGGGATGCATCAGTTAGTTGGTGTGGCTGCCACAGTGGTTGCATAACCGGAACAAACAATCTTATCCCAACATTTCCCATACCCAATTCTCCTTGCTTCTGCTGGTGTATGTGACTTGAGTATGAACTGGGAACAGATGTGGCAATTAGGAAGATGCCATGTTCCTATTTTAAAGAGATGCTGACATGATCTCAAACCTCAGGCAGTTGACTCATACTCAACTCAGCTCATACTGTACCAAGTAGTTGCCTGCCTGAGGAGTAACTTTTACTAGGTTTATCATTTTTTTGGACCAATAGAAAAAGAAAAAGAAATGTATGCTTTGTAAATTCTATGTATAAGGTGAGCAGCCACTGAGCCCTAACTTAAATAAGCCTTAAGATGGTGTCAGGTAGGGAAAGGGGCTGCAAGCGCTTTATGAACATATTAATAGAATCATGGAAGGGTGCTGTATAAATGTACTTATAGTATCTTTGCTGGCAGTTTTCTACATGCATAGAGCTATAAAATATATTCTATATTAGCCCCATGCATGTAGAACTATCAGCAATGATACTATAGGTACAGTACATTTAGACAGAACCACTCCCCCAGTCCTACCTTTTTATCGAACAGATTTCAGCATGCTTTCAATGGACATGTGGTGTCATCTGTAAAATACTCCCAAACTGCATAAGATCTAAGTTTCTTTAGCTACATGAGTAGACTGCTAGGGGAAGGGCAGACATTGGCAGGTATTGGGTGTGACTGCAAAATTATTTCCTTTTTATGCCACTGTGAAATGACATGGCTGGGGAGGGATAGACAGGGCAGCACCAATACCAACATGTGGTACAGTACTATGGGGTGGATTGTGCTGTGGGGGCTGGTGGTGGGGCTTTTCTTTAGATTTCCATGCCTGGAAAACTCGCTTTCTTGCTGTTCTCATTTTCTTATCTGCTCTAATTTTGGCCTTACCCCTTCTTATTTTCTTTTCTCCTCAGTATTACTGTCATCACCACTAGTTGGTGGTGTAACTGACAGCCAACATACCAGCTCCTCTAATTCTTCATCTTCCTCCTCTCCAGTGTCGGAGCCAGGATTTTAAAAAGGGTCCTCTGGCAAAAATGAATGTGATCTGATGTAAAGGGAGTGGGCTGTCAGTAAGCTGGCAGACAATTCCTGTATCTATCATCTTTTACGAAGCATGATATCGCTTGGAAATGGACTATGATAACATTCATTTTTCTATATTCAAAATATATTATAATATGTTAGATTGGTTCTATGCCATGTAAGTGTCAAAGAAGGGTTCAGCTGCCACATGACCTCTAGTAATGCTAGCTCTACCACTGCACCTCTCCTACATATACTTCCTCATACCCCTCCTCCTTTCCTGCTTCTTCCCCCCACCGCTCCTTCTCCTTGTATAAATCAAGAGGTTTCCTCTGACTTTTTCCTCCTCCTCGTCATGTGCATCCACTTTCTCTGCCACCTCACTTTTGCACCTGTGCTCTAACAGCTCCACTTTCAAAGCCTTCTCAATCAAACTCTCTACTATAAGCAGGACCCTGTGTTTACTGTGGCAAACTGGACCTACATTCTGCAGCAGGACCTCATGCTTGCTGTGGTCAGACTATGAGTAATTTTGCAGTGATTCTGCAGCAGTTCTGCGATGGCCTTTATATTTTCTTGCAACTCAAATGATCCCCAAAATAAAATCTAGTTACCCAGAAAGAATGCTCAGAAAAAGGTAGCCTGGGGCAGTCTGGCAGATGCACAGGCAAGGCAATGCAAAGCAATTCTGGCATCATGATTTGGATTGGATGTAGGGCATGGGAGAACTGAAAGGTTATTTATTTTTTTTACTGCTGTCTTTTATTGTCCCCTGACTCCTTCCCACCTGCCCAGTGCTGGTTTACCACAGCTATGCTCCTGAGAATTTCTTCCCATGCCTGCCCAGTTGCTTGAAGACCAGTGTAAGCCCCATCTCATTTGAGAGGGGCTTTCATGCCTACTTTAGGGTCCCCTTTCCCTCTTCCCTCAGGGTTTAGTTTAGTTTGATAGGTGCCTGGGGGAAAGCAATTTCTGCTGTCCACTACTGGGTGGCAGCAGGGTTCTGGGCAGTATAAAAGTGTAGGTAATGAATCGAGAGGCAGAGAGCAATGGGGGGAGATAGGAGAGAGGGCAAGAGTTCATTGGTACTGTGAGAGCAGTACAGAGGGAAGCCCAACCTCCATTTAGGCAGAACGGCTTTCAGTGGCAAAGAGCGGGGTCCCAAGTCTGGGCTTTCCGTGGGTAGTGGAAAGCAGCGTAGCCCATGGTCATTTGGGTTCCCGGGCCTCAAGGGGTTGGAGTAGTAGTAGGGGAGTGTAGGCCTCAGGGAACTTAGGGGGGCTTCTGTAGGAGGTAGGTGACCTGAGTCACCAGGGCTGTGAAGGCTGTAGCAGGGCTTTTGCAGGACAGGGACCAGTGTTAGAGGCCTCTATTTTTCCCACATGACAGTGGTAGCTCAGGGAGTAAGTGAGGGGGCTGGAAGGGGGGGCATCTACCCATTTTATGGGTCTGTGTTGGAGGGACAGGCTCTGGGGCTGCCAGATTTGCCGAGTGGGCGACAGAGAACCTTAGAGGTTGTCCCCCCCCCGTCCCCCCATGCCAGATAGCTCAGCTCGAGCACAGGTGCAAAAAATGTAAGGGAGACCATTTGGAGCTGGTGTTTGGGCCACTGCTTGAACCCGTAGCAACACCCAAAGCCAGGAAAGCATAAGGACAATGTAGGGGCCTCAGCTTCAACAAGGCCATGTGGACCAGTTGGTCAGACCAAAATTCTAAGGGTCACAGAGGTGGTGTTCTGGAGGGAATGGTGGCAGCTGAGGCACTGGCAGACTGCACCATCCGTGTCCCGGGGGCCGGTTTAGAGCCCGAGAGCAGTGAGAGGAAGAAGCTGCTTGCTTCTCACCAGGAAAGAGAATGAACACTCCAGTGAGGATGAGGGTTAAGGGCCCTAGAAAAAAGGAAACGTGAAGTTCATGTGTGGGTTGGTGCTTACACATGCCAGAGAGTCTTCTGAGCTTCACGCTTCTGGTAACAGTCACGTTTGGCCTTCAGGATGCATCAGCAGTTGCCTATTACAGCTCAATTAATATCTGCCTGCCTAAGATGTCTGTTCTTGCCAGCTCTTCTTATTAGTCTTGTACATAGCAGATAGTTAGCCCCATGGAGCTGATCTATGAGTTGTAAGCAAACAGGACCCCTGGGCTCTCTGAAAATCATTGAGGGTCCACATGAATAAATTCGCTAGTTTTAAAGACAGAGGTTACCCTTAATTTGATGTTTTAATCTTCTAATGAAATTAATCCTTAATTTTAGTAGAAACCAGGAGCTCTTTCAGAACCTTAAGCATCGTTCCAGCTGAACCTTCTTGGGAGCCAGGGCCGGACGAGTCAAAAGAGAGTCCAGCTTCAGCATGAATTCAGTTACTTCTCCAGTACAGTGTCATGGGGGTAAAGTGCCTGCAACTGCCCAGTAAGATCTAATTCATTTATTTATTGCAATGAAATGGTCATTGAGAAAATGTTCGGAGAGAGATTGCTATGGAGAAGTCAGCCTTCCTCGGGAACACCGTGCACCCCTGGACATATGAGGAAGGTGGGGGTTACACCGGTATTGCCTGGTTGCTAAACAGCACTGCTCCAATGGCTCCCTTGCACCCACCTGCTTGAAGCCTGGAGGTGTTGGTTTGTGCTGTATCACTGCTCTAGTTGATTCCTCCTGCTCATGCAGTTCAACACCAGTGGTGTCATTTGTGTCAATGTCGCTTGGCTTCCACGTCGTCTTCTCTCCCATTCTGTTAGGATTTACTGTGAGGCTAGAGAATAGCTGGACCATTTCACATTAGACAAAGGTCCAAAAAGCCTCCCATTTTTTGTCTGCAATAATTACTAATACTTCTTCATTCTGCAATTAGCAAATAGAGCCAACATTACCATTCATGAAATATACTTCCTGAAGTTCCCTCGGTGTTTGTAGAAGGCCATAATGGTCATAAGCTTCAGGGCTGAGTGCCAGTGGTTTGGAAAGGTGTGGCTCCACTGACTACTGCAACCTTGGGGGGATGGATTTATAATGGAGCTGCCAACAGCTCACACTAAGGTCATTTTAAGCTTGCTCACAGTCATTTTAGCCATGCAGTTGGGGTTTTCAGTGGTGACGGCCATATTTACTGCACCACCAAATGCCATTTCTGCAGCAGAGGCTTGCTTCTGAGGCAGGACCATCTTTCTGCGGCAATTGCTGCAACCGCAGAATTGAAGAAAACATGGGGCCCTGACTATAAGCTGCCTTGGTGGCAGAGCTACTGGCTTATTTTTGTAGAATTGCAAGGTCAGTATACTTTGCACTGCCCCTACTTCTCCGATTAACAACAGTACTTTTCCTCTGGTGACAGTATAACAGCAGTGTGAGTGCCAGACACAGACTGTGTCACCTTCGACATACAAGGACTGAACAGCAGTGCTGTGTTTGGTTCTTCTGCTGCTACTGCCTGGGTTGGGGGCTACTGGAGCACCATATAGTACCTCAGGGTGGACTGCATTAGTCCATGTACACACACAGGTGGCAGTCTGTACTGTAAATAGAACACATGCAGCATGAACAGAGATACACAGTATTACAGTATGTAATATATCATTGGGCAAAGGTCAGTGTCAGAGTATTTATTCTGTTTAGTATGACATGGGCCCCACTATTAAGTCCCTTTCCAAAAATTGAGTTGCATAGCAAACTCTTACAATCGTGTTTTGTTAATAGTAGCCAACCTAAAATACTAGGAAGTTAGCAGAAGTATACCAGATTGTTGGTCTGCCCCAGCCATCAGAGGGCATTACAGAAGTCATGAACTGGCACAAAGTATAAGGGACAGTTGCTCCCACCCAAATGGGTTTAGTCTGTCATGACTCCTGCACTTTGAGATTTCTATATTAACACCAGCAGCCATCAGAAGAGGCAACATGTTCTAGTTGCTAGATCACAGTCTTTGAAATCAGAAAGATTGTTTCAAATCCCATCAGAGCCACTTACTCACTGTGTGACCTTGAACAAGTCACTTATCTCTTAGTGCTGGGGATGGACAGACAGGGCAGCAGCAATAGCAACAGGTGGCACAGTACTATGGGGGCTGATGGTGGGGCTTGACTTTAGATTCCCTTGCCTGGGAAACTTAATTGTTTGTTGTTCTGTTTTCCTCATCTGTTCTAATTTTTCCTTTTCCTCTCCTGATTTCCTTCGCTCCTCAGTATTACTGTCATCACCACTATTCCATAGTGTAACTGACAGCCAACATTTCATCTCCTTTAATTCTTCTTGAAACATGGCAATAAATGTAATGTCCAAATACAGTAAAGTGATTGGACAAAGTATCACACGTGATACAAGTCGAGTACGACATTAATCCCCTAGTAACAAGGGAAGGGAAGGGAAAGGGGTATTAAAGCAGAGGTTTGAGGGGTACATAACATCAAGGGTAGATTTAAACTAGGTGGGGGTGGCACAAGGACAGCTGTTAGGTGGGGATCCCAGAAAGGGGAGCTGAGCATGCTTATCCCCTCCAAGATATCAGAGAAAAATTTGGGGTAGGGGTGCAAGGAGGGGTTAGGAGAGGGGAAAACCAGGAAGAGGGGGGAAGGCACAGGTTGGAGGGTGGTCTCACTGAATGTGAGAAGCCTAGGTAACAAATCAGCTGAGCTACAGCCTCTCTTGGCAGTGGGGAGGGTGGACATAGCGGCCATCACAGAAACATGGGCCACCCAGTTCCAGGACTGGGACATGATATTCTCAGGGTACAAGATATTAAGGAAAGACAGGGCTATGGGGAAGTGGGGACATGGCAATCTAAGCGAGGGAAGGGATAAGGTGTATGAGGGAGAAGGGGGAGGAGAGCAGTACAGAGGCCCTATGGATGCAGTTTCAAGACTCCAAAAGAAGGACACTGAGGATGGTGGGGTGGTGTATAGGACACCAGCTCAGGGAGATGATCTGGATAGTGAGTTGGCTGAGCAGATTAGAAGGGTCTGTAGGAAGGGGAACACAGTAGTGATGGGGGACTTCAACCTCCTGGGATGGACTGGAACACCCCAACCACCACCAGTGCGAAGGAGCGGATATTACTAGAGGCATTTCTGGACAGCTTCCTGGTGCAAATGGTCCATGAGCCAACTAGGGAGGGAAGGACTCTGGACCTGATACTAACAAACGGGGAGGCTGTAAGGGATCTGGGAATGGAGGACCTCCTGGCTGGGAGTGACCACCACTCGGTGTGGTTCACACTCAATATGGGCAGAGAAACATGAGGTACGAGTACCAGGGTGATAGATTGTAATGGGGCGGACTTTAAAAGGATGGGGGAAATTTTGGTTGGGCATCTGGTGGGAATTCAGACATGCATGGATGCTGACCAAAAATGGGATATTACTAAAAGGGAACTAGCAGAGGCTGCTGAGACTTGTACAAAGACATGGAGCAAGAAAGGTAGGGCAAAGAAGCCAAGTTGGCTGACTTGGGAGGTCATGGAAGGGGTGAGGGCCAAGAGAAACTCAAGAAACTCTAGAAATCGGGAGGGCAAGGGGACAAGGAAGAGTACATGAAACAGTCCAGGGAGGTTACCAGGCTAGTCAGGGTGACCAAAGCATCCAGGAAGCCGAGACTGACACAGGGAATTAAGGAAGGGGAAAAGGACTTTTTTAGATACATTGGCAAGAGAAGGAGAAACAAAGACCAGATTGTGAGGATTAAGAAGGAAAGGGGGTGGTTGGAGAATGGGGGCCAGGCAGAGGCACTGAATAATTACTTCTGTTCTGTGTTCATGGAGGAAAAAGGGGGCAGATACCCCTTGGGAGTGGTAGAGTGGGTAGGGGGTGACTGATATCAGGATTACAGAGGACAGGGTTCTGGAAGGACTAAGGGCACTGAGGGTGGACAAGGCACCGGGACCACACAGCATTCACGCTAGGGTGCTTAGGGAGTTAGCGGAAATCCTGATGGGACCACTGGCAGACCTGTTCAGTACATCTCTGGACACAAGATGCTTGCCACAAGACTGGAGGATGGCCCATGTGGTGCCCATTCACAAAAGTGGCCTGAAGGATGAACCAGGCAGCTACAGACTGGTGAACCTCACTTCAATCATGGAGAAGCTCACGGAGACAAACCTGAAGGAGAGGTTGGTGACTTTTTTGGAAGATAATAGTCTCCGAGATGGTCATCAATATGGGTTTGTATTGTGCAGATCCTGCCAGACTAACCTAGTTGGGTTCTACGACTGGGTGACCAGGGAGCTGGACAAGGGCCATGCAGTGATGAGCTATAGCTGGACTTCAGCAAGGCCTTTGATTCTGTGCCTCAGGGGAGGCTGGGGGGAAAGCTGGAATACATAGGGGTGGGAACAAAAATGGTCATTTGGATGACCAACCTCCCTGAGGGGTAGGCAATAAAGGGTAGTGGTTGGAGGGGCTCTCATCATCGAGGGGTGTCTCAAGTGGGGTGCCACAGGGTTCAGAACTGGGAACCGTGCTGTCTGGGATATTCATAGCCGATATCTCACATGGGGTCCAGAGTAAGAGCAGTCTTTTCCCAGATGATACCAAGATGGGAGCTGTGGTACATGACATGCAGTGGTGGAAGGGATTGCAGAAGGACCTGACCAAACTACAGGAGTAGCCAGAAACATGGCAGATGGGGTTCAACTCCAGGAAGTGCAAGGTCCTGCACTTTGGAGTAGGAACCAGGAGAGGAAACATAAGCTGGGAGGGGTAGAGTTGGTATGCACCATGAAGGAAAAGGATCTGGGGGTGCTTATTACGGGGAGCATGAACCACTCAGCTCAGAGCAGGAAGGTGGTGCAAAAGTGAACAAGATGCTGGGGTGCATAGTGAGGGGAATCTCCTCCAGGATCAGGGAGATGATCCTTCCCTTTTACAGGTCAATAGTCAGGCTGTACCTGGAATACTGCATACCGTACTGGCGTCCATTCCTAAAGAAGGACATCAGATTGTTGGAGGGGGTGCAGTGTAGGGCAATGAAGATGATCCAGGGAATGGAGGGAAAGTCCTATGAGGAGAGGATGGGAGAGCTGAACTTGTATACCCTGGAGAAGAGGAGGGATGGGGGGGATATGATCAAAACCTTTAAATACTTAAAGGGAGTAAACAAAACTAATACAGAAGAGATTTTCCAGATCAAAAGGGGGAGGCACACGAGAGGGCATTGGCTGAGATTGAAGGGGGGAAGAATTAGGAGAGAAATCAGGAGACACTTTTTCACAGAAAGGGTTGTGGACAAGTGGCATACTCTGCCCGAGGAAGTGGTATCCTGTAAAATGGTGGGAGGATTTAAGAAGGGTTGGGACAGTATGAGGGGGATTGTTGTGAGATGGGGAGGGGGGTGGGGCAGCTACAAGTTGAGGGGCTAGCTGCACAAATGAGCAGGCTCGATAGACCATGTGGCCTGTTTCTGCTGGCATTTCGTATGTTCGTATGTACATTCTCAGAAGTCAGTAAGTATATCATTTGTTCATCATCATGCAGTTATGATGATGATTCATAATATTACCTAATCATTTGTTACAGATATCCTATAGATGTGCACATTCCAATAAAATATGTTTAGTTGTCCTTTTTCCTGAGCATCCACTCTTACAATCTATGCCATTTTGAAATTTATTTCAGTTTAAAGAGTAAGTGCCAATTCCATAGTTCACATTAAATCTTAACCTTGCAATTGCTTTAATGTGTAAGCTGCACTCACAACCATCAATATATGCTTCTCTTTTATGTACTGTCTTGAGGCTAGCATATTCAATTCAATTCAATTTTATTTTTTACCAGGAAACTCACCATTGAGGTACTCATTTACAAGATGGTCCTGGAGGGGCACACAAAATATATACAGCAATACAAGGAGGTTTGTACAGTTCAGGGTGGGTATATACATAGTAGATATATAGATCGAATACACATAAGTAAGGTCTACACTTTTGCTAATGCAACAGGGTGGATACATAAGTGGTTGAGTAGAAAGGTACGTGGTAGGATTTGGGCAGGGAGTTCTGTGGTACGGATAGGCTAGGATACATGAATAAAGAGGAAGAGTGGGGAGGACAATTGTTAAGGGAGAGTGGGAAGAAGGAAGACAGGGGCAGAGACAAACAGAGGTTAGGAGGGGGTAGACAGGAGGGGGCCGAGGGGCAAGTGTTGAGGCACAAGTGCTGTGCCAGGCTCTTGCAGGAAGGTGATTACACTAACAGATACATTTGCATTTTTCTATCATCAGGAGCATTAGAAGCATTTTAAAGGCAGATAAGCTCACAAGTTGCATGAGTTTTAGGCTATCTTGAAGGGAATTCCACATCACTGGTAAGGCATGTCTAATAGATGAAGTGCCAAAGCGAGACCTGACCCTAGGGGTATCAAGCAGGATGTACGTGTATCTCCTGAGAGAGTAAGCACAAGGGGTGAACTGGAAAAGGTCGGCAGTATAAGAAGGAAGTTTATTGATAAGGGCTTTAAAAGTCCAGATAGAAGCATTGCGCCACCTCCTCGCAGCCAGTGACGTCCAGCCTAGCTGGCTATAGAGTGAACAGTGATGCATTTTGAATGGAGAGTCAGTTACGAACTTTAGGGCCCTATGGTATAAGATGTCCAGATTCACAAGGATAGTTTTTGGGCAGTGACAATAGAGAAGGTCTGCATATTCGATAAGTGGAAGGAATGTTGTTCGGATGAGTGTTTTCTTTGCTTCATAGGTGAGTGACCATTTAATTCGAAAGAACAATTCTAGTTGCTGTTTTAGCTTTTTCAATAGCTCATCAACATGGGTGGCAAAAGAAAGCTTATAATCGAGACAAAAGCCTAGGTATTTGAACCTATCTGCTTTTTCCAGGGTTTCACCCATCATGGCTGATATATGGGCGTTGGCAGAAGGTGTACCCTGGGTTGCTGATTTTGTGGATGGAGAGATGAACATGGTTTTGGTTTTATTTGCATTGAGTAGTAGCTTCAGCTGTAGTAGATTTTTCTGCAGTATATTCAAGTCTTGTTGTAGCTCCACACATGCGGAGTCGATCGTGGGCCAAGCAACACACAGTACAGTGTCATCTTCGAATAGATGAACACTGGCTGTTTTGATATTATGGTTGATGAAAACTTCTGGTATTCATGCTTTTTCATTTGCAGCACCGACCCTGTGGAATTCTCTACCTCGTCGGTTAAGAGAGTGCCTCACAGTCAGTAGTTTTAAAATTATATTGAAAACTCATCTATTTTCTCAAGCTTATTCAGATTGATTTTTATAATTTTTACTATTGTTGTTTTTATATACTGTGGCTTATGTCTGTACAGCACCTTAATTTCGAAAGGCGCTTTATAAATAAAGTGTTGGTTGGTTAGTTGGATGTTATTGATGTAAGTCACAAATAATAGGGGCCCAAGATGGAGCCTTGAGGCACCTCTCTCTGGAGTAATTTAGGAGGAGAAAGGTCACCCTGTGCTTTCACCTGTTGCTGCCTACCAAGGAGGTAGGAGGAGAACCACCTGATGGCTGCATCATCTAACCCGAGGTTTTGCAGCTGAATTAGCGATAGGTCGTGATCCCCTATATCGAACGCTTTGCTTAGGCCAAGGAATATAGTGACTACATGGTTTTTGGTGTCGAGGGCAGTTTGCCAGTCATTGGTGACTTTGGCAAGTGCAGAGATTGTGCTGTGTTTAGGCCTGAACCCAGACTGTAGGGGGTTTCGGAGATTATGTGTTTCCAGGTATTCTGTTAGCTGGGAATTTACCAAATTTTCGAGTAGCTTTAATAGGGTCAGAAGCAGGAAAATTGATTGATAGTTTTTTAGGTTGCTCAGGTCACCAGATTCAAGCTGTGGGACAACATAAGCTATTTTCCATATGGGTGGGAGTGCCCCCTCTGAGAGGGACATATTGAGAAGATGGGTGATTTGTGGAGCCAGATGGTAATAGCCTGTTTTTAGGAAGTAGGGGTCAAGTAGATCGGCCCCTGCACTTTTTTTGCTATCGAGTGAGGTTAACAGATCTTCTACCTCCTTGAACGTGACTGACATAAAACTAAATTTGGTCAGGCAGGTGGGGGAAATAGTTGGGGGCCTTGATGTGTCATTGTTATTTTGCTGGTCTAGCAGTTTGCTTGTGGGAAAGGAGTCAAAAGCTAGACCTGCGGTGGCGAAGTGATTATTGAGTACCTCCGAGGTATCACGTTTGTCTGTATAGGTACTATCTCCAGATTTGATTTTGTTTGGCAAAGTGAGTGTTGGCTTATGACCCTCAACTTCATTCAGGAACTGCCAGAATTTGGCAGTATTGTTCCTGGTGGACTCAGGTACATTTTGGATTTATTTTACCTTTTCTGTTCTGATCAGTTTGGTGCAGTGATTCCTAGTTATTATAAAAGCAGCCCAGTTGGCTTCTGATTTAGTTTTTCTGGCCTTTTTCCAGAGAGCATCTCTGAGACACAATGCAGCTTTTAAGGTGCTATTAAACCAGGGCAAGATTTCTTTCTAGTTCTGTTTTTTTAAAGGGAGCATGGGCATCAATCATCTTTGGAACTAGAGACTGGAATAGGGTGTAGGCTTCTGTGATGGAGAGGGCAAGATAGAATTCCTACCATCCAATCCTGCCAAGGTCAATGAGAAAGGCTGAAGTATTGAATTTGTGATAACTCCTTTTGAAGATATATTCTGTAGAGGAGAAAATTTGGGGCATGTATCTTACACAGGCTATTGCCATGTGGTCACTGTTATCGTTGTGGAATACACCTATGTGGGAGATTCTATGGGGTTTGTTAGTGAGGATTACATCTAGGAGGGTACTGTGGGCAGGGTTTTTAAGATTTGGTTGGGTTGCTTCAGAAATGAGCTATTGTAGACCATGAGCATCATATATGTCTTTTAATGGTGTGGAGCCGGAGGAGTTCCAGTCTAGGTTAAGGTCTCCAATTTTGATGGTTTCTGAGTCAGTGGCTGTTAGCATTTTGTGGAGAAGATTTAATATCTCGAGCCCTCCTGAAGGAGGTCTGTAGCAGTCTAGAACAGTAATTGATTCGCCTGATGGTAAGGAGATTTTTAGAGTGAGACTTTCGTATTCCTTATGAATAGTGGAGGAGTCGATGACTGAGGCCGAGAATTTCTCTGAAATGTAGATATCTTATTTTTTTTTTTTGTATGGGTTAAACATTCCAGATCTTTTTGTTTGCAAACATCTGATATTCTTAATTTCACTGTCTGACAAAAATGATTTAATTCAACCCTATTTCTGTTTTTAAGTATAGTCTCCAATCCCTTCCACTTCAATTGTTGGTCTAAATCCCTCAGCCATGTCCAGAACTTGAGCTTAGTATATGGGCCATCTAGCTCTAAACTGTCCATCCGGCAACTATACAGAAGAGCACTATTTTTACTTCTGCATAGTTTTTTAAAGTAATTAATATGATAACACTCTGATAGTACTGTTAGAGACATTAGCCACATTTCTATGCTAAGTAATTCTGCAGAGATGAACTGTGGAAGTCCTAATGTTAGTCTAATATATAAACTTTGTATGGTTTCAAGCAAACTAATCCATTTATGGTTTCCCCATATTTCAGCACCATAAAGTATCATAGAGTTTACCTTCATTTGAAATGTAGTTAACCGTGTAGTTGCATAATTATTTATATATTGTTTGGAGAATGTGTTTATTGCCATTACTGATTGTCTTGTTTTAATTATTTCAGTGTGAGATTATCAATTATTTTTGGTGCTTATTGTGATTCCTCAATAATTATAGTTATTAACTTATTCAAGTTTTGTATTGTCAATTTCCCATTGGGTTCTTAAATTATTCTGTAGATTTATCACCACAATTTTAGTTTTCCTATTGTTTAAATTCAGTTTCAACATTTTTTAAGTATTTAATATATTATTTAGAGCTGATTGCTGCCATCTTGCTGTTTCTGATATTAAGATTGTATCATCTGCATACAAAAGTATATTTATTTTGTTTTTTATAGATCGTTGGTGCATCTGTTTCACATTTCTCTAGTTGATGAACAATTTGATCAATATAAAGGTTGAATAAGAGAGGCAAAAGGAGGCATCATTATTTAACCCCTCTGTCAGCCCTTATCAGTTTTGTTAAGTTGCCATTCATGCTAAATCTAATTTGAATTGCTGAGTCAGAGTACTTTTTTTGTAGGAGTGAGAGCAGCTTATCATTCACGTTATCAAATGCAGAAGCTACTGTATATCAATAAATGTAAAATATAGCTGTTGCCCACCATTTGCATTTGCTTTCCTTATTAAATGATCTAATATGAAAATGCAGTCTGTCGTAGAATAGTTTTTCCTAAATCAAAACTGTCCAGTACTCAATATTTTTTGGTTGTTGACCAATTCACTTAACTTATCTAGAAGTATACGAGAAAATATTTTTGATGAGATGCACTGTAGAGCAATTAATCTGTAATTCGATGGATCCTGCTTACTGCCCTTTATAAAAATCGGCACTATATCTGCAATCAACGATTCATCTGGAATTTCCTCTGACCTGATTATAGGTGTGAACAATTTGTGTAAAATATCTGCCCACCAAACTGCATTATACTGAAAGAGCTCTGAAGAAATACCATTGATTCCAGGTGCCTTTTTTTTTTGCATCATAATATATTTTTTGAATCTGGTCTACTGATAGATTTTCCAAATTGTAAGCTCTTTCTGAAGATGTTTCTTTAACATTTATTATTAAGTTGTATTTATCATTTCCTTCATCATTCATGAATGTATATAATTTTTATAATGTTTTCCCAGAGTTTAACTGAAAAATTTCCATCTACATTTAATATATTATGACTTTGTGTGTGAGATATTAAATTCCAAAAACTTTGGTTACCCTTTGTTTTAATTGATTCTTGTAGATCTGTCCATAAAGATTTATTATATTTGACTTTTTTATTTTTAATTAGCTATCAATATTCTTGTCATAAGTATATTAAAGCTTTATTATAGTTCAAGTGTGACATATTTCTGGACATACGTATTCTTTTATTTAATTTTTTTTCATATGAATACATTCTTTATCATACCATGCAGTCCTCTTTGTCTGTTTGGTATTTATTCTAGAACCTCATAGTATGTTGTTTTTAAAATATCCCAGCAATCTGTTAACTTGTTCCAGAACCTCCCCATCGGGGCACTGTAAGAACTGATCTTTCAAATTAGAACACATCAACCCAGATTGTAATTTTTCCAACTTTTCTCTTTGTAATGGGTTCCATTTTATTTTTTTTATGTTTTGAAAGAAGCATATGAGTATTTTCTTTGATTTCTTTATAATAATTTATACTGTTCCTATGTCAAAAACCTGTTCTCAGGGATAGATTGACTTGTATGAGGTATATCTGATACAGCTTTGTGCATAACTTCAAATGAAACAACATAATAAAATAGGGTATTATCTAGGATTTCCAGATCTATTGTTTGACCACCACTTTTTGTTGGATATGTAAATTCACCTGGGTGATCTTTATTACTTTTTCCATTTAATGCACATAAATTATGATTAGCCAACAGTTTCATTAAGGACATCCCCTCGGTATTAAACTTTTTATCTTTGGAGTTATGTGTTGGAATATTCATGTATCCATCTAGCATAGAAATATTACATGTATCCATAAATTCATTAAGATCACTGATGCAAGCATTCTAGCCTCCCATAATCAGAAATTGTAAATGTCTCTCTTGTAGCCATTGATCTTCCATAAAGCAGTACATTGATTGTTTATCAAATTCAGAAACAGTTAATGAGAGAGGGAAGTATGCATTCAAAATGATAAGATAATTATCCTCCAAACAGAGTTCAATTGCAAGCCAATTTTCCTTATTTGTTACATAGCAGTTTTTAACAATCCAATTTCCATTAGTATTTACTAGAGTCATTAAGCCCCCATTGTTTCAGCCTTTCTGATTTCTCTGAATTGCTGGAATTTCAAATTTTTGGAAACCCTGGAAATTCACATCTAAATTCTGATTTAGCTAGGTTTCCTGTAAGACAAGTATTTCAAAATATTTGATAAAATTATACAATGAACCATTATATGATTTATTACTTAAACCAGCAATATTTCAGCTTAATATTTTAATTATACTTTCTCTTGGTGGCTTGATTATCCATATTCCTAATCATGCTGATCTATTTATCATTACATTTAAATCATTTGAATATGTGGACTTGTCTACAAGAACATCATATCTATTGTATATTGAGACATTAACTTCATAATGCTGACCTTGATTTTTTTGCCACAATACTATTTGACTCTAACACATCTAAAGTTACAGCATTATTAATACTTTGTCCCCTCTGTTTCCTTCCTCTTATGCATTTTTTCTATTTTTGGTGAACCTACCAATTCCTGCTCTATGACTACAGGTTTTGTCAGATGTTTTACTATAGTTTGCTGTTTCTCAATATTTTCCTTGTCTTTCATACATCCCAAGTTATTTTTAGGCTGATTATTTGAAATAAAATTATTCAGTGTTACATCTAATTGTATTCCTAGGTCAATCATTTCTTAAGCCAAATTCAAGATTTATTTTCTTACTTCTCTGTTTCTGGTTACCAGGCAGATGTAGCCTATGTTTCGTTCTGCTCTGTATCTACAGGCTGCACTAATGTCCTTCTATGTTATATTTCTTTTCAACATTGCTTTTAAAATATTATAAACTTTGATTTTTAGAAGAAATGGTGTCTCCTTCTTTGATTTTGGTACCCCTTTAAGATAAATGGTTGGTAGTTTTTGTTCTTTTTTATTTTATTTTCCATACATTTTTGTTTTACACCTCATTATTTCCTTGATGGATTCCTCTAAAGTAATTAAGTTTGTGTCATGAATTTTTACCTGTACCTTCTCATTTAGTTTTGTTTGCATAGGTAATGTCTGAATATCTTTGTCCTTTGTCTTCTTTTTCATTTTTATATTAGAACAGTGTTTTTTCTTACATTCACTTGTTTCAGTTTTAAGACATTATGTTTCATCATAAGTTCAGTCATTTCTTTATAGTCATTATTAGCCACTTCTTTAGTACTTTATTGAATTGTTTTTGATTTTCCTTTAAGTCCTTCATCACAGAACTCTTTAATTGTCCTTGTTCATGTTTATTTTGTTTTTCTAGCTCTTTAAAAATATTAACCATTACCAAATTAGTGCAGACTAGTACTGTTTTAATCTCTTCAATTTGTAACTCACAATTTTGTAACATTATGTAACCAAAGTAACATACAAACTACTACATTATGTAGCCTAAGAGTATCTATGTTAAATGTTCCTTTTACTGCCCTTGTAAGGTTATCCTCTGTTTTAATCTGCACTGTAATAACTGTCTTGATGTCTGCCCCCGCAAGGAGGTGCCTTTGTAAATAAGACTCAAATGTTGTAAACCCGATTTGTAATGAATAAATGAATAATTAGTATATTTGATTGTACTGCATACATATCCAAGAGGTTTATGTTATCTTCATTAGAATCATGTTTCTCTAATTGTTCCTCATTAAGCTCATGAGAATTTAAGTCTAGATTTTTATTTATTTATTTAATGTTTCAGATTAATTCCTTTTAGCTGTAAGGTTATTTTACAATGGTTCCAAGTCAATTGTAACATAATACAAGACATAATGAACAAGGAGTATAACAATACATGACAATCTTATACAGTATTACAATGAGATGATACAGAAAAATTTTCACAAATAACAATGAGAACACACAGAATAGATTTAGTTTCACAATGCTTTTATATCAGGAACAGTTTCTTACTAAGTGCAGAGCAAAGAGAGGGGCAAAACAGTCTATTTAGACTTTGTCATAGCAGTCTATTTAGATTTTGTCAGTAGGGAATGTGGGTGAGGGAAGAAGGGTAGGGGGTAGGGGTAGGTTAATAAGTGCAGTGCAGATTAGAGCAGTCTGAGATTAGACTTGAGTGAGTAGATGGGGGAAGGTGAGGGGTGGGTTGGAGGTGGTTGTTTTAGATCATGGCTAGGTGGGGGTACCATGACCAATTTAGTTTAGGGATTAAGGTGTTAAGATTTTATTTATTTAAAAATTCAGATATTACCTTTGAGAAAAAGCTCTTTTACAAAGGTTCCACATCAGGTACAACAAGTATGAACAATTGAGAACAAGAAAACAGATTTACTAAAAGATTTCCTACTTACTTTACTTTCCTCTGTGCTCCTTTATGTTTAGTGATAAATGGGGTCAGAAAGTTATCAAACTCTTATAAATAATCTTCATTGCTTCTTTTATTCAGTGACTCATTTTCTACCATAATCTTAAAACCCAAATTGTCAGTATTTAAAGGAACTTGTTTATATGGAGTTTGTTCTTGATTAACTGAGTTTATTCTTGATTATCTACCACTGTTTTTATTCCATCTGTTAATTTCTGTGATTCTTGATCTTTAATTGCCTTTAATCAATAATTAACACTTTCATTATTAATTTGTGTTTCCCTTATTCCTTTTGGGGAGACGGTTCTAGGAAATATCTCAACATTTCTTTGTTTTTATTTTCCTTTAACACTAATGTAATATGTAACTTTCTATTCCCTGGTTTTTTCTTGGTTTAGTTTTTTGTAATAACTTTAGCATTTCTCAGTTTCAATATCATATCATGTGATGATAATTCAATATCATCCATTCCCCCTTTACCAATTTTCATCTTTCTGGTTTTCACAATATTAAATACTTAGCTCCTAGAGTATGAAACAATTAGTTCAGTAGATAAATGAATAAATGCAATTGCCCAATTGACAAATGACAAATTAACTATCAATATCTACTATGTCCTACTTTGCAGTTCTAAGTGGTGTAATTTTAATACATGAACTAAGATAGACTTAAACTTAGTAAACTAAGTATGTTGCATCATACCAGGTTCAGAAGGATTAGAATTTTTAAGTGAAAATACAAGTAATAGATCTTGAAGAGCTTCTTACTATCAACCAATTCTTGTATTCAATCTTATCATCAATATTCTGGTACCTCCTTTTACATGTGAAAATCCTAGATTTTCTTGCCGTTATTGTTATAGTCCAAGTAAACCACTGTGATACACAATGTAATTCTGTGTCTTGCTTGTTTGATGATTTGGTAAAGGTATAAACAGTTCCCAGCAAAATTGCTACAAGACAAATATATTCCATAAGTTACTGGAACAGAGCATTCAAAAATGAATTAACTAAAAATCAAATCCCCAGCATATATTAGATATGGAACAGTTAATTCAATTTAACAATGGATGAGTTTTCATTGGCAATTCTCATTAATGTCTAGATTATAGTAATTACCACTATTCCTATCAGTAGGTGAAATTAGAATGAGCCATTTACAGGAATTAAACATGTAACTTACTCTTCCATAATAATTCTCAACATGCTAGCACCACAGCTTCCAATCAGTGTTCCAGGCCTCAGGATTATTCAGTCAAAACACAAGTAACATTTTATTGCTGCTTTAATTTTAACATTTTGCTAACCCTTCCAGCCTTAAAACTTTAAAAAAGGCAACTAGTTTTTATGGGGAATAGTGCTGCAGACAAACCCATCCAAGCTCCGAGCTGTGTACTGCAGCTTCTGCTTCAGCAAAATGGCAACTCTGATTCCAGACACCAGCACCTGTGCTATATGATCACAAGTCACGTGATCAGTGGTGTGAAATTTAAAAAGTCCAATGATTAAAATATTAAATAAGCAAATTCCTTATATATATATATATATATATATATATATTCCTAGAAAGATACATATTCCTCAAAAGACAGCTTTGGTTCCTTCTATCTCCTTCTCCACCCACTATTTTGTATACTTAAATATTACCTCTGTCTCCCAGTATTTAACATACTATTTAAATCACCTGAATATTTGTGCAAGCTGTGGGAATCAAACCTCTTGATGGCTTCTTTACCTGGTTCTCCCACAGTCTGGCACCCTAACCATTAGGCCACATCAGCCAACAAGTTTTGAAGCAGGGAGTATACTAATGACTCTTTTCAGCCATTGCCCCCCCCGTCCATCTTGATCTTGCCTATACTGTCATCTACTGCTCTGGCAGGGCTAGTGCTTGTACATTGAGCAACCCCCCCCCCGCTCCAAGTGTACAGGTCTTGCCTATACTGACACTTAGTGCACCGGTGGGGCTAGTGCTTAATCCTTGAGGAACCTACCCCTCCGTCCCAAGTGTACCGCACACAAGTGCACCACTGCCTAAACGTCACTCCCACCATGAATGGAGCAACCCACCTCTAACTTCTCTCCATCTTGGCATGTCTTCTCTCATCCTTTCCTCCCCACATGCTAGTTACATATCTCTAGCCCCATCCAGTTCCACCATAGCCCTCTCACACACTCTAACCAGCCTACACCTGTCCCCTATCTCCCTACCCCTCTCCCCTTCCCTGTTACCACCAAATATCATTCAGTGTTGTTGCCCATCAGTGGACATGATGGACAACCCTCTTATGGTGCTCTCATACCATTCTCAGATCCCTCTTACTCACTAGGGGGCACAAACTACCAGCCACCTTTTTTATTTTCTTTCTTAACCTACTCCTAGCAGCAGATGAAGAACTAAACCCAGGCCCCCAACATGGGCAAAAGCCTTCTACCCGCCCCAAAAAAGTACTGCACATCATGTATATGAATATAAGGAGTCTCCTACCTAAACTAGATCAACTTAGCTGCTGGGTAACATGAAACTCTCCTGATATCCTCTGCTCCACAGAAAATTGACTCTCCACCAGAACCCCTGATTTCTCACTATCCATTCCTGATTACACCCTCCTCTGCCAGAAATGTGGTAAAAGGGGTGGAGGAGTGGCAATATATGTTAAGCAACCACTCCCGTGATCAGTTATGAAGAGAGAATCCTGCTCACATGAATTGTTACTCTCCCAACTCAACCTCCCTTCTTCCCTTCCTGTCTAAATTGGGGTGATCTGCACTTCCTCGCACCTAGCCCAGGATGCCTTTATCTCCTGTGTGTCCTCCCTCCCTTTGCCACATCTGGCAAACTACTCCTACTAGGGTATTACAAACTAGACTGGCTTTCCCCCTCTGCAAAAGCAGCCACATCCAAAATTGAGTCTCTCAACCTTACACAAATAATTGCAGAGCCCACTCAGTATAACCAGTGCTTATCGAATCATTCTCTAATAGACTGGATCCTCACCTCCCATCCACAAAGAATATCCACTGCTGGTGTAATGGATGCTTCCCTAAGTGATCACTGCATTTCCCATTATACCAGAAAAGTTCAACTCCCTAAATCTGCCCTGAAATATATTACTACCTGCCACTAAACTCAATGAACACCAGCTCCCTTCCTCCTTCATGATTTGCAATTTGCAGACTTGAACCCTGGCTATACTTCACCCAATATTGATTCGGCCCTGTAAAGGTTCATACAGACATTTAAACAGGTCTGGGACTCCAGTGCCCCCCCCAGGTCAAAGCCAAGGTCAAAAAGCACCACCACCCATGGATCTCCAGCACCTTAACTGCCCTCTGCAAAGCTCTTGATAGGACCTGGTCCCTCTATAAATCTGTGCTGACCCCTCCCAGGCCAGACAGCCTTCAACACAGCAAGAAATGCCTGCACCAAAGTGATAAGACAAGCCAAGGCAGAATACTTTAAGTCTTACCTAAATATCACCCAACAATCCTCCTTCTGGAAGGTGGTCTGCTCCTTTATAGACCCCACTCTCAGTCCTCCACTCCTATTCTCAAGCTAAATGACCAAAGTATCTCTGACCCCATCAAAGTAGCAGAAATCCTAAACAATGTTTTTACCACATGTGCCCTTCCTGACCAGTCCTCTCCACCTCCCCCAGGTCACTGCTCGCTCCCCCAACATCCTGCCCAAAACTTGTTCATCCTCACTCCTACATTGCCTGAAGAAGTACTAAATGCCCTCTACTCCTTAAACATTGCCAAATCCAGCCCAGACGACATCCACGCCAAGCTTCTGCACATTTCAGCACCAACTATTGTGGTTCCTCTCACTTACCTACTTAATTTGTCATTTGAGTCTGGTAAGGTCCCCCTAGCATGGAAATCAGCCTATGTCATCCCTCATCACAAGGGTGGTGACTCCTCAGTTCCCAGATACTACCGTCCCATCTCCCTCCTTCCCTCTCTTGCAAGGCTGCAAGAGTCTCTTGTCCAGACCAGAATAAATGACTTTCTCAGGTCAACAAATTACCTCTCCTCATACCAATCTGGGTTCAAGAAGCACCACTCAACAATATCTTCTCTCCTCCATGTCACTGGACATATCCAATCTGCCTCTGACCAAGGCCAACTAACTGCTGCTATTTTCAATGATTTGGTTAAGGCCTTTGACTCTGTCTCCCATCCCCTGCTTTTTGGCAAACTCATGTGAGCTAGACTCACTCCCCTCTGCAGTACAGTGGTTCAAATCATATCTCAAAAACAGGCAACAGTCAGTCAGGATTGTGAACTCCACATCGCTCCCTCTCCCCATCCTCACTGGTGTTCTCCAAGGGTCAATCCTAGGCCCGATTTTATTCTACCTTTTCATCAACGATCTCCCCACACTCTGCACAAGGTCCCATAATGCATATGTATGCAGACAACACTATTCTTTTTCCATCTGGCCCAGTTCTAAGTGATGTCCACTCTCTGCTACAACACAATTACAATAACATGGAGTCTTGGTTTCATGCAATCTCAAAATAAATTTCTCCAAAAATGTTTCCATGGCCTTCGGGTCAGTACAAAATCTGGCAAGAACACCCAGCTCCCCTGCAATCATCATCCTGGAATGTAAATACACTAAACACCGTCCCTTCCTGTAAATACCTAGGAGTATGGCTAGACCCCCAGCTTAACTACTCAACCCACATAGATGTCATCACTTTGAAGCTCTGCCCAAAGCTTGGACTTCTTTACAGAAACCATGACTCCCTCCCACTACCTGTTAGACGCACACTGCTAACAAAAATGATCACTTCCTTCTTTGATTACACTGACATAGTATACAGTACCACCCCTCCACCTCAGTATCCAGGCTGGACTCCTTATTCTATGTTTTTTGCCATTTTGCAACAAATTTCCCTTTCAGAACACACCACTGTATGCTCCTTTCCTCTCTCGGGTAGCACCCCTTTTCCATCACCGTATTTGCTTCTCTGTATCTTTTATTTCCAAATTTTGGTTCTGCCTACTGCCCCCATAGCTGGCTGAGAAACTAACCCCTGCAGCATCTTCTCCCTACTCACTATGCTGTAGGGACTCACAATCCTTCTCCCTCCACAAACCATCCTCGTCAGCTGGTAAATCTGCCTTCTCCTACTGCCTCCCCTCTCTATGGAACTAGCTTCCCCAGCCCCTCATAAACTCACCTTCACAAAACTCCATTAAATCTCAACTTCTTCAACTCCCCTTCCTCACCTGCAACTGCAACTAGTCAGCCTTTAGGTCCTGCCTTTAGCCAAATGAACATGGTTTGAACTTCAAAGCCTCTGTACTGTATATTATTATAATTACTGGTTATCTGATTTATCAACCAGATTATCGTTCTCTTCAAATGCTGTAACAACTGGATTTGGGGTTATGATATTCCCAAAAGACATAATAACCTGAAATCTGGTTATTATGGCATTTCTTAAAACTTCCTCTCACTACCAGTGTCCTTCAGCATCAGTTTGTTGTACCACGCCACCTTATTGGCCTTTAGTATGTGTGTGGAAGGGCCAAATGCATCTAAAATATTGGTGGCTGCAATATTTGGTTACCGAGAGTACTGGTGCTCATGTCGAATAAAGTAAATATTTGCCTCTTGTCTCATCCTCCTCACCTGTACAGTAAGTTCTTATTTTTTAATTATCTGGTTGATATCACTTTTTTGCAAAAACAAAAAAATATCTGGTTGATCCTGCCATTGTTGCGCTTGGTTGGGGCTTTGGTCTGACCCAGCATGAGGTTCAGTGTGGGTCTCGTTAGTTTTCTGTCCACAACAGCACCATTTTTTAAAAAGAAAAAAAAATAAAACAAAAGAATAAATGTCCTTACTGGACAGGGAATGTGTGTGTGTGTGTGTGTGTGTGTGTGTGACTCTGAGTCTGTGGCAGTATGACGGAACTAACATTCACTCCCTGTACCAGCAATTGTAAAAAATAAAGGATATGCAAGTGTTTGTGTTATGGATTTTTTTTACACACCCTCAGTGTGTGACGACCTCATAAACCTCCCGAGCTTCACTCTCAAGGTTTATGGGTCATCACCCACCTCGGGTGTGTAGAAAAATCCATAACACAAGCTTGCCTAGCCATTATTTTCTATGTATTTATGCAACTGATTGTAAATAACTGCATATATGCAACTGAATGTAAATAACTCCTTTGTAGAAACCAATGTGATTGTAGGTAATATTCTCATGTATCTATTCTATGTATTTTTACTGTTGCAACTCCCTCACCCCCAGGTCGCACCTGGAAATAAGCTTCGGCTCAGTGTGCTTTTCCCAGTTATCAAATGTTTAAATGAAATAAAAAAAAAAAAGTAATCTGATTCAAGCGAAATTCCAAACAGTTTTTATAAGTAAAAGAACAGTCTGAGAACTGAAATCCTAAGAGACAAGATCGAGTATGTAAAAAATATTTTATGCTAGTAATGTATTAGCAAATGTTCAAGGGGTTTTACATTAAATGTGCCATACATAGTAAATATACTTAATATTGAGTGCATGAATTAAAAGTCAAAACTCTCCTTTAGTTGGCGATTGATGTTAGTACACTGTAGAATATTGCACTGTAGAATAATCAATGGGACAGAACGTTGTGGAGGAGAGTAGAAATGAAGGCAATGCCTTTTCAAAATTTTCTGTCTGTGTTGTGCCTCCCCTTTCCCAGTGATCAGCCCTTCGCAGAGCTCCCTGCTTCTTACTCGATGTGTCAGGCTCCCCACCAATGGACTACTGGCCCCTGCCAAGAAAAAGAAGCAAAGCCAGGAACCAGGTCACAAGCGTGTACTACAGTGCAAGAAAGGCCAGAAAGATATTGGAGTTTGCCTTTTGACTGATGGCTTTTTAATTTGAAGTTAAAAAGTTAAACTTTCACTTCACTGGATTAGGCATTGGTGGCATACCTGTTATAGGCAGAATCAAGGGGAAAGGGGAAAGGGGAAATTGTTTAACCAGGAAAGGCACACTAAGCTGAAGCTTGTTTCCAGGTGCAACCTGGGAGCACAAGAAAGTTAAGTGACTTGCTCAGGGTCACACAGTATGCATGTGGGGCTGTGGGATTCAAACCCATGTCTCCAGGTTTGCAGCTCAGAGCCTTAAACCACTGCACTATACTGCCTCCCATCAAGCTTCTCCAATATTCTGCTCTGACTGTTCACCAACAGCTCAGCATGCAGCCATGTAGTCATGTAGATGTGGTGTCCAAAATATTTCATGAAAAATTGGACCTACTGTACATGCCATTTGCTTACCTTACTAAGAAGGTTTGTCTTGCCATAGCCAACAGTACACTGTTGACTACCTTGCACATGGTGTCTCCCACCTTACATTCCTGCAGGCTGTTGATTACAATAAGCCTAACTGCCTGTACAACAAAACTGGCCACTATGCTGCTGGTGCCCACCCACCCCCCGGATTAACCACTACTATGTATTAGCTTCCCTAGGTTTGTCCCCTTTTGTTGCATGTATACAGCTCCACCTGCTTTACCTAGCCTTCAAATTGGCAAAAGGTTCCACGCCTTCCTACCTAGAAGAGGTACTCAAGCTTAAGCAGCATACTAAACACCTTCAGTGCACCTCCAACCCCCTACTGGAAATTCTCAGAGTTCATTCTACCTCTGGTAGGTGTGCCTTCTCCTACACTGCCCCCTCCCTTTGGAACACTCTCCTGAATGAGATTATATTCTGTGACACATTGGTAACATTGAAGAAAAATCTAAAAGCTAACACAATGGCAGTGTCTCTCTACAGATGTAACAGAGCAGTGATTTGTAACCTGCCTCCCTGATAACCTACTGGTATATCTCCACTCTATCCAAGTTATCAGAGCAGCTGCTTATTGTAGTAAACCTACACTGAGCTAATGGTCTCAACATTTCTGTTGTCTCTACTATGGAATTCTTGTGCAGTGCTTTATGCCTAATGCAAGTGCTTCTGGTTACTCAACTGCATTGTTCTTGTCACCCTATTGTATTGTTTTAACTAATATCAGCTGTTCCCTATCCTATCGTGATGATGTCCTACTGATGTTACACTGCAGCATTTATGACTTTGTATGTTACCTATTGTATGGATACAAATTTGCCTACTGTATGTCAAATTATTTCTGGGTTACCCTTGAAAAAGGGACACTATGTCTCAGTGGGCCTAACCGGTTATCAAAATTCAAATAAATAAACACATAAATAAATCCCAGCCAAAATCTAATGGATAGAATTAGACTGACAAATGGAAGAACTAGCAACCAGAAGAATCCTAGGTTATTGCATCAAATGTACGAACCAGAAAGAAGGTAAAATAACAGAATTATGTCCAAAAGAAAAGATGATGTGGCTGGGTAGAGAAAGGATATCCTCATGTCTGCATTTTTTGGGAAAAAAAACCTTAAAGAAATTACTATAAATTTCTAACATTTATGGAAAAACTTGAGGAGGGGCATAAAACAAATGAACCCTATATACCCCTCATAAAGGAGAAACTTAGGATAGGGGATGCTGACAAGGATTTACAAAGAATGAAACAGCTTACAATCTGGTTTTTGGACAATGTTAAGAGCATATGATCAAACCATACTTATTTCTCATGAAAGATAGTAGTGAAAGAATAATAATGACCAAATTTGGGATGGAACTATAGCCATAAAAAATGTTAGTAGCCAGCTATGCTAACAAGAAGAGTAACAATTTAAATTGTGAGTGCAGTTTAGGGGTCCCAGAGAATTTAGAACATACATTTTTGCTTTGTCCTACCTATGTGACCTAAGAAAGAAATTTCTGCATTTATAATTGGGGGGTGTTGCATTTTGCAAAAGAGAGCTACTATTGTATTTAATTAATGCAGAGGTGGAAACCGTTCCACAGGATATGCTGGGTTATTTAAAATATGTAAATGTGATTTTGGCAAAGAAGTATGGGAGACTGTGAAAATAAGAAGTATTGGAAAGTGACATACAGAATATAGGAATTGGATATTTATCAATCACATAAAGTGTGAGCCCATATTAGCAAAACTTTTTAAGGCCAATATCTGACTATTATTCCTTTATAGACTAGAGATTACGGACTTCTTTCTGGGAGAAGGGGTGTAGATCACCAGACCCAAACCACTTGCGGATGGGGAAATATTGCCCATTCTACATGGCTGATTTATTATATATATTTGCTTTCTAAACAATAATACAAACAATGGCCAACCTGGGTTGTTAGGTAACATAATACATTTATTGATAACATAATCCAAAATATGTGCTTTAATGGTATAAATTTGAAATAAAAACAAAAAGGTGCTGCATCAGTATGTAGTCTGAAAACAAAACAAAATGGCAATACTAAATGCATACTTAAAACAGAAAATAGATTAAAATTGATATTTCAATTATAGATCTTCTTCACAATTATCTAACAGAGAAAAAAAGCAAAGTTAGAGGAGAGGTAAGGGGAAATAAGGGATATATATGTGAAGAAAGAAAATAGGGGGAGGATCTAGGAGAAAAGTGATAATAGACAAGCTAAGAATAGAAGCCAGAAAACAAAAGGAGATGATAGGTATGGAAAGGCATAACAGGAGTGAATGAGCTGAGAACTTCTCAAGTGGGAACTAATTAACAGGGTCTAGTAAGAATGCTGAAAGGTGACAAATGTGGGGTAAGGAGACAAAGACAGAAACATCTGTAGATAATGAAAATGGATATGCACTCATAGCTAGAATGCCCATGTGAGCACACACACACACACACACACATACACACACTGGATGGAAATGTGTGCAGGCATGCCCACCCATGCAAACATACCATGCACCATGCAAGCAAACATATGATGGGGAGGGTAAACAGGTCAGACTACAGTGGTAAACCATAAGGTGGCTGAAAGAGTTTAGTAGAAAATAAATGTCATTTAAACCAGAGGGCTGTTGGGAGCCTATGCAGATGATCAGCTTGGTTTCCATGTTTTCTCTTTTGATCAGCCTCCCTGGAACCCTGCTGAAGGACACAAGCATAAAGATAATTGACATTATGGTCCATGGAGGTAAAATGGGATACAATGCATTTATCAATGTCTCCATTCCTGACAACCCTGTAATGTTTCCTGAATCAGTCAGCCAGGCATCTGCCAAATTCTCCAGTGTGGATAGCTGCAAACTTCCTACAAAGAATAAAGTATGTCACATTACTGGAAGTGCATGAGAACTCCTTGGTGATGTGAAAAGCACCTGTGAGACCTTGAATTTCTGTGACACTAGAAATAAATTTGCAGGTGTAACAGTGAGATATGTTTTAATCTTTAATACCTCATAGGGAGGAACTGTTAGAAGTATGTAGGGTGCTTCGTACCAGGGGATTCCACAGGTTGGGTGGTCTACTGTAAGAGGCAATTGGTGGCTCTGTAAAAGAAGTTTCATTATTAGGGTCAGTTTGCAGAATAGGGAACCTCCTAGTGATAGTCCTATAAAATGAAGGGGTACTAGAATGGAAGGGAAGCACCAGTAGAATGCGTCACCATTGCAGTGTGTCACTATTCCTCCTGAGAAGGTTAAGGTTATGGGACATATTACTGAACCAGAAGAGTGCTCTGTCCATTGTGCTTTCGGTGTATCCTCTGTTAATAAACAAACTCTGACCAGAGCCGATAGGGCTGCATCAGAGTAATTTGGGGTAAACATTTTGAAAATTACCAAAGTTACCAAAGCAATAAAATGCCTGAGCTCCAGGCGATGCTAACTGAGGGAGCAGTGGATGTGGCAGCGGTCACTGAGACTTGGGCCACTGCAGGATACGACTGGGACCTGAACCTGGAGGGTTACACTATGTTCAGGAAGGACAGGGGGGAGGGAAGGGGAAGAGGGGTAGCAATGATAGTCAAAAACTGCATTGGCATAGGGGAAGTAGAGGAGGTGGAGGGAACCATGGAGGCGATTTGGGTCACCTTGATAACAAGGGGGGCAAGAGAGTAAAAATAGGAGTGGTGTATAGACCCCCTGTCCTGGCGGAGGAGCTGGAGGACAGTCTGGTGGCAGATATTGGGAGACAATGCAGACTGGGCAGAGGAACGGTGGTGGTGTTGGGGGACTAAACATGCCAGGAACAGACTGGGAGACTATGACATCCCTATGACCAGGGAACAGAGGTTGTTGGATGTCTTTCAAGACGATTCTAACTCAGCAGGTGAGGAACCGACCAGGGAGGCGTGGGTACTGGATGTGGTCCTGGAAGACAGTGACCAGATTGGGGCCTGGAGGTAAGGGACCCATTGGTGGGGGTGACCATGCCATGGTCTGGTTCTGCCTGGACCTAGGAGGGGTGAAGGTCGACAAAGACGGAAGTAACCGTCTTCAGGGGGGGGGATTGCTGAAAATGGGAAGAATCCTTAGGAGCATTTGGATGGGATTGGGTCAGACATGGACGCTGATAGTAGGTGGGAAATCATCAGGAAAGGGGTGCAGGATGCTACCAGCACCTGTGCAAGAGTAAGACGAAAATGCGGTAGGGCCCAAAAACCCTGCTGGTAGACCAGGGAGGTCCAGGAAGTGGTGCGGGGAAAGAAGGCAGCCTATAAGCAATTCAAGTGCTCAAGGAGTGAAAGGGATTGAGGGGAGTACGAGCTGATGGCTAGAAGGGCCACTAGGGTGGTGAGGGTGGCTAAGGCAAGAAAGGAGCAGAACCTGGCCAGGGAAACTAGGAGAGGGAAAAAGGGGTTCTTTAGATACATTGGGGAAAAATGAAGGGTGAAGGGGCAGATTAGCAGGATTAAATCAGGGAGAGATGGGCACAAGACCGGGGGAGCAGGCTGCGGTACTAAATGAGTACTTCACCTCAGTTTTCACAAGGAAAATGGGGGTGCTGCATCATACATGGGAGGAGACAGAGATACTGAGGAGGGGGGGACCCTTACCGATCAGCGGGTCTGGGGAGAGGGGGAGGCATCACTGGCAGGAGGGGGGAGGGCTAAGCAAGGAGAAGAGGTACCAGAAGTGGAAATCACAGCAGAGAGAGTGAGGGAAGCCCTCAGCTCCCTTAAGACGGAGAAAGCACTGGGGCTGGATAAATTACATCCCAGAGTGCTGAAGGAACTTGCGGATGTCCTGGCGAAACCCCTGGCGGAGCTTTTCACCATCTCTCTGAGGACAGGGTGGGTGCCCCAGGACTGGAAGGTGGCGCATATAGTGCCTATCCACAAGGGAGATCAAGGGGTGGCAGGGAACTACAGGCCTGTCAGCCTGACATCGGTGGTGGGCAGGTGATGGAGGCATTGTCAAGGAGAGGCTAGGGGGACCTGGATAGGTCAGGGTGCCTGGATGATAGACAGCATGGATTCATCCTGGGGAAATCATGTCAGACAAACCTGGTGGAGTTCTATGACTGGGTGACGAGTGCCTTGGACCTGGGAGACCAGTGATGTCCTCTTTCTAGACTTCAGCAAGGCATTTGACTCTGTTCCTCACGTGGGCCTATTGGATAAGCTGGGAGAAATGGGGGTGGGGAACCAGATGATCAGATGGATAGGCAATTGGCTCCAGGACCGGACCCAGAGGGTCGTAGTTGGCAGGATAGTCTCATCCCCAAAGAGGGTCATTAGTGGGGTCCCAAAGGGATCAGTCCTTGGGCCCCTTCTGTTCAACACCTATGCTCTGACATAAGGACAGGAATCAGGAGTGAGATGAGTCTCTTTGAGGATGACTCGAAACTGGGGGCGGTGGTGGATGGGGAGGAGGGAGGGTGGCTCTACAGGGGACCTGAGGTCTGGAAAGATGGTCTAGAAAGTGGAAGCTGAGGTTCAATGCAGGGAAATGCAAGGTACTCCACCTGGGGGCCAGAAACCCAGGCCAAGTGTACGCCCTAGGGGGGGAAATGCTACAAGTCTCGATGGCTAAGAGGGACCTGGGGGTGGTGGTGGATGTCAAGATGAACAATTTTGAGACTTGTAGGAGGGCAGCAGCCAAGGCCAACAGGATGCTGGGATGCATTGCTAGGGGGATCACCTCCAGAAGGAGGGAAGTGATACTCCCTCTGTATAACTGCTTGGTGAGGCTGCACCTTGAGTACTGCGTGCAGTTTTGGAGGCCACACTTAAAGAGGGACATTAATCTCCTGGAGAGGGTCCAGAGGAGGGCAACCAAAATGATTTGGGGCTTGGGGGTCAGGACCTATGAGGAGAAGCTCGAAGAGCTAAATATGTACACATTGGAAGAGAGAAGGGACCGGGGGGACATGATAGAGGTCTTCAGGTACATGAAGAGGGTAAATAGGGAGGAACAGTCAGGGTGCTTCAAGGAAGGAGGAGGGGGCCACTAGAGGGCATGGGTGGAAGCTGGAGGGGAAGATTCAGGGAGAAAGGAGGAGGTGCTACTTCACTGAGAGGGTGGTGGAGCCATGGAATCGCTCCCTGTGGGGCTGGTGGAGGCAGAGACAGTGGGGGGGTTCAAGAGGGAGTGGGACAGGTACAGGGGAAGGGTTCTGGAAGCAAAATCCAATGCAGCAAGAATATCCAGAACTGGGAAGGGAGAAGCCAGAGAAGGCAAGGGGGGCAGCAAAGTCAGCGCCCAGGGTGAGGGCTGACCAAACGAGCAGACACGAAAGACCATTAGGCCTATTCTGCTGGCATTTTAGTATGTTAGTATGTTACGAGCCTGCATTAACACAATGTAACGTAGGCTCATACATTTGTTGTTTTGTAATACTTTTATACCAAATTTTCAACATAGACTTTTTATTATCCTGCTTTATGATGAAGGGCAGAGAAAATGTTCAACTCCTAGCCTAAAGGTGATTTCTTGCAGGGACCGCAAAATCACCTTTCAGAGTGTGAAATAACATTTTGGCCAGGATTTGAAAAATGACAGCTCTCACATTCATGAGGTGCTGAAAAGATATGACTATGTTGTAAATTTGGGGTCAAAATATAGAAACTTACCAATGTTATGAGCCTGCATTCCCAAAATTCATAAGTAATTTTTATTACTTTTTGTCGTTTTTCTCCCCAGTTCCACTCTCACACATCCCCGACATGACACATGCATGTGGAGTCATGCGTATGCATGCCCCATGGGACGTCCCACCATACCAGTTGCTCCGTTACAGTCTGCATCTATCACCAGACCTCCATCCAGTGATGGCAGAACTACAGGCAGGTGACCCCACCTTCCTGGGAGAGGAGAGACCACTGCTTAGATCTGCTCCCACCCTCCCCCGCGCCAGCACCCCAGCGACCGAGGTCATTCCTGATCCTGCGTCGCCAGCATAGCATGAGATAAGGCATCCAGTACATCAGCCCTCAGTGCCACCAGGCTAGCCACATTCCCAAAATTCAGTGTATGCTCATAGCTTTGTTGTTTTGTAATATTTTTACACCAAATTTTCAACATAGCCTTCTTATGATCCCACCTTATGAACAAGGGCAGAGAAATTTTACAGCTCCTGCCTGAAAGGTGACTTTGTGCAGGGACGGCAAAATCACCTTTCGGGATAGATTTGCCTAATGTCAGTGCAACTGTTCATGAGGCAGGGTCCCAAAAAAGGAATGTTGAAAATTTAGGCCAAAAATATGCAAAAAATGCCCAAGTTATGCCACTAAGTTCAAAACACCATTGAAATACATTGAACCGCATACCTGTTTCTTCAGTTCATGGGCCGGCTATGAAGAGTGAAGACGTGTTTTCAGTCCACAAAGAATTACAGCTTAGGACCCCCGTTGGGTAAGTAAGGGCTTGGGAAGTGCTGGGTAGTGGGTGCTGAGTGGGAGGGTTAAGTGGGGTGGGACAGGAATTGCCACAAAAGACATCGATGGACAGTTTTCTTTTTATAGGGTTAAAAAAAAGAAGAAAAAATGAGGATTCCAGATTGCAACACTGGGACTGGGCACCCCAGTGTCACCTTATGTTTCTGGGGGCTGCTGAGGGAGGGTCGGTGGGGCAATATTAAAAAAAAAGCACTATGGAGTTCAGAGATCATGACACTGGGGATTGGGCCCCCAGTGTCACTCTTATGTTTCTGGGGAGGGTGGTGGGTGCGGAGAGGGAGAGTCAGGTGGGGGAAATACCTTTAATTTAAAAAATAATTGGCGGTCACGAAGGAACACGGCACACTCCGCCATGTCCAAGATGGCCTCTGCACTGTACTCCACATGTGCTAGTATTCACGCATGCGTAATACATTTTAGCAACCATCTTGGACACAGCAGAGTGTGCCATGTTCCGCTATGACCGCCAACACAGTAAAAATAGTGCAGTGCTACTGCCAATGGAGACAATGAGTGGAGTGCTTCACAGACATGGAGGTGACTGTGGTGCAACTTCAGCATGTTTTTCAGTTGGAAGGAATGTACTGAGTCCTTTTCTCATAGCAAGAGGCCTGCAGGGCTATGCTCACTGAGGCCCTAAAAAATGTGCATTATTTGTCAGCAAAATTGTCATCTTTACTGCATAACCTCAAACAATCGAGTCAGTGCAACAAGGCATATAGCAAAGCAAGTAAGATGCTGGGATGTATCAGAAGGGGTATTGATAGCAAAAGGGAAAAGGTAATACTTCCCCATATAGGGGCCACACCTGGCATACTGCGCCCAGTTCTGGAGTTCTCACCTCAGGAAGGATAGAGATAGGCTGAAGACAGTGCTGCACATGGTAACAAAAATGATCGAGGGCCAACAAGGCAGGTCCTATGAGGAGCAGCTGAAGGTTTAGAATATATATTTGCTGGAGACCAGAAGGGAGAGGGGAGATATGATAGAGACCCTCAGGTTCCTAAAATGAATTAATAAGGTGAGCAGCTGGGAAAACATTTAGCTTGAATACTAGTTCATGGTCTCATGGGCATAAGTGGAAATTGACAGGTAGAAGACTCTGAAGGGACATGAGGAAGCATTATTTTACAGAAAGGGTGGTGGAAGAGCTGTGGAACAGTATGCCTGCTGAAGTGATGGGTGCTAAAACTGTTGGTGGGTTCAAGCACAGCTGGGATAGAATGAAGGTTATAGTGATTGCAGAAGCTGGGAGGGGACTTTCTGTTTCTGTGTTTATTTTCATTTTTCAGACATTCCAAATCTAGCAGTAAACAAATAGACAAGGACAAAAATGAACTATAATAGCTGTAGTACATGTCTAACACCATAATTAATGCAATATGTATTAGAAGTATGCATACCTATCAACCTTTGATTGACAAGATGTGTGACAAATGAAAAAAAAAGTGTGACCTATCATCAAAACATAACATTGCATGCTTTGAATATTGTATTTTGTGTGATGATAACTAAGGTGAATAAATTTATGCTTTAAAGTGTCAGTGGGCAATGTAGAGTATTGCCTTCTTCATGTGGGACAGGTCATTTCTATGATGTAAAATGAGTGACGTGCCTCGTAATGTGTGACAGTTGAGAGGTATGGTAGTATGCTTCTGTTCCTATTGCAAGTACTGTAATTTTGATATCTGTATTTTCTGTTATACTTTAATGTTGATTTTTTGCTACTTCTATGTTTCACCCTGTTTTGATTCTAACTTTTGTTTTTATAACGGCTCCTTCCCTATTGCTCTCCCTCCACCGGCACCACCATCACCACACCGCCACCAGATTGCAACTGAAAATGAGTCTACTCTGTTTGCCTACCTGGTTAAATACATTTTTAATGACTAATACATCATTTGTCTCTAACAATTCATATCAAAGCATAAATCAATTTAATCCCAGCAAAAGCTGCTCTACAAGTACACAGTTTCAAATCTCTAGATTGCACAGTCACTAATTTCCAGCAGGTGGAGCTAAGTGCACAGACTTGCTAGGCAAGAAAAATAGTAGCTTACTACTATACCTAATGAACCAGTGGGAACTCAGAGCCCTGAAAATTGTTCAGTACACTGAACTATTGCAGATGTATAGTCCTTTATGATCGCCAATATAAAACCATTTTTTTTATTAGCTACAAGTGTGAATTCACTACAGCAGAGTTTGAGGTAGAGAAGGTTTACTACAGTATTTTTCATTTATTTTATTTATATTTTGTTTTACTCTGAAAAAGACACATTGAGATAGTAGTACTTCGATTACAAGATTGTTTGACAGACACAGTGTACTTATAAAATGCAAGTAATGCTCTAAATACACCTCAGGTACATCCTCCCTCTGTCCCTTCTCATGACTTGCCTCAGCAATCAATTTGCATCATGCTCCTTCGGCACCCACCACCCCACCTTCTTCCCCTTCCCCAGCTCCCAGTCCCATGACTTTCCTTAGCAGTCACTACTAATGCAGGCTGCCTGACCATACCCCCTCACACACCACCATTTACTCTAGCATGTCTTCTCCACTCAGCCTCCCTCACCCTCCCTATACCTTATTGCCCTTCTTCCCCTATCCTTCACCTCCACTGCAGTACATATCTTTCTCTCCTCCTCCTTTCTTCACCCCACTGCTAGCTATCCCATCCCTCTGAACTACTTAAAAGGCACTTTGTGGCTACTTATTCCCCCTCCACCCTCATAAAGTGTTTTTTCTTGTTATTTTAACTTGTACCTATGTTTTGAGTTATTCTGTAAGTTCTGAATCCAAGCTGTATCGTTCATTGTGATGTACCTTTGCTTTCTTTTATTGTACTTTGTTTTGTTTTTGTCATGCAGGGAAACTGTGACACTGTACTTCATCCTGGTGGGCTTCACAGTAGTTTTCCATTTCATAATTACACCTTTTATCTTGATTCTACAAGGACATTCACTCCCATACATTTCTAGGGTAGACCCAATTACTGAGAACTAAATAAAGGAAAAAAGGTCGAAAATGTCCCTTATTAATTCATTACAGCTGTTTACTCTCTAAGGAGCATCTCTGGTCCATCAATCTCCTCCATTATAGTTCTTAAAATAGCTGTAATTCCTCTATTGTATGTGAAAATCCACCACTCTTAACTGAAACCAGACCCACCCACTTGCATTCCTTTGGAAACAGAATAAAATAGAAAAGAATCTGGTTTTATACAGCGCCTATCCCAAAGCACTTTACAAATCAAAACTGGAACTGCATGGCTATACTATATATGGTATAGATGGTATACATGCAGTAACTTTTATTGGCTGTATAATACCACACAGACTGCCATACTGCATTAGAACCTGTGCTACACAGAGCAGAAATGACAGTCAGGACACTAGATAGAATTCCTCATCTCTTTTGAAAAGTGCCCTGGGATGTTTGAAAAGCAGCAGTGCATGTTAGCGGTGAAAATTTTGACCTATACTTTTTGATTCTATTTTAGATTGCCTCTCATCTCTTGCCTTGTATGAGAGCTTTTCTTGACCATTTTAAGTCTGCTCGGCTGTGCATCTCTTTTTAGGGCTCTGTTCAGATTTTCATTAGTATTCTCTGTTGCTTTAGAATATCCATTGTTTAGCATTGCATTTCTTGGGACTACAGTAAACTATCATGAATCAAACACTACGCCCTGACCTTATGGTATAATAGGCATACAAAAACAGCTGAGAATACTGATAAAAACCTGGTCAGTGCCTTATTAAAAGGAGCAATCCTTTTATTATTTCAAATGTAAAAACGTGTTAAAGCTGACTCAAAATGGGGAAAGAAGGGTATCACACAATCAGGAGGTAGGGGACAATTGAAAATGGAATAGAAAAGTGTGGGTCAAAGGTTTCACAGTAACATGAACTGCTTATTTAACTTTAACCTGGATAACTACCCCAGATGGAAAAGAACTGATCTCTGTTCTACACCTCATCCAACAGTCTGGCCCATAGAGCAAGGCCTGTATTTTCAAAGAGCTGCAATGGAGGCAATGACAAGTAGTGTCACTTTTACTGTGCCTGCATTTGGGTCCAGAAAATGCTTCAAAAATCATGCAAAAACTGATGCAACTATTACACAAAAGTGACACAACTAGAAGTTAGCCACGGTTGTGGTGCAGTTGTGGAAGTCATAGTTGTGTCACTTTTGCACCATAGTTGCGTCCCTGTTGTGTCACTTTTGCATCATTTTCTTAACGAACGTGCAGGCACAGCAAAAGTGATGCAACTTGCTGTTGCATCTGTCACAGATCTTTGAAAACACAAGCCCAAGCCTCTACTAAAATAAAATGCTAAAAACCATGCTATTTTCAAAAGTTAATATGTTTTCTGCTTTTCATTTGTTGCTTTCTCCTGTTATTGGTCTATTAAATGTTTCAGAGAACCCCGTACATTTTTTACTATGCCAAAAAGATCCTGACTGTCCTCAACTGACTGCATAACTGTAGTTCATGACATCACAGCCTGTTGTCATGGTGAGCACTATGATGTGATAAACCAAGGGCAATTGGAGACATTCAAGCACTTTTCATACACACTCCTTACACAGACCTTGAACATTTGTTGTAAACCCTGGAAAAGATAACTGAAAATGTAAATAAAAAAAGTGTATTCTTTAGTGAATTGTGATAGCTGCAACATTATGTTGATGAAAGTACATGCTGAAGGGCTGAGCTGACCTTTAAGCAGTTTCAAGGCATCTTCCTTTCCCATAATTGAGAGTCACCACATTTTGTGATGCAGTGTAATAAAAATGATCACCGTTTGTACTTTGCACAATTTGACCCTTGACACTATTAAGCTGAGAAAGAAGAAATCCATATAAATGAGCTGTCCTCTGAGGATTCCTCAGAGACATGCTGTAAAAGACTTGATCAAGTATTTCTTCAGGGTTTGACCTGCCGAGTCATTGATTTTAATGGGGGCTGTATTATTTAAACTAAACAAGGAAAGCCTTTCTCTGGGAATTATGGGTAATCATATGCACCTTGATCTGGTACATACCCAAAGGATAAGCATGCTCTTCCAGTGGTAAGTTTCTGCGTACAAGGTTAGGGTTCGCCTTTTATTTATAGAGAGTGAAGCAAAGCAAAATTTCTGGCAAACCTAGATTCCTTAGGAAATATGTCCACCATCTTTCCAGCACAAGCAAGATCACTGGCAACAGTAACACAGGACAAAGACTCACTACACTGGGTTTTTACCTGTCTAATAAGGAGGGTGGGCAATAAGGATGGTAAAGGTTTAATTGTTGTAGGGCTTCACTTTCCAGAAATTCTGTTGAAAAATGTAGTGTAACTGCATTGATGCTAATGCGCATGTCACAGCTAAAAGGGCAGGTATGCACTTTATAGATTTTTTTATTATAGGGTGACATGGTCCATTTTTTAATAAAATGCTGCCTTCATTAATCTTTGTTGTGGTCTCAGTTTCTTTCTTTGCTGTCTCTTCTTTTGTTTAAAATAATGTTTACATACCTGTTGCTCACTCAGCCATGACTGCTTCTGCAAAAAACAAAGAACATGGACATAATGTAAGCCCAAGTCTTGATGATGTCAGTGACAGAAAAAAAGTCTCAGGCTTGTGTGAGTCTGTTTGAGAGGGCATGTGATGACTTTCAGGAGCGTGGTATACCCACACATTCATGTGAGAGAGGCGAGTGACTGACAGCTTCTTTCAGCACAATTTGGTAATTCAAAAGTCAGAAAATTGGCTCATCTCTCTGTGGTTGATCAGCACAAAAGCAGAGTATTTCCAAGTAATTTTGAGATGTTTCAGCAGTGACAGTCAAGAGTTTTGTGACTGATTGTCACTTCATATGTTTTTTCACAATAAAAAGATTGCAGATTTCCCATAGTTTTAGTCAGTGAGTCTGTTAGTGGATAAGATGCCTCAGTTTGTGTTTTTCTGTCAGGAAAAAAAAAATTGGGCTTCCAGGTTGGTAAAATGTTCTGTCCTGCACCGTGGCAGTGAAAAATAAGCATTTGTCAATGCCAAATGTTGGCTTGCTGGCACTGGCATTGGTGGTGCAGGAGTTAGAAATGCAAAATAGGAATGGCAATGAAGTATCAAAGTAATGCCAACCCCCCCACAGAGACTGAAAGGCATTGCGAGTGTGGCTTTGGGTCAACCATAATGCTTATGCCATTCCACCTCACCCCACCCTGCAGAGAGCGACAGGTGTCAAGGTGTGCATTGGGGTCTTTGCCCTTATGCTCGCCCCATTCCATAAGGGAATAAGCTGAGATGGGTGCAATATAGGAGAATGGGGTGAACGTTAGGGTGACAGAACCCAAGGCACATCTCAATGTCTTTCAGTGGCTGTAGGATGGGAGGCAGGGGTAGAATTCTGCAAACATTATGGCTGATGAACCCAAGTTACGTCCCCGATGCCTGTCACTCTCTACAGGGTGGGTGTATGGTTGGAAACCTTAACTCCCCAGGTGTTTGTTGGTATTTTCACTCCAAATCTTCAACAGTGGCTTCTTGGGACCCCACCTCATGAACAGTGGTGCTGTCATTTTGTTACTCAATCCTGAAAGGTGATTTCGTACAGCAACTGCACCATTGGGAGCCACAGGTGCAGAAACACATTTTGGGCAGGATTCAAAAAATGACAGCTGCACTGGTCATGAGGAGGTGTAAAAAATGGCAATATTGAAAATCTGGACAGAAAATATGAAAAATGTGTCAGCTTACAAGCGTGCATAGATACTGCACAACGCACGCCCACAAAGCAGTCATTTTGGGGATTTTTTTTACCAAATTTTCAATATGGGCATTTCAGAATCTCTCCTCATGAACAGTGGCACTGTGATTTTGTTATTCTGTCCCGCAAGTTGATTTCGCGCAGCATCCGCACCGATTGTGTGCCACAGGTGTGAAAACATGTTTCGGGCAGGATGTGAAAAATGACAGCTGTACTGTTCATAAGGAGGTATGAAAAAATGGCAATGTTGAAAATCTGGAGTGAAAATATTAAAAATTCTTGAAGTAACGAGCATGCATGGAAACTGTGCAATGCACGGTCATGACAGTCATTTTTTGGAATTCTTTTCACCAAATTTTCAACATAGGCATTTTGGGATCTTTGCTCTTGAACAATGTCACTATGGTTTTCTTAATCTGTCCTGAACATTGATTTCCCACAGCGATCACGCCATTGTGTGCCACATGTGCAAAAACACATTTTGGGCAGAATGCAAAAAATGACAGCTGTACTGTTCATAAGGAGGTGTGAAAAAATGGCAATGTTGAAAATATGGTCTGAAAATATTAAAAATGCTCAAAGCTATGAGCGTGCATGGAAACTGCACAATGCTCGCTCATAACACAGTCATTTTTTGGAATCTCTACACCAAATTTGCAACATAGGCTTTTTGGGAGCCCCCCTTATGGACAGTGGCACTGTTGTTTTGTTAATCTGTCCCAAAAGGTGATTCTGTGCAGTGACCACGAAATAACTTTTCAGGATCGAATAACGAAATGACAGTGACTGATTTCATGAGATGGGGGTCCCAAGCACTCCATGTTGAAAATTTGGAGCAAAAAGTAAAATAAATGGCTGAGATATCCACCTAAGTTGCCCCCACCCATTTATGCCGTTATACAGCTTACCGGTATTTCTTCAGTTGAGTTGGCTTTGAAGAGTGCAGACATGGTGAAGGGTGTGGGGAGGTGGGGTGCACAGAGGCGGTGGAAGGGTTGGGAGGGGGCACCACAGACAGCGAGGACCATTTTCTTGTTTACAGGTCAAAATAAAAAAAAACACTTCGGTTTCTTTTTTTTCAGGTAGTACACTGGGAACGCTGGGATGGGCTCCCAGTGTGCCACCTGTTTCTTTGGGGGGGGGGACTGGAGCTGACAGAGATTGGGCACCCCATTAGCAAAGAAAGCGAGTCTCTGTTTGGAAGGGCATGATGTTGAGGGGGATTGGACACCCACCTCAGCAGACAAGTTGAACTGGGGGGGGACATGCCGACAGGAGGACTGGACACCCCCAAAGTCAGCTTCCTAGGGATTGTGAGAGGTGGATGGTGACAGCCACCACCAAATTTATTGTAATGTTTCACCAGGCAAGGCAAATAGGGGAGGCATGTCAGATCTGCCATTGCAATGACGAGCCTGTCTCTTATTGCAGCGGCTGATTTCTTTCAAGTTGGTGGCAATCTCTGAAACTGCTGTCATCGGCAGCAGGCTCATTGGTTGGTGGCTGAGGGACACATTGGCTAAAGCATCCCTCGGATTCACCACAACACTGACACACCTTTGAAAGTGCTAGTACAGTTCTACAACCTCAAAATGTTGCTTGCACATGCATGCACAAGCCAACATAAAACAAGCATTTGTCAATGCCAAGTGTTGCTTGCTGTCATTAGCAGTGGAAGTGCAGGAGTTAAACAGATGCAGTATAGAAATGGCAGTGAAATATTGAACTGATGCCAACTCCACCCCAACCCTGCAGAGATGGACAGGCATTGAGGTGTGCCTTTGGGTCGTCGCCCATAACGGTCATGACATTTCACTTCACCCTACCCTGCAGACACTTACAAGTGTCAAGGTGTGCTTCGGAGTGTTCGGGCCTTACACTCACCTCATTCCATAAGGAAATACATTGAAATGGGTGTAGTATAGGAGAATGGGGTGAACTCTGGGGCCACAGAGTCCAAGGTGCACCTTGATGCCTGCCACTGGCTGCAGGGTGGGGGGTGGAATGGCATGAACATTACTGTTGACAATCCCAAATCACACCCCGACGCCTGTCAATCCCTACAGAGTAGGGCATTATGGTTGAAAACCCTAACACCCTGGGCGTTTCTTGGTATTTTTACTCCAAGTTTTCAACATAGACTTTTTGTGACCCCATCGCATGAACAGTGACACTATCAGTTTGTTAGACGAAAGGTGATTTTGCACAGCGACTGTGCCACTTGGCACCACAGGTGCAAAAACACATTTTGAACAGGATGTGAAAAATGACACCAGTACTGCTCATGAAGAGGTGCAAAAAAATTACAATGTTGACAATCTGGAGTGAAAATATAAAAAAAAATGGTGAAGTCACGAGTGAGGGTAGAAACTGCGCATCGCACACCTATGATGTAATTAGTTTGGGGATATTTTACTGCAGATTTTCAACACAGGCATTTTGGGACCTCCGCTGATGACCACTGTTACTGTGATTTTCTTAATCTGTCCCGAACACTGATTTCCCACAGCGACCACACTATTCTGTGCCAGAAGTGTGAAACACATTTCAGCCAGGGTGTTAAAAATAACAGCTGTACTGTTCATAAGGAGGTGTGGAAAAATAGCAGTGTTGAAAATCTGGACTGAAAATATTATGAATTCATGAACTTATGAGAGTGCGTGGAAATTTCACAATGCACACTCATAACACAGTCATTTTATGGATGTTTGTCACCATATTTTCAACATAGCCAGTAAGACCTCTGCTCATGATCAGTGTCACTGTGATTTTCTTAATCTGTTCTGAACATTGATTTCACGCACTGACCGTGCCACTGTGCGCTACATGCACGAAAACACATTTCAGGCAAGATGTGATAAATGACAGCTGTACTGTTCATAGGGAGGTGTGATAAAATGGCAATGTTGAAAATCTGGAGTGAAAATATTAAAAATGCTCGAAGTTATGGGTGTTCATAGGAAGTGTGCAATGCACGCTCGTAAAATGGTCATTTTGGGGAATGATTTCACCAAATTTTCAGCATAGGGTTTTTGGGGGCCTACCTACATAAACAGTGTCACAGTGATTTTCTTAATCTGTCCTGAACATTGATTTCGCACACCGACCGCACCATTGTGCGCTACGTGTGAGAAAACACATTTTGGGTGAGATGTGAAAAATGACAGCTGTACTGTTCATAAGAAGGTGTGGTAAAATGGCAATGTTGAAAATCTGGAGTGAAAATATTAAAAATGTTCAAAGTTACAAGCGTGCGTAGGAACTGTGCAGCACACACTCGTAAAACAGCCATTTTTGGAAATTTTTTCACCAAATTTTCAACATAGAGTTTTTGGGGGCCTACCTCATGAACTGTGATACTGTCATTTTGTTAATCAGTCCTGAAAGGTGGTTTCACACAGTGACTGCAAAATCATCTTTTGGGACCAAATAACAAAATGACAGTGACCGAGTTCATGAGGTAGTGTCCGAAGAACCCCATGTTGAAAATTTGGTGAAAGTATTCCCAAAAATGGCCAAGATATGCACCAAAGTTGAAAAAAAACATTTATGCCATTATACAGCCTATACAGCATTTCTTCAGTTCGCGGTCGGCTTTGAAGAGTGCAGAAGTGTTTCCGGTCCACCAAAGATTGTCGCGCTGGGCTCTGGAGGTAACTGTGGGGTGAGATGGGGTGCAGGGAGGTGGGGTACACAGAGGGTGGGTGCGGGTTTGGGAGGGGGCAAGACAATCAATGAGGGACCGTTTTTTTTTCATCTAGGTTTTTTTTTTTTTTTTTTTTTTTTTTTTACACAGACGATGCGGGACTTTTGCCACACTGGGGTGGGCTCCCAGCACTGCACCAGGCAGTTTGTTTGGGGGGGCAGTGGAACTGATGGGGGATTGGGTAACCCCGTTAGCAAAAGAGACTTTTGCCATGCTGGGTTGGGCTCCCAGCATGGCAGATGGAAGTTTGTTTGGGGGGGCAGTGGAGCCAACGGGGGATTGGGCACCCCTCTTCTGTAAACAACAAATGGGGGGAGGTGCATTATGCCAATGGGGTTGGGCTACCCTGTCAGCAAATAGAAATATGGAAACATAGACTTTGATGGCAGATAAGAACCGCTTGGCCCACCCAGTCTGCCCATGTCCCTTCCTATTGGATAAGCTGCAGATTCTAGTTAACTGGGGAGGGGGTCATGCCGACAGGGGGATTGGGTACCTGGTTGGCTTTTTTTTTATTTTTTTTTTATTGAAATGTTTCACCAGGAAGGCACACTGAATGGTGGGTGGCGGCTTTCCATCAGCTTCCTGGGGACAGTGAGAGTCCGACGGAGAAGCTTTCGCCATGGGGACACCAATCAGCTGTTTTGGTAGCTTGTAATGCACCGAAACAGCTGATTGTGTGGTGACGTGGCCCAAATTTCCTGACGCATTTAGGCATTCTCCCTAACTGCTGAAAGCAATGTGTTTCTTGCACATGTGTGCAAGCAACACAAAAAGAGTCCTAAACAAATAAAGGCTTGCCATTGCCAGATCAGTATTTGGGTTTGTAAATCTCTGTGTGATTTTCTATCTAGTGCATTCCTAATGTAAAGTACTGTCAGTCCACAGTTCAAAGTATCTGACAAGCACCCAGCACATTTCGTGAATTATATACCCTTTCAAGCCCATTAACAGTAAAGAAAAAACTAATTTAGCATGTGGAACATGCTGGTCATTGGTCTTTTACTAGCTCTGTGTTTAAGCACCTTTACTGAAAGCAGTCTTACAGTCATAAACTAAATACTCCTTTCCATCCAGAGTAGTGATGTGCTCATCCTTCATCAGGTAGAAAATTACTGTTCACCGTAGATGCAGTTTCTATGTTTCCTGGGTGTATGCAGTAATGTGAATAAAATGCCTCACATATGTAAAAGATGCAAATCAATTGACTGAATGTAGAGGCAACACGTAGTTACCATCTAGTTAAAGGAGCAGATATTTTGTATAACATTTCACTCTTTTGCTAATATTTGAAAATGTCCTTGTGAAAACTAAACAGAATAAATAATTTCATGTAATTCCTCCCATTGCCCTATACATAACTTATTAGATTTTCCCTGGTGTCTAGTGGCACCCACACCTGGCTATCCCTCTCAGCACCCACCACCCACACTCTCCCTCAAAACCATAACACTGACATGGGGGTGCCCAATTTACTAGTGTTGCCAACTCCTAGTTTTTTTTTATATATAGCCTGTAACAAAGAAAAGCATCCCTCAATGGCTGTTGCTGGCACCCCTGTAACTGTCCCCCTCACCAACCCTCCCTCTCAGCCCCCATTATCCCACATCCCCCCAAACATAACACTGACACTGGGGTGCCTAATCCCACAGTGTTGCCACCTCATATTTTTTTATATTATATCCTGCAACAAAGGAAAATGTCCATCAATGTCTGTTGCTGGTGCCCCTGTAACTGTCCCCCTCGCCCGACCCTGACTCTCAGCACCCACCACCCCACACTCCCCCAAACATAACACTGACACTGAGGGTGCCCAGTTCCCCAGTATCACCACTTTGTAGTTATTTTTTTAATTTATATATAGCCTGTAACAAAAAAAAGTCCATGGATGTCTGTTGCTGGTGCCCCGTAACTGTTCCCCCCCAATCTGACCCTCACCTTCAGCATCCACCATCCCACCCCACAGACATGACACTGATACTGGAGGTGCCCAATCTCCCAGTGTTGTCACCTGAAATATAGAAAACTGTCCCCCATCATTTTTGGTTTTGTTTTTTAAACCCTGTAAAGCAGAAAACATCTATTGATGTCTGTTGTGCCGTTAGTCCCCCTACTCGATCCACCCACTCAGCACCCACCACCCCACCCCACCCCCAAGCCCTTACTTACTTACCAAGCCTTTGACACCGTAATCTTCTCTGGATGGCAGACACATCTTCACTCTTCAAAGCTGGACTGTGAACTTATGAAATCAAGTATGCAGTTCAATATATTTTAATGGGGTTTTGAACTTAGTGGCATAACTTGGCCATTTTTGAATATTTGTGCTCCAGATTTTCAACATGTCTTTTATGGGACCCCACTTCATGAACAATTACAGTGAAATTAGGCAAATCTGTCCCAAAAGGTGACTTTACGGTCACTGAGCAAAATCACATTTTGGGAAGGAGTTGAAGATTTTCTCTGCCCTTATTCATGAGGTTGGGTCCTAGGAAGGCTATGGCAAAAATCTGGTGTAAAAATATTTATAAAACCACAAAGTTATGAGCCTACATTGAAAATTGCAAACGCAAGCTCATAACTTTGGTAATTTTCAATATTTTGACCCCAAATTTTTAACATAGCAGTTTCTTTACAGCACCTCATGAATGTGACAGCAATCAGTTTTCAAATCCCGGCCAAAAGGTGTTTTCATGTCCCAAAAGGTGATTTCGCAGTCATTGTATGAAATCACCTTTTGGATAGGAGTTGAACATTTTCCCTGCACTTGTTCATGAGGTGGGTTAATAAAAAGGCATGTTGAAAATTTGGGGCAAAAATATTAAAAAATAACAAAGTTATGAGCCTACATCGAAATTATGAACACTGGCTTGTAACTTTGGTAATTTTCAGTATTTTGACCCCAAAGTTTAAACATAGCCATTTTTTCACAGTACCTCATATATGACAGCTGTCATTTTTTAAATTCTGGCCAAAATGTGTTTCCGTACCTGTGTCGCAAAAGATGTTTTGGTGGCACAAAATAACATTTTGGTGGGGATTTGAAAATCTTCACCTACCAGGTCCATTAGGTGGAGTAATAAGAAGGCTATGCTGAAAATGTGGTGTACAGATATGATAAATTGCCCAGGTTATGACTGAACGTTACACTATTTTAACATTCACTCATAGCTTCATTAATTTTCAATATTTTGACTCCAAACTTTCAATATGGCCATTTTTCCACACCACCTCATAGCCATGACATGTGTCATTGTTAAAATCCTGGACAAGATGTGTTTTCGCAACGCTGGTGAGAAATGACATTTCAGCCAATATACTATAAATGGTACATGTCATGTCTATGAGGTAAATCCTAAATTAAGTATCTTCAAAAGTTGGGGTCAAGATTTAAAAAAAAATTGTTTACTAAGCATCAAATGTTCACCATTGACAAATGCTTATTCACTTTTGTGGCAATCAGCATTTATATAGTGTGTGATGCCCACACTGACACTACAACTTTGTGCAATTCCTTGGATTTTTCTAAAACATTAATTACATAGATACGTATACACTGATAACAAAAAAGGCTCTTGGCCCATCCAGTCGGCCAACCCTACCTAATTACTTTGCCTTGCCCCAGGGATCACTTTCTGTTTATGGTGAGTGAAGCAAAGCAACATTTTTGGCAAATGTGATGTTATACAGTAAAGAAGTGAGCAGGTTCAAGTAGCTGCATACAGATAACTGAAGGTTGGCCTGCCAGAGTGTGGTCACATTTTTGTCACTTGAAAGAACCCTTTGCTGATGTCATGTGAGACATAAGTGTAGCAATGAGTGAGGAGGTCATAAAGAAGACAAGTAGGTGACCTGTGAGTCTATGACTTTATAAACTACCTTTAAGCAATTTGTTTCTCCCATCTAGGATAGCTAAGGCCAGTTAAATATGGAAAACTTCCCATTTAATTATCCACAAGGACTTGCACAGATCCTGTGGATAAATTAAGCTTAGACCATTGTTTTCTCTGAAGAGAGACATGCTCTCTGCCCAGAATCAATATCTCTTCAAGTACATGTTCCTCCTTTGTAGTGGCTCTCGATTCCATGGCAACCTTACCTTCAGGGTCTTATAATTCCATTATTGAGTTTGCTGCAAAGAAAAAAAATTGCTTAGCCTCATCACAATCCAAAAAAACGTATTTCATTTCACATCATTAAAGAACTGCTGATGCCTCATGGTCTGGAAAGTGCTGAAAAATATAACATTTAGACACAGTTTGGCTTGTATTTCATATATCTTCAATATGTTTTTCCTCCCCATTATTTATTACTGAGGAAACATGTACAAAATGGGATCTTAATGCTTACAGTTTCATCTAACTCTAAAGTTCATTCCCTGCATGAATTCATAATCCTCTGCTGTGATACCACAAGATGTTGCCATGGCAGTAACTGTGATGTCACAGACAGTGTTTTATGACATCAGCTCAGGAATAACCAACAAGATCAGATGACCTGTTAGGGAGCAAAGAAGCACTTTACATACAAATGATCTCAGTAATGAGTACAGAACTACTGTGAACTATAAGCTGCATTGTTTCTAAATATAATTTTTTTCAGAGTTCTATAGGTGTCGGTAGCTCTTTAAATGTCCTCAGTTTGGCAGGGAAAAGAATCACTGCTACCTAGACCTTCCACATAATTCTCCAATTGCAGAATTTGCAGAGAAAACTACAAAACAATTTGAAGCAGGATAAGCAATGTCCTGTTCAGTGCCAAATCTTACCAACCTTTATTTTTTGTACAGATATTGAATGCAAGTCCACGCACAAGGTGCACTGTAACTAGCTATGCCTGCGAAAGATGCTGAATGGCTAAGGATTTTTACCTCAAGGTGAATAGCCCTGGATTACATGATGTTTCTTCATGTTATTCTTCAGTGGCACGGGGCTGCCATCCGATGTAACTCCTTCATGTATGCAGTGGTACACAGGTGCTGTCGCCCAGGAATTAACCACATAGTTTGATTAACAGAACACAGAGCACTAAATAATATAGGCAATAGACATAAAAATGCAACAAACAGCCCTCCTAGTGAAAGCACCGGAGAGGCAACATTTACTGGGTGTGGGGGGGCAAACACAGAGGAGCAGTGAAATAAAGGCAAACAACGGTAGGTATGCACAATAACAGTTACCAACCCCATCAAGTTCCTTCCTGGCTGATGCACAAGATTAGCATAATGCCTTGTTCTTAGAAGCTAGTATGTGTCTTTAGGCAGTCACTGTTGCAGGTGAATGGAGGCATGGGGACAAAGAGGATTCATAGTGGTACCCCCATGTAAGCCCACTATTATTAATCCAAAAAGAAAAACAATGATTCAATAAAGGTGATGTTCCACAAGTGGCACCAAATTCCCTGATTTTTAGCCAGGTGACCCAGTACTACACAGTTCTAACCTAGGACTTTCCACATGTCAAGAACTATCTAAACTAACTATACCACAGCCTTGAAGAGAGCTGTCCAGTAGAGTTCTGAAGGTTTACTTGTTGTTCCTTACAAGATGTTGTCTGCTGGTTTCTGGAATGTGGGAAACTGGATTGGTTGCTCCTGTGTGGAAATAGCCACAGCCTTCCTTGATCACTACTGGGTACTGTACACTAATAGCCTTTTTCACCCCAGCTAGTGTACTTTCACTGGCACTCTCTCAGTGGTGCTAGGCAGGTCCTGCTGGATACCATAACAAGTGAATGTCTGAACACAATGTGCAGGCAGCTGTCACTGTCTGCTGCTGTGGGTCTCAGTTACATGTAGAGGAATGATTAGGAGGCAAGGCTGCCTCTGTGATTGCTCTGCATGTTTGCAGGTTTTAGTCTTGACCTCAGATCCAGCACCAATGTGCGATGTCAAGGAGTAACTTTCTGTTCTTTGGCTGCCAACATAACAGCCTCCAGAGCAGCCGTAGCTGCACTTTCTAAGCTCTCACTGCCACTGAAGAAACTAGTGCCCTCCTGCTGTTGATCCCAGTCTGAATCCTGACTCTTACAGACACCGGGTGAGGAAGCCATGTGGCAACTGTTCCATTCTGTTGCATACAACACTCCATTCTTTTGGAGCTGTAGCAATGAGATGGCTCCTATAGATGGAGATTCAGGAAAGATTCCGTGTATAGGGCCTACATGCATAAGTTGTCTGAAGACTGACATTTACATGAGAGCTTCCTCAATTAATTTCAGGAGAATAGCTGTACACTTGCTGACTGTTGTCTATTCAAGATTATCTGTTACAGTTCTCATTTACTATCAATAAACCTTTTTTCTTTCCATTGTCAAGAAACATTATACAGAGAAATGCAACTGAAATCACTGTTAGTTTTCACAGTTCTGCTTTTGACCCAGTTCAAAATGCAGCTGCTCTATAGCAGGCAAAATGGCATCCCCCTTGAACAGAACATTGGTAACTGGCATTCAGTATTTGGGATTCCCTTGACTTGGTGCTGAGCTTGTTCCTCTGATTCCATTTAAGTCGATGGGATAGAATTCTCCTAAGACGACATTTAAACTTGCTTTTGTGGGTAATCATAATGCAGTATTTATATCTATGTCTTATTTGAGCTTTACTTATCTTACCCTGGTTAGTTTGCCATGTGTTGGGCAAAGGATTCCAGGGCCAGGGTATTTGGTAAAACAAAGGGATCCTTTTATATCATGGTGAAGAGTGGAGGACCAGTGTGACATGGGCCCCTGTGTGGTGCAGTCACTTAGACACTAGGCTGTCCTTGCTTGCTGGGGGGAGGTGGGTGCTGGTGCCTGGCTCCAAAGATAACATGGAGACATCTCTGCAGAAATACAAGAGCAACCCTCATATTTATTTTAACGCAGCACTACTTCAGGCAAACCTGGTAGCTATTGATGGTACAGTACAGATCACAGCAGATTGCACATCATCACTGATAGACATCAGATTTTACAAAGCAAATGTTACACAATAAGTAACAAATAGAATCGAGAGCCAGAACTGGATTTACAAACAAGCTCCTGACAGGCAGATAAGCCCTGAGAATTCCAGAAGTCCTGAGCAAATGCACATGTTCATTAAAGTTGAGCTGCTGGGCGATGATGATGGAAGGTGGCTTCTGGGAGTCCTGATGTTATTGGATCGTGTACCAACCTGTTATTGTATCTTTTACCAGCAAACACAATATTAGCATCCCTTCCAGTGCGGAAGCTCTGTGGATGACTTTAACCAAATACACACAGCACTTTTATTCAGTTTTTGCCAAATTCATAATGTCAGAAACAAATCCTTTTTCATAAAAGTTAATCATATCAAGTTTACTCAAGATGTCAATCCCGGAATCAGGGTCCTAGGTTTGATACCCTCCAGACCTGTGTGTTAGTCACAAAATTTCACTAGCCACTAGGTGGCTGCCTAATCATCTTACAGAGAGTCTTTTGCCATGGCCAGAGCAGACCTTGGCAAATTTATGGCCTGTTGATCAGTGTACAACTGAGGCAGATGCCGCAGAACCAGAGTTTTCGCCTCGGGATCCATGCTTGTCAGTAAAATGTGTATAAAATGCCAGTGGCACTGGCAATCACATCCACCCCTCTGTGGTAGTAAGGTAAGGTAAATTTTATTTAAAGATGCCCATTCCTGAGGCTCTGGGCAATCAGATAAAAATTCATATATATTCAAAATACATCAACAAAATAACATAAAAACAATTATATACATAATTATATAAAAACATTAAATTGCAGCAGTGGCTTCCTTCTCCTACTTCCTGTAGTCCACCCGAGCTCTTTTCTTCTAGGTTTACTTGTAAGAACAGAGCAAGGAACATTAGTAGAGCAAGGAGAAAGATTAATGCTTCTTTTTGCTAGGCAGATTTACTGTGTATTATTATTTTCTTTTGTGCTCACAAGATGTGATACTGTTTAGTGCTTACATTTTACTGCTGTAATCTTCTCTGATTCAAATTGCTCTTTGCAGGGTATACCTTCTGCTGTATTATTACAGGGTGTGCCTACAGGGTTGCTACTGTTTTGTGCCTACAGATTACTGCTGTAATCTTCTCTGATTCAAATTGTTTTTTGCAAGGTATATCTTCTGTTACTGCTTTATTTTTCTCTGTAACAAAGTGTTTTTTACAGGGTATATCTTATATGAAATTGTTACAGGTGGTGCTTACAGGGTGACAGTTTTATCTATCATTAAGCTAAACTTTCAGGACTACTGCATTTGTTGCTGGTTGATTGTTTCTGCTCTTACCTCCATGTTTTTTCATCCGTGGTTCTTCTTTTTCAGCAGTGGAAAGGCCTACCACCTACCTCCATGCCCAACCACCCCATGCTACACTCTTTTTATAGAGTAGCACAGTCATGACATTTCCTGTAGCAAAGCAGGAAGGGGAGGGTCAGAGGGGTGTCCACACAGTAACCTCACTTACAGGGGCACAAATAATGTAACTTGTTATAACAAGTTACACAAAAATAAAATCTAACTTTTGCTTTCATTTTCCTCCTAATTATTTAGATCAGGTTATAAACTCGGCAACTCAAGTGGAATGGATATTATTATCTGCAGGTACTACAGGACACTTTTCAAATGGACAGTGATACAGGATTTAGGACACTGTCCTACATGCTGGACCATTGGAGATCTAAGGGCTCAGCTCCAGGTAGCACATGCAGAGAGTGCGCACCTCAAATCACATATCCAGGAGGAAATATATTATGAGAACCACCTGTCATTTCCACAACGTCCAACTGAAGCACCTCGACCACAGAGAGTAGTTGGTCCAGGAGGATGGCAGGTGGTTAGGAGAGGCAAATCGGGTGCCCCATCACTCAGTGCTCGCCAATGTATCACCTCCACAAACCATATAAAAACTACAAACAGGTATCTGCCTCTATCTCCAAAATCAAACAAAGGGACAGAGGACACTGCAGAGCAAGACACTGCAGCACAGGAGCTAGCACAACAAAACTCACCCAAAACAGGGTCCAAAACAAAAAAAAGGCAACACAAAAAAAAACACTTCTGATCATAGGGCACTCCATGACTCGAGGAGTTGATGCCTTCCTCCAGCAGGAGGTAATGTTCAGATGTCTCCCAGGTACATCAGCATGGAGAGATACTGACCACATTACTAAAACTGTGCAGGAAGCAGGAGAAAACATTGATGTCCTGGTACACATAGGGACTAACAATCTCTCCAGCCATCAGTTGTGGAGACCAAGGAACACCTGACTAGGCTGGAAGACAAACTGTCATCCGTTCTATCTCGCATCTCCTTCTCTGAGATCCTGCCAGTCTGAGAGAGAGAGGGCAGATGGACAAAACGTCAGAGAAGGAGAGACAGGGGAGCTAAACATGTGGCTCAAGGTCTGGTGCCAGGAAAAAGGACACAAATTTGTAGGTAACTGGCAACAGTTTTGGGAGTGAAAGTTCTTTAAATTTGATGGACTGCATCTGACTAAGGAGGGAGTCAGTGCATTGGGGCAGAAGTTTGACATCTTTGCAGAATATTTAAACTAGCCAATGGGGAGAGGGGTGCAACACCTGATACATCAAATGGGAGGAACACCCCTGCCCCTCAGCTAGTGATCAAACAGGTGTTCAGCATGTTTGTAGTTCATTTGCATCACCAGGTAAGAAAAAAGTTCCAGCTCCCCGTACAACGCGCAGAGGAAATGCAAGACCTCGCCCAACAACTAACGCACTGAAATCTGGCCAATGGAATATTATTAATAATGCCCGCAGTCTGGGAAACAAGATCCCAGACCTGCAGCCAACAATGACAGAGGCTAAACTGGACATAGTAACCATTAGCAAGACATGGTTCACCAGTAACCACACTTGGGAGACTTCAGTACCCGGCTATGTACTGTTCAGACGAGACCGAGGTGCAAAAAGGGGGGGGGGGAGTAGCCCTTTAAGTCAACGAAAATATCAAAGCTACAGAAATTCAGAATACACATAGGGAGCCAGAAGAACTGTGGGTCACCATGGAAACAAGAAATGGAACAGCCATATGAACTGGGGTTGTCTACAGGCCTCCAGACCAGGGAGAGGACATAGACACATTACTGTTAGAAGATATACAGAACATGACAGCTAAAGGGGGAGGTTCTGATAAACGGAGACTTCAACATGTCAGACACAGATTGGTCAATACAAGCAGGAACATCCACCAGAACTAGACACATAGTGGATTCCCTGCTGGGGGAGGGCCTCAAACAACTGGTACTACAACCCACAGAGACAGGGCTATCCTAGATCTAGCAATGGCTAACAGTGAAAGGATCACAGAACTCCAGGTAGAAGGTCACCTGGGGGCCACTGATCATCACATGGTATGGTTCAATTTGGCCACTAGAACTAAATCATCCCATTCCAAGGCAAAAATATGGGACTTCAGAGGAGCTGACTTTGATAAGATGGCCAATAGAGTTAAGTTAGCCCTGGCAAGAAGAAATACAGGTGAGGGGGGTACAAGCAAAGTGGGCATGCATTAAGGATGCAATACTTGAAGCAACATCCCATTGTGTTAAGGAGAAAGGCAAGAGCACAAGAAGGAGGAAACCACTTTGGTTTTCAAAAACTGTAGCAGAAAAGGTCAGAGCCAAAAGACTGGCCTTCAGGAAATATAAGGGAACACAGTGGGATGAAGATAGGGAGGCATACCAAACATCCCTAAGGGAAGCAAGGAAAGCAGTAAGGCAGGCAAAGGCCCAAACCGAGGAAACACTAGCATGAATAGTAAAAGAAGGGGACAAGACTTTCTATAGATACGTTAGTAAAATGAGAAAATCCGGAGTGGGGTATTGCTAAGATCAAGGGGGATAAGGGGGAGTGAGTGGAGGAGGACCAAGGAAAAGCATCTATTCTAAATAGAAACTTCTGCTCAGTATTTACTGAGGAGAAGGTAGGGCTGGGCCCACTGCTCAGCACCATGGACACGGCGGAGGGAGGTGTGCACAAGTCCCTTCACAAAAGAAAGGGTCCTACAAGAGCTCATTAAGCTCATGGTAGACAAGGCAAGGGGACCGGATGGCATACATCCCAGGGTACTAAAGGAGCTAAGGGTGGAACTAGCAGAGTGATTATCAGAACTAATTAGTGAGTCTATGAGCACAGGAGAGGTCCCAGAAGACTGGAGAAGGGTTTATGTGATCCCGCTCCACAAGAGTGGTAGCAGGGAGGAGGCAGGGAGCTACAGACCAGTTAGTCTTACCTCAGTAGTGGGCAAGATTATTGAGGCATTCCTTAAGGAAAGGATAGTGCAACACCTGGAATCCATAGGAGCACAGGATCCAAGACAGCATGGGTTTACAACAGGAAGGTCCTGTCAAACTAATCGCATAGATTTCTTTGACTGGATAACTAGAGTGGTGGAACAAGGGGGTGCAGTTGTTGTCACCTACCTTGACTTCAGCAAAGTTTTTGATACTGTTCTACATAGAAGATTGATTAATAAGATGGGTAGGCTTGGGGTGGGTCAGAAGTTGGTCAACTGGGTGGCAAACTGGTTGGCAGGCAGAAAACAGAGAGTGGTGGTAAATGGTATACAGTTAGAAGAGATGCAAGTCATGAGTGGGATACCTCATGGATCAGTCCTGGGGCCAGTCCTCTTCAATATCATCATCAGTGACATTGCAGATGGACTGAAGGGTAAGGCTTGTCTGTTTGCAGATGACACCAAGATCTGCAACAAAGTAGATGATCCAGATGGGGTTGGCAGAATGAGAAGAGATCTGGATAAACTGACAAAATGGTCAGAAGAGTGGCAACTGGTGTTTAACATGAAGAAGTGCAAGATCATGCATGTAGGCAAGAGAAACCCTGACGCCACCTATAGGTTGGGAGGGGAGTTGCTGGCAATCACAAGGGAAGAAAGAGACTTGGGCATCATCATCACAGATGACCTGAAATCATCCAAGCAGACCACTAAAGCAGTAGGTAAGGCTAGGGGGATGTTGAATTGTATTAGTAGGAGTATCACAAATCATAAGAGACAGGAAAAGGAGGCAGCATAGCGCAGTGGTTTAAGACTCTGAACTGCAAACATGGAGACCTGGGTTTGCAGCCCCCACTTGCATACTGTGTGACCCTGAGCAAGTCACTTAACTTCCTTGTGCTCCCAGGTTGCACCTGTAAACTAGCTTTCAGCTTAGTGTGTCTTTCCTGGTTAAAAAAAAAATTAAAAAAATTAAGAGGGAGGTAATAATCCCTCTTTACAAGACACTGGTTAGGCCCCAACTGGAGTACTGCGTGCAGTACTGGAGGCCACACCTTCACAAGGCATTAACAAAGTGAAGGCAGTCCAGAGAAGGACAATCAAAATGGTGCAGGGACTGCATCAGAAAACGTATAAGGACAGATTAATGGAGCTCAATATGTATACCCTAGAGCAAAGGATGGAGAGAGGTGATATACTAACATACTAACATACTAACTGCCAGCAGATTAGGCCTTATGGTCTATCAAGTCTGCTTGAACCTCAGATCCCTAGTTGGGTGCCAAGGCCCTCCCCCCTCCTTGTGTTCCAGAAACCCCTATCATCCATCCCCACCCCCCAGGGCCAGGCCATCATCTGATACATCTGCTTTCTGTGTCTGTCTCACCCTCTCTTGAAGCCCTCCACTGTGGATCTCTGAACCAGCTCTCCAGGCAGTGCATTCTAAGGGTCCACCACCCTCTCAGTGAAAAACCTCCTCCTCCTCTTTTCCCCCCTCACCCTTCCACCTTCCAACTTCAAACCATGCCCTCTGGTGATACCTCTCTGCTTTGGTCTAAAGATCTCCTCCATGTTTACCCTATTTATTCCCTTGAGGTACTTGAAGACCTCAATCATGTCCCCCTGTCTCTCCTCTCCTCCAATGAAAACAGACAGAGCTCATCAAGTCTGTCCTCATACATCAAATCCCCTAGTCCTCGTATCATCTTAGTTGCCCTCCTCTGTACCCTCTCCAGGAGCTGTATGTCCCTCTTCAAGTGTGGTCTCCAGTACTGTACACAGTACTCAAGGTGTGGTCTAACCAGTCCATTGTACAGCGGCATAATCCCTTCCCTGCTTCTAGAGGTGATCCCCCTTACGATGCATCCCAACATCCTGTTTGCCTTGCTAGATACTCTCCTGCACTGCTCAGAGTTATTCATACATGCATCCACCATGACCCCTAGGTCTTTTTCCCCTGTTGAGGCCTCCAGCGCCTTCTCTCCCAGGGTGTACCTGTGTTTAGGGTTTCTCCGCCCAAGGTGTAACACCTTGCACTTGGTGATACTGAAATTTAATTTCCATGTGTGAGCCCAGCTTTCCGGGGTATCCAGATCCCCTTGAAGGGCCAACCTCCCCTCTTCCCCCTCAACTACTGCTCCCATCTTGGAGTCATCAGCGAAGAGACTCATTTCACACCCTATACCCTCCCTGATGTCCGATATGTACAGTCGTGGCCAAAAATACTGGTGCCCTTGCAGTTTTTTCTAATAATGCACCATTCCTTCCAGAAAATTGTTGAAATTAAAAAATATTTTGGTATCCACATATGTATTTCTTTGGTTTGCAGTGGAATAAAACACAAAAAGCAGAAAAATTTACCAAATCTTAGCTTATTCCACACAAAAATCCTTAAATGGCCTGGACAAAATTATTGGCACCTTTTAGAAGTAGTTAGAAATAATTAGATTTCAAGCAGGTGATTCTCCTTCACTTTGAAATTGAACTCACCTGTGGAGGGTTGAAGGTGCCTGCAATATAAAATCACTCATTCAACCAGTTTGAATAGAGAAAAGGACTCATTCTCCTGTTTTGTGTCACTGTGTGTACCGTGAATGAGCATGGAGAAAAGAAAGACAGCCAGAGAATTGTCTGAGGAGGTCAGACAGAAGATTGTAGCCAAGCATGGCCAGTCTCAAGGCTACAGATCAATCTCCAGAGACCTTGATGTTCCTGTTTCCTCCATACTTAATGTTATCAGGATGTTTAAGGCCCATGGCACTGTAGCCAACCTCCCTGGATGTGGCCGCAAGATAGAAGATTGCAGCATAGGATTGTTCGAATGGTGGAGAAAGCACCTCGATCAATTGCCAAACAGATTCAAGCTGACCTTCAGACACAAGGTACGACATATTCAACTCGCACCATCCGTCACCAACTCAATGAAAGGGGGTTATATGGTAGAAGGCCCAGGAGGACCCCACTGCTGAGAGAGAGAGAGAGAGAGAGAGAGACATAAGAAAGCCTGACTGGGGTTTGCCAAAACACACCTGAACAAGCCAAAATCCTTCTGTGAGAATGTCCTGTGGACAGATGAGACCAAATTAGAGCTTTTTGGTAAAGCACATCATCTCTATGTTTACAGAAAACAAAATGAAACCTTCAAAGAAAAGAACACCTTCCCTACAGTCAAACATGGAGGAGGTTCAGTGATGTTTTGGGGTTGCTGTGCTGCCTCTGGCACTTGGTGCCTTGAACATGCGCATGGCATCATGAAATCTGGAGATTACCAGGCCATTTTGGAGCGCAATGTTGAACCCAGTGTCAGAAAGCTGGGTCTCTGTCGAAGGTCATGGGTCTTCCAGCAGGACAATGACCCCAAACACACTTCAAAGCACCCAGGAATGGTTCAAGATGCTGGACTGTTCTGAAGTGGCCAGCAATGAGTCCAGATGTAAATCCCATTGAAAACCTGTGGAGAGATCTGAAAAACAGCAGTTGGGAGAAGGCACCCTTCAAATCTGGGAGAACTGGAGCAGTCTGCACAAGAAGAGTGGGCCAAACTGCCAGTAGAGAGGTGCAGGAAGCTCATCCATTGCTATAGGAAGCAGTTGATTGCAGTTATTTTGACCAAAGGCTGTGCTACCAAATATTAAGTCTAGGGTGTCAATAATTTTTTCAATGCCATTTCTTTTCATTTTCTGATTTAAAAGGATATATTAAATTCTGAACAAAAACAAAGGTTCTGTAATATTAACAGAGAAATAAAGAATTGTGGAGACCAAATACTGTACTGTTGTTAATTTTAACTTATGTTTAGAGAAAATTGTGAGTTATTTGAAAAAGTGCAAGTGCACCAATATTTTTGGCCACGACTGTATGCATTAACCAGGATCGGACCCAGGACCGAGCCCTGCGGTACCCCACTATCGACCTCTCTAGGGTTCGAGAGCTCCCCACCGACCACTACTTTCTGGGTGCATCCAGCTAGCCAGTTTTCAATCCATCTGACCATCAAAGGGCCTACTTCCAACCCCGTCAGTTTCTCCACCAGACCATTGTGGGGGACAGAGTCAAATGCCTTGCTGAAGTCCAAGAATAATGCATCCACAGGCTTTCCCTTGTCCAGTTCTGATGTTACCCATTTGTAGAACACCACAAGATTGGTTTGAAATGATCTACCTGGCACAAACCCATGTTGCCGACTATCCAGACCTCCCACCTCCTCCAAGCACAGCCCCAATCATTCCTTTAGTATACTCTCCATTAATTTTCCCACCACCGAGGTCAAACTGATGGGTCTATAGTTACCTGGTACTTCCCTCAACCCCCCTATATGGATTGGCACCACATGTGCCTCTCGCCAATCCCTAGGTACCCTCCCTGTCTCAAGTGACCTGTTGAAGAGCTCCACCAGGGGTGCAGCCAGTATGTCCGCCAATTCCCATAGTACTCTCGAATGAATGCCATCTGGCCCAGGAGATTTATCTTTCTTTAGGGCCTTGAGGGCTACCCACACCTTTTCTGTGGAAATAGCATCATCCGTCCCCTCCACCTTACTGACTTTTTGTCCTTATCCTGATGTGACAGCCCTGGGGTAGCTCTCCCTCCCTCTTGCTCCATTTCTGTTGCTCCCCTGATCTGATTCACTACCGCTTCTATCCCTATTGTGCCTTGCTTTGTAGATATCCCATCCCCCTTCCTAGTGAACATAGAGGCGAAGTACTCATTTAATACCTCTGCCTGGTCCCTCGCCTCTTCCACCCACCCTCCTTCTGATCTCAATCTGCCGAGATGGCTCTTAGTTTTTCTCCGATCCCCAATGTACCGGAAGAACCCCTTTTCCCCTCCATGTATCCCCTGTGCCAGCCGCTGCTCTTTACTGGACTTTGCCCCCCTCACCATCCGGGTGACTTTTCTAGATGCAAGATGGTAAGTTTCCTTTTCCCTATCCCCTGTTGTTGTTTTATATTTTTTGTAGGCCGCCTTCTTTTCTCTGACCACTACCTGAACCTCACCGGACCACCAGCTTGGTTTATGTGACCTTGCTCCCTTACGTTTCACCTTAGCGCAGGTCCTGACTGCCTTATGAAGTCCCCGTTTTATGACCTCCCATCTCTTTTCTATATTTGTCATTGATGTAATCCCCTTCAAACGATCATTGAGAATATTTCTCATGCCCACAAAGTCTGCCCCCTAAAGTCCACTGCCAGTGTCCTAGGTCTCTCCCCCCTCCCCCCATGCTTATTTGAAACCAGACAGTATTATGGTCACTCCCAGTTAGGGGATCCTCTACAACCAGATCCCTTACCAGATCCCCATCTGCCAGAACCACATCCAGGACATGCTCCTCCCTTGTGGGCTCCATCACATGCTGTGTTAAGAACACATCCTGGAAGCTGTCCAGCAGCTTCTGCTCCTTGGCCACCTTAGAGGACATGGTTCCCCAGTTGTACCTGGCATATTAAGGTCCCCCATCAATACCACTCCTTCCCCTTTTGGTCCACACTGGGCAATGATGTTGTCCAGCAAACCATCCTCCAGAACATCACCCATCCCGAGGGGCCGATATACTACACCCAGCTTGAACTTACCTCCTGCTGAGGTTCGTAAGGTGACCCATAAGGCCTCCACGTTTCCCTCTGCCTCTTCTACCCTAGAAATTTCTATGTCATCTCTAATGAACATAGCCAGTTCACCCCCTCTGCCCTCCTTTCTATCCTTCCTAAGCATAGTGTACCCCCACACGTTTAGGTCCCAGTCATGGTTTTTGTTCGCCCACGTTTCTGTGACCACCGCCACATCCACCACCCGCCCCCAAACAGCATGGTCTGGAACTCTGGCAACTTGTTTCCCAAGCTCCTGGCATTTACTAACACCACCCCCCACCCCTTATCCCTGATCCCCTTTGTCGAACCCCACCCAGGTTCCTTATACTTCCATACTCCCTCTGCTCCACTGAAACCTCCTCCCCCAGTTTGCTTCCCCCTCCCCCCCTTGGGTTTGAAGGCTACTCCCTCATCTGGAGGAGAGGGCTTCTGGTCAGCCCTCCTTATCCCCCCACCCTTATGATCAAAACATTCAAACACCTTAAGGGCATTAACAAGGTGAAAGAGTCTAACATGTTTCAATATAAGAAAAATAGTAGGACAGGAGGACACAGCATGAGATTAGAGGGAGGCCGATTAAGGGGTAATGTGAGGATGTTATTTTTCACAGAAAGGGTAGTGGATGCATGGAACAGCCTACCTCAGGAAGTGGTGGATATAAATACAGTGCAAGGCTTCAAACAGGCATGGGATAGGCGTAAGGGAGCAATACAGATGAGTATGAATAGATAGGCCATTGACAGAGTAAAGGGCTATGGCACATCCATAAGGTATACAAAGAAATGGGCAGACTGGATGGGCCTTGTGGTCCTTATCTGCCATCAACTTCTAAGTTACTATGTTTCTATGTTTCTGAGTTTCACCTACCCAATGTTGCTTGGATTTTACTACAGAGGGGTGAGCTCACTGGAAACCCCTGGGCCTTCACTCTACTCCTCTAGTTCTCCTCTGATCCACTGGAAATCAATGCCATCCACCTAAGGGGTTGGCTGACAGGAAACCCTGAGACCTGGAATCTCAGGCTCTTGTGGTCCATGCCCCCAAGTACTTCCTGTTCCAGAAGAGGAGACTGACTGAAGCCCAAGATTTAAGGTGGCTCCCCAACTTACCATGGGTTACATTTATAGCCAGGTCTACTGTTTAGAAGATAAGGGCTGAATCAACTTTATATTAAAACCTTTTCCAAAATATTCTTCTTGATACAAAGGCATTGTTAAAGTTCAGTTTTATTCACAAGACATGTTTAAAATCATGCAGTTTATACACATGACACATATAAAAATAATTATACAAACAATAAAATTTGACAAAAGCAGATAGTCTATCACATTAGTCTTAAAGAACCAAGTATTAGCTGATACATGGGATCTCAGAATTAAATGGTATCAAAAAGCATACATTGGCGAGACCTAGCATCTTAGTTTAAGCAAAATGTTACATGCAAACATTGCAGAGGCAAAAAGTACTGGTTTAGTTTGTGCAAACAGTAATTTTTCTATACCCCACTGAGTTCTATTAGCACTCACAGCATGGTATGTAAAAAGGCACAAGAAGTCACGCCTTACCTTCACAGAATTTCTTTTCGTTCATACAATGAGCAATTCCCCAAGTCAACAGCAACTTATCACACAGCTGTAAACAGCTTTGAAAATAGCTCAAGTTCCTTATCCACAGTAAAGCATTCACTTTTGTCTGTCTTCCTACAATTCAGTTCCCTTATGTGTTACATGGAGCAGTGCTGGTGAGACATTACGAGAGCATGTCAAGGATGATATGCAGCTGCACCAACTGACATTTCTGCATGAATATGCTTTCCTAAAAGCTGGAAACATCACATAATACTACACCTTTTAAACTGGTAACCATGGTTACCACATGACTTCATGTGGCATTCAAAAATACCATATCCAGTTGCACGTAAAAAAAGTGCTCATACACACATAATGTGATAAAGTATACAGAAAAATGTCTACAACTAAAACAACTCTGAGGCAAGTGTATCCAAGTATTTTTGCTAAAATGTCAGCAATTGAGCCATTTTCAAAGCTGTTTACAGACATGCAGCATATCACCATTGCTTTGGGGTACAGCACACTGTATGAAATAAAAGAAATTCTGTAAAGGTAAGACATGACTCCATGTGCCTTTTTACAAACTATGCTGAGAGTGGTAATAGAACTCTGTGTGAAGCTTGAACTCTAAGCCCTCAATTGTGCACCACACCTAGTTTGTGAAAACAGACTATAAAAGTCTGCAGACCTAAGTAACACTTGCATTCTAAGTTCAACAGTAATTTTCTATTGTTCCTTTATAGGACTCACATGGGCAGTTATTAAATAGAGGAATAATCCATTTATTTATTTTTTTTACTTAAGAAGGACACTCAAAGAGTACATGTCAAACTGCTAAATTATGATTTTGGTCACAAATCGAATAATTAGATTGTGAAATCAGATTCAAAAAACTCACCTATCCTTTTCCCTTGGCAACAGACCCAATCTAAAACTAAATGGTGCTTTCCTATGCTCCTGCCTTTTGTAAAACTTTAAATACATACTGTAGTTGAGCCAAGAATGCTTCTATTTTATTGAAAGATTTTCCATACGGGAATATCAGTAATCCTTTCCATCTATTGTTGCCTAAAATAATTTGTTGGCAGAGAGGGGAGTGGACGTTACGGTGGTCACAGAGACATGGGCCACACCAAACTATGACTGGGACCTCTTGGTCCCTGGGTATAAATTATACAGGAGGGACAGGGTGGTAGGAAAAACAAAGGGGTGATACATCAGGGAAGGTATAACGAGTATGAGGAAGGAGTCAGAGGAGGGGAGGGTGGAAGCAATGTGGATTCAGTTACTTTCTAACAGAGGGAGGAAGAAGAGGATCAGGGTCATTTAGAGACCACCCAACTAGGAGGAGGAAAGAGACAGGGAATTGAACTTGTGAATACTGACTGCAGTAGGGAAGGGAGAGGTAGTAATAGTGGAAGACTTCAACCTGCCCAAGGTGGACTGGAGGGTACCAGCCACAACCTGCGCCAGGAGTCATGGGATCCTAGATGTGATGCAAAGTGGGTTCCTAACTCAGGGTATCATAGAACCTGCCAGGAAGAGGGAAATCCTTGATCTAGTGACAACAAATGTGGAGCACGTCCAGGATATGAAGGTTGAGAAGCCCCTGGGTGAAAGTGACCATCGCACAGTGTGGTACCAGTTAAGTAAGTAAAATTTTATTTTTAAAAAGGCGCCCTTCCATTGCTCTGAGCACTTTTACAATAAAAGTGCAGACAATAATAAACATCTTAAAATACATACCATAAACCCCTTAAAACAACATACAAATTCAAACCTATGTTCCTAAAAATGCTTTTCCAAAGAAATGTTTTGAGGGACCTTTTGAACCCCTCTACGGTCAGGCTCTCACGTATCTAAGGCCCCCACTAAGACTAAAATCCTGGATTTTAGTAACGCAGACTTCAGAAAGATGGAGGTGGGGGTTGCTAAGGAGTCACCTGACGTGCATCTGCATGGTGTGGGGGTGGACCAAAGATGATCCATCATCATGGAGGAAATAACAGTTACCACAGAGGAATGTGTTAGGCTCAAGGGGGAAAACTCAAGGGCCAAAGCATCCAGCTGCTTAAGTACAGAGGCCACCCAGGCAGTAAGGCACAAGAGGTCAGCCTACAAGAAATTCAAGAGCACCAAGAGGGAGGGAAACAGGGTGGACTACCTGAAGATGGCTAGTATAGCAGGTAAGGTAATCCAGCAAGGTAAAGCTCAGAAGAAACTACAGCTGGCTGAGGGAATAGAAAAGGTACAGAAGGCCTTTCTTATTGCAGTAGTGAGATAAAGGACAAAAGAAATAGGATTGTTAGGCTCAGGTAAGGGGACAGGTTGGTGGAGGACAATGGGGGCAAAGCAGAGGTAGTGAATGAGTACTTCTGTTCCATTGTCACCAGGGAGAAAAATGGTCTGGTGCCACTAGGGGGAAGAAGAGGAGCAGGGAAGGAGGAGCACAGATGTAGTGATAGAAGTGGATAGGATGAGGACAGGGCTGCTAGCATTGTGGGTGGACAAATTCCCGGGCCCAGACAGCATAAACCCAAGTGTACTGAGGGAATTGGCAGAGGAGCTGATAGAACCATTAGCTGACCTGTTCAATAGTTCACTGTAGTCAGGTGTGGTACCACAGGACTGGAGAATGGCACATATAGTGTCCCTCCATAAGAGTTGTCCCAATGATGACCTACGGAACTACGGACTACTAAGTCTGATCCCAATTGTGTACAGGCTAATGGAGACCATACTTAAGGAAAGAATGATCAAATACCTAGATGAGCTTGGTCTCCAGGATGTGAGGCAGCACAGGTTTATGGGAGGGAGGTTGTGTCAAGTGAACCTGATTGACTCTATTGACTGGGTCACTAAAACAGTGGACAGGGGCCAAATAGTGGACATCCTTTACCTGGACTTCAGCAAGGTTTTTGACTCTGTACCCCACAAGCGGTTGATCGGGAGGTTGGTGGATCTCGGGGTTCGAGAGAAGTCTACCAGATGGCTGGAAAACTGGGTCTGGGGCAGGACCCAGAGAGTGGTGGTGTGGTGGTGGCTATCTAGCACCAAGGAGGTCACAAATGGGGTTCCACAGCAATTGGTGCTTGGACCAGTGCTGTTCAATATCCTCAACAATGATACTGGTGATGGTATTAAGGGCAAAATTTGCCCATTCACAGACAACACCAAGCTCTTTGGGATGGTAGACACAGCAGAAGGGATAGGAAGGAGGATCTGGAAAAACTTGAGAAATGGTCCAAGACTTGGCAGGTTGGCTTCAATGTAAAAAAATGCAAAGTTATGCACACTGGAGCCAAGAACCCCAGGACTGAATACAGCCTGGGAGGGGTCAGGATATCCACATCAGTGGAGGAAAAGGATCTGGAAGTGATGAGCACTAGTGACCTGAAGCACTCCATACAGTGTAGGAAAGCAGCAGCAAAAGCAAATAAAATGTGGGCTGCATTGCTAGAGGCATCAGTAGCAGGTGAGAGGAGGAAATACTATCCTTGTACAGGTCATTAGGGAAAGGGAAAATTGTTTAACCATGAAAGGCACACTAAGCCAGATCTTGTTTCCAGGTGCAACCTGGGAGCACAAGGAAGTTAGGTGACTTGCTCAGGGTCATGCAGTATGGAAGTGGGGGCTGAGAATGAGATTCAAACCCAGGTCTCCAGGTTTGTAGTGCAGTGCCCTTAACCACTACTCTATACTGCTTCCATTAGTGAAGCCACATCGGGAGTACAGTGTACAATACTGGTGTCCATATCTTAAAAAGTAATTCTAGCAGAGTAGAACGTATGAGGAGAGGTTGGAGGCCCTGAACATGTACTCCCCGGAGGAGCAGAGGGAGAGAGGGGACATGATTGCGAGCTTCAAGTATCTGAAAGGAATACATAGAGTGGATAAGGAGGGTCTCTTTAAGCTCACTGGAAACCAAAGTATGAGGGGACACCATCTCAAGTTGGGGGGTTAGGAGGGAGGCTTGGAGGTACTTCTTTGTGGAGAGGGTGGTGGCATGTTGGAATGTGTTTCCGGAAGAAGTGGTTTCAATCAAGACGGTGGGCAGATTCAAGAGAGGCTGGAATAGATTAAGAAGAAAATAAGGGTCAAGGGAGGGGGAGATGAAGAGGAATGGTGGATGGAGAAGGGGGCAGGGTCACTAGCTTAAGCTGAGGACCCTGCAATATGAGCAGACTAGATAGACCAAATGGCCTTATTCTGATGGCTTCTTCATATGTTTGTATCGCAGAATTCATACATTGCTCAGTATTACAAATTGCAAAATCTGACCATAAAGGCTCTAAACCAATTTGTATAAATTTTTTATTCAACACCCAGGTGTCTGTCAGTCTGTGGAGGATGGGTGTGTGGGTTGTGTGTGTTGGGGGGTTAGGGGCTCAATCCTAATGTTTCATTTCCTCACTTTTGTGACTTTAACCCTAACTGATACATTAAACGCAGCTTTTTGCCATATATATATATATATATATATATATGCTGCAAAGTTTGAAGAAAGGCAAAATCAGAAATGCACAACGCAGACAGGAATCCATTATGAAAAGGAGAAGAAGGAGGAATAATACCAAAGATGAAACCATTTAGGATAACTTTTTGCTGGACCTAGTGTGTGTTTTAGAATCACACCTTCCCCTCTTTTTTGATGTGAAGGGTTCCAAATTTAGTTCCTCATTCTCAGATGACACAGTTGGTAGTGAAGATGTAATGGACACTGCATCAGATTCATCCCCATCTTTTTTTTTTTTTTTTTTACAATTTTTGGACAGGAAAGACACACTAAACTGAGGCTTGTGTTCAGGTGCCTCCTGGGAGCACAGGGAACTTAAGTGACTTGCTCAGGGTCACACAGTATGCAAGTGGTGGCTGTGGTATTCAAACTTAGTTCTCCAGGTTTGCAGCTCAGTGCTCTTAACCACTACGCTATACTGCCACCTCATCTCCATCAGCTTCTGAGTCTCTCCAGTTCTTTTGTCTTGCTCAGGGTTCAGACTTATTACTGAGTTCCACTGAATCCCTCTACTGCAGTTTCATCTTAGGTCGCTGAGATTTTGAGTCTATTTTTTCTATGGACTATAGTCATCCCTTTTTCTGCAGGCTGAGTAGGGGTGTATGTCAGTATTGGGTTGTTGAGATTTGTGCATGAACCCTCCTTCAGGTGTACTTCCCAGAACCACAGAGCCTTCCATAGTAGTGTCTTCTTGTGCAGGAACCATGCTGGAAGAAGTGTCAGGGGCTGTTGTAGGATGGACCTCCAGTTGAGAATTCTGGAGGACATGTTCTAAGGTGTTATCCCAGTAGTGGTTGTAGAGGAACTATCTGGATTGGGGTGCCACTGAGGTGGATCAGATGGGGGAGTAGACTCTGGAGCTGTAGGGGCAGGAGCCAGAGCTGGAGCTGTGAAGTTGGACTTCCATGCTTGTGCCAGGCTGGTATCTTGGCTTGTTTGCTCTCTGCCATTGGGAGCAGCACAGGGACATGTCCTATGTGCATGCCATGGTTCCCCACAAAGATTATATCTTAGTTTGTACTTACAACTTAGGCTCACATGGCTGAAGGCCGAACAAAGCCTGCACCAGAGCTGGTCACACATGCTGCTGAAGTGCACGAGAGCCACATTTGTAACAGACTTTCAGCTGTCCCAGTTAGAAGATAATGACCCAGTCTTTCCCAGTGAAGAAGCTATTAGGCAGGCAGTGCAATCCACTGTTGGTCTCTCAAAGTTGTACCTTGAATTTCCACTCCGAGTCCAGGTATGTTCAGAATCATAGATGGGTTCTGGATGTCCTTGGACATCACACTTCTATTGCAGCACAAAAAGGATATGAGAAACATTGACCCCCCTCATTCCAGAAGAGAACTGCAATGGTTTTGATGGTGGGTTTATTTAAAAGGATGACTGTGAAGGGGTTCCAAAGGGCTAAGTTTTTGACCACTGAATATTTCCTCTAGAACCTATCAAGAAGCTGTGGTGTTTTGAAACATATGTTGGAGATGGGTTCACCTGAAATATGGAATGGAGGATAGATCTCTTGGGTGACAAACTTCAGTGAGTCCTTCAACAGCTTGTCAGCTACAAAGACTCTATTACGAATAGAGTCTGTGATACCCCTATATGTTAATCTGACAGCATTACACCTTCTGGCAGACTCAAGTCTGTTTTTAGAGAGGTCCATCATGGTGGGTCAAGGTTGTGTCTCGGGCTCCTCATTGTCCTACTGGTTAATGGAGTTGCCTGAAGCAGAGGAACTCAATACTGAAATGTGATAGGGGGATTTCTTGGCAATACTTGTCTTCCCCTCTCACTCTTTATTTCCTTCAGGGTTACAGGCTTCTCACTTGAAGCTGTCAAAAGGAACTCCCTCAGCCTGAGTATGGCAGTCTGACAGGTTTCACTTGTCCCTAGAAATGTCCTGAGAAGGACCAGAATTTATCTTCTGTGTTCAAAGGTCAAAGATTAAATCACCATGTGTGGTAGAACCAAAAATAGCAGACTAATGTTGAAAGTCATGAATGTCTGCATTCAGGATATTTATTTTTATTTTATTTAGTTTTTGTTGACCGGGTAAGTGTACTACACAAATCCTACCTATTTTCAGGCACGACCCAGGGGAGGGGGAATACAGATGAATGCCAACTGACCTTGAACCAGATTAAGCTGTTGGTGGTATTTTTAGTGAATGAGGGAAATTTGGCCAGGACACCAGGGAAATTCCCCTACACTTGTCGATAAGTGCCATGGGATCTTTAACATCCACCTGAACTACCACCAATCCAGGCAGATGGGACCTCAGTTTAACGTCTCATCCAAAAGACGGCACCTCAGAAGTGCAGCACCCCTCTCATGCTGCACTACAGTATCAGTACTGGGATATTAACCCAAATGCCAGTTGTAGGAACCGAACCCACAGCCCTCTGATCTCCCAGCCTCAGAGGTGAGTGTGCTACCTACTGAGCCACTGACACTGGTAACTGGAGCCACTGGAGCCACTAATATCAAGAAGTGCAGCAGGGGATTCAGGCAGCCATGAACTGTTATCGAAATGGCTTTTGGTATAGGAACTGTGTCAGTCTGTAATGTGGGATCATTAGTAAGTGCAGCTGATACGGCTATCTGAAAACTGCATTAGGGGTTGTATGCAGTTTGGGAGTATGCCCAGTGAAGTTTTCTGTGGAAACCTATTTTGGGGAGCCAGTACTGGCAGAAGAAAGTGCTGTTTGCCTGTTTCCACTTTGGGGAGATGACACAGGATTTAAAGACTAGGTGGAAGCACACTGTGAGAACCTTGGGCACTCACCTGTCTAGCAGCAGCAATGATATCGGAAGCCTTTAGGACATCACCCACCAACCATTTTCCCTTGGGAGATTTTCTCCAGCCTGCAATATTCACTCCATGGACCACTCACTGGAAGACATCTGGCACAGGGTCAGACTGTCTTTCTATAGGCCCAGTAACACATCAGCTGGAGCCTTGGTTTCTTCAGGGACAGAACCTGAACTTTGTTCGTGATCATAGTCTGGGTTTTCTTCAGGGCTAATAAAGTACATAGAAGCCGATACATTTTCTGTGTGCCTGCTGATTAAGGAATACCAGCAGCTGGAGGGTTTGACTTACTGATAGGCTTGTCAGTTTACATTGTTGCTGCCACTGCAGGAGTGGCATCCTCTTCAGATAAAACCTGCAGTAAAAGGACTCTTCTTTCAGAGATACCAGCCACCAACACATGGTCATCCAGAGTTTCTTCAGTATCAGGTACCATCTCGTTTACTACTGTAACATTTTGGTCATCATTACCTTGATGCAGAGGGTTATCAAACATAGGAGAGGGTTCTACACCTGCCTCCTCCATACCAATGTTCATTCCTTCTATCTCAGGTTTTAACATACAGTTCCTCATTGGATTGTCAGGAGAACACCAAGAAACAGCAGCTTGTCCATCTCCTTCCATCTCCTTCTCCACCTGGGTCTGTCATCTTGGCAAACTGTAACATGAACAGAGGTTCCCCCTACTGGCAAGAGTAGGATAGTTTCCCCAGTGTCATGGCTAACATTCCACCATTGATAAAGCAGGTCCAAGTAACACCCCACCCCTAGAACGCACCTGGAAATAAGCTATCACAGCTAAGTGTGTCAAAAATTACCAATAAATAAATAAAATAAAAAGACTATAATGCAGATCTGTGGTCAAAATGTCAAAAAAAAATAAGTTGAAGAAATGTAGAATTTTTCCAGCATTTCCTCATAATTTTATTTTTACAGATTTTGGCCCCAGATTTTCAACATAGCCCTTGTGTTACTCTATCTCATAAACATGACAGGTGTCATTTTTCAAATCCCCTCCAAAACATGTTTTTGCAATGCCTCCGCAAATCACCTTTTCGATGCGATTTAAAACATTCCACCGTCTTGATTATAACATGAGATCAGAAAAAGACTATGTTGGATATTTGGGGTCAAAATCATAGTTATCATAGATTTGTACAAGCATTATAGGCAATAGAGCCCTTTCATTGCTCGCCCTTTTCTCAAGGGGAACAGCCCACCACCAAATTTTTTAAGCAGTATTCATCTAATATAGTCTTGAAATCTTCCATGTTGTCACAGCCTATGACTTTCAATAGCAAACTATTCCAGAGGGACACCACTCTCTGGGAGAAGCACATAGCTCTCCTATTGGTTCAATTTAGTTCCCCTTTAGCTGGAGTCCATGCCCTCTTATATCTCTATGAACCTCTCTCATTTCAAACTCCAAGCAGTCCACAAATCCCCATTTACAGAGCTTACTGAAAATGAAATATTCAAAGAACAGAAATCCATCAGTCATGCTTTACAAAAGCATCATTCTATCAGAGTGTAATGCCCCAGAGATATAACATTATGCTAATGTTAGAACTTAGAAAACAAGTTCAAACTGCACTGTGGTCACGCTACCCCTGTTTCTCTGCTGAAGACAGCAGTCATCACAAAGTCAGCTCCAGTCATCTGGTCAACAAAGTTATTACGTAGTTTTTATCGTCTTTTTAAAACGAGGTAAGTTTCTCAATACTTTGCATTAGTTAGGGTGTTTATTTATTTATTTAATATTTTGAGTTTTTCTCCAGTTCCTGATCAGTTCCAGGATACAGAGAAGGATACATTTGAAACACGGTTCCCACCATGAGGGAACCAGCTTCATTTAACTAAAAACATTATAAACCACCAAGATTTTTTATTATTTCAGCAGTTTCTGATATAAGTTACACTTGCTGCCTGCTTTTAGAGAACCAGACCACCTTTTTGTCAAATAATCAAACCGCTTTGGTTTATAGTGGTGCCTCACTATCTGAGAGGAGGAGGAAAATAATTTAACTATTCCATTTGTATACTGACAACCAAATAGTGTTTTTTTTTAAAAGGTCTTTCAGTGATCAGTATGACTGATAGATCTAAAATGCAAACAGGACCAACAGGCTTTAAAAATTGTGTAAATTGTTTTCAGCTTCTGACAAGGGAAGACTGCTACAATCTCTGTTCTAAGTGCCTGGGTCCAGATCACAATTTTATCACTTGTGAACCCTGTAAAAAGTTTTGCTCTAACACCCAAATAAAAAAAGGCTTTTAAAAATATGAATTCATCACACCGGTGACCCATGTTCAGGAACGAGCACAGGTTGCTCAGCGGCGGCCAGGGGGGTGGGCTGAGAGTGGCCACCAGGCAGCTCTCCTCTCCTGTATTGGAGAGGTAGGCCTTCCCAGCCCTTGGCTGCTACTGAGTGGAGGCTCGATGGTAGCATTGGGAAAATTGGAGGCTGGTGCTAGGCAGAGTGGGAGGAGCAAAGCCGTTGTTGGTTCTGGCACACATGCGCACCTCCACACACATGTGCGACCATGCATTGCCGAGGCCTCGGAGAGTAATGGGGAGGAAATGGGAGGAAAAACTCCTGGAGACAGGATGATGTCCAACCTCTCACAGGCTCTGCACCAGTGACTGGGCACATGCCATGGTCCTGTGGTAGAGGACATCGATGCAAGGTATGTCCCAGAGGAGCCGGGTGATGGGTCTGGAGGGGGTGAAAGATGGAGGATAAAAACAAAATAAAAAAAAGAATTTATAGCTTCTCAGTCTGCTTCTATGTCCCCAAAGCACAATAAAAGCTCAGAGGGAGTTCCTAATGATGGTGAAAACATGCATCAGAGGATTCTTCTCCACATAAGCAGCAGCAGTCACTGTCACAGGGGATAGATGAAAAAGATACAGCTGCTCAGCCATCAGATAAGCATGGTAAAGATTCTAAAGATACCAGGATGTCCAAAACAGGGGACCCTGATTTCAGTGATGGCAAATATACAAATTAAAGAGCCTCAGAGCAGTTACTGGAACCAGTGCCTGCCAAGAAAAAATCAAAAAGAAAAGCATGTCCAAGACACTCCTCCTGCAAAGCAAAAGGAGCAGGCAGTGCACCAAAAACCATGCCCTCAGCAGTGAAAATGAGCAAGGTATTACAGTTTTTCCAAGCCTTCAAGGCAATTGGAAACTTCCTTAATACGCCTGCCAATACCCCCACTCAGGTTCCAGACCACTTGTCTGTGGAGGAGGAAGATTTTGTATTATGAGGAGGAGGGGGAGGAGGAAAGTTAACCTATAGAATCTGACAGTTCATCTGACCAAGAGTTTGGTTCACCTCCTAGGCCCACAGAGGATCATACCTCTTACTCCATGTTTACATATTTATTGAATTTTGGTAACCGGGTGAACCCACTGATACATGACAGTCCCTTTTTCAGTGGCGACCTGGGAAGTGCAGTAGATTGACAGTGCCATGCATTGACATCAATGCATGCACTAAAATATTGAGAACATACAAAGCAAAAAAATTCAGGACAGGTGTCTATGAGACAGCAGACAAAAACAGCTCAAGCTAAACTAACAAATACTGAAGCAAAATATATTTGGATCAAATACTACAGTAATTTTAGCTCAATCAAATACAGTCACAGATAATTCAAAGACAGGCAGTAATTGGAGTACACAGTTACCTTACACAATAAATCATGGATGAGGTCAGAATTGGTATATCAAGTGTTCACTAAATATCAAATACTAATTGCAATTAACAAAATAGAACCTGCAGGAGGAATAACCAGGCATTAGCTAAGGTTGAGCATGATTTATCAAGGAAACATAGGTTGGCAGGAAGGAAATTGTCAGACAAAAGGAGTCAGAGAAAATAGTTGCATTGTGTGGCAACAAAGAGAGATTGCATATTCGACTGGAAAAGTGGGAGAGAGGTGATGGCGAAAATGGTTGGGGGAAGTGTGTTCCAACAGGACACAGCCGAGAAGGCAAAAGACCTCCAGGGCACAGCTAGCCAAGTGTTAGGTAATAGAAGACGGGGCAGTGAGGCAAATCTGAGAGGACACCGTGGGTGCTTATGTTGCACTATGCCAGCAAGACAGGGAGGAGTATAGTGGTGTACCAACTTATGAGTGAAGCTTAGGGTGGCATACCGTAGTTTCAATTCATAAGGTAGCCATCCAAGGAAAGATAGGACATTGTAGTGGTGATGACGTACATTGTTCCCTGAAGCAAACCTACCCACTCTATGGTAGACCTGAGTGAGTCAAGACATGATGGTGGAGGAAGTAAGGGGGGGGGGCTGCATAAGTTAAGAGAAGGAGGAGGGTGGAGGACACTATCTTGTGGCAGGAGATCAGAGTGAGGAAGGGACAAATTTGGTATAAGATACCAAGCTTTTGTTTTAGAGTTTTGGTGAAGACTGATACATGCAGGTCAAGAGAAAGAGAGGAATCAAGGTTGACATCCAAGTATTTAAAGGATGTAACCATTTTGAGAACAGCCCCTGTTCAGGAGGGAACAACCAGAGAGGGGAGGGGCATGAGTTAGGCTTGGAAAACACCATACACTTTGTTTTTTTAGTGTTATGTACAAGCTGTTTTTTTTTTTCAATTTAATATACTTTAGTAAAACAATATAGAAATACGTACACAAACAATCCCCCTGCAGCTTCACTCTCCCTTTCAAAATAGAGGTGAAAAACCAAATGAGCATGAATGGGCAGACTGGATGGGCTTTGCTGTCCTTATCTGCCATCAACTTTTATGTTTCTATGTATGTAAGCTGTAATAGTACAATTGCAAGGCCTAGCATATATGTCAGCTTTAGTCAGCATTGATGAGGCCTAATCCATCAAAGTAATCTAACTCCTATATACCCCCTTCCCCTCTCCCCATCCCCACCTTCCTCCCCAGAGCATCTATGAGAACACCGGATGGCTAGACAGACAGAAGTTAGACCAGCAACTCTATTCCTGTAACCTCAGAATGCAGGCACCAATGGGAAACCCCACCCTTCCACCCAGAAGCAGGTTATTCTATTGACATTTCAAGATAGGGAGAAGAGACAGTAGTGGGATCTATTTCCTACAGAATGCCTCCTGGTGATTCATCCTCCTAGCGATATGTTGTTCCATCTCGAGGGCTTGTAACACTTCTGAGTGCCATTCTCTTAGGGAAGGTTGGATTTGATCTAACCAATGTCTTACTATAATTAGTTTAGCCACCACTGAAATTAGTGACATATAGGCCTTATGACAAGCTAACATTCCTTTGGGGAAGTGACCCAACAGACATATCTGTTGGGTAAAGTAAGAATCCAGTCCCAATGTGGGGTCCAGAGCATCCCATATTGCTTGCCAGAAGGAAGTCACCAGGGCACAATCACAGAGAATGTGTTTCAATGTTCCCTCTGCGTTCCCACATCTAGTACAGAGTGGAAATGCTGTCTTACTCATCCTATACAGTCTTGCAGGAGAGAAATAGAGGTTATGCAAAATACGGAATTGCAAAAAATGCAGGCAGTCCTGCTTAATGTATTTGTGTAGGCGTTGCCAGATCTGTTACCAGTCCCTCTCACTCAGTTTGAGATCTAATTCATTCTTCCAGTAAAAACATACCCCCGAAGGTCTGTTCAGATTGTGATGTTGCAGAAGGTTGTAGTATTTGGATATAGTGTGTGGTAGAGTAGCGGTATCAACGAGTGTTTGTAATAAGGGGCTGGAGGCGTCCTGCCAAGGGGGGGGGAGCCCAAGAAAGAAGATATCGCACTATGCAATTGCATGTGCTTAAAGGGATGGTAAACAGGAGTAGAGAACCTGTCCTGAATTACATTGGCTGGGCTAATCTTGCCATTGGAAAGCAAGGATGAAATTGGGGCCCTACCCAGGGCAGGATAGATGCTCAGAGGAATCATGCGGTTCGCTATTCATAAGTGTAAGTTTCCAAATAGTAGTTGGGATGGCTCCTTAAGTAATGAAAGACCAAGGTGGGAACAGATCTGGCTACAGGCCTTAAGGGACCACCGTATTGGTGAGTCCCAGAGTTGTTTAGGAAGTTCCAAAGGTTTGGCATAAACCAGACTACCTATATCAATGCCCTGAGAATGACAGAGGTGTTGATACAATAGTAGCCACAAGGGGGTATAAGAACCATCCGTATACCCGGCGGCAAAAGCACTCCACATAAAAATGTTGCAGCTGTATGTAGCACAGTAATAGAGAAAGAAGTTAGGTACTGTCAGTCCCCCAAGCTCTTTCCAATGGGTAAGTACACAAGCTGTTTTTGCAGAAACCAGTCTTCAAGTGTATGGAAGTCAGAGTTTAACACTGAGTTGATCCACCCTATGTCAGCCAAGGAATGGTAAAGGATTGCATCTTATGCAGAAGTGAGGCCCCTCCACAGTTGTCTGGGAGGTTGTTAATAAAGAGTGAAAAAAGTAATGAACAGATCCCTGGGCAATGCCATATGTAATGACTCAAGGGTCAGATAGTGACCCTGCCAATTTTACTCTTTGGGTGTGGCCTAGAAGGTAGCATTGGGTCCAAGTAAGGGCACCAGCATCAAGGCCGAGGAGGCGTGGCTGCTGTAACAGAAGACCATGGCTGACCAGGTCGAAGGCCTTGATCAGGTCCACAAAGATTGCTCTAGTAGATTTACCATGGTCCATTCCTTGGAACATGTCTGAAGTGACCTTCATCAGGGCAGTGAGTGTGCTGTAGTTTTTCCTGAACCCATGCTGAGTGGGTGACAGCAGATTATGTATTTTTAGATAATCCTGGAGGTGGTTGTAAAATATCCATTCTTGGATTTTGGCTAAGGGGCACAGTATAGAGACTGAATGATAATTTTCAACAGTAGTATTGGAACTGCCCTTGTGTATAGGAAAAATCACTGCCACCTTCCATTTCTCAGGGACGATGCCAGAAAGGAATAAGCGATTGAAAAGGTCATGAATGGGATGAGCAAGGGCGTCAGCCACCAGCTTGAGGAATTTTGGCTTGAGTGTATCATGTCCTGGTGAGCTATCCGCCTTCAGTTTTTGAGAACCAGATGCATCTCATTAAGAGAGGCAGTATAGCGTAGTGGTCTAAGGCTCTGAGCTGCAGAGGCAGTATAGCGCAGTGGTCTAAGGCTCTGAGCTGCAAATTTGGTGACATCCAGCAGACCAGACCTGGGTTTGAATCCCACAGCTTCCACTTGCATACTGTGTGACCCTGAGCAAGTCACTTAACCTCCTTGTGCTCCCAGGTCGCTCCTGTAAAAAAGCTTTCCAGCTTAGTGTGCTATACCTGGTTAAACAATTAAATTAAAGAGTAGCCAGTTTCAGATGAAAGGAAGGGCAGGCTAAGGAATCAAGGGTCGAGAGGGGATCAGGACAGGGAGAGGGAGTGCTAGGAAAGAGCGACGTATATTTATGCAGATCAGTAAAAAATTTATTAAAGCCTTCTGCAATAGAAGAGGGGTTATTGAATACAGCACCCTGGGCTTTGAAGGAACTAGGGGTTTCTGAGGCATGGCCCTTTAGATGGGAATTAACCTGCTTCCAGAATTCCTTTGGGTTGCTAAGATGATCAGCTTGGAGATTCTTGAAATGTTGGTGTTTGGCTTTCTGGATTGAGTTCTTGCAGCGGTTTCTTAGCTGTCTATACATTTGCCAATTTGAGGGAAGCCCGCTGGCCTTCTATGTCCACCAGGCTTTATCGCGAGTAGATATGAGCTTCCTTAAGTCTTTAGATAGCCAAGGTGCTTTAGAGCTGTTTTTACTGTTGCTAGCCTTGCTTGTAGAGCAGAAAGCAGCTAACTAAAAGAAGCTACATTTTCTTTTTAATTTAAAACGTATGTCTCAGCAGGAGTCAGTGTCTGTTAAGATTAAGTAGACAGATAACTTTATCAGAAGTAGAAGGGGTCTTATTTAGGGTTAAAAAAAGAAAGAAAAGAAAGAAAGTCAGTGTGTGTTCTGTGCTGTGAAGGGTACTGTAGCAGCTGACTTTGCTAAACCAGTAGGAGGAAAGACAGCTTAATTGGGGGTGTGGCTTAGACACTATAAAAGCAGGTGAGTCAAATTACAACTTCCTGTTGCTAGCCTTTTTTCTTACTAACTGCCCTCCATTCCACCCCTCCACCCACCCACCCAAAGCCAGTTCTACATTTATAGCCACTGGATTTGACTGTCAACAGGAACTTCCTGTTTGGCAATAGGAAGGGAAGGATCATAGAGAAACATTGGTTTTGTCAACCCTAAAGGAAAAAAGTAGCTCACTCTCCCCCCCCCCCAGCTGCTGGTGGTCTGATATTGAGCAAGGAAGAAGGAGGCTACTGAAGAAGATAGGAAGTTGCTGTCCCAGAACAGGAATGGTGAGAGTTATAAGGAGAGGAGAGAGTAATCACCCAGAGAAACAGTAGAGGGGACACAAAATAAGACATGATAGGAGTGGTGCAGTGCAATGGCTGTGGGGTGGCAGTGTTCCGGGAGACATTCTGGAGGCTGCGATGCTGCCCTATTTGCAGGCACCTCTCTGGTCTGAGAGAGGTGATTGCCCATCTCCAGGCTGACCTGGCTAGGATTCGTGAAACCTCCTCCCCCACCCAGGGACCACCAGGACCAATGCCACTACCTCAGAGGTTGCCAAGAAAGAGGAGAGGCTGGACCAGGGTGGGCTCAGGGAGGAAGAGGGTGGTGGAACAGAGTTGCATCCCTCCAGCTGTACCTCTCTCCACAATTCATTCTCTCTTCTGGTGGATTGTGGTTCCTCTATGGAGGCACCTGCAGTGGAGACCAAGCAGGATGCTGGGAACCTTCACAAAGGAGACCAACATGAGGGTGGCATGGGATCCCACAGGGGAAGGAAAAAACTCCTGGTGGAGGACTCAATCATTAGGGGGGTAGAAATGGGGGAGGAAGGGGAGAGGGAGGTAAGGTGCCTTCCTGGCACCACGGCTTAGGGACAGGAAGCGAATCCTCAGGATTGTGGGAGGAGCTGTATGAGGGGAAGAAAGCTGGATGTCATTGTCCACCTAGGAACAAATGACCTGGCTAGGAATGGGATCAGAGCAGTGCAAGAGGAGTTTGTAGAGTTGGGAAGGGGGCCTTAGACAAGTATCGCATACGGTAACTTTCTCGGAGGTGCTGCCTGTCTATGGCAAGGGAGATGCTAGGGCACTCCTCACCAGGGAATTCAATGAGTGGTTGAAAAACTGGTGTGGAGCTCAGGGTTTTGGCTTCATTGGGGACTGGGGAGCCACCTGGAGGGATGCAGACCTATACTGGTGTGATAGTCTGCATCTGTCCAGGGGGAACCAGGATCCTAGGTGAGAGGTTTAAATGCTTCATTGGCAAGCATTTAAACTAGCCAAGGGGAGGCACTGAAAAGGAGCAGGGAAATCCCAGCCTCCCCCACAAAACATGGTGATTAGTGAGGTAAACACCAAAGTACAGAAGTTATTAGGAGCAGAACAGATTTAAATGTAAAAAAGGCAAAGGCAGTAGGACAGAAATGGGGCTAAAGGTTAAGGCTATCAAAAAGTGGAGGGTGATGAGTACCAATGCCCATAGTCTGTGTAACAAGCCCCTGAACTAGTGGCCTTGATGGAAGAGGGTTGCCTGGATATTGCAGTCACAGAAACATGGTACACAGAGAACCATGACTGGGATGTCAACATACCAGGATACACAATCTACAGGAGGGACAGGAGGGTAAAAGAGGAGGAGGAGTAGCTCTCATGTAAAGGAAGGGATCAAAGCAACAGAACTAAAGAGTAAACAGGGAGCAGATGAGGCACTTTGGGTCACCCTGGAGACAGGAAATGGCACCACAATCCGCATGGGGGTTGTATACAGACCCGCATCTCAGGGGGAGGGAATGGACAAGGAAATGATAGAAGGCTTTCTTAGAATGGCAGAAAAAGGGGAGATATTGTTGATGGGGGACCTGAATATGCCAGATGTTAACTGGAGCACCTTTGCTGCAGGCACATCCAAGAGCAGAGTCATTCTTGATGCCCTACAGGGGGCATGCCTCAGACAGCTAGTATTGGAACCCACTCGGGAGGGAGCAATCTTAGACCTGTTACTCTCAAATGGGGACAGAGAAAGAATCTCAGATTTAGAAGTGGATAGCCATCTGGGAACAAGCGACCACCAAACAGTGTGGTTCACGATAAACACAGCCATACAATCAACCCATACAAAAGCAAGAGTACTGGATTTTAGGAGGGCTGACTTTGGGAAATGAGAGCTGCCTCAGAAAAGCATTAGCAAACAGGCAAGAAGGAGGGGTGGAGGAACAATGGGAGTGATCAAAACAGCTATCACAGAGGCAACAGCCTTTGTGTAAAGCAAATCAATAAAACACTGAAGAAGCCAGAGGGGAAGGAAGGAAACATATTCAATTCAGTGCTTTAGAGTAACTGGTAATTGCTATTTTTCTTTAAACTTAGATTGTGGGCTTTTAGTGACACTATACTTTCTTTGTTGTTTACTTATAATTGTTTTTGGGCTGTTGAAAATTTAAAACATAGTGGTGGTGTAATTCTGTGCTGTCTTTAATTGCTGCAAATTTTCACCCCTCCCTTCCCCAACTCTTAATTATATGCCCTGATAAATCTGATTGACAGGAGCTAAACACAGGGTATAGTAAGGGGTGAAGTAGGAGGGCATAAGGGGGAAGAAGCACCCCTCAGCACAACAAGTGTTTTGACTCATTTATTTATTTATTGGTTTCTTTTTCTTTAAAAAAAAATTATCTGAGGATCAGTGACAGGATTTTTAGTACAGTAAATTAATAAAAGGGAACTAGGGAGAGCTTCAGTAGCAGACAAGTAGTGGAATTGCAGTATAATGTGGGAGTGGTGCAATGCAGTGGCTGTGGGGCAGCCATATTCAGGCAGACCTTCTGGACACTGAGGTGCTACCCTATCTGCATGCATCTCTCTGGACTGCAGGATGAGGTAGCCAGACTCAGAGTGGAAGTAAACTGGGTCAGAGTACCATCACCCCTATCCAGGGACCACCCAGTCCAATGCAACTGCCTCAAAGGATGCCGAGAACGAGGAGCACTTGGATGACAGTGGGCTCAGGGAGGGTTAGAGCAGTCAGGCAGAGGCACATCCCAGATCCTATTCCACTCAAGAACTCATATGCCACACTGGCAAATGAGGACAACCAAATAGAGGTACCCAGAGGAGTGGAAGGAAAGGATGTGGAGGTTAGCCAAGGAGGTGACCTCAGCGGGGGAAGCAGTGGACCCCAGAGGAAGAGGAAGCAAATCCTGATGGGGGACTCCATCATAAGAGGGATCCAGCTAGGAACACAGGAGGGGAGGACAGGGAGGTGAGGTGCCTACCAGGTGCCACGGCACGGAGGGATGGAAGGAAGATCCTGGGGATCACTGGGAAGGCAAGACGGGAGGGTGAGCTGATGTCATTATCCACCTAGGTACTAATGACCTGGCAAATGGGGAGCCAAAGGAAGTTCAGGAAGAGTTTAGGAAACTGGGAGGGTCTCAAGCAAGTAGCTACTTCTGTCACTTTCTCAGAAGTACTACCTGTGAGAGGCAAGGAGAGTATAGGAGTGCATGCACCAGGAACTTTAACTCATGGTTGAAGAACTGGTGCTGTGAGGAAGGGTTTGGATTCATTGGTGACTGGGGACCCACCTGGAGGGATGGAGGTTTGTTCAGCCTGACGGCCTGCATCCATCCTGGAGGGGAATCCAAGCACTCAATGATAAGTTTAAATGCTACATTGACAAGCATTTAAACTAGCAAAGGGGGGTGGCAGGCCAGCAAGGAGGGTACCTACTTGCTCACCCCCTACAGCTAGCAGTGGAACCAGTGAACCAGAGGAGTGGCTATCTCTGCAAAGCAGTGTGCAAAAGATGGAGATTAGTGCCATGAGGTGGATAAGCAGAAAAGGGGCAAAATTCAGCAGAAGGGCAGACAGCAAGGAGAACCAGGGATAAATGACAACCAAGGAAGGGGCTGAGTAGAACAGTGAAGCAGTCTAGGAGGTCAAATCATGGAAAGTCATGTGTGCAAATGCCAGGAGCCTTAGCAACAAGATGGAAGATCTGGAGGCTGTCATGGTACAGTCAGACCTGGACATTGTGGCCATCACTGAAACCTGGTGTAATGATAACCATGACTGGGAGATGGCCATACCTGGCTACAACATATTCAGAAGAGACAGAGCAGGCAGAAAGGGAGGAGGAGTGGCACTGTATGTAAGCTGGAAAAGAAAATGGGGACAGCCACCCGCACAGGTGTGGTCTATAGACCACCAGCCCAGGAGGAAGAAACAGATAGGTAGCTGATGCTAGCCATCCAAAGGATGGCAGACAAGGGTGAGGTAGTATTGGTTGGAGACTTCAATATTCCAGACGTGGACTGGAGCATCCCAGCAGCAGCATCAACTAGAGCAGATTTATCCTGGACTCCTTCAGGTGCCTTCCTCAAGCAACTGGTCATGGAACCAACTCGGCAGAAGGCAATACTGGACCTTGTGCTCACAAACAGGGACAGTGTGATGGGGGTAACAGTGGGGAGCACCTGGGAAACAGTGACCACCAGTCATTGTGGTTTGAAATCACAGAAAGAGCAGAACCAAACCACACAAAAACACGTATCCTGGATTTTAGGGGGGCAGACTTTGGGAAAATGGGGAGATACTTGAAAGAGGCATTAAGGGGAATGGGACAGGAATCAGGGGTTGAGGAACAGTGGGCAGTATTTAAAATGGGGATTACAAGAACAACAGAATTATGCATTAAGCAGGTTAGCAAGAGGAAAAGGAAGAGGAGACCATTATGGTTTTCCAAAGAGGTAACAAAGAAAGTGAAAGCCAAAAAGATTGCATTCAGGCAATACAAAAAGACACAGGCAGAAGGGGATAGGGAGAAGTACCAGGAGAAGCAAAGGGAGGCAGGGAGGTCAGTAAGGGAAGCCAAAGCTCAGACAGAAGAACACATTGCAAAATCAGTGGGTAGAGGGGACAAAACCTTTTACAGGTACATAAGTGAAAAAAGAAAGACAAAGAGAGGGATAGTGAGACTGAAGGGGGAGGATGGGAGCAACGTGGAGGATGACAACAGTAAAGCTGACATATTGAACAGGTATTTCTGCTCAGTCTTTACTGAGGAAGAGGAGGGTAATGGGTCTGAAGAGAGTACAAGGGGTGAGAATGGTGCAGAAATGGACACAAGTCCCTTTACACGAGAAAGGGTCCTGAAGGAACTGGAAGTAATAAGAGTTGATAAAGCAATGGGGCCAGACGGGTGCACCCCAGGTCCTTAAAGAACTAAGAGAGGTGGTGGCTGAACCTCTGGCTATCCTGTTTAGCCGATCACTGGAAACAGGGAGGTACCCAAAGACTGAGGACAGCAGATGTAGTCCCTTATACAAAAGTGGGAACAAAGAGGAAGCAGGGAACTACAGACCAGTCAGCCTCACCTGGTAGTGGTGAAGATCATGGAAGCACTACTGAAAGGAGAGATTGGTGGAACATCTGGTTATCAATGGACTACAGGACCCAAGGCAGCATGGTTTCACCAGGGGAGGTCATGTCAGACCAACCTCATTGAATTTTTGACTGGGTGACTAGGGAGGTGGATCAGGGAGGGCAGTGGACATGGCCTATCTGGACTTCAGCAAGGCCTTTGACACTGTGCCACATAGAAGACTATTACACAAACTGGGGAATATGGGTGTGGGCAGGACAGTAGTGGTGGGTAGGTAACTGGCTGGGTGGCAGGACACAGAGGGTGGTGGTAAATGGCTGTCACTCCACAGAGGGAAGAGTGACCAGTGGGGTACCACAGGGATCAGTGCTGGGACCGGTCCTATTCAACATCTTCATCAGTGACATTGCGCAGGATCTAGAAGGCAGAATTTCACTGTTCGCTGATGACACAAAGCTCTGTAACAGAGTAGACACACCAGAGGGTGTAGACAGAATGAGAAGCGACCTGCAGAAACTTGAAGAATGGTCAGGGGTTTGGCAGTTGAAATTCAATGCAAAGAAGTGCAAGATAATGCATATGGGGCACAAAAACCCTGGCACAATATATCAGTTGGGGGGTGAGGATATAGCATGCACCAAGCAGGAAAGGGATCTTGGGGTTGTCATCTCTGATGACCTCAAGGTAGGGAAACAGTGTGACAAGGCAGCAGGTAAAGCAAATAGGATGCTGGGATGTATAGGCAGGGGCATCACCAGCAGGAAAAGGGAGGTCATAATTCCACTATACAAGACACTAGTGAGGCTCCCACCTGGAGTAACAGTGTACAGTTCTGGAGACCATACTCTACGTAAGGACATAGACAGGGTAGAGAAGGTTCAGAGGAGGGCAACAAAGATGGTGCATGGATTGCATCACAAGTCCTATGAAGACAGGTTGAAGGAACTGAACATGTACTCCCTGGAGGAGAGGAGGGAGAGAGGGGATATGATAGAGACATACAAGTATCTTACAGGGAGGAACAGGGTGCAGGAAAACACTATTTTTAAGCGAAAAGATGTTCCAGGACTAGAGGGCATGGATGAAGTTGGAGGGAGGACGATTCAGAGGAAACATGAGAAAGAATTTCTTCACAGAACGGGTGGTGGACAAGTGGAACACCCTGCCAGAGGAAGTGGTGGGGGCTGAAACAATCACGGATTTAAGAATGCATGGGATAGACATAAAGGAATTCTAAGGTCAGGGTAAGGGCAACAGACTTCTAGGAAAACAAACTGAACTTACAAGCTCAAATGGGTAGACTGGTGGGCATAGGCCCTCATCTCGCTGACACTGTCTATGTATCTATGTATCTATGAAAAACCGCTATGGTTCTCAAAAGAGGTGGCAGGGAAGGTTAAGGAGAAAAGGACAGCATTCAGGAAATGTAAGGAAACACAGAAGGAGCAGGACAGAGAACTTTATCAGTTAAAGCAGAAAGAGGCTGGGAAGGCAGTCAGAATAGCAAAGGCCCAAACCGAGGAAAGGATAGCCAATTCTGTTAAGAAGGGGGATAAGACCTTTTATAGGTACATTAGGGAGTGAAGAAAGACCAAAGGAGGGATACTGAAGCTTAATAAAGGGGAGGGAATGTGGGTAGAGGGTGACAGTGAAAAAGCAGGGATACTGAACGAATATTTCTGCTCAGTATTCACAAAGGAAGAGGAGGGGAAGTTACCTAAACCAAACAAGAGAAACATGCTGAAGACGGGGGTCGATACCAGTCCATTTACAGAAGAAAGGGTTCTGAAAGAACTAATAAAATTGAAGGTGGACAAAGCAATGGGGTCTGATGGGATTCACCCAAGAATTCTAAAAGAACTAAGGGTAGAACTAGTGACACAGCTGACTACTCTCTTTAACAAATCATGGGAGGATGGGGTGGTACCCTAGGACCGGAGGAGGGCAGATGTGATTCCTCTTCACTAAAGTGGGAGCAGGACAGAGGTAGGAAACTACAGATCAGTTAGTTTGACCTCAGTGGTAGGGAAAATGATGGAATCACTTCTGAAGGAAAGAATTGTTGAGTACCTAGAGGCCAGAGGGGCACAGAACCCAAGGCAGCATGGATTCACGATGGGAAGGTTGTGTCAGACGAATCTAATAGATTTCTTTGACTGGGTGACCAAAGTAGTAGACCAGGGAAGGGCTGTGGACATGGCCTACCTAGATTTTAGCAAGGCATTTGATACAGTCCCACACAAAAGATTAATACACAAGATAGCCAGTCTTGGAGTGGGTCCCAAGGTGGTAGCCTGATAAAAATTGGCTAGACAACAGGACGAAAGGGTAGTAGTAAATGGAGAACACAGTGAAGAAAGGAGGGTTACTAGCGGGTTCAGTACTGGGACCGGTCCTTTTTAATGTCTTTATAAGTGACATTGCAGAGGAACTGGAAGGAAAAGTATGTCTCTTTGCAGATGACACAAAGATCTGCAACAGGGTTGATACACAAGATGGAGTGGAAAGGATGAGAAGGGACTTGGCAAGGTTGGAGGAATGGTCAAATGTATGACAGCTCAGATTCAATGCAAAGAAGTGTAATCTTAATCAAAAGTAATGCACATGGGAAACAAAAACCCAAGGGAAGCGTACACAATGGGGGGTGAGATCCTGACAACAGTAAAAATAGAAAGGGACCTGGGGATAATTATATCAGATTACTTAAAGGTGGGCAAGCAATGTGAGAAGGCAGTAAGGAAGGCTGGGGGATACTGGGATACATAGGAAGAGGCATCAATAGTAGGAAACAGGAAGTTGTTATTCCTCTGTACAGACGGTTGGTGAGACCCCATCTGGAGTACTGTGTGCAGTTCTGGAGACCCCTCTCTGCAAAGACATAGACAGAGTGGAGGCTGTCCAGAGGAGGGCAACCAAAGGTGCAGGGTCTGCACCAGAAGACATATGAAGAAAGACTAAAGGACTTAATATGTATACCCTTGAGGAAAGAAGGGAGAGAGGGACATGATAGAAACTTTCAAGTACCTCAAGGGAATCAACAAAGTCCAAGAGGGTAGCATCTTCCAGAAAAGAGATGCAAGAACAAGGGGCACAATTTGAAGATAGAGGGGGACGGCTCAGAGGTAATGTGAGGAAGTAATTTTTACAGAGAGGGCTGAGGATGCATGGAACAGCCTCCCTGAGGAGGTCGTGGAGTCAAGAACAGTGGGGGAATTCAAGAATGCATGGGACAGGCATAAGACAGTCCTAGTGGGGGGTAGGAGGAAGTAAGCTGTTGGTTAACTAGGATCTGCAGCTTATCTGTTAGGTAGGAAAATGGGCAGACTAGGTGGGCAAAGCGGTCCTTATCTGCCGTCAAATTCTATGTTTCTATGTAGAGCCCTTTATCACGCATGACTTCCTGGGAGCATGGTGATTGTCAATTTCGGCAAATTTGGTCACAAAAAAATCAAGAGCTTGATTGACATCCCTCAGGTTATTTATAGGACTCCAGTCAGTGTCACGGATTGTGGTGGAGAAGGCATTGGAGTGAAACCTACTCATGTCCTGTACTTGGATACCTCTGGGTGGAGGGTTTGGGGAAGTGTTGCACCATATGCAAAATGTAGGGGAATGGTCACTTATGCTGTCAGGGAGCACACCCACTGCCTCGATCTTAGTGGGACAGTTAGTGACCATCCAGTCCAGTAGGGTATGATTACCTGACTTGCTATTGATTCTAGTTGGGTCCCAAATAAGTTGGACCAGGTTGGAATCAACAAGTGAGAAACACATTCTGTGGGAGCTAGGGCTTAGCCAGTCTATATTAAAGTCCCAGCAAAGTATTCGGTCATGGCATGGAAGGTTTGTGAGGGAGGAAATCAAGGGAAGTAGACTGGAGGTGGCTACCTTTGGTGGGTAGGTAAACACATCCAACCAAGAGTTTCTTAACAGAGCCAAGGTTAGAGAAGGTTCAGAGGAGGGCAACAAAGATGGTGCACGGGTTGCATCACAAATCCTATGAAGACAGGTTGAAGGAACTGAACATGTACTCCCTGGAGGAGAGGAGGGAGAGAGGGGATATGATAGAGACATACAAGTATCTTACAGGGAGGAACAGGGTGCAGGAAAACACTATTTTTAAGCGAAAAGATGTTTCAGGACTAGAGGGCATGGGATGAAGTTGAGGGAGGACGATTCAGAGGAAACATGAGAAAGAATTTCTTCACAGAACAGGTGGTGGACAAGTGGAACACCCTGCCAGAGGAAGTGGTGGGGGCTGAAACAATCATGGGATTTAAGAATGCATGGGATAGACATAAAGGAATTCTAGAGGTCAGGGGTAAGGGGAAATAGACTTCTAGGAAAACAAACTGAACTTACAAGCTCAAATGGGCAGACTAGGTGGGCCATAGGCCCTTATCTGCCGACACTGTCTAAGTATCTATGTATCTATGTATAAGGTTGAGGGAAAGGAATATTGATTCAACCAAGGTGAGTCCTGGGTCAGGCACTGGGATTTCAGCCACATCTAAGTTATCCTTAGCATACAGGAGGATACCACCACCTCTTTTACCCAGCCTATCCTTTTGGAAGCCCTTGTAGCTAGATAGTGCCACCTCATGTTGCTTAATGCAAGGCTTCAGCCATGTCTCAGAGATACCTAGGATGTCCGGGGTATGTTGATTAATCCAAGCATCAAACTCCTGCATTTTGTGTCTGATACTCTGAGCATTCAAATGTGCTATTTTCATCCCTTTGGGGAGTTGATGGGTTAATGGTGGGGGAAGGGAGTGAGGCAAAGAGTAGTTGGGCCAGGACTGGGCTCGACATCTCCTGAAAGGGTTAAGAGGAGGAGAACTAGAAGAAAGTACCTGATTACAAACAAGACATGTCGCTTTATGAACTTGGTAAAACTAGCAGCCATAGGTAACCTTCTAAAGTACCAACGAACAAGATATGCAGTGCCTTGTTTAGGGAGACAAGGCACGAGGAGGTGCACACATAGGGGTTCGTGAATCACAACAAGTGGGGGACAGGCTTGCTGTGCCACTGAGATTTTATGAGGGTCAAGGATACGAAGTAGTCAGCAGCAAGAAGTAGTGCTAGGTGGTGATTACCCTCATCCTTCAATATAAGGATGGCTATGGAATCGAACCACACAAAGTTGAGAGTCCTGGACTTCAAAGGGCAGATATTAAAAAGATGGAGGAATGCCTCAGGGATGACCTGGTGAGGGGGGTGAGCTATATGGAGTGGAGGAACAGTGGGGGGAAATAAAAAGGCCCATAGTGAAGGCCACAAACATTTGCATCAAGCAAGGGAGCAAAAGAAAGAGGAAAAAGAGACTGCTATGGTTCTCTAAAAGGTGGTGAAAAGGCAAATGCAAAGAGGGCAGCATTCAGAAGGTATAAGGAGACACAGAGAAAGGAGGATAGAGAGAGATGTATCAGAGGAAACAGAGGAAAGCAAGGAGAGCAATAAGGAGCACAAAGGTACAAAGCGAAGAGAGAACAGTCAAGGCAATAACAAAAAGGGACAAGACATTTTTTAGGAATGTAAATGAAAAAAGGAATAGCAGGGGTGGGATTGTAAGGTTAAGAAGGGAAGGGGGGAACTGTGCAGAGGGGGAACAGGAAAAGGCAGACATCCTGAACAAATAGTTTTGTTCAGTGTGCACAGAATAAAAAGATAGGAAGGGGCCACAAAAATATAAGAGGAGCATTGCAGAGAGGGAGGTGGGCACTAGCCCATTTTGAAGGACAGACTCCTGAAGGGACTCGTAAATCTGAAAGTGAAAAAAGCAATGGGGCCACATGGGGTGTATCCAGTGGTATTGATGGAGCTCAGGGAGGTACTGACTGCACTTCTGAAGGTCCTGTTTAACAGGTTATTGGAAACAGGAGTGATCCTAGAGGACTAGAGGAGGGCAGATGCAGTCCCACTTCACAAAACTGGTAGCAGGGAAGAAGCTGGCAATGGCCAGTCAGCCTGACTTTGGCAGTGGGAAAGTTAATGGAATCACTACTGAAAGAAAATATTGTGGAATATCTTGAATGCAATGGATCCTGTGGATAAACTATGCTTAATTTACTCTTGTCCTCCTCAAGTTTGGTTACAGTTTGTGTGGCATTGCTCCCACTGGGTGTACTTGACAGCTGTTTGAATTCAGTGAGTTTACTTCTAATTTTGTATCTTGCTCTATATCTTCTGTATACCTTTGTATTCTATATCATTGCTTCATGACTTGTGTGTGCTGTCCTACCTAGTACCTCCTTGTAAATGAGCTTGCTCATTGGAACCTTTTCCTGGTGAAATAAATAAGTGGAATGAAATGAAAAATGGGTTACAAGATCCAAGGTGTCATTGATTCACAGGTGGGCGGGGGGTCATGTCAAATAAATTTAACAGAGTTCTTTGACTGAGTGGCCAAGAAACAAGATCAGGGTAGAAAGGTGGACATAGCCTAACTAGATTTCAGTAAGGCGCTCAACACTGTTCCACATAGGAGACTAGTAAGCAAGCTCGAGAACTTAGGATTGGGTCCAAAGGTGGTAAACCGAGTAAGAAATTTGTTAAGGGCTAGGTGGCAGATGGTGGCAGTCAATGGAGTTTACTCAGAGGAAGGGGGAGTGACCAGGGGGTGCCTCAGGGATCAGTGCTGAGACTGGTCCTCTTTAATGTCTTTATAAGTGACATTGCAGAGAAGCTGGATGGGAAGGCCTTCCTCTTTGTAGATGACACCAAATTCTGCAATAGGGTGGACACTGCAGGAGATGGGAAAGGATGAGCAGCGACCTGAGAAAACTCAAGGAGTGGTCAAGGGTATGGCAGCTGGGTTTCAATGCAAAAAAAAGTGCAAAATAATGCACTTAGGGCACAGAAACCCAGCGCAGAGTATGAAACGTGGGGGTAGTACTGATGACCACAAAGCAGGAAAGAGACCTGGGAATGATCCTATCAGATGACCTAAAAGCAGCCAGGCTGTATGACAAGGCAGTTGGGAGGGGAAGTGGGATGCTGGGTTCATAGAAAGGGGTATCACCAGCAGAAAGAAGAAGAAGGAAGTGGTGTCGCCTTTGTAGAAATTGCTGGTAAGACCCTACCTAGAGTACGGTGTCCAGTTCTGGAGACTACATCTCAGAATGCACATAGACTGAGTGGAAATGGTCCAGAGGAGGACAACAAAAATGGTGAAGGGTCTGCATCAGAAGCTCTAAAAGGAGAGATTAAAAGACCTAAATATATACACCTTAGAAGAGAGGAGAGAGAGGGGGGATATGATAGAGACCTTTAAATACCTCACAGGGTAAACAAGATGAAAGAGGGAAGTATTTGTCAGAAAAAAAGGTGCTCAAGGGCAAGAGGGCATGATAAGAAGCTGGAGGGGTGTAGATTCAGGACAGATGTGAAGAAGTACAGTACTTCTTCACAGAAAGAATGATGGATTCCTGGAACAGCCTTTCGGCATAGGTGGTGGGGCAAAAACAGTGGTGGGGTTCAAGAATACATGGGATAGGCAAAGGGAATCTTAGAGAAAGGGCGGGGGGGTAAATGGACTGGAGATCAAGTAGGATCTGCGGCAATGCAATACATAGATACATAGACAGTGTCGGCAGATAAGGGCCTATGGCCCACCCAGTCTGCCCATTTGGGCTTGTAAGTTCAGTTTATGTTTTCCCAGAAGTCTGTTGCCCCTTACCCCTGACCTCCAGAATTCCTTTATGTCTATCCCATGCATTCTTAAATCCTGTGATTGTTTCAGCCCCCACCACTTCCTCTGGCAGGGTGTTCCACTTGTCCTCCACCCATTCTGTGAAGAAATTCTTCCTCACGTTTCTTCTGAATCGTCCTCCCTCCAACTTCATCCCATGCCCTCTAGTCCTGGAACATCTTTTTCACTTAAAAATAGTGTATTCCTGCACCCTGTTCCACCCTGTAAGATACTTGTATGTCTCTATCATATCCCCTCTCTCCCTCCTCTCCTCCAGGAAGTACATATTCAGTTCCTTCAACCTGTCCTCATAGGACTTGTGATGCAATCCATGTACCATCTTTGTTGCCCTCCTCTGAACCTTCTCTACCCTGTCTATGTCCTTACATAGGTAAGGTCTCCAGAACTGTACACTGTACTCCAGGTGGGGCCTCACTAGTGTCTTGTATAGTGGAATTATGACCTCCCTTTTCCTGCTGGTGATGCCCCTGCCTATACATCCCAGCATCCTATTTGCTTTAGAGGCAGACTAGGTGGGCCAAGCACTCCTTATCTGCCAGAAAGTTCTATGTTTCTATGTTTCTCAACATCCCCTCTCATGAAACATAGGAGGATGAGGAGGAAGTGGAGTTTGAGGATATGATGGGGCTAGCCACACAAGGAGGCTGCTAGTCCCCATCCACAAATCACTTCAAAAAGCTACATCAGAAATCATGTCAGCTCCTGTTGATAGACTTCTTCATCCACTCTGTCTTCAGCCCAGAAGAGTTTCCTCGAATGAGGATTGTGAGGAATTTGCTCGTTTTTTCTCGGACAGGGTGTCTGCGATCCGGCGGGAGGTTTCCTCAGCCAATAATATCATTGCTGTCAGTAGTCGTCAGTTGTGTTCTAAGAGCACTCTCTCTAGGTGGGGGGAGTTTAGGCCAGTGGAGGTTCATGAGGTCATTGAGATAGCGGCCAACTTGAAGTATACCTTTGTGAACTGGATCCCGCCAACGCTGTTCTTGATGAGGTGTATTGACACTGTTGGCCCGGTGTTTGCCCTGATTGTCCGGTGTTCCCTGAGTCAGGGTGTCTTTCCGGATGCCTTGAAGGAGGCACTGGTGAGACCCCTTTTAAAGAAAGCTTCTCTGGACCCAGAGATTAGGGCAAATTACCGTCCTATCTCCAATCTTCCATTTCTGGGAAAGGTTGTTGAGAAGGTGGTATCACTTCAGTTGGGGGAACATCTCATGACCCACGAGTTGTATGATCCCTTCCAGTCAGCTTTTCGGGCCAGACGTAGCACTGAAACTGCATTAGTTTGGGTGCAAAATGACCTCCTCAGGGCTAGAGATTGGGGGGACAAGACAATTCTTGTTCTCCTCGATCTCTCCTCAGCATTTGATACTGTGAACCATTGTGTGTTGCTTTTCCACCTGAGGGAGTTATGCGGACTCACCGGTATTGTCGTCAAATGGTTTGAGTCATTTCTTACTAACAGGAGGCAGCGGGTTGTGATGGGTAATTTCTCATCCGTACCCTGCCTCCTTTCATGTGGAGTCCCTCAGGGTTCGGTATTGGCCCCAATGTTGTTCGCAGTATACATGCTGCCCCTGGGTGAGATCATTAGGAGGTATGGTTTGAGTTTTCATTGCTATGCTGATGATACTCAGCTATACCTATCCTTTGACCCAGGAACATCAAATGCAGTGGATGTGATGAATATCTGTCTGGCTGAGATAAATGACTGGATGTCTTCCAGCTGGCTGCGACTGAACCCAAACAAGACTGAGGTACTGGTAGTGGAGTCGAACAGAGCTCGTGATGGGATGGCCTCTGATTCTGCAACTGGCATTGTGCTAGGAGCTGTGTCATTGATGGCCTCCCCATGGGTGCGAAACCTTGGTGTGATCTTTGACAGGAACCTGTCCATGGAGGCTCAAATATCCTCTGTGGTTCGTTCCTGTTTTTTTCATCTTAGAAATATTGCCAGGATTAAGCCCCTTGTTCCGGCTCTGGACCTCCCTACTTTGGTACATGCCTTAGTCACTTCTAGGCTTGACTACTGTAATGCCCTCTATCTCGGGGTCTCTGGAACGTCTCTTCACAGACTGCAGCTAGTGCAAAATGCTGCTGCCCGGCTTCTGACCGGACAAAGTAAGTTTTGTCATATCACTCCGGTATTGCGCGAATTGCACTGGCTGCCTGTCAGGTGGAGAGTATTGTTCAAGGTGGGTTTTCTCACCTATAAGACCCTACATGGACAGGGCCCTGGTTACCTTTCTGATCTCCTGGTACCATCCACCTCTGTCCAGGATCTCCGCTCCTCTAGTGGTGGCCTCTTCAAAGTTCCGAGAGCGAGGTTGAAATCAGCAGGGGATCGATCATTTGGAGTTGCTGCTCCAGCTCTCTGGAACTCGCTGGTGCTTGAAGTGAGAGAGGCCCCCACTATAGAGGCCTTTAAGAGTCATCTGAAGACCTTTTTATTTATGCAGGCTTTTGGAGATTAAGTTTTATATGTATGATATTTTAATGTAATGTATACGGTATGACATACTGTACAGTTTTGTGCGGTGCCCAGAGCCTTTGGGATTGGGCGTCTTTTTAAATAAAATTGACTTTGACTTTGACTCCTAATTCAGCTGCAGGTATTGCTAAAAAGGCAGAAAAGAAGTATCAAGTGAATAGACAGGGAGTAGAATACATGTATGCCTACCCTGATCATGAAGGAGTAGTCAAGACAACTGCCTGTGAGAGGGCTAAGGTGCCTTTCTCTGCACAGACCCCTGGGAAGGATTTCAGGAAACTGGATACTATGGCCAAAAAAGTGTACACAATAGCTTTCCCACTCCTTAGTCAGGCAGCTTATCTGGCATAAACAGCTCAGTACCAGACAGCACTGTTAAATGCAAAGCTGGCATTGACTGATAAGGTAGAGGGTGAAGTGGCACATAACCTGGCTGCCACAGCAAAATCAGTCCTGCACAACACTAAGTATCAATTCCATATGGCTGTTGACTCCAATGACTCTGCTTCACAAGTCTTGGCTCTTGTAGTGGCTCTGATTCATATTCATAAATAATAATAAATCAAAGTTACACCTATTACTAGTAGCAATAAATAGATAGTAAACATTAAAGTACAGGCTATGGTGTGTGTAAAGTCATATCTCAGTCTTGTCAGGGTTCAACCTCAGCCAGTTGGCACTCATCCAGTCTTGGATCTCAGTGAGACAGTTGTTAAAAGTCAAGACAGCTCCACCTTACTCAGGCACAAAGGACATGTATAGCTGAGTATCATCTGCATAGCAGTGAAAACTCAGCCCATACCACCTTATAATGTTTCCTAATGGCAGCATATATACCGAGAACAACATGGGTGATAAAACAGAGCCCTGCGGCACCCCACAGGACAGGGAGAATGGGTCTGAGGAATAAATCCCTAACACCACCCTCTGAGACCTGCCTGTGAGGAAAGAGTGGAACCACCTGAGGACCATTCCAGACAAACCACAGATCAGCCGCAGGTGCTTCAATAACACTTTATGGTCCACAGTATCAAACACTGCAGAGAGATCAAGGAGAACCAAGATGGAACGGCTCTTCTGATCTCTTGCTATCAGGAGATCATTAGGTACTCGAACAAGGGTGACTCAGTACTACACTATGTCTTTTCCAAAATACAGACTGGAGAGGATCGTAGACATCATGGATGGTAAGAAGATCCTCCAATCGCAGCGTGACCACCTTCTCAATAACCTCACCCACAAAGGGAAGGTTAGAGACAGGTTTGTAGTTAGTGAAGCAGTCCAGGTCGAGAGAGAATTTCTTAAGGAAAGGCGTCACCACCGCCTCCTTCAGGGTGTCAGGGAACACACCTGTCTCTAATGAACACCAGACTAGCTCAGCTAGGACCAGACCAATGACATAGGCAAGTCAGGACCAGATCCAGACTACAGCAGGTCAGCCGCATACTCTGAATGATCTTCATGATATCCTCAATCACCAACTGGTCAGAGTCAGACCAGACAAACCGAGGGGTTGCAACCTCCCACCGACCACCGCCTCACCCATTAGAGTGGTGGTGGTCTAATGGGCCAATATTGGTTACCCAGGACACCATTTGGTTGTTCTCAATGTGGCCACTGTACACACTGTAAGGTGGTAACTAAGAAAAAAGGTTTTTTCCACAGTTAACAGTTATAAGCAGTTTACCATTAGAAACATTATTAACTATAGTATGCCTTCAGTTGTATACTTGGCCACCTGCTTATGTGGAGCATTTTATGTGGGGAAAACTGGGAGACAAGCAAAACACTACCATCTCAACCTCAAAGAAGTGAATCCAAAATATGAATTGACATTCTCATATAAATCATATTTATTTTTATTGTGTCCATGCTTTCCTTTAAATATTTCTTTCAATTTCTTGCTTCAAATAAATATTCTTTATATTTATGTAAACTCTCGCTCCTAAAGAATATCTCTGTAAACTCTCGCTCCTAAAGAATTTCTCTGTAACATTTCAGAACAATAGTTCCTTCATCAGACTCTGGAGCTTTTCTATAATTCTGCATAACATAAAAAATATAAATAAACCTTGTTTAGAAATTAATTCTTCTAGGCATCGGATTCATAATAATCAAAATAATTCCAAATAAATAAACTTCTACACTGGTGGAAGTGACCTGTAAATATCAAAAACAATGCCTCAAAAGTGTGTCTGCCATGGGGGCGAGGGTGGACCAGCATATACCTTCTACAGGATTTCTCAGTATCTGTTTAAAAAATGAACTCATGTCAATACTAAAGAACAAGTTGTTAAGAAAACTATTATATTCAAATAATCTTTTTTTGATTGTAATTGAAAGAAATATTTAAAGGAAAGCATGAATACAATAAAAAGAAATACGATTTATATGAGAATGTCAATTCATCATTTGGATTCACTTCTTTGAGGTTGAGAAGGGGTTGTTTTGTTTGATTCTTTGAATATATCCATTTTTCACCTTCTCCCCATATTTCTGGGTATCTGGATTAATTGAAAAATAACTCTATAAAAAAACATAAAAATGTTATTCATAAGATACCATGGGAGACAATTGTTGTGGCACATTTTGAAAACATTTATGCTTCATAAGACTTCAAGACCAGCATAGTGCTTTAAGTTTACATCTATTACAAGCTGGTGGTAGTGTGGGGGGTATAGAACATACCTTTGGGTTCTGTGGCATTAACAGGATAAGGGTGGGACCTAGAGGTGCAGATACTGAAACTTTACTATCTCAGAAGGAAAAATAAATATAAATACATGGCAAAAACAGCTCCTCCCTATAAACAGGTGCTCGAGTTGGAACTTGAAATTCAAAAAAGGCAAAACTCAGCACACTGTAGTTGGCATTGAAACAGGCATAAGTTTAATACACAGATGGACGCCAAGCCTTACATACAACAGGTAGCACAGCTAGTACCTTATTCTCACTGGTTTCAGTACCCTACATCATCAGGTACGAAACCAGTTGGAAATGGGTTGCTGAGTTTTGCCTTTTTTGTATCTCAGAAAGAAGCCTTTTGGATCTATACATTGGGGGCTATGAAAGCTCCAGGGTTGAAACTATTAGCTTTTTTAAAAGGGTGAATATAATGGTTTATTGGCAACTGTGTTTTGATGTTCACATGTTCTTGTTCTTCTGAATTGCTTAATAATCTATTTAGCAGGATTCCCTATATAACTCAGTTTTTATGGCATCCTATTGCGAACCAGGATCTCCATGGTGGGATTTGAACCTGGTAATGCCACACTGAATTATGGCATTTAAGATTGTGCTGTTATAGTCCCACATAAAACACTATGAAGACTTTGGGATTATTCTATCTATACAGTAACAAGTAGGGGTACCACTGAAATGTAGGTACTCCACGGTGGGACTTGAACCTGGTTAACCTGGCAATGCCGTGCTGTGTTATAGGTAACTGAGATCCTGAACTAGAACATCATATTGAATTTATGTTTAGCTGTGATTATGATTTTACATACACCATAGCCTGTACTTTGATGTTTACTATCTATTTATTGCTACTAGTATTAGATGTAACATTGATGTATTATTATTTAAGAATTTGCATTACTATTAGATATGGGCATGTTCGCTTATTCAGTTTTTGTTCCTTTAATGATACACATTTCTACTTTAGTTATTGTTCACTTGTTTTTTGATTTATTTCTATGAACACATAACAGACCTGGTGCTTGTATCTTTAAATGCAGCACTTAGATAATGAGGCATCACTAAGGGTGGGAAACTCTCTGAAGACACTCATGCAAACCGGTAGGAGTTAGTGGGGCCCCCCTGGCGTTTTTCCACTCTCATGTATTTATACATGTTTTGAGGACTGCACACTGTGGTATGAATTAAAGTCACTTTTATTTAGCATTTGTTTGTATTTGGTGGTTTTTCCTTTACGGTGGGTTTGTGCTGGAGTGGTGTTTTCATTTATGTTAGAAAATAACTATGAGTATTCAGTCCAGAATATTTCAGTCAGAATCTGTCATACTTTTAACTTTATCAAAAGAAATAAAGATACTCCTTTAATAACACATTTCAAGTTATGTTATACATGTTTTAGCATTGTTGTTCATCTATGTGGTTTTGAAATTAATAAACACATAATTGTGACCTATCTTTTTCTTTTCAAGTCAAATCTGGATAGAAAGAGAATAATATTTGAAGAATCTTAACAAATGTTTATTAATTTTTTTTGTTTGTTTTACAATCTTTGTCCTGGAAAGGAACACTGAACTGAAACTTGTTTCCAGGTGTGTTTTGGGACCACGGGGAGACTAAGTGATTTGCTCAGGGCCACACAATATGCAAGCAGAGTATGTTGGAATCAAAAACCAGCTCTGTTGAATGAACCAACCTTGTTCACAGCTCATTGTTTTAACCTGTAGGCTATACTACCAGCTGATCATCAAAAACTACATATGTCAAGGCTGGCTCTATGGTGCCAATAGGTATGGGGCCCCATTTCAGGATTTCTAGACATTTGCTTTATTCAAGTCAGTACAAATTTCTGAGGCTGCCACAACACCACCTTCTAACTTTTTTTTCTATCCCATCTCTTACAGTCTGTTCTCCTACAGTCATGGGTTTCAGGTGTGAACTCAGGTCTACAGGGTGCAAATGTGGCCCCGTAGCTACTGGCCTGACACAATGGGGCCAGCCTTGAAATATGTCATTTTTGATGATCAGCTTGCAGTATAGCCTAGAGGTTAAAGCAAAGAGCTGTGAATAAGGTTGGTTCATCCAGCAGAATGGGTTTTGATTTCAACATGCTCTACTTGCATATTGTGTGACCCAGAGCAAGTCACTTAACCTCCCTGTGCTCCCAAACCAAAACACATGTGGGAACAAGCTGTAGCTCACTATATTCCTTTCCTGGACAAACACAATAAAAACAATCAGAACATTTGTTATGATTCTGCAAATATTCTCTTTCTATCCAGATTTGACTTGAAAAGAAAAAAATAGGACACAATTACTTGTTTATTAGTTGCAAAAACTCATAGATGGACAACGGTGTTAAAACATGCATAACTGACATGAAATATAGACGTTGACGGCAAACAAGAGCCTCCAGGCCCACCCAGTCTGCCCTGTTTCCATACCTATAGCGATGCAGCAGGCACTAGTCAGCCTATGGCCCACCCCTAAATTTCAAGATCCCTTTGTGCCTATCCCATGCGTTCTTGAATCCTTTAACTGTTCCACCACTTCTGATGGTAGGATGTTCCATTTGTGCACCACCCTCTCTGTGAAGAAATACTTCCTCACATTACTTTTGAACCGTCCCCCCTCTAGCTTCATATTTCCCCCCTCATTCTTAAGCATCTTTTTCTTGGGAAGACAGTACCCTCCTGTACCCTGTTCTTCCCTGTGAGTCATTTGAACATTTCAATCATATCCCCCCTTTCTCTCCTGTCCTCCAGAGAGTACATATTTATCTCCCTCAGCCTTTCCTCATAGGGTTTTTGATGCAGGCTCCTCACCATTTTTGTTGCCCTCCTCTGCACCACCTTTACCCTGTTTATGTCATTTTGAAGATGGGGTCTCCTGAACTGGACATAGTACTCAAGGTGAGGCCTCACTAATGATCTATATAGTGGGAAAATTACCTCCTTTCTTCTGCTGGTAATTTCCCCTGCCTAACTGAACTGTTAGCACCTTATTTTTACTGCCAGTGTTTTGTTCCTTATGTACTCTGTGTTAACACTATACTTTATAATTTGCCTCTGTCTTTAATACTCAATTGCTTGTATTATATTAGCTTGATAATGTGTTACTAATATGTTTATGACAATGCCTGTTAGCTGCATTTGCTATTCCCAACTCATATAATTGTTCCTATCCTTTGATTGATGAGGGCCCTCTGTAAATTAGCACTTAACTCAAAGGTCTGCATTTCTGATTCTTCAATAAATAAAATAAAATAAATAAATATGCATCACAGCATCCTGCTAGCCTTCTCTGCTGCCTTGTCACACTGTTTTGTCACCTTTAGGTTATTCGAGATAACTACCCCCAGGTCCCATTCCTGTTGAGATGTGTTACTAAAGGAGTATTTTACTTCTTTTGATAAAGTTAAAAGTATAACAGTTTCTTATTGAAATACTTTGGACTTAATGGGAACTGATATGTAAAGGTGATATCTCACTAGTTTCAAAGCACATACAAAATAATTATTATAAATGTAGAAAGTGTTGTAATGACACCTTAAAATACACTTAATAAAACAGAGGGCTTCCTTTTTAACCCTATTAGATTATCTGCAGTCAAAGCAGGGCCAAAACTGCGGTGGCATTGTTCATTGCCTGTCAGAAGCCTAAAATATATGGCTGCCCCCAGCCCTTAATTACAGGATGATTTACATATAAATAACTCTGAACTGTTGAGACTTACAGGTAAGCACAACGGCTCACTTAAATTAGCTTTTTATGGGCTTTCAGATATTAACAAATCCTGAAAATGAGAGTGGAAACACAAGGCAAATTGTGTATGGGTGCCCATATTTTATTCCTTATGGTGTATGGTTCTCTTTCAGACAGCTCATTAGACTGAATCACAGTTGACCGAGCTGTGCCTGGAATTTCTTTTCTTTTGAACAGTTCGTTGGATGACCAGCACTTGACTGAGCCACGCCTGACATTTTTTATTTAATTTTTTACAGAAGCGCCATTCCATTTCTTTCAGACAGTTCATTGCACTGACCCGCGCTTGAATCAGCCGTGCCTCACATTTTTATTTTTTTTACAGAAGTGCTGTTCTGACTTCTCTGAGGTACTTTGAAGTGCCGTGAAAGGAAAACAGCCTGAGAAGTCAGCGGCAGTTGGCACAAGCTACTGGGGGTGTATGATTTGCATATGGAACTTGTGCAATAAAGCGGTGATTTTAATACAGAGTGGGCACAATAAGGGGGTGATTTGAATATGGAGTGTGCACAATAAGAAGGTGATTTGAATATGGAGTGAGCACAATAAGTGGGTGATTTGAATATAGAACATGCACAATAAACGTAGAATGTGCACAATAAGCCCTTGGAAAGGAGTATAATAGGGTTATTGACTTTTGTGACTTCAGTGCACAAAAAGCCCAAACCATACACTGTACAGATATAAATTAATAGCCATATGTGCATAGAATACAAGTTATGTTTACAAAAAAACATTGGAAAGCCAATGGGACAAAAAATAAAAACTCCTTAATAAACGTTGGTCAAATATAATTTCTTAGTGACCCTGATTAGGACCAACACATACAGTACAGTGAAGCATTTAGAGTTGAGCATTCCAGTAAGTAAGGTATAAAACTTAATCACTTAGGCAAATATGATGACTACCAATTAACTGATGTGAATTATTTTTCAACCTTAACTGACATTTAGGGACAATAGAACTTATAAATGTGCCCAGCTATCCTACAAAGAAACTGGGATGCTTTCACAATACAGAGAAGTCCAAGAGGGTTGTCCAACAGAATTCAGGGGAGAAAATCACTAATGGGCAGCTATCTGCCACCTGCACCTTAACTTTTCTGGGTCCCATTCTGGGATGCATCAAGCCACGAAAGTCCCTCCAACCAAAGTGGGGGCCACACCTGTAGCATTTACCTCCTACTGCATATGCCAGCCGAAGTCTCAAAAGAAGGCCCCTCATCTTTTACTTTAGCAGTATTTTTAAGAACCACACCCCTCAAAATAGCCTACCTAACAACCTATAAACCTAGCCTAATAAACAGAAGGGCACTAGGGCTCCTTACTACCAAAATATCAAAGACACAGCTGCCAAAAGCAAGACTCCTCATCTAACAAAGTACAGGGATGCTTCAGGTCATGTCCCAAGTCTTAGGGGCTCAATGGGCACAGTAATCCTGGAAAAAGGATAGCATGCTAAGAAATAAGTGACTGGAAGGCAGAAATAGTCCCAAGATGAGCTCCCTGTCCTCTGTATTTAACCCATAGGACTTCTCCCCAAAAGCCACACCAGCAAGTCATACAGATTAGGAGGATTAAGCAGACAAACCCCTATGCTTTATGAGCTAAAAATGGGGTTATTCCTTTCTGAGTGTGACAGGGTGAGCCCTGTCTGGGATGGATGCCCATGTGTGGGGTGACTGCCCCCCCCCAATTCCTTTTGCTCTTTTTTTCTGTGAGATGGCCACTTACACTGGGAATGAAAATGAAATACGTTTGCTGTATGCTTGTCTATTTTAGGGTGTCACATTTAACGATTTAATAGAGATAAAAAGATATGATTCGGTCCAAGGGTTGGCAGGAGAAGAGAGAAGAGGAGCATGCCCTCGTTCTCCCATTCCCCTTGCAAAACCCAGTGGAACCCTCAAAGACTTACTATCTTATTAAAAATGTCTTTTGAGATGAAACAAAATGGTAACATAAACCCCCCTTAATATAAAACCCTCTTAACCAAGAAAAGAGAAGTTGAGTCTAGGCTAGAAAAATTAACATGTATGAACATGTATGTCTTTACTGTTTGATAGGGCACTCCTAAGAATGAGAGGTTTATACTGGTTTTATCAAAAAGGGGTGGATCACCTGAAGGCGATGTCATCCATGGAGAAAAAAGATAGACAGGGGAATTAGTTGAATACTGACTACTAAGTGAGGAGGACCTCAGAAGTGTGTACTTGCTTCCATACTGTTCTATTTGCAAAGGCTGAAGCTAAGCATCAGGAATTTTTGAAATTAGAAAGTTTGTTGGATACTGGACATTGAATAACCTTTGCTTTCTGTATGTTCATTATTATTTTTTTTTATTTTCTGATTTGAATAAAATGGCTCTACGATGCCGGTTCGACAACTATTTCATCGATCGGCATTGCAGCAATGGATTTATGTCGACTGCAAGTTGTATAAATCCATAAGGAAACCAGGTTCATTTTTCCATTGGGGGGCCCTGCCCCCCGCACCCCTCATACTAAACATAATCAACTCTGAGTTGGAGTTGATTCAAGGAGAGGGTGCAGGACTGGGAGACAGAGTGCCGGGGTCTCGGGTACACCATTACAGTGAACTGTCAATGTTGTCGGCATCAATGTTGTTCGCTGTAATGGTGTCGCTGTCGGGGGGGGGCATGCAGAATAAAATAACAATGCATGTTTGTGTTTTTATGCACCTGACTTCTGGTTTGTTGTGTCTGTTTTCTCCCACACTTTAACATTGGTGTTAGCAGTGGGATTTCTGGTATGTCTAGACTGAATGGGAAATGTTATCAGTGGACATTGAACCAATACCCAGACAGATGCAAAAGATAAGGGTGCTGAGGCAAAACCATATCTATTGACTTGTGCCATGGTGGAGAAGACTGCAGAGAAACCTGGACCCAGGTTGGATCTTTGAGCCAGAAGAAAGGTGAAGGATAAGCTGGAGAGCAAGACAGAGGGACAGATGGAGGAGAGAGCCCTGAAGGATCCCAGCAGCCTCCTATGATGGCTTTGTATGAAGCAGCTGAAGATGGAGCAGGAGGGTTGATCACAACAGGAAGAGGATCAACAATGGCATGATGAGAAGTGGATGGATACTGTGCGAACAATCCAAGCCCTTAACCCAGGTCAGTCAGATCAAAATACACCCAGAGACATTAAATTGACTAAATTGATGGAAGCCGATGACATCGAGGCCTATCTGACAACATTTGGACAGATTACCCAAATGTGTGCCTGGCCCAAGGATCAATGGGTCATTAGACTGGTTCCTCATTTATCTGGATGAGCTCAACTAGTCTACAGCCACCTATGTGTACAAGACGCAAACACTTATGACTAGGCTATGTAGGAGATTCTAAGGTGGTATGACATAAATACCGAGACTTAGCTGCAAAGGTTTCACTTGCAGAAAATGACTGGCCAGGACACCCCCAAGGAGACCTATGCACGACTTAAAGATTTCTGTTAGAAATGGTTGCAACCCATAACAAAGACATTAGAACAGATTATGGAACTTATAATCATCAAACAGTTTATACAGGTTCTTCCCCAAGATGTCCAGGTATGGGTGAAGGAGCATAGACCAGATTCAGCAGAGCGCACCATTAATCTAGCAGAGGAATACCTGGCAGCTAGACCATCCAAGCCCAGAGGATATCAAGGCTCTTCACCTCAATCACCTAATCTGGTGAGAATATTCTACCCTAAGAAACCCTAACTATGTAGGGAATAATTGGAGAAATGAAAGAGGGGAAGGAACTATTCAGCTGATGTGATTTGCCACAGTTGCCTGGGGAAGAGAAATATCACCAGAAACTGTCTGAATAAAAGAAGGGAGCCTGCTCATCTAGCTTTAGCTAACTGGGGATATGTTACCACTGTAGAGATTAGAAAAGAACAAATGCTGGAGTTTTTAGATTCAGGGAGTCGGCAGACATTGGTCAGGGCAGACCTGATGAAAGAACTGGACATTTCTGGGCCTAATGCCACAGTTATTTGTGTTCATGGGGACATCCATCAGTACCCTACTGCATCCATCATTATGACAGTTGAAAACAAGGAACAGGCTATGACTGTTGGCTTGGTACCCAGACTCCCTGCACCCATCATTATAGGCCAAGACTTCCCAAATGTTGACCAGTTGATGAAAAACCAACAGAGTTGTAAAAATCTGGTCACTGTAACCAGGGCCCAAGCAAACTTAAGAATAATTACAACAGGTATTTCCTTTTGAAGAAGCATTATTTGACAGCCCAGGGAAGAGGAAAAAGACCAGAAAGGAAAAAAAGACTTTGAAAAAACTTTGGAGAGAGACACACCAGGATGGCATACCTGAGTTGGGAATAAGTCTGCAAGGGTTTAATATTAAACGTGAACAACTGCAGGACATAATGTTAACCCCATTTTTCCCCCAGGTAGATCGAGTGGTTGCGGAGTGACAACCACAATGTGTGATTAAAAATGACATTTTATATTGAGTGTGTACCCACCCAAATACTAATGAATGTATAGATCAACTGATGGTGCCCCAAATATATCGGGAGAGGTTGATTCACCTGGCCTGACTAGATTTTATGGCCTAACATTCACGACAATGTGGCTGAGTATTGCCGTACTTGTCCAGAGTGCCAATTATGGCACAAGGGAGGAAAAGTGATAAGGTACCCCTCCAGCCTATTCCAAATGTCATTAATCCATTTGCTAGCATAGCAATGGATGTAGTGGGCCCCTTATCCAAAAGTTCAAAAGGGAACCGGTTCATTTTGGTGGTTTGTGACTATGCCACCACATACCCTGAGGCAATACCCCTTCATGCTGTTGCTGACCCTCGTATAGCTGAGGAGTTGGCCAAAAGTTTTAGCAGAATGGGTATACCCCAAGAGATCTTAACCAATCAGGGGAGCAATTTCACCTCCTCCATCCTGAATGAACTATGCCGACTACTAGATGTGTCAGCAGTTAGAACATCTCCCTATCATCTGCAGACTGATGGCCTGGTGGAACAGTTTAATAAGACCCTTAAACAAATGTTTATGAAGTATGTGCAGGAAGAAGGCTGAGATTGGGACTAGTATCTACCCTACCTTCTATTTGCTTATAGGGAGGTACCCCAAGCCACCACAGGGTTTTTCCCTTTGTTGCTGTTGTATGGGAGGAATCCCAGGGGCCACCTGGATGTAGTAAAGAAACATTGGGAAGAGGGAAGAAATGTGAGTCAAACTAATGTTGTTGATTACATGACAAATTTGTGACAATGATTAAGACTGTGAAACTGGCCCATCGAAATGTGTCCCAGAGGCAGGTAGAACAGAAAGAAACATGATCTGGGGCTTAAAGGTAAATATTTCCAACCTGGGGACAAAGTATTATTGTTGTTGCCATCCTCTGAGAACAAGCTTCTCATGAAATGGCAGGGTCCCTATAACATCCTTCGTCAGACAGGAGTAGTCAACTATGAACTGGAGATGCCAGGATGAAGGCCCCATAAAAAAGTGTACCATGCCAATCTCTTACAGAAATGGTACAAGAAACCTACCTTTATGCCTGCCATGTTTGTGCACCCAAAGCAGGTTGACACTGAGTTGGAGCTTGCTTAAAGCAATGGGCAGACTGGATGGGCCTTGCAGTCCTTATCTGCCATCAACTTCTATGTTTCTATGTTTCTAGAAGACTAGAACGAGAAAAGGAAATGGTACAGGTCCAAGTTAATCCTGAGCTAGATGCAGGGCAGAAGAAGGAGATACAACAGCTCTTGCATCAGTTCAGGACAACTTTTACCAAAACACCAGGGAGAGCCAAAGGGGAAGTACATACTATCAAAATAAACCAAGAGAAACCTATAAACCAGAAACCCTATAGGTTGCCCAAAAAGGTCAGACAGGAGGTTACTGAACAGGTCCACAAAATGGAACAGTTAGGAATCATTGTTTCCTCTCATAGTGCCTGGTCCTCACCTGTGGTGGTGGTAGATAAAAAGGAGGGAGATATCTGGCTCGGTCTGGATTTTTGAAAGATTAATGCAATATCCACCTTTGATGGTTACCCTATGCCCTGCATTGATGACCTCTTAGACAAAATAGGGAACGCACAGTGCATTAGTACCTTAGATCTTACTAAGGGATATTGGCAGATCCCTTTGGCACTACCTGCACAGGAAATAACAACTTTTAGTACACCAATAGGACTCCACCAATTTACCACCATGCCTTTTGGCATTCATGGTGCCCCTACGACTTTTCAGCACTATATGGACCAAATACTTAGACTTCAAACACAGTACTGTGCCACTTATTTGGATGACATAGTCATCTATAGTGCCGATTGGAAAACACACATAGAACACCTTAGGGAAGTGATACAATCCATCAAAGATGCTGGACTTACTATAAACCTCGCTAAATGTGCAGTGACCCGAACTGAAACTAAGTATTGGGATTTGTCATAGGTAGAGGTATGGTTAAGCCAGATGTGGGTAAAGTGGAGGTTGTAGCTAACAGTCCCATTACGTTCCTTCCTTAGGTTGGCCAGTTACAATAGGAGGTTCATATCAAATTTTGGCACCATAGCCACACCCCTTACTGATCTAAGAACAAATGCCCAAACAAGGTCCAATGGACGTCACAGTGCGATGAGGCATTCAGGGAGATTAGGGCTATTCTATGTTCCTCCCCAGTGTTAGTCAGCCCAAATTTTGAGACCCCTTTTGAGGTACACACTGATGCTTCAGACACAGGTATAGGGGCTGTCTTATCACAACAGAGCAAGGGAGAGGAGCACTCAGTGATATTCATCAGCAGAAAACTCCATAAGAGGGAGCAAAAATACTCCACAATAGAGAAGGAGTGCTTGGCCATGAGATGGACCTTTGAGGCCCTTAAGTATTGTCTGTGGGGTACAGAATTTACCATGCTAACTGATCATAATCCATTGTGCTGGCTTCACCAGATGAAGGATAAAAACTTGAGGACTATGCATTGGTATTTAGCACTACAGCTCTACCGACTTTCTTTTTTATCATAGAAAATATGTATTAATTTTCTAATCATACATGCATAACAAGAGGCCACAAGGGTGGCCTAACCCATACACAACAATGTCAAGCTCTAAATACACACAGACATTATACGAATAATGCAGCATATACAATAATCCTCAGAGGCCAACTAAAGCCCTCAAATACTAAACATTCTAAAAGCAGAATTACTTGCCATAACCATAAGTTAACAAACAGGTTATAAAGGAGGATTACAGTGAGAAATTGGAGTTCTACAAAGAAATGAATGAAGGTACTCTTCCCATCAGGCATTATATTTGTTCATACAACCTACTTGAATACAGGACAAATGATCTAGTATAGCTAATCTAGCAAGTGCAGCATGCCAACTACTACGGGGTGGTGGAGTTGGTTGGTGCCAATGCATAAGTACCAGTCGCTTAGCTTCCAGAAGAGCAAGTGCGATCCATTGTCTCTTGGGCCGAGATAGGGCAGTGAGGGATGAAGTATCCCCTAGTAGAAGCTTGGGGTCAGATAAGTGTATCTGAGTTCCAAAAATCGTAGAGTAATCCTGAGCGATAGACAACCAGAAAGGTGAGAGCAGCGGACACGTCCAGAGAATGTGCAGTAGGTGACCTCCAAACGGTTGACATCGCCAACAGTTGGAGTGTTGCAATAGGCCATGAGATTGTAAGGATGCTGGCATTTGATACCAAAACAACAATATTTTAAGCTGTATGAAATGGCTTTTAGTATGTGCATACATGTAATGACAATCCCGAAGGTACCGGTTCCAGGATTCCTGAGAGATATGGGTGTTCAGGATAGATGCCCATTTCAACCTGCACACATTGGAGGGGTCTGCCTTCGCATCCCGCCAAGTCTTGTAAAAGTGCCCAATAAGACCCCCAGTAGAGGGCGTTTCATGCCTGCGGGCCAACCATTCCCACTTCGGATCCATGTCCCTACCAGGCTTGTGAGCCTGTATAGCACTACTCATTTGAAGAAATCTCCAAAAATCACTACCTGGGATCTGGAATTTCTGCTGCAGTTAGGCAAAAGACATCAAAACTGAGGAGCCAGGTAAACACAGATCCTGTATATGCCGGATTCCCTGAACCTCCCATGAAGGCCAGTGAAAAGGAGTATCCTCAATTGTTAGAGCCTTATTGTGCCATAATGGGGTATAAAGCCAAGGGGGAGCTTGGGCCTCCCTGGGTATATGGGAGCGGGTCATGAGCAGATGCCAGGCTCGTTTAGTCTCCACTACTAGTGGTGCCAGAGTGCACTGGGAGCAGGTCATGGGGTCTAGAAACCGGTGCAACTGGGTGTTTGCCACTAAGTCCACTTCCAACTGCACCCAAGGGGGAGAGGATAACAAACTAGGGACAAACCACTTAGTAGCAGTGGCAGCTGTGCAAGCTAGAGCTCTACCGACTTTCTGTGAAACATAGGGTAGGGTCCCAACACCACAATGTTGACTTTCTGTCCCATTATGAGGCAAATGCTGATGATAAATTAATTGTACACATGTGTATCCTGAATGAAAATAAATGTTTAGATGTGTAGATGAAAGATGATGCCTATACAGGTACAGTATGCGCTGCTTGTAACGGACCAGTTTGACATTGAGTGTATGGTCTGTTACAAGCGGTGTCCAGTACATCGTTGGGGGCACATAGTAAAAAAAAAAGTGTTGCAGTTGAGAGATGAACAACGAACAGACAACAGCCAGACAACACCAACACATAACATGTCAGTTGAATTACAACTCTTTCTTGAGTTTGTGCATGTTTGCAAAATCTTTTGACATCTTTATTTTGTTTTGTTTTAAAGACCAAAAAGAACAAAAAAAACAAAAATACGACTTACAAAGGCAGTGTTAACTGTGCGCTGCAGTGTGCTTACTGATCCATTCCTGTTGTTCTCATGAAATCCACAATGGACGTTTGTTTCTTAAGACCGACTATATATCAGTGCCAGCAGGATTCCACAGTTGCCAGCTGATCCCATTGGGGGATGATATCTTCTTGTTATTCAACCGCCTTCCTCAGAGTTAGCAGGGCTTTTCAAACATCAGCTGGCATGACAGAGTCTTCATCCTGAGTCTCTTCAGGTAGTTCTTTGTCCTCATCCTTGTGTGCTCATCCTGGGATCCTGCAATGGCTTCCTCTATGTCATTCACCTCTGTGGGCGGTGGGTTGTTTCCGAGGAGATGAAGCTCATCCAATGCCTTTGGGGTCAGAGCAGTTTGCTCACTTTCTCCTGTCTCATCCTTGTCTTTGGGCACAGCACCAATCAATGGATCAATCACAAACTCTCCCTTTCTGAAACATTGCTGAATTGTCTCTTGAGAGACCTTATGCCATGCCTTCTGTATTAGACGCACGGAGTTGAGCAGGTTTATTTGCCGCACATGTATGGATGCTGTGATCTCTTCATCCTCATCAAGAATGTCCAGCAACTGTCCCTGCATCAAGGTAACATAATGCCTCTTGAAACTATAGGTAGTTCCCTGATCTAGGGGCTGCATTAGACAGGTTGTGTTTGGCAGGTGGTAGACAAGTTTAATGTTATGGAGACCGTTCACAGGAGGGTGAGAGCTGCAATTGTCTAAAAGCAAGGTGATCTTTTGTGATCACAGAATACGATCCCCGTCCCACAACCAAGCTGTAAATGTGTCCCCAGTCATCTAGGCAGTCCTGTTATTCCTGTAGATGACTGGAAGGTTGCAGACTCCCCTGAAACAGTGCGGCTGTGCAATTTTCCTGATAACAGTCAGGGCTTTTTTCTCTGTTCCGGCCATATTGCAAGTGCAGAGGACAGTGATATGCTCCTTGACCTTCTTAAGACCCAAGGGAGTCTCAGATTGAAATGCTAAAGTGCCATACCCCACATACCTAAAAAAGAGATCTGTCTCTTCTGTATTGAAAATGTTTCGGGGGTGTATCCCTCAAGCAGATCAGGCAGCACATCCTTTAACCAAGTTTCAGCAGCGTTAGTGTCTGCATTCAGTTTCTCACCATGGATTTTATGGAAACATATGTTGTTTCTTAGTTTCCACTGACTGAGCCACCCATCTGTGGTTTTCAAAATAGTTTTTTTCCAAGGACGATTGCTATCAGGTCAGCTTTTTGAATCAACAGTGGCCCACTTATTAATGCCTCCCTCCCCCTCGCATTAGTGAACCACCTAATGAGTGCTTCTTCTACATCATTGTCTTTCCCCTCCTGCTTTCTTTTGTGGTCGGGGTTTTGGTTAGCATGCCAGTCAGACAACAAAGTTTCTTTCTGCTTTAAAAAATCAGAAATCATAGATTTGGCTATCAAGAAATGAGAGCTCAAATCTCGAATGCTTAACTTAAGCATGTTTTCTGTTTCCTTTAGAATTTTGACTTTGTGTGACAAAGATAAGCATGTTCTCTTACCCAACACCGACCTGCAGCACAGATAAGCCTAGCACACCAGCACAGCCAGAGGACTAAGAAAAAAATTAATATGCTGCTGTGCTTGTGGGAGTGTTAAATAGGGTTCAGAACAGCAGCTGGGGATTAACACCTATCAGAGGTGCTAAATGAATGATGTCAATTGCTCAACTGCCTGATAATTTTAAGCTTGGTGGCCATTACTTGCAGAGTTACAAGTCTGCTTTAAGGCAGCATGTTAATGTAGGCACACATAGCATTTGGCATCCCATTTTCATCCGTTACATGCGGACATCCGCTACAGCTGAGTCCAGTTTAATTGGCACATACTGTATTTTGAAACCTGTGTAGAAAGCCTCAGGGAACTGAACGGTATCAGTTGATGTTAGCATGTCAGGATTCAGATGCCATTTTGATTTGTGGGGTCCCTGAGGCAGAGCTTCTAGTGTGGGTGGACAGAAGCTCAAACCCTTCCCGGTTTCTGGTGGGGGTGATTGCCAACAGTAAGGACTGTTGCCATCTTGTGCAGGGGTGTGTGTGACAGGGTGAGCCCTGTCTGGCGTGGATGCCCATGTGTGGGGTGTCCGTGCCCCCCCCCATTCCTTTCACTCTTTGTTTCTGTTGGATGGCTGCTTGCACTGGGAATGAAAATGAAATACATTTGCTGTATGCTTGTCTATTTTAGGGTGTCACATTTAATGATTTAATAGAGATAAAAAGAAAATTATATGATGAGTTCCAAGAGTTGGCAGGAGCAGGGAGTGTACCCTCATTCTCCCGTTACCCTTGCAAACCCAGGGAAACCCTCTTGGACTTACTATCTTATTAAAACTATCTTTTGAGATGAAACAAAATGGTAACATAAAACCCCCTTAACACAAAACCCCCTTAGCCAAGAAAAGAATATTTGAGTCTAGGCTAGAAAAAAAAACATGTAAAAACATGTATATCTTTACTGTTTGATGGGGAACTCCTGAGAATAAGAGGTTTATGCTGCTTTTAGCAAAAGGGGGTGGATCACTTGACGATGATGTCATCCATAAAAGGTATAAAAACCCATCACTTGAAGTAACAAAGATAGATAGGGGAATCAGTTAAATACTGACTACCAAGTGGACCTCAGAAGTGTGTGCTTGTTCCACACTGTTCTATTTACAGAAGATGAAGCTGAAGCTAAGCCTCAGTAATTTTCAAAATTAGAAAGTTTGCTTGATACTAGACATTGAATAACATTTTGCTTTCTGTATGTTTACTATTTTTAATTTTTTATTTTCAGATTTGAATAAAATAACAACGCACATTTGTGTTTTAATGCACTTGACTTCTAGTTTGTTGTGTCTGTTTTATCCCACACCTTCACACTGAGCCAAAGTACTTATAAAGGAAGCCAACTGCTCTAAAAAAAGCAAAAAAAATTAAACAAATGTGTAGTCATCAGAGACTGCATGCTACTTAGTGGAGGCAAATAACCTTCAGTAAGTTACCACAATCCATCTTATATTAATAGAAAAATGTTTGATAAAATGTATCTACAATAAAATTTGTCTAGTTCTTCTAGAACCCAAAAAGGATAATTAATATGCATATATGGATATTTCCAAGATAAATATAAATATGCATATGAACAGATAAGCAAATAAACAATTCAATCTACCATGCAACAAGGTGTCCCATTATAATCAAGGGTTGGCAGCACACTGACACTGGAGTAACCTCGGCCCAAAGACCATTCCATCCCAGTGTTTAATGCCTTGGGAAATGATCTAAAGGGAATGCACTCTAAATATTGAATCCCAGCAGAAAACTAGAGCCCCAGTTCACAAAGGGTGATGCAGGACTTGCACCGAGCCCTGCATCAGTCCCCATGGTCAGTTCAGCTATACTAAACTCTCTGCCACAGAATGCATCCAATTCAAGAAGATCAGGTGCATTTGTGACAGTTTTCCTGATTTATGGAAGCTTGCACCAAATGTTTGGTGCAAGCCCCATAAAAAGGGTACCTGAGATTACCACAAGCTAGACCAGAAATAGCTGGTCTAACTCGTGGAAATTGGTGCACAGGATCAAGGATTCTGATCGCCAGTTGGAGAATGCCGCAAGCCCCGTGCACCATATGTTCAATGCACCCTGGGCTTGCAGCATCCACTGGTCTCTTCATTTTAGGCCCACTGTAACAAAAGTCCTGTTGTCTTGTAGGCCATAGTACTTGCCCATCTTTCTAAACATTCATCAAAAGAAACACATAATAACATAATGAATCAAATATGGTAAAAAAAACAAAAGTCCAATCAGTCGCGAGTCAAGCATGATTAGAATAGCTTGTATACCAGTGACAGTAAGTTATTGAGTCACCAAATTATTGGCAACCTTGTTTTGACAGGCAGCTTTAAGGCTAGTAACCCAGCCGGGATTTTTTATAATTTTAGGCCATAACTTGCTACATGCTTTTATATGCCTTTAAACTCAGATTTCAAAGATACAAACATATATTTCAATTGTGCTTATGCAACTGGATGAGATGTATGCTTGTGTGATCTCGATACATTGTGGCTGTTCACCTCTCTATTCTTGGGATATACCACCCTGTAGGGGTACAATGCAAGGAACCCCAGAGGAGGATCCTCCCCCCAAAGGTGCCATGGGAATAATTCCGTTGGCTAAAGGTAACTTAGGAAGAAGCCCACGGGAAAGAGAGAGAAGCCGCTGGAGGAGGAGAGGTGGATGGTGGGACAACGAAGAGACATATCCTGGAATAGTCCAGGAGGAGTGGCCTTTTAAGGCCTGATGGGGAAGTGACGTGGTTGCTCCACCCATTGAAACCCAGGCTTAAAGCCTTCCCATTCAGTTGTGCTTATGCAACTGGATGAGATGTATGCCTGTGTGACTTCAATACATTGTGGCTGTTCACCTCTCTATCCGTGGGATATACCACCCGGTAGGGGTACGACGCAAGGAACCCTAGAGGAGGTTCTCCCCATAGGTGCCAAAGGAATAATTCTCTTGGCTAAAGGTAGCTTAGGAAGAAGCCCAAAAAGAATACCCCAAAAGGTGCCAAGCATCAAAGAGGTGATAAATCGGAAGGTATCTAGGCTGGAAACAACTGTGACAGACATATATATGAAGGATAGGAGAAGAACGATAAAATGTGAGGATGATGAATGAAAGGAAATCTGACAAGATGTAGAACGGCGGACTTCCTAAGAAGAAAGGGAACAGATGGGGCCACCATCTGACTCCATCCAACAGCGGAATCTAACTAAGGAACCTATGAAAGCATTTAACCCTGACTAACATTATGAACATTGGCATGGAGGAGATGAAAACCCCCCCTTTGAGGAGGAAACATCTGGAGATCCAAGGCCTAGGTTGCCTTCCCTCCAGGCTGAAGGACATTTTGATTAGAGCAATTTAAAGTCTAGATCGAGAATGGAGGAAAAGTACAATTGTAGGGGAAGTTCTTGCTCTGTCCTTCTAAATGGACAGCTGTCGAGGGATGCGAGCGATATCTCCACAATTAGATGCTGAAAAGCAAGACAGGAAGTACGATGATGGAAAGAAGCCTTGAAGGCCTAAATAGGTTAAGGTGAGGTGTGAAATGAATGATGTACTATGATGGAGAGAAGCCTGCTAGCCCCGAACAAAGTGTCAATCGATGTGAAGGCATGTCTCCGAGTAGAGAGCAGGTCGAGTCGAGGTAGCATGGACCCTAGAGAGTTATGCTCAAGTAGTCGATGTGAAGGAGTAGACCAGCATAGAGGTCGGATGAGTGAAGGATGCCCAGATGTGGTCCTGATAAGATTGATGGTGATAATAACTGCAGGAGTGCAGCACTTCGATGAGGTAGCATAAGACCCAATAAGAGGTATGCTCGATTAAGCGATGTGAATGAGTAGACCCTGTGGTTAGACTGAGTGAAGGAGAACTGTACTCAGCACCTGGACACCAGATGGACTAAGGTAAAGAAGAGGATATGAATAAGGAAGGTGATGGCAGGATAGGGAAAACTCCCAAAAGAAAGCAAAGTTCATAGAAGGAGTGGAATGGAGGGCGGAGGGAACGGGAGGAGGAGGGCAACAAGTGGAGTCAACAGGGGCAGACACCCCCGATACAGTGGACGTAGGTAGAGAGAAGGACCAATTCAAGCAACAGAGGCTGATAATGGAATGGGGTGTGCGTCCACAAAGAGCTCAAATAGCAGGAGAGATGCCAATAGAAAACTGCACTACCGGGAGGACACCACAGCCAGAGCACATCAAGCCCAAAGAAATGCGAAAACTAAGAAAATACTATACACACAGGCCAAATACGATGATAAAGGAAGCCAGTGCTAAGATAGGAAACCCAGAGAGGGCGAGATGAATGAGAAAAGGGGGAGATCCCAGGAGCGACCCCTGAGGGAGTCACACCTCACAAAAGCAATGAATGTAGTAATAATATACAGCAGCGCAGCACCGACAGAAGAGGCAGTATGATGACAGGTAATGGCATACTAAGCCATGATCCAGGCAAGAAGAGGTAAAAGAGCAGCAAGGGATGGTAGGGGAAGAACAGCCCCAGGACCAATGCCACTGACTGCCCTAACAAAGGAAAAAAACACTAGTCAGACTGAGAAACAGACAAAAAAAATGCATGGATGGGACCATTGAAGTAACTGATGAGCCGAGAAAACAGAAAGATCAATAAGTGAATGAACTGGAAGGCAAGTCAGGATCAGCCAAAGAGGTACATGGTGGAAGGAGCAGCGAATGCCAATCCATGGGAATAGTTGGCCCAGGCAGGCAGGAGATTCTCAAAGTGCGACTGGAGGAGCGAGGTATGAAGAGCAAGATCTGCGGGCGTGGAAAGGAGCAAAATCAAAAGTGCAGTATAGCGACGGGAAGGGCCAGAAGCACCATGCACTACACAGCTGGAACTCTGTGCTCTTTAACTAGCAGCAGTTGGATGTGGGTCATCAGCGGGTGACATCACACCCCAAGCACCAAAAGAAATGGAGCCGCAGCTACACAGATATGGAAGAAACGGCCTGAAGGAGCGAGCAGATGCACCCCTCCCCGAGGATGAGAACAGGTACAGCACGGTGGGGGGCACAGGGGAGCAGAGACAGCCACAAGCGGTGGCTAGGAAAATGAAGACAGGGCTGAAGCAGTGACAAATGCTGCAAACCAAAAGAGAGGAACAGGACAAAGCATACGAGATAGCGAGGCGGCGGCCAGAGGTAACCTCAAGGACGGGAGGCGGAGAAGCAGGACACTTAAGGGTGGAGTGGAGAAGTGGGTTTCAGCATAGAAGAGCGGCGCCTCTGGCCACAATGAAGAGACGAATCGAAGAGTGGCCTTTTAAGGCCTAATGGGGGAGTAACGTAGTTGGTCCGCCCATTGAACCACTGGCTTAAAGCCTTCCCAAAGGGAGCCCCCAGCCTTCTCTCTAGGTTCATTAATGATGCACTATATTAAGCTGTAAAGGAAGGCAAGAATGGATGCAGAACATTATGGCTACCATGCCTTATAGTAAGGCATGTTTATCAGTTTTAAATAAGTCACAAGTTTAAGAAAGGCTTATGCACTTGCAAACATAAATTTTGTAAAAAGTATAGGCTGGTTTTTATATTTGCACTCCATGCAGGCATGTGACCATGTCCAGTGAACAGACCACTTTCAATATCTCCACAAGTCCCATACCACAGTCTTCTATTTTGTTTGGTGTATGAGAAGAAAATAAACTTATTTTAAAAAGACAGCACTCCAGATAAAGAGTCTTCTTGGGGCAGTCACCTTAAAACAAAACAGGACAAGTGGAAACGCCATTATTATAGCCCAAATATGGGAGCTAGACTGCGGCCAGAGCTCCGAGTCATATATTCACTTTCGTTTCATATTAATTTCCATTCTTTAAAAGAGGATCTGCTCAAGATTTTCAAGGATCATTGCCTCATAAAAGTCTCCGGCGGCTGCCTCCAACAAACTTCTCATCTTTTGCGCCTTCCTCTCCGAGCTCCTAAGGTCTACTATTTCCTCCTTCATGTCAGCCAAATTCTTCTAAGGGTCAGAGAAAAAAAAGAAAATGCTCTACTGAGTGTAATATTTCTTTTTCTTAAACATGCACATAAAAACTTCCCAACTCTTGGCAACATTGGCATACCTGTTCACAATAAGAAGGCACCTTTAAGCACTTATAGTGCTACAAGATCTCCCATTTAGGAACTGGAACGAATCCTCTGGTTGACCTCATGGAATGGCATCCTCTCTGGCTGGATTTTTGAATTTGTCAGGGTTGCTGCATAACTGGTTCTTGGTCTTTCAAATGGAGAGCCAGTAAATCCTCAAAATAAAACCCATTTGTATCGGGCCAGCCCATTGGCGCAGTGCTAGCACTTCCACCCGCAACACTGGAGACTCAGGTTCAGGAACAAACTCGGGCTACCGGGGGTCAGCCGGGTGGGGGAGGACTGAGCATCCCAGAGGACACTGTTCTCCTCTGGGGAGGGAGGGTCAACGCCTCCACTGCAACATTACCACCTGGGTGACCACAGATGGTGGTACAGCTTGGGGGCGCTGTTGGATGGGAGAATATGGGCTGACATCTGGAGTGACTGCATGCCTTAAGTGCGCACGTTCTTTGGATCTCCATGCATGCCGATATCCTCAGGGATAAGAGAAATGACAGCTGGCCTGATGATGGCCTCCGGTCCAGGAAATCCATAGACAGCACCTGACAAAAGTTTGTGCAAGTAGGGGGGAGTAGAAATGAGGTGCTCTCTCCTTCCCAACCCAGGGGGGCAATTTGTGGCAGCGTGGAAGCAGAGTACTAGGGGTAGTACGCCTAGCTAGAGGTACCTTGGAGGACCCTGAGGAAGTGGCTTAGCTGTGGCATAGAAGGGGGCATAAACAGAGAATTAAGAAAAAACTCAGTTGTGTCCAAATCCAATGTCACCTTTTCTGGTGCACTGTCCTAAAGCTAGCAACCCCATTAAGCTAGCATGAAGAATGCCAAAATGTACGCCAAACACTCCGATTGCTCCAGGGAGACAATGGTGCTGCTGGATAAAAAGGCAGTGTCTTTATAAATTTTAAAGCTAACATTTATTTAAAATAAAACAAGTATTAGAACAGGTTGAGTTTTATAAGGGAAATCCCTGAAATAGTGTTTACATTTAGTAAGAGTCGGAATGATGTGGAGCAGAGCAGCACCGCGTTCATCTTTCTGCTTCTCATCCGTCCATCCATGCTTTTCTTGTATTCCTTCTCAATCCTTCATTTAGTTATTACATGTAAAATACTGTAACTGTTGTTTATTATTCCCTGTATTATGTTACCTGCTGTCTTATCTTCTGTTATGTTATGTTACCTGCCCTAACCAGAACCTCCTTCTAAATGAGCATTGCTCAATGGAACTTTTTTCCTGGTGAAATAAATGAATACAAATAATTCAATGGCCTACACAGCCAGTATGATGTAATGCCTGTGGAACTGTATTCCTTGGTTTTGGCCATTTGCACTCTCTATTCCAGAGGAATCACCTTGGCTAAAGGTACCTTAGGAAGGATCCCAAGGAGAGAGTCGATACCACTGGAAGAGGAGGAGAGGATGGTGGGGCAAAGAAAAAGTGCTTGAGAGAGCGGCTCAGAGGAACTGCTTATGTAGCACAGGAAGGGGGAGTGGCTGGCTGCTTGTCCATTGAACCACAGGCATAGCCTTCCAATTCAATGCCCTATGCAGCTGGTATGATGTAATGCTTGTGCAACTGTATTACTTGGTTTGGGCCATTTGCACTCTCTATTCCAGAGGAATTAGGGGTACCAAAGGCAAGGAACCCTCAAAGAGGGTTCCACCCCTAGAGGTGCAGTGGGACAGTTTCCTTGGCTAAAGATACCTTAGGAAGCATCCCCAAAAAGAAAAGAAAAGTAGTAGTACGAAAGCACATTAGCAATCAGTAGCTGTGAGGCATAGTAGTAGATTAGGCACTGGGCAGCTTGATAACATAATAAGATGTGCAAGTTAGCAATGGCATGAGTACGATGGGTGCTGGAGATTGAAGGGGCCTCCTTAGGAGAGAGGGAACAGCAAGCAGGGACACCATCCACCTTCATCCAACAGCGGAACCTACCTAAAGGAACTAGGGAACACTAACTACGGCTAACTAGCGTTTATGACCTGAGGCACGGAGGAGAGAAAAAAAACCTTTGAGGAGGAAATCTCTGGGGATCCAAGGCCTAGGTTGCCTTTCCTCCAGGCTTGGGATGTTTTGTTTAGTGATGGCTCTGCTGCTGCAATCTAGAAACCCGATTAAAGGGGGGTGGAAAATATTCTAATTTGGAGGAAAGGTCTCACTTGATCCCTTTAATGGAAATGCCGTGGAAGGTTGGGAGAGAACTCTGCAACATTGGGAGCAACCAAGGCGAGAGGAGGAGAGCAATGACTGCTGAGACACTCACCTGACCTACCCGCCCTAAAAACAAACCAGGTGAACCAGAGGCAGACATAGGGAGAATGCAGTGAAAATGGTTTGCTAGTAGAATACTAGAGGTAAAGAAGATCGCTGTAACCACCCTTCAAGGCTAGTCTTAAATGCTACACCAAGAGCTGCCATCGAGTCTCAAATGGCTAAAGCCAGGCCTGGAATGAGGACATTCCCAGCTATGGGCCAGGTGAGAAGGACACCGCCCCAAGTCAGGCACACTCAAGATGCAGACTTCATAGTGCAGAGACAGCCCGTCGGCTGCAGGGACCCTGCGCCATGGAATGGTTATGGCTGTCATGCCCCAGAAAATGATTGAGGAGGAGCTGAATGAAGCGTTGAGTGCTGGGAGCCTCACGTAGGTCAGACATGGTAGTAGAGAGTATTGAGCAAATGAATTGCGTAAGCAATGAGTGGTCCTGCACATAGGTCAGTAAGCAGAGTAAGCAAATGGTCGGACCTTTACAAAGGTCAAAGGAGCAGCAAATATGAATAGCGGGGCAAGTCAACTAGGCCATCAAGGAAGACAATGAAGGTGACAAAATACTTGAAGGATTTTAGTAGCGAAGCAGGATTCAAACAGGAGATAGTATGCCACACAGGGCCATGGCTCCTCGACAACACTTCCAGTCCCCTGCCATAGGAAAAAAAAAGTGATGGGAAGGCGCCGTGACCCACATGCAGATAATAAAACTAGTTTACAGTGTCACAAATGCACTCAGCAGGTCAGGCCCTCTGCTCCCACAGTGCCAACCTCCGAGCGCAGTAATGTGAACAGGTAACAGACAGGGTAACCCTCATATCTGCTTATGGGTCCAAATCACCTTTAGTTGCAAGTCCTGGAGGGATTCAAACTGTGAACCTTATGCTAGCGTATGCAATGTACAGGCACAGATTCGTACCCTCTTCGGGGATTGCAGTACAATCTTACGGCAGGGGCACCCAGCCAGGCTTTCAAAATGAACCCTTAAAACTCTATAAAAGACCTTAGGTATATTCTTACCTTTTTACTCAAGCTCAGTAACACTATCAAGCTTTTGAACAGTTTTGTCAGTCTTAACCCTCTATACGTCACATGCAGAAAAAGAACTTGGAAGACTCAGGCAGTATCTTTCAAATATAGATTTGACTAAAAAGGAATAAAAGTATGAAAAATGTAAACGCAGCACACAATATCACAAAGCATACAATCACTTTCAAGAAAACAAAGAAACTACAGACAAACTCCTACCAACATACAGTTAGATACTTTTCTGTCTAATGTATTACCTCTAAGTGCTTATCAGAGAGTTGTGTCTTTCTCTCTCCCAAAATGAAATATATCTCCCAACAGCTCAGCCACAGTATACTGTAAACTGTCTCTCTCCACACCCCCTCTATGAGTCGTCTAGCTCCTCCTTTTAGAATATAAAAAAAATACAAACATGATGTCTTATCAGAAGGTATTTTAAAATAAGGTGACATCAGCAAAAACTTATTTCCCAAATTATGACAGTCATTAATCAAGCGTTCCTTTTTGATCTTGAGCAGTTGTTGTTTTCCCAAGGAACATCAAAGGTTTTTACAACTCTGCAGTTTGTCACCTAGATGCAAATATAGCCAAGAGGGGTCAGCTAAGTTATGTCCTGGTCCTGTAATAAAATGCATACTTAGATCCCAGCTTCAGAGGCAGGAGGTCATAAAACGGCCATAAAATGCAACTTCTCAAGGAAGTTAATTACATTACAGAGATCTCCTGGTCAGTTCTTGTAACTGAAACCTGGGGTGGGGGCACCCATTGTACAGCTGCTTATCTGAGACAATCACATAATATATTTTTATATTACAAATATCATAGAACAATGATAACCAGCTGGCCAAGCATAACACTCCTCCCTACCTAGACTGAATTTGGGGGCTATATCCCCTGCATGGGATGAGCGTCTCAAATCAGTTCACCCCTCATACAGACGCAATAAACTATCTATGTTCTGATTTGTCGCTCCAGCCCTATGTAAGATTGTCATGTCATACCCTTGCAAGGCAAGACTCCATCTTAATAGTCTACCATTAGTTTTTACCATTTGGGTCAGCCACACCAGGGGGTTGTGGTCCGTTTGTACCTCAAAATGCTGCCTATATAAGTACGGCTCTAACTTTTTTAGGGCCCACACTATGGCAAGACTCTCTTTTTCCATAGTAGAGTATGCCTGCTCCCTAGGAAGTAACTTTTTACTCAGGTACACTACAGGGTGATCTTTCCCTTGGTTGGATGTCTGACTCAGTACTGTCCCAATATCCACATCTGAGGCATCAGTCTGGACTATAAAGGGTCTGCTATAGTCAGGACTTGTCAATACAGGAGCACTGCACAATGCCTCCTTCAGTCTGGTAAAGGCTTTTCACAGGCTGGTTCCCAGGTAATTTTCTTCGGCGTCGTTTTCTTTATCAGGTCAAATGGGGAGCAGCCAGGGTACTGTAATCGGGTACAAATTTCCTATAATACCCTGCTGTCCCTAGAAAACTCCTGACCTTCTTCTGCATCTCTGGTCTGGGCCATGCCTTGAACACCTCTATTTTTACTTGGTTAGGACGAAGCTGTCCTCGGCCTACAACATGGCCAAGGTATGCCACTTCAGCCATAGCCACATGGCACTTCTTAGCTTTGACAGTGAGCCTAGCCCTCTGTATCCTGCCCAACACTTCCCTAAGGTGGGACAGGTGTTCCTCCCAGCTGGCACTAAAGATGGCAATGTCATCCAGGTATGCCATGGCGTACTCCTCAGCACCATTTAACACCTGGTTCACCAACCTTTGGAAAGTGGCTGGGGCATTCTTCATTCTGAAAGGCATTACTTTAAATTCAAATAAGCCTATCAGAGTGATGAAGGCCGACCTCTACCTAGCTCTGTCAGTTAACTCTACCTGCCAATACCCCCCTTGTCAGGTCAATAGTCATAAGGTATGTCGCCCCTACCAACTTGTCCAGGAGTTCATTCATCTGGGGCATCAGGTGGGCGCCTGCCTTTGTGACTGCATTCAGTCCACTATAGTCCACACAGAAATGAGTAGAGCCATCTGGCTTGGGCACAAGGACTACGGGTGAAGCCCAGTGGCTGTGGGATCGCTGGATTACCCCTAAATACAGCATCTCCTCCACCTCCCTCCTAATGTCCTTTTGGACAGCCTCTGACACTCGATATGCTGTCCGCCGTATGGGCATCTGTGTCCCTGTCTCCACATCATGCGTTGCTAAGGGGGTTAGTCCAGGCTTGGCGCTAAACAGTGGGGCAAAGTCTGCTAAACCTCCTTTACTTCCTGCATCTTGTCTGGGGCCAGCTGGGGAGAACAATTTAACTTCCTCCACAGAGGACTCCCGCTTGCTTTCTTCCAGCAAGTCCAGAAGGGGGTCTCCTTCATCCATCCCCTTCCCAGGACTACATACTGCAAACGCCATGTCAGCCCTATTAGCATATGTCTTTATCATGTTGACATGGTACATCCTTTCTGTCTGTCTTCTGTCAGGTAACTCTATGATATAGTTTACGTCATTTACCTTCCTAACTACTTTGTACAGTCCTGCCCACTCAGCCTGCAGCTTGTCTTTCTGGACCGGGATAAGGACCATGACTTCCTGGCCCACCGTGTACAAGCAAGCTCTGGCACTGCGGTCATACCACACTTTTTGTTTTTGTTGGGCAGCTGCCAGGTTGCTCTGGACTGTCCCGGTTAGCTCCTTCAGCCTCTCCCTAAACCTAAGGACGTAATCCACTATGGGAGTTTCCTGGGTGGCATGCTTGCCTTCCCAATCCTTCCAGATCAAGTCTAGGGGCCCACTTACCCGGCATCCATATAAGAGTTTGAAGGGGGAAAATCCTGTCTACTCTTGGGGCACCTCCCTGTATGCAAACAACAGCTGGGGAAGGTATTTTTCCCAGTCCCTCCCATGCTGTTCAGCAAACAGTTGGAGTATTGACTTCAGGGTACCTTTAAATATTTCCACAAGCCCATTGACTTGTGGGTGATAAGGTATCGCGTGCCTCTGCACCACCCCACACTTCTCCCACAAGCAATTCATCAGGTCTGACATGAAGTAACCCCCTCGATCGGTGATAACCTCCTGTGGAAACCCAACATGGGAGAAAATCCCAAGTAAGGCATCTGCCACTTTGTCCTCAGTGAGGCTAGGACAACTGCCGGGTGGCATAATCCACCACAGTCAGGATGAACCTGTTCCTGGAGGAGCTGGGGGTATTTAAAGGCCCCACAATATCCATTCCCACCCTCTGGAATGGCTCCTCCACTATGGGCAATAGAATTAGGGCAGCTTGGGTTTTTTACCTGCCTTCCCTATTTCTTGGCACCGGTGACAAGACCTGCAATACTCCTTCACCTGCTGGGTGAAGTTGATCCAATAAAAATTCTGGGCCAATCGCTGTGTAGTGCGCATGATTCCCAGATGACCAGACAAGGGAATATCGTGTGCAATCTTGAGCAACTGCTCACAGTACCCCTGGGGAATGACAAGCTGCCTGCCTATCACCCCTCCCTCTGTCTTTACATCCTGAGTATACATAAGTCCATTTTCCCAATAAGCTTGATGTTTACCGTCACCTCCCTGTGCTCCGTCAGAGTCTGTCCAAGCTCTCAGCTTCTGTAGACTAGGGTCACTTTTCTGAGCAGCTGCAAACTCCTTACACATTCCAAAGGCATGGGACAGGTCCCCTTCAGTCTCTAAACTAAGGTCCCTAGCACTAGCATCAGGGCACTCAGGATCACTGTCATCTCTAACCCTCTGACAATGGGTCACCCCTCCTTCTTCAGAGTAACCCTCTGTAGTTGTGTGGTTAACAGCTACTGGGGAAATGTCTACCCCCTTTTCATTAGTCTCCCTATCAGGAGACATAGGCTAGGGAACCAGTCTCCCAGTGGTTTCCACAACAGCTTCCGTGGGGTCCAGGGAACTACAAGTTTACCTTGCTGCTTGTCTATGGGTAATTGCACACACCACCCCCTGTTTGAGATTGTTGCCAAGGATGACATCAACTGCTAAAGTTTTGGCTACAGCCACCTGTTGCACAGTTCCCCCTGTTTCACCCCAGTCTAGGAGAACACTAGCAAGTGGCAATGTGGTCTCCTCACCAGTGAACCCCTGCACAGTTACAAATTCATTGGGTATATGCTGACCAGGCTCTATCAGATCCCCTTTTACCAATTTCAGGGATGCCCCTGTGTCTCTCTTAACCCTTGTGTCTGTACACCATTCACTGTGACTGGGTGCATGTGCTCCCTCATGTTCACAGGCATGCTTCCAGGGACACACAAACAACCCACTTCTTTCCTAGCCCCATTCTATGTATTGCTCGCCCTTTTGGGACACTGTCTGGCAATATGCCCAGTTTCTTTACAGACCCAACATTAATTTCTTTTCTCAGAGAAATCTTTTCTCTGAAACCTGGGGCAAACTGGTTTCAGTGGAGGCAGTGAGGGTTTTAGCTGCCCTGAAGGCACGCTTTTCCCTTTCTGCACTGCCACGCCCACCCCATTCGCTCTCAGAGCAGGTCTGCTCTTGGCATAGTGGTCCAAGAGTTCAGCAGCCTCTTGCACTGTTTTGGGATCTCCAGCCATGTTTTCAGTTCTACTGGGCATGCCCAAATAAACTGTTCTAGCAAAATGGCATTTTCAATTTTATCTAAAGAGTTTGCTTCAATTCCCTCCCACCAACGTTTTAAACATTGACATTGTTTCGTGGCTAGCTCCTCATAGCTCATGTCAGGGATTCTCCAGAGCTTACAGAATTTAGCTCTGTATGCTTCTACAGTTAAATCAAACTTTTTTAAAAGTGCAGCTTTAAGTTTGCTGTAATCATTACTGTCCTCATTGTCCATTTGACCCAATGCATCCCAAGCTTTCCCGGTAAGTAGCGGGGGTAGCTGGAGCTCCAGGACCCTCTAGGAATTTTTGCCTGAATACAAACTTTTTCAAAGGAATTTAAAAAGGCATCCATATCCTCCCCCTCTTTAAATTCAGCTATTAATTTGGAATTCAATTTGTAACCCAGTCCTGTAGTTCCAGTTAAACCCAAACCACTTACCTGCTCTGGTGCTGGTGGTTGGAGTCATAGCTTCTCCAGTTTAGGTTGCCTCTGGCCCTCATACTCCTCATGGTCAGCTGCTCACTGTTCTTCCTCCCTCTTCTCCTCTGCAGCTCACTGGCACTCACGCTCTTCACGGTCAGCTTCTCACTATTCTCACTCCCTCTTCTCCTCTGTGGCTCATTTCTCTCTCTCAGCATCTCTCTGGAACTCCAGCTCCATTCTGCACAACTCAATCTGAAGCCTGATTGCTTCTGACTCCAGAATGCTGGTGCCCTTCCCCTGCTGCTGTGGCCCTTTGCTTGTACTGGCCCAGCTGCCCTCCTCACCGGATCTGGACACTGCACTGGCTGCTAGCCCCTCCACACCCAAGGTTTGGTCCTTTACAGTCACAGTCTGTGACTCAGTGCTCTGGGCTTCTGCTGCCATCAGGGCATCCATGAGATTTTGCTTGGTGGCTCTCGCCTCGTGCAGGACTCGTCTGTCCTGGCACAACTGCCTCAAGTAGCCTGCAGTGTACCCACTGTAGTTGGAAGCCATCTTCTTCCCTAACTATGGCTACTCTAACTTGCACTTTAGAAATAAAATAAAACAGGTAGGAACTTGACTGTAAGCAAAATGATATACTTCTGTTTCCTTTTTTCTAAAAATAAATCACTGCCTTATTTTGCAAGTGAGCTGTACAGTATTACGCTGACACACTGAACAGTTAAAGCTTGTATTACCAAATTTATCCACACCACTGCCAACCAAATCTGTCACAAACACACTCAGCAGGTCAGGCCCTCTGCTCCCACAGTGCCAACCTCTGAGCGCAGTAATGTGAACAGGTAACAGACAGGGTAACCCTCCTGTCTGCTTGTGGGTCTGAATCACCTTTAGTCTCAAGTTCTGGGGGAATTCAAACTGTGAACCTTATGCTAGCATACCCAATGTACAGGCGCAGATTCGTACTCTCTTTGGGATTGTGGTACAATCTTACACCGGGGCACCCAGCCAGGCTTCCAAAATGAACCCTTAAAACTATAAAAGACCTTAGGTATATTCTTACCTTTTTCTCAAGCTCAGTAACACCATCAAGCTTTTGAACAGTTTTGTCAGTCTTAACCCTCTATACGTCACATGCAAAAAAGGAACTTGGAAGACCCAGGCAGTATCTTTCAAATATAGATTTTACTAAAAATGGATAAAAATATGAAAAATGTAAACGCAGAACACTATATCACAAAGCATACAATCACTTACAAGAAAAACTACTGACAAACTCCTACCAACATACAGTTAGATACTTTTCTATCTAATGTATTACCTTTAAGTGTTCATCAGAGAGTTGTTTCTATCTCTCTACCAAGATGGAATATATCTCCCAACAGCTCAGACACAGCATATTTTAAACTGTCTCTCTCCACACCCCTTTAACGAGTCATCTAGCTCCTCCTTTTAGAATATAAAAACAATACAAACGTGATGTCCTATCAGAAGATATTTTAAAATAAGGTGACATCAGCAAAAACTAATTTCCCAAATTATGAGTCTTTAATCAAGCCTTTCCTTTTTGATCTTGAGCAGTTTCTGTTTTCCCAAAGAACATCAAAGGTTTTTACAACTCTGCAGTTTGTCACCTAGATGCAAATATAGCCAACAGGAATCAGCTAAGTTATGTGCTGGTCCTGTAATAAAATGCATATTTAAGCTGCCCAACTTCAGAGGTAGGCGGTCATAATACGGCCATAAAATGCAACTTCTCAAGGAAGTTAATTACATTACAGAGATCTCCTGGTCAGTTCTTGTAACTGAAACCTGGGGGGGGGGCACCCATGGTACAGCTGCCTTATGTGAGACAATCACATAATATATTTTTATGTTACAAATATCATGGAACAATCATAACCAGCTGGCCAAGCATCACATACAGCATCAGCAGTAGCTTAGCTGACCTCCAGAGAATAATAGCAGTGTGCAAACATAATAGAGCAGCCTCAGTAGTGAGTAATTATGAGTTGGAGGGGTAGCAATTTGAATGAACATAGACTGTAGGGAGACAACGCTCTGAAAGCAGCAGGTTCACTAGGCAGTGCAGTGAAAACAGCAACAATGAGGTATGTAGTATAAGTTCAGGAAGCAGGATTGAGCTACATGGACTGGGGTTCAGAGCGAGCCTGAACCAGGTGAAAATAATTAAAGTGCATAGCATGGAGAGCAGCAGCAGGGAAGCAGTTTGAGCTGAAGCACACAGATAATGATTGCAGTTGCAGTGTGAGTAAATGGGAGCAAGTAGCATGAGCTCTGGATTAGCAAAATACAAGGAGTTTAAAAAAGAAGCCTCCCAAAAGAAGCAAAACAAAAAACACACAAGCACAGAAGAACAGGGAACAAGCAACACGAAGAAGCACACAGCTGGAGGCAAACAATACAAACCAAATGAGGGAGAGCAGACAACAGAAAGCCAACAGAAACAAGCAGAGCAAAAACACAGCAAGGCGGGGGGGCAGGCCCCAGTAAGCTGCAAAGGACAGACCAACAGAGCCTCCGGATGCAAAGAAAAAGTGCTTGATAGACAGGCTCAGAGGAACTGCTTATGTAGCACAGGAAGGGGGAGTGGCTGGCTGCTTGTCCATTGAACACGCATAGCCTTCCAATTGTTTGTAAGTCTCCTTTTTGTGCTGTTAACTCCCAGGTGTCCTGAGAAAGGAGATGTCATTAGCTAGGGCCAGGAACTGCTTCTTGTATTCCTGAGGGTCTATTATCTTTTTTATTTTATTCCCTAGTCAACCAGTAGACCCTCATCAGCCATGCCACCTGCTCCCAGTCTTATCACTCACCTTCTCCTGGGCTTACCCCACCTAATGTTCTTTTTTGGCTTATCCTCAAAGGTGGGATTGACAAGGTGGGTAAGGCCCCATCAGAGGTCTTGTTCGGTGCACAGGTTGTTGTCTCAGTTAGGGCTTAAGAGCCTGCAGAACAGGGCCAGCTTTACTCTGCCTTGCTGTGGTTTGTTCTTCCTGTCTTTCCTCACCTCTAGGATGCTGACTGCCTGGGATTGTCTTCACGTGCACTGATGAGTGTTCATCAGCACATCAGGGCTCAGTCAGCATCCACTCTCCCTGTCTACCAGCTCCACATGCACCACCACATGTGGCCCCCAGGTGATAGTGCTGCATCAGAGTCTGTGCACCCTCCCTCCCCAAAGAGGACATAATCATTCTGGACACTTCTCCTTCCCCAGCTGGCCTTCTGACCACTCTAGCTCATTCCTGAAGCCGGCTCACCAGCATTGTGAGTGGTAGTTCTACCATTATGCCAATAATCTGGCAAGGACTACTACTATCTGCTGAAGCACCTTTTCCTCTGCTCCTCCCTAAGGCACCCACTGTCTGTACAGTAGTCCATTCTTGCAGTGTTTTTTGTTTTGCTTTCTCCCTGAGAGTCACCATCAGCATTGGCTGCCAGATCTCACAGTTTCTTTAAAAATGAGTCAGCTTGTTGAGGCCTGCTAAGCTCCTCATGCTTATCTTTTCCTAAGCTACACACTTCCCAACTTAGGAAGATCCTTGCCATAGGCATTGAGACCATGGGGCCAGTCACACCTTGAATCCTGGAAAACTAACCTGGCAGAACCTGTTCCTCTTTAATTAAATTCTACTTCATTTGCCGGCCCACTGGCATGGAGGGCTGAGGCATCATGCCTTAACTCCTGCCCACCAATGATCCATGTTCACGGTGTGAACAAGTCATCGGGGGTCAGCCAGGCAGGGAGAGGACTGAGCATCCACAGCACAGCTCTCCTCTCCCGGGGAGGATGGGAGTGGTGACTGCAACTTGCCTGGCCCCTAGCAGTGGCTGGGGGCCATCACATCGAGTCCTGAAATGAAGGGGCAGAGCAGATGCCCAGTAGGCTGCATACAGAAGCATGCACAGATCAGCCATTGTGATCATTACACACTCTCGCAGCTGCACTTGGGAGGGGGTGGAGGAAAAATAGCCAACCGGTAGAGTGACACTGATCCACCGCAGGCTCCACACCTGGCTAGCAGGACACTTCTGAAGCTTCATGAGGTGAGTCCCAGCAGACGACGCCGTGATGGGGTTGAGGGAAAAAATTCTACTTCATCATGGAAAGGGAAGCACCTGTGTCTCCTAACCCCTGTGTTATTTTATCATTAATAAAGACAGGGTGCAGATGAACAGTGGCGTTAGCAGGGACTGCATTCTCTGCACAGGCCACAAATTGCTCCCACCTGAGTCATTCTCTCTCTCTATACTCTGCTCCTTATTCCTATACTTTGGACAATCGTATGATAAATGCTCTAGGTTTGGAAGAATTATCTATTACTTTGGGTTTAGGTTCAGACTGAGATCAGTTTACATTAGGTTGCCCCCACCTCCCAGTTCCTATTAAACTACTTGATGTCCCATCCCATTGTGTTTGTGCAGGATGTGTGGCTAGCTGAATGCAAACTGATCAGCTTTTTCAGCTGCTCCTTTAAGGCATTTGGTCCAACAGCCACACACCAACTCCTCCAGCACTGTCTGGAGAAACTGCTCCATCAGAAGCACATCTTTTATTTGTTCTGCAGTAATTACTTTTGCACCCTTCAGTCATCTCTCTAGCATATTGCACAACTGAACATATACAAGTATGTATTTCAGTGTAACTAACCACCGGCGTTTTCTCAAGCCCTCTAAATTTGATCCTGTACACCTCAGGAGTCAATTTAAAATCTTTTAACAAGTGTCAGCCTGGTGGTGCTAAGGGTTGAGGCGCTGGATGCCACACCTTGTGCCACGCCGGTGACCCTTGTTCAGGAATGGACATGGGCCACTGGGGGTCGGCAGGGGCAGGGGAGGATAGAGGATCCAGAGGACTGCTCTCCTTCCCTGGGGATGGAGGATCATGGCACTGGCACTGGCACCTGAGTGCCCCCTGGCAGAGGCTGGGGAGCTAGGTGTATGTGCGTGTACATGGGGGAGAGTTGGATGCAGACTCCTCCAGTGAGCGCACATGGGAGTGTGCTCGAGTCACCTTGATCAGCGTCTTTGCAAGCATCTGGCTCCAAAGAGAGCTAAAAATAGTATAATTCTGCCACAGCGCCTCTTTGAAGCTGCCTTGCCGACCCTCTATCGCTTCCAGGCTGACTCCCATTCCAGACCTGTGTCTGTGACACCTTGGCCGGTGGCACAGCCCCGCCCAGAGGGGCAAGCCAGGGGGCAGGGAGGACAGCTGATTTGGGAGCAAGGGCGATGAGGGCCGTGACCTGGCTGATATCTGGTGCTGAAGCAGACAAAAAAAAAATCTTTTAACAAAACATTTCTCACTATAGTATAGTCCATGCAATCTGTATCACTCATCATGGTGAAGACCTCTAACACCCTGCCTGTGAATAGTGGTGTAAGGTGTGTCACCCAACAGCCCTGTCCAATTTAAACTGCCCACATAATTGCTTGAAAGATCTTAGAAAAACATCAAGAATATCCTCTTCTGGTACTGTGGAAACATTTTAAAATTAATTTTGGCTTCTTGGGTGGGACCTCCCATAACAGTGTGACACTTGTACAGCTGGTTCTGATTACTCTATGATTTTTGTAATATAAAAATGTGTTATTGAGTGTCTCTCATGAGACATGCTGAGACAGCCTGTGGGATGACCATCCCCCCAGTTTCAACTACAAGCTGTTAACCTAAAAGCCAGGAGATAATTACAGGCTAGAAGAGACACAAATTAAGGAACTCCTGTTTATCTGGCTTAATTGGAGCTGCCAGCTGCTAGGATGAAAATCATAAACTTTTATGATGTTTAGAGGAAGAAACCAGGTTATGTCACTTAGGTGCTAAGTCATAAACGCTCCTTTGATGTCTGTGAAGGGCAAAAAGACACACTAGATCAAAGGGTTATGGGAAAGTGAGTTTTTGCTGATGTCACCTATTTAATTTACCTTCTGAATGATAAGACATCCTGTTTTGTATAATTTTTATATTTTGACAGGGAGGAGCTAGGTGACCTCATGTAAAGAGGTTGGCAAAGCCAGTTTTAAACAGTATTCTGTTTTCCACTTAGAGATACTCATGTTTGGACTCTGAAGAAGAAACATCTACTTTAGATAGACAAGTCTAATTGTCTGGTGGTAGGAATTAATTTGCACTTTTTAAACCTTGTTCTTTTTAAGTGATTGTATGTTTTTGTGATATATTGTTCTGTATTCACATTTTACATATTTTTATCTATTTTAAAGTAAACCTCTATTGTAAGAGGCTAATTGGTGTGCCTTTAAAATTCTTTCTTTGACAAGTGAAGCATATATGGTTAAAGCTGACATTGTGCATAGCTTACTGGTAATACCAAACTGGGAAAAGGTAAGAGTTTATCTGAGGTCTTTTCATAGCGTTTTAAGGGTTCATTTTGTACACCTGGTTAGGTGCCCGTAGGTGAAAGATATCTGGCATTTCCCCAAAGAGCAGAATTATCTGAGTCTGTACATTGGGTACGTTAGCAAGAGGTTCACAGTTTGAATCCCTCCAGAACTTGAGACCAAAGGTTGATTCGAACCCACAAAACAGACAGGAGGGTTACCCTGTTCCTGTTCACAATACTGCACTCAGAGGTTGACACTGTGGGAGCAGAGGGCCTAACCTGCTGAGTGGGGTTGTGACAAACAGTACTAACATTTTGTGATGGTGCTTTCTGTCGCAGAATCTCCATGTCTCTTTTGTGTTTACATTCTCCCTGTCTCTCGGTCTCTCTCACTCCAGACACTGCTCTTGCTCCTCTCACTTCTGGATGTGATGCTAGTGCTGCCTCTCTCACCCTTTTGCCTCAAGCTTGTCCTTCTGCTCCTCTGTCTTGAGCTTTGGGTTTCGGCTATTTTTTGCAGCACTGCATCTGATTTTACCATTACCTGGGTGAGATCCAATTTCATCATCTCAATCCAGTCTGGTTTGTCAGCCAACCTGTTTCTGGGCTCAGGCTCACTGTCACTGACCTCAGTCTCACAACTCTGGCCAACCTCCTCTGTGATCCCAGTCTCATTGCTAACTAGGTCACTTTTCTAGGGGGTGTCTATAAGGTCAGACTTTGTTCCTCAGAGGCACGCCGTCTGTTTGCACAAATCCTGCGGTTGTGCACAGTAAGCCTCATATATTTCAAGCATAGTACTTTAAAACTGTACTGCACTCACTAAGCAAAGAATGAAACAAGCAGTGTGTAAAGCACCTCCTTTTGTATATCTTTCGCTGCGACTGTACAGGTAGTTTTTATTGGACATCCATTTCTCTGTATGTTAGGTAACTACTTAGCTTCTCCATGCACACACTACCCTTCCTGATACCCATTGATTGGCACCCATTCAGGAGGAAGCACACAATGCCACCACTGTCCTCCAGTTTGTCACAAACTGCTGAAGTTGCCTTGGGTAGTATGATCTGGGACTGGCTCCCTTACTCTTCATGTTGCCACCAACCTGTATCCCATCAAGTTGATGATTAAATTTGGCCACTGCAATTAGGGTGCCGCAAAAAGACCAACAGTGAAATGGACAATCTTGATTTTAGATCACCCCCTCACCCATGTCGCCCTTTGCGCCCCCACGGTTTCTACCCCCTGCAGGGCATGCCCATCCCAGAGGAGGTTATATTTAGTTTGGGGGTGTGTGGGGGTTGAATTCCCCCCCAAAAGTGACCATTTCCCAGGAGGACACTTTGACGTTGTAATTCCCAGGAGACAAAATGCCTGGTGCTGTAATCCCTGGCAGCATTTTGCCTGCACCGTAATTGGCATTGGCAAAATGTTTGTTACTGTGGCATGAATGAACCCCACCAATCTATATGCAACTCCCTTGCGGCTGCTACTTTCAAATCCCACCACAGACTCCTGCTCACACAGAACAGGATCAGGCTCTTTCTCACACAGTACAGGGCCTCTTAAACATAGAAAAAGGCATATCTTGCCCTGTATATCTAACCCTATGTCACAGATAAAGATGTCGAAGAAGACTAACTCAAGACTGATTCCTGTGGTACCCAGCTTATAACCCCCCTCCAACTTCTGAGTTTTCCCCCTTTATTACCACCCTGTGAATCATGTCACATAGCCAGTTTCTCACCCACCTAGTAATTTTGTCCCCTGCTCCAAGGTCCTGCATTTACGGAAGTCAAGGTACAGTATGTCCACCTCCTGACCCTTGTCTACTGCCTTTGTCACACAACTGAATAACTTAGTCAGGTTTGCCTGATATGACCTCCCCCATAAACCCATGTTGTCTTCTGTCCTGCAGTCCATTTGTCTCCAGAAAAGGTACTATCCATTCCTGCATAAAGGTCTCTAGCAGCTTACCTATGGTAGACATTAGGCTGACACATATGTAGTTGCCTGGATCATCCTTGCTTCCACTCTAATGTGGGGGAACTACATTCACCATCCTCCAGTCACTTGATACCATCATTGCATCCAGTGAAGTACTGAATAACGTATCATGTGGTCAGCTAGGATCTGCCCCATCTCCTTAAGCACACAGTGATGCATCCCATCTAGGCCTAAGGATTATCCAATTATACTGCACTTTAGCTCTCTAGTACCCTTTTTACTGGAATGGGATCCCATTGACACCATTCTCTCCCCCCCCCACCACACACACTGATGGCACACTCAGGCAATGGTCCCATGTCTTCCACTGCAAACATAAAATAGAAATATCTGTTCAAAATGCTTGCCTTTCATTACGTAAGGGAGAAGCAGAAAATGAGTGAAGGGATAGCCAGGCTAAAGCAAGGAGAGGAGTGGGAAAGAGATAAAGGAAAGGAGGTCCTAGCTCCCTTCTTTATACCCTCTGCAATATTTAGTTCCATGTCAGCCTTAGCCCTCCTCACTGTCATGCTGGCCTCCTTCATCCTGCTGTGAAATTCTACCTTGCCCCCCTCTACTTGACTTGTTCTGTATTTTTTAAATGACATTTTCTTAGCCCCAACAGCCTCTGCTACTTCCCCTCATAAACCATAATGGTGTTGTACTCCTTTTCTTCTTGCCACTTACCCTTACTCAAAGATCTATGACTTCTATTATACCATTTTTTATCAATACCCATTTTGCATCCAACCCCTTTGTCTCTCTTACCCCCTACAGTTTCTCTGGCGGCAGCTTCCTCATTTTTCCAAAATCAGCCCTCCTAACATCCAGGACCTTAGTCTGGGACTGCTTTTTCTCTGCTTCCAGTTTGATGCTGAACCAAACTGTCAGATGATTTCTGTTTCCCAGTGAGTTTAGCACCCTCACCTCCAGAACACTGTCCCTATTGATCAGCATGAAGACTAGGATGGCTGACTCCACAGTAGGCTGATCTACTTTCTGTACTAAGAATGCATCCTGAAAGATGTCTACCAGTTGTTCACTGCTTGCACTTGTTGCTACTGGGATCCTCCAGTCTACATCTGGCATGCTGAAGTCCCCCAGTAGCAATACCTCCTCTACACTTGCAGCCCTTTTGATCTCCTCCCTTAATTCCCCATCTGCTTCCTCATTTTGAGATGGTGGTATATAAACAACCCCTGTTCTGATATTTCTTCACCCTTCCATAACTACCTGCACCCATATTGTTTCTGTGTATTCACTCTGCCCAATATACTCATCTCTGAAGCTTTTATACTTTCCTTACATATAGTACCACACCTTCCCCTCTCTTTCCTCTTATCATTTCTGAACATAGTTGTGGTACTGAGACACCCATGTTTCTGTGATTGCTACCAGGTTCAGGATTGCCTCAGTCACCACTGCCTACAGAGCCCAAGCTCCTGGTATTCATGCATATAGCCCTCCAGATCGGCTGTCTACCCCCCCCCAAAAAAAGCTGTGCCCAACCCATTCTCTTGTCCCCCTGATCTATCCATCCATACCCCTGTCTCCCGTGTACCACATCCTATCTAGTTACCCCAAGACTTCCCTTCCAGAGCTTTTCCCAGCCTTCCCCTATTTCCCCTCCCTTTGTTTTAGGTTTCTCCCAACTCATTCTCTAGCAGTGGGGTATATCAGCAAGACCCCTTTCAATTGTGTAAATACATCCCTATACTTCTAATCTGCCCCCCCCTACTTTAAAGTGCCCTCAGTGTGCTCTTTAACCTGCACCTTAGGCTCTGGTGCCCTCCTTAGATGGGTGAAGGCCATACCACTCGAACAGTCTTCTTTCCTTCCAGTAGTGGCCCAACTCTCCCAGGCACCCCCATCTCTCCTCTCTGCACTACTCCTTCAGCCATGCGTTGAAGCCAGTGATCAAAGTACTTCTCCCTAATACCTTGTTTCAAACTGATAGGACCTCAGAAAAGGTTGCTGCCTGTTTGCGCCTCACTACTAGCTTTCTAAAGATTTCTGTAACCTCCTCCAGAGCTCTGCAAGCCAGGTCATTGACCCCCAAGTGGACAATGACATTCAGGTTACATTACCTTTTCATCCTGTAACTATCCTCTGTACTCAGCTTGCATCCCTCCCAACCAAAGCTCTTTGCAGGTGCTATAATACTCTATCCCCTGCCTCCGTGAAAAAATAAACAGCTTGTAACAGAAAGAATTGCAGATAGAAAAAACTCACTAACACTTTTAATTCTGGATTTCTTACTTCACTAGTCTTCTTAGGAAATGGCAGACTTTTTGGCTACCCAGGCCTGAGATTTGAAAGACCAGTAACTCCATTTTGGCTCAGCAGGCATCCAATATTATGTCTGGCTTGAAATCCGATCATTGAAGCTAGATCTAAATGGATATACCCTCAATCTGGTCCATATACTGTAGTTCATCACAGGCCTTAGCCAGTCCCTTCACCATGCCACTCAATGAGTTCAGACCACTTTCTTCAGAAGACTTCTACATAGAAGCACATATTTGATTTACAAGATTTTGACCAGTTTGGACCAGCTTCCTACCGGGTCAGACTAGCGCAGTGAAAACCGCACACAGCAAGACCGTGCTGTGAAGAGCGTGACTGGCTTAAGTGACAGGGAATTACAGTGATATGAAAGGATAGCTACCACCTGTTGCTCACCCGGAAGAAGGAGAGTGTATCTGGACACTGCGGATTAGGTTCTCGGTTGAAACCACTCCATGGTGGAGTGGCTAGAGCACCAGCTCTGCAGTGGATGGGGCTAGGGGAGAAAGAGTTTGATTCCCTGTAGGGAATCTTTTTAGTACTTTTCTTGCCCCCGTGTCCACACCGCCTCAAAGTTGGTTATAATAATTCTGTGTGTGTGTGTGTGGGGTAAGCCCCACATGGGGGCAGAGAAGCCCTATAAAACAAATAAAAGTACTTGCAGGTCTTGCCGCACACTGTTTACACAACAAGCGGTCTTGCTAATGTGGCTGTGTCCCCCGCTGTTACGACCCCATGCTGACCAGTTTGACTCTGCAGCTATCAATAGTAATAAGATGCCTTGCTCCTAACAAACTACCTATTACCTTAACTACTGTACCCTCTATTGTGAAGGCTAGCTATAGTCACAGTGGGGGCGAGGGGAGATCCATTGTGGACTGGACTTCTCTAGACAGGAAGGCTCCATTCCATTCATATTTGAGGTAAGTCCTCCTAGAGATATTAATCATCACTGAACAATGCCTGTCCTGTTCTTACACCCACAGAGAAGTCTATTTGCCCTAGGTGACTTTTAAATTAAGCATATTTAGGAGATGCACAGAAAAAAGGAATAAAAAATGAAAAAAAATGTTCTTGTAAGTCTGTGCAATAACTAGCACATACGTCTGTTACTACGTGAAAAATCATACTTTGCATGGAACTGGGGGGCAGATCCCTAGCTCCACTCCAGGTTGTGTGATCTAGTCTCATACCAATACTGACACTGTATTTCAGCACTGGGGGGAGAACTGTTGGGGTGCCAGCAGTCCAATGAGACATTGAACTGAGGTTCCTTTTGTGCATTTAGTTACAGTTCCACTGGAAGTTAAAAATTATATGGCACCTATTGTAAGAGTATGAGATTTTCCCTGGTGTGCTAGGAAACAGTCCCCTTGACAATAAAAATAGATCTATGTAACCCAGGCCAGAAAATATACCTAGAAATGAGCTGCCATGGCCTAGTGTGCCTTTCTGGTCTTAAGTTACAAATAAACAAATAAGGTTACATCTAAGGATTTATTTTTGATATTGAATGCAGTTAAAAGGCAAATGTTGCTGGCCCCATGACATGGGGTGCTGAGGTGCTGAGTGCTTCACCTCCTGCCAAACTGGTGACACAGATCTGGAAACAGACGTGGGTCACTTGGGGGCTGGCTGGAGAATGATTGAGTATCCCGAGGACAGCTCTCCTCCCTCAGAAAGGTGGGACAGAATGTCTTGCTTGGCAGCTGCCAGCTAGGTGGCAGTGCGGTGGGACATCAGGGAAGGTTTCCCACCAATTAGGACTCTGGGAGTCACCTCCATGGAGATAGAGTGCAGGCAATAGGCTTGATTTTCAAATGGTTGAGACTGGCACAAGGGACTTACAGCAAGAAGAAATGGTGCATAGGGCTCCTTGCACTGCACCTTATGCCAGTCCCAATTTTGGAAGGGACAATGCATCACTGAGGGGCTCACCTGCGCCAACAGTCTTGTGCCATCCTTGCAACAGCCACACCAGTTACTATGGCAGAAGAGGGCTAAGCGTAATGGCAGAGCTGCAGCATTCCCTAATTTGGAAGTTTAAGCCCGCCATGACCGCTAAATCATGGTTGTGGTTAGACCAGTCAAGGGCTGGTATAACAGCCCTTGCTGCTAATATTGGACCTGTATGTGGGGGCACCCAGCAATCAGCATGAGACACTGGCCAGGAACTTGTGGGAGTGCCCTAATGGGCACTGTGTGCATGAACGGCTGTGCCAGGGCAAACTGTGGCAGGCAGGTGTGCCCTTATCAGGTTCACAGATGGGGTACCAGTTATTTGGGCTTACTGTTATAGGGGAAATGATGGCACCCTCCATTAGACCCTCCAGTGTACCACCTGTTTGATGCAGGATCCCACCTGCAGCAAATTTGGGAATTTGATGCAGTGATCCCTGTCATTTGAAAATCTGGATACAGGTGCCTGGTGCACCCAGAGGTTGCCGAGGCAGGGTCTGTCCCACTTGTGCCAATCTAAGGGACTTTGAAAATCAAGCACAGTGTGTCATTGCATTTTGTGTGAGCCCAGGGAAAAAAACATGAAAAATGCCTCAGCTGCAGGATGGCGTAGCCTTGCAGGCTCTGTGCCAGCAACCAGGGGTGAACAAAAGGAGCAAGGTGAGCCCCAGAGAAGCTGGGTGACAGGGTTGAAGGGGGTCAGTCAGATGGGTGTGGTTGGGCAGTCAAAAGGCAGACAAACAGAAGAGTAAAAAAAAAAGCAAGTGTTATTTTATCATGAATATAATTTTGATCGCCCTTGAAAAATGGGCATTTGTTGCTCTATTATAAATAAATACATATTTACAGCAGTTGCTTGTCATTTGGGGAACTTACTTTGTATATACAATAGGAGAAGAAACATATAGGATCAAATTCTTAGACACAATACTTTACACCAGGAAATGGGGTAAAATATGTGTTCCATTGCACCAAAACATAAAATTGCTATTCTGAGAACAAAGGATCTGCACGGGTGGAGACTCCCCAGCACAGATCCAAGCATTCAAATGAAGGTACTCAGATGTTATACTGCACCTAAATGGTTTGCACAGAATAATGGCATACAATACCACCACCAACATGAGTGCCCATGGAGCAGTGGCGTGCACATACATGTCTGTGATGGTAGAACTGAAACAGTCCTCCTGCCCCCCAACCTGCACTTTTGGCTGCTTTGGTCCATCCGGGAAACTCCTTTGGTGTTCTCAATGGTCTCCCTGGTGGTCCAGGGGCCCCCATCCCATAGTTATAATCCTAATCATCACTGGTAGTCTAGGCCCCCCCAATCCATGGCTGCCTGTGAACATGTCTTCTCAATTGATGTGCCTTGATGAATGTTGTCTCTGATGTTCTGCATGCCTCACACAACAATCTGACTCCCCACTACTGCCAGAAGAAAATAGAGAGTGTCCCAAAAGTGTTGTGCCATATGTGATGGTAGTAGTTGGCACTGTGAATGGCACTGTATGACATTTACATGCCAACCCATTTGCATGATATTTACATGGTAACCCATCCCCTTCCATGTACCAGCACACTTTGATGTACGCTGGCATGGAAGGGCTCCCCAGACGTCCTTTGACCATATCCCAAGGGGGTCACAAACAAGGGACCGGCAATATTCATTTCACACAGATTTAGCATTAATCCCTTGCATGATAAGAACTAAGCCCCTATGTGTTAGTCTGCTGGTACCACCCTCCACCTCCTGACTTCAGATGTAGCCTCATTGCTTAATGCCTGTCACAGCTATGACAGTTGTGAATGGTGCCTTCTCGGAAGGAGGATAAAAAGGAATAGTGATTTTACTAGTACAGCATACCTGTGCCAGAAAATCATAACCTATATGGAACATGTTTATATGACAATTTATCTCATTTTCTACTTAGTCCTGTGCTATTTTCTTGAATATAAACAGAACCGTGTCTGCACATTTGCCTGAAGAAATGAGTTCTGTAAAATTGTTCCCATAAACAGCTCCTGGCGACTCGATCAATAAAACACAGACAGTCCTAATTACAAATATTAGTGGCAGTGCACATCAAGCAATGCAGATTGGTGAAACTAATAATATTATTTTGTAAGAGAATATGCTGAACTCTGCAACTGATTAGAGAGGCAATAAAATATTTGCACACACTCGTTTTCCAACAGAAACTCACTTGATTGTTCTTTTCATTTATATGCAAATGAGATCCAGCTGTGTACCAGTTCCTTGCAACATAATTCTTTTTTTTAATTTGTTGTGGATAGGGTTACCCTATTGGTTGGTAGGGTGGGTAGCAAGCCTCTGCAAATTTCAACACATCCAGTATCCAATGCCTGGATTCAGAATTCATGGATTCAGCTTCTGCCTCTTTTAGCAAGCCTACATTTTATTATGCTTGTTGGCATGAAATGTCAACCATTGTGCAATCATGGAAAATGTAGCTGACATCCAGGAGGGACAATAAAAGCAGAGCCACATCATTGTTTTGGCTACAGATTCTCAATGCAAAAAGGATATCTTTAAATGTACAATATGCTAAAAATAAAACAATTGATTTATAATATTTAAATTATACCATATTTTTTTATTTTTCTTGATCTAATAGTTACATAGAATTATACAATGGTGTGTGAAAATCCTGTAACCTCATTGGTCAAAACATGTCACATGACCTTGGGTAAATCCTGCATAACCCACGGCTGAGGAATGGCATTTATAAAAAATATAACTAAACCCATTTTAAATTTATTTTACACATGGGCCCCTTGTATAATCACAATAAGGCACTCCAGGGTGTGAGTTATTGGGTGATTTACCCACTACTTGTGTGGTTAAGTCGCTTGGCTGTGCTCTCGACACACTGGCTGCGCGGTAAATCCCCAATCACCCACACCCTGTTGTGCCTTATAGCTTAAAAATAGAAACTGACGGCAGATACAGACTGCTTGACCCACCTAGTCTGCCTAGTTTCCCTATCTACTGTTACACAGCAGACCCTACTTGATCTCTGGCTTAGCCCTCCCTTCCTTAACCACTAAGGTTCTCTTATGCCTATCCCATGCATTCTTGAATCCCATTACAGATTTGCCCCCACCACCTCTGCCTGGAGGCTGTTTGAGGCATCCACTAGTCTTTCTGTGAAGAAGTACTTCCTCATGTTTCCCCTGAGTCTACCCCCTCCAGTGTCAAAGCATGCCCCCTTGTTCTTGAGCATCTTTTTTCTGAAAAATGCTTCCCTCCTGTTTTTTATACCCATGAGATATTTGAAAGCCGCTATCATATCCCTTCTTTCCCTCCTTTCTTCCTGGGTGTACATATCGAGGTCCTTTAGTCTCTCATCATAGGGTCTCTCATGCAGACCCTGCACCATTTTAGTTGCCCTCCTCTGGACCGCCTCTACACTGTCTATGTCCATCTGGAGATGTGGTCTCCAGAACTGGACACAGTACTCTAGCTGGGGTCTCACCAATGATTTATACAGCAGTATCACCCCCTCCTTCTTTTCTGCTGGTGATACCCCTCCCCATGCACCCTAGCATCCCACTGGCTCTTCCCAATGCCTTGTCACACTGTTTGGCCACCTGATTTAACCCTTCCCAGTGGTTCTGTTTATATGCAAGCAAAATATATAGTCTGTGGGAATACTAAATGTTCAAATGTCCTGGCAGACTGTATTGCTTTCATCTACATTTTTGCAGTGACACCACTAATACACATGCAGTGACAGAACTAGTCACACTGTACAGTATCTAGATAAACTATGGAGTTGTATTGGTGAACTGGATGACTCTCAGACCTTCTATAGAGGAAACCAGTACATCAGTCAAGTAACATTGTGACCATACTGGGAGTTAAGACAAGGGTCCATTAGTGGCAGTATTTTGCCATGGCACTATTAGAAAGTTAGACAGCCTCTCATATGTGGCTAGCCGACCCACTGCTAACAACTATTCATTAATCGAGTATTTCCTGTAAACCAGGAGGCACCTTTTGGCTGCCACTTCTAAAACTGTGAACCGCTGGACCTGTGGAAAATTTTTAACAATTTGCTCTGGGCAGTAATCCAAAAGAAGCAGTGGGGCCCTGATGAGTTCCCATTACCGCTGAGCAAATCTGAACCACCTGATTCCAGAAAGGGTGTACTGCTGGGCAATCCCATAGGATGTGCAATAGATGGGCCCCTGGGCTGTGCATCTCCTGAAGAGGTCAACGCCCATCAGACCCATAGACTTCAGTACTGTGGGGGTCCAATACCATGTGTGGAGCATCTTGTTATGTATCAGCTGGCAGGGCTGCAGCTATGAATTTTGGGGCCCTGGACAAGTCACTTGAAATGGGCCCCGTTTCCCAAATCAGCTAATGCCAGGGGTAATGCCAGCTCCTCAGGTGAGCCCCTCCTGAGCTCAGGGCCCCAGACAACATCCCACTTTTCCCCCATTACTGGGCCCTGTCAGCTGGCTTCCACAGTCCCTGCAGGCCTTGTGCAGTCTGTCCCAGCTGTGAGACCATTGTAATTTGAAGAGCAGGGTTCCCAGTTCTGCTTGCCATTGCATTCTGGCCTTCTGAGACTGGTCATGCTGGGCATCCTGAATGGCATTCTAAATCATGCTAGCTTTCCCCTTCTTGAGTTTGTTCCACATGGAGAAAGAGGAAACCAACCCTTTATCCTCCGGGGGGGGGGGCTCCCTGTATTCCATATCTTCTGAACCAAACTTTGATTTTGAAAATATCTTCTGAAGCCCTTCTTCGGAAGAAGGCACCTGTCACACAGCGAAGCAAAGGGGTCCATGGCAGGGATATCCAAAACTGTCACTAATTGCAATGCAAACTGCTGTCAACAGTCGCAGATCTGTGCTAGTCAGTAAACAGTGGTATACTGGAATTATAGTAGACTGACATAATGTTCACAAAATATGGACCAATATAGCAGACAAAAGCAATGGTTGCAAGTGCAATCTCGAAAGCTGCTGCATTATGCTCTGCAACCCCCACCCCTTGCGATAGTGAAGGGAAACCACAAATCTACAGTGACAGCATGACTGGCATACCACATGCAGTGCCACCACAATCCCCCAACAATGTCCCAGAACATCACACAGAACCATGAAGGACCACAGACACAATTATGTATGAACAAGGCACTTAACTGGTGCACTGAAATTAACAATATAAAACATAACAGATATGGAAGTCACAAATCAATGGCATACTACCATGAAATATAAGAAACTAAAATTAAACATAGGAAACTAAAACTACTGACATACTGCCAGTAAACAACAAGAAAAACAGTTGGCCCAAAGAATAACCAGGAAAGCCTAAGCAGTCCATATAAAAGGCCTGTGGTTGGTGCCATCACCCCTGCTGCCTGGCCACTGTTGTGGCTGCCCTTGAAACTGTGCTTGCAGCCTCAGCCATGCTGCAGTCTCCCACAGCAACCCTGTTGCCTCCCCTAGCAGCATGGGTAAGCACCAGACATGGTGGAGGGTCTGCCTTGCCAATGGTAGGACCACCCCATCCCTAGCCTGGACCTATCACTATGGACCATCACCAGGAACAGAAAGGAAGCATCATTCGCATGTGTGCTGCGCATAACACAGGGACAGGCCGGTGGCAGGTGAGCTGTAAACTACAACCGGTATGTGTGCAGCAGATATGACTCCCTGTGGAGCAGCACACAATGCATGTGCATGACAATATACCTGTGCATTGCAGAGTGGCACATATGGACATGGCGGGGCAAGGAATGCACATCATAGATCCTGGCAATGACTGTGTGTGCAATAGGACATGACCCCCTCCACATGTCTGGTAGCTTGGCTGTGGTACTGTGAGCAGTGCTGTGTGTGACACCATGGGCTGCCTCCCCATGTAAAGGTCACCAAGGCAGCACACCCATGTGTCCAGAGGGTGCTGTTGGAGATAATGCCATTTGTGGTAAGAGATGTACTCATAACTTTCTTTTCCAAACAGATGTTGGCATGGGAATGCATTGCCCGGAAGGCCCAGTTCCACAGGGGTGTCCCCTCCCAAAGCAGGGCAGCGGAATGGAGGGAGGTTAAGGATGTGATCAATGTCAAGTGTGGCAGGGTGCTCAGTGGAGGAGGTGACAAAGAGCTTATATGACATGAGAAGGAAGACCAAGAGGAAGCTGATGGAGGCTTGGCAGGCACTACAGGCCACTGGCAGTGGCCCACCAACACAGACTGCCCTCACACCAGCAGAGAAGCTTGTGGCTGGCACCCTGGACTACCATCAGTTGGAGGGACTGGAGCATGCCATTGACACCATGGCCCCCTGGGACAGGTGCAGTTTATTTACTTTTGCCCTTTCCCCTGTTCTGTCTATCCACATGTCATGTTCTACACCTCCATGCCAAGGGAGACCCAGCAGCAACCAGTGCAGGATCATGTTGTATGTCTGGTTGTATCTCACACAGGTTTACCAGCCTTTTCTATTGCCCTGAACAGATATTCTGCATCCCTGTGTGGATTTGCGACTGGACACCTCTCACTTTTTGTGGACGTTCCATTTGTGATCACAAGCCACCACTTTGCAGAGGCAATATGTCTTGAATAAGTGACTGTGCTTGATATGCATGGCCAGGGCCCTCGTGTGCATGTCGATTGCATACATTGATTGTAGTGCTCACTGATGATTTTGCCATCACTATTCCTGCAAATCCAGTATGGGGCAGGAACCACTAAATGGTCACAATTGCATTTGAATGCTTAATAATCGCATCAGCAACTCACAAAATGTTCAAATATCCCCCCAATATGTGTTAAGGCTGGGATTATGAGGTCTATAACGAGTCTGATGCCTGGAGCCACCCAGTTATGCCAATTAGGTGACTCACCCATATTTTCATGTGGGGATTTCCCTAGAGTGGTGTCCAGGCTGGTGTGCTAGATCCTCTCCAACCAGTTTTGAAGCCTCTTCCAATATTGAATCAAGAGGTCTAACACAGGTGACTGCATGTGACAAGTGGGTCTCTTATTATGTAACACTATGGCTGAGGAGTCCTCTCCCCCCCCCCAGTGTTCAATATGTATCAGAGAGACGGAGGACTTAGGGTAGAACTATTGAACTGTTTGTGCAGCTATGTCTGAGACATGGTAGCCCAAGGACCATGGAAGCCCCACCCTCCCCTTTCCACAGTTGGTTCTCAGTTTCGCCTCATGTATTTGGGGGGTCCTCCACAAAAAATTACATATCAGTTTATCAATTTTGTTAAACCAGACCAAAGGGATCTTAATCACACTCCACTCATCCTGTGGGCAGTGTTCTGCAACAGAGATCAATGGGGAACAAGTTCACAAATATGTTGGACTTGAGTTCTTTGGTTGATCTAGATTGCATCACGGAGACCTGGCTAGGTGACAATGTGGGACCAGTTTTAGAGGCATCAGTCCCAGCTGGATTCTCTGTGGTTCACTGCCCATGGAGGGATTGCAGGGAAGGTGGCCATCTGTTTTAGATCTGATTTGAACTTTAATGTGCACCTATTTGGAGTTATTTCATCGTTTGAATGCATGGCCATGTGTGGGGGTCCAGGTGCAGGTTTCAGGATTCTTCTCGTATATAGGCCTCTGGGGTGCAATATGGATTTCCTGCAGAAAATCACAGACTTCATCACCGAGAGGGTATTAGAGTCACCCAGATGGTTAGTCTGGAGCAACTTCAATGCCTGGGTCAGCGATGAACTTTCACAATTTGGACAAGATTTCCTCCAGTCAGTGGAATCACTGGGCCTCCAACAAGTGGTTACCACTCTGACCTATCATCATGATCATGCCTTGGACCTGGTATTCTCAGTGAGGCTCGAGATTAATAACCTTGAGATTGATTTGTTCTGCTGGTTAGATTACTGCACAGTAAAGTTCTCATTCAGGACCCCCCCCAATTGTCCGCTCCCACTGGAAATGGTCCGTTGCTATCCTTTAAAGAGGTTGCTCCCCAGCAGGACTCTGGGAGGTAATTGGTCTCTTGGGTGTGATGGCTGATTTGGGGACAGGATTGGAGGAGGCAGTGGTTGCCTTGGCCCCAGATTCTGTCACCCCAGTTCATATACAACCCAAGCCTTCTCCCTCAGGATCCCCATGGTTCAACGGGGAGCTTAAGGAGATGAAGGCTATTGGTCAGAGATTGAAGCATTGTTGGTGGAAGTCTGGGTCCGACCAGGACAGACTAGCTCTTAGAACTCACTACAGTGAGTATCAGAGGGCAATCTTCCACTAGAAGGCAGCATTTCTGTACAGGGAGATTGTAGTGAGGAGAAACAGAGTGGCTCAAATTTTCTGGACTGTGGACAGCTGGTACATCCTATTGTACCTGTATTCAGCTGGTGAAGGCATGTTTATCTGTCAGGTGTGAAGAGTCTGCTCAGTTGTTCTCTGACTGGGTGTCCTCAGTCAGGTCCAGGATAACACCAATTGAGTTATTCTGGCCCAGAGATGGGGAGCGGGTTGTTCTGAGGAGCATTCCTTCTTTTTGGGGTGAGTTTAAGCTGGTATCGTTGGAAGAGGTGTGTGGGGTAATCTCTGAGCTGCAGCCCACTTACTGTGAACTGGACCCAGGTCCAACATGCTTCCTAGTGAGTTGTGCAGAATGTTTGGGCTCAGTGTTTGCTGATATAGTTCAGGATTCCTTTTCAGAGGGGTCCTTTCCAACTGTACTGCTGAGGCCCCTTCAGAAAAAAAAATCTCTAGACCCAGACTGCTTGGTGAATTATAGACCTGTCTCTAACCTTCCTTTTTTAGGAAAGGTTATTGAGAAGATAGTAGCTCTGCAGCTTGAGGCACACCTCATGGTCTTTAACTCTATGAGCCACCCCAGTCCGGATTTAGATCTAGACAGAGTACAGAGATTGCATTGATCAAGATGCGTAATGACCTCCTCAAGGTGAGATAGAGAGAGAGGAACACTCAGTTCTCTTTCTGCTCAAACTCTCCTCAGCATTTGACACTGTTGACCATGGGTTGCTGTTGGATCTCTAAGAGAGTACTGTGGACTCCCTGGTACAGTCATCAGCTGGTTTGAGTCCTTCCTCAGGGAGATGATGCAGAGGATGGTGATGGGAAATTTACCTCACTCCTGAAGCCACTGCTCTGTGGTGTACCCCAGGGCTTGATCCTCTCACCTATGCTGTTTTCAGTGTACTATACATGCTGCCCCTGGGTGATATCATCAGATGTTATGGCATTGGTTTTCACTGCTACACAAATAATACCCAGCTGTATCTATTATTTGTACCGAGATGCCTGGCATGGTTAATGTACTTAATTTATGCCTGACTGAGATCCAGGGTTGAATGTGCTCTAGCTGGCTGAGACTCAACTTAGAGAAGACAGAGGTATTGATGATTGAACCTGGTCTATGGCAGGGTACAGGGGCCACAGTGGAGAAGACAGGCCAGGTGCTTGGCCAAGGTGAAGAATCTGGGCATCATTCTGGATAAAAGCTTGGCATCTGAGGCTCAGGTGTCATCTGTAGTCCAGAATGGCTTTTACCATCTTAGAAACATCTCATGCATTAAAGCCTTGATCCCACCAGATGATCTGCCCTCACTGGTACAAGTCTTTGTGACTTCCAGACTCGACTGCTGTAATGCTGTATATCTCAATGTCAGTGGAGGGGTCCTACGATGCCTACAGTTGGTGCAAAACTTAGTGACCAGGTTATTAACTGACCTTCAAAGGTCATGTCATGTGACCCTGTCCTGCATGACCTGCACTGGTTGCCAGTGAAGTGGTGAATCTCCTTCAAGATCGGTCACAACCTATAAATCCCAAGATGGGCTTAGTCTGGAAGCTATTAGATGGGCTTGGTCTGGGCTATTTGAGTGATCTTCTGTCCCCTACTGCCCTGCTTACCTCTACTCCTCTGAGGTGAGCCTCCTAGTGGTTCCCAGGGCTAGACTTAAGATATCTTGGATCTTACGTTGCATTTTTGAAGTAACTGGTCCAGTGCTTCCTAAATCCCTAAGGGAGGCCTTCTTGGTGGAAGCCTTTAAGAGACACCTAAAGATTTACTTGTTTAGTCAAGCTTTTACCTAAGCTAGTTCCACTGGTCTGGTTTTAGCTATGTATGCTGACAGATTTTATTTTATATCTATTAATTTACGTGTTTATTTTGTGCTCCATGATTTGTGTTATATGCGGCATCCACAGCCTTGGGATTGGGTGCTTAGCAAATAAACTACCATTATTACTACTAGTTAATAGGAGATTGCCAAAATATGCAAGAACTTTGGAGCAATGATAACTTTATGGCATCAGTTTGCCCACCAGTGAGAGGTGTACAAGGGTCGATCAAAATGTTTGCAGCCTGACACAGAAAGAAATGCACTAGAAACCTAGTATTATTTTATTTTTCCACATAGTCCCCTTTCAGTTCATTACACTTAGCCCAGCATCATTCTAGCATTGTTATCCTCTTATGGTAGCATTCTATGTCTTAGCCCCACAGAAACCCCTCCATAGCAGCTATCACCTCTTCGTCATGGCAAATCTCTTTCCATGTAGTTAAGCCGTCAATTTTGAAAACAGGTAGAAGTCTGAAGGAGCAAGGTCTGAGTGAGTAGGGTGGAGTCAGGAAGCAGTTCATACACACATTCTGTTGCAGCAGCCTCTGCAACCTGTGCCGTGGGGAAGCATTGTCTTGCTGGAGCAAAACACCTTTCCTCAATTTTCCATGGCATTTGGCTTTGATGAATTCTCTCAGCTTGTGCAGTTGTTTAGCATAGTACTCACCAGTTATTGTCTTTCCTTTTTCAAGATAATCAATCATGATCACACCAGTCCACAGCCATAGTGCTATATGAGCACATCTTCAGAGTCCCAGAAGACCGAGGCAATGATTTTGTCATGTGAGGCAGACTGCTTAAAATTCTTTGGCATTTGAGATACATGACATTTCCATTGTTTGCTTTGCTGTTTAGACTCTGGATCAAAATTGTGAATGTACTGTGCAAGAAGTTGGCTTGAAATATCCCTTCTGGCCTGTTTGTGATTGAGTGTCAACATTCTTGGCACCCATCTTGCTAATACTTTGCTTATACCCAGGTTTTCAGTCAGTATTGATTGTATTGCTCCAAAAATGATGCTTAGTGTGCTGGCTACATGCTTTATATTTATTTATCTGTCTTTCATCACCATTTGATGGACTGCATCAATGTTCTCCTCAGTGGTCGCCTCCCTTGGATGCCCTGACCTGGGATCATCTTCAACACTTCTTCCGCCACACTTAAATTCAGCAGCCCATTTCTTGACAGTTGAATATGAAGGGGCTTCTGTCCCAAGTGTATTGACCATATCCTCATGGATTTGCATTGGAGTCATTCCTTTGCTATGGAGGTACTTGATGATTGATCTGATCTCAATTGTCTCTATTTTCAAATGATCATCACATATCAAACTTTGTCCAGCATGTATCTACAAAAGAAAACAATTTATCATTATACCAGTAGGTCATATTCTGTTCTTAAAGTCCAAGAAAGACTGCTCAGCTGGTGAATACCAAACATAGTAATACTCCCCAAAAGACTGCTGAGGACTATTTAGAGTTCTCAATAAAACTTTGCTTTATTCATCTTGTATTTAAAAAGCTTGATTGAGAAAGTGCAAAAATGTAGCTCAGGTAGCATACTCTTTCTTTCTGCATATACTGTTTTTGACCAGGCACTGTGCATCCCAGGTTGCCATCCATTACTCACTTTTCTCACATTCTATTCTCATTAGCGTAATTATACATTGAAAATAATGTTAGGTTCATAGTGCAGTTCTTTCAGTATCAGATTGCAAACATTTTGATTCACCCCTGCAGGGCTTTGCATCGCTCCAGTTCAAGCTTTGTAGGTGCTAGGATGCGGTCCAGATTTAGGGATACCATTTTGGGTAGGTTTGTGTAGAGTTTTATCCCTAGATAAGTAACCCCCTATTACACCCATGCCAGCCCTAATTCCCTGAATGGTGTTGGGGAGACTGAGAAGTTTATAGGAAGAACTTCGGTCTTGTCCTGATTAACTCTGGGGCCTGATATCGAGGTGAAGTCTCACAGGAGTTGGAGTTCTGGCTTCACAGATGCAGGCATCAGAGAACAGCACCAACAAATCATCAGTGTAAAGAAATGTTTGTAGTCCTCTCTAACCCATATCCCCAGATTTGAGAGTGATCCTTGACAGCAATGGACACTGGTTCCATGGGTATGTTCTTCTCAGTGGTCACCTCCCTTGGATGCCCTGAACTGGGATCATCTTCAACACTTCTTCTGCCATGCTTAAATTCAGCAGCCATTTCTTGACAGTTGAATATGAAGGGGCTTCTGTCCCAAGTGTATTGACCATATTCTCATGGATTTACATTGGAGTCATTCCTTTGCTATGGAGGTACTTGATGATTGCTCTGATCTCAGTTTTCTCCATTCTGAAATTATCATCATCCATTAAACATTGTCCAGCAGGTATAGCACCTACAAAAGAAAACATTTGATCATTGTACCAGTAGGTCATATTCTATTCATATTAGTGTGACAATACATTGAAAATAATACTAGGTTCATAGTGCACTTCTTTCTGGGTCAGACCACAGACCTTTTGATTGACCCTCATAGGGCTTTCCATCACTCAAGTTCAAGCTTAGTAGCTACTAGGATGGTGTCCAGATTTAAGGATACCATTTTGGGTAGGTTTGTGTATTGTTTGATCCATAGGTAAGAAATTCCCCCCTACACCCATCCCAGTACTAATTCCCTGAAGGATGTTGGGGAGACCAAGGTGTAGATAGGAAGGACTTTGGTCTTGTCCTAATTAACTCTGAGACCCGATAAGGTGGTGAAGTCTCCAGTAGTTGGAGTTCTGGCTTCACAGATGCACGGGCATCAGAGAACAGCACCAGCAAATCATTAGTGTAGAAAAATATTTTGTAGTCCTCACAAACCTGTATCGCACCAGATTTGAGTGTGCCCCCTGAGAGCAATGGCCACTGGTTCTATGGCTAGAACAAATAACAAGGGTGACAGAGGACAGCAATGCCAGGTCCCCTTCTGGAGTAGAAAAGAAATGGACCTCAGTTGAGGATAGATTCTACTGGGGAGGAGTGCAAAAGTTGCATCCATTGCTTGAATGTAGGATTAGTCCCCATCTTTTTTAGGGTCTGAATAAGGTAGAGTCATTTTGCAGAGTCAAATGCCTTCTCAAAATCTACCACCAATGCTGCTACAGGGGACTCTGACTTTTGAACGTGGTGCATCAGAGAGATCTGGGAGCAGAGGTGGTCGGCACTGATGTGCTGATTAATGAAACCTACCTGGGATGGATGAATGAACCCTGGAAGGACTTGTTCTGGTCAGGTTGCTAAGGCCTTCGCTAGGATCATAGTGTTTGCATTACTGAGGTTGATGGGCCTGTAACTGCCTGGGGATGTTGGATCCTTCCCCTTTTTGGGCATCATCATGATTATGACTTCTTTCAGGGTGAGCGGCATGATCCGTGCCTCACAGAAATCTCTGAAAACCCTGAGCAAGTAATGGCAAATCTTATCCAGGAGGAGATGACAGAAATACATATGAAAGCCCCAACACATGAAACCCCTAAATGCCACTGGCCTGGAATCATGTGCCCTTCCCTCTGCCTTCCATGATGGCCAAGCAACCTGTGCCCTCCCATCTGCCATCTCCACTTTTCTTTTGGCAATTATGCCCCATGGGTTTTATGTTTAGGTTCCCCTATCCTATAGCCCAGTCTGTCTCACATTCTGCTAGTATCTAAGCTTTCATAAGTGACTTGGGCTATTGTTCACAGCCTATGATTGATCCGTTCTACTAGTTATAACCATCCATGTTCAATTGTTTTATTTTGTTCTTCTGCCTCACATTCTGCTAATGTCTTTTTTTCATAAGTGATCCGGGCAATTGTTCATAGCCTATGATTGTGCCTTTCTGCTAGTTATAATCATTCATATTAAATTGTTTTACTATTCTTAGCAATCTGTACAATGTCATTAATGTTTGTTATCCTGACGTGGAACCTATGTAATGAGCTTGTCCTTAATCTGAGACCTCAATAAATAAAATAAAAATAAAGCCATCACCCCTGTGGCCCCTTGCATTTAGGGACTTTATCACTTTCTGTATCTCCAGAATGGAGACACGGGTATCTAGAAAGTCACTTTGCACAGACAAGACAGAAGGGATTGGCAGTGAATCTAGGAACCTGGAGATTGCGCTTTAGTGTATGGTTCCTGCACCATCTCTAAGCACTGATATGCACAATAGGTATACGCCGGTTTACAGTTAGCCTGTAGGCCAGCAGTTTACTAGATTTTTCTCCCCCTTCCCAGAAGGTGTGCCTCAGACCTCTGAGAGACAGTTTCAGTTTTCCTGTGAGAAACTCATTTAGCTTCACTTTGGTGCTATTGAGTCGAGCCAGGAGATTTTTAGGTGATGACTTCAAGCCCTTGTATTGGGGTTCCAACTCTGAGTTCTTTCTTTAGCTGGGCTTGATCTGCCAATCTCATCCTGTGTCGATAAGATGGAAAAGTGATGATCCTGCCCCTGATGGTTACTGTAAATGCCTCCCACAAGGTGGCATCCAATACATCGCTAGTATCATTTGTATCCCAGTAAGCCCTTACTTGTGTGTGAATCCATTCTTTGTAATCCCTGCACTCCAACAGCAGAGGGTCTATCCTTCATCTTGGTGATTTTTATGTTTGCTTGCAGGCATGTGCAAAAAAAGTAGTGCCACGTGCGAGTTTTCATAGGTGTGGCACCCCCACTTCCAATGCCCTGATCCTTTTTGCAGGCACGGTCGTACCGCACCAATGAATATCCAAGTTGCCTATGAGAGCAGTTCAGATGCTGTGGCATACAGTTAAAAGAGAAAGACCGTTGCAATGAGTGGTGGTAGGTGTAGGCAGTTTGCATACTGTCGTGCCAACAGCAGTATGCAGATTACTTACATGTCACCACTACTGATTGTAGTTGTCAAACTGTACACCACTGCATCTCCCGCCGGCATGATGGGCCCCCCCATTTGTTGTGTGCCGAGGGGGTGCCCAATCCCCCTCGGCTCATGCACACTCCCCTCCCAAAGCACACTGTATGTCCAACGGGGGTGCCCAATCCCCATTGGCTCCAGTGCCCCCCAAAAAACAAACTTCCAGGTGCCAAACTGGGAGCCCACCCCAGTGTGGCAAAAGTCTAGCATCCTCATGTGCTCCACACCCGCACACTGTATGGCCAATGAGGTGCCCAATCCTGACTCCTGTCCCCCAAACAAACTTCCAGGTGCCACACTGGGAGACCACCCCAGCATGGCAAAAGTCCTGTGTCATCTTTGTTAAAAAAAACAACAACCCCGTAACAAAATAAAACGGTCCCTCATTGACTCTCTTGCCCCCCCTCACCCAACCAGTGCCCACCCTCTGCATACCACACCTCCCCACACCCCCGTCTCCCCATACTTACCTCTGGAGGCCGGTGCGATGATCTTCGGGGGACCAGGAACATGTCTGCACTCTTCAAAGCCAACCGCAAACTGAAGAAATGCCAGTAAGCTGTATAATGACATAAATAGGGGTTTTTCAACTTTGGTGCATATCTTGGTCATTTTTTTAAATTTTTGCACCACATTTTCAACATGGGGTTCTTGGGACCCCATCTCATGAATTCAGTGCCTGTCCTTGGTTATTCAGTCCTGAAAGGTGATTTAGCGGTCACTGGGTGGAATCACCTTCGAGTTGATTAACAAACGACAGTGTCACTATTCATAGAGGTGGGCTCATAAAAGCGTTTTATGTCGTGAAATTTGGTGAAAAAATTCCTAAAAATTACTGTGTTACAAGCATGCATTGCCCAGTTTCCACACACATTCGCAAGTTCACAAATTTGTAATATTTTCACTCCAGATTTTCAACACTGGTATTTTTTTCACACCTCCTTATGAACAGTACAGCTGTCATTTTTCACATCATGGCTGAAATGTGTTTTCATACTTCTGATGCAGAATAGCGTAGTCGCTGTGGGAAATCAGTGTTCGGGACAGACTAAGAAAATCACAGTGACACTGTTCATCAGCAGAGGTCCTAAAATGCCTATGTTGAAAATTTGGTGACAAAAGTCCATAAAATCACTGTATTACGAGCGTGCATTGAGCAGTTTCTACGTACCCTCGTAACTTCACGAATTTGTAATATTTTCACTCCATATTTTCAACATTGGCATTTTTTCACACCTCCTTATGAATAGTACTGCTGTCATTTTTCACATCCTGGCTGAAACGTGTTTTTGCACTTCTGGCGCAGAATAGCGTGGTTACTGTGGGAAATCAGTGTTCAGGACAGATTAAGAAAATCACAGTAACACTGTTCATGAGCGGAGGTCCCAAAATGTCTATATTGAAAATCTGGTGCAAAAAATCTCCCAAATAATTGCATTACGGGTGTGCTTTGTGCAGTTTCTATGCATGCTCGTGACTTCACTAGTTTTTATATTTTCACTCCAGATTTTCAGCATTACCATTTTTTAACACCTCCTCATGAACAGTACAGCTGTCATTTTCACATTGTATTCAAAATGTGTTTTGCACCTGTGGCGCCAAATGGTGCAATCATCATGCAAATCACCTTTCAGCTAACAAACTGATAGTGCCACTGTTCATGCAGTGGGGTCACAAAGCCCATGTTCAAAACTTGAGTAAAATACCAAGAAACACCCAAGGCATTAGGGTTTCCTAATCATAACGCCCACCTGTAGGGACTGACAGAGTATCAGGTGTGACTTGGGATTGTCGACAGTAATGCCTATGCCATTCCATGTTTCACTTACCCTGTACACAGTGACAGGGCATCAAGGTGCACCTGGACTCTTTGGCCCCAGAGTTCACCCCATTCTCCTATACTGCACCCATTTCAGTGTATTTCTCATGGAATGAGGGTGAGTATAAAGCCAGAACACCCAAGGCACACTTTGACACTTGTCAGTGTCTGCAGGGTAGGGTGAGGTGAAATGTCATGACCATTATGGGCGATGACCCAAAGGCACACCCAATGCCTGTCCTTCTCTGCAGGGTGGGGAGTTGGCACCAGTTCAATACATCACTGCCATTTCTATACTGCGTCTGTCTAACCCCTGCACTTCCACTGCTAATGTCAGCAAGCAAACATTCGATATTGACAAATGCTTGTTTTAATCTGCGGGCCCCATCAGAACTTAATCTCTTAGAAAGGCATGATCAGAGATGACAAAAGGGTGGATTTTAGCATCAGGCATCTGAGCAAGAAACTGTTGAGAAACCAGAAACAGATCAGTCCTGCTCAGTGTACCATGTACAGCTGAATAGCACATGTAGTCCCTGATCCTAGGACTTTGTGTGCACCAAGCATCCACCAGGCAATATTCTGCCATAAGCGATTGGATAGCCTTAACTGCCCTGGTGTGTGGCTCAGTTCTTCCTGCACTATCCAGTCCTGCATCGAGGGAGGCATTAAAATGCCCCCTAACAGGACTGGCTCTTCCCCTCATTAAATCTAGAGAGCTACTGAGTGAGAGAGTGATAAAAATAGGGCTCATCTGAACTGGGGCCATTGGTATTGGCTAGGATGAGAGGTCTCTTGAGAATATCAGTACGCACCAATATCCATCTGCCCTCTCTGTCTGCTTTAGATGTCCCAGTTTCCAACTCAAGGATTTGTGTATTAAAATGGAAACCCATCTTGTGTGCATTGGGGTAACACTGTGATTCTCTGCTCCCACCCAATGCTTCTTGAGTTTGCTATTCTCTACCCTGGAGAGGCACATTTCCTGAAGAAACACTATGTGAGTCTTCAATTATTTTAGATGAGAAAGGGTTTTTCTTCTTTTTATTGGGTAGTTGTGCCCCCATACAGTCCAGCTTACTGTATTCAGCTCCACACTGCAGCAGTGGATTGGTCCTGTATGTTGTCATTAACCTTTAAGAAATCTACCCCCGTGGTCCTCCTCAGGAGTGCCCAGCGCTTAAATACCCCACATCCTGCCTGACATACTCATTGGTTACACCTTTTATCCAATTCATAATATATTTCTTGAGAGGAACTATTGTGAAAATGCAACATATAATATAACATACATAACATGTAACAAGTCCCACCACCTCCCCTGTTCATTTTGCCACCTCATTCCCATGACTCATTATATTCACCCTCCCTCCCTCCCCAGTGCCCCCCCACTCTCCAGTGAAATTGAGCTTTAGATTGCACAGGCATACCCTCAGCCATAGTGCCTATGGTTCCCTCCGAGTGAGACTTTTCCATTGACTTAACACCTCAGTCACCTACCACCCAAAAAAAACACTCTGTACCTCTCTGTAATTCCATCATATGTAAGTAATCAAACTGGTGACAGAATACAGACCCTGCTTACCCTTCCCCTTTTAATTTTAACATCCCTCTGCTCTGTGACTCCATAATTATGTGAGCATCGGAGATGTAGGGGTCCTGGATCCTGATGTCGCCTTTGTACATAGCAAGAGCCCAGAAGATTAACACCATATGGCAGCTTCTACAGTGTTTGGATCTCCTCAGATCCCTCACCCTTAGTCCAGTGCAGTCCTGAAGGTCAGGATCATCCACTAGCAGGCCCTTGAAGTGAAATTCACTGAGAGCATAAGCAAAATCAAGGCTTTTACATTGGGCAGGATCTAACTTTTACCCCATTGGGTTCTGGTGCAGTGCAACTTCCCCGACTGGGTAAGGATCTGGTCTGGGAGGTGGGTGCCAGGTCAGCAGTGCAGGGCATGCAGGATGTCAATCTTCATGCTGCCATCTGGGGTTTTTCATCCATTTTCTCACTGAGCAAGCCAACATGCAATGACGTGATGTGTGGGTGCTTGCAACAGCACACAAGCACATGTCCATGTGCAGTGGCTTCTGTCTCCCATAGCAGTCCTCACTATGCTACCACTCAGTCTCCACTGGGTGGCAGGCAAACAGTGGAGCACAAAGTCCACCCACCCACCCTGAAGTTGGAGAGCTGTTCTGTGTGATGCTGCTGTCCCCAGCCGGCACCCTGCAACTCTAGAATGTTCCCAAACCTGAGTCACCAGAGTAGTGAGTAAAAGCCCTTCCTCTGCACTGCCTGGCCGTCTCAACCTGGAGAACTTTTTAAAGATTAAAGGCAACTGGTCTGTTATGCTAAACACCTCAGTCAAGTGGTGTCAAGGCACAAGTGGCAAATTTCTAGTGCTCTTAACCCACCCCAAAAAAAAAACCCCACATACTTTATGTGGTAATTGATGAAAAATAACACCCCTGCAAAAATATGAGCTCCATGTTGCAAGTTTTGCGGTGATTCATTTGTAAGAAAGGGATACCTCTGTCCTAAATGTGGGAAAGTGGCATAAAGTGCTTTTTGGAATACCAGAAATATCAACAATAACAAGCATAGTATTTAGAGGGATGAGGACAAATCCAGCAAATTAATTTTTACTCTCAGAGAAACCGAAAACGGGGGCCTGGCTTGGACCCGACAAAGATGGCAGCATAGCTCTTTCTCTCTGCCTCAACCTGGCACCAAATCGTACACAATCCACTGAAATGCCAGATTGAACTGTATTTTTAGCAACTGGAAACCTACCCCCTACCTCTGTCACTATCAGCCTGATGCTTTTGGTGAGGGAAGCCATGGTCTTCCTGCCGTAACCGCAATGCGCATATTTCAGAGCTGATTTGCTGAGATAGGCCACATAGGCCCAAGCGTGGGGATATGGACTCGCCTGTGAGTACATCCACCGGTGTGTTAGCGCCTGACTGAGAATCAAATAGGTCGCAATCTCCGGTTAAGCGAGGGTGTAGAGAAAAGGTTGAAAGTCGCTGTTCCGCATTATTTCTTCACAAACACAGTGTTAGAGGGGTGATGGATGCCTCGGGGACAAAGCACCAGGATCTGGTACACAAACTCCTCAACTGCCTCATGATCAGGCTCATCTAGGGGATGCCTTCTCCAATATTACAAAGATGCTGGAGGCACTATTAACCAGAGTGGACAACATTGGAGCATCCTTAGCGGGGAATGTGGCCGACGTACGTAGATTGGAGGACAAACAAAATGTTTTAAAGCAGAGAACTGAGGAACTGGAAAGGCAGCACCTCACAGTACTGCAACGTCTCAGGGACCATGAAGCTAAGCTGTCTAGACTTTGGTACAGAGTCGAGAACCAGGAGAACAGGAGCCAGAGGAACAATATAAGAACCTAGGGTCCCAGAAGAGACTGACCAAAGGACCGAATATGGAATATTTTCTTAATGACTGGCTGCCACACCTGTTGGGGAAAGATGGAGGGAACCGGTCAGTGTGGAAAGGGTACAGGGTGTTTGGTAGACTGGACAATGCTAATGCCCCCAGAACAATCATAGCATACCTCCTAAGATACTCAGTCAAAGAGACAAGTTGCTTCACATTACAAGAGACATGGGAGAAATTACATGGAAGGGCCATGCTATATCTTTTTATACGTGATTTTGCTCGGAGAAGCTGCCAAACAAAGGCATATGGCCCTCTAAAGATCCTAATTGCCAATTCCTTTCAATATCATTTCAAAAAGCTTACTGCGCTGCACCTCTCCAAAGGGGGAAAAGTTTTCCGTGCCGAATCACCAGGAGATGCTGAAGCCTGGATTCATAATCACTGGCCAAGCCTAATAGCATGGACTGCATCTCCCAGATGCCTTTGGGCCCAGAAGGATCACATGGGGAAAGGGACAGATAAAAAAGAGAGACGCTTTCAGGGGGACAATTCCGATCAGAATGGTCGTGACACAAAGGTGCCCCCTTGTTTTTCTCATCTGCTTCATTACAACCTAGGGATGCCGGGCACCGCCAAGTGGAGAACCTACTGTCCGGAACTGGGCATCCTAATGTTGATCTGGAAATGACAGGACAATAGAACCGGTCTAAACACCTACACACCAGCTGGCAACGCCAGCGTACCAGAAGCCACAATCACTCAACTGCTGGAAAGTCATTAGTTTCCCCCCCTGCCAAACTTCCATGGGCAGAAGCAACATCACCACCAAGAGCTGAAACTGCGGTCTCCCTCTACACAGAAAGCGAAGAGCCTATGGATGATGCTGCCCCACTGGATTGGGCCACCACTGTGGAGGAAAATGAAGAAGAACTTGCTCTAGCAGCCAGATTACTTAAACCAGGGACTAAATCCTTTGCAGAAGCCCTGATTGCTTCCCCTCAACCTGCCAGAATTGAAAAGATTTGACTGGAAGAACTTGCCAAATCTGGGAAAGATGGATGAACTGCAATGTTGCTGAACTACAGCTAAAATAGTGTTTTCCTTCATGCACTTCCTCAGCTTCAAGATTTGGAACGCTGCCTAATATTTTGCTCTGTCCATTCCCTTTCCCTTGGCTGGTGTTTCTCCTGGCTGAACATGGGTGCACAAGATAGCTGAACACCTTCACTGTTGCACCCCCCCTTTTCTCCCTTATCTTCCCCCGCTATGCTAAACCCACCAGTCGAATAGAGATAAGCACTGTGTTTGTGTGAAGGGATGTATCGCCAGCCTCTGTATAATTTTGCAGTGTTACCTGCTTACATGGGGGTTTGGGCCAAAAATGCCCAACGGGGAGCCCTTATGTGGCCTGGGACAACTGTGAATCTGGCAGTGCCATTGGCACCCCTCAACCTCCCTACCCCAACATTGGCTCTCTTAGCCTGCCAGTTAGCCTTGTTATTAAATGGCTGGCGGACGTATTCCCCCCCACAAGGGTTTTCCCTTATACAGCAATGTCCACCTTCCCTTTTCTCCCTCTACCCCGTATCCCCCCTCACCCTCCCTACATGCCCCCCCTTCCAGTTGCTACTTATTATTTCTGTATCCTATCTGCAGGTTACCTTTAGGTATTTCTGGACCCACCGGACCTAGTTTTGAAAGGTTCTATGAGGCCATGTTGAAACAGTTCACCCTTGTTTGGTGTGATCTCCCCCCGTTCTTGCTTGACACTTGAAGCAGTGTGGCATGGAGTGCATTGATGCCCCTTTTCACACGTTCACCTCAGCATCATTAAATGCTACATATTGTTTAGTGTATTTATACTTGTTACACTAGTTCTATTGTTGGACACTGGATTACTGTTAACTTTTTATATTACAGTGCATAATCCTGTTCTTCTTATTTGACCAGGCTTCCTATACTTGGTGACAAGCGTTGCAGCTGCCTTCTCACTCTTCTCCACACACTTGCTCTTTCTCTTTATATACCGGGTTTGAAGGCCCTAAGTACAAGCTAATAACCAGGTGACTTTTTCTAGTTGTCTGCTGTCCAGTTTCCTTACTTCCTATTGGGTGAGTACTCCTTTTCCTTTTCTCTCTAGCTAGCCACCTAGAAGATAACAATGACCACCACCTCCCCATGACTCAGGTTGGAAGTCGTCTCCTGGAATGTCAAAGGGCTCAATCACCCGGCAAAATGCACCAAAGTACTACAATTTCTGAACTCTATGGGTACTGATATAGCCCATCTCCAGGAGATGCACCTCACCAACTGCACTGTGCAATGGATCAGGAAGCTATGGGTTGGCACAGTTGTTTCTAGTTGTGCCACTACTAAATCCAGGGTTGCTATTTTACTATGTAAATCTGGGCCTTGGGTGCTAGAAGATAAATGCATGGACTCCCAAGGACGATGGGTGGCAATTAGGCTGTCCTATCAGGAGGGAAAAGTAGTGGCGGCCAATATTTATGGCCACAATACAGATTCGGGGGAGGTGTACACTGATTTAAGCCAAGCCTTCACAGACCTTACAGAGGGTCTCTCGGACGTTCCGATATTACTAGGAGGGGACCATAACCTGGTCCTGGACATTTTTATTGATAAATCAATCCCTACTCCACAAACCCACCCCAAGGTTCTGGCAGGCCTCACCAATCTGATGGCAGAGTAGAGCTTATGTGACCCCTGGAGAAGGAATAACCCACAAGGGCATAATTATTTCTTTTACTCGATGGTGCATCACACTACAGCAGGCTTGATTTCTGGCTTGCAAACTATGTGGCTGCACCAGGGATCTTGGACACCTCGATTGGCAGCATTGTGATCTCTGATCATGCCCCTGTATCGATTCTATTTTCCCCACCGGGACAGGGACCCCTGCCACAAGATGGAGGTGTAACCCTCTGCTGCTGCAGGATAAAACCTTTCAAACTTATATAAAAGAGGAATCACGCTCCTATTTCTCTCTTAATACCTCCGAGAAAGTCTTGGCGTCCACGATATGGGAGACCTTCAAAGCTGTTATCAGTGGGAGGATCATTTCCTTCACAGCAGCCAAAAACAAGGCTCATGCAGAAACTCTACGCTCTACGTTCACCTAACTCGCAACCTTGGAGAGGCAGTTTAAACCCTCAGCCCATAATCCACTCAATTCTCCCCTCCTATGCACTATCACAGGCCTCAAATACCAAATAAACACTTTGCTAAATAAAAAAGAGAAATGGCAACTATTACGTTCTAAACACAAATCAGGGGAGGGGGTGACAAGGGAGGTAAGTTGCTAGCTTATCATCTCCATAAGCAGCAAGCTTCATCCAGGATTCTTGCACTAAAGAATAAACAGGGTAAAGTAGTCTCAGTGCCTAAGGCTATTAATGAAACTATGCAATCTTTTTACCAAGAACTTTACCAGACCCAATCTAAATTCTCAGCTGCTGAGCTTTCCACACACATGTCCGAGCTATGTAGAGGGATCTCCCTTCCCAAACTCTCGCAATAGGATTGTAGTTCCTTAGACGCCCCTACAAAGTTGAGGGCACACTGCTCAAAAGGTGGACTAGGGCTCCCATGGTTTACAGGCTATCATCTAGCCTTTCGTATGGCCCAAGCCACTGCCTGGTTTGCCCCTAATACTACCTCCCCCCTCAATGGGTACTTCTAGAAGCTACCCTTATACCAGGAAGTTCTCTCTTCTCTCTGCTAACCAACAGGAAACTCCCTGGAGATCAGATTACCTCAATTATGAGGGAGACTTGTAAAACCTGGTATCGGGCAATGGCACTCTCTGGGGTCCCAAACAAGGGTTCCCTTCCCCCAATCTCCTATACCCCGCTATGGAACAACAAGCTTATTATGGTAGACCGTAGGCCCTGAATTGGTCCCACTGGGCATCCAAAGGCATTCGAACTGTGGGGGATCTTCGCTTACCTGACAGCAAAACTCTGATGTCCTTTGAGCAACTGCAGGGCTGCTTTGATCTGAAAGCACAAGACTTCTGGAGATACCTCCAGATACGAAGCATCCTCGCCCCTCTCCTAACTGCACCCTTGGATGTGGGCGGATGGAGTTGCTTGAACACTCTCCACAAACTGAGAAAAGGCCAGGGACTGGTGGGAATCTTTTATAGAGTACTCAGGGACTCACAGCCGAATAACTTCCTCCATGTCGAGTAGCGTGGGAGAAGGAACTTCAGCATCCTATCTCTTTGCAGCAATGGTCTGACTTCTTATAGATTGCTCATACAGCATATGAGGATGCTAAGAGTCAGCTGATACAATTGAAAATTCTTCTTAGATGGTATTGGACACCTGCTACGCTTTATTAAATTGAAGTACTGAAACAAGACAGATGCTGGATGTGCCAGTCCTCCCCTGCTCATCTGTTCCAGATCTTCTAGACATGTCCAGTTCTCCAAAATTTCTGGACTCATGTATTAGATGACTGCTTAAAGATTATTGGCAAAAGTCTTTCCCACTCCCAGGACTCCCTACTATTAGGAGACATCTCCATTCTAGAGCCGCTGCCTCTCCCAATGAAACTATGGACCCTTGCGGCAGTAATGGAGGCAAAAAGGGTCATCCTGATGAAATGGAGACAGCCCACAGCCCCTCTGCTGCTGCTTGGTGGGCAACCATGGCTTGGCAAGCTATTTTTGAGAGGCGCACTGTGGTGGGAAAAGGCCACCTCCCTAAATACCGAAAGAAGTGGGATGCCTATCTACATTCACACATTTGTGCAGTTCCACCTCCCTGTCCACAAAATCCCCCAATGTTATAAGATTAACTATATATCCCCCCTCATCTATTGCCCTTGTGACTGGAAAAGGAGTCCTCATCTCACCCTGCTAGTAACATTCTGACATTTTACCTGTCTCTATCTTTTCACTTTGTCTCTCATTTGTCTTAAGGGGCCTGTTCTACTGTGTTTACCATAAGTTGTATAAGGAGAATGATGCTAATTAATACTAAGGATATTAAGATTGATAGCATGCTGCTGTGCCTTACTGTTTTTCTCAGAATCAGTTTCAATTTTATATGTTATTCTGGGACTGTCATATGCAGAGACAACTGGAATGTCACTTTTCACTGATTACAACTGACGTAGAAGACTTTAGATATACTCTATATTAATAATGGCAGTGTATGTTTCCTTTTGGTTTTATAGCACTTAATACCATCTGTATTAATGGTAAACTGTATCTGTACACTTAGTCCACTGTTGCCGTCAGTATGCTTGCTTTGTAAATGGTAAAATTCAATAAAATCTTATATGATAAAAAAGAGAAACAGAAAATGAAATTAAAATCAATATGGGTACTTACAGTTTAGTGCATTCTTTTAAGACTCCTAAAAAAACAATTACCATGGCGTTGCACATTCCAGGAAAGTGTTCAGATTGAATAGTGCATCTAAAAAAGCACGTCTTTGTGGGGCTTAGGCAGCACCAGAACCTTAAAGGGCCCGGACCCATCAAATGGGACAGGGGCCTTTTACTGTGGGAAAGGCAGGAACAGGGATCTGAGAATGAAAAAAGTAAGGGTCAATGCAAACGATAAGGCAATGCATCAAATTAATAATATGCACAGTAAACCGCCACTAACCTCCTGTCAGTGCAGTCCCATACAGAATCACTGAGCTAAACTGGTGCACCAGTTCGTATATTCTTTAATCCCAAGGAGCTCCTTTATTTCTGTTAGTTGGTGGTAACTGGTAGCTTTAGTCAACACACAACGTTGTTCCAATGCAGAATGATGTAATAAGGCAGTCCCTATAGTGCAGGATCCTAGCAAATTCAATGATGCAACCCAAATTGTAATCCCAGACCAAAGGGTTAATGTGCACTTCTTCTACCTGAACTATGCACTTCAACACAGTCCTGGGCCCTTGCACAACTCAGGCTTCCTACAGGAGCTAATATAAATAGCTAAATGCAAAATGTTGCAAGGCGGAAGCACCACAGGTGATTGATGGAGATATGCCAAAATCCTCCACAGTCACACCAACGCACTGCCATAAATGATCCTGAAGCACTTCAGCCTGATAGCCAGAATCCTGATGCAGTACAAGCACTAGACACCCCGACGGACACTGTCACGACTGGCCACTGAGCGCCACACCACCTACGGACACCTTGGAAAGCAACCTGATGACATTCGAGCCCACGTGGACCCTGACAGGTGGTAGGACGATATGTTGAATAGCAGGTGGGCATCACTGGTATAGCACACAAGGGTCAGCAGCTTGACTGCAAGCACTAACACTCACACACAGGTACTGCAGCTGGCAGACCGCTGCCCGATGCATGGCCATTCAGATGGATGCACGGCTTGGTGGCAGAGGCAGCTTTAATGCTATGTGATGCATGGGACTACCCAGTACACCCAGCCTATATAACAACAGAGGTGCAGAACTGTGGACTGGGGCACACAGAACAGTGGCAGCAAGTGAGGCACAGGCAAGCGGCTGGTGACAGTGCTCCCCTCGCACTCCTGAGCTCACACCTGGAGGCTGATGATCACCGCTGGCCCCATCAGATAGTCCCTGGGGTTGTGGATACTATAATGGGTGACCAGCTTGGTGATCCTCTTGGCACCCTCCCTCCACTGCCTAAAGAGTGCCCCATAGCCTGGCAGGACACATGGTTGTGGTGCCCGACACTGTTGCCGTGCCCCCTGCGACAGTCAGCACCCACCCCTTGTACCTTGCAGCTGTGTACCCGCAGCATTTCCAATAGGTGCACTCGCCGTGGGTCCTATCTCACTGGTAGATGTATCTTTGCACAACAACCAGCTTGTGCCCCTTCACACTGTAGATGTCATTGGCCAGCATGTCCCCTGTGTTTACCGGGAGTGGGCAGCGGGTGCAGCAATCAGCTTTGTAGCCGCCGACAGGACACCTGCTGACGCTTTGTGGGTCGTGTCACTTCCAGTACCTGGCTGTTCTTGTGGTTATTGGCATTGATGCTGTCAGCACCCGAGGCATGGATTAAATCCCTATAACCCCATTCCCTGGAGTGGGTTATTGCACTAATAATATGGGTTATATTTAAAGAAAAATTCCACAAAGGTGTTTTTCCCTCTGGTTTTTGCTGTTTGAATAGGGAGCGTTTGAGTGTATCCTGCCGAGTTGAAAAGAAGTTCCCAGAATTCATGAATATGTTATTTATTTATGAGCATACAAATGCCAGAAATAGAGTTCTGAAATTATTTCTGACATTTGTATGGTCATAAAATAAATAACATATGCATGAGTCTCTTTGTTGTGAAGTTGCAGCGGTTACCTTTTCTCCCTCTCTCTCTCTCTCTCTCTCTCTCACTCTCTCTCCCTCTCCCTCTCCCCACAGCACTCTGCACTGGTTGCTGTGTGTCTCTCTGTGTGGGATGTGCGAGGAGACAGGAGGGGATACTGTGCATCATCTGAGGGGGAACGGGGAATCTGAACCACAATGGGGCACAAATGCTTCAGGATGGGATGGGAGGGGGAAGACAGTTACAACAATAAATACATGACTACCTGATCTCTCAGCACATGGCTGCTCACAGAAGTCAGGGCCACTGTCAAAATAAAAACAACAGTGATTTCACTACCTGTCAGTCCAAAATATCCCCAGTTTAGCCGATGATCATGCTGCAACTGTCTCTTGCTTAAGTATTTTTCAATGGCTGCCTTTCCTGTTTAATTTGTCCACAATATAACGAGTGTCACAGGGTTATTGCTTCAGGGACACTCACACCAATTGTAGATTAAATAGGAGGTGATATACCATTATATGGATGCCACAATTAGGGTGCCACAACCAGTTCACCTGTCATGTGTGCGAACTGGATTTTGTGGTGCTGGGCAGGGAGGGCACCATCTGGGTGTTGCACCCGTTGTCCCATACATCTCCAATGTGGAAGTGATTATATATAAGTATGGGGGGGGCACAGCCCCCCACAAACAGGCAGAATGTGCCCTGGGGCATTGGGCGCACTGGGGGTCAAATGGCACAATTGCCGGGCATGATGTTAGCCATTGGCATTGTACCATCGCCCTTATGACGGTCACAGTGTTTCTTGGCACTGTGATATGGGTGCACCATTCACGGTCAGGTGATGCTGTTCCACCATCTGGGTTTCTTGCTTTTTCCAACCCATGTTATAAAGGAATTTACATCATTCTCAGGCAGTTACTTGTGTCATTCTCACCAAGTCATTGGTTTGGCAATTCTCTCCATTCAGGAGCTTCAGTGCTGGGTGTCTGTCACACAACCAGGACAAACATCAAGGCCTGTTTTTGCATATGCAGCTCCAGGAGCCAGCACTCCTGTCTCCAACACAGCTTTCTCAGTTACCCACTAACTCAGTCACAAAAGGAATGGAACTGTATCACGGTATCTATACCGATTCATTGTGGCTATTATGCCTGTCTCAGTGTTCCATAGTTCAATAATTGACTTCAGTACTTGCACTCTTGGCCTCTTCTCAGCCACTTCACTGTCAGTTGCTCTCTCTGACTCCTGCAAGACACTATGGGTCAGACATGTCTTCGCCAAACAGCTTTGTTTTCATTTTCACAGTACCAATTACTGCTGATTGCCCAAAATAATGTCCTTGTCCTGGTTGCCTGCCCCAGGGTCCACAAGTACTCACTCTGGTCCCTCATAACAAACATTCAGGTTGCAGCCTGCCGCTGAACAGATAAATAACAAATTTCAGTGTCCTTAAAGGGGAACAGTCGGCACAAAGGGCCCCACATTCAAGTGTGCGGCCGGTCCCAATGTGCACTTTGGGTGCAAACACATTTTGGTTCACTTACTGTTTACTGTAGTATAGTAGATTATAGAACAGTAATTTTGTTTACTTCTAAGCTGACATCTTCTTTTACTACAAATCCCAGAATCCCCTGCAGCTAAAATCAGAGCAGTAGGCAGCAGTGGGAGATACAATAGCCTACAGTGCATGTTAGAGCTTTTATAATCTCCAGTCAGATGTTTTCCAATTCTTCTTTTCTCCAGGGGCTAAGCATAGTCCTCTGTGACTATACTTAGCCCAGGGAGGACAGCAGGACCAGCAAACAAAAGAGCAAAGCTTACATAAACTTACCTGCACTGCAAGCTGTTGTATCTCCCACTGCTGCCTACTACTCTGTTGTCAGCTTCAGGGGATTCTGGGATTTGTAATAACAGAAGATGTCAGCCCAGAAGTAAACAAAATTAGTCTGATACAATCCACTATACTACATGTAAGCACACTCTGGGTGCTTACTAGTTAAATTGGTGCCAGTAGGTCTGGGTTGTGGGTCTGCCTGCTGCCAGCAGGGGGACCTAGCCCTACAGTATAACAGTGGGGTTTTGGTGCTCTAGAGTGATTGGGAAGAGAGAGATTGAGGAGAATGGAGTCATGAGCTTGGTGCCAGCAAGTTCAGCCATAGGGGCACGGCTGGGCAGGGGTAGGCCACTTGCTACCCTTGCCCTCCTCCCTTGAAGACCCACATAGGAAGATGTGGTGGTTCAGGCTGAAAGTATGCAGGGTAGGCAGTGGAGTAACCAGTTTTGGCCCTATCTGTGTGTTTGGGAGCCGGAAGCCATGAGAAGCAGAAGTATGGAGGCCTGCCAAGTGATCCTGGCACCTTGGTAGGGTGAGCAGTGATGGGAACCTTGTTTCCTAAGTAATCTCTCCCATGGGTGAGTGCAGCCTGAGGGCCGGTAGTGTTTCTGTGGTCAGATCTGTTCTGGCAGATGGGGCATGGGACATGGTCCGGAGGTGGCAGCCTGGGACATTTAGGGTGTGATGGTGGCAGCCTACCCTTTTTCCCCTGGCCAGTGTCAGTTGCAGTGTCTCTGGGACCTCAGGGGGTGCAGCATGTGGAGGCAGGAAAAGACCCATGTGGGGAGTGGTTGGTTAGGACCCTTGCGGGGTGGCAGGCCATCTGGGTGCTCCGTGTAGCAAGGCAAGCAGTCCCCTGGGTGAAGGCAGTCCAGAAATTGGAATCGCTGTATGAGCAGAAAGTGCCTCAGGTCTTTGGGATCGCCAAGGATGAAATAATTCTCTGGGATGCTCAGAACATCATGTGGCATCAACAATTGGGTATCGGGAAGGCCTTTGGTGGTTCTGTGTCATGCTAAAAGTAATACAGTTTGAAATTTAAGACCTCTCAGTAAGAAAAATTGCTCCCTGTTTTTAAAAGCAACCCCCTGTGTTTTAAAGTAACCCTCTGTCTGTAACAAGGCAAAGTAAGAAATGGGATTGGGACAGCAGAAACGTCTTGTGCTGTCATAATTGCTACCTCAGTTTAAGGATTGCTGAGATTAAGAGAATAGCCTGTGATAAGAAAGAGTGGGAAAAGAAGGGACATGAACTGAAAGCCTGCAAGTTTCAATACCGCTAAGTCTGTCCTGTTTTGGCCCACCATCTAATGCTGCTGTCAGGAATGCAGCCTTTTCAGCTTGAGGGAATATCTGTACAGCCACAAATCAATCAGTTGGAAAAAGAGATTACTGCAGAAGTGATTGTCAGGGTCATACTGTAAAGTGCCCCACGGTATTTGTTACCCCCATGCTCCGTGGTGGTTATCAACTTTCTTGTTCCATATTAAATCCGTTTTGTATTTTTGATTCTGGAGTGGACATTGGATTTAATAGATTCCAGCTATGTATTCTGTGCCTGTTTAATGGGCATTGCCCCTGCAGCCTGCCCTCTGAAGCAAAGAGATTTACCTGCTCCACTTCAATGCAAAGCCATCTCACAACTTCAGAAGAACCAGGTAATGAGCACGTTCTATTTTCTGGGACTGTGATTTCTGGGTTATACAGTGCTCCACCTCCTACCAAGTTACCACCTGGATACCCCTAGAGACTGGGAGTGGGGGGCTTACATACAGTAAACAGTAAGTAAACCAAAATGTTTTTTCACACAAAGTGCACATTGGGACGAGCCATAAACTTGAGTGTGGGGCCCTTGGCTCTGACTGTTCCCCTTTAAGTGATAGTGTGCAGCCACAAGTCAATCCACTTAAAGGAGCACACTAGCAAGCCATGTGAAAGTGAGTGGGGTTACATCTTATTTCATTTTAGCAATATCTGGGCCCTAACATTATTAGCATTACTAGGCCAGACCTACTTCCCTTAATTGATCTGTGTTAGTAATACTAATAATCAGGTTCAGATGCTGCTGAAAATGAAATTAGAAATGTTACCCATTATGATACATGGGCTGGCTCCAAGAAAGCCTTTGAAACTGTGTCACATAGGGAACTAGCCATATATACATTGTTGACAGTCGGTGCTGTAACTGCCTGTAGTGGAACTGAATTCTGTCTAAGCTAGTCCCTTTAAGACTTCACTGGGTTCCACAGATGACTAAGCACTGGTTTCTAGATCTGAGTATGACTCTTCATGGATAACTATAACAAACTGTGTTTGTTTAACGATGCCTATATCTCACCTGTATTGTAACCGCTGTCTAAACGTCCTTACTTGTTGTCCACCCTCCCTCGACGAGGTGCCTTTGCATGAGTCTCTGACTCAAGGTTGTAAAACTGATTATTCTAATAAATAAATATATAGAACCACTTGAAGCAGAACCATTTTGTATAGTGCAATGGATTATAAACTAGGTAATAACAAACGTTACTCTATCTGCAAAGAAACAAGTGACCAGTGGAGTCCTGCAAGGTTTAAATTGGGCCCTGTGTTACTATAAGTTAATAGGGTCTCTGATGGATGTAACTTAAGAGATAAGCAACTCTGAGGGAGAGGTTTGGCCTGAGTGAGATGACCATGAAGCAAAGCTGAGCAGTTCTGTCTGCCCAAACTTCATGAGAGGAGTCTCTTACACCATAAGAGACATCCTTCAGAGCGTATTACCTTATAAATCACTTGAGTTTAGCTGGGTGATTTATATTACATTTTAAAGTATTTTTTGTAATTTTAGTTTACCTTCCCCAGTGCTAAGTGGAGCACTCTCTCCTACCACTCCTGCATGAGAGTACACTGTACATGGAATAAGAGGTACAGTGGCTCTGTGCGCTGATTGGCTAAAATCACCTTAGTGATTCAAAATGCAAAAACAAGTGGTGGAGGGAGCACAGCTAGAAGGCCTCATTTCCTGCTCATGCAAGTGATGGCAGATTTTCCCTGTCATTTGGGCAAACACCTCATAATCATGGCTCTGCAGCAGCAAATATCCTCAGCTCCATTGTCTCTCATTCTAGCTGTAGTATGACTCATTCGTGGTCACAGCACACATCCACTTAATGGCCAAAGGGCCATTTCTGAAAGCAATAGTGTGACAGCAAAACTATACATTTGTGTTTTTAGTTTACAATTTTTGGCCAGGAAAGATCGACTAAGCTAAGTCTTGTTTCCAGGTGTGTCCTGGGAGCCCAGGGAAGTTAAGTGATTTGCTCATGGTCATACATGGTGGCTGTGGGATTCAAACTCCGTTCTACCGGTTTACAGTTAAGTGCTCTTAACCACCACACTATACTGCTTTACATGTCAGAAATCAACCAGTTCAGCTTGTATAACTAAAGAAGTTCTCCACAGAAACAACTCTCTAAACCTCAGCTCCCATAAACTTTTATTTGCAAACCACTGTAAACTAAATGCTGCTTTAAAGAGTGGCACTCCTTTGCCAACTGGAAGGGAATTCTTGTTCACTGAAAATCATTTCAGCCCCCTCCCTACAAAGACTTGGCGTATCACTTGTGTTATTTGCCCATCAACCACTGATCCATGTTTCCAGTAGCCACAGTTCACTCCCAAAACCAGGTCTCAGATGGCAGCGTCCTGCAGTATAAACAATTGTGGTACTCTTGCAGCTCAAATGCATGGTGGTCCAACCTTGTCAGATTTAACCTTGCTCACACAAGTGATAGGAAAGGAGTCCCTTATAACCCTCAAAAGCAGGCAAATGTGTCCAATCCAGCTATGTTCCAGCACAGGGGACCTATTTTAAGCCCCTTGTTCCATACCCTTATATCGGCTGTTTAGTAAGTCCAAGGAGCCTGGGCATTAATATCACTAAGTCAACTCTACTTAGGGTAATTTATTGGTACTGGTACTACTAATGCTTGGGATCTTATGCCCCAACACTTACAATAATGGCCCATTATTATCACTGGATAAGCGCCTGTTACCCAGTACCTACCCAACTGCACTCTCCCCACATACCATACATGGTTTTCTTGTTTCTTTTCCATAAAGAATGTTACTGTATTTTTCATTTAATGCATATATGATAATAGTAGGTCCAGCAGGTCCTCCCCGCCCCACATCATAGGCAGGAAAGAATCAGCTTGCTATGCAAAATGCATTAATGTACAGGATATTCCATATCCAAGCCTCAAGCCAGGATTCCCTTGGAAAGCAGAAGTCTCTCCAGGTTTACCTTGCAGGCCTGTACTGTCTTGATATCCACTGTCTGCACTAGCAGGTTGTACCACAGGTTCACCACCCTCTGGGAGAAAAGTACTCTTAACTTTGGAGCTGTACTTTTCATTTAAAGTGTTGGTGGAGAGTGGGCACCAGCTCCTACAATGCTGTCAGGTGGGAAGCCTTCCTCCAAGTGGCACCTAAGCCTCTAGCCAGAGTCCTGTGGTCAACCACTTAATGAGCACTAGAGCGTTCTCACTTTTCTAGGTACTCTGGATGGCACCCTCTCCTGATGCCCAAGCGCACACAGGCACTTCCATCCTAACATGCTGGCTGAGTCTGCTGCTCCCCAGGCTTGTACCCCTGTCAAGGGTGACCCAGCTGGTCTTTTATCCATGCCCCAGAAGCGGAGGGCACCTGGAGCATCGAAAATCTCTCCAAAACTCTAAAGATGTCAACTCTGACTAGCACCATGAGGGTACCCTACCTTCATCTGCACTATAGCTCCTCCCGCCATCTATACCTCAGAGGATAATGATGCCAGAGTGTCACTTCCCTTTTGCCTTACTCTGATGAACAACCATCACCCCTTTTGTAAGGAGGAGTCTGTTACATATCTATTAAGGTTACCTCTGGCTTAAGCACCTGTGGGCTTCCGGCATGCCCTAATGTCCTACTGGAGACACACAGATCAAAATCTTCAATCTGTTCAAACTTGTCAATACACTTAAGTATGCAGAAGACTAAGATGATGTCCTGCTCAAACTCCTTCTCACAAAGGTAAACATACCAAGGGCCTCCAGCCTCTCCACATAGCTAGTGTCCCTATGCCACTGATCATTTTGGTGGCCTTGTGTTGCACCCTCTTGACTGCCTTAGTATCCTTTCTGTATGAAGGGTCTAAGAACTGCAAGCAGTACTCCAGCCAGGGCCTGACTAGGGCCTGGTAAAGTGGCAGTATTACTTCCACTGCTCTTCTCGTCACCCCAACACCCCCTTTTAGTGCCCTCCACCATTCAGCCTGCCTTCTTGACAGCAGTTATCCACTGCTAGTCATCCTTCACCCCTTGTCTATCATGACTGTGACAGGAATCCTGACAGAAACGGGAACTTATTAGTTAACTGCTTATGTTTGTGAAACTATTTTTTATTCTTTATATTCTCACCAGAGTGTTTCTGCCTGGCATGCTAGCTAAAAACACTGAGACATCTGCATCAATAGCAGGTGAAACTTCTGCACAGGGTAATAAATCTCAAAAAAGCATGAGGTGGACACACACACACACAAAGATTTTAAGGTGATTGGATCATCTAAATGAAAACTGGTGCAGAACCGACCTGTTGCGCACATATGTTTTAAGCTCAGGAGCAATTGAACACAAACTTGTTACAGAACTGAAAAATTTTCATGAGTTTGAAAATAACCTCATCAGAGGGTTTCAGCCTTAGGTTATCAATACAGAGGTTTAATTACATCACGGAGCTTTTTTTTTGCCTTCAGGAACCTTTCATGGTAAGAGCAGAGCCTGCATTCTAGCTAGCTTTGTGTGCGAGCTAAGAGATAGTCAGGTATCAAATTCCTCTGGAGCTTAGTTGGAAAGCAAGATATTGTGTTAGGAAAGATCAGACTATAGTATTTTTCCTTTCTAACATCTGTTGTTCAAGACCATTTATCTGTTTTTCTGTAAGTGGTATCTTCTCTTTGTACTGTATATATCCTGGTATTGTAAAACCTGAGTTTTACAGTAAAGAATCTATTCTTACAGAATCAGAGACTGTGGTTATTTTGCAAAAGGTAACTGCATTATTTTCACTAGTGAAGAGGGAGCTCTGTCTAGCATCCATCAGCTGAACAGCACCCTACCAGATCTGAACTGAGTTGATCTCCCAGCCCTGCGCAGGAAAGAAGTAATGTCCTGAGGACCCAGGTGGTGACAGCAAGGAGAGCGAAGATGCAGACAACTCTCTGAAGGCTGTTACATGCCAGAAGGGAGAGTTCTTCACAAAGACCACTAGGCCTTTTCCTCCATCACTGCAGCAAGAGGAGTTCCACATACTGTGTAAGCCCCACCTCTGTTTGCTCCCCAAGTGTATCACTTCACACTTGGCTATACTGAATCTGAGACTCTAGGAGTCTGACTAATCCCCAGTTTGCTCAGGTCTTCCTGAAGCTTGGCTACATCTTTATGAGGATCCACCACCCTGGCCAGCTTAGTGTAATCTGTGACTAACAGCAGTCTATTAACTTACTTTGGGTCACTATTAGGTTACAAATAGAATAATGGACAGTAGAGTGTGTTTTACAGGGAGTAATACAATCAAGTGGTTTCCATGTCCCCAGCATCTTGAGATGGTTTTACTGCCTTGTAAAACACACTTTACTATCCATTATTTATGTAATATATGGATACAATTACAAAATCTGTTGGATCGAAACAGGCTGGCTGGCTACTTCAATTAACACTTCGCTCAACAACGGGCACCCAACAACTGCTCTGCACACTCTTCACTACAGCCAGGAACACTGCACTTGCACTGAAGACTCACTCACTCTGAGTCTTACCTTTTAGTTCAGTGGTGAGATGAGTGAAAGCAGGATCAACCAGATAGTTATTTAAATGAGAAAATAAATAATAATGATAATAAACTCTATTTTTTAGGCACCTTTCAAATATCAAGGCGCCTTACAACTTAAAATCACAAATCAGACATCAACAACACCTCATATAATATCAGTAGTTTCAACATTTTCATCATTTACCAAATGCGTGTTTCCATAAGAAGGTATTTAAAGCCTGCTTAAATCCTCCACGGTTATGCACTCCTGTATCTAATGGGTAGAGAATTCCAAAGGATAGGAGCTGTGTACATAAATGCCCGTGCCCCAAATGACTTCAAACATACCCTTGGTATCTCTAGCATTCCCTCATTGGCTGAGTGGAGAGATCACCCGGAGCAGTAAGGGACCAGAAGCTCTTTTAAGTCATCTGGGCTCAGTCCGTGTAGGGCTTTAAAAGTTAGAAGACCAACTTTGAAGGTGATCCGCTACTGTAGAGGCAGCCAGTGCAGCCTATGCAGCACTGGTGAAATATGACAGGTCCGATACGATCCCATCAAAAGTCGGCCACCACATTCTGCACCAGCTGCAAGTAGCAGATTTCCACCCCTGGAAGCCCTAGGTAAAGGGAGTTGCAGTAGTCTAAGCACAAGGACACAAAGGCATGAACCAGAGTGGGAGGATCGCTGGATGGAACCAGGTGCCTATTCCGGAGATATTCCTCAGATGGTAAAAGGAAGATTTGACAACAGCCAACACCTGTGAGTGCAGGGTCAGCCCTTCATCAAAATTACCCCAGGTTACGCACCTGTTCAGAGATCGGAGGGACAAGCCCTCGAAATTAGTCCAGAGTGCGAATCAACCCCATCCTCCCTATCCGACGACCTGGGTCCACAACCAGGACCTCAGTTTTTTCCGAGTTCAACTTCAACCAACTGGAATCATCCACTCCTGATTTCTGCTAGACAAGTTATTGGGGACAGAGAGAGCTCCATCCTGGTCAGGTGTGTGAAAGAAAGGTAGAGCTGGGTATCATCAGCATAGCAATGAAACCTCAGCCCATACTCTTACAATGTCTCTGAGGGCAGCACATACACTGGGAACAACAAAGGGGCAACACTGAGCCCTGAGGAACCCCACATAATAGAGAAACTGGATCCAAGGAATAAACCCAAAAACCACTCTCTGAGTTCTTCCCATGAGGAATGATGTAAACCATCTGAGGACTGTTCCCGACAGTCCACAGATGAATCTCAGATGCTCCAGCAGTACCCCATGGTCCACAGTGTCAAAAGCTGATGAGAGATTCAGAAGAACCAAGATGGAATGGTTTTTCCGATCTCTAGCCATCAGGAGATCATTGAGCACCCGAACCAGTGCTGTCTCTGTACTACGTCTCTTTCGAAATCTGGACTGGAAGGGTTCATAGATGTCAGGGATGGTTAAATGGTTCTCCAGCTGTGCAGCCACTACTTTCTCAATCACCTTCCCTAAAGAGGGAAGGTTAGAGATTGCTCTGTAGTTTGCATGGCAGTCTGGGTCCATGGTAGCATTCTTCAAGAGAGGAGTCACCACTGCTTATTTCAGGGAGCTAGGAAACTCACCTGTTTCCAAGGAGCACCAGATTATCTATGCTAGGACAGGACCGATAGAATCCATACAACCCAAAATCAGGGAAGTTGGTCCTGGATCCAAACTACAGCACGTAGGGCACACACTCTGGACAATCTGCATGACATCCATGAACTCCGGATGGTCGAAGGTACTCCAGGAAAACAGAGGAGTAGTGGCCTCCCACTGATCCACAGCTACACCCATAGAGTGTGCTGGTTGAAATACTGCCCTGATGTCAGCCACCTTAGACGCAAAGAATCGAGCGAGTTCATCGAACTCTACTTGCGAAAAGGCTTTCCGAACTTGAAGACAGGCTGGGTTGCACAGTCTGTCCACAGTTCAAAACAGCTGAGCTGGTCGATTCTGAGTGGCTGCAGTCTCCCCGGACAGGAACTCTGCCTTCTTACAGGAGATAGCAGATTGATAGAGTTGGTAATGGTCCATCAATCTAAGGTGGTCGGCATCAAGGGAGGACTTCCGCCAGCAACACTCTAATCTTCGTCCTAGTCTCTGCATCTCTCTCAAAGTCCCATCAAACCATGGGGATCGGGGGTGAAGGGAGAGAGGATGAACATGGACTGGAGCAATGACATCCAAGGCTGCCGAAATGGCCAAGTTATAGGCCATCATGAGGGCCTCTGGGTCACTGTTTGTCAGAACAAAAAAAAAACTACTGATCGTAGCGTGGAGGAAATTTCTCTCGCTAAGCAAGATAGAGACATCATATTTTGAAAATTGATCTGCCCACCCACACGCAGAAAAGCAACCAATTGGAAGGCACTCTTTGGAGAGCGTCACTTTGCCTGTGTAGGAAGGGGACTTGGCACCATGGCACCTGGGTTTCCGTGGGAAGCAGACTTGCATTTGTGCTGTTGAATTTCTTTGATAATACTATTGTTTAGAGCTATGAATGATAGTGTTACGGGCTCTGAACGATAGTATTATCGGTCATCAATGATGGTATTATCACTTTTGGGGCAGTAGTATTACCGGATGTTTTCTGTATGCTTTACAACCATATTAAAATGATGTATCCATATATTACAATGTAAGAAATTGTAGTCAGTACAATAATATGCCGTATGTATTACTTTTGTATACTTTCCAATCAACTGTAAAAGTAACACTAAGCACATAATATATAAAACAGCATTCAGGGCCTATTATGGTTCTTACTTTCCTGTTGGATATTTGAATAACCAAACCTGAAAGTATTTTAAATATACAATACTTTTGCTGGTTGTGAAGATTCACATTCATAATTGCCTGGTAAAGGTGTTGGCATGCTAGATATGTCAGTTTGAGTGTGTCACTTATCTGTGGTGATTATAATGATGGGAGGGAGGTAGGGTCAGCATGCATAGGAACTAATGGCCACTCACCACTCTAAGTGTAAAATCATAAATATTTATTTTGAATCATAAGCCACAGAAATGCACCTAAGACCCACGAACGTTTCAAAGCGTTCAAATACCCTCAAGGTGAAAGGTGATTCTAGAGTGAAAATAAGCATTGCATACATTGCTGTTGTCAGCAATTCATACTTCATACTATTTACAAAGTTGAGCAAGACCACGCTAAGGTGTATCGCTTATAACCCCAGAGCACATACCTATTAGCTTAAAGCACTCAAGTCCACTAAGATACTAAAACTCTTAACCTGTGATTCTTTCAGTGCTGAGGATAGATATAGAAAATCATAACTTAAGCTCACAAAAACACACAGGTATTTATATTATTTTTCCAAAACCAATTTAAAAAAGAGAATACTTGATATATTTTTTTATCGGTCCTTCATATAAGCTAGCAAAATATAAAGACCAGATCTTAATTAGAAAATATTATAGAACTGGTTTGTTACAGTTTCCTTGTCCACTGCACCTTATAATATTATAAACTGCTGTACACTCCTTAATCTAAAGAAACTATTCTCAAGCATGAAATCATTGGAGCCTATTCATGAATGGGTGGGAAATACGTGATGGAGGCATGTATCCTGCCCACATAGCTCCACACCTGCGGACAGGTGAGCACATCCAGCATTCACCAACAGTCACCAGCTGTCCACAGCACTGCCCCCAGGCACACAGGTCCATTCAGGGTGGCTGGGAGGAGTAGTGACTAGCCCGGGATCCAACCAGATGCCCATCCTGGGTCCCTAGTGGATCACTTGTGTGGCTGTGAGCAGGTGCGGTACATGAATAAGACCAGCGGACACCCAGACCCATGCGGCCATGTCCCATCTGGTGGCAGACCCTGGCCTAGCCCCTGGAGCACGGGCTGACTGCTGCAATGCCACACCTCCCCCGCAACACAGAATCCCTGGCAGCCATGTAGCAAGGCCCCGACACACACACACACACACACACACACACACACACCACACACAGGTGCTCTGGTCCCACGCAGCCAACCTCCGAACCAGTACTCCATCCCCAACATTGATGTTGAAGTAGTTCCCCCACCCTCTCTGCAACGCAGCCTCCCCAACCATACCTACCCAGTGTCAGTGCCATGGATTAGATGGCCAGTGATACAGCCCTCTGCACACTTCCATGGCTGCCAGCCATCCATGTGATTCTGAGAATGCACCCCTATAAATAGGCTGCGCACTTCTGGCAGCACATAGATGGCCAGCAGCTGTGGAGGTGTGTAGAGGGCTGTGCCACAGACCGTCCATGCCATGGCACTAACAATGCTGGTACGGTGGGTAGGGTTGGTGTCATGGGGGGCAGGGGGACACTGAATGCCAGTGAGGGTCAGGGGAGACAGGATTAGGGATGGGGGTATACTGGGATGGCCAGTCTGTGCCCACCACAGGAGGCTCACTGTCCATAGGTTGCTTGGCAGGAGTGCCCTTCCTTCATGGCCCCTGGTGCATGTGGCCATTTTCTGGACCATCGGGGCACCACTACGAAGGGGGGCCTACTGCTAGTCTACAGGGATGGGGCTTGAGAGTCTGTGGGGGTGCATGCATTACTGGGCAGTGCACCCTTCCATATGTGTATGGGGGGCACACAGAGACAGGGACAGCCACAGATGTGTGCTGGGGTGGGTGGGCAGAATTGGGGGATGGGTGCTGGGGTGATTGTTGTGTTGGGCCAGGTCCATCCACCCAGTCCAGTGGGAGACTGTATGTGCAGCCGTGTGTGCAGCAGTTATGCTGGGTACCCCTTCCATAACCTGTAACACAGCTGCGCCCCACAGAAGGCACTACGCACTTTGTGCATGGTGCATAGTGTTGGCATGCCCCACCCATCCCCAGCTGTTGCAGTCTGTGTGGCCAGGGGATTGAGTGTGTAAGGGCTGCATGCCCCGGGTAGTGCATTCCTCATGGGGAGCACAATGGGTGCGGAGTGGCTATGTGCCACAGATCCATGGCATGTAGGCATTCTGCACCATTCTGCATAGACCCCAACATTAGTAAGTACAATGTCTGCTAGTCTAAGAACTCATTAAGAGGAGTGTCATGTCTCTAATCACTCAGTATTTCTCTTAGGCTTGCAGTCCGCCATTATGAATAGAAGTGTGAAAATCTTTACAGTCCCACGTGACCAAAATACAGTCCTCAGGATCTAGTCCCACATCATTCAAGTCCTGTACAATCTTAATAACATCTGTTGTGCCCTTAATATAGGCCATAGTACCATCTTCCAGTTCTTCAATGTGGTAACCAAAAAGAAATTGACAATGGCTCCAGTATACCCTCTATCCCAGCTACTATAAGCCTACCTGGGGGTTGGTTCAAACAGTGTATAGAACACAGGTATTTTTGAGTGTGCGCATTTCAGGGCTTTGCATTCCCATTCTGTAACCCAGTTCTGGGTTCTGCCTTCCTCTAGAAGTTCACTAACTGCTAGTTTAGTCTCTTCAGTGAGGTTATATCTCATCTTAGTGTAACTGTTTGCAATGTTCAGCTGCCTCATGCACTCCATTTTGTGGCAGCCAGTGATGATACTTGATATTAAATGAGCAACTGTAGAAACAGCTGACTCATTTATATCGCTATCATGAACAGTTACCCTGCTAGGGTAGCGATGCTGTGGTGACTAGAGTGACCAGAAGGAGAGGGATAGAAGGTGGAGAGGAAGGATAGGAGGGAGGGTTTGTATAGGTTGGGGATTCTGCTGCAGCTGAGCCAGCCCGGTTGTGTGGTGGTGAGCGTGGCTGGCTACGGTGCAACAAGAACTGGGTTCGGAACCTGCTGGGGGTGATTTTTTGGCTGCTGCTGCTTGCAGCTCTCTGTATTTTTTTTCAGTCTGTGTTTCCCCTCCTTGACATGCCTCTCTGGGTTAACAATCCTAATTCAGGGGTCTGCGGGGGACGTCATTTGCCCTATAAACACTTGTAATTTGCCAGAAGTCGGGTCGCTAGGTTTGTATATCACGAAATGTCCGTCGTGTGTTATTGCTTGCTTAAAAACCATGCTGAAACCCTGTTGGGTACTTAATCTTTAGCACACTTTTAAAATGGTTTAAGCTAAACACAGTTTCCCTTATAAGTGTGTAGACGCTGCCATGTTCATCACGTTCTGTGCTGGTCCTCCACTATGCACAGCCCTCTGATGCACAGTGTGTTTGCAGTCATTGCTCTGTGAGGTTCCAGAGTGTGTACATGATGCAGGTTTGAAAATGCTTCAGAAACTGGATTAAGGTAGCAATGTGGCTGCACTAACATAGTAAGAATTAAACCGTTTAAAAAAAACTGTTTAAAACCCACCTCATAAGTGTGTATAGGGCCCCTAGAGTGAAGATGATGCATTTTTCTATTGGATCACTATTGGACCCATTAGAAGAAACATCATTACTATGTTAAGTGATATTTTTAGGCAACATTACCTCATGGTGCAGCCTCTTGAGTCTTCAAAAAATCAAAATAAACAGGTTCATGAACAAAAGGAAAATGTTAAAACAGAAAAAATCTAAATTAAATTCTGAGTTTCTCTTACCACTAAGGTGTCAGAATGAACCAAGCTTTACTTCTCAGAGGAAGAACTTTCCACATGTAGCCCAAAGTATGGGGGCCTTCCTGGACTCCCTCCCTTCACCCTCTTGCCAGACCAGCAGCAGCACTCTCCAGTCGCCAAGGGACTTTGCAGTGGGGACCAGAAGAGACAGAGGTGTATAGGACATCTTTGACATTGTAAACTGAATTCTAAGTTTCTGTTACCCACACAGGTCTCAGAATGAACACAGCTTTACTTCTTAGAGCAAGAACTCTCCCATGTAGCCCTCCCAAAGTGTGTTGGCTTACTGAACCCCTCCTGGCCTGTCATCAGACCAGCAGCAGTGCTTTCTGGTCCCCCAAGGGACTTTGCAGTGGGGACGAGGAGAGACAGTGGAGCATGGGACATCTTTGACACTCCGACACCATTCACAAAAGTGGCTCCTGCCACACATCAAAGGTTGTCACCTCTTGCTGATATGTGACATGGTCAATGATTCCAGTGGACTGGGAGATTCCCTGATCAATGACCCTAATGGACTGGATTGGAGCCCTGTCAAAATGTAAACTTTTGGAGCCAGAGCCCCCACCACTATAGGCCACCCCCATCTTGGTGCACCATCTCCACAGCAACAGGGGTCCGGGGTTGCACCATCAGCCAATCAAGATGTAGAGTTTAAGGGTAGCCACCATGAGCTTCTATGACACAGGAATACCATAAGAAATTCTGGAGTGAGTTTGCATCTAATCATGTGTTGAGCGACACACCCTCAGTACTGCCCAGTGTGCCTGACAGCTCCATGGACAAATGGAAAGTTACATTTCACCAGTGAACAGCAGGAGCTATTCCGGAACCAGGGCAATCAGTGTCTGGCACTGACAGAAACAAGCATTTGTCAATGCCGAATGTTTGCTTGCTGGCATTGGCAGTGGTAGTGTAGAAGTTACAGAGCTGTGTAATAGGAATGGCAATGAAGTATTGAACTGAAGCCAACCCCACCACCACCCCCCTGCAGAGAGTGACAGGCATTAGGGTGTGCCTTTGGGTCGTCAGGCATAACAGCCACGCCATTTCACCACACCCCACCCTGCAGACACTGACAAGTGTCACGGTGTTCCTTAGGGTCTTTGGCCCTTATCGCACCCCATTCCATTAGGAAATATGGTGAGATGGGTGCGATATAGGAGAATGGGGTGAACTTTGGGGCCGAAGAGTCCAAGGCATACCTCGATGCCTCTCACTGGCTGCAGGGTGTGGAATGGTATGAGCATTACAGGCAAGAATCCCAAGTCACACCCCTGATGCCTGTCATTCTCTACAGGGTTGGGTGTTATGGTTGGAAACCCTAATACCTCAGGCATTCGTTGGTATTTTCACTCCAAATGTTCAACATGGTTTTTTTGTGACCCCACCTCATGAACAGGGGGAATATCAGTTTGTTAGCCGAAAGCTGCTTATGCACAGCGACTACGGCATTTAGCACCACAGGTGCAAAAACATTCCGAACAGGATGTAAAAAATGATAGCTGTACTGTTTATGGGGAGGTGTAAAAAATGGCAATGTTGCAAATCTGCAGTAAAAATATTTAAAAAAATGGTGAAGTCACAAGCGTACATAGAAACTGTGCAACGCACACCCGTAATACAATTAGGTTGGGGATTTTTTTACAGCAGATTGTCAACTCAGGCATTTTGGTGCCTCCCATCACGAACAGTGTCACTGTGATTTTCTTTATCTGTCCTGAACAATGATTCCCACAGCGACCATGCATCTCTGCGCTGAAAGTGTGAAAACACACTTCGGCCATGTTGTGAAAAATGACAGCTGTACTGTAATTAAGGAAGTGTGGAAAAATGCCACTGGCGAAAATCTGGACTTAAAATATTACAAAGTCATGAACTTACGAGGGTGCGTGGAAACTGCGCAATGCTCACTCGTAACACAGTCATTTTATGGACTTTTGTCACCAAATTTTCAACATAGCCATTTTAAGACCTCTGCTCATGAACAGTGTAACTGTGATTTTCTTAATCTGTCCCAAACATTGCTTTTAACCAACAGCACCATTGTAGCTACATGTGCAAAAACACATTTTGGGTGGCATATGAAAAATGGCAGCTGTACTGTTCATAAGGAAGTGTAATAAAATGGCAATGTTGAAAATCTGGGTGAAAATATTAAATTCGCAAACTTACGAGCATGCATAGGAACTACATAGCATGCACATTTCGTAAAACAGTCATTTAAGAATTGTTTCACCAAATTTTCAACATAGCCATTTTAAGGCCTCTGCTCATGAACAGTGTCACTGTGATTCTCTTAATGTATCCCATACATTGATTTCGCACATCGACTGCGCCATTGCGCGCTACATGGGTGGAAACACATTTTGAGCAAGATGTGAAAAATGACAGCTATACTACTCATAAGGAGGTGTGGTAAAATGGCAATGTTGAAAATCTGGAGTGAAAATATTGAAAATTCGCAAACTTACGAGCGTGCGTAGGAACTGCGCAACGCACGCTCGTAAAACAGTCATTTTTAGGAATTTATTCACCAAATTTTCAACATAGCCATTTTAAGACCTCTGCTCATGAACAGTGTCACTGTGGTTTTCTTAATTAGTCTCGTATATTGGTTTTGCTCACTGACTGCGTCATTATGCGCTACATGGGCGGAAACACATTTTGGGTGAGATGTGAAAAATGACAGCTATACTACTCATAAGAAGGTGTGGTAAAATGGCAATGTTGAAAATCTGGAGTGAAAATATTGAAAATTTGCGAACTTACGAGCGTGCGTAGGAACTGCGCAACGCACGCTCGTCAAACAGTCATTTTTTGGAATTTTTCCACCAAATTTTCAAAATAGGCTTCTTAAGAGCCCACCTTATGAACACTGGCAATGTCTATTCATTATTTGGTCCTGAAAGGTGATTTCGCGCAGTGACTGCGAAATCACCCTTCGGGCCCAAATAACGCCATGACAGTGACGGCATTCATGAGAAGGGGTCCCAAAAACCCCATGTTGAAAATTTGGTGCAAAAATTCCAAAAATGTCTGAGATATGCAACAAAGTTGAAAAAACCCTATCTATCCCATTATACAGCTTGCTGGCACTTCCTTAGTTTGCGGTCGGCTTTGAAGAGTGCAGACGTGTTCCCGGGCCACGAAGATCGTCGCGCCGAGCTCCGAGAGGTAGTATGGGGTGAGGGGTGTGGGGGAGGTAGGGTGCGCAGTGGGTGGGTGCGGGTTGTGGAGAGGAGCAGGAAAGGTGCGTGGGACGTTTTTTCTTTACAGGTTAAAAACGGCCGGGACGTTTGCCACGCTGGGTGGGCTCCCAGCTGGGTGAAGGATGGCTGGGAGGTGTGGAGCTGACAGGGATTGGGCACCCCGGTCAGCTATGGTGAGATTTGTTGCCATGCTGGGGTGGCCTCAGCATGGCACCTTGTACCGGAGGAGACAGGAAGCCGACGGGGTTTGGCACCCCCTGGCTATTGAGTTGCCACGCTGGGGTGGGCAGCCAGCGTGGCATTTGGAAGCTTTGGGGAATGCAGCACAGCCGGCGGGGATTGGGCACCCGTCGGCTATAGAATAGTGCGTGGGGGAGGCACGCAGTATGCGTGCGTGTGTGTGTGTGTGTGTGTGTGTGTGAGGAGAGCTGCGCGCATGAGCAGGCGATATCTTATCGCTGCTCACTGAAGTGAAGCTCCCCCTTTCAACTGTATGCCACTGCATTTTGGAGCTTGTCATAGATAGCTCCAGCATGCGATGGTGGACAGGGCCCGCCTGGCAACACACTCACTGAATTGAAGAGGGTGACACACCTCCGAAATCTCAGATGATGGCACTATGTTTCTTGCACATGCGTGCAAGCAAACATAAAAACAGCTCAGGCAGAGTTGCTGATTGGAGTTACTGCATCTGAGTCTACATGGCCTTGCACAAACAAGGAACCAATGGCTAAGTGCAGGCTTGTATAGAAGAGAAACCAAACTACAAGGTTGAAAGGGGCCCAACTGCAAGGCTGAAATTGACTTGATCAAACTTGCTGAAAGAGGCAGACTGAGCATCTGCCAGAGAGAAAGCATGAAGCAAATTTCTGCATACTAAAGAGAAACAATCATGTGCTGAATGCTGCACAGATTTGAAGCTGAAGCTGCAGCTGTAAAGAGATTTTGCTGTACTGTAATCTGAGACTGCAGCTAAATCTGCCTGATCAGCACTACTACCAGGTGTTGGTCATTGCCACCCCTCTGGACTGGATGCCATGATGTGCTGGGAGGGTGAGCCCTATAAAGGAAACACTTGGAAAGTTGCCTGTGAGAAGGAAGATGGCAACTGCTGCTTAAGCCAGGCAAGCCCCTGAACAGCATCAGTGGTAACACTGGAGCCTGTGGCACCAACCAAACACCATCACCAACACATAAGGGGGGAGGTACAGACAGCAACTAAACTCTTGTCAGAGAGGTATTGCTGCAAGCAGTGACATCAATCCCCTACACAACAAGGGAGGTCCTTTGGTTTGAAACCATGAGTAAATCTAGGGCTAGCCCCTGCAATATGACCTGAGGAATAGTTGGGAGGAGTTTACTGGACTTGGCCATCAGACAAAGTGTACAACTGTCTCACTTGGAGGTTTAAGGCCTTTTAGTTGGGGTTTCTGTTTTCTAAGCATTGCTAACATTTTTTCATTAAGTGCACCACTGACGGCCAGCCACATGAAATGTCATTGGGCCCACACCATTTCCACAGCTGGACACCCAGTGAAGCATTCTTTGTTAGTTTTCAGGGTAAACACTGGTACCAGTGGGATGAAGGGTAGTGCTCCAGTACAGGAGAGCTGACATAACACTATATTGTGCATGTATGGATTGGGGGCAGCAAGCTGTGAGGGTTAAGTCTCAGAGGGCACCTAAGCTACAACCCAAGGGTAGTATTATTCTGGCTGTGCCTCAAAGGACACTGAAGAGTGGGCCTGTAGCTAAACAGGCTGGTCCTGAGTGGGCACAGAAGACCAGCCTGTCTGCACTAGTAACCTCATCTGCTAATCGTTCCTTTTTTCTTCCCTATTTAGGATGGCATACTTGAATAAAGTGTCACTTCATCTATTTGAATTCCTTGTCTACTGCTCTTTGTTTAGAGTTATTATGTCCATGCTGTGGGGTTTTGTTATTGCATTGTGTAGGTCCATGGGAGGAGTTCCTTAATGGGGTTGTGGGGATGTACTTCATCCCAGGGGGTTGTACCACACCGTCACCTTGCCCACTAAAACATTCTCTCTGAGTGGAACTACAACATTAACTTTTTGTCTCAACTACAGGATACAAGCCCCTCAACTGTGCAGCCCCACAAGGCAGGGGTAGTAGCCGACAACACCTTTGGTGAACCAATTCATTTTTTGGAGGCATCATACTAGCTTTCTATTTTAACTACTGGATATGAGCCCCCCCAACCAGGAGTGGAACAAGCCAGGCCCCTCAACTCTGTGCATCCTCATAAGGCAGTGGTAGTAACCAACAATGCTTGTGGCAGCCCAGTTACATTCCCAGGAAATCCAAAACAGACAGAATGCACTGGGCTGGGGTGTCGGGATACACCAATAGTCAAACACAGTTAAGAAATCCCGTACTCGACACCTCAATAAAAGGCTGCTCTCAAAGTCTTAAAGCATACTCAAATTTATTGAAGTGCCGGTGACAAAAAGAACACATGTCTTGATGCTTTTGAGAACACAAATCCTTTTTCAAACGACATGATGTGAGACATGGTATGAGGACGTCTTATATACACATTAATGGCATCATCATAGAGTGACAAAAGCAATTTTGTAACATCACACAGTGTAAGTGCATTAAAATCCAAGTGTATAAATACACGTTTAAAAACTTTAAAAACACAGGAATACATATCAGTATATCAGTATAAATATTTATTTATATGCAAAAGGAGGGACAAGAGAAAAAAGCAGAGTAAAATCCTAAGAGTCCAAGTCTGCATATAGGCTAGTCTTGTGGAGACACAAAGACATGCAGTCGAGACGGCTCCATCAAAGATTTTTCAGAGAGTGCATCATAGAGGAATTACCTAAAAAAATGCAAATAGATATATGCATTAGGTAAATATATAAAAATATTGTATATTAAAATATATTATCTGATGAAGCTATGCATACTTAAAAGTGCGAACAAGATAGCAAAAATTTATTCATTTATGGATATACAGGGAAATGTCGAAATGCTCATTGAGACTAGGGTTCTTATAGGCTCTGAGCATATATATCCAGAACCCCTCGCTCTGCAAAATTAAATTATTAAAATCACCACCCCAGGGCTTGGGGTACACTTTCTCCGTAACTTTAAATGAAAAGACATGGTCACCTCTACGTATACAGTACCCTGCATAACATGAAGTGCTGTTGCATATGTGCCATCCCCATTTCTAATAGCTCTACAGTGTTCCCCCACCCTGGTTTTAAATTGCCGCTTCATCTTTCCAATGTAAATCGCGCCACAGGTACAACTGGACATCTATATGACAACACTTGTCTCACAGGTAATGCGTTGCCTAATCTGAAATGTCTTATTCACATTTGGGCTAGTGAATTCTTTACCCGGCGACATCGCCTGACAATTAGTATATTTGTGGCACTTAAAGCACCTCACATATTTGTTAGTGAGCCATGTCTGTTGTATGGGTTTCACCTACCTGCTGTGTACTAACTGATCCCTCAAAGTCGCAGCTCTCCTATATGACATTCTCGGAATGTTTGTATGGTATTCACTTAAACCTGAATCACCTCTTAAGATGTTTTTACTGATTACTTCTCGTACCTTGGGTGCACGGACAGAATAATTAGTGACAAAATTTAACCTTTCCAAATCCTTTTCCCTGTGCTGTGTATTCGATAAAGTTAGCCCCCATCTACATTTTTAACCTCCAGGTATGTCTGTTTTACCAGGTTAGCACTATAACCTCTTTCCGTAAACCTGTTTGTTAAAGGGAAACATCCATGTTCCGTCAGACTCACTTCAGTCTGAAGCAGGGCCCAATTAGCCTTTTTACTAACAGTAAAATATGTTTACTTACTGTGCAGTCTGTAATTTAAAATTTATCTGGTGATCCTGCACTCTCCCTGCTGGCATTTTAAAACTGAACGCACTTTGCAGCACACCCACAACCACCCGTGGCTGTCCCCAGAGTGATGTGTCATGTGGGGAGCAGCTGGGGCAAGTCCATAGAAGTACTGTACTGTCAAAGCTTTCAATAGCTCCGGTTTGGATCCTATGTGTCTCGGTGCTATACCGAGACCAGCTATAGACTGGCAGTTCTCCTACGTGAACTGTCTATGGGCGGAAGTCACATAAGTTTAGTGTTATATTTACAACAGGTTATCATGAATTTTATAGTTCAAGTTCTGTTAAGCTTAAATGCAAAATTCATGCTTACCAATGCATATCCCACTGTTTGCTATTACTTTTATACTGGTTGATTCTATTTTTCAGCTATTGAAACAGGAAGCTCACAAAATGAAACCATAATGGAGATTGCAGGACACCAGAAACAGAGCGCCCAAGGACTCTGATAAAAAGGGTAAAAAAACAAATCCTTTTACTTGATGCAAGTATCTAAGTAACATAAAGAAAGCCTATGGTATATAAGATATTAACAAGACTCATTTTATTTGTTGCAGCATGTTAAACACAAGAATAGTGAATGTAAAAGAGCTGATGAAATCTTAAAGGCTTTAAGGGTAAGCATGAAGTTTGTTTTTAAAATGAGAAGGACTATAAGAAAGTGACCTAAATTAGTGAAGACACTAATATAAAAATGTCCTGTTACAATTTAAGCTGTTTTGCTTGCCACTAGCAATGATAACAATTGTAGAAGAACACTGAACAGCACACATAGCAAACAGTGGGATATGCATTGGTAAGCGTGAATTTCGCATTAAAGCTTAACAGAACTCGAATTATAAAATTCATGCTAACCTGTTGTAAATATAAACTAAACTTATGTGTTCACAGATAATAATTGAAAGCCAACTCCCAATAGAAGGATTGTCTGCCGGAGAACTTTTTAATGAAAGCTTTAGGCTTCAAAGCAAAAAACATAGCTAGGTAAGAAAAGTTAAAATGAAATTTTAGAGGCAAGACAAACAAAAGTTAAAAACAAATTACTCAATGTCTGAATTTCTTTTTAATTATAGAGAAAACCAAAATTGATTTCAGAATCCAAAACGGATGAGCAGATACTAGGTTTAGGCGATTCGTGTATGCCACTATCAGACTCAAAGGTAGCTAGGAGACTTATCCACCTCCCAGTATTAAACCTTATTTACACATAAAATTGTGAAATGCCCAAGATGAAATGGTATTTGAAACTTATTAGTGTATTGTATTATCTATTATTTACAGCCATCTTTCCCTGAAGACGAGGCAATAATAATACCTCAAAACGTTGGATTAAATAAGAAAAAATAAAATGAATGGCTGAAAAAATAGTGGTGACAAAAGAATAAAGGATTTGGTGCACAAATAATTGAAAAAGAATAACTGATCCAGAACTCTCTATTTTACATATAATTTAAATACTAGAAAAACAGTGGTCACAGTACACTCCATATCCTCAGTAGTCACGCATGCGAGTCATGTATATGGCCATCTTGGACATTGCAGGAGTGTGCCATGACTACTGGTTTATTAATTATTGTTTTCTTTTAAATTATTGATATTCCCAACCCGACCCTCCTCTTAACACTCACCCATCCTGCAACACCCCCCTCCAGAAACATAAGAGTGATACTGGGGTGCCCTATCTCCCAGGGTCACGATAATGATTTTAATACCCTCACCTGACCCACCCACTCAGCACCACCACCTCCCCCCAAGAAACATAATAGTGTCACTGGGGTGCCCAATCCCAGTGCCCAAATCCTCAGTCTTTGAAACTTAATAGTGGCACTGGAGGGTGCCCAATCCCCAATGCCGAAATCCTCACTCTTTGCATTGTTAGTACCTGTAAAAGAAACCATCCATCAATATCTTATGCGGCCAAGACTCTCCCCACCCGACCCTCCCACTCAGGCCCTCCCCCAAGCTCTTACTTACTGATCTGAGGTGCAATGCCGTAATCCTCTCTGGACCACAGACACATCCTCATTCTTCAATGCTGGATTGCGAACTGATGAAATCAGGTATGTGCTTCAATGTATTTCAATGGGGTTTTGAACTTCATAGCATAACTTGACTGTTTTTCATTACTTTTGCCCCACATTTTCAACATACCATCTGGGGACATCACCTCATGAACAATGCAAGTGATGTCAGGTGAATCTGTCCCAACAGGGGATTTTGTAGTCACTGTGAAAAACCACCTCTTGGGCAGGAGCTGAAAATGTTCTCCACCATTGTTCATGAGGTGGGGTCATGAGAAGGCTATCTTGAAAATTTGAGTAAAAATATTAAAAACCAACAACGTTATGCGCCTACATTGAATTTAGTGAACGCAGGCTTGTAAATTTGGTAGTTTTCAATATTTTACCCCAAATTTACAACATTGCCATATCTTTATAGCACCTCATGAATGTGACAACTGTCATTTTTCAAATCCTGGCCAAAATGTTTTTTATATCCGAAAGATGATTTTGCAGTCCTGCACAAAATCACTTTTCGTTTTATTTATTGTTTTTATTTTATGTATTAACATCTAGGATTAACACCTTTGAGCTACAAGCTTGTTTACAAAGGTCCCATGTCATGAAAGTACAACAGACATAAGTTACAATGGACAGAAAGTTACAAAAGACAGTAAAATACATAACATGCAGGTCATATATTTACAATAATTCACAGTGCAACATTCAATAGTTCATGGTTGATTATAGCTTACAAGAGCACTAAGAATGGTGGTGCAGAAGGGGAAGAAGGTGGAGGAAGGAAAAGGTGAGGTAGTAGACTAAGGGAGACAATAGACACAGGGCAGGGTAAATTAGGAGAATCGAAGGGAGAGTAGTTAGTATGAAAATAGAGTAGCCAAGGCCTTGTCAGGCAGGAGTTAAAAATGTTCTCTGACACTGTTCATGAGGTGGGGTCATAAAAAAAGGTATGTCCTAAATTTGGTATAAAAATATTAAAAAACAACAAAGTTATGAGCCTACGTTGAAGACGTTAAAGAGGAGTGGTCACAGCACTGAGCCCTGTTACCCCACTGGTTATCCTCCCATCCCCCAAGTAAATGCTATTTTTCACTACCCTCTGACGCCTATTTCTTAACCAGTTTTGTACCCAGTTTACCACCTTATGACCCATCCTCAAACTGCCTAGTTTATTTATGAGCCTTCTATGTGGTACAGTGTTGAAGGCCTTGCTGAAGTCTAAGTACTGTAGGTCACATCGCTCGCCCACTGACCTATTCCCAGGTCACCCTGTCAAAATCAGGTCCCTCTGATCTAACACCACCCCCATCCCCCCATGAATCTGTGCTGCCTTGAGTCTTGCAACCTAATGGATTTGATACACTCCATAAGCCTTTCCTTTAAAAGTATCTCCATTAACTTCCCCACCAATGATATCAGACTGACCACCCTATAGATTTTAGCCTCCTCCCTGCTGCCACTTTTGTGGAGCAGGACTACATCTGCCCTCTTCTAGTCCCTTGGAGTCACTCTTGTTTCCACTGAGTTGTTTAATAGGGTTGTCAGAGGTGCAGCCAGCATATCCCTGTTCTCCATCAACACCCTTGGGTGCACCCAGTCCAGCCACATAGCTTTGTCTGCTTTCAGATTCACAAGTCTCTTCAGGACTCTCCCCCACCCGAGAATGGACTTGTGTCACCCTCTTCTTCCAGTGTGTCTGCTGCTTTTATGTGGCCCATTCCTCCCCTTCCACTGTGAATACTGAACAGAACTATCTGTTCACAATATTTGCTTTTCCTAATCCTCCTCTGCACAGTCCTCCCTTCCTTTCTTAGCCTCACAATCCCTCCCATTGTCTTCCTCTTTTCACTAATATACCTAAAAAATGTCTTGTCCCCCTTAGTTACCCATTTGGCTATCCTTTCCTTAGTTTGCATCTTAGTACCCTTTATTGCTATATCTGCTTCCCTGTGCTTCTCCTCATATACCTCCCTATCCTCTTCCCTCTGCATATCTTTGTATCTCCTGAATGCTACCCTTTTAGCCTTAACCTTTGCAGCTCCTTCCTTTGAGAACCATAGTGGTCTCTTTTTTCACTTCTTTTGTGCAGAGGTTTGTTGCTTTCACTGTTCTATCCATTAATTGCCCCACTGGTCCTCCACCCCACCCAGGTCCTCTCCCCGATAGGTCTTCTCTGAGGCACTCACCCATTTTTTTTTTAATCTGAAGTCCAGGATCCTCATCCTTGTATGGTCTGCTTCTACTGCCATCCATATGTTGAACCACACATAATTTTTAAATAAGGCTACAGTACAAAGACAAAGTGATACAACAATGTGCATTGTGCAAATAGTGAAGTTACAGTAAGATGCTGTGTTTGTCTGCAGGGTGAGGTACAGCAAAGCACCATGCAGTCAGTCTTGAGATGCAGTAGTGGAGACATAATCAGTTGGGAGCAAGTAATGAAGCTACATCAAGGTCCCTGGTTGACCAAGGTAAAGTGCATACAAGCATAGTGCAGGCGGTCCGGAGATATACTAACTGGATTACATCATTTTGAAATACAGAATTGTGCCTGGGGCAGCTGGGCATGACAGAGAAAAGGAATGGTGAGCCTTGATTAAGCTCTTGCATGAGTAGTAGATGTGGTGATATTGGCAAGAAGGCTGTTTCATAAGGTGGGAGCCTACAGATAATGGATGCTTGCCCTAGGTTGTACCTGCAGCATGGGATTTGGAACTGGCAGCCATCCTCTGATGTAAGTGAGTAAGTAGGGTTTGCTTCCAGGGTGAAATAATCCAGAAGTAGCTTTGGAGTTTGCCTGACCAGTACCTAGCACTCACTAGGATGGTGTGCAGTGAGTGCCTCATTGAGGAGGCACCACACAAGATCGATGTACATGGGCCAGTGGTGTGTTGGGGGCAGGCCAGTACAAATCTGCATAGGACATTGAATAGAGTGGTAAGTTTGGTGAATGTGGAGGAGTTGGCTCCAGAGTAAACAACGTCCCATAACCCAGCAGTAGAAGAATGGAGCATTCAACCACCAGTTTCCTGATGTAGGGCTGTAGGCAGCTCTTTACCCTGTAGTGAGTGCCAAATTTTGTATAGCTCTTAACTACTACCTGGGTGATATGACTGGAGTAGTCAAGGTGTTGAGCCAGGTGAAGGCCTAGGTACTTGTAGATGGGAACAGAGTCCAGGTAGGCATCTTGAGGGTGTAGATTCAGTGGAGCTGGGGAGGAACTTAACCAGTGACTGGAGCCAAACAGCATGGAGGCAGTTTTCTTTTGTACCTGACAAACCCATTGTCCTAGAACCATTTTTGTACTGCAGTGAAATCCTGTTGCAAGAGCTCCCTTGATGGAGGGTGGTAGGGCTGTGTGTATCGAGGACTGTGTCATCAGCATACATGTGGATGCTGCAGGAGGAGTAGGCTAAGGTAGGTCATTGATAAAAACTGTGAAAAGCAGTAGACCCAGGACAGAGCCTTGGGGGACACAGAGAGCAACTGGGGGGCATGGTTCCACCTAGCTTGACAGACTGGGAACAGTTAGTTAGGTAAGACCAGAACCAGGTTACAGATGGATGGATGGATGGATGGATGGATGGATGGATGGATAGATTGGAGATGCCCGAGACCACAAGCTTGTTGAGTATGAGTTTATGGTCTACAGTGTCAAAGACCTTAGATAGAGCAATGAAAATGGCCACTATAGGCCCATGCCCCTGTCCATGCTTGAGTGAATGTGGTCAGTGACTTGGAGGAGGAGTGGTTGGATCAAAAGCCAGACTAATATGGTGTCAGGAAGCCACAGCTTGAGTAAACGTTGCAGAGCTGCCTGCTCACTAAACACTGGAGAGCATGAGAAGGGATATTGGTCAGTAGTTGGATGACGCATCTCTGGGGCCACCTTTGTGAATAGAAACCAACAAAGCATGCTTAGGCTACAGGGGAAGAGGCCGGCCGAGAGGGACCAGTTGAAGATGTAGGCAATAGCAGCAGCTATTGTGGATTAAGAAACTGGGGAAAGATACCATCATCACCATGGCCAGAGGATGTGCTAAGTACCGAGAGCTCTTTGTGGACATCTTCAGCTGGGATCACCTGGAAGCAAAGTTGCCAGCTGGGGGATTGGTGTTGGTTGGTGGTGCAAGCAGGGGTGGGATTGGTGCTGGTGGGTGGGGCAGAAACATTGTATTAGAGCCCCAGACCTTCAGTAAAGTGCTGGTTTATCAAATCAGCAGTCAGAGTGGTGCCAAGAGTGGATTGCTGATGAAGGGGAGGGATTGAGTAGTCTGTGAATTGTTTTCCAGAATTTGGAAGGGTCTGAACCTTTGCATGTGAGCTTGCTCTGGAAATAGGCTGCTTTGGGTTTTCTTTTGAACCTGATATAGAGATTGCAGAGGGATACACCTTGTGCTACAGTACAACCCTAGAGGTTGATTAACAGACCATTTATGTAACCCCTAATAATGCCTTATTACTTAATTATCCTGTTTTTTCAGCAACATTGAATCAGCTCCTTTCAAACCAGTTTTGACTGGTTCTACAATTGCTCTTAATCAAGTTAACAAGTTAAGCTGCCCATTCATGGAAACATATACTTTGAAGGCAGATAAGAACCAATAGACCCATCTAGTCTGCCCTATATCCCTACCTAGCAAGAATGCTGCAGATCCTACTTAATCTCCGGCTTCATCTTTTATCTGAACTTCTATTGCACCCATGTCTATCCATGCAGTTTTGAATTCCCCACCATCTTTGCTCCCACACCTTCGCTGGAGGCTGTTCCGAGCCTCCACCACTTTCCGTGAAGAAGTGCTTTATTACGTTGCCCCTAAGTCTACCCCTTCTAGTCTCATGTCATGCCCTCTTGTTGTTCTAGATCATTTTCTCTTTTGAAAGATGCTGCCCTCCTGTACCTTATTTATTCCCTTAAGATACTTGAAGGTCTCTATCATGTCTCCCCTCTCCCTCCTCCACGGTATACATATTGAGTTCTTCCAATAGCTTCTTGTATGACCTTTGGTGCAGGCCCTGCACTGTTTTTGTTGCCCTTCTTTGAACTCCCTCTATTCTGTGTTTGTCCTTTCGGAGATGTGGCCTCCAGAACTGGACATGGTACTCCAAGTGAAGTCTCACCAATGTCCTGTACAGTGGTATTAAGACCTCTTCTTTCTGCTGGTGATACCTTTCCCTAACACCCCAACCTCCACTGACTCTCCCCTACTGCCTTGGTACATTGTTTGGCCACCATTAGGTCGTCAGATATGATTATCCCCAGATCTCTTTTCATGTTTTGTGGCCTCTAATATCATCCCATCCATCATGTAATCCTCCCCTGAGTTTCTGCGCCCCAAGTTCATGATTTTTTGCACTTTTTTTGCATTGAATCCCAGCTGCCACACTCTGGACCATTCCTCCAGCTTAGCTAGGTCCCTCCTCATTTTTTCAGTATCCTGTGTATTGGGTGACTGCGAATGAGCACTTTCAAAAGGCGACTCATTCACAAGCTTTTACAGGAGCTACCGAGCAGGGAGGGTGACAGGATAGGGGTTCCATGACTATAGCAACAGGATGTCACTATGTATACATGCTGGCGTGGGGGTGGGGAGGGACCACACCGTCTGCAGGCGGAAGGGAGGGAGGGTTTGTGGGGTGTGGTGTGGCAGTGGGCTGCTGAGCTGGCTGTGTGTCGTGGTAGGTTGGTGACAGGTTTAGTTCTGGGGTTGATCGTTTTTACCAGGTAGCAGGTTTTTTTTAGTTTAGTTTTACCCCAACCTTTTGAGTTAGGCATCCTTTGAGTGGGGGTGGTCTTCTTCCACATAAAACAATAAAATCTCATTGTCCGGCACCGTCTTGCTGTGCGCCAGGAGTCTACATTGTCGAATTCATTTTGGCGATGTATACTGCCTAAACTGCGATCGCTTTACGTGTCACGATCACATGGAACCATTTTTTCCACCCTCCCGGACTGTCTGCCCTATTGCAGATCTTGGTGTAGTCTGCAAAGAGGCATACCCTCCCTCCAGCCCCATTGCAATGTCACTGATGAAGATTTTAAACAGCACTGGCCCAAGAACTGATCCCTGTGGCACCCCGCTGGTCACTTTCCCTACTTGGTTTAGCCTCATTTACCACCACTCTGCATTCTGTTCTTTAGCCAATTCCCACCCCACTTCACCACCTTTATTCCCAATCACAGACTGCCCAGCTTTTCACAAGTCTCCTATGTTGAACGTTGTCGAACACCTTGCTGAAGTCAAAGTAGGTTACATTCACACTGCTCCCCCCGATCCACCTCCATAGTGACCCAGTCAAAGAATTCTATCAGATTAGTTTGACATGACTTTCCTGATGTGAATCCATGTTGTCTAGGATCTTCTGCTCCACTTGATTCAAGGTGCTCCACTATCTTTTCTTTTAGCAAAGTTTCCATAATTTTACCCACCACTGAGATCAGGCTGAAAGGTCTATAGTTTCCAGTCTCCTCCCTGCTCCCACTCTTGTGTAGAGGGACTACATCAGCCCTTCTCCAGTCCTCTGAAACCACTCCAATTTCCAGTGACTCACTGAACAAGGCTGCCAGTGGTGCTGCCAGTACCTTCCCCAACTCCTTTAGTTTCTAGGGTGTATCCCATCTGGTCCCATTGCCTTATCCACCTTCAGTTTTGCAAGTTCTTTTAGGACTCTCTCCTCTTTGAATAGCCTGTTATTCATCTCCCTTCCCATCCTGATTCTTTGCTGACATCCCTCTCCTTCTCTTTACTCCGTGAAAACTGAACAGAAATATTTATTCAGGATTGAAGCTTTATTCTGGTCCCTCTCCCTCCCACCTCTTCCCTCCTCCTCCCCTTCAGCCTTACAATCCCCCGAGTCTTTCTCTTTTTTCGCTAATGTATCTATAGAAAGTCTTGTCCCTTTTAACTCCTTTTGCTATATTTTCCTCTGTCATTGCCCTCGTACCCCTGACTGTCCTCCCTGCCTCCCTCTGTTTTTCTAGATACTCTGCCCTGTCTTCCTCTTTTTGTGTCTCCTTATATTTCCTTAAGGCCAGCTTTTTTGCCCTTACCTTCCTGGCTACTTCTTGCATGAACCATAGTGGTTTTCATTTCCTTTTACCTTTGTCTATCTGCCAAATACAAAAGGTTTGTTGTCTCCACTATGGCTCCTTTTAGATGGGCCAATTGTACCTTGACTCCCCCCTTTTTCCACCCACTGCTAGGGCCTCCCTGAGGCATACCCCATCTTATCAAGTCTGCCTTCCTGAAGTCCAGAACCCTCACCTTTGTGTGGCATGCCCCTGTTGTAGTTTTCACACTGACCCATACTGTGTGATGGTCACTGGACCCCAGGTGTTCTCTCACTCTGACATCCTTAATTCTGTCCCTGTTAGTCAGTACCAGGTCCAGAACTGCCCCTTCCTGGGTTGGCCCAGCACCAGCTGATGAGGCATGCTCTGCAGGAGTCCAGGATGTCTCTACCCTGGCTGTTGCAGCTGCTAGTGTGCTCCAATCAACTTCTGGCAGGCTGAAGTCACTCATAGTAACACCTCTCCTTTAACTGCCATCACTTGGATGGCTTCCAGTAGATCCCTGTCCATGTCCTCCTTTTGTGCTGGTGGTCCATATATTACACCTGTGTGAATGGCTATGCCATTGCTCATTTCCAGTGTGACCCACAGTGCCTCTGCCTCCCCCTGCATTCCTTGTGCCTCTGTCGCCTTTATACCATCCCTTATGTACAGAACCACCCCTCCTCCCTTTTTCTCCTCCCTGTCTCTCCTGAATAAAGTATACCATTATAGCTATGTCCCAGTCATGGTTCCCATTGTACCAAGTCTCCATTATAACTATAATATCCAGGTGCCCCTCTGCTATCATGGCCATCAGATCATGAATTTTGTTCCCTAGGCTGCGGGCATTCATGTACATAGCTCTCCATTTAGTGCAAACATTCGTCTTGAACTCCCCCATTACCTTTGCTTGTCTTGCCTTCCTCCTTCTGATAACTACCTTGTTTACTGCTGATTTGATGTCCTTACTGTCCTCCATGTTAGCTCACGTTATCCTGTGGGGGGTGGGTAAGTAGCTTTCTCTTGCTTCCTTCCCCCTCCCTTGGCTAGTTTAAACGCTTGACAATGAAGCCTTTAAACCGTTCACTGAGGACCTCTGTCCCCCTCTTGGAAGGGTGCAGGCCAAGACCCCCATACAGTCCTGCATCCCCCCAAGTGGGGCCCCATTCCCCAATGAAGCCTAAACCCTGCTCTTCGCACCAACTCTCCAACCAAGTGTTGAAGTCCCTAGTGTAGAGATCTCTAGCCTCCTCCTAGACCCAGACAAGCAGCACCTACAAGAAGGTCTCAGATTTTGCTACCTGCCGTAGGCCCCTCCCCAGTTCCCTGAACTCTTTCTGCACTCTTCCTGTCTCTGACTTGGCCTCAGCTAGGTCATTTGTTCCCATATGGCTAATGACATCCAGCTCCCTCCTCTTCATTATCGCCCTAGTGATCCTCTGGATTTGCTTTCCATACCTGTGAGCTGTGCCTCCTGGTAGGCACTTAACCTCCCTCTCCCCCTCTATGCCTGTTCCCAGCTCCACACCCTGGATGATAGAGTCCCCCACCAGGAGTAGCTTCCTCTTCCTTTGGGGTCCTCCACCACCCATCCTTGGGGCTCCGTTATTGGGTCCTCTCATCCTCCCTGGGTGCAACTTAGAGTGATCTTGTGGGGCCTTCCCATTCCTCCGTGGTGTAGGAGTTCCTCAGTTGCACCAGCTGGGACATGTGCCTTTGCCCCACCTCCCTTACACTGCCTGAGCCCATCATAGTCCAACCACTCCTGCTGCTGGGCATCCTTTGAAGTAGTGGGTGCAGATATGGTGGCCACAAGATGGGAAGGAGGCCCCCTGAAACTTGGCCAACTCAGCCCAGAGACTGACAACCTCTACCCTCATTACAGAGAGATTCCTGTAGATGGGGCAGCACTGCAGCAACCAGAAGGTTCTGCTGAACACTGCTGCCCCACAGCCACTGCATTGCAACACTCCCAGCATCATCCCCTTTCTTTACTGCCTGTTTCTAACCTACTGCCTGTTACTAACCTACTGCTGTAAGGGTACCTTTCTGCAAATTACTGTGCCCAATATCTTAGAGTTCCCCGAAGTATTTATCTCCTAGTCCCTACTGCTAATCTTAGTCTATACACCAAGCTTTACACACATCTATTGTAATTGTCTTTGTCTGTTTTGCTTGTACCTTCCTGCCTTACATTTTAGTGTATCAGAGCAACCCTCAATATGTCCCGATCATTGTGTCCATCCAAAACACCCGAGTCCCCTGGAAGCTGTTTCCTTTTGTAACCCTTTTAAATCAAGAGAACCTCACGGTGGGTGGGATGGGGGGAGAGGGAGGGCTGGCCTAGCTTCCGGTACCTGTGAGACAATAAAAACAATCAGCTCACTCAGGCTGCCATGCTCTCCACCGCTCCACTACCCTCCTCTTTTCGGTGCTGCCTTCTTCAGCGGAATTAACTTCTGGACTCCCTGCTCCTGTACCTACTGATGTCTGTAGAAAGAAAATTGACTAAATAGAGAAACCAAAGATAAATAAAAGATCAGAGAAGGGCAGCCTGTGCAGCCCTAAAATGTCCTTCTTAGGTACTTCCACCCGACTCCCTGCACCTAATCAGCCAAACACAAACAGACGGCAAGCTGTAAGGCACAACAAGTATTCAGTTTAGCATAAATGTTCCTGATGAAAACAAACCCTGAAAGCAGAAACAAAAATAAAGCAAACTAAACCAGAGGTCATGTCTCTGACTGTTACTTTTCCCTGTCCCTATGGAGAAAGCTATAGTAGTGAGCCAAAGGCATTCTTAAATACCTCCGACTTGTGGCTTGCTTGGCGCCCTTTCTCCTCTCACACCCTATTGGCCCTCGCTCTGTCCTCCTGCAAGTTGAATGGATCCCTCCCAAAGCCTCTGGTACCTGGGAGACAACAAAAACAATCAGCTCACTCAGGCCGCCGTACTGTCCACTGCTCTGCTACCCTCCGCTTTTCCGTGCTGCCATCCTCAGTGGAATTTATTTCTGGGCTCCCTGCTCCTGCACCTACTGAGGTCTGGAGAAAGAAAATTAGCTAAACAGAGAAATCAAACATAAATAAAAGATCAGAGAAGGGCAGCCAGTGCAGCCCTAAAACATCCTTCCTAGGCACTGCTACCCGACTTACGTACTGCTACCCAACTCCCTGCACCCATTCATATGCAAACAAGTGATGAGCCGATCTTCACACTCTTTTATTTCAGCAGAGCAGCTCAACACTCCCCCCAGGCATTAGTGATCTTATTCAGCATGATGAGGCTAACTTCCCACCACAGTATGTAGCCCTTTTAAAATTTAGTCACTTGCAAGTAGCTTGAAACACAGAAGCAAGTATATTATGAGTCTATACAGAAAATAAGTTTTATGTGTAATTGAGGGAATCTGTAGTTATGGGTCAGTTGCTTCAGGTCTCACTTCTGGATGCTGGCAAGAGAGGACCCCAGATCAAACAGTATAGGTCTGTCTTAACTAGTGCTGCATGCACTACTCTCTCATAATCAGCAGTTTCATGCAACAGTTTTAGCCATTACCTTGTCAGTGGGGCTCTGAATCCCTCTAGTGTCTGAGGATTATAAAGCAGTCGAACTGCCTCCACCAATCAGAGGACAGCATTACTGTACCTCTTATTCAGTGTACAGTTGCTGCCTCGCACTCCTCCGCACAGCTGATTTCCGCTATGGTAATTCTCACACCGTTTCTTTCACAATTGCTGTGGTGAAAAATCTGCTGTGAAAGCATTACATGAAGGTGAAGCTGGAGCTGGGAGACAGTCTGGTGGTAGGTGGCATAGGGGATGTGGGTGGTGGCAGAGGGGGGAGTCCCTCCCCAGCCAGGAGGGGTTCAAGTAACTGGGGTGGCAGGGCAAAGAGAGTAAATGGCAGCAGAAGAAAGTGGACGGATGTCAGCATGGCACAGGCTGACCCAAGTATGTACCACTACCATACAAAACAGTGGGGGAGACCATTAAACACGACAAAAATAAAATGACAATTCTCAGCAAAATGTGTGCTTTCTTCGGATGGAAGCAGTTTGACTGCTTAGTAATATGTTAATATGTATAGTGAGGGGTGTCTTTTATGGGATAAGAATGTTATCTTATGCTGTTTTGGGCTGACAGAACCGCTTAGCTTCACTTTGCGGTCCTCTCGCCCAAAGCAGCAAGAGATAACCTTCTTATCCTGTAAGAGGCACTCCTCACTACACATATTAACATATAGTATTGTTTTAGTATCCCTACCCCAGCATTCATATCATCACTTCAAAATTGCTCTTGCACGTATGCAAGAGCAACAGATCCCTGAAGAATCCATTCAAGACAAGAACATGAAATGTTAAAGCAGAGTACTACCCTGAACACTTCAATGTGAATGCAGAACAAATGTTTGGAAGAGTGTAGGCAACCTGCTGAAAGTCACCACAGAACAAGTATCAACCAAGTAATATACTGTATGAGGGCAAATTTATTAGTAATAAGGCAGTCATTCATAGCACAATACTTTAAGCAACATGCTGCTGATCTTAACAAGATGTATGCTCAAGTGCTCATCAATTAGACACTGCAGGATGCTAATGATTTGACAGATTCACAATGTATCTGAGTTATACAAGAAAAATTTTTGTCTGGAAAATCATGTCACACCAGGAAGAGCGCAATACACTAAATTAAGGTATAGCAACCCTAGAAAAGAGGGGAGCGGAACTGCCCTGACACCATCCTACTCAAAGCTGCTGAACCTATATTATATTCTTAACATTTCATTACAGTTAATAACTATAACAAGTAAAATCTACCAGCCCATCAGTACAGCAGCAGCATTGACACTTGTGACCACAGTGGTCTGGGTTTGGAAATGCACTGGATCATTGAAGGACTGATGGGGGATAAGGACTGAGTGCCCAGATGATGCTCTCCTCCACTTTGGAGGGAAGTTTGTGCCACCAGTGGCATTACTACTACTTGGATGATCACAGGAGGCACTAGCAGATCTAGCTGTGTAGCTATGTAGCCCCCACTACCCCCATACACCAGCAAACTGTAGCTGTTTTAGCCTAATCCAGGCTCTGAAAGGGAACAGTTTACATTTTTCAAGGTAGTGCCACACCCTTGACAAAACTGCTACCCCTTTAAAAGAATTATAGATAAGCCCCTGACAGGTGGCAGTACAGCTGGCAGTACATAGTATATCTAAGTGGGGACAGCCCATGCATGTCAGTGCAACAGGCTTGCAAACACCCAGCAATGTCACAATACATGCTCTTGGAGTGGGCTGAAAACCAGGAAAGAAACATCACAGCTGAATGATCAGATGATGCCTGGCTTGTCTCCCAAAAGCAACACAGACATCACTCTGTTGCCTTTTGGAGCACTCCCAGGAACCCTCTTCTTGGCAACTGCTGGTCAGATGTAGGACTTTGCCTGCCAAGGTGCTGAAAATGACAGAGGCCCACATCAAGGAGAGTTTGAGGATATATCAAAGCAACCTGATCCAAGCATGGATTCTGAGTGGAGTAGCAGTTGAGGGGCTCTGTGGTCAGGCAGGAGGCCACTAGCTATGACTGAAGGAAGATCCAATCAGAAGGGCAGAGGAATTAAATGATTTATTTAGAAAGCAAGGAAATCTAACTGCAGTGTGAAAACAGGCTGAAATCATCCCAATCCACAAGGCTGAGACAACAGCAAAATTGGCAGTGTGTACAATACTTATATACCAGTATCAATATTTATCAAAATTCTTGAAAACTGGTACAAGACCAAATTACTGAGTACATCATCATGTATAACTGGTTCATCCCAGTACAATCAGGTGTCAAGTCTGGACACTCTACAAACATCAATTAACGACATCATTCTACAATAAGCAAATGTTAACTTCACTGGATTAGCCTTCATTGATTTCAAATAATCTCTAGTCTCTGCCCCCTCTAGAAAAGTGATTTAAGTGGCTCACAATTTAAAAACATAAGCACATTTGGCTCAAATTCTGACACAAGAAACAGCTTCGCCTCATTTGCTGTTATCACTCGATACAGACGTATGGATCCCCTCAATGTTTCCCTTACTCGCAACCATAGTCTTGCAACTAGATTTAAAAATAAGAAATTTTCCAAACTATTCTGGTTTGAATTGTAACAATTCATGCACAGACTGGAATGCTAGGCCCATCTCTGCCTTCTGCAAGCAGACATCCTAGTCCACCTTCTTTTTCCTTCCACTCCTATACAAGAATCCCTTTACCTGCACAGAGCCATAAAGGCATGCCTGTACTGTTCACAACATAATTACAGTACATGGTTACACCTTGTGTATGGAAATCAGCCAGTGCAAAATCATTGTCGTGTACATTGGGTTGTTATGCACATTCTAAATTGTTGTTGTGCATGTTCAAAACTAAACCACCACAACATCAGATATAGCTGATCCGTGCTACAACTACTGTAATTCCATCAGAAACAATGCCAATAAGCGGTTACAGCAAGGCTTATCACTAAGCTCTTCAATCCACTTTCTTTTAAAAGTAAGCAAACCCATTTAGAAATAAATTACCATTACTGACATAGGGTGGGCTATTCACAGCTGGGTGTGAGGCAAGCTTATGAATGTTAAACTACTTCAGAACTGGTGAGTTGGAGGAGGCAACAATGTTTAAACAACATACAGTATACTATAAAATAAATGATCAGACATACATATACAACTGGCATGTGTTCCAATCTTGAGTTTGAGATGAAATCAGGGACTTCTCAAGCTTCACTTTCGTGGGCCATGATGTCATCTCATACCCTTGAAAGGAATTCAGGTGTGTTGTCTATGCATGTCGTTACTGTAAATGTGATCCACAAGTCTGTGATAGATTTTTTCTTTTTCAGGAAGCAGGAGTAGTTACCCAAGATAGGATGGTTGCTGTGGGGTTCTGCTCTTTCATAGTTGGAGGTACAAAAGCATGAGGACATAAAATGACTTGTAGTAATAATAGCAGTAGTAGATACATAGATACATAGACAGTGTCGGCAGATAAGGGCCTCATGCCCACCCAGTCTGCCCATTTGAGCTTGTAAGTTTACTTTATGTTTTCCTAGAAGTCTGTTGCCCTTACCCCCGACCTCCAGAATTCCTTTATGTCTATCCCATGCATTCTTAAATCCGTGATTGTTTCAGCCCCCATTTCCTCTGGCAGGGTGTTCCACTTGTCCACCACTCATTCTGTGAAGAAATTCTTCCTCACGTTTCCTCTGAATCGTCCTCCCTCAACTTCATCCCATGCCCTCTAGTCCTGGAACATCTTTTTCACTTAAATATAGTGTATTCTGCACCCTGTTCCTCCCTGTAAAGATAAATTGTATGTCTCATATCTCTCTCCCTCCTCTCCTCCAGGAGTACATATTAATTCCACCAACCTGTCCTCATAGGACTTGGGATGCAATCCATGTACCATCTTTGTTGCCCTCCTCTGAGCCTTCTTTATCCTGTCTATGTCCTTACGTAAGTAAGGTCTCCAAAACTGTACACCGTACTCCAGGTGGGGCCTCACTAGTGTCTCGTATAGTGGAATTATGACCTCCCTTTTCCTGCTGGTGATGCCCCTGCCTATGCATTCCAGCATCCTTTTTGCTTTACCTGCTGCCTTGTCACACTGTTTCCCTACCTTGAGGTCATCAGAGATGATAACCCCAAGATCCCTTTCCTGCTTGGTGCATGCTACTGTATATCCTCACCCCCAACTGATATATTGTGCCAGGGTTTTTGTGCACCATATGCATTATCTTGCACTTCTTTGCATTGAATTTCAACTGCCAAACCCCTGACCATTCTTCAAGTTTCTGCAGGTCCCTTCTCATTCTGTCTACACCCTCTGGTGTGTCTACTCTCTCACAGAGCTTTGTGTCATCAGCAAACAGGGAAATTCTGCCTTCTAGGTCCTGTGGATTGTCACTGATGAAGATGTTGAATACGACTGGTCCCAGCACTGATCCCTGTGGTACCCCACTGGTCACTCTTCGTTCTGTAGAATGACAACCATTTACCACCACCCTCTGTGTCCTGCCGCCCAGCCAGTTACCTACCCACTGCACTACTGTCCTGCCCACACCCATATTCCTCAGTTTGTGTAATAGTCTTCTATGTGGCACAGTGTCAAAGGCCTTGCTGAAGTCCAGATAGGCCATGTCCACTGCTCTCCCCTGATCCACCTCCCTAGTCACCCAGTCAAAAAATTAAATGAGGTTGGTCTGACATGACCTCCCACTAGTGAAACCATGTTGCCTTGGGTCCTGTAGTCCACTGACAACCAGATGTTCCACCAATCTCTCCTTCAGTAGTGCTTCCATGATCTTCCCCACTACCAAGGTGAGGCTGACTGGTCTGTAGTTCCCCGCTTCCTCTTTGTTCCCACTTTTGTATAAGGGGACTACATCTGCTGTCCTCCAGTCTTTGGGTACCTCCCCTGTTTCCAGTGATTGGCTAAACAGGATTGCCAGAGGTTCAGCCACCACCTCTCTTAGTTCTTTAAGGACCCTGGGGTGCACCCAACTTGCCATTGCTTTATCAACTCTATTAATTCCAGTTCCTTTAGGACCCTTTCTCATGTAAAGGGACTTGTGTCCATTCTGCACCATTCCACCCTTGTACTCCTTCAGACCCATTACCCTCCTCTTCCTCAGTAAGACTGAGCAGAAATACCTGTTCAATATGTCAGCTTTACTGTTGTCATCCTCCATCGGCCCCTTCCTCCTCCTTCAGTCTCATTATCCCTCCCTTTGCCTTTCTTTTCACTCATGTACCTGTAAAGGTTTTGTCCCCTCTACCCACTGATTTTGCAATGTGCTCTTCTGTCTGAGCTTTGGCTTCCCTTACTGACCTCCCTGCCTCCCTTTGCTTCTCCTGGTACTTCTCCCTATCCCCTCCTGCCTGTGTCTTTTTGTATTGCCTGAATGCAATCTTTTTGGCTTTCACTTTCTCTGCTACCTCCTTGGAAAACCATAATGGCCTCCTCTTCCTTTTCCCCTTGCTAACCTGCTTAATGCAAAATTCTGTTGTTCTTGTAATCCCCATTTTAAATACTGCCCACTGTTCTTCAACCCCTGATTCCTGCCCCATTCCCCTTAATGCCTCTTTCAAGCATCTCCCCATTTTCCCAAAGTCTATCTCCCTAAAATCTAGGATACATGTTTTTGTGTGGTTTGGTTCTGCTCCTTCTGTGATTTCAAACCACAATGACTGGTGGTCACTGTTCCCCAGGTACCCCCACTGTTACCCCCATCACACTGTCCCTGTTTGTGAGTGCAAGGTCCAGTATTGCCTTCTGCCGAGTTAGTTCCATGGCCAGTTGATTGAAGAAGGCTCCTGAAGGGAGTCCAGAATAAATCTGCTCCTAGCCATGTGCCAGACACTGCACGCGGTGGGGGGGTGTGGCCATGTAGTGGTGTGTACACAGTGCTGTACAGTATGTGCATGCACAATGTGCACTACATCACCCAGGTGCGTGGACCATGATGCACATCATTACGAGAGGTGGAGGGCAGCTGTAAATTTCAGCAGCATAACACAGACACACAAGGTGCAGCATGGAACAGACATCGTGCATGAATCCACGGGCACAGTACCAGGCAGAACCCACTGTGTGGACATCCCACAGCATGCAGGATGCAGGGCAATACCCATCAGGTTGCCCAGTGGTGGATTGGCATACTCTGGTACCAGGAATATACAGACATAAAATATGAAACCCACAATATGGCACACCATCCACTGATAAACACCGGGGAGTGCCACAGAGGGCACTGTGGGAAATGTGTGATGTGTACACAGAGGTGCCAGCACCCATAGGCAGGTGTGGCCATTCCCCCAAGGCCCATGCACCCAGACAGTGACCATGGAATGCAGGGAAGGACTGCAGAACAGAAACCATGGAACCCATGTCTGCCCCTCCAGTCAGGGACATGGCCACCAACACAGGTCTGCGGACCATGGGTGGACACAGGACAGAGCCAGTGAGGTCTGCTGCCATACATGTCACAGTGAAGAACACAGAGACACCCCATGCCCCAAATGGCTGCCCCACTGTGGGAAACACCAATGCGTGCCAATGGATTGGGCATGGCACAGACCAAAGAGATGGATGCAGGGACAGTGTACACCTGTGGCATACCCAGGCACTTGCCCCACAGGCAGCACCAGGTGCAAAGGTCTGACAGAAGAGATGTGTAATGCAGGGACTCACATCACCCCCACCAACAGGTCCAGGCAGCGGACACATACCACCATCCAGAATGATGAGGACACCAGTTTAAATATTAAAATAAAGATTTGTCGAAAAAACAACACATGGGCCCCACAGGCCAGACCCATCCCCCAGCAACATATGGCCCCCCTTCATTCATTGGTGTTCACTGAATCCCCACTGGGCCCTAATTCTATGTTTCTATGTTTCTATAAGGGGGCATTGCGGCTAGAGCTGTACGAAAAAAACTTCCACCATCAGAATTTGTGCGAAAGTCAGACTTTCACTTCCGCAAAAGTTTGGAAATAATTTTGGCAACTTTCATGGAATTTCCAAGTTAGGATAGCAGAATAGATGTGTTAACTGTGAGTTAATGGATTAAACTGCAGAACAAAATTCGGCAGAACTGATCATAGCCAAAGGTCAGTTCTGCAGAATTTTCTTTCTGCAATTTAATACTTAAATCCACAATTCAAACATTCATTCCATAATTCAGTGAGTGACTGAACTGCAGAATGAATGTATGAATTATTGACTTGCTTAATGCCGGCCCCATATTATGTTTCCCTGGGTTCTAGTGGCACCCACCCCCCACCTTTCAATCACCAACACCATATTAATTTAATGTCTTCCTTGTGTCTAGTGGCACTCCCCACCCTCCAATCACCGGCCACCTATTAATTTAATGTTTGCCTACTGTCTAGTGTCCACCTACCTGTTGATCACCAGCCCCTATTAATTTGTTTCCCTGGTATCTAGTGGTACCTCCACCCTCTGATAGTTGGCCCTGTATTTATTTAATGTTTTCCTGGTGTCTAGTGGCATCCCTGCCCTCAGATCACTGGCCCCATATTTAGTTAATGTTTTCCTGGTGTCTAGTGGCACCCTGCAGCCTCCGATCACTGGCACCATATTTAATGTTTTCCTGGTGTCTAGTGGCACCCCCACCCTCAGATCACTGGCCCCATATTTGTTTAATGTTTTCTTGGTGTCTAGTGGCACCTCCCCACCCTCTGATCGCCGGCCTCCTATTTAGTTAATGTTAGTTAATGTTTCCCTTGGTTTGTTTGATTTTGTATTTGAACAGAGAATGACATGCATTGTCTATTGTCTTCCAGTGTACTCTAATGTACATCATCATCACTACAGAATGAGTCAGGATGTGTGCTCCAGAGCGCCTGGTGACATGTCACACTGAATCTCAACAGGATAAGTCCGGCTGCTCTCGGTCATGTTGGAGCTGCCATCATTCAGAATGTTGCGGATCACATACTCACATGGCAATGTTGAATCCATGCCAGACTATGAAGGAATCAGGTCATCCAATGTGGCATTTAGGGGCTGAGGAAAAAAATCAATTCTCAGTATATTCTGTGCAGGATAACAATGCTCGGCTCTCAGATAGTATGGATAGTGATGCATAAGGAGGGCTACATGTGCTCATCTGTGGACCTTCCACAAACAATATAACACCATTGATTATCAGAAAGGATGCTATCTAGCAACTCTTTCATCCTGAACTGGACCATCATTCACTATAAATTCTATCATGTTTGTCCCAGCACCCTTTCGGGGATGGTTAGCTCAAGGACCGTGAGTGATCATAAGAGTGAGAGAGCAAGAAAGAGAGAGAGAAGGGAAAGAGAAAGAGGGAAGGAGAAAGATGGAGATTAATATACTCAATTTATCAATTTTGCTATTCTTTGAATAAAAAATACCAACTTCATATTAATTTTACAGAATAAAAAGTTATTATTGGTAACATTTTGATTTGTACTGCCAAATTATTGACATATGGTTTCTCCCAGGAAATTACTATTGAGAAGCAAGCAACTAGAGTGCAAACAAGACAAAAAACACCGGAGCAGTAGTAAGTAATGCAGAGTGGCTTTATTGTGAAAACAGCAGAAACGGAGGGCCGGAACAAAAGCCCTAGGGCTTTTGTTGTTCAGTCTGTATATTTCTGACATTTTCACAATAAAGCCACTCTGCATTATTACCTCTCCAGTGTTTTTTGTTTTGTTTGTGCACCTCTTGCTTACTTGTTTGGATTGTTTTAGGTGCTACATTCTCCCTGAGCTCCTTGGCGGGTTTGCTGTGTAATTACTGCTGAAAGCCTGCTTTCTTCCATAGTATTATATGCAGAACAAACCAATTTCCTCTTGCTCATCTGAAACTTCTTTTGTATTTTACCTGTAACTTTATCATATAGCATATGTCTGTTTCAGTCAGTTTCTGTTATTCTTCTGTAATTTATTGCCACAGTGAACTCATGATGCCTACATATTCAATGGCTCAAGGCTGAGTGGCCACCTCGTGGCATGTAGTGGTATCAATGGGTGTCTTCTGGATTAGTGTGGACAAGTAACATACATGACACAGCTGTGTGCACTGCTTCAGGACACTAACATGTCAGTTCCATACCCAGTGCCTAGGTGACAGCTGATACCCACACTGACCATACCTGATGACACTGTTCCCAGTGTTGAATAGAAAAGAGGTAGAGGCTTACAGTGAGGTGCACAGGAAGACCTGTGCCTTTGTCAACAGGGCCATTGGGGAGCTGAAGATGTGGTTCCATTGCCTGGATCACATCGGTGGCACAATGATGTTGTTCCATGGGATGGCCTGCAAAGTGATCACCACATGTGCCATGCTGCAAAACATGGCCATGTACAAACAGCTACCCATGCCCGAACAACAGGGTGCTGTCCCACACAGCGATGAGGAGAGGGATGACCCACAATACCATTATCCTAAGACACTGTCTGACTGTGTGGTGTAGCATGATATACCCTCAAGCATGGGTCATTCAGAAGATAGGGTGTGCACAACAGTGACACAGTGATGAGGTCTATACATCTTGAGTAACCATAAGGGGGTCCAGAGTGTCCCTTTCTTTGTCTGATGTGCGTTTACCATCCATGTCAGTGGGTGGGGGCTGGAGGGTATGGTGTGCATTGCGTAAGGATCTGGCCGTTGTTGTGTGGGGCAGACGTGTGACAGTGAACCATTTATGACAGAGGCAACAGTGTGCCCCCCACCTCTGGGAATGGGTTTCATAGGTGTGCCCCCATCCAGGAGAACAGGGTTCGTAGGTGTGGCCCCTGCCCCAGGGAACAGGGTTTATATGTGTATAGTATTATCTTGGGAGGGGGGCCGTGATGTGTTTGGGGCAGCAGGTTGTGCAAGGCTGTGTGGTGGGGCTGTGTTATGGGTCCGTGCAGGTATGTCAGTGCCACTGTGCTGTGTGTTGTGTGTGTGTGGGTGACCTTACAGCTTCCTAGATGTTTGTTCACCCAGTCGAGCAAAGGAGCATGTTCCTAGGTGGTGTGTCATTGCTGTGGTTGTGCCCCCCTCATGCGGCTGATGGCCACTGGATGGCCCTGAGCCTTGCTGTCACTGTGTGTCCCCCTGCTCCAATGGCATGCAAGTGGCATCAGACTCCTGGATTGCTGTGTTGGCCTCCACCTCCTGTGTCCCTAGTGGGCTGGTGGGTGCCTGCATGTCTGTGTCCTGCACCGGGTGTCTCTGGGCCTGGGGAGCAGGCAGGTGGTTGCCAGTTCATGATGGTTCCCTGTGTCATGGCATCTGCAGTGCTTGCGGGTGACAGTGGGGTGGTGGCATGTGGCTGTGCCTCGGCCGTATGTGACCTCCTGGAGGCAACTGGGATGCCACATTGCAGCATGTCATGGAGAATGCCTTGCTGGCTGTGCTGGCCCTGGATAGCAGACCTGCTGCAATCTACTCCAGGATGTCCCCCTATCCTTTAATTGGCATGCTGCAAACCCCACACTTCCGTGGTCAGGTACTTCAGGGCCTCAGTGATTTCCCAATGTGCCTGCAGGCAGTCATTTTCCTGCTACCACAATTCAGGGTAAAACATCTGCACTGTGTTGTCATCATGCATGTTCAGTGGGTCAGGTGTGCTGAGGCCTTGTCCCCACTGTCGTCTGCCTTAGGGTGGCATGGTGTCCCCTCATGTCCCCAGGCAGTTTGTGTATGATGGCTAGGCATCCTGCATGGCCAGGCATGTGGGGTGTATTGCTGCTCCTCAGTGCCCTGTTCGACACCTCTGAGCAGCAGGCTGCGTGAGTGGCTGTGGGGTATTTCAGGGCAGGGGGCCATGTGTTAGCTCCTGGTTGGTAAGTGTTCCAGGTTCTGTGCAGCTGCCAGTGTCTCCAACATGGTCTCCATGTCCATATCCTCAGGGGTGCCCATATTCATCATGCCATGTCCAGTGCCCCCACTGAACCTGTGGGTGAGAGTACATATTGTTGTTAATTGCTGGTGCATCAGCAGGTGTTGGTATGTGTTCAATTGGGCACAGTGCAGTCCACATACCTGCACCATCTGTATTTGTGTCTCCCTACATGTCCTCCACCACAGCTGTCACCAGTGGTACATGGGGGCTTGCCACCATCTCCTGGTCTGAAGTGTGTAAGACAGGGTTGTTGGTAGTGTTGCTCTGTCATATACCTCCCGCCCTCTCTCCCTGCACTGTGCCACATACCTGGCAATGTGTCAATGCCCTCCACCTCCCCATGTAGGCTGATATCTGACAGGGTGTCGGCCACTATCCTCCTGATGCATGAGAGGGTGGGCACTTGTGTGGGTAGGCCACTGTGCGTGCCTTGCTGTGCTCATTGCATGGCAGCCAGCTTTCATTTCATGGTCAAATGGAGGTCACGCCACTTGTGCTTTATAGATTCAGGTATCTGTGTCTCTGGACTGGCCATGTTGACAGCAACCTGGATATCCAGCCACATGTGGGCCTTGGTCTCCACTGGGTTTCAGGGACTCTGCCCATACAACATACCATAGTGGCCACAGATGTCCACCACCATGGCTGCCACCTGGCCTCTCATGAGTTGCTTTACTATGACCAGGTGCTTTGGGTGGACAGGCACTCTCCACATCCCTCAGCCCATCCATGGCCTGGTTGTGTGACCACTTGCAGTGGTCTCTGTGCCACCAGCACTGCGCTTCCATTTCCAACTCCTGCTATTGCGCACTCTTCCATCACAGGATTCACTTCCTGCACAGGGCAGCACTTATGCTCGTATATGGTGAGGTCAAGGAGCGAGGACGCATATGTTCAGGACATGCCCCAGTCCCTGCACACTGCACTGTGTGCATTCATTAGCTAAACCTCTGTCTCAGCTCCCGCTGTGCATGTGCTTGGGAATGGTACATGATATTTCAGCCTGGGGGGTGCACACCTTGTGCCACGTTACATCGCATATGCATGCATTTTCCACACATTACGTGCATAGGCCCCAATAGTAGCAGTAGTTATAGTAGCAGTGATACTAAAATAGTAGTAGTGATAATAGTAGTAGAAGTAGTACTAGTAGTAATAATAGTAGAAGCAGTAATAGCAGTAGTGGTAGTACTAAAATTAGTAGTAATAGTAGAAGTAGGAGAAGAGGTAGTAGCAGCAGTAGTCACAGTAGTAGGTGTAGAAGTAGCAGTAGTGATAGAAGTAGCAGTCGTAGTAGTGGCAGAGGTAGAAGTAGTAGTAGTAGTAGCAGTAGTAGTTGTAGTGATAGAAGTAATAGCAGTAGTGGAAGTAGTAGTTGTAGTAATGCAAGTACCAGTAGTAGTTGTAGTAGAAGAAGTAGCAGCAGTAGTGGTATAAGTAGTAGTTGTAGTAGTAGATGCAGCAATAGTAATAGCAGTACTAGTAGTAGCAGTAGTGGTAGAAGTAGTAGTTGTAGTAGAAGAAGCAGTAGTAGAAGGAGTAGTAGTTGTAGTAGTCAAAGTAGCAGTAGGAGTAGAAGCTGTAGTAGTAGAAGTAGCAGTAAAAGTAGCAGTTGTAGTAGAAGTAACAGTAGTACTAGAAGTAGTAGTTGAAGTAGTAGTAAAAGTAGCAGTAATAGTAGAAGTAGCAGTAGTAGTAGAAGTAGTGATTGTAGTAGTAGTAGAAGTAGAAGTAGCAGTAGTAGTACCATAGAAGTAGCAGTAAAAGTAGTAGTAGTGGTAGAAGTAACAGTGGTAGTAGCAGTATTAGTAGCAGTAGTAATAGTAGCAGTAATAGAAGTAGCAGTAGTAGTACAAATAACAGTAGAAGTAGTAGTTGTAGTAGTAGAAGTAGTAATAGTACTGGTAGAAGTAGCAGTAGAAGTAACAGTAGTAGTAGAAGTAGTTGTAGTAGTAGTAGTAGTAGAAGTAGCAGTAATAGTGGAAGTAGCAGTAGTAGTAGTAGAAGTAGTAGTTGTAGTAGTAGAAGTAGCAGTAGCAGTATTGGTAGAAGTAGCAGTAGTAGTAGAAGTAACAGTAGTACTAGAAGTAATAGCCATAGTAGTAGTAGTAGAAGTGGCAGTAGTAGAAGTAGTAGAAGTAGTAGAAGTAGTAGCTGTAGTAATAGAAGTACAGTAGCAGTAGTAGTAAAAGTAGTAGTTGTAATAGTAGCAGTAGTAGTAGTAGTAGAAGTAGCAGTAGTAGTAGTAGTAGTAGAAGTAGTTGTAGTAGAAGTTCTGTAGTAGATGCTGTAGTTGAAGCAGCAGTTGTACAGTTGCAGTAGCAGTAGTAGTAGTAGTAGTAAACAGATTTTTTTTGTACAGCGCTATTCCAGAGCTCACGTGTACAAAACATATGGAAACAGAAACATGAGACAAACACAGAATACAAGGAAAAAATGCCTGCATTAGCATAAAGTGCATAGAAACAGTGCAGTCAAGATACCACAATAATACATACAATATACATATACAATTATAAGTCTAATTAACTACCCTTCTACCCCAAGGACAATTGCCAGCTCCCGCTCCATTGACTGCCACTCTAAGGATTGTGAGGGCTCCTGCAGGCATCGTCCCCACCCCTTCTACCCTGAGGACAACTGTCATCTTCCATTTCATTTAACCGCTGCTCTAATGGTCATGAGGGCTCCTTCAGGGCATCGCTCCACCCCGCCGCAAAGACAATTGGCAGTTACAGCCCTGTTCAAACATCAGCAGAGCATGCAGCACCATCTTTACACCTGCAGCATGCGGGCCACGCACCTTTGATTCAGCCACCAGAATTAACCTGTGCTCTCAGCTTGCCAAAGAACTTGACTGCCTGCTATTTTTAAAACTTTATTTGTCAGCAGAGCAGTACTGATAGTGTAATTTCTGTTGGGTTATTGAAGTCATTTTGTTAATGTCAGGCTGCTTATGAGATTCATTTGCTTAAGTACCATCTGTTATTTGATTCGATTCATTAATTTCTGGCAGGGAATGTGATGCAACTGATTTAATTTATGTCTAGATATTTGATTCATTTCTTGCAATTCAGTCAGGTTATATGTTCCAACTAGCTGTTTATTTAAATGCCAATGCAGCATTACTTGAATGCCTCTGTATATACTTAGTCAGCCTTGCCTGCTGTTTAGAGTGACTTACAGGGTGCTAGCTCTCCTGCCCCAGGCTCACTCCTGGCTCCTATTACCTGCTGACCCTCCTCCTTTATCTGCGTTCTCATAGGCTGCTGCACTGCTCTCTTGTTCTTCCTGGCAGCCCTCTAACATTTTTCTCCCCTCCAGCTCCCACTTAATTCGACCACTGCTCTAAGGGTCATGAGGGCTTCTGCTGGGCATCCGCCCCCTTCTACCCCAAGGACAATTGTCAAGTATGACCCTCTTCAAATGCCAGCAGAGCATTCGGTGCCATCTTTACAGTTGTGGCATGCGGGCCACAGGCCTTTGATTCAGATGCCAGCATTAATCTGTGCTCTCAGCTTGCCAAAGGGCTCCAGCATGAGGCTCTGTTGCATGGTGCTGCTCAGCGCTTTCCACCCAACCACCCCACCACCCTCCCACCTCAAACTAGGCTGCTTTTTATGCCAATGTGAGTGAACCAATCAGCTCACTTTCCACCCCTTTTCCAGTAAGTTCTAGTGGATGGGTCTCAGACTTGTCTGCCCACCTTGCCAAGCTGCCCTCACTCAATCCAATGAGACAACTACACCTCACATCCACAGCAGACCCTAACCTGTCACCTTTCCACTTTAAGGCTATCTCCCCTCAAGAAACTTACAAATTACTCATGAGTCTCCCAAATCGGGGAAGTTCAGATAGTGACAGGCTCATACCACGCTTCCTGGAAATCATACCCCCCTCATCCCCAAACCCCTGAATATGGGTTTTAACCTCTCTGTATCCACATCCTCTGTACCCACTATTTGGAAGAAAGCTATGGTTGTCCCCATCTTCAAATCTGGTGATCCTCAGTCAATGGGCAACTACCGACCCATTTCTGTCTTACACCACCTTAGCAAACTCCTCGAAAAAGTCATTCAATGCCAACTGTCTGATCATATCTCTAAGTATAATCTCCTCTGCCCCCGGCAACATGGCTTTAGGAAGTATTACACCTCTGAGCTGGCCCACTTTACAAATCATGGGGCCCATTCACAAAGGTGCAGAGTGGGTCATGCCATAACTCCGACACATAGCCCACCCTGCTGCTGCCGTGCCTGCACCCCCCATGTGATTCTGAAACTAAATACCCTCACGCACCCGATCCCTGGCCAATCCTGGGCTCTGCGCCGAGGTAGGCCAGGCTAAGCGGGGCAGTGGGGGGGGGCATGCCTGCATTCCCCATGATTCACAAGCCCACAGGAGTGCTGGACATGGGGGCTGGTGGCTATCCCCAGGGATGCAGCCGCCAGCCCAGGCGGTGACAGTGGGGAACACTAGACCCCCTACCATGGATACCCAAACCTTCAGGGCACTCTAGGAGGGCTGGGGGTGGACAACCACAGTACCCCCTTTGCGGTCGGCACACTGTGTGCCGGCTGCCAACATGGCACCCCACAGGCACAAGTAATCCACTGTGGGACCCAGTCAGGCAGCTGATTGGTTGTCTGCCTGGGTTCACTGCTCCTCACCCAACCACCTCCCCCTGAGAAACTGTGGGGGGGGCAGGGCTGCATACAGAAGCCGTGTGGTGGCTGGTGTTTGTGAGTATGTCCACCATGCGGATCTCCTGAGGGTGCAGAGTTTCACATCCAGGATACATGCCTTTGGCGCATACTTCCCAGGCTGTTCATGAATAAGCCCGTATGTTTTCAGGAATATGGACATAGGGAACCCCACAGGTACTGTCTTTATGAATCTGACCGAGGACTTTGACCTGGTGGACCACAACTTCTACTTGGCAAACTAAAAGGCCTTGGTTGCTCATCAGGGACCACTACCTGGTTTCAGAACTATCTCGCCAGCTTCTCCCAAACAGCTAGCGTTGGGGGTGCTATCTCCACAGCTAGGGCAGTTACCACAGGTGTTCCCCAGGGCTATATCCTTGGACCCCTCCTTTTCTCACTTTTCATTAAAGAAGCAGTACACCCAGAATTTGTAAAAACATATGTTGTGCAGAGTGTTCTGATTTGTGTGTGAAGCCCTAGTGTGTCCTTCCCTCTGTCTGCTATTAGGAGTTTTCCAAAATTAGCCTGCTAGCTTTATGGTTGTTTTATGACCCTTGGGATCTCCATCTTAGCTAAATTTATTTCTTTTCTTGTACCTACAATGCATCCTGTCTCATGTGGAAGTGATGTGTGAGCCCATAGATTCAGCAACAAGCATTGCTTTACAATCAGTTCACCCCAGCAGAGATGGCTATCTTTTAAAAACTATGCAGAGTTCAGCTTGGTGACACTAGGACTTCACACACACATCAGAACACTCTGCACAACATATGTTTTACAAATTCTGGGCTTTAACTCCCACCAATGACAGGCTTACATGTAACACCATTCTTTACGCAGACAACCTAGTGTTATTCCATAGCGACAAATCTCTGGCTAGCCTCTCATCCATACTCACTACAAATTACGGCACTGCCCATGCCTGGTTCCTGGAAAATAGACTTCTGGTTAACACCAACAAAACCAGGTCCATGCTCTTTGGGTCCAAACCTAAGCTAACCAAAGAGCCATCCTCTGCTTACTATCCTCTTGCGCCCCCCCCTCGAAACGGTATCCTCCTTTAAATACCTAGGCATTACTCTGGATCTCACATTGACCTTCTCAGAACACATTGGTATCACTGTCTGGCACATCAACCAAAAATTGGCAATGGGATATCGACAGAAACACTACCTGACACCAGAGGCCCATATAGCCATAGCCCAGGGCAATCTCCTCCCTTTAATTGATTACTGCACCCCCATCTATATGCAAACCTCCACCCATGAACTCTATAGGCTAAATACCACATACAACAATATCTGTAGATTTGCACTGATGGCACATTACCCTACCTGTCACTGTTCCTTCTACCAGTCCCGTGGCTAACCCCTCCCCCCCACAGGCTTACACTGACTACCTCCTTGGCTGCACCATAGACAGGGCCATCAGAGATGGGGTCCAATCACCCCTCTTCCCCCTGCTCAAACCAAACAATTGCCCCCACAACCTTCAAAACTCCTCCAGCCTTCTGCTGGATACTGTACAAATCACCACCTAGCTGGGTAGTAAAGCCTTCACCTCAGCAGCCTCTACACTGTGGAACTGTCTACCGACTTCACTTTGCTCTCTTGATTCTCACCTCTTATTCAAATCCCATTACAAAGTGACCTTAATGGCTGCTACTACTTGTACCTGCCCCCCAGGGTGATCACCCCCTGTACCACTCCAACTAGCTCACAAACTCGCTGAGGTCATCCAGCAACTCAGACACCCTATGTTATGTACATCCTATTGTATATTATCCTACAACGGATAACACTGTCTTGAAATGATTTATTAGCCATGCTTATCTATCACTACTGTGCTTTGTGTTTTGTACACTTCTGATGGAATATGTTGTACAATAGCTCTTACTATTGGTGTGCTATGCTGTATTGTAACTCTTTTTGGTATTTCCTGTATTGTATTTTGTACTTGTATTTCTCCTTGTGCCATCTTCATGGCCTGGGTTGGGCCTGAAAACAGTCCCTAGGATCAGTGCGCCTACCCGGTAAACAAATACATAACTATAACCCCTAGGTGGTGCTATCCCTAGAGTTACAACCCCTGCCTGTATTTCTAACCACAGGTCGAGGGGTCTGGATTCAATACTAAGGTGCCTCCACCCATAGCAACAATAGTAGAGGTATCTACCTGGCCTGTTATAGCCCTCTTGGAAGTTATAATCACCCACAAACCCACCTAGTGACCTTGTACCTTTGGTAACAGCTAACACACAGTCAGCAATTAACATTAATAATATGCACACACCCTTTACAATTACCACCAGGGTGTGGGCTTCAGCGAATTCCCTGGAACCCCCTGTAAAGACAAGGTTAGCAAAGCAGGTGTACACTTTAAATACAGTAACCCTACTAATAATATGCTCATGAGCCGGGTTAAACGTGAAACAACAATCAGATTTATTAAGGGGGTTGTGAACAATTACTATACTGACTTGATTCAGGTTACATGGCATGCACTTTTAGTCCCAAATGATCAGTCTTACAACACTGGGTACCCAGGATGTTATACTGGCTAGCCAGAGGTGTTGCTCTGGGTTGGCCTGCATTGCAGCTATTGTTGGGGCCCTTGATGGAAAGAAAATGCAGTTAACATGCACAAACAGAGCTTTGATTATTTGTAATCCTGGCGGTTGGCCTGCAGTCTCTTGTAACCCAAAAAATCACTGAAGCAATTAGATGGTACCACGGATAATTTAATGATTTGTTGCAGGGAGCTACCCATGATTTACTCATGCTACCAGTTGGCTGTTATGAGTCTGGCAATATGGAGATCTCATGTAGATCAAAAGAGCATGGGGAAACAAGGCCGACATGACACATCTCCACTTCACAGCCTCTCTCTCTCCAGGTGGCTGCAACCTGTGAGTTGTCTCTGCGCAAGGGCTGGATCCCCAAAGCCAGTCTCTTGCCGAAGAGCAGTATCTGGTGCAGGAATGGTTGGCTTGGGCCAAAACTGGCATAGGCTCAAGGCTGAATAAACAATTCTGGCAAAGTTCAGTTTGTTTGCTGGTGATGGCCTCCAGCTGGCAGCACAGTTCAATCACTGGCTAAGCAGGCCACAATCACATAGACATTCAGCACATTTAACAGGAAAAACGATTAACTTCTCTAACTCTCAATTCAGTATTCAGGCCAGTTGCTGTGCAGAAATTCACTGAACAAACCTCTCGATCATTAAATCAGTCTTGCACAACCTCTAGGCCTAATGCTTCACAGAAGCTCCTCTCGGTCCAAATCCCAGGCTGTACCTTCAAATATCTTGGAGCTTTCTGCCGCAAGTAAAGGTTCCTTTTCGGATTATTCCAATTGCTGCAATCAGACAGTCCCAAGCAGGAGAACAGTAGCAGGGAGGCAAGTCAGGCCTTTCCCTGCTGAATCTCCTAGGCTTCTTACTAGGAGCAGCTTCCCGAAAGTTCGAGCTGCTCACTCTGTAAACTCCAACTCTAACTGAACCACTATCTCTTAACAGTTCTGGGATTTCCCTTGGTTTCCAGAGTTCTGGTTGGCTGGGGGAGCTGTCAGTCACAGTTTGGATCCCCCATTAGTTAATTACATATATAACTTTATCCTGTTCAACTTGTATTTTTAACACTGCACTCACTGTTGAATGTGTTATTCTGTATAAATGTTGTATCCTGTACTAATGTTATATCAACCTCTGCACTTTTCAACTGTACTGCTCTTCCTGGTTTGCTCCTGAAAAAGGGACTGCCATGTCTCAGTCGGCTTACCTGGTTACCAAAAAACTACAAAAACTACAGTGTTCCTTCCCATGAGGCACCTGAGCTAAATATCCCTCAAGGACCCCTGAGTCCCACTGGTCCAAATTCTGGAAGTCCTGGGTCTAACATGGTGGCTTCCATCCAGATAAACAAAGTTGCAAGAAGACAGGTTAGAACAAACGTTCTAGTTCAAATATACCAGCACGTTAGCAGTAAATAATTACAGTACTAGTTCAGGCTCCCTCTGCTCTATCATCGACTGCAGTGTGGAGCAAATCAAGACATTGTTCGTCCGGTCGAAGTCTCCGGCTATCAATGACCAGCCCATCCATCTACTGTACACACACACACCAGTCTAAAGTTTTAAAGGGACAGGCACAGAGGCACAGCAAGGCACTCTCACATAAATCAACAGGACCAAACAAACAACCTTGGATTTACTATCTAAGAAGGACATCTGCCTTGCAGTGGGCATGGATGGAGCCCAGGAAGACATTAAGGTAAACCCCAAATTTGTGGGGGGTGGTTACACTCTTCCCTGCCTATGAAAACTTGGCATCCGCGTCAAGTCTATACTACGTAAATATTTCTACTTAGGAAAATAATATACATGAATATGTACCGGCTGCAGCCTTAGACTAATATACATACTATGTAGTTTTATATTTGATACATCAATATATTAAGCATGCTTTGTTCATTACAAGTATTGGCTCATAGACAATAGTATTGGTCAAGCATTTTACATTTCTATTTCAAAACATTCTGGCCCAGATATTCAAACTGCACCCAAAAAGTGTGCAACAGCAGGAGCAAGCACAAGTCCACTGCGCCCATGTAAAAGCACGATATTCAAAAGCTCGCGGGCCAAGATGCACCTACAGCACATGACTGAATATCACACCACCTGCACCACAGCACAGAAAGGAATGCTCAATGAGCAGTCCAGATGCACCATAGCGCAACCAGGGACACCCGTGGAGCAGGGCAGCAATGCAACAGCACAACCAGGGATGCGGGGCCCACCACCCATGCCACAGATGGGCAGAGGAGCACACAGCAGAACAGACATCATCCCCCACACCCCATGCACTGCACAACCGGGGGAGAGCTGGAATAACCACTGGCCCAGGGATACCAGCAACCAACCCACAGCCAGGCCATGGTGCCCCAGCACACCCCCTGGCAAGCTGTGACTGGCACACAAGTAGGGCTGACCACCCCATGCCACACACATCTCCCCAATGCAGAGCACACCCTGCACCATGATCACCATACACCCTTCCCAGGAGTAGCGCCCGACAGTGTAGGACACCCCATGCATGCCACCACCCCCACTGTGACAATGCAACCCTGTGCACCACGGAGCCATGTGAGGCAGCCCCACCATGTGCACCCTGCTGCAGGCGGCAGCAGACAGCAATGCAACAACAGCATACACAGTGCCACCCTGCATGTCCCCCCCCGAGGTACAGCTGAGAGACCGACCATGTGTCGCCACACGAAGGTACCCCACATGTGACAGGGCATGCCCCGGAATCCACCACCAGCGGTACAGCACATAGATACATAGATACATAGATACATAGACAGTGTCGGCAGATAAGGGCCTATGGCCCACCCAGTCTTCCCATTTGAGCTTGTAAGTTCAGTTTGTTTTCCTAGAAGTCTGTTGCCCCTTACCCCTGACCTCCAGAATTCCTTTATGTCTATCCCAAGCATTCTTAAATCCCGTGATTGTTTCAGCCCCCACCACTTCCTCTGGCAGGGTGTTCCACTTGTCCACCACCGTTCTGTGAAGAAATTCTTTCTCATGTTTCCTCTGAATCGTCCTCCTCCAACTTCATCCCATGCCCTGTAGTCCTGGAACATCTTTTTCGCTTAAAATAGTGTTTTCCTGCACCCTGTTCCTCCCTGTAAGATACTTGTATGTCTCTATCATATCCTCTCTCTCCTCCTCTCCTCCAGGGAGTACATGTTCAGTTCCTTCAACCTGTCTTCATAGGACTTGTGATGCAATCCAAGCACCATCTTTGTTGCCCTCCTCTGAACCTTCTACCCTGTCTATGTCCTTACATAGGTATGGCCTCAGAACTGTACACTGTACTCCAGGTGGGGCCTCAGTAGTGTCTTGTATAGCGGCATTATGACCTCCCTTTCCTGCTGGTGATGCCCTGCCTATACATCCCAGCATCCTTTTTGCTTTACCTGCTGCCACGTCACACTGTTTCCCTACCTTGAGGTCATCAGAGATGACAACCCCAAGATCCCTTTCCTGCTTGGTGCATACTATATCCTCACCCCCCAACTGATATATTGTGCCAGGGTTTTTGTGCCCCATATGCATTATCTTGCACTTCTTTGCATTGAATTTCAACTGCCAAACCCCTGACCATTCTTCAAGTTTCTGCTGGTCGCTTCTCATTCTGTCTACACCCTCTGGTGTGTCTACTCTGTTACAGAGCTTTGTGTCATCAGCGAACAGTGAAATTCTGCCTTCTAGGTCCTGCGCAATGTCACTGATGAAGATGTTGAATAGGACCGGTCCCAGCACTGATCCCTGTGGTACCCACTGGTCACTCTTCCCTCTATGGGTGACAGCCATTTACCACCACCCTCTGTGTCCTGCCACCCAGCCAGTTACCTACCCACCACACTACTGTCCTGCCCACACCCATATTCCCCAGTTTGTGTAATAGTCTTCTATGGGCACAGTGTCAAAGGCCTTGCTGAAGTCCAGATAGGTCATCCACTGCCTCCCTGATCCACCTCCTAGTCACCCAGTCAAAAAATTCAACGAGGTTGGTCTGACATGACCTCCCCCTGGTGAAACCATGCTGCCTTGGGTCCTGTAGTCCATTGACAACTAGATGTTCCACCAATCTCTCCTTCAGTAGTGCTTCCATGATCTTCCCCACTACCGAGGTGAGGCTGACTGGTCTGTAGTTCCCTGCTTCCTCTTTGTTCCCACTTTTGTATAAGGGGACTACATCTGCTGTCCTCCAGTCTTTGGGTACCTCCCCTGTTTCCAGTGATTGGCTAAACAGGATAGCTAGAGGTTCAGCCACCACCTCTCTTAGTTCTTTAAGGACCCTGGGGTGCACCCCATCTGGCCCCATTGCTTTATCAATGCACCCTACATAGCCTCCCAAGGACACATCCCATCCCAGCACTGGCCACAACAGCCAGCACAGACCACGACAGTGTTGCATGGAAGCATGCACCACACAGTATGCAACACAGTGCATGGACAAACACCCACCCATACCCAAGGGCACCAACACAGGGACACAGTAGCGGGTCAACTGCCACTGGCGTGTGGCCCACGGCTGAGTGTGTACACACGCCAGCACCCCTACATTGCACAGGTGTGCCAGCCACCGCGCAGGGCACCATGAAGCTGTATGCCACCAGCGTGCTGCCGGAGCACAAGTGACAGACACTGGAGCACATCCCTGCAACAGACACAAGCGACAGCATGGAGGGAAGACAACAACAGCAGAGGCCACAGCGCCACCGGAGGCAGCCGTGCATCATACTGGTGATGGCAGGCAACCTGGCATTGTGCCGGGTACAGTTGTTGTCCAGCATGGACAGCCACCACTGACATGCCAGCAGACCGTGCATATCACAGACATGCAAGGGTGTCAGCTGCACAGGCCATGGACGGTCTGACAGGGGTGCCATGCACACAGTGCATGCCATAGACCACCTGCACACAGGCATCCAGTGCACAGAGAACAACACACAAACCACAGACAGTGACTGATCCCCCTGCCCACACCATAGGCAGTTCCCTTCTGGACACACACACACACACACCCATGCGTGCACCACCCCTGATGCCATGCACACCACTGCAGCTGAGCACCTGTAGCCCTATGCAAATCAGAGACCACCACAGTTGTCATAACAAAACAAATGTATCTAAAACAGGTAATACAAAAACTATATACAACTATGTACAATGTGGGGAAGGGCCACATACCAGGTGGGGGCGGGTAAGGGGCAGGGGTGAACATATGGGAGAGGGAATAAGGGGTGTGAGGGTGGGTCCAAAGGGCAAGGTGTAATTAGGGGCATGGATGGTTTAGCGTCTGCCCCGGTCTTCCTCCATGTGGCGCCGATGTCTCCTCCGCCTCCTCACCCCGTGACGGTCCATGCGTTGGTGGAGCTCCAGGGTTGCCCTCACCACCTGTAGCAGCTCCTGTAGTCCCCGTTCCAGTGCCTGGAGTCGCCGTCCACCTAGGACGAGGGAGCAGAGTCAATAAGTGTGACTGTCCATCCCCCTGCAGCCCACCCATTGTGCATGGCATACAGCCATGTGCCACGCCCCTGTGATGGTGTGCGACCACCCACAGTGACCGTGTCCACAAGACCTGCCTACCCAGGCAGCCACAGCCATGTGGACCACTGCACACACCCACCGCCCATGTCCTGCACAGCACCACCATGGCCGTACAGTGACTTGGCTATGTGATGTGAAGGCAGTGGCACAGCCATGTGCCCGGTGCACGCATGGACCACCACTGACACCCTCCCAGACATGCAGTGCCACTGGACAGTGCTGACTGTAACAAGTTGTGTGCATGGCAGTGGTGTCAATGGATGGTGGCCATGCCCCGCTGCCCACCCAGTTATACAGCATGCAATAGTAATCATGGATGTAAGGCACTCACCATCATCAGACTGGTCCTGCGCCTCTGCAGACCTTCACCCCTCCTGTCCTGCTGGTCCTCCAGGGGTGCCTGCTCTCCTCACCAGCCTGCACACTTCTGGGCCTAAGGTGCAAACATGGAGAGAGGAACATCAGTACAATCCGGTAGCAAAGTCCCCACCCCATGTGTGTGCAATCACACAGCCATACCCATCCACCCCACACCCCAATACCACCACCACGGCAACAGTGGATGCCCCCCCATGTGCCAGACAATGCAACCATGATACCCGTATGGGCGATAACAGTGTATGGATGGGGCACCTACCTGGCGTGGCACCGTCTCCTGGCCGCATGTGCCCACAGGCGGGCAAGCAGGTCCGGTCCCTGCGCCTGAGGTCCCTGCATCGTGGCAACACTGCTCCACGGTGTTCCTGATACCAGTGGCCTCCTCCAGGCATCAGCCACCTCCTGCCAAACTGCACTCCTGGCCCTGTCCAGGGTGCATCACCATATAGAGCCCCCAGCAGGGGCCTCTACAATGGCCACCAGGTTGCAGGCTCCACCTGGCTCCCACATCACTGCCCTTCTCCCAACCCATCTCAGCAAAGAGTTGATTCAAAATGGCGCTGAGTAACGCGTCCTGCCACGTGCAGATGCTGTGTGGTACAGCGCTGCCATTCTCTATTGCGCTGTCACCGAACAGTGTGATAGTGGTGCACCCATGCCTGACCCATGGTGCCTAGGGAGGAAAGGTTGGGCACAGGGTCAAGGGTCTCTCACGCACGGACAGCCACAGCGCGATTGGAACCCAATGTGTGTAGCACGATTGGGTGCCTGTGAGCCACCTCCTGTAGTGGCCTAGAGCGCTGTGGCCCCAGTGCACCTACAGCGCTCCAGTGCCACAGTGCCATATATGTGAACAGTGCAGTAGCACCACTGGCACAATGGTGGCTGTGCCCTGCATTGCCTCCCATGCACAGCACGTCAGCAGCATGGCAGGCACCTGCGTCATCACCCCGGGCATGCGCAGTTAGGTGTGTACTGCGCATGTCACATAACTGCACCCTTGGCTCAGCACGCTCAACACACTACGCAAGGCAACAGCAATATTCAGCTGGCATATGCAAATCAGCTAATCAGTCATTCAATGGCACAGTCACTGCATTTGCATCCACTTAAAAATGTGCCTCACCTCATTTGCATGGGTTGCGCTATAAAACTGCGACATTGGGCTGCACTGGCCATAGTCGGTTACTGCAGTCTATTGTGGTGAGTTGCATGCTGTTTGGGAGTGTGGACTGTGGTGTTTGGGACATGCATGGGACTGCACAGTCACAGGTAACACCTGTCATTCTAACAGGAGGAATAATGACCGATCGTGAGGTGGAGGAAGAGGAACAGAGGCATGGGAGGAAGAGAGGCCTACTTCACCAAGGCAGAAACAGATGCCTTGTTTGAGGCACTCGACCAGAGCCGCTGCTCAGCGGACACCAAGGGAACCACAGGCCCGTGCTGCTGCATGGGAAGAGGTGGCACGTGCTGTCAACCTGCATGGCAGCCACCAGCGGTCCATGCAGGAGTGCAAAAAGAAGATGGGCACAGACAGGTGGAGAATTAAGGAGAAGGTGGCTGCCATCAGGGTAGCATGGTCTGCGACCGGTGGGGGACAGCCGGAGATGCAACGCCTGACCCCACAAGAAGAGCAGGTTGCTGGGAGCATGCAGCGCTGTGCCATCGAGGGTGTTCCAGGTGGTGGATTCCAGACGGGTGGTAGTCCGTCACTGCATGGTAGGTCCTGGTCTGTCAGTGGGGGGGGGGACAGGGTAGGTCACATACATTAATGCTACTGTTTTTCCCTTGCAGCTCCTGAGCATCTACATGGATCAGCGGTGGTGGGCTTCTCCACTGAGGGTGGCAGCATGGAGATGGAGGAGGGCCCATCCACCTCCACAGGCATAGGAGGGTTAGGGTGACAGTGGGCCCACCTGGACGTCCGGACTGATGTTGGTGGAGCAGGTGTGTGAGAGGCTCTGCGCAATCCAGCATGCCAGCATCCATGGATGCCAGCATGCTTAGACTCGAGCTGGTGCGGATCCGTCACCGATGATGATGGAGCTAATGTCATGGGCAGTGATATGTGTGGGCCACAGGATGGCCACACAGCAGGTGACATCACGGGCATGGCTGTGGGTGGTACCACCGTGGAGGCCTGCGTGACATCACAGTCCCAGCCTGTGCCTGTCTGCACCAGTGGGGCAGCACTGGTGTGTGTCCAGGACAGTGGGGCTGTTGCGGCCATTGTGGTGGCACCGTTGAGCCCTGGAGAGTGGCAGCCAGAGGGGCAGTATCAGCAGTCGGCCAATGGCCATGGGGGTACAGTGTCAGGGGGTGGTGTCAGTGCACCACCTGTGGACATGCCCAGGCCTGGCCCTGGTGTGCAGCGACCACCCTCAAGGGGTGCTGACCATCAGGGCCACGAACACCATGAGGGACAGCATGCCGATCAGGCAGATGACCTCTTAGATGATCACATCTGCATACTCCAAGCATCAGTCAGTCAGCAGGTGTGGCTTGTGATGGCGGTGGATGCACTCAGTGCGGCTCTGCGCCAGGCAGAGAGCGGCGCAGCAGAGACACCGCTCTGCTCCTGGCAGGGATGGACGGTTGCAGGAGGATGTGACCGCCGCCATTGACAGGCAGACACAGGCAATCACAGCTGTCATGGCCACAATGGGCACACAGTTAGTTGCCCATGCGTCGCAGACACCAGGCAGTGCAATGTCCACCCCCATTCCCAGTGTCGTGTGACACCCTCCTTGTCTACACCAGGTTCAGCTGTGGGCATCCCGAGCATGCCTGGCGCAGGCATGTTCAGTGTGCTGCAGACCCCGCGTGAGCACGGTTGCGCTCAAGCAGTGGAACCCCTGGGGACTGTTGGTGCCACCCGCAGGCCATTGGTCAGCCTGTCACTGCTGGCGGGTCTCGGCAGGGCCACCCATGCATCTGTAGTGGCCGTGGCACTGTGGCACGTGACTGACCTGTCTCCCAGCACAGCTACTGTCTGATGCTGCCCTGTGTGCATTGTGTTGTTCAGAGTGCAATGCACGGGTGGGGTACCCGGCCCTGCACGCAAACACATGTTCCATCCGCACACCCTCCCAGCTGCTGTCTGCTGTGGTGTGTGCATGATGATGCCTGCGATGCACCGTCCACCACTGTGCAATGGTGCCCAGAGTCTGACACACACACAATGACAGGCACTGGGCGTGGTGGTCTGTGGACATGTGTGTGGCTAGGGGTGGTGGTCGGGATCGGCGTGCCTCCTACCCTTTGTGCAAGTCTTGTGAGGTGTGTGTGTGTGTGTGTGACCACGTGCCGTGTTAGACCTTGCCCATCCCTGGCAGCGTGTGTGGTTCCATGCTCAGCCACTTCCCTTGATGACATGCACCCCTGGTGTTTGTCCATGCGTGTTTGTGGGTTGTGCCCTTGCCACTGATGGTTGCACATGTCCCCATGACTTACCTGGGTTGGCTGAAGTGCTCCTCTGTGGTGGTGTCCCAGTGCAGCTGTGCCAGCCGGATCAGTCGGGGGTCCCGTCGCCCAAGGGGGGGCTGCCCATCACCATCTTCACCAGCGTCCTTATCATCCCCATCGTTGTCCCCCTCTTTGACTTGTACGGCTATCCCACAGCCGTTGGCCATGTTGTGCAGGATGCAACAGGCCAAGAATAGCCCTCAGGCCTTTGAAGGGCTATACTGTAGGGCACCGCCAGACATGTCCAGGCAACGGAAACGTGCCTTCAGCATCCTGAACACCCACTCGATGACATTGCATGTGGTGGCATGTGCCTCATTGCAGCATTGCTGTGATGGGTCGTGGAGCGCCCGGTATGGTGTGAGCAGCCAGGGTTGGAGTGGGTATCGACTGTCACCTGTGTGTAGAGGTGGAGATGGTTTGGCGATCAGTGTCGCCTGCCTTGAGCCATCTAGGCCAATACCCATGTCACCTCTGACTATGCCCCTCCCAAGCTCCATGTCTTTCCATATGGTTTGCATACTCACCCACTAAGTGGCTAGTGGGGATGTCCCCACTCTCGAATCTGTGGCATAGTGCTGACTGGTGCCAGATGAAGGCATCATGTGCTCCCCCAGGGTGCGTGGTACAGACATTGATTATGCACCCCCTGACATCGCACACCACCTGGCAGTTGATGCTTGCATACCCCTTCCGATTAATGTATGCGGCCCCTTCGGGGCCAGGTGGTGTATGGATGGCCACATGGGTGCAGTCTATTGCCCCTAGCATACCAGCATATGTGCTACCCTGTGGAACTCCTATATGTTTGCTGTGCACTCCGCCAGTGTGCTGGGGAAATGAATATACTCCGCAGCATGTGGCAGCAGTGCGCTGAGGAATTGGGTGAGGTGGCATGATGTGGCCAACTGGGTAATGCTTGTCGTGTCCCCTGTTGGTCTCTGGAAGGTACCCGTGGCGAGCAGGCACATGCGAGCTGTCACTTTTGTCTCCACTGACAGAGCATGGCTCTGTCGTGTGGGTGCCTGCATCACATCACTGCACAGCTCACAGAGCCGCCTCAGAATTGCCCGGTTCAGGCGGTACCGGCCCCCAATCTCGGTATCAGTGTACAGCTCGAAGCTGGTGTGGGCTCGGTACTGTCTGTTGGGGCATACCGCTGACTGGCCTTCCACCGGCTGCCCCCGCTGCCTGCCTTCTCACCCCTCATAACTGCTCTCCATCTGGATGGTGGCACTGGCCATGTCCCTGGCTTGTGTCCCCCTGGCAGCTGTTTCTGTGTTCCCCCCGCTGTCCTGGCTGCTACTTCCCCTGCACTGGGAACACCTTCCTGTGGTGGCCTCAGTGCTGTGTGGCACCTCCCTTCTGCACTGCACTGTGGCTGTGGCTCCCCACACCTTCCCTGTTCCTGTGGGTTCCAGGTGCTCTGTCTCTGTTCTGTCCTGTGTGTGTGTGTGTTGCCTGTGTGGCTGGCTATGGTTCAGCAACATGTGCCTTCCCTGTAGCGTTCTTGCGCCTCTCTCTTGTTCCTTTTTATTTTGGCTCATTTCCGCTATTGCGCAACTTCCGCTTGCTCCCCTATTGCACATGGCGCATGTTGTTGAATATTGCACTGCGCCATTTATGTATGGTTCCTCCCGCTTCAGTTGTGCATGCATTCATTATCATTGCGCTCTTGCGCAGTGTGATTTGGGGGCGCATCTGCCTCCCGTTGAATATCGCAGAATGGTGCATTTTCGGACTTGCACTGGCGCAACGCTATTGCGCATGGAGCAACCCTTTTAAATATCTGGGCCTCTATCTTTTCATTTGTATACTAATTCAAGTAGCTATACACATTACCCTTGTCTGTACCCCTCTCTATACAATAACCCACATAGATGGGGGTCTGACCTGGTCAACTAACTTTGGGCTGTCTGTAGAGTGATCCCTAGAGTACTGACTAGAGGGCTTTATTATTAGCTTAGAGGTTGCTGTGAGTGTATTTTAAGAAGGAATTGGCTGTAATGTAAACCCCTTTGTGGACTACATTCATGGGGAGCTCTACAGGCTTTCCTGGGGAATCATAACTAAGGCATACTACAGGCTTAACAACTCTCTCCAGATTTTCTGGGTAGCAGGCACAGGCTTAGTCCTTTCACATTGGCATTCGGGTTTGCAACTCCGGCTTGTTGTCCAGCAACACAGCAGCTTCTACAGGAAGGGTGCCTCTGCACTGACTGTTTGTTCAGAGTTTAAAGGAGCACTGTCTTCTAAAGTGGCACTTGCATTTACTTGCTCTGTAGACTCTGGTTCATCACTGAGGGGGAACTCCATAGAATTTAAATCATGTAACACATTGCTGATACTTTCATAATTAGCATTTGAATTAGCATTATTGTCCAACATGAGATCAGAGTCACTAGTTTCAGATATTTCAGCTTCGTTTGGCATTTCACAATTTTGGCTCTTACTTTCCTGGCCAGGGCTTGCTACTTTAAGTTCAGACAGCTCCACAAGACATAAAGAATCAGCTACTTTGGAAGTTACACTTTGCACTTCACTATCAGGGGGTGCAGGGGTACTTGAGAAGGCTGGATAACCAGACAGTCCTGAAGGTCCAGCATCATCTCCCATGTTGCACAAAGGGTTTCCTTGGACTAACTGGCCTAGTTCGAAAGAGGGATAATAGGTAACCCCATATCCACTATCGTCAGACTCAGAATGATTATCATCATTGATGACAGCATTACTTGTTGAAGGCTTTGGCTGTGGAACAGCAGAAGGGGAGCTTAATTGTTTCTTTTTAGTGGCAGACCTGGTCACAGGCCTAGTAGTAGCATTATTGTGAGGTACAGTCTATGATAATCTGTCCAATAGGCAAAAGGTGATTTCTGTGCATTGTCTTTACAGCTCATGGGTCATTCTCTGGATGCACTTTGTAAACTGGCAGATCATCCAGCTTGCTGATAACAATGTAGGGGGTGTGATTCCACCTGTTAGCTATATTGTGTTTCCCTTGCAAACACAAATTCCTCAATAATACGCAATCTCCAGGTTGTAACTTCTGAGCTTTAACATGTTTGTCATGTCTCTCTATGTTGGCTAAGTTTTTCTTTGCAGCCATGATGTAAGCAAGCTGATAGGCGTGATTAAGCTGAGCTTTGAGCTTTTGCACATATGAAGATAATTTTCTGTTGGCATACATCTGGTGATACGCTTGAAACAAATGTCTATGGGTAACCTTGCTTCTCGACCAAACATCAACTTATATGGGGAAAACCAAGTTGCATCATTATGGGTACTATTGTAGTGTGTACCATAGTGCTATTTGCTGACTCCACCTCAGCTTGTACTTAGGATGAAGTGTGCCCAGCATGTCCAACAATATTTTATTGAATCGTTTGGGCTACAGATTTCCTTGAGGATGATAGGGGTGGTTCTTGACTTTCTTACACCCCCAGAGTAAGGGCATCTCCTTGATTAAACGTCTTTCAAAGTCTCTTCCTGGTCAGAATGGATCGGCTGGGGGCACCGTAGTGAGCGAAAAAATTTCTCAACAAGCACTTTGGCTATGGTGGCTGCTTTCTGGTCCTTTGTTGGATAGGCCTGGGGCGTAACAAGTGAAATGATGTGTCATAACAAGTACATTGCCAATGTTTTCATCAGGCTCCAAGCTCAAAAGTCAGTATCAGAGCTCCATGGGTGCGCTGGTGGAGATATTAAGCAAGGGTGCTACTCTGTGTGGCTGAGCTTTTCTTTGAAGGCTACAGGTTTTGATATATGCATCAATGTCAGCACCGTCCCTGGGCCAATAGAAGTGGTCACAGGCTAAGTCTGAAGCTCTGTCATAGCCCAAGTGTCCCATCTGTCATGGAATGCTCGTGGAACCACCACGTCTAAATGTAGAAGGCAGCACCAATTAATATTTAATGACTGGCCTTGTCCATTAGTGATCTCGCTGTAAAGTAGCTTGTTTTGTAATTTGAGCCTAGGCCCCTCTTGAAACAGCAAAGCAGTTCTCTGATCTTTGGATCGAGCTTGGAAACAATCTTTCCAGCATTTATGGCATTCAACTCAAGCTTAATCATGAGATCATGATACTGCTCCCTCTGGATATCGGCTGTAGTAAGTTGAGGCAGGGTACTCAGATCTAATGCTGCAAAGTTGCAATAAACTGCAGAGAGACAGGTATCTGGGCACCCCAGGCAATCATCCAGACAGTCCACAGTCTCAGAAGACGGGTGTTCATCTTTGTCAAACATGTGGCATAGGGCCTTAACAGATTGTTTGGAGATCCTCACCCACTCAGAATTTTAGATTGGCCTCCTGGATAGGGCATCAGCGTCGATGTGATTTAGACCTGGATGGTACTCCACTGAATAATCATATGTTGAAAGTGCTGATAACCACTGGTGTCTAATTGCATCTAATTTGGCTGAAGCTTGGACATATGTGAGGTGGTTGTTGTCAGTTTTCACCAGGATTCTAGCACCATAAAGGTATTACTGAAATTGATCTACTATTGGCCACTTCAATGTGAGAAATTCAAGTTTATGCACAGGATAGTTTTTCTTTCAACGGAGTCAGGCTTCTACCAGCAGACGCCACTGGGCGCAGTCCTTCCACATACTCCTGATAAAGCATGGCTCCAAATCCTTTTAGGCTGGAATCAGTATGCAACACATTCAGTTTAGTTGGGTCTGCATAGGTGAGCACTGGGGCATGTTTAAACTGATGAATAATATCGTAAAAAGCTGTATCACAATCAGGGGTCTACCTGGCCTGAATGTCTCATTAGTTTCAAAATAGGCTTTATCCCCTTCTTTTACAGCACTCTTCTTATACTTCCAATTTGTAGGTGGATGCCCTTGAGTCAGATTTAGTAGTGGGCAAATGACTTTGGTATAATTTTAGAAAGCTGCAATAGTATCCACAGAAACCAGGAATCTTTGCAGCTGTTTGAGATTGTTAGACCATGGCCAGGTAGTAAAAGCTTTCACCTTGCTCAGATCAGTTTGAATAAAACATAGAAACATAGAAGTTAGGCAGATAAAGACACAAGGCCAGCCCATCCAGTCTACCCATTTCTTTTCTACCTTAAGAATGTGCCATAGGCCTTTGCTCTGTCAATGGCCTATCTATTCATACTCATCTATATTACTCCTTTATGCCTATCCCATGCCTGTTTGAAGCCCTGCACTGTATTCATATCCACCACTTCCTGAGGTAGGCCATTCCATGCATCCACCACCCTTTCTGTGAAAAAGAACTTCCTCACATTACCCCTTAATCGGCCTCCCTCTAATCTCAGGCTGTGTCCTCTTGTCCTACTGTTTTTCTTATATTGAAACACGTTAGACTCTTTCACCTTGTTAAAGCTGTTAAGGTGTTTGAATGTTTCAATCATATCACCTCTCTCCCTCCTTTGCTCTAGGGTATACATATTGGGCTCAGTTAATCTATCCTCATATGTTTTCTGATGCAGTCCCTGCACCATTTTGGTTGCTCTTCTCTGGACTGCCTCAATTTGGTTAATGTCCTTGTGAAGGTGTGGCCTCCAGTACTGCACTCAGTTCTCCAGATGAGGCCTAACCAGTGTCTTGTAAAGAGGGATTATTACCTCCCTCTTCCGACTTGTGATACCCCTGCTAATACACCCCAACATCCCTCTAGCCTTACCTACTGCTTTAGAGGTCTGCTTGGATGATTTCAGGTCATCGGTGATGATGACGCCCAAGTTCCTTTCTTCCTTTGTGACTGCCAGCAACTCCCCTCCCAGCCTATAGGTGGCTTCAGGGTTTCTCTTCCCTATGTGCATGATCTTGCACTTCTTTGCATTAAAGTAATGCTTTTTAGTGGTGCTAGAAGCAAACACAAAGCAGCATCCCTTAACATCACTAACTGCGTAGGGGTTTCACTTGAACAAGTGGAGCAATTCAAATACCTGGGGGTTACGCTTGACTGTTCCCTCTCCTATGCAGAACACATTGAGAATGTGGCCAAAACAGTCAACATAAGAATTGGGCTCCTGCACAGGCACAAGAAATGCCTAACACCTGAAGCACTCCAAACCGCAATCCATAGCACAGTTGTCTCTGTCATCGACTATAGATTGGTCATATACAGCTCAGCCACTCCCACCTCACTACATAGGATAGCAGTAGCCCTAAACAAAGCCTGCAGAGTGCTCACCAATTCCCCCGACTAAGCACACATGTGACCTTTATGGAGCAAGCCGGTGGCTACAACAGAAAACAGGATACAATAACAAACCTGCCTCTTAGCTAAAAATCACTACTGGACTTCAGCCTCCTGGAGTCACAAGCCTATTAAGCTTATTCACAGGCCCACACCACACCAGGAACTCTGACCATCAGGTTCTCACCATCCCTTGCTGCAGAACCTCCCAAGGGCAGAGGTCATATGCCTACCGGGCACCACTTTGGCTCAATAACCTCGGCACTGAACATATAACGCCACGCAGAGATTGGGGCTTTTCAAGACCAAGTTAAGATAACACCTACTGAAGAAAAGCTCCTGTTACTGTACTTTCTAATTACTCCACATACACCCACTTCTGACTCCGGTCATATTCACCTTTCAGGTTATTACCATCTCCTCGCTACTCCTACTTTGTCCTTCTACCCTGAATTGTCCCCATTTTTGCCCTGCAATACCCTGCACTCTCCTGTCCCACCTCCCCTAAATAGTCATCATACCCCCACTCAGTGCCCCTTACTCTCCTTTCTGGATAGCTGCTTACTGTCTTTTACCTGACAATGCCACCTAGGCTGCTACTGTTACCTAAACTATCCTAGTGTTAAAACCATTTCTGTTTCCTATTTACAATGTATTTTTGTCTATGTTTACTCACCTAGTTAGATACTCCGAAACCCGCAATGTATGTATACCCACCCTTTACGACGTGGAACCTTTGTAAAAGAGCGGTCTCCCACTCAAAGGTATTGTAATCCAAGATTGAATAAATAAATAAAATAAAAATAAATAAACCCCAGTTGCCACTCTTCCGACCATTTTGCTAGTTTATCCAGATCTCTTCTCATTCTGCCCACCCCATCTGGATCATCTACCCTGTTGCAGATCTTGGTGTCATCTGCAAACAGACAAACCTTACCCTCCAGTCCATCTGCAATGTCACTGATGAAGATATTGAAGAGGACTGGCCCCAGGACTGATCCCTGAGGTACCCCACTTGTGACTTGCATCTCTTCTGACTGCATACCATTTACCACCACTATCTGTTTTCTGCCCGTCAACCAGTTTGTCACCCAGTTATAACATCTGAACCACCTCAAGCCTACCCAGCTTATTAATCAATCTTCTATGTGGAATAGTATCGAAGCTTTGCTGAAGTCAAGGTAGGCAACATCAACTGCTCCCCCTTGGTCCACCACTCTGGTTACCCAGTCAAAGAAATCTGTCTTGGATCCTGTGCTCCTATGGATTCCAGGTGTTGCACTATCCTTTCCTTAAGGAGTGTCTCCATAATCTTGCCCACTACTGAGGTAAGACTGACTGGTCTGTAGTTTCCTGCCTCCTCCCTGCTACCACTATTGTGGAGAGGGATCACATGAGCCCTTCTCTAGTCTTCCGGGACCTCTCCAGTGCTCAGAGACTCACTAAACAGTTCTGATAATGGCTCTGCTAGTTACACCCTTAGCTCCTTTAGTACCCTGGGATGTATGCCATCAGGTCCCATTGCCTTGTCCACCCTGAGCTTATCGAGCACTTGTAGGACCCTTTCTTTAGTGAAGGGACTAGTGCACCTCCCCTCCTCTCTGTGTCCATGGTGCAGAGCTGTGGCCCTGCCCTACTTTCTCTTCAGTAAATACTGAGCAATCTATTTAGGATAGATGCTTTTACATAGTCCTCCTCCTCCTCACAAGCCCCCTTATCCCTTTGATCTTGCAATACCCCTCTGGACTTTCTCCTTTCATTAATGTATCTATAGAAAGTCTTGTCACCTTCTTTTACTGTTTGTGCTAGTGTTTCCTCGGTTTGGGCCTTTGCCTGCCTAATTGCCTTCCCTGCTTCCCTTAGGGAAGTTTGGTATGCCACCCTATCTTCATCCAGCTGCTTTCCCTTATATTTCCTGAAGGCCAGCCTTTTGGCTCTGACCTTTTCTGCTACTGTGTTTGAGAACCAAAGAGGTTTCCTTCTTCTTTTGCACTTCCTTTTCTCACTAACACAGTGGGATGTTGCTTCAAGTATTGCATCTTTAATGCTTGCCCATTTTGCCTATACTCCCTCACCTGTATTTCTTTTTGCCAGGGCTAGCATAACTCTGTTGGCCATTTTATCAAAGTCAGCTCCTCTGAAGTCCCATATTTTTGCCTTGGAATGGGATGATTTTGTTCTAGTGGCCAAACTGAACCATACCATGTGATGGTCACTGGCACCCAGGTGACCTTCCACCTGGAGATCTGTGATCCTTTCCCTGTTGGTCAGTACTAGATCTAGGATAGCCCTGTCTCTTGTGGGTTGTTGTACCAGTTGTTTGAGGCCCTCCCCCTGCAAGGAATCCACCATGTGTCTAGTTCTGGCAGATGTCCCTGCTGGTATTGACCAATCTGTATCTGGCATGTTGAAGTCTCCCATTATCAGAACCTCCCCTTTAGTGGTCATGTTTTGTAGATCTTCTAATAGTAATGTGTCTATGTCCTCCCCCTGGTCTGGAGGCCTGTACACAACCCCAGTTCGCATGGCTGTCCCATTTCCTGTTTCTAGGGTGACCCACAGTTCTTCTGGCTCCTTATGTGTATTCTGAATTTCTGTAGCTTTGCTATTTTCATTGACATAAAGGGCTACTCCACCCCCCTTTTTGCACTTCGGTCTCTTCTGAAAAGTACATAGCCAGTTACTGAAGTCTCCCAAGTGTGGTTACTGGTAAACCATGTCTCGTTAATGGCTACTATGTCCAGTTTAGCCTCTGCCATTATTGCCTGCAGGTCTGGGATCTTGTTTCCCAGACTGTGAGCATTTGTGTACATGATTTTCCATTGGTCAGATTTTGGTGTTTTAGTTGTTGGGCGAGGTCCGGTATTTCCCCTGTGTGGCATATGGGGAGCTAGACCTTTTTCTTTACTTGGTGATGCAAATGAACTACAAACATGCTGAACTCCTGTTTGACCACTAGCTGAGGGGGGAAGGGTGTTCTTCCCATTCGACGTATGGGGTGCTGCACCCCTCTCCCCATTTGCTATTTTAAATATTCTGCAAAGATGTCAAACTTCTGCCCCAATGCACTGACTCCCTCCTTAGTCAGATGCAGTCCATCAAATTTAAAGAACTTTCACTCCCAAAACTGTTGCCAGTTCCCTACAAATTTGTGTTATTTTTCCTGGCACCAGCCCTTGAGCCACATGTTTAGCTCCCCTATCTCCCCTTCTCTGACCTTCTGTCCATCTGTCCCCCTCTCCCAGACTGCCAGGATCTCAGAGAAGGAGATGCCGGATGAAATGGATAATAGTTTGTCACCCAGCCTGGTCAGGTGTTCCTTGGTCTCCACAACTGACCGGCTGGCGAGATCGTTAGTCCCTATGTGTACCAGGACATCAATGTTTTCTCCTGCTTCCTGAACAATTTAACAATGCGGTCAGTGTCTCTGCACACTGATGCCTTCAGCAGATACAATGTGGCCCACATTTTACAGATTGTTGGAAAAACTGGCATTTGTTGATGGACAATTTTAATCCGAAGTCCAGGTCCTTGAAAAAGTGAGTCTCATACTCTTCAAGTGTTTTGCCAAACACAGTGATATCGTCCAGATAAATTAAGCATTCAAGTAGGTTCATGTCTCCTACAACTCACTCCATTAATCTTTGGAAGGTGGCTGGCACTCCAGAGATGCCCTGGAGGATGCACAAGAATTCATAAAAACCCAGGAGACAGATGAATGCATTTTTTTTTCAATTCTCGGGCCCCATCGGGATTTGGTAATACCCGCTCCTGAGGTCTAAGACAGAAAGCCACTGACTCCTATTAAGACAGTCAAGGGCATCCTGGATATGAGGCATTGTGTACTGGTCAGTTATGGTTCTTTGGTTCAGGGTCCTGTAGTCCACACACATCCTCACTGACCCATTTTTCTTTTGGACTACCACAATGGGGCACTAAGGGCTACATGATTCCTGGATAATTCTAGCTGCTAACATCTCCTGAGGTGGCATTGAACATCATCAATGTCCATGAGGGCCAATCTGTGGGACCTCTCCGATATGGTCTCTCATCATGGAGCCTGATACGGTGTTCAGCACCAGTGATGCATCTGACATGTCACTCTTTTAATGAGAACACTCTAGTCCATTGGGCCAGCTTGCTACTAACTTTATCCTTCCACTCTTCAGAAATGAGGGACTCTCCAAAATCAAACAAGTCGGTAGTTACCTTGGCATCCTCTTCAGTACAGCACTTGCTGGGTACCACAGCAGTATCTGCACAACAGACAGTAGCCAGGGTGCAACCTCGGTTGACTCTAATGTCCTGGTCAGACACATTTTGAATTTGAACCACCACTCTCCTGGCATCTGCTTGAGCATGGGTAGGCAGTATACTAGGTTTAACTAGTAGCCCTTCTGGCAGCTTTTTTTACTTTGGGGTGTCCAGCATAAGGATCTTGTTGGTGACATCCTTCATTCTCACTTCACCACTGATGGTACAGTGAGCATTGGGTGCAATACCAGGCGCTGTGTCTTTCTTCCATACAACATCCACTGGCTCATCCTTGTCAGCCTCCTTAGCCTGCATCTGTAAGTCATACGCTCTCTGCACAATGGCATGGATGTGTAATGCTCATCCAGTCTTCTGAGCTTGTTTCTCCTGACACAGTTGAGCTAATCGGCCAAACAAGTGGGCGTAGTACCAGTTCGCAAAGGAATCCCATCATACAATCTGGTTGTCAGGCATACCAAAGCCAATGCCTCCACTGATTCATTCACACCAGCAACAGCAGTGGGAAAAGATAGCCATAGTTGTATGTAACCAAGATACAGGTAAGATTTATCACTTAACTCATTCAGGCCTAGATACACCTGTAGGTGGCATCTGAAAGCATAGCCACTCAGGCCAATAATGCCTGTAGATGTACTCAGCTGACTTACACTCAGGTCTGGAAACGTCTGAGGAAGTCAGCAGTTTTTACCTAAATATTAAACAAACCAAATTGCTTAGAATTGATTGCATAGCATCATTAGAAAGATAATTTTGTGCTGAACAATTCTGCTGTTGACATTTTGTGTCTATCATGTATACTTTAGGAATTATTTGCATTTGTTTATGGTATAGTGTGCATGACTGTCATCTGTCTCTCAAGCCTCACCTAAGCACCTTGAATAAATCTGAAAAAACCCTACAGTTGTTTGGTATTTCACATAGTATAAAATAAAAACCAAATGGATTACAACTGATTGCATAGCACCGTTAGAAAGGTAATTTTGTGCAAAACAATTTTTCCACTGATACTTTGTGTCTACCACATATACTTTAGGAGTTATTCGCATTTGCTTAAGGTATGGTGTGCATGGCTTATATTTGTCTCTCAAGCCTCACCTAAGCACCTTGAAAAAATCTGAAAAAAACACAGTTGTTTGGTATTTCAGCTAATATAAAATAAAAACCAAATTGATTACAATTAATTGCATAGCACCATTGTAAAGGTAATGTTGTGCTGAACAACTTTACCACTCGGACTTTGTGTGTAGTATTTACAGTTCAAGAGGTATTCACATTTGTTTCTGGCATGCTGATTATGGCTTGATTTTTCTTAGAAAGGCCCAGGATGCACTGTTAAGAGGATACAGGGCACAAGTTGTAGAAGTCTCAAAGAGCTTGTGTGGTGTGAATGAGTTAAACTCCATACATGAAGTCCCTCAAGGGGTTAGAGTGGGTGGTCAGACAGGTACTGGTCATACCAATCTTTAAATACAATAGTGACCTGAGATTCACTGTTCAATACAGCTTGGGCTGGGATACCATTAATGTGCACTGTAGTTTCCATAGAAGGGCCCACCATCTCAGACCAGTCTGGAGGAGCAGATTTAGTAGGTGTTTTCACTGCAGCCTTAGAGGAAAAAGATTAGCGTGATGGCTCATGCTGTGGCTTTATGCTGCTTTGCTGAACCTGATTGAGCAATTTGGCAGTGACTCATCGCAGGTCCTCAAGAGCACTGCAAGATCTCTTAGTGTGTCCACCTTCCCCACACCGGTAACAAAATACTTTAGTTCTGGGTTCAGCGGGATAAGCTAAGTCCTCATGGGGCTTATAATTGTCAGAAGATGGATGCCTATACTCTTCCTTGAGCCTAGGTTCAGACTCTGCTCCCCCGCAATTTCTCCAGGGTGCAGATGGTCAGGCCACATGGATAAGGTCTCACACCATAGCTCGTAACTCCCTCATCTCCTCCACTGCACTACTGTTGGATCTGGGTTCAACAGCGTGGGCATTGGCTCCCTTGATGCCAGATTGAGTCTTGCGGGTAGTCTCAGCATTGGAGGGGCAGGGGCCATGAGTTTTTGCCAGATCTGCAGCAGATTGATTTCTGGCTGTCAGCTCTTTGAGTTCCTTTTAACAGTTCACTGATTTGCGAGATTCAGGGTGGCCTCCCTCTCATTGGATCTCTCAGCGGTAGGGACAGTTCATGTAACACCAGCATACGGGTCCCAACCATCGTCTTCAGTCTCAGCTTCCCTAATTTCCTTCATTAGTCAACAGTATTCAGGGGGATTATCTTTGTGATTCTGAAATTTTAACTTCAACATAAGCACACTTGAATAGCGAGCACACTTGATGACGTGTTATAATCTCACTCGATTTAGCTCATTAGCTGAGATGCCCGCTTTTTGGTCCGCACTTTGCAAGGCCCAGTGTACTCGAGTCACATAAGCAGATAATCATTCATTCTTCCATTGTTTAGTGGATTTGAACTTCCACATCAAATCTTCCCCTGACTCAGTACTACCAAACACTCCCTCTAAAGCAGACAAGTATTCAGCAGCAGAGGCCTCTGGGTTGCTGGACCAGAGAAACCTGATAACTTCAAGTGCAGGACCCCTTAAACTCTCCATAACTCTCTTACATTTCTCCCCCTCAGAGCACTGCCACTCTTGGACCAGTGGGGTGGCATAATCCATCCTTGTCTCTAAATCATCTTCCCCCACAGGGACAGGGACTGTACCTGAAAACAGTCTGAGCCTGTGGTAGGAGTCCAGATTTACAGAGGGTACCACTATAGGAGGCATTGTAATGGGAGACGGCATGGTCAGGTGTGTAGAGGCCGGAGTGGAGTGTACTGGGGTAGCCCCTCCCCGAATCCTCTAGGGCCCTCTTCAAAACCACAACAGTCTGTCCCTCAGCGGCCAACAGTTTTACCAATTTCTCCCTAAGTTCTTTCACTTTGGGGGACACAGCCCACAATGCATGTTGATGACCCTCCACCATGCCTGGGATCCCTCAGGCAAAATGAGGGGTACCTTTTCTGTGTCAATAGGAGCACTACATTCAATAAGGGCCATTATCATCTGATCAAACAGGTCAGCATTCTGCCCTCACACTGAAACTTTTCCCAAGCACTTGACCTTACCACAGCTCCTCTATAATAGCATTAATGGTTCCTCAGGGATATCCAGCAACAGTAGAGCATGGTGAGGGATCAACCCCTTCCACCTGGCTCCACCACAACATATGGTGCATGACCATTTTGTTGGTGAAATATTTCATTTAGCTGCAGTGAGACTCTCCAACTTAAATTTGGCGCTAAATCTTCAATAAACTGCAATCTCTATTTTGCCACTAGGGTGCACTAATCCCAGCAATGCCTCCAAGATGTAACCCCTAGGTGGCACTATTCCTAGAGTTACACGCCTGTATTTCCAGACACAGGTTGAGGGGCCAAGATTTGATATTAAGGTGCCTCCACCCACAGCAACAATGAGGGGTATCTACCTAGCCTGTTCTAGCCCCTCTGGGAAGCTATAACCACCCCACAAACCCACCTAGTGACCTTGTACCTCTGGCAACAGTTAACACAGTCAGCAGTTAACATTAATAATATGCACACACCCTTTACACTTACCACCAGGATCTGACCTTCAGCGAATTCCCTGGAACCCCCTATAAAGGCAAGGTTAGCAAAGCAGGTATACACTTTTAATATAGTAACCCAACTAATAATATGCGCATGAGCCAGGTTAAATGTGAAGCAACAATCAGATTTATTAAGGGGGTCATGAACAAGGAAGAGGCATGAATTTAGACGAACGATTACTATACTGACTTGATTCAGGTTACTTGGCATGCACTTTTAGTCCCAAATGATCAGTCTTACAACATTGGGTACCCAGAATGTTATACTGGCTAGCCAGAGGTGTTGCCCTGGGTTGGCCTGCATTGAGCTGTTGTTGGAGCCCTTGATGGAAAGAAAAGGCAGTTAACATGCACAAACAGAACTTTGATTATTTGTAATACTGGCCAGTAGGCCCTGTCTCTTGTAACCCAGAAAATCACTGAAGCAATTAGATGGTGCCACAGATAATTAAATGATTTGTTGCAGGGAGCTACCCAGGATTTACTCATGCTACCAGTTGGCTGGGATGAAGCTGGCGATATGGAGACCTCATGAAGATCACTGAAGAGCATGGGGAAACAGGGCCGACACAACACACCTCCACTTCATGGCCTTTCCCTCCAGGTGGCCACAACCTGCGAGTTGTCTCTGTGCAGGGGCTGGATCCCCAAAGCCAGTCTCTTGCCGAAGAGCAGTATCTGGTGCAGGAATGGTTGGCTTGGGCCAAAACTGGCATAGGCTCAAGGCTGAATAAACAATTCTGGCAAAGTTCAGTTTGTTTACTGGTGATGGCCTCCAGCTGGCAGCACAGTTCAATCACTGGCAAAGCAGGCCACAATCCACGATAGACATTCAGCACATTTAACAGGAAAAAACATTAACTTCTCTAACTCTCAATTCAGTATTCAGGCCAGTTGCTACAGAAGATTCACTGAGCCAACCTCTCTATCATTAAATCAGTCTCGCACAACCTCTAGGCGAGCGCTTCACAGAAGCTCTTCTTGGTCCAAATCTCAAGCTGTACCTTCAAATATCTTGGAGCTTTCTGCCACAAGGTAAGGTTCCTTTTGGATTATTCTGATTGCTGCAACCAGGCAGTCCCAAGCAGGAGAACAGTAGCAGGAAGCAAGTCAGGCCCTTCCCTGACCAGATCTCTTAGGCTCCTTACTAGGAGCAGCTTCTTGATACCTTGAGCTGCTTGCTCTCCAAACTCCAACTCTAACTGAACCACTGTCTCTTAACAGTTCTGGGATTTTCCTTGGTTTCCAGAGTTCTGTTGGCTAGGGGAACTGTCAGTCACAGTTTGGATGCTCCCATCAGTTCATTTTAGGTGGCAACCTAAAACTACAGTGTTCCTCTCCATGAGGCACTTGAGCTAAAGACCCTTCAAGACCCCCTGAGTTCCATTGGTCCAAACTCTGGAAGTCCTGGACCTAACATAGTGGCTTCCATCCAGATAAACAAAGCTGCAAGAAGGCAGGTTAGAACAAACACTCTAGTTCAAATATACCAGCAAGTTAGCAGTAAATAATTATAGTACTAGTTCAAGCTCTCTGCTCTATCATCGACTGCAGTGTGGAGCAAATCAAAGTGGTGTCTGGCCAGTCACAAGCTCCAAAGCACCTGGACCCAACCCAGACCATCCACTATATACACACAGGCTAAAATCTTAAAGGGTCAGGAGCGGAGGCACAGCATGGCACCTCACATAAATCCACAGGACAAAACAAGCAACTTTGGATTTACTATCTAAAAGGACATCTGCCTGGCAGTGGTCATGGATGGAGCCAGGAAGACATTAAGGTAAACCCCAAATTGGTAGTGGGGTTTTACATAAATACATAAATAAATAAATAAAATCATTATTCATGAGCCTAGCAAGGCTCCTGATTGCTACTGGATTGGTCATTAACGTTCTTAGAAATGACTGATCAGCTGCCAAATGACTTTTTGTGGCATGCATGGCTCGCATCACACAGCTAAAACCTTAATGTAAGTTTAAAAAAAAGGAAAAAATGAAAGTTGTTATTACAATTAAACTTATAATTGCAATAACAACTTCAAAGATGGTCATTTCCTTAGATTAATGACTGGCTGTAAGGTGGTGGTCATCAGCTGTGATTCGGACCACCCATCCCCCACCGGTCATTAATCCCTAGGAAATTACCAGCTTCTGTCAATATTGCTTTAATTTCATTAGAAGGAAAGAAAACATTAATTTATCAAGTTACATCTCCCACTTACTCAGAGGGAATATCATGTCATCACATTTTATTCAAATTACTTGTTGAGTCTGAGTTTGATGGTTGCTACAGTACCAGCTGATACCACTTGCCGTGGAAGTCTATTCCAAGTGTGCATCACGTGTTCTTTCACTGTTAAGTACTGTGGTTCTTCCCAATGTTTATTTTGGATTTTCCTCCTTGCAATGGCATTGTGTAGCCCCTTTTTTATCATTATGTATCCTGAAGAGCTGTGTTTGGTCAAATGGGATATATCCCATTCAGATAGCTGAAGACTTTGATCATGATCCCACTGGTTCTTCCCTTTTTTCAGTGAAAAACAGCTTCTGTTTTGTAAGCCTGTCCTTGTAGCCTATGTTTTCCAATTCTTCAACTAGCTTGGTTGCTCTGCTCTGTACATTCTCAGTCATGTCAGTACCTTTCCTAGGGTATGGATATTAGAACTGGGCACTATTTTAAAGGTGGGGTCTGACCAAGGATCTGCCTAAGGGCATCATAACATCTCCAGACCTGCTTGCAAAGTTCCTCTTGATGCTTGCCATGATTTTGTTTGCCTTGCTAGCCGCATCTTTTTTCAACTTGGTTTCAGTACTCTCTATGTTGTTTGGGTAGTATTTTGTCTTCACGTTCATCTTATTAGATGATCACATCACATATCTCAACATTGAAGTTCATCTGAAATAACTCTACCCACTTCCCAAGCCTGCCCAGGTCCATCTGCATTTCATCAGTCCTTTGCTGCAATAGGTTTGTAGGTTTCATGTATCGACCATTATAATCAATATTGCCCTTTATTTGCTCACCTCTTCCACAAAGGGTGCAGCCTACTACCCTATTTCTTAAACAATGTTCATCCAGCTTATACTAAATTTCCCCATGCTCCTACAGCCTATAACTCTGATTGGCAAGCTGTTTCAGAGGACTACTTTCTCTGTGAACCACATGTCCTTTTTGGTTCAATTCAGTTCGCTTTTAGCTGGAGTCCATGCTGTCTTATGTCTCTCTGAGCATCCCTCATTTAGAACCCCAGACAAGCTTACAACTCCTCACTGTCAAAAGCCCTGAAAACTAGGCACATATATTCTCTGAATCTTTGATATTCTACGGTATACAGTCCAAGATTCCTCAGCCTTTCTGCATACTCCAGATCTTGTCAATCTGCCACCAGTTTTGTAGCTCTTCACTGCACCCCCTCCAGTAGCTCGATCTACATTCTGTTATAAGGTGCCCAGAACTGCAAATTACAACTATTCTTCCCATATTGGTGTCATCAGCAACTTTAAAATTGTGTCTGCTGGTGCCCATCTCCAGGTCACATTTAAATATATTGAACAATACAGGTCTTAGGATGGACTCTAGTAATAGCGGTAGTAATATAACATTTTATTTTTAAACAGGAAATACATATGCAAGCCGATGCCTATTTTCAGATGTATCCCTGAATTACACATACAGGTTCCATCCACATATACCATATTAATACCAAACATGCCTCTAAATATCCTTAATTATGAGAGGGAATCCTTATTTAAGTCTCAAACTTGCTCTGTCCCTCATCCATCCTTCATGAAAAGGTGTAAATCAAACTATAAGGCAGATATTTAAAATAATCTACAATGCTAAATCAAAATAAACTTTTTATAAGTGAACAATGGTTTGCATAGTGTTCTGAACTTACATCTCTGTGTTTGAAGATCTACCTCATTAGGGGTCAGTGTCCATATTGACCCTCATTTTGAAGGTCTGTGTCCCTCATTTCAGTGACAAAAGTTGAGAGGTATGATAACAAATGCCAACTTAGAAAAAATAATTAAAAACAATAACAAATATGTTTTGTGTTATTTTTTACACTTTTTTGAAACAGACCAAATGCATTTGTGATTCTAGTAGCAATCCTGAAACTGTTCCAAAGTCTTGAGAAACAAGAACAAATACCCATTTCACTAAGTATACTTAAAGTTGTCTGGCCCTTTAATCTACTCAATTCCAGGTGCCCAGGTTACATAATTTGCAGAATTGTATTGGTCAACGATCAAATACTTGGATAGTGGATGATTTCCATCAGCATGCATTATTCTAAATACCATATTTAACCATTTGATTTTGCATCTGTTACTTAATGGGCTTCTATTCAAGCCACTGTACAGTTCATGATGAGGCATGTTAAATTTAGCATTCAAAATAAAATAAGCCAATTTGTTATAGATTTTATCCAGTCACTCTGAATCTGGTTTCTTTGTGTGTATACAGGTACAGCTGCTATATTCCAAAATTGGTAACATCAGACCGGTCACAATTAAATTTTTGCCTCCTTAGTTAGGACCCATGGGTACACATCAAGTGAGTGCTACCTGAATAGCACCACACTGTACGGCACTAGTCTGGTAAATGCTGACATGGACAGCGAGGGGGAATTTAGCGTTGCTGTAAGCATTCCCCTGATCAGCTGTCCATAGTGCTGACAATAGACAAGAGCACCAGGAGCCACAAGGCTGGCCAAGCTCCTCCCGTGGTGTGGAGGGCTGGGGCATCGAGCAGCTAGGCCAGGGCCATTGGAAACCAGGGTTCTAATCCTGGTCTCAAAAACATTTAGTGTACTGGGACTTACACTCTGTTATGTGGGGCTGTGGACACAGTGTTCCACTGCCCCATGACTTTAACTTTCCTGATATCCACTCCACCGGCGTTAGAATCCTTTACTCTGGGGGTGCGGGGAAAGAAAAATCAGTGCCATTTTGCGCGTGATCCAAGTCGATGCTATTTTTTGTCGACACTCTTTGGACCCAGTGCCAGCTCCATGATATACTGTACATCTCAAGGTCTCCAGGATCCCTCTGATCACTTGTGTCTAAGCTGATAGCTTAGTATTTATTATGACCCTTTCTTTACTAACCTGCAACCAGTTTCTAAGTCGTTTCATTACAGCCCCACTAAAACTAAGGTTCTGTCATATTTCTGAATTAACTTCCTGTGTTGTACAGTATCAAATGCTTACTGAAGTCCAGATGCTGTACACAACACTCATGGGCATTACCACATCTTGTTTCTTGATGATATTTTCAAAAAATTGCAATGATGTTTGTTTGGAATGATTTCCCCTTGTATAATTCATACTGTGCTGTTGCATGCAAGCTTTTGTTGTAAGTGATCAACAATTATATTTATATTGAAAAACGGAGGAATTAATAATCATTCAGCCTAAACATATGTCCAATGGTGACCTTTCAGATATCAATAATACATCAATAAGTTGCCACATACAGAAGAATACAGCACATATTTGCGCATATGGAATTCTCAAAAACATATTTCTAACAGCCTATTAAAAGATGTCAATAATATCAAACATACATTATAGCCATTCAAGTAACATTGCCAAAGCAGTGTGTACAATTAGTTACTGCTACCTTTTAAAACCATTATTTCAGTGCCCCAAATGCTGCTTGCCTCATTTGCCGCTTTATAGTAGGACATTCCATGTCCAGGTCTATCATCCAACAAAGCCTGCCCCCCAACCTCGAGCTTCTAACTCTGTCTCAAACTCTAAATCCTTATATGTCCTCAACTCAGGCCTCATCAGCTGAACACACAGGAATTTCTTAATATGTAACAGAACTTCTGCAGCAACACATTTTAGCATAAATTGTATCAGGTGTCCCCTCAACATATTCTCTAGAGGCAGTTATACCAGTTTATTTAGAAGGTCACAACACTGGTACCCCTGGGAGCATGTAAAATATTTCATGCTAACCCAAAGTAGAGTGTGTCCAGCCTTCTCAAGCGCACTGCCATGGCACGGCCATAAACAGTCTCTATAATTTAATATGGGAAAATTATGGAGATCACAAGCTTCACTCTAGCATTGGATGTCACATTGGGTTTCTGCCTGTGGTGAAATTCAATGTTTGTGCCCAACTATTTATCAAATGGTTTACACAATATTTCCATTTTAACTGGGAATCAAACCAGACTCCCAGCTACTTACTGTTTGGCACTATTCTTTATCTTATGATTGTCTCAAGCACCTTCCCTGATACTGACATTAAGCTGCCTGGCCTATAGTTCCCTGTTTCTGTCCTGAAACCATATTTGAATATTAGCACCACATGTCACACTTCAGTCATCAGGTACTTATGCATTCTTGATTGATTTATTAAATACAATAGCCAATGGTATGGATTGTTCCTTAACTAGCTCCTTTAAGATTTTGGAGTGCATTTCATCAGGCAACAAATACAAAGAAAAATGGAACAAGAGCTCCCTCATGGTATACCCCCAACAGTGACACCAACACAGCGACCTCGTCACTGTCGACAAAATTGACAGTTCATTCACAGGTCACTGTGTTGGTGCACCTGAGACAGGGGCACACTGTCTTCGGTCCTACACCCCTCCCGAAGATTATAATTAGTACGGGGCATGCAGGAGGTGGAGCCCCAGCATGGGGTTCAGAGCAAAGCCCCAATAGAAAAACAGACCGGGAGAAAATCAGGATTTATGTCAACCATGACTTGCGGTTGACATATATCCTGTCCCTGTGATGCTGGTCGATGAAAGTCTTGTCAAACTAGCATTCATGAGCCCTCACTCATCATGGGATATTGCAACTCACTTTTGTATATTTCATAGTTTGTCACCAGTAACTTGTAATCTGATGTTGAATATGCACACCACTTTACTTTTCTGATGTATTTAATGTTTTGTGTCATTTGTGTAGTAGTTACTCACTCCCATAGAAACATAGGGCAGGATTCACAAAAGCCAAAAATCCGCTGCTGGGAAAAAGGCCTGCAGCACTGTGCAAATGCAGTTGCATGATATTCATAAAGAAATTTTTGAGCAGGTGCGGAATTCCGTAAAATCCCGCAGCTGCGGAAATTGAGCAAGTGCTGAAAATCACAACTGCGGACCGCAGCTGCAGAAATAGCTTAGGAGGCACAGCAACAGTGAACTTAATTAGCTGGAGCAGCAGACTTTAACATTGTTGACATAGCATGAAGCTGAAAGCACCCACAAAGATACCAGCAACCAGTCCCTCAACTGGGACCACTGCAGCACCACAGGTACCAGCAATACCATGGCACCACAGTGGCTGACTGCCACTGCTGATCCTCCCTCCCTGGGGTGTTCCTGTTGCCTGCAGGGGTAGCATTCACTGCAGGCTGGTTAGGCTCTACTGCCTGTGGGTCTCTGTCATGGACTGCACTGGGTCTGGTAGTTGTTGCTTGTTGCCATATCATGGCAATGTGTGCTGTTGTTGTTGTAACATCAGCCACTGCTATACTCACTGGGATGCTATTACCTGTGCCTCACCTCCACCTTAATTGATTTCAATTGTTGGGGCACTACTGCAGTCTGCTGAGGGAGAGTTACACCTCGTTCCACTGTGTGTAACATTTTTTCCACAACTGAGGAAAAAAACTGGTTGTGAATAGCCTTTCAGGGGATGTGCCTTACTTATCTCACACCTTTTTGTCCTCAGGGACTTCTGCAGCTGCACTTTTTTCCACATTCTGTAGTGTTTTTTTCTGCAGCTGCGGAGGTTTTGTGAATAGCACTCAGTGCAAATTCCCTTTGTTTCCATAGCTTCGGCAGTTTGGGGGACTTAGGAAGGTTTTGCACCTTCAGAGCTTTTGAATCCAGCTCATAGAATTTAACAGCAAATAAGGACTGCTTGGTCCACCCAGTCTGCCCATTTTCCCAACTTCATCATTACCACAGACTGTACTTTAGATACAGCTCTTTCTCCCTCCCCCATCTTTTCCACTATGATTCCCATGTGCCTATCAGATGCATTTATGAACCCAACCACTGTTTTCACCCTCAACACCTCCACTGGCAGACAGTTCCAGGAATCTCACCATTCTTTCTGTGAGGAAGTACTGCCTTATGTCTCTCCTGAATCTACCCTCTTCCAGCTTCATAGCATGCACCCTCATTCTTGAGCACCTTTCTTCTGAAAACTACTTCCCTCCTGTATCTTTCTTAGCCCCATGAGATATTTAAAGGTCTCTATCATATTCCCCTTCCTCTCCTCCACGGTGTACATATTGAGGTCCTTTAGTCTCTCCTTGAAGGGCTTTTGATGCAGACCCTTTACCATTTTAGTTTCCCTTCTCTGGACCAACACAGTATTCTAGATGGGGTCTTACCAGCAATCTATACAGAGGCAGCACTACTTCCCTCTTACTGCTGGTGATTCCCCTTACTATGCACCCTAGCATCCCACTAACCTTCTCAACTGCCTTGCCATATCACCTGGCCACCATTAAGTCATCCAATATGATTACCCCCAGGTCTCTTTCATGCTTAGTAGGCATTAAACCACTCCACCCATTTTGTACTCCGCCACTGGGTTTCCGCACCCTAAGTGTATGATTTCACACTGTTTCCCATTGAAACCCATCTGCCATACATTTGGCATAGGGTTCATTACTAAACTCTACTGCAGCTCTGTATGGGGGATCTGCATAAGTTAGAATTCATTATCAGAGTGATACACAGACAAGCACTGGTGAATTCCTTAATGATTGGTTATATGCTGTGTATTATTTCTTTGTTGTTTCTCTGTTTAAAGTTTGTGATTTAGTTGAAAGCTGAGGATAATATTGCACCAAACAGCTAACTGTCTTTGTGATTCTTCCTAACTGCAGGATATGCATTACCATAGCAAAGTATCTCCACCTAGAAACCCTATGTCCAACCATATGGACCAACAGCACTGTAAATTCAGCACCTTCACCTCCCACACTGTACTATTGGTAAGCACTAAGTTTAAGGTGGCTGACTCTCTATTAGGCTCTTCCAGTCTCTGTATTAAGAATGCAGCCTGAAAGACTTCTCAGCTGTTTGGCTTCTTAAACTTTTGCCATTGGGATCATCTAGTCCATGTCTGGCATGCTGTAGTCCCCAGTATCAACACCTCTCCTACTTCTGCTGTCTTTTTGATCTCCTCCCCATCCCATCTGCTTTGTCGTTTTGAGATGGTGGCCTATAAGCCACCTCTATTCCTATATTTTGTCCCACTTACACAACTACCAGCACCCATATTGTTTCTGTGTGTTCACACTCCCCCATATCCTCCATCTCTGAATCTTTTGCATGTTCCTTTACATTTAATGCCACCACTCCCCCCTCTTTCCTTTTCTGTCCTTCCTGAACACAGAATATCCTGGCATTGTCATGCCCCAGTCATGGTACTGAGTTCTCCCTCTTTCCATAATTGCCACCAGGTACAGGCTTGTCTCAGTCATCACTATCTCCAGATCACTGATCTTATTTCCCAAGCTCTTGGCATTTATGCATGTGGCTCGCCAGATCAACTGTTTTTTGCCACCAAATTATGCCAAACTATACTCTTGTCCCTCTGATCTCCTATCCATTCTCTCTTCTATCTCCCTTCTACCACTTCCTATCTGGTTACCCCCAGTCTTCTATTCCATAGCTTTTCCCAACCTTCCCCTTAGTCTCCTCCCTTTGTTTTATGTTTCTCCATCACTGTTCTCTAACACTGGGGGGGGAGATCATCATGGCCCCTCTGAACTGAGCAAGTATATTTCTGTACTCCTAATCTGCTACCCCTGCTTGTATACAGGGCCCTTAATGTGCTCTTTAAACGTGCCACTTAGTCCCTGGTGCCCTCCTCAGAGGTGTGAAAGCCATCCCAGGATCAAGTGTGGGAGCTGCAGGACTGTACTTTTTTGGTTAGTACTGTGTAGGTATAGTTGGTAATATAACTTATGGGTATTTTTAGGTATCTTTGGTGAATATTGTCTTGTGTCTTGTGCAGGTATAGTGGGTACGGGGCTAGGCTGGTGCAATTAGTATAGACAGTACTGTATTATCTTTTGTCTCATTAATAGGTAGTGCTAGCCATGGGTAGGATTATGAGATGCAGTGGTTGTGGGACAGCAGTATGGATGAACATACTGTGGAGGCTGGGAGGGTGTCCAATCTGCCACAGGCTGAGAAGGTTTGAGGATGAGGTGTGGTGGCTTGGTAGGAGCTCTAGAGGATGAGGGGAGGGGGGATTCTAGGACAGGTGGGCCTTCACCAGGGAGTAGCATGAGGACACCACATGGGAGGAACAATGGGTCAAGGGAAGGGATGGGGGAGGGGGGAGAGAGATTGGACAGGAGGCCTAATGATGGAGGGTGGACTCGAGTCGGGCCTAGCACCAGACAGGGGACTCAAGTCAGGAGGGAGGAGCCAACGCATAGCAGAACAGAGGGGGTAGGAAATAGGTTTGCTGTACTGACAACACTGGTGGGGGGAAGAAGGAGGGAGGGCTCCAGGAGGGGGCAGGAGAGGATACAAGAGGAGATTGCACAAGGGACGGTACTTGGAAGGAGGAGGGGAAATGGGGAACTAATGGTGGAGGGGGCGAGAGGGTCATTGCAGAAGTGGGGGGAGCTCAGGGCAGATGGGGAGGTGGAGGATAGCAAGCGATCAGTGAAGAGGGAAGGGATAGGTCAGGGGTAGAGGGGGGAACTGCTGGAGTGAATGGTAGAGCTTCTAATATGGGGGACTCTAGAAATGGGAACCTGGGTAGAAGAGTGGGGACGAGAGTGAGAAATGAAGAAGGGGGTGTATTGGTACTGGGGACTCCATACTTAAGGAGATCAGATGGGACAGCAAGGGGGAACGGCATAGTCGCATATGGGTGGAGTCCATACTGGGGTTAATGACAGACAGAGTGGTGCAGTCAATTCTAAAGTGCACAAGGAGAGGTAGGAGGAAACTGCATATAGTAGTACATGGGGACAAATGACCTAGTGGGGAGAAGGTAGAGGTAGTGAGGGAGAGGTTTGAGGGTGTGGGAAGGCTGTGTGAGGTGATATGGGAGTCGGTGGCCTTCTCAGAGGTGCTCCCAGTACCCTATGCGAATACGGCGAGGAAAGGGATGATTGGGGAGTTCAACACATGGTTGAGGGAGTGGTGTCAATCCAAGAGGTATGGGGTAGTGGGTGGATGGGGCAGGACCTGGGACAATAACGATTTATATGCAAGGGATAGGCTGCACTTCAGTAGGGAGGGGAAGGGGGTATTAAAGCAGAAGTTAGAGGGGTATATGGTGACAAAGGTGGATTTAAACTAGGTTGGGGGGTGGCGAGTGGACAGTTGGTAGACAGGGATCCCAAAGAGAGGAGCCAAACAAGCTTACCCCTCAAGCTAGCAGGGAAGGATTCAGGGAAGTTGCACGGGGGGGTGGAATAGGAGGGAGGAGAAGCAAGGAGAGAAAGAGAAGGGGACAAGATGGAGGGTGGTCTCACTGCATGTGAGAAACTTAGGTTACAAATCAGCTGAGTTGCAGGTGCTCTTGGCAGTGGGGATGGTGGATATTGCAGCCATCATGGAAACGTGAGCCACCAAGTACCAGGACTGGGATATGATGATCCTGGGTATAGGATATTCAGGAAGGAGAAGGTGGAGGTGGGGACGTGGCAATCTATGTGTGTGAGAGGGGATAAGGTGAGTTAGGGAAGAGGGGGAGGAAGGCAGGACAGAGGCCCTATGGATGCAGTTCCAGGACTCAAAGAAAAGGACACTGATGATGGGGGTAGTGTACAGACTACCAGAACAAGTGGAGGACCTGGACAGAGAGTTAGCTGATCAGATTAGAAGGGTCTGTAGGAAGGGGAACACAGTGGTGGTGGGGGACTTCAATCTACCGGCAGTGGATTGGAGTACCCCAACCACCACGAGTGCAAGGGAACAAGTCATATTAGATGCAGTTCTGGACAGCTTCCTGGTACAGTTGGGCCATGAAAAGACTAGTGAAGGAAAACCTCTGGACCTGGTATTATCAAATGGAGAGGCTGTAAGGGATCTGGAGGTGGAGGACCCTCTGGCTGGGAGTGATCACCACATGGTGTGGTTAATGCTCAATATGGGAAGGGGAAAAAGGGAATATGGGAACCTGGGTGATTGATTTCAAGGGGCGGACTTTAAAATGATGGGGAGATTGTGGATAGGCATCTGGCAAGTATTCAGCTTAACATGGATGCTTGTCAAAAGCGGGAGATTATTAAAACTGGGCTAGTGGAGGCTACTGGGACATGTGCAAAGACATGTAACAAGAAGGGCAGGACAAAGACGCCCAGTTGGTTAACCCAGGAGGTGCTATAGGGGGTGAGGGCCAAGAGAAAAGCATTTCAGAGACTCAAGAAATCAGGAGGGGAGGGAGACAAGGAAAAGTATACAAAGAGGTCCAGGGAGGTAAGCAGGCTGGTCAGACCAGTCAAGACTTTGAGAGAGCTGAGGCTGGCACAAGATACCAAGGATGGTGAAAAGGACTTCTTCAGATACGTTAGGGAGAGATGGAAGAACAAGGACCAGATAGTGAGGATTAAGAAGAATAGGTGGTGGTAGAGCTGGTGGATCAGGCAGAGGCACTAAATGAGTACTTCTGTTCTGTGTTCACAAAGGAGAAAGGGGGCAGATACCTCAGGGGAGGAGAGGGGCAGTCAGGGAAGTGGAGGAGGTGACTGATACAGTGATTATGGAGGCCAGGGTTCTGGAGGGTTAAGGGCACTGAGGGTGGACCAGGCACTGGGTCTGGACAGCATTCCCTAGGGTGCTGAAAGAACTGGCGACAATCCTGGTGGGATCACTGACTGACCTGGTTAGTACCTCCTGGACACAGAATGTGTCCAGAAGACTGGAGGATGGCCCATGTGGTGCCCATTCACAAAAGTGGTCCTAAGGATGAGCTGATGAACTACAGACCAGTGAGTCTCACATCAATTGTGGGAAAGCTCATGGAGACATTCCTGAAGGAGAGGCTGGTGGCGTTTTGGAGGACAATGGACTTCAGGATGTTCAGCAACATGGGTTTGTCTCGAAGATCATGCCAGACAAACCTAGTTGAGTACTACGACTGGTGATCAGGGAACTGGACAAGGGCCATTCAGTGGATGTCCTGTATTTGGATTTCAGCAAGGTCTTTGATTTGGTGCTGCATGGAAGGCTGGGGGAGCTGGAGGATACCAGGGTAGGAACAAAATGGTCAAATGGATCACCAGTTGGCTGAAGGAAAGGCAGCAGAGGGTGGTAGTGGGTGAGGAGCACTCATCACCAAGGGATGTAATGAGTGGAGTGCCACGAGGGTCAGTACTGGGACGGTGCTGTTTGAGATACTAATTGCAGACTTCTCACACGGAATCTGAGGTAAGATCTGTCTGTTTGCAGACTATACTAAATGGAAGCTGTGGTAGATGGGTAAAAGGGCTGCAGAATGATCTGACTAAAGTATAGGAATGGTCGGAAACATGGCAGCTGGAGTTCAACACCAAGAAGTGCAAAGTACTGCACTTTGAAACTAGGAGCCAGAGGAGGAGCTATCAGCTCAGAGGGGCTCAGTTGGAAAGCACCAGGGAGGAGAAAGATCTTGGGGTGATTACAACGGGGAATATGAACAACTAAGCACAGTGAAGGAAGGAGGCAGCAAAAGTTAACAAGATGCTGAGGTATATAGCAAGAGGTATCGCTTCCAGGAATAGGGAGGTGATCCTTCCCCTGTATAGGTCACTGGTCAGACCACACCTGGAATACTGTGTGCAGTACTGGCACCCATTCCTGAAGAAAGACATCAGATTATTAGAAGGGATACAGCGCAGGGTGACAAAGATGATCCAGGGTCTGGAGGGTATGTCCTACGAGGATAGGCTAGGTGAGCTGAACATGTATTCACTGGAGGAGAGGAGGAATGGGGAATATGATTGAAACTTTTAAATACTTAAAGGGGATTAACAAAACTGACACAGAGAGGATCTTCCAGATTAGAAGCGGGAGGGACAAAAGAGGGCATAAATTGAGATAGGTGGGGGGAAGATACAGGAGGAAAATCAGGAGACACTTTTTCACTGAACGGGTGGTGGATAAGTGGAATGCCCTGCCTGAGGAAGTGGTAGTCTGTGAATGCGGTGAGGGAGTTTAAGAGGGTGGGACAGAGGAGGGAGGGGTAATTAGGAGGAGCGGCAAGGAGGGTGGGGCAGCTGCACGTTGAGGGGCTAGCTGCACAATTGAGCAGACTCGATAGACCGTTAGGCCTGTTTCAGCTGGCATTTTCGTATGTTTGTAAGTGGCAGTAGGCTGAACTGGATAATACTCATTTCCTCTTCTTCAAAATCAGAGTTTGTTTCTTCAAATAACTGAACAGCAGCAGTCTGCTAGCTTGCTCAGAAGGCGTTGCTGCTGTGTTCACGCTGCACAGAATTTTGTTTTAGCCCTTAGTCTCATCGCACTTTTACACATTACTGCTCAGTGGGGGATTGTTTCGGAGCTGTTTTTGAGCTGATTCCAAGCTGTTTTGAGCCATTTTTAGCCTTTTTTTAAGTTTGTTGATCGTGCAGATCGCGTAGCTTCAAGCTGCTGTGCAGGTCAACTAGTGCCTTGTTTTATTCAGGAAAGCCCCATCATGGTTCCTCCTCTGTCTATGCAGTAGGTTTGTGGGACATCTTTCCTCCAAGAGCAAAGAGAGTGAGAGGGGAGAGAGGATTTGCATGTGGCTGGTAAAACGTTGATAAAAGTTCACGAGAAGAAAGATATATCCATCGTATAGAAGAACAAAACCAGAGACTTGAACTTCATTCTCAGTCTTAATTTGGACTTTATCTGGACTATATTTTGGACTTTTTTGGTTTTATGGATATCTTTGTGTACTCCTAAATCCTGCCACCTTTATTTATTTAGTTTTTGTTGACCGGGTAAGCGCACTAGCAAAAAAATGACTGTTTTCAGGCAAGACCGGGGAGAGTACAAGGGATTACATACAAGAAACATTTCAGAAGTGCATTACAATAATACATACAGCTTAGTTTATAACCATTTAAACAAGGATACAACAGCAGAGCAGTAACAGAAACAACAGCAAGCTGTACATGCAAACAATAACATAAGCATATACAACATAGTATAGGAGAAAAAGAACCTCTGTGCGCAAACACTGAGGCAAGGGTTACCCCAAAGGGCATTTGGCTGGGAAGCCAAGTTTCAAGAAAATACAAAATCACACATGCCCACACAATGCAAAGCATCATGGGCTGCATATGCAAATCACCACAGAATGTTATGCTGGTACAACTTTAAGCAGAATTGCATGGTGCCGAAAGGCCTCTCACACAGTTTGCAAAGGGTGCTAACAGAAGACATAGACACGTGTTTCGTCCTACCAGGACTCATCAGTATGCCTCATCTGTTTGACACCCCAGTGGAATGGACCTGCTACCCTAAGACAGTGGGTCTTGGATATGTTGTGGTGAACCCATTAAAATAAAAAACTATTTAAAAGACAAAGAACCTCTGTGCGCAAACACTGAGGCAAGTGTTACCCCAAAGGGCATTTGGCTGGGAAGCCAAGTTTCAAGAAAATACAAAATCACACATGCCCACACAATGCAAAGCATCATGGGCTGCATATGCAAATCACCACAGAATGTTATGCTGGTCCAACTTTAAGCAGAATTGCATTGGTGCCGAAAGGCCTCTCACACAGTTGCAAAGGGTGCTAACAGAAGACATAGACACGGTGTTTCCCACCAGGGCTCATCAGTATGCCTCGCCTGTTTGACACCCCAGTGGAATGGACCAGCTACCCTAAGACAGTGGGTCTTGGATATGTTGTGGTGAACCCATTAAAATAAAAAACTATTTAAAAGACAAAGAACCTCTGTGCGCAAACACTGAGGCAAGGGTTACCCCAAAGGGCATTTGACTGGGAAGCCAAGTTTCAAGAAAATACAAAATCACACATGCCCACACAATGCAAAGCATCATGGGCTGCATATGCAAATCACCACAGACTGTTATGCTGGTCCAACTTTAAGCAGAATTACATGGTGCCAAAAGGTATAGTATAGGAGATACAGTCAATAAACAAATATTAGAATGGGTCACAGCACCAGCCTTAATTGGAGAGAAGAGTGAAGAGAGGTTGTTGTCATCCTATTCCAGACTTTTCCAGATTTTTCTTTCCAGTTGAGAGAATATGGCTGTCAGGACTATACCAGACTGTTAAATATCTGTCTCGAGAGAAAAAGAAAGGGAATGACTATTTAATAATTTAATAATATTCAGTAGCGTTGTTTCCTTTTTTTCCTTCCTGTGCCTTGTGCTTTGTGTTTTTTCTGTGCTTTTCGGGGCTGTTAGGATTTGACTGTAACAGATGATAAAAGGTTCTGATAAAATGAAGAAGGAGCCTAGAACATATAGTAAGAAGTGCCCCAAAAAGGGGAGTGGTAAAGAAAATAAAGCAGAGGAGGGAAGGGACTTGGAAGTGTCAAACAAGAAAATTACCCAGTATTTGCAATCACCAACTAATCAAATAGAGTTAAGAGGTAATAAAAAGTAATAAAAAAAATATTTGGTCCTAAAACTGACATTGTCCCTTGGGTCTCAGTCTTTAGAGTCACAGTCCACTATACACCCACTTCTAAAAGAATTAGGAGTTAGAAAAGCCTCTGATAAACATATGAAGTGGTTACAGATAGGTGGGAGAGAAAACCAATAGGAGATTGTTAGAAATAAAAGCAGATAATCCTAATAGGAACAAATCAAATGAAATGGGTTCTGAATTCCATTTATCTGATCTCGTTGAAGATGTGCCTAATTTAGAGGTAGATGAGAATCAGGTTCTGGAGTTACATCAAACCATTCAAACTGATTGCCCCTTAGGGGTAGATAACAATGAGAGAACAGTTTCTGAAACCAGTTCTGTAAAACCAGTTCCAACAGGTGGGGAGACCATTAGAAGTATTAGCAGCATTAATTTACCAGAATTACAAATTACAAAAAATGGATCTTTTCTCAAAGAATTAGAATCTTTTTTGTCTCCATTTATACAGTGTTGTAATTTAGAGGCAAGAACTTCAGGTTCAGATAATTTGAAGAAGTCGCCACCTCTGTGTGGAAAAAATGAGTTGGGTCATATACAGACGAACCTCAAAGAGGGGAGGTTACACCGCAAAAAGAGGATTAGTGGGATACTGATAATTTAATACTCAGAATTAATGAGTTAAAGAAAGAAATCTGCTATGGGGATACCCAGCTCTTGGAATTGGTTACTATAGTTAGAGCTTTTGTGGCTTTTTATGCTTCAGAAAAAGAAAATCTCCAAAGTAATAGAAAAGACATGAAGTCACAGGTCCAAACAGACAAACCATCCATAGTGCCAACAGTAGAAAGGGAGACTCTCCAATCAAAGAAAGATAAGGTGCAAACTGATAGGCAGAATAAAATAGGAAATCAAGAAGGGCAAAGTATAACAGCAATTACGGAATCAGTCTCCAAAAAAGAAGTGGAAGAAATAAATCTGTTGATAAAGGAGCTTAAGGAAAGGAAAAATCAATTAGAGAAAATGGGAATGGATTCTGGAAAAGGTGATAATAAATTAGAGAGTGAAAAAAGCAAAAGAGATATCCTAAGTGAAGGAAAAAGAACAAAAAGACCTAACAAAGAAAGGCAAGAGAAAACAAACAGATAGTGTAATTGCAGCAGACTTTGAGGCACAGGAGGAGAAAGTCAAGGATAGTATAGTTAAGAAAAAAAGAGTTCAATTTCAAAATAAAATCAGAAAAGGACCTGGATTATTTCAAGGGAAACAAGATAATCTAGTTGAAACATTAGAGGAGAAAAAGGACCAGTTGATAGCTTCAGGCGATTTATTACCCACTTTGTATATAAAAGGTCTGCCAAAAGTAAAATCGGAAAATAATCATATTTTAAATTGACAACCTATAATCTGTTTAAAGGTCTTTTTAGGTAGTAAATTTAGCTGGCAGGACATCAAGTCAATATACAGATATCAAGCCAGACCATTTCAGGGATGGGTTTGTGTGGTCGTTAATGCTGAATAAAGAAAAAGACTAACTGCTATAAAAGAGAATTTTCTGACATTGGCAAAACCTTACTATTACAATAAGGCCAACCCCAGAAAAATCTCCAGACCCAAATTATTAAAAATCTTCCAAAAGAGTGGTGGAATTGGGAAGTTCAAGCCCTTAAACAGCCTTGGATAACAGTATATATGAAGCCAGGTGAAACTATACATAATTTGGGGGGATAAGGAAGAAATAGTACTGAGAAGGAAGAAAACAATTAGGCAAAAGATAAACAGTAGTATAATTTTGGAGGAAGAGGAGTCCCTGAACTATCTACATTAATGGAAGATGAAGATTCTTAGATTAGTGTTAGTAACAGTTCAACCATAACGTTTGTCTGATGGAAATAATTGTCTGGGTACTAGTGGAAGTCAACGAATAAAATATAATTTCTTAGCTGGACTATAGCTGGCTTAAGAAACAAACTTTTAGATAAAGAATACATGCAATGGTTAAAACAATTTACTATTATACTGCTACAAAAGACATGGATGAAAAGTTTTGATGAGCAAATGATAGAAGGTTATAACACCTGGGTTTCGCCAGCTTACAGGGGGAAAAGTATGGACGGTTTAAAAGGAGGTTTGATTATTCTATTTGATACTAGCATAGAACATAGGGTAGCTGAAGTTGGTTCTTATAATGAATTTTATTTATATATTGTGATTGCAGATGGTAAAAATGTTTGGATTATATTTAATATTTATATTCCTCCTGGTTTGAAGCTGTATGAGTATCAGAAAGTGATTAAAATGATAGGGGACAGCTTGGAGTCTACAAAGTTCAGATTCCCAGGGAGAAAATTATTATTAGCAGGTGATTTTAATGCTTGTATTGGTAATCTCTTAGAAGAACAAACAATAGATTGGAGCCTAGATAATGTTTTTAACATTCCAATAAGACATTCAAAAGATGAGTTATTAACAAATAATGGTAAAACTATTTTACTGTTTTTCGATAAGTTCAGTCTAAGAGTCTTGAATGGGCATACAAGAGGTGACTGGGTGGGCAACTATACTTTTCCCAAAGAAGAAAGGGGGTGCTGTGCTGGATCTGTGTGTACTAGAGCCAAGTGAATATAACACAGTTGAAAAATTTGAGGTCTTAAAAATATGGGACTGCGACCATTTCCCAGTAATGTGCACAATGTATACTGCATTTAATATTAACAAAATAAATAAGGAGGCCGGTCACATTGCAGACCAACACATGTGTATTAAATTCAGGAAAAACATTAAATGGAATGAGTATACAAAAGTAGTGGTGGATGAGATAATTGAGAAAGAAGAAATACAGTATACAACATTTGGTATTTTAGGAAAAGATCAGGAAAATGGGGAGAATGTGATAAAAAATGTGATGCTGTGCTCAAAACTTTTGTGGATGAACTAAACTCCCATGAGAGACCTAAAAGAAGCAAAGTGATTGAAGCAGATAAGCCGTGGTTTGATGTAGAGTGTTACAGGTTTAGAAAAGAAATTAAGAAAGTTGGGAACATTAGATCCAGAATGCCATCTGGTACAGTGTTGGGGGGCACTAAAAAAAAAACTAAGAAGTAAATATAGAAAGTTACTGGATTTCAAAAAGAGAAATTATAGAAGGAAATTATGGGAAGAGTTCCAAGATTGTATTCTAAGGAATGATTCCAAGACCTTCTGGACCATAGTAATTAGTGGTTGTAATGTGAGCGATGTTGGTACAACATGATTGGTTTAATCAGTGCTGACAAATGGATAGACCATTTTAGTAAAATATATAAAAACACAAATGAAAGTAGGACAACCCTCAAATAGTTTTTGCAATGGTGTTTCTTCATTAGGGAAAATCCATTGGGATTTACAGTAAAGAAAGTAGAGTCAGCAATTTTAGCTCAGAAAGAAATAAGACAGCAGGAATGGATGGTCTCCCTGCAGAGATTTTTACATAATCCAGAATTTTGGAAAAATACTTACTCCTGCAGTATAGTATTCTGTACCCATTTAGTGTTACCATATATGGCTGGAATAAAGGAATCATTGTTCCATTATACAAAGGGGAGATAAACATGACCCAAAAACTATAGGCCCATTACTTTACTACCTGTTGTGCAGAAGGTGTTTTCTAAATTATTTTTTCTCTTAGTACTTTTCCCTTAGGCAACCAGTCAGCCTTGTCTTCACGTCCTGGCAACCTCCCTGTTCTCCGGCAGCCATCCCGAGGATCTTTCTGGGCTCCAATTTGGGTCCTGCAGCTCCATCCCTGTGGCTTGCCCCACGGCGGAGGTAGAGAGCTCCCTTGCTCATCCACCAGGATCAGATCCAATGCCACAGGGCTCCCTCGGAACCAAAAGCATCCCCATAGAGATGACCATCATGCTGCCACATGACTGATGCCAATTTTCCTATTCAGCATTTGCCCCGGCGTGTGTGGCGTGCAATGATGCTAAGGGACAGGAGTGCATGCGCTTCTGTATGCACTCCCTCCCGATGTCTGCCCCAGCATGTCATCCCATACTGCCTGTGCACTGTGTCACCTCAGCCTCTGTAAGGGGCCGCTGGTGCGCACTGCGGCTGCACCCCTCCCTGGAGAAGGGAGCAGTCCAGCGGACGCATGATCCCTCTCCTCCCCGATGACCCCGACAACTCGGTCCGCTCCTGAACTTGGAGTCGCGACGTGGTGCAAGGTGTGGTGTCTGGTGCCTCAACCCTCAGCACCACTGGGCGACTTTCTAGATTCATTTTAACAAGACTACAGATGTGGGTAGATGATAATAAATTACTATCAAAATTCCAGTGTGGATTTAAACCAGGGTTTAGTACTTTGGATCTACTGTTTTCCTTGAACTTTTTGGTGGAAAAGTATATTCACTGTAAAAAAGGCACCCTTTATATAGCTTTTTTGGATATAAGTGTGGCCTTGGACTCAGTGAACAAAGGGAAGTTGTGGGATATATTAGCTAAACTAAAAATTGTCCCTCATGTGTTGCCCATTTTAAAGCTTTTGCACCAGGATACAGCAGCTAAGGTTAGGCATAGGAGAGATGGTGCCTTGTCTAAGCAATTAGCCATAAACAGTGGTGTAAAGCAAGGCTGTTTACTGGCCCCAATTTTGTTTAATCTGTATATAGAAAACTTATTTTCAATATTTCTAAAATTGATACTTTTGCTCAGTTATAAATAAAGAGAAAATTCAAATGTTATTATATGCGGGTGACACAATTATTATTTCTCAGACTCCTCTTGGACTTAGAAGGGGTCTGATTAATGCCCTGGACTCGCTATCTGATTTGGACTTAGAAATGAATATAGATAAATCCGAAATATTAATTCTAGGAAAGGCAAAGATAAAAGAGGAAACTTGGAATATTGATAAGAACTGTTTTGAAGTAGTAAGAGAATTTAAATATCTTGGGATAAAGATTGATTCAAAGTGGTCATGGAACCCACACCTAGCAGAACTTAAAAACAATTCATACAAAACTATGGGCGCAATAAGAAATGTTGCGAACAATTTTGCAAATAACTCTTTTATGGCTTTACAGAACACTTTTGAGGCCAAATTAATGACCCAAATACTCTATGGTAGTGAAATCTGGAGCTTATCTACAGAGAAGTTAAACATAGAATGTGCCCAAAATCAATTTTCAAGAGTAACATTGAATTTGCCATGGGATACACCATTCTCCTTTCTTAGATTAGAATCAGGTATGCTTCCTGTCAATACCAAAATATTGATAAGGGTGGTAAATTACTGGGGCGGGATGATGCAAATGAATGATGATAGACTACCCAAGATGTGTTGGGAAGAATTTACTAACAGTGTTCTTAAAAGGGACTTAAGCAAATGCAGGTTCTATAAATTAAATGAAACACTAAAAATATAGACTATGGAGAGCTTTGGTGTATTCAACATTAGAGAATGTACAATCCTATTTAAACAGTGTTAGGGAAAGAATTAAGGATGTAGCTATGCAAGCAGACTTCAGTAATATCCATGAGTTGGACTCTACAGGTACATACTCAAGAGTTAAACTGAACTGGGGGCAAGAAAAATACTTAGCTCTGTGTGAAAATAGTAGGCATAGAAATATGTTATGTAAAGTAAGGTTAGCCTGCATGGAGAACATTTACTATAATTTAAACAAATGTTATTATAAAATATGAAATGGAGGCTGCTCTTGCCAGAATATTTCAAAACCAGATATTATGCATATTCTATTTGCTTGCAATAACTGGTCTGAACAAAGGGAAAATGTCTTGATTCCTGCTCCAACTGCATATGGTCAAGAATGATGAGTTTTAAAAAGCCATATTTTAAAATGGATACTATAAAATTGATGTACGGATTGGCAAAATTCTTCTTTGGATAGTATTATTGATGTTAGTGAATGTAAACCTCTATTTATTATGTGTAAAATTTTGTATGAAGTGATAAATGTTTTTATGGTATATAAAGCGTAACAAACTGTTGTTTTTATACATATTTTAACTAAATAAACTGAAACTGAAATAACTGAACAGTATTCTCAATGGATACTATAAAATTGATGTACAGATTGGCAAAATTCTTCTTTGGATAATATTATTGATGTTAGTGAATGTAAACCTCTATTTATTATGTGTTAAATTTTGTATGAAGTGATAAATGTTTTTATGGTATATAAAGCGTAACAAACTGTTGTTTTTATACATATTTTAGCTAAATAAACTGAAACTGAAATAACTGAACAGTATTCTCAATAAAACTTCTAGCTACATCAGAATCTTCAAATATCTCCATTTTACTTTGGAAAGTGATTTTCAGCCAAGCTGGGAAAGTAATAAGACTTGAACCACACCTTCCATGAATTCTGAAAAACTGGCAGAAGGGTTTCCTCCTGCGTTGTGTCAATAAACAAAAGTCTGGGTAAAAGTGCAGTCTGGCTCCAGCATACACAATCTGTTTCTTTTGTCTGGCCATCTGTAGCCATTTGTTTCTTTCAATGAGAGATTTAAATGTGAGAATGGTATTATACCTGCCACCTCCTGATTGTACTGTATAGCAGTAGAATTAGTAGCTTCAAATGAACTTTTGCAAGCCTTTAGAAAGTGAACGGAAAACAGATTCCAAATACGGTGGATCAATATTGAATAGTGTAGAAAGACCCTGTTGTACCTCCTTCTTCAACTCACTTGCAGGTACTGCAGCTGGAAACCTATTACTCAGAGATTTTTCAGTAACAGGGTGTTTTCAACATGCTCCTGTCCTGAGGATAGTGAAAGACAGTCAAGGTGGGCTGCATTCACTGCACCCCAAACAGTCAGAGTCCTCACTGACAAAGCTTGAATTTCTTTCTCATTTGTTTCCACTGCCTTCTCTGTCTCCTCCACTCTTGTTTCAATCTGAGCACGAGTAGAAATATCAGAGTGAAGCTGTCCCATTCTTTGGGCTGAAGACCATGCTTTGGCTTGGAAATCTGTGACTATTGCAGAGATGGAGGCGAGAGATGGCTTAGCAGGGATTTTGAATTTTGCTTTCACCTCTAAGTGAACTAATGCTGGGAAGGATTCATTATCTGGTAGGCCCCCGTAGCTCCCTCCCTTCCATGGTTAAGAAAGACACAACACAGTTCTTGGAGAAAAATGGCCGCAGCCATGTTTTATTTTATTTACAAGTTTTAAGATATTAATCATTATTGAATCACCAATTATTTTCCACTTTTATCCCTAGATTAATACCTATGCTATTTATATTGAGCAGCGGGCACTGCAGGGAGGAAGCACATACCCCAGGCCCCCTCCACTGCCACCTGCCGATTTGGGCCGAGGCATCCATCTGCACTAGCAAGATAGGTCATATGGCCAAGGTTCTGGCAGCTGCCCCCCCCCCGGCATCGCCGACCTTGCAGTCTCTGCTGCTGAGGCTGGACCTAGACCCCCCCAAACTGGGTACAGGTCTTGTGATACACCATCTTCACGCTGACCAGGGACCCCAAAACCTTCGGGAGAACTGGCATCGTCCCCTATTTCCCACTACTTTCCTTGTGCACTCCTCCTGCACCGTGCACCCGGCTGTGACATATAGCAATACAAGTTAATACTGTATTCTAGTAACTCTATACTTCTCTGAGCATACTCATGTTAAAATTGTTGTCTACTCTTATTGTTAGACCTGCATATTTGTCAAATTTTGGTGCCTGACACCTATGTCACATAACATCCCTTTTTGGGGGAGGCAAAAAACCTGGGGAAAAAAAACAGTAGGGGAAAACCGGGAAAAGTCTCTCCCCAACCCCTAATGTAGTCACCCCTAAAGGGTCAAAGAGGCCCTACTGAGCCATCCTCACTTCCTGAAATGCCAGGGGACAGGAGGGTGGGTGATCGAGAGAGGAAGAGCAAGAAGGCTGAAACTAGCCCTGCCAGCTTGTTTTATTCCTTTCCTCCCCTGGACCCCCACTCAGAGGGGCTAGCTGTGACCTATCTAGCAATGTCCAGAGGCTGCTGACCACTCCCTGGGCTGGATTTCAGCAGCCTCTGGCCATTTGGTCATGGAGAGGGGGAAGGGGGCCCCTGGACAAAGGGACAGCTGCTTCAATGTTTTGGGCAGCCTATTCATTATCCTGTAGGCCCCCATAGCTCCCACCCTTCCATGATCAAGAAAGACACAACACAGTTCTTGGAGGAAAATGGCCGCAGCCATGTTTTATTTTATTTACAAGTTTTTAGATGTTAATTATTATTGAATCACCAATTATTTTCCACTTGTATCTCTAGGTTAATACCTATCCTATTTATATTGAGCAGCATGTGCTGCAGGGAGGAAGTGCATACCCCAGGCCCCCCACACCACCACCTGTCGGTGCAGGCTGAGGCATCCATCTGCAGTAGCAAGACAGGTCATATGGCCAAGGTTCTGGTGGCTGCCCCCCTCTGGCATCACCGACCTTGCAGTCTCTGCTGATGAGGCTAGACCTAGACCCCCCCTGTGCAGGTACAGGTCTTGTGATCCACCATCCTCATGCTGACCAGGGGCCCCGATACCTTCAGGAGAACTGGCATCATCCCCTATTTCCCACTACTTTCCTCCTGCACTGCCACAGGCGGACCTTGTCTGACCACCCCAAGCCCTCTGCTCAACCCATTCCTCCAATATTGTTTTTACACTGCCCAGGAAACTATCTAAAACCTTGCCCTGCATCCGATCCTCCAGGCCTACCACCAGGCACCGGTAGGTACGGTAACTGTTATCATGTCTCAATACAGTGCCCCCCAAGGACTCCATAAATGCTCCCAGCTCCTTGTTGATGCGTGGACAAGCCCAATTCAGTGCGGCACCTTGCACGCATGAGCCCAATGCTCCCTCATCAACAAGTGCGACCAGATGATAATGATGCCAGGCCACCGACCCTTGATGATCTGCAAGTCATACTTCATTGCCATCATCAGATTCATAATATCTTCCTCAAGGCCTGTAAGAGACAATAAACAGTTACTGTAGGTGTGGTCTCACATAATGCAGGAATGCCTGGGACTTCCAGCGTCCCGAGGCCTGAATCTCAGAATCTGAGAGGCCCCTGCCTCTGGCAGCTGTTGCTGCCCCGATGAGGAACAAATATATCCCATAATCCCCAGCTGGTAGCCCCAGTTCCTGGATAGTCTTTCGTAGGATGAACCAGAACTGGTAAGCCATCACTGCACTTCCATCCCGATGCCTGAAGAAGGCCTCTCCATTCACGGGGCAGCTTATCCTATAATCAGCCAGACTATGGCCTACATTCCACCGCTCCCTGACAGGGGCCTTAATGTCGTACCAGCGGCCTTCCCCCCTCTGTTCCATCTTGGACCTGTGAAGGTGCAGGAATACCCTATTCCCCACTGTCACCATGTCCTTAGACATGAGGCTTGGGGTGCCCCAGTCCTTGGAGGGTTTCATTAGCTCTGAAACCCTGAAGGCCCCACAGAAAGTGACCAGGAACATGGTGCCGAACAAACGGGCCTCATGCTCGTCCCTACAAACCTTGGGGAAAAAAACCCAAATAGCTTCTAACTTCCTTGGTGTAATGAGCCACCCAGCTTCTGGAATGGAGATGACCTTCCTCAGCCAGCCCTCCAATAGCTACAGCACCCTAAAGGCACGCATAGTGTCCACCAAGCCCATGACTTTCATCACCCAAGACAAGCGTGTGAGGTGACGTGCCACCACTCCCAGCAAGAGACCCTCTGCTCTGCCTACTGTGACATAACTGCACAGCTGGTCTACTGGAATGGCCAGACATCATACCACCCCTTGGCCTCCTGTGTAGCTAGGTAGCGTTCGACCCCCCCCCGGCAGTACGCCTCTTTAGTACTGGGTGCAATGGAGTTACCTATGCATTTCCAAGCCTGTCACTCACTACCTCCCACAGGAAGGGAGGCACCTGCTATGGCTCCTTCTCCACTCTTGGCACCAACCTGAAGAATCTGTCCCACTCTGAACGAGATAAGGCATCGGCAATGCCATTGTCAATTCCTGGAACATGTATAGCTTGAAATGTCATGTTAAACAACATACATTTTAAAACAAATATTCATATTAAGTCCCCCACTGGTCCCAAGTGACCCAACTGCCCGTTGATGGTATGTACCACCCCCATGTTATCCGACCTGATCTGAAATGCAGTACTTGGTTATGGAATCTGTGACCCCATATAGACAGTGCCACTACGACTGGGAAGAATTCCAGCAGCGTGATCTGCTTCCCCACCCCAGCCTCCAGCCAGGTGGGATGCCACTGGCCTGTGCACCACTGCCCCTGGAAATAAGCCCCAAACCCCAGACCACCCGCTGCATCCGTGAACAGCTCCAAGGGCTTCCCTTCCCTTGGCACTTGCCACAAGGCTGTCCCGTTGAAGTGGTCTAGGAACAGCTGCCAAACCTGCAAGTCCTCTTGGAACTGCTGTGTGACCCAAATCCTGTGATGGGGTCTGGTGCAGCCAGACCCTCTCCTGGCCAACCATCGCATGAAAGTCCTCCCCACAGGTATGACCTTGTATACGTAGATGAGGTGTCCAACTAACTGTTGTAATTCTTTCAGTGAAACTTTCTTGCTCCCTACTATCCTACACAACAGAGACCAAAGTGTGGCCAGTTTGTCCTGCAGCAGGTGACACAGCCTGTTGATGGAATCAATTTCTATGCCCAGGAAGGTGAGGGAGGTGCCTGCCGGTTCAGATTTTTCCTTCTCTAAAGGGACTTCAAATTCCCCGCCCACATATTTGAAGGCCTTGACTAAATCCCCACACATCATGGACTCTGCTGGGCCCACAAACAAGAAATCATCGAGATAGTGTATTATGCTGTTGGTGCCCGCAGTTCGTGCAGTAACCCAATGCAGGAAGGTGCTGAAACTCTCAAACACAGCACAGGCCAAAGACCATGGGCATGCAGTTCTCCACATAGTACTCATTCCCGAATCTCATGCCCAACAGTACCTTGTCCTCCCGGTGCACCAGCAATAGCCTGAATGTGGACTTAATGTCCACTTTCGCCATCAGAATGCAAGGCCCTGCTGCCTGCAACATGTCCACTGCTTGGTCAAATGACTGATAGTGAACCGATGTGTTCTGTTGGTCGATGTAATCATTCACTGAGTCTCCCACTGGGTGCGACAGGTGATTGATCAGCCAATATTCTCCAAGAACTTTCTTGGGCACTAGTCCAATCAGTGAAACCCGTAGGTTTGGCAGGGGTGGCCTGGAAAAGGGACCATTCACCCACCTGAGCCATCGCTCTTTTTCTAGTTTCTCCCAGACGACGCGAGGCAGGTCTCTGGCTGACTTCAGGTTCTCCACCTCATACTGCCATCAAGGACCGGAGTACGGGATCCTGAAGCCTTCCAAAAACCCTGCCTCTAACAATTGCATGGCTGCTCTGTCCCGTTACTGGTCCAGCCACAGCTTAATCTTTCTTATCTGTACTTGAGTGGGAAGGCCTGCCACTTGGAGGCTTGCCATACCTGCCTCGACCCCCTTTACCTACACCCCTCCCCCCTATGGGAGGAGTACTGTAGAAAGGGGTGCTGGTGGCTGCAGGCCATGCATGCATGCTTGAACTGGCAGCTGGGGTGCGAGCAGATCGACTGATTGTAAGCATAACACAGATGGGAAGAGCCACTGTCCTCCGCTCGTGGTATCAGGGCACTAATCGGGAGCCCGCTATCTGTATTCTGCACTCCTCCACCCTGCATTACATCCACCATTAGTGGCATGTCCAGCTTGCCCCATCTGATGACATGGTCCACTTGCCATCTACGACAGAACTCCTTGTCGTAGTCCAGCCAAGCCGTCCCACCTTTCTTGTGATGCATCAATGAGATGCGATGCATGTAATTCAGAATTTCCACCCCCTGTTTTTCATCACCCTCGAACACTACCATTGCATATATTAGGAAGGCTAACACCCAGCTGTAATATGTCCAGGGAACCTTAACCTTATGTATTTCTCGCTCATCCCCTTTTTCCTTCTCTTTTTTCTTCTTTGCATCGTCAGCGGGGCAATTAAGGAGGGAAAAAATATCCACATACTCCCTGCTCCTGATGTGTTGCTTGACCTTGTCAGTCAAGTGAGTTCCTACTGGGGAGTCTAGACCCGCATACAGGTTCACTGGTGGGGAGATGCCAGCTTGTCTGGTGCCTGGCCATTCACCCCATGCCATCCCCTGGCGGGCGCTGGCAATGGCCGAGTCTTAATCTCTATCACTAGGTCCACCACGACCCCCACCAACTGCAAGTGCTCATCCATCGCTGCCCACTGACTGTCATTTGGCAAGGGCTGTGGTCCCTCTGACTCCTCCCCTTCTGATACGTCGGGGGCACTCCCGGATTCATCTCTGTCCGACTCCAGAGAGTCTGCCACTCTTGTACCCTCGATCTCGCCATCTGTTGACTCCTCCCCTCGCTGAGGGCTCTCCTCTCACTGCCCCCAACACTTGCCTTACCTGGCTGGCCCCCACCTGGAGGCCTTCGACTCCAGCCTTACCTGCCGGATGGGATATCTTTGCTGGTGGCAGTGACTTCCGGCCTCCTACTCTCTTCTTCCTGTTGGGTGTAGTGGAGTCCTCCAGCCCTTCCAGGCATGCCCGCACCCAGGCCACTCCATTCTTCTTACACAGTGTCCATAACTTGTCTTCAGCGGCCTCCATTGCCTTGGATGTGGGGACTCGCTTCCTGGCAGACATGGTCTGAAATGACAACTAGAACCCCAAAGACCCAGTTTGTGAGTGTTGCCACCTAGCTGCCCCTGGCCTTAATAGGGGCCCTCGCCTTCGTTAAACAGTTCTGCACCTTCACCCTGACTGTACCACGCCGCAGGTAGTGCGTCATCTGTCGTGGGAGGGGGGAATGGGGGGTCGAGTTGCAGAAGAAGCCATTGATGGCATCCAGGCTGCAAAGTACTTCACAACCTGCACCAGTTCCCACTTACCAATAACCTGTCCCACCAAGGAGGCGGTAGCCGTGACTGGAGAATAGAAACCGAGACCCCTTGCTGCCTGGATAGCAGGCAAAATGCCCGCAGGGCTGATGGTTTCCTTATTTAACATACCATATTGCCATATTCTGTGCGGGGTCTGAGGATTTTATGATCCTCCTCATCCATATATCTATATATATAATTTTGATTACAGGAAGCCCCCCTGTATGACTGTCACCTTCCTCTGGAAGTATACCCAGCTGGGAGGCCCCTCCACCTCTCAACTGCTATGATGTCCGCATAGCGCAATATTATTACACTCCAAATAAACTTGCTTCACATAGTTTACTGCTATTTGCCTTGTTATTAGAGCTATCTCTGGAGACACAAACTATTAAAAACCGTGAGGCAAGATGAAGAAATTTTTGTAACTGGAACTATGTATATAGGCCCACTGTATGACACACACTACATTTCAAAGTAAAGTGCCCCCAATTTGCTATTTTTTTTTATAACTCAAGTTTTATTCAACCATCAGCAAAATACATCAGTATACAATCATCTATTTTATGTCTAAAAAAAATTACTATGAATACTTCATACAGGGTGGCTCCTATAAAACCAGTGAGACCTCTTTTTTAAAAATTAAACATCATAAAGCAGTTCAATCTTCCCAACTATTTACAAAAACAAAAAGGTACAATAACAGCAGGTGAGAGAGCCTGTGATCATCATGTCATGTGAATTCCATCATAATTAACATGCTCGTTTAAAGACTGGATTGAGGGGAGAGAAAAAGGAAAAATAAACTTGAATAGATGAAGAAATGGAGATATAAAAGAGGGAAAAAGCAACAAAAAGAAGTGAGAAGGAAAGACAAGCAGATCAAGTGGACATATTCATTAATATAAATGCATAAAATAAATCTATCTTATGTACATCTATGTTTATCCATTATCTACTAAAGGTGAATTTGCTATGTTTTTGTGTCCAGTGCTATGAGAAAGACCGTTGAGAGGTAGAGGGGTAAGGTAGGCTCCCCAGGCAGTCCCCGCCTAATGTGGCCTGGCGACCAACCACATGGCCCTCCGAGGCCTGCCACTGAAGCAGTGGCTCCTGCCCATGAGCTTATCCCTGCTCGATATTGATAATATTTTTTTTTTTTTTTTAAAACCTGCCTGTCTGCCCCAGGCCCCAGCCAAGATGGCTGACTCTCACAAGCATTTCCCACGAGATCTGCAAGGGCTGCATGCTAGCTAAGCCCACATCTTGCAGAAAGTCCAGGGCAGCACAACATCACCTCGCGACCAATCCCCCACCAGCAGCATGCCCCGAGGGATGCCGGGACCCATAGTCCCTAACTGTAGGCTGCCGGGTCCAGCGCACAAGCCTCAGACCCCCTGCGAGCCCCTCCTGGGCTACTCGCAGCCCTGGGGTGGAACTGGCTCCCAACAGGGAGCGGAGCCAGCAACCAATCCCCAGAGCGACCGTAGGGGGACGAAGGATTCCAGGCCATAGCGTCTTGCGCTCCTGGATGCCCAGTCAGGTTAACTGCACAGAAAACACTAACAGCCTCCGCTAACATGGGGAGGGGGGCATGTGAAACCACCCGTGCTACATCCGCCTGACTCGGGGGAAATCGCTGCCACGTGGGCAGGACCCAATAGAACCAACTGAGGATGCCACAAGTGGGGATCACGGAAACCTATCTCCCACCAATGCATCCACTTGCCAGGATCCTGGCCACTGCTGCTTCAGGGGACTCTGCCAGCACAGGTAGGATGAAGCGCTGAATGAGGAACAGTACAACCAACTGGGGGAGCTGTGGAAGGGAAAGATAGCCCTCAGGAGTGCAACAATCCTCTTGTGCTGCATACAGTAGCAGAGTTCCAAATTTAACTTAATTTCCTGTTGCAGGGCTAAAACCCACATTCTCCTGATCTCTCAGTCTCCCTCAGCCACCGAGAGGAGCTCTCTCGGGCCGCGGGGGACCAGCTAGCCCTCTGCCTACTAAGTGACATCTAGTCATCCTGGTGGCTGATTATTTTTTTAGATCAGACTCATCACCAGTACCTGATTCCCCAGCAACCCAGGCTCCAGACCACTGAGCCTAATGATCTATGCAGTAGCTTTGCTGTTACCAGGAGGCCACCCTCCCCCAGGCCCCCAGCTACCTTACTTGAATCCTGTGGCTGGGAGCTGGAACTGTTGATCCGAGGAGAGGAAGAGCAAGAAGGATGAAACTAGCCTGCCAGCTCGTTTTATTCCTCTCCTCCCCTCGGACCCCCCCCCCTCGGAAGGGGCTAGCTGTGACCTATCTTAGCCAATGTCCAGAGGCTGCTGACCACTACCCTGGGCTGGTTTTCAGCAGCCTCTGGCCATTTCGCCATGGAGAGGGGGCCCCTGGACAAAGGGACAGCTGCTGCAATGTTTTGGGCAGCCTCTTCAATCCTGACTACTCTGAGGCACCCAGCAGAAGGCCTGCAGGCCGAGACACATCTTGCTGCAACTTTGGGGGATAGGAATTCCTCCATCTGATCAGCAGGATTTTACATCATAGAACACAGTACCCAAAAGGTTTAAATGCAAAAGATTAAGCAGCCTTTAAAATAGTGTTTTTGATGAAAAAACACATCTCATCTTGTGGAGCAAACAAACTGAAGTGTAGCTTCATTCAGTGTACAACAGCACCCCTGGCTGGGGTTCACAATAGAAAGAATTACAGACAGAAAAACCATACACTCTTAAAAGCCTGGATTGCTATCTTAACAGGGATTTTTAGGAAAGACAGACTTTGGCTACCCAGGCCTGAAATTAAAAAGACCAGTAACTCCCCTTTAGGCTCAGTGTGCACCCAATATTATGTCTGTCTCCAAATCTCTCTGATGAGCTTAGACCTACATGGATATACCGCACAGAGCCAGCCAATCTAGTCACATCACTGGCCTTAGCCCATCCCTTTGTCATGTCATTCTAAAAGTTCAGCCCACTTTCTTCTAGAGACTTCTGCACAGAAATACTTATTTGATTTACAAGATTCTGATGGATTTGGACCAGTTTGATTCTGCAGCTATCCATGTTGAATTAGAGGTCTTGTTTCTGATGTACTACCCACTACCTTACCGACCCTCTACTGTGAAGACTCGCTACAGTCACATTGGGGGAAGGTCCATTGTGGACTGGACTTCTCATAGACAGCCAGGCTCCATTCCATTCATCCTTTTGAGTCCTGTTCTTACTCCCATGGAAAAGTCTATTTGCCATAGGTGACATTCAAATGCAGTACATTTAGGTGATACACAGGAAAAAAGAATACAAAAAGAAAAAAAATATTGCATAGCCTGTATGATAGTCACCACATACATCTGTCACAACGTGAAAATCTTTCCATGGAACTGGGGCCAGCACCCACCCCCACCCACTGACACACACACACATCACCACACACACACACACACACACACACACACACACACACACACACTCATTCCAAACACAAATCCTTGGCTCTGCTCTGGTTGTGTGCTCTATTCTTAGGCCAGGAACTTGGGCTAATACCAAATACTGATACTGTATTTCAACACTGGGGCACTGTTGAAGTGCCATCTTTCCAATGAGACATTGAACTAAGGTCACTTATGTCCATTTCTGGTGGATGCCCAGGTGAAAGTTAAAAATCCTATGATACCTATTGTACCCCGGATTGCAACTGGAAATGAGCCTTGGTTCAGTGTGCCTTTTCCGTTACCAATTTTTAAATAAATAAATAAAATAAAGCAAGAGTAAGGGATTTTTCATGGTGTTCTAGCAAACAGCCCCCTTGGCTTGTTAATAATATAGGTCCATGTAACCAACCTGAGAGGACATACCTGCAAATGAGCTGCCATAAGTCAGTGTGCCTTTCTGGTCATAAATTACAAATAAATAAATAAATGAAGATACATCTAGGGAATTTTTTTTGTTTTGATAGTGATTTTTGATACAGTGTCAGCGGCTCAGCAGGTTGCATACTCACCTCTGAGGCCAGAAGATTGAAAGGTTGAGGGTTCTAGACCCACACCAGGCATTTGGGGTAAATCCCAATAATGACACTGTAGTGCATCACAAGGGGATGCTGCATTCCTGAAGTGCTGTCTTTCAGATGAGACATTATACCGAGGTCCAGTCTGCCTGTTCTGGTGGTTGTTCGGGTGGACGTTAAAGATCACATGGCACTTCTTGAAAAGAGTAGAGGAATTTTCTGGTGCCTGACCAAATTTCCCCATTCACTAAAAATACCACCAACAGCTTAATCTGGTTCAATTTCAGTTGATTACTATTTGTACTTACCCCCGATCGTCCCTGAAAAGGGGCTTCTAGTCTCAAGTGAGCCTACCTGGTCAACACATTTCAATAAATAAATAAGAATGCAGTTCAAAAGCAAATGTTATTTTATCTTGAATATCATTTGTGTCACCCAGCCGGCCGGCCTGCTGGTGCAGCAGTAGCATTACTGCCCATGACACCAGCAAACCAGGTTTGGGAACAAGCCTGGAATGCTGGACAGCTAGCTGGGGGAGGATGACTGAGTATCCCATACATGCTCACCTCCTTGGGGAGGGAGAGATACTGGCCTTTGCTGCAATACTGCCCCCGAGTGGCCAAAGGTGGCAGTGTCATGGAGCCAGAGAACAGGGAGGGGAGTGTCAGTGCTCTGAGATTTCAGCTTCAGATGCACCATCTCATGATGCTTGAGGGGAAGGAAAATCCCCAACCACACAGGATGCCACCTGCTGCCCTGCCACAAGTTCAGCACCACTGACTGAGGCTGTTGCTCCCTCACTGACACTAAACTCTGTTCTGGGGTAAGGGGTGACCCCTGGACAGCCCTTCCCATAGTAGGAGTTATCCCCAGGTGCACAAAGTAGTGAGGTAAGTCCCAGGGGTGGCGGGTGATGGGGCAGGGCAGGGCATGGCAGAGGGGCTGAAGGAGGCTGGTCAGAGTCAGCGGAGTAAAGTACAGTAAATAAAAAAAAATTTGTGTCACAGGGTGTGGATAAGGATAACACAACAACAGCAGATGAGTGCAACACACCACAGTGTGGCTTTATTTCTTGTTTCAGGAATAACCTCAAGTAATGGTATATTCCTTCTTCAATACATCAGTTTGCAGCAACAGTATATGCACATCCTTCCTCTGCACTTGGTCAGCACCCACTGATGTCCTGTTCTATCTCTGCTGTGGAAATGAACTATCCTCTGTGTTGGTCTTATGTGTTTGGGTGATAGTGAGCCCAAATAAAAAACAAAACAAAACAAGCTAAAGACAAAGAACCTCAGTGCAGAAGCACTGAAGCAAGGGTTACTCCAAAGGGCACTGGCAATAAGCCAAGTTTCAAAGAAATACAAAATCACACATACCCCCCCATAATACAAAGCATCATGGGATGTATATGTAAATCACCATGACATTTTAGGCTGGTTCAGCTTCAAGCAGGAATGCATGGTGCCAATAATTTATTTTAGGCATGCTGCACTTTACTTCTGACTGCACTTAATAACAACAGTTTAAACAAAAGCAGTTTTGTTTTATCTAGCACTCTTGCTATATCAAACACCTTGTCTTGCATCATAAATCTGATCAGTTTCAGCAAGGTTTAATAATTAATTCTATTAGGCACTTTGCACATTATACATCATTCTAACCAATATACCAACTTTGCAGGGTTTGTAGGGCACTGTTTTCAAACAACATGAAGTTTCATTTTATTAAGCTCCTTGCACTTCATTAATGTCCTGCCAGCCCTTTCTGTCTGAAAGTGCCTTAAGCACTTTATCTTTCTTCATATAAAGCACACATAGTTCTTTATTAAACAGCCTGCAAGCAAGCTTGGCATTTTATGAAGGTATACACATTTATTCAGGTTCCAGCCTTCTTCCTATATACAATCAGCTAGTGTATTTGCTCATAGACTTATCTGTTATTTCCTTAGAAAGGCATATGGCTTCTGATGAGGGACGGAATGGTGAATAAGAAACAATGAAAGGAAGAAAATAAATTTAGGAAGGATACAAAAAGGCTGCTGTAGGTGGCCAATCTACTGCAGTGTTAGAAAAAGAACAGGATAGTTTTCTAGAGGTACTGTTGCAACAGATTGTACAGAAGGAAGGAGAGCAGATAGAAAAATGTCCCTAACTGCCACACCAATTTCCTGAGTAGAGCACAGCTCTACCACATACCCCCATGGTTAAGAGGAAACCAGGTGTCCTCAAACAACTGCTTTTCTGGACTATCAACCTCTTTCAGCAACCTAAGCGGTTGGTTGTAGCTTCCACCCACCCTCTACAGAAGCTCCTCCCCAGGGTCCCTTAAATAACATAAGAATCAGCATTGTCTATATGCTATGTAATGGCCTCTTCAATAGCAATACTCTTAATACAATTACCCTGGGGCTTGTATAGTGCTAAAAATCATCATAGTACCATATACAGTATACAGTTTGCTATTTCATTGCTGTATCTCAGCACAATGATATGAAAAAAAATCTGCAATTCTATGCGGTCCATCATGTTTCTTATCCAAAGATCTGGATGGCTGTAAAGTCCAGTACCACAGAAATAGTTTCTCTGGGGTGAGTATGAGTAATTACCTGCTCCAACCCCACCAGACATGTTGGTTTTAAGCAGGGGCTCAGTCCTAGGTCCAACCCTTTTGCATAAACCCACTGTATCTCTTGATTCATTCATTTCATTTGCTACTGATACATTCACCTGAGTGTAGACACTCTAGGTGTTACCCTAACACAGGCAGGGCCACAGTAATGGGGGGGTAAGTGGGGAAGTTGTCCGGGGCCCCGAGCTCAGGAGGGGCCCTCCTGAGGGGCTGGCATTACCTCTGTCATTAGCTGGTTTGGGAAACGGGGGCCCATTCCAAGTGACTTGTCCGGGGCCCGAGGATTCATAGCTGCAGCCCTGAATACAGGTTCCAATCCTTTTTAAATATCAGTGCTTATTTCAGCTGTCTGTTACCATCTGGTACCTTGTGACCTGTGGTGGAGTTTTCCCTTTTTCCAAGGGTGCCATTTTGTTTCTTTAATGACCTCTACCCTTTGGGATACTCTTTCCACACCTTAGGTACTAGTTCCTCTGCTGTCCCCAGCAGGTACTTCTATCTGGTTGCACACAAGACAGGTCTTAAGATAGGCCGCCACCTGTCTGTACATTCCTAGCCAATAATAGTATGGAGTTAATCTAGCCAATACCCCACCATGGCTCAGATGCCCACAGGGACTAAAGTGAGGAGCCTCCATCACATTTTGTCTATAGGCCTCAGGCACCACTATCTGGGAATCCATTCATTTTATATGGGTGTTAGGCCTCATGTGGTACAGAACACCATTTTGTAGTTCATACCACCAACATTGTGCTGCCCCCAGTCCACTATTACCTGTACACCCTCCTTGAACTTAACATACTGTAACAATTTGACAACATTAGCATCTTTAGATTGTAGTATACTCCAGTCAATACTACTCTGACTAATGTTACTTGCTACAGAAATATCAACACATCTAAAAGTCCCTTCAGCCTTGACGATGTCTTCTGTCTTAATTGCAGTCTTCTCCCCCAGTACAATAGTGCCAGTCACAGTCTTACCTGGGGTCTCACATTCCAGTTCCATGTTGGCTTCTCTGTCCTTCAAGTGACATCCAAGGAACATGAGCAGCAATGGAATACCCTGCCCAGTCATGGGTTCCTCCTCCAGCTGAACCCGTGAACCATTTTCTCCTGATTCCTCATTGAAACGTTCTGGCTGGGACCCCTCGAGTAGCACCTGGCACTGGTTTTCTGCCTCTCTGCAGAGTAGTCCTGCATCCAGCCATCTCCCACTCATCCACCAGATCATCCTCATCAGGGTTTCCACCATCCAGGCATCGTCCTGTCCTTCTGGTCCACCTTGACCACTCTGTAGTTCCTCATCCATGTCGTCACATCCAGTAGGTGCCACCTTCATCTCGCTAGTCTCCACTGCCATGCACCTTTGTCAGTTATCCTGGGCACCAGGGATGGTATCAACTGGCTGGAATCCCCTATTATCCTGGACTTCCTGTCAAGATCCCACCACCACCACCACATGAGGCTGGGTGTGGGTTAAGGATAACACAACAACAGCAGATAGGTGCAACACACCACAGTGTGGTTTTATTTCTTGTTTCAGGGATAACCTTAAGCAATGGTATACCCCTTCTTCAATATATCAGTTTGCAGCAAAAGGCTATGCACATCCTTCCTCTGCACTTGGTCAGCATCCACTGATCTACTGTTCTGTCTCTGCTGTGGAAACAAACTATCCCCTATTGCATGTTTGGGTGATAGTGAGCCCAAATGAAAAACCCAAAACAAGCTAAAGACAAAGAACCTCATTGCAAAAGAACTGAAGCAAGGGTTAGCCAAAAGGGCATTGGCAATATGTCAAGTTTCAAAGAAATACAAAATCACACATTTATTTATTTATTTATTTATTCAAGCATTTAACCAGGAAGGCATGCTGAGCATGCTAAATGCTCGATTCCAGATGCGTCCTGGGGGAGGGGGAACATAGACAATAGCTGAAAAATATACAGGAAAAATACATAGAATAAATTCTCTGAACATTTGGTCCAAGTGACTGGACACAGAGGTCAAGGAAAACAGTAGTATATACAGTAGTCTGACAGCGTAGCGTAGTCAACATTAACAGCAGATTAAGCATAAATTTAAGTGCAGCAAGTAAGTGCAGTCAAAAATACAGTCACAACATGCTGAGAGCAGAACAGCTGAGGCACATGAGCAGGTAGGAGCGAGGTGAGCTTGAAGCAAGGAGTTTAGGTGCCAAGGGGAGGAGTAGTGACGAATGTTTGCCAGGAGGGAATTCCACAATGTTGGTATGCGGTAGCTGAAAGCAGCCTTACTGGCAGTAGAAGACCTAAGTGGGACTGCGAGCAAATGAGAGTCCAAGTTTTGGAGAGAGTAGGCTAGGGAAGGTAGGTGGGGAGGTGCTGGGACCAAAACTTGGCTGGAATTTTGGCGCAGTGGGATTGCCTATGATTATGAAGAGAGGAGAGGTCCATAGATTGGTACAGGGCACAATGGTGTGTGGAGTAGGGGCAATTCAGTGCAAAGCGGCAGAAGGAATGAAAAAGAGGGTCCAGTCTGGCTAGGGTCGACTTGGGGCCCCCATAATACAAAGCATCATGGGATGTATATGTAAATCACCATGAAATTTTAGGCTTTTCAGCTTCAAGCAGTAATTCATGGTGCCAATAATTTCCTTGCAGGATAAACCTAATCAGTTTCAGCAAGGCTTAATAATTAATTCTGTTAGGAACTTTGCACATTATACATCATTCTAACCAATATACAAAGTTTGCAGGGTTTGTTAGGGCACTGTCTTCAAATAACATGAAGTTTCATTTACAGAGCACCTTGCACTTCATTAATGCATTGCCAGCACTTTATGTCTGAAAGTACCATAAGCACTTTATCTTTCTTCATATAAAGCACATGTAGTTCTTTATTAAACAGCCAGCAAGCAAGCTTGGCATTTTATGAAGGTATATGTATACCTTATTTATTCATGTTCCTGCCTTCTTCCTATATACAGTCATCTACCATATTTGCTCATAGCCATATCTGTCATTTCCTTAGACTAGACTAGAAACAAAGAAAGGAAGAAAACAAATTTAGGAAGGATACAAAAAGACTGCCATAGGTGGCCAACCTACTGCAGTGTTAGTAAAAGAACAGGATTGTTTTCTAAAGGTACTGTTGCAGCAGATTGTACAGAAGGAAGAGGAGAGGATAGAAAAATGTCCCTAACTGCTACACCAATTTCCTGGGCAGAGCACAGCTCTACCACACACGCTTGAAAATGGGCACTTGTTGCTCAAGAGCCTTCCTGTAAATACATACATCATTTTTAACACTTTTTACCTGCAGCTACAGTCCTCAAGTCGAGTCAAGTCAAGTTTATTTATAAAGCGCCTTTCAGAACCAAGGCGCTGTACAAAGATAGATAAAATAATAAAATCCAAACATTTAAAAACAACCATAACTAAGAAGAATAAGCCAAAGTAAAAAGATATGTCTTTAAAGCAGTTTTGAAATTATCAATGGTTGGACATTCTCTCAACCAGCGGTGAAGAATTCCACAGGGTTGGTGCCGAAAAGGCAAAAGGCGAAGATCCTGATAACTTCAATCGCACTCTGGGAATCTCTAGCAATCCTCGCTGGCGGAACAGAGAGGACGGAGGGTGATAGGAATCAGAAGATCTTTAGGTAACGGGTCCCTGGTTGTGTAGAGCTTTAAATGTTAGTAAACCAACAAGGTGATCCGCCATCGAACAGGCAGCCAGTGCAGTTCGCGGCACAGTATGCACATGACTGGTCTCTAAGAGTCCCAGTCAAAAGCCTGGCTGCAGCATTCTGCACCAGCTGAAGGCGGTGGATATCAACCCCTGGTAGCCCTAGGTAGAGGGAATTGCAGTAGTCCAGACGGGTAGTGACAAAGGCGTGGACCAAAGTTGGAAGGTCCTCCTGGGGAATCAGATGTTTCACCCAGACGATATTCCTCAGATGGTAAAAAGAGGATTTGACAACATTTGATACCTGAGATTTCAGGGTCAGACCATCATCAAAAATAACACCCAGATTTCGCACCTGTCCAGAGGTAGAGAGCGGTACACCACCAAACCTGATGGCTGTCCAGCTCCCAAACCCACCCCAGGACGACCTGGATCCACAACCAATACCTCAGTCTTATCCGGATTGAGTCTCAACCAGCTCGAGCTCATCCAAAGTCTGATCTCATCTAGGCAATTATTAAGTACATAGAGTGCATCACCCTGGTCGGGGAGAAAGGACAAATATATCTGAGTATCATCTGCATAGCAGTGAAAACTCAGACTGTATTGCCTGATGATTTCTTCCAATGGCAGCATATACACTGCAAACAACATGGGAGCTAAAATGGAGCCCTGTGGTACCCCACAAGGCAGGGAGTAAGCGTCAGAGGAATAAATTCCGGTGACAACTCTCTGAAACCTGCCAGTGAGGTAAGAACGAAACCAATTGAGGACTGTACCAGACAGCCCACAAAAGACCCGCAGTCGCCTCCAGTAGCACTCCATGGTCTACAGTGTGTAAATGCAGCAGATAGATCGAGAAGGACCAGAATGGTACAAGCCTTCGATCTCTGGCCATTAGGAGGTCGCCAATACCCAAACAAGGGCAGTCTCTGTACTATGCCTTTTCCTGAAACCAGACTGAGAGTATCATAGACATTATGAGATGTAAGATGATCATCCAATTGCAACGCACCTGCCTTTCAATAACCTTACCAACAAATGGCAGGTTAGAGATAGGCCGGTAGTTAGCTAGACAGTCTGGGTCCAGGGAGGATTTTTAAGAGTGGCCAATTCATTGCCTCCTTAAGGGGTCAGAAACCCCTCTCCAAGGACTTCAGACAATGTCTGCAAGGATTGGGTAGATAGCTTCTACACAACCTACTAGCAGCGGTGTAGGACCCGGATCCAAACTACAACTAGTTGGTCGCATTGTTTGGATGATCTTCACAATGTCCACAAATTCCAGGTGGTGAAAATCTAACCAGACAGACCGAGGACAAGACACTACCAATCGACCACCACAATCTCCCATAGGAGAGGCCGGACCGATGCCGGACCTGATGCTGGCAACCTTATCTGCAAAAAAGCAAGCAAACTCCTCGCATCTAGGCTGAGAAAAGGCTTCTCTAGGCTGAAGACAGACTGGACTGCACAGTCTGTCCACAGTCCGGAAAAGCTGAGCCGGTCGATTTTGTGCAGCAGAAATCTCTCTGGACAGGAATTCTGCCTTCTTACTAGTAATTTCTGATTGATAGCTATCATAATGAGCCATCAATCTAAGCCTGTCAGCATCAAGGCCTGATTTCCACCAGGCTCTCTCCAGCCTTGACCCTACTAGCCTTAATTCCTTCAAGGAGCCATCAAACCACGGGCTCCTTGGACAGATGGCGAGAGGCCAAACACGAACAGGTGCAATTTTGTCCAGAGCATCTCCCACAGCCTTATTATAGGCTAATACAAGATCATCTGGACTCATGCATTCACCTGGCAAGCTCGATAGATCCAGCACTGCCATTAGGTCATTGGAGTTAGTACCCCTTAAAGGGTGGTACTGGACCGTCTCCATAGGGGCAGACCTATTAGAGGGGGCCCTGAAACTGAACCTTATGGTGTAATGGTCTGACCAACTGACTGGTTCCACCCCCAGATCAGTGATCTTCATACCCAAGAGAAAGACCAGATCAAGTGAATGACCCCCTATATGGGTAGAGGAGGTAACAACCTGTGTCAGGCCCAGTGTATTCATCAACTGGAGGAGATTTTGACCAAAATGAGATAGTTCATCATCGACCCAGGCATTGAAGTTGCCCAGAAGTATTAATCTGGGAAACCTCAACACCAGGTCGACAATGAAGTCTGCAATCTCCTGTAGGAATTCACCACCGTCACCTGGTGGATGGTAGACGAGGAGAATCCCACAACCTGCACCCTCGCCCAGGATATATTCAAAAGATCTGGTGTTTCCTAATGGCACATCCACAAGGCCCAGCTCAGATTTAAACATAATGGCCACACCCCCGCCCCTACGATCCAGCCTTGGACGGTGTATCACCGAGAACCCGGCTGGAATTGCCAAGACCAATATAGGGCCTGGATCTTCATCCAGCCAGGTCTCAGTGATGCAAGTCAGATCAGATGATCCAACAAGATCAGCAATAATAGCTGTCTTGTTCTTAATTGATCTGGCATTGCACAACACCGCCAAGGTGGGATGAACTGTCGAGGAAGACCTCGGCACCTGTCCGATTTCCTCGGGACTCTTGGGTATGGGGACAAGATAAGAGTGACCTCTATCCTGACCCCATTTTGCCTCAGGGTGTCTTCTGGACCCTAAGACCCCAATCCGCCCTCCCCTTTCCTGTCCCCCACCAGGCCCAGCTTTCCACCTTCGTCCTCGCCTCCTCAGAATGCCCAATGCTCGACACCTAAAATAGGTGTTAGATGACAATGGTGGGCACTCAGAAAGGACGTAATTCCCTGAGCCTAGTGGGGGAATAGTGCCCAACCGTCATTAATGAAATCAAAAAGAAACAGAATAAAACAAACCTATAAATACCAAACCTATAAATAACACACTCCCCTCTCTCTCTCACAGAGGGGAGGCGAATAAAACAAAAAAACTAACATAAAAACCAAATTAAACCCAACTCAAAAATAACCCAAATGCTAAAATGTGGAAAAATAAAATCAAATAATCTTAAAAACACAGTAAAATATTATCATATACCACTGGATACTAAACCTAAGCAAAATTTGTATTTTAAACAGTGAAGTACCTCTCACGTGCAACAATGCAGCAGATGTTATATACTCTTCCAATACCACCTCTCACATGGTAGGGAACCAATTAAATAAATCCAATTAATAATTAGACAAATTAAACAAATAAATAAATATACACCACACTCTCACCACCCTCAGTCCAGAAGCTAGAGAAAGACAGAGAATTAGTTCTCTAACAGTCCAGAAGCGGATAAAATCAGGATAAATCCAAATGAAGAAAAACAAAGTAAATTCTCAGCAGATGAATCAATAATAGGAGTCCGAGTCAAAACCAAACGAGGGAGCCTGAAGGTGTCCCACCAAATCCACCGGCAACTGCTCTTCATAAAACAGTCAAAGACCGACGACTCCAAGCAGTCAGTCATCCAAAAAGCAGCAGAACAGTTCCAAGGAGGCAGAATATGTTCCTTGAGGCAACAACACCCCCACCCAGTCGACGACCCACGGCTACAACCGCCTCACAAGTCAGCCCAAATAGCCGAACCCTAAGGCAGTTTAGAAGAAGCCCTGGTCCCCCCCAGCTCCCTAGGGAGCATACAAGGTGACTCCTGCCCAGTTGGGGACCAAGAGGTGGCCGACACTTCCCACAAGATTCAAACAGCTCTCCACGTGAACAAATCCACCAGAAAACCTTGGTATAAGCTCATTTATTTAAACGAGCCTTCCGATGTAACACAGTGAATCGGACAGTCCGCGGCTCCAGTAGTAACCTCCTTGCAAGTTCCCTGGGGCAGATCTGCAAATCCTTCAGCAGTCGTGACTCAGCAAATCCACAGACTTCTTCAATCCTCCATAGAAACTGCTCATAAAATCCTAGGAGTCCAAAAATCTTGATTAATCCTAAAAAGTCCAAGGGAGCAGCAGGGTGGGTCAGCAGGAAACCAGTCCGCTCCACAGCACAAGTTTAACAAAACCTGCTGTGTAACCGCAAAACATCCGAAATTAAAAGACTCCAAGCTCCGATTACAACTCAGTGACTTTGGGTGGAAAATAACACTTCATAAAGGTGTAAACTGCCACTAAACACCCAATGGTATAAAAAGCCGACAAAACTAAATGGAGTTCAGAGAGTAAAACTCGAAGGGTACAGCTCTACGCGTAAAACGTAAAATTACTAACTGCCTCACTCCTTCAGCCCTATCTAACTAAAATAATACAGAAACAGTGAGTAAAAATAAAAACTAAACAGACGAGTGGAGCTAAAATGCTGGCAGGCTCAATGCAGCCGCCATCTTGACGCCGCTCTCGCCGTCCTGCTCCATATCCAGCCACCACTCCTCCATTCCACCGCTGACCCCGAAGCTCGCATGCCCAGCTGGCAGACACAACTACACCTGCGAAAGGGCCCCCCCCCAGTAGCTCCTGTGCCCGGCAAGGAACCATTACTGGGACATGCCTCCAGGCATCGTCGGCCGGTGAAACTGCAGCCATCAAGCTGCTGCGGACCTGCGCTGCCATTTTTTCATACTTATCTACCTGATGGAAGCACAGGCATGCAAGGACATCAGCACACTGATGTGCAGACGTCTGCTGTGCTTCCCCCCCACTAGGCACCTGCACCTCTGCAGTACCTCTGGGCATCCCCAGGGACCAGTAGAGCGTGGTGTGCATCCACTCCTTCTCCCCAGGACTAGGAGAACTGTCATTGGATGCTCAGTCCTAGTCCTCCCCCGATGACCCCTGCTGACCCAGGCTCATTCCCAAACCCGGGTCACCGGCGTGGTGTGAGGTGTGGCATCCAGCGCCTCTACCCTAAGCGCCATCGGGCTGACTTATGTAAATACATACATCCTTAAATAAACAAATATTTACAGCAAGTGTTTGTGATTTGTGCAACTTACTTTGCTTGTACAATAGGAGAAAAACATGTGGAAACAAATTCATGGACATTGTTTTTTACCAGGAGAGCTAATAGCTCCAAAAATAGGGCTATGGACCTACCAAGCTGAGCCTGGTGCCTCCCAGTCCCCCCCCCCGAATTGTTGTTTTTGGAACAAATCCTACAGCATCCCAGCAGCTGCCAGCCCAAGGGTGTGATTTAAGTGACTAAGAGTGTGCTGTGAGCAATGCTGCAGATACGTGCTCACTCACAGACAACAGCCAAACCAAAGCCACTTCCTGTCATTCCCCCCCAAGTCCCACCTCCAAGACCAGTTTCAGGCCCTGAAGCTCAGTCCCACTAAACTCCATCCTCTGCTCTGGTGTCCTCTGACTCCTGCTACGCACCACAGCTGGGTCCACGGCCCTTAACCCCTGGTTGCCATGACAGCAGCAGTGCATTGCACTTAACAGGTCAGGTGGTCTTCTCAGCTGGTGTGAGTGAGTGAGTGAGTGAGTGAGTGAGTGAGTGAGTGAGGCTGTGGCAGTTGGGAAAGGGTTGGGAGGAAGGGACAGGCCAGGGACTGATGGACTGACATTAAATTTGCTCCAGTGACATGCGGCGATTGGGCCATGTCACCACACATGTTTGGAGGGAGGATGGGACAGGAGTTGGATGCACATGGACAGGGTCATCATTCAGCAGTAGTGAGCAGCAGAGTCAGACCTCTCAGACAAGAGCTAGATGAATTACTTTAATCAGGTAGACAATGATTTCTTACAGAAAAGAAAAAGATTGCACTGTAGCATCAGGATGCAGGATGCAGGATGCAGGAGCTTTATCTACATAACCTGTAGAATAATACATGGGTTGGTGTGTGAGAATGTAATACACACCCAATGTGTATGATGCTACTTAAACCCTGATAGCAAAGCTTGAGGGGTTTATAGCAGCATCACACACCACGGGTGTGTATTACATTCAAGTAAACACACCACCCCATGTTTTATATCATTTCTGCCTATTCATTTTTTCCACCCACCTCTATAATGTTAAGTTACACTGGCTCCTTTAACTTATAAGTTATAACCAATTTAATTTATTTGTATGTTTCTTATAGGAAACTGTTGAAAAGTGTAAGGTAACCATGTTTTCAAAATAGTATTATGAGTCTCTTGCTGCTCATGATTGATGCCCATTGCCCAGGTAACCCCCCAAGAATGAACCACACTGACTTTGTTTACAGTCAGAAAGACATCCAAGTGTGATTTTGCACAGCCTTTTCCACTCTGAAACCACATTTAATGTTTCAGTTTCATGTCAGGCACTGACTCAATATATAGAGGAGTTATAACAGTTTGAGCAAAGATTAGCTTGTTGAATTTCTGTCTGGAATTTGAGTCTGTCAGTGTTTATGGTGACAGCCTTTGGACTGTAAAACTGTCGTCTCACTGCACGCTGCACTCAAGAGTATTATGAGTCTGCAGCTACAAGTCACTGTGTGCCTGTTTGTCATAATAACTTGCTGGTTATTACAATAAATAATAACTGGCCATACCCATTAAAAATTGATGGCAAGTTATTATAAAATCTTTTTTTTAAGTGAAAACAAAGCATTTAACAAGAACTAAAAATGAGAGAGGGCAGGGAGAGGAGGACAGACAGCTCAGGCCCAGACAGAGCCAGGAGACAAAACAAAACTATTTTAAATCAGATCAATGATTTTAAGTGGAAAGTTTACACTGCTGCAGAAGCATTACCTGCACTAAGCAGGCTTTTAAAAATGTGAAAAAAAACCATTAAAAAAAACTCTGAAAAATTAGCAGGGGAGGAAAGACAGTACTACAGCAGGCTCCTTCTGCTTATCCGAGGCAAGCTGCAAGCTGGGAGGTTGTGGCTTGTTTTGCTGCATAATTTAAATTAACAATGGAATAAAAAAAGAAAAAGGCTAACTAGCAGTCACAAAATGAGAGAGTGCAAATAGAGAGAGGTGAGGGGGAGATTCACTGACTGCAGCAGCAACAGAACTGACAATATCAGAGCAGGAAATAATGAAGGCAGGATTTGCCCCATCAGTAATGCCTTATTGCCTACAGTCTCAACTCAGGGTATATCCTTATACAATAATAATGGCAGGGTTTGTCATCATTAATCACTTTATTTGCCAATAGTCTCAACTCAGAGTATGCACTCCTAGACAATAATAAAGGCAGGTTTTGCTGTTACTAATTGCTTTACTGTGAACAGTAGGGATTAGTGTCACTATTGCCTACAGCCTCAGGGTATTTCTTCTAGCCCAGAAAGAAGAAAGAAAATGACAGCAGGGTTTGCTGTCACTGTTGCATATAGTCTTGGGGTATTTTTTCTAGCTCCAGAACATAAATAACAGTGGGGTTTGCTGTAACTAATTGTTATATTGCTATATTGCATACAGTCTTATGATACTCCTTCTAGCTCCAGCAACTAATAAAGGCAAGGTTTGCCCTCACAAGCTGCTGTGTTGCCTATAATCTTGTGGTATCATTTCTTCTGGCCCCAGAAATTAATAAAGGCAGGGTTTGCTGTCATGCAATTGCTGTATAGCCTACAGTCCTAGGGTATGTTTTTTCTGACCCCAGAAACTAATGAAGACAGTGTTTGCCATCTCACATTTATTGCTTTATTTCCTGTAATCTTGGGAGATCTAGCCTGTGGTACAATAAAATAATAAATTAATAGTTTAATTATTTTGGTGTAAACTGAAGTAAAAGTGAATTAAAAAGAAATGAGACAGTAAGTTGTCACATAAGGTCTTTCTTTAATGTGGGAAAAGCTGTCAAAAGGCCAAGATTCAGTTCTCCATCAGCATCAGCATCTACTGCAAATGAGAAGATGCCCATAGACATAATATTAAATGATACAGATGCATCTTGTAATGATCAAACAAGTGACACAGTATGGCAGGGTGAAGGCTTCATTACTATCAGTACAACTGATTTCACTATTGAACAGTCTTCTACTTCCACTGAATCAGACTTGTCCCAGTCCCATATAGTATCTTCAACTGGTGATGTTAACCCCCTTACTGACCTTGGCAATAAACAGAAAGGCCACACTCAGCCTATAAAATTTCAGTACTGAGATTTAAGGGAAGTAAAAGATGAGACTTTAACCATCAGTGGTACAAAGACTTGTATTGGCTGGAATACATCTTGTTAAAACACGTTTCATACATGGGTAGGAATGTGTTGGTGAAGCATTTACAGTTCATGGGTTTCAAAATTGGAAAATAGCACTGGAAAAATTTAGAATGCATATCTCAACTGACACCCATAGCAATGCAGTGACTGTCTGGTCTGCATACAAGTGCACAAATTAAATGGATAACATTATTATTCAGGTAGATATGGGCAAGGTTAAGTAAATCCTAAAAAAGAAGAGAATACATGGAGAGTGATCAAAGTAACTTCACATTTGAATCAGCTAAGATTACCTTTCCATAGTCACAATGAAGGTGAGCAGAGTACTAATAATGAAAATTTCAGGGATTCTTTAGATTTGATTAAAAAGGTTGACAGAGTGCTTCAAGTAAATGATTCCATCCCATCAAATGTAACATTATTTCTCAGCAAAGTCACAAAATAGCCATAGAAACATAAAATATGTCGGCAAATAAGGTCCTCTTGGCCCATCTAGCCTGTCCTGTTTTTCCCTACCTACAGCTATACCACAGACTCTACTCAGTCTTCAGTCTTCATCCACCCTTACTTCCAAGATCCCCTTGTATCTATCCAATGCATTATTGAACCCTGTAACCATTTTAACCTCCACCACCTCCACATGGAGGCTGCTCCATGCATCCACTACCCTCTCTGTGAATAAGTACTTCCTTACATTTCCTCTGAGCGTTCCCCCTTCCACCTTCATAGTGTGACCCCTTGCCCTTGAGCATCTTTTTCTTCGGAAAATTCAACCTTCCTGTACCATGTTTTTACCTGTAAGGTATCTGTATATTTCTAGCATATCTCCCCTTTCCCTCCTTTCCTCTAGGGAGTACAAATTCAGCCCCTTAAGCCTTTCTTCATAAGACTTTTTATGCAGCCTCTGCACCGTTTTGGTTGCCCTCCTTTGTACTGTCTCCACCCTATCTATGTTCTTTTAGAGATGGAGCATCCAGAACTGGACACAGTACTCAAGGTGTGGTCTCACCAGTGACCTATACATTGATATCACTACATCACTCCTTCTGCTGGTGATTCCCCTGCCCTTGCAGCTTGGCATCCTATTAGCCTTTTCCACTGTCTTGTCACACTGTTTAACTACCTTCAGGTAATCAGAAATTATTCCCCCCAGGCTCCTTTCCTGCTTTGCATCTGCTAATTCCACTGCTCCCAGTTGGTATGGTGCCCCCGGGTTTCTGTGCCCCAAGTGCATGATTTTGCACTTTTTTGCATTGAAACCCAGCTGCCAGACCCATCACCATTCTTCCAGCTTATTTAGATCATCCCTCATTCTTTCGACCCCTCCCAGTGTGTCTGCAGAGCTTTGTGTCATCTGTGAATAGGTATACTTTCCCTTTCCAGTCCCTCTGTGATGTCATTAATAAATATATTAAAGAGGACTGGGCCTAGTAGTGACTCTTGCAGCACCCGACATGTCACCTTGACTGCTCCAGAGTAGAGACCATTTACCACCACCCTTTGACCCCTAGCCAGCTCTCTACCCATTTAACTACTTTAGTCCCTACTCCTAGTCTCTCCAGCTTGTTTACTAGTCTCCTGTGTGGAACAGTGATGAAGGCCTTACTGAAATCCAAGTAGACCACATCCACAGCTCCTCCCTAATCCACTTCCCTGGTTACCCAGTTAAAGAACTTGGTCAAGTTAGTCTGTCAAGATCTCCCCCCTGTGAAACCATGCTGCCTCAGGTCCTGTAGACCACTGGCAACAAGGTATTCCCCAGTCCTTTCCATCAGTAGAGATTCCGTTACCTTGCCTATCACTGACTTCAGGGTGACAGGCCTGTAGTTTCCTGCCTCTTACCTATTTCCACTTTTGTGGAGTGGGACTACATCTGCCCTCCTCCAGTCCCTCAGTACCTCCCCTATTTCCAATGACAGGTTCAACAGGACTGTCAGAGGTGCAGCCAGCTCCTCCCTGAGTTCCCTCAGTATCCTGGGGTGTGCCATAGCTTGCATAGAAACACAGAAGTTGACAGCAGATAAAGGCACCCAGGCCCACCGTGTCTGTCCTATTTTGTATCTAGTGAGTCCCAGATTAGTCTAATGGTCACCCATTAGTCTAAGGGTCACTCCCTTTGTGTCCTCAGGCTTCATATGTGCCTGTCCCATGCCTTCTTGAAGCCTGTAACCATTTCTTCCTCACCACCTCAGCTGTCAGGCTGTTCCATCTGTCCACCACCCTCTCCATGTAAAAGTACTTCCCTACGTTTACTCTGAGCCCTGCCCCCCCCACCACCACCACCAGTTTCATGTTGTGGCCTCCAGTTCTTGAGCACTTTTTCCTTTGTAAAATGTTGTCAGCTTGCATGCTGTTTCTTCCTGTGAGGTATTTATATGTTTCAATGATGTCCCCCCATCCTCTCCTCCAATGAATACGTGTTTAGCTCCTTTAACCTGTCTCCATAGGATTTATCATGTAGGCCTACATGTACTGTTGTATTGTTCTTGTTACCTTACCTGTTGCTCTGTAGACTCCCATATGCCATACTGTACTCTCCCAGGTCACACCTGAAAATAGACATTTGTATGCCTAGTGTACCCCACCCGGTCAACAAAAGCTAAATAAATAAATATCCCGTCAGGTCCCATTGCCTTGTCCACTTTTAATTGCACTTGCTCCTTAAGGACTCTATCCTCTGTAAAGGGACTTGATTCAGCAAAGCCTTCGAAACTGTCCCACATAAGAGACTGGTTAACAAGGTGGGTAGTCTGGGAATGGGGCTCAAGGTAGTAAACTGGGTTAAGAACTGGCTAACGGACAGGAGGCAGAGATTGGTGGTAAATGGGATCCAATCAGGAAAGAGGGAGATGACCAGCAGGGCAGTGTTGGACTGGCCTGGCTGGATACCCGGAGATTTTCGGGTGGGACCCCCTGCCATGTACAGCATAGCATACCAGTAGCAGGAAACTGCTAGAGAGAAACTACTGAGGAAAAAAAAAAAACATTGAACTGGAGGGGTGGTGGACAAGTGAGTCACACTATCTGTGTTGCTCTGGGCCCCTCTGCCTTTGTTGTTCACGGCGGGGCACCAGTGCCATCAGTCAGACCAGTAACCTGAAATTAGACACGGTACAAAGCCGATCATCCTGCACCTATCACAGCTTCCTTTTTTATTGAAAAGTCCTGTAGCAATGATGTGATAGGGGCATGAATGTGTAGGGGAGTGATGAGCACTAGTGGCGGGCTGTTTAAAAAACTTACTGTGCACTGGTGACCATCCACATCCAGTTCTTGCAGTCTTGGTTAGTGCAGCTAATGAAGCAAGTATGGGAAAGAGAGCCAAACCACTATCTTTATGGCAGAAGACCGGAGAACTTTTTTTTTTTTTTTGCTTTTGTTTACTTCGTAAGCACCCTAGCATCGATAATAAGGCAAGCGTGGGGGGTCAGACAAGCCACAGAGGCAAGGCAAGAGTCAAGATGGAGATAGAGAAAGTTTTCTCATGTTATTTAAAGGGACATTGCTTTAAGTAAGTCTAACCTGATTAAAATATTGTTTAGTGTGAGTCTGCAAGAGTACAGTACATAATACTCACTTGCATTTGGAGGGAGCAGAGCCAAAGCGGGATGGAGGAGGCAGGGTAAACTACAGAGAGGGAAATTATCTCTGACTCTCGTCTCAAGGTCTGTTATAAAAAAAAAAAATGTCAATTGCTATAATAAGTAATGTAATAATAACTAACTGCTGCTGTAATTCAGCTTATACAGAACAGCAATATGGTATACTTTTCAAGTGCGTGGTTGGCAGCAGGCAGTCTGGGTGTGGGGTGTGGTCATACCTCTCAACTGTCGCACATTACGAGGTAAGTCACTCATTTTATCCCTCAGAAACCCTCTGTTCCACATTGAGAAGGTGACATTCAACACCGACCACTGAGAATTTTAAGGAGAAATATATAATAATATAAGATGTTAGGTTATCAGTAAACAGTATTAATATTAGTGCACTTATTTCCACAGTATTATGAGCTAGCAATGTCATGTTTGATGACGTGTCACACATTTTGTCCTCTTGTCACACATTTGGTTGATAAAAGATTGAGAGCTATGGGTGTGGTTAATGTAAAATGTAAGCTGCATTGTGTCCCAGTGTAATATTTACCAGAGTTGTCCCAGCAGCATTTTAAGTGTAGCAGATACAGTGACAATATTACTTGTGTCTTTGTGTAGGAAGCTTATGACCATCCCAGGGCTACGATTTACCACGATGGTTCCTGAAATACTAAGAATTTACACATCACTAAATACTGTAGCACTCAGAAAATGTTTGTGTGCCCTTTCAATTGCCCTTCTGCATTTTAAAATGTTAGTGAAGTGAAACACAACTCAGAATTTTATTCATCCACATGTGTAAATGAAGCCAACTAAATTGCATTTCAGATAAAAGCAGTAATTGTTTTATTTAAGAGCAAAAAGATGATATAGCCACAGCCAACAAGTTTTGCACAGGGTTGTCTGGTAATAGCGTAGTACGTTTCACTAAATAGGTGTGAACAAGTGAAAGCACACAGTTTGCATTACTAGTACCTTCAGAGAACAGAAGTCTGATTATACAAGTTCAAAAAATGAATGCTCAGACACCATTTTTTTTAGCTTTTTTATTGTATTTAAAGTGGACTTAGATACTCATTCAGTAGAAGGAGCAACAGAAAGCAATTTAAAAATGCAAATAGCAGTACAGTAGGATTCAACCAATAATGTTCTTATTTAGTTACTACTTTGTGGGTAGCAGCTATCATTTACACACACACACACACACACACACACACACACACACACACACAGAACTAAAAGAGTTTGAAGCATCCAATAACACAGGGTGAAGTGTCCAGGAAAGTCCACTATCTGATAAGTGTAGCTCATGGTGCCCCCAAGAAAAATACAAACATCAATAACCTGCAAACAAATGGTAGTACAACAAATATCAAGTTTGGTACAGTCATTAACTGCAAACCAGCAAATTGTCTTCATGGGTTGCATCCAATCATTATGTCAAATGCAACATTCGATACAGTGGTATAAAGAAAGCAAGCAACTTAGCTAGACCTGTATTGCTGCCATAAGGGTCAGCGGAGGGAAACAATGCCCCTCCTGCATACACAGTAGGTAACACCATTTTATAATCCCAGCTACGAGCATATCCACAGCAGTAAAGTCTGGCTGGGACAAATAACCCCAGATAATTCATGCTGCTGTAACACTACATTCTGAGAAACGGTACTAGCAACACAGGAAATCAGCAAGGGCTTAGAACAAATATACCTATCCCTCACCCCAAACAGCCATTTCTAGGGATGTACCTTTGTCACAAAAGCCATGGCAGACTCATCTCTAGGCTACTCATAAACAGTATTTCTCCCCCCACACACACACACATAGAGGTTAATTTATTCAAAGTTCACCTGAGCTGTTAGATACAACACATTGAACAAGCCCATTGCTGTACTGCAGCTTTGTAACAGAGTACATCATAGCCCAGAAGATAGCAAGAACAGTCCAATTTTTTTTATCTTTTTTATCTTCTCCTGGAAAACTTTTCTTATGCGGGCAATGTTGCAAGAAGGTGCTGGTAGGCTTGCCACAACACTTCAAATGATTGAAATCACAGCAAATCAAGTAAACAATTATGAGAATAAAATGCTATACATACAAAGAGAACAAAAGGAACATATAAACATCAATTAATGTTAACAGTAATTCATTTTTTAAGAATGTAATCAGGTCAAATCTGTCACTGAGTCCTGGCTATTCAGAGCTCCCAAAGCATAAATTCAGAGACACCCTCTTCAGAATCAATTGGTCAAAATCCCTACTATGTTACCCCAAAACAACTCTGTCAATGCACAGATTTTAAATGGGTGCTGTTCACTGCTGTTTTTGTTCCTAGTCACATGCAATGCCAAAGCGTTAGTAACATCTTCTGTATTCTACTTCACAAATGTTCCCCCACCTTGATAATGGAGTGACAGAATTTGCATGATCTGCAGGGAAAGTAACCCCTTCCACAAAGGGGTTGCCTTCCCTGTGGATCATGCAAATTCTGTCCCTTCATTATCAAAACCAAAACCTTTACTACAATAAACAGAGAAGAGAATTGAGATTAGGCATTCTGTGAAATATGTGACATCTAATGTAGTTGATCTTACCTTATATGGGTGTGGCACAGTCTATGTGGGCAAGACAACCCATGCCTTTAAGGATAGGGTGGGGGAACTTTTCCATAGTATAGCCAAGGAAGATGCTACTGTCTGGGCACTGCATGTGGCTAGGGAAAAAATCAGCGAAAGTTAATGTACGTGTAGTGTTAATTTAATTTAAATTCTGTGCATTTACAGGGTTGCTTTGGGGGAATATGGTGGAGATTTAATGTAGACCACTTGATCCTGAAGAGGCAGTCCTTCTGGACTTACACTTTAGGAGCTCTGAATAGCCCGGACTCGGTGACAGATTTGACCTGATTAAGTTTCTTAAAGAAGAGTCACTGTTGACATTACTTGATATGTTCCTTTTGTTCTCCTTGTATATAAAATTGTATTCTCACCACTTTTTACATGCTTTACTCTGATTCCAAAATCAGTTGAAATGTTGCAGCAAGTCTACAGGTACCTTCTTGTGGCATTGGCACTGTGAGAACAGAAGCTTTCCAATGGAAGGAAAACAAATTTAAAAAATTGGACCGTTCTTGCTACCTAGGCTATGATGTTCTCAGTTTCTAAGCTGCAATATAGCAGTGGACTTTTCAACATGCCATATGTGAAATAAATGCATTGTTGTAGCAAATACCTTGGAGTAACTTTGGATTACACCTTATCTTCTGCACCACATGTTGACAATCTGGTGGGCACAGTTAATAAAAGATCATACTACAATTCTAAATTAGAAAATTCTGCTGGGAATGTTAACATCTTTTGGGATATAATTAAAGATATTAATGGTCACCACAAACAGGGTGGGAACTGTAAAATAGAGATCTTAGGTCTTGGGGGGGGGAGGAGTCCCTTGCAGATGGATTCAATAATTATTTTGTGAACTCAGGGAATTTTTTTGGTAGCCCTGACCCTTGTAATATTAATGATTACTCCCTGTTGCATTTAGATTCATCTAATTTGTTTTCATTTAAAAAGTTGGAGGAGTATGAAGTTATTGAGGCTTTGTTGGGTTTAAAGACAACAACGAGTGGTGGCTCTGATGGACTGACCCCATATCTATTAAAAATCTCAGCTTTAAAGATAGCTGCTCCCCTTACTTATTCATTTAATTGGTCCATTAATGAGGGAGTAATTTCCTCTGATTGGAAAATAGCTGGGGTTGTTCTGATTTTTAAGGGAAGGAGTCGGGATCAGTTTAATAATTATCGACCATTTTCACTTTTGTCCCAGGTTTCAAAGTTGTTGGAAGGATTTGTGGCTAGACAATTGACTGATTTTTTGAATCAGAATGATTTATTTGATAAATATCAGTCAGGATTTCGTAAATCACATAACGCAATTTCCACCGTGTCGAGGGTCTTGGATGATATCAACAAAGCTATGGATAAGGGCCTTTTGACGGGTGCCATCTTTGTTGACCTCTCCAAGGCCTTCAACACGGTGGACCACCAAACTCTTCTCTCCAGTTTGAAGGATACTGGATTATCGGGTAGTGCCCTTAAGTGTTTTTTTTCCTATGTAGAAGGTAGGATGCAGTCAACTGTTGTTAACAAGACTGTTTCAACGCCTCTGCCAGTGGTTCGAGGGGTCCCTCAAGGATCTGTGCTTGGACCCTTACTCTTTCTGATTTATCTGAAAGAGCTTGGATGCCATGTGAATAATATGGCTTATCAGTTGTACACAGATGATACTATAATATATACTTCTGCTTCTTCTGTGGACAAGATCCAAGTAAAATTACAGTTAAGTTTTGATAGATAATATGGGTATTTGACACAACGGAAACTTAAAATGAATATGAGTAAGACAAAATGTATGATATTTGGTTCCACTGTGAAACTCAGAACTTGCACTAAATTATCAGTGTTTGATTCTGAGGGAATAAAATTAGATCAAGTGATGACTTTTAAGTACTTGGGTTTTTGTTTGAACCCCTCAGCTACTGGTAATTTGCATGTTGATGAGTTAGTTAGGTTAGTGGGAAAAAGGGTGGGTTTACTATATTGAAATAAAAATTGTTTGAGTGGATATATGATAAAGAAAATTGTTGAATCACAGATTTTTCCTCTTTTTGATTATGGAGATATACTTTATGATTATTCTCATTCTGGAAAATTTTATAGATTAGATGTACTGTATAATCGTCTAGCGAGATTGATCTTACAGTGTTCTAGGGACACCCATCATTGCCTAATGTATCATAGTTTAGGATGGATTTCTCTGTCAGATAGAAGACAGTTACATAAATAACTTTTAGCATTTAAAAGAATCACAACCGTGATCCTAGAATATCTGGCCGAAAGGTTAGAATTTAGAGATGTTAAGCCCTCTTTAAGGAATGTGGCCTATCGAGAATTGGTAATACCTAGATCAAAAACTAAACGTTCTGACTTTTTTTTTCAGCCAGCTTGTCCCTAAATTTTGGAATATGATGCCCTTGAAATTTCATTTTTACAATAGAAAAATTCTGTCACGAAAAGTTTTTAAAACCTGGTTTTTGGAATCACTTTTTGCACAAAAAAAGCTTGCTGTGATTAACTGGTTATAATTATTAGCAATGCATGTTAATGTATGTATTTGGTGTGTTGAACATTGTATGTCTGTATTTATTGTAATTGTGCAACTTTATTTTTGTACAACCAAGGGTCACCATTTTAAATGAGTTTTACTCAATGGTCTAACCCATTTAATAAAATGAAATGAAATGAAAATGAAACGGTTGCCCTGTACTGGAAGAGGAACAAATTCACTGGGGATACTAGATACCTTATTGTGTCACTCATAGGTTATGGGCTCCCTGCTTACATAGCTGCCTGTGACACGATGCCAGTAAAGCTGATTTCTAATAAAGTGTGTCACATTGTGCTTGGTGCAGATAACCGCTCTCATAGTTGTACCCTTTATGCACACACTAACTGGCTACCTTTACCCAGCAGAATAAAGCTCCAGACTTGCTTGCTAGCTAAACAGGCCCTCTCTTGGGCCTAACACCCACCTGCTTTAACAAACTGCTTTCATACCATCTCCAACCAGTAAAACACCAGAAACATGGCCATGAATGCCCTTAAGCCTCCTTTCCTGCATACAGCTGAACAAGTGGTCATTTGCTCTAAGGGCTGGTAACTGGTTAAACAAATTGCCTGATACACTGCTGAATCTCCCCAAGTGAGATATTTTCAGTCTGCCTTTGCAGTCCGATGCAACTGTAACCATGAACAGTTTTAGTTGGTTTCTCTCTGTACATTACCTGTGACTTCTTATACAATGATCTGTATTAATTTGTTTCCAAAACTGTATGTAATCGTTCTGTCATAAGTGCTTTGAGCCCGACTCAACTGCATTTCCTCTGAAATGCTTATTGTACTTGTAATGTTTTTTAGTGACTATGTATTTGATGTGTACCCCTTGTAAATGAGCACTTGTGCTCAAATGTAATCTGTGAAGTTTTCAACAGACAAAAAAAAAGTGGTTATACATACTGTTATGGTTCAAAATTCAGGCTATATGTTGTGTGCCAGGGCATATCGCTATCCGTAAAATCTGTGGTACAATATGTACAAAATGTACAAAAGGTACTAGGGCATACCATGGTTGATACCAGGGCCCCTGTGTCCCCATTTCCAGGTGGATCCCTTGCTTTCCAGTCCGACCCTGCAGCAGGGTACCTCAAGGATTGGTCCTTGGGCCGGTCTTATTCAATGACTTTATTAGTGACATTGCATCAGGGCTGGAGGGCAAGGTCTGCCTGTTTGCAGATGACACCAAGATTTGCAACAGGGTGGATACTCCAGGCTGGGTGGAAAAAATAAGGAGGGACCTGGAGAGGCTGGAAAAATGGTCAGAGGTGTGGCAGCTGAGGTTCAATTTAAAGAAGGGTAAAATAATGCACCTCGGATGAGGGAACCCTGGGGAGTGCTACAGGATGGGCGGCGAGTTGTTGACAATCACCAAAGAAGAAAGGGACCTAGGGGTTATCATATCAGATGACTTAAAGGTGCCTAGGCAGAGTACAAGGGCTGCAGGGAGGGCCAGTGGCATGCTGTGGAGCATAAGCAGAGGCATCACTAGCAGAAGGAGGGAAGGAGGGAGGTAGTGATGCCATTGTATAAAACACTGGTGAGACCTCACCTAGAGTACTGTGTGCAGTTCTGGAGGCCACACCTTTGTAAGGACATCGACAGGGTGGAGGCAGTCCAGAGAAGGGAGACAAAGATGGTACAGGGCTTGCGCTAGAAAACATATGAGGAGAGATTGAAGGATCTCAATATGTACTCGCTAAAGGAAAGGAGGGATCGGGGGACATGGTAGAAACATTCAAGTACCTCAAGGGCATAAAAAAGGTGCAGGGGAGCCATCTTTCAATATAGGAAGAGTACTAGAACAAGGGGGCATGATATGAAATTGGAGGGTGGCAGGTTAAAAGGAAATGTGAGGAGGTTTTCTTCACAGAGCGGGTGATGGACACTTGGAATGGCCTGCCACAGGAGGTGGTGGGGGCAAGCACAGTGCAGGGATTTAAACATGCCTGGGACAGACATAAGGGAACCTTAGAGATGGGAAGGAGGGGTGAAAAGCCATAGACCAAGTAGGGTCAGAGGCCATAATCAAGTGTCCTGGGCAGACTAGATGGACCAAGCGGTTCTTATCTGCTGTCAATTTCTATGTTCCTATGCTTCTGTCTAGTGTCCACCTCCCGTCCCTTAATGCCCTTCTCCTTTACCAGTGGCCCATTTCCCACTCCCTCTTACGTAAATACTAAACAGGAGTATTTGTTCAGTATGTCTGTATTTTGCTGGTCTTCTGCCATGCACATCCCTCCTTCTCCTTTCAGCCTCACTATCACTCCCTCGGTCTTTCTCTTTTCTATTATGTATCTAAAACATTTTTTCTCACCTTTTTTTCACTGATTTTTGCAATATTTTCCTGTTTGTGCTTTTGCACCCCAACCACCTTCCCTGACTCCATTTGTTTCTCCTTGTAACTCTCCCCATCCTCCTCCTTCTGTGTTCTTTTGTATCTTCTTAATGCCGTTTTTTTTTCTGTCACTTTTTCTGCTACTTCTTTCAAGAACTATAGTGGTCTCTTATTCCTCTTGCTAGCCTACCTGACACATAGAGTTATAGCCTTTTCAATGCCCTGTTTATGCCCACAGTTTTTGCCCCACTGTTCCTCGACTCCCTCCAGTTTCCCTATCCCTACCAAGGCTTCCCTCAGGCATTCACCCATCTTCTTAAAATCAGCCCTCCTGAAGTCCAGCACTCTCATCTTTGTGTGGTTTGATTCCAACCCATTTTTGTATTAAACCACACCATGCAGTGATTACTGCCCCCCCCCCCGAGTGGTCCCATACTTTGTGATCAGCAATCCTGTCCCCAATTGTTAATACCAGGTCCAGTAATGCCCACTCATGAGTGGGTTCCATAACTAGTTGTTTGAGGAACTCCCCTTGCAGGGAGTCCAAGATATTCCTACTCCTGGCTGTTGCTGCAGCGAGGAGGCTCCAGTTTAACATACTAACATACTAATTGCCAGCAGATTAGGCCTTATAGTCTATCGAGTCTGCTCGAACCTCAGATCCCTAGTTGGGTGCCGAGGCCCTCCCTTGTGTTCCAGAAACCCCTATCATCCATCCCCACCCCCCCTGGGCCAGGCCATCATCTGATACATCCGCTTTCTGTGTCTGTCCCACCATCTCTTGAAGCCCTCCACTGTGGATCTCTGAACCAGCTCGCCAGGCAGTGCATTCCAAGGGTCCACCACCCTCTCAGTGAAAAACCTCCTCCTCTTTTCCCCCCTCACCCTTCCACCTTCCAACTCCAAACCATGCCCTCTGGTGATACCTCCCTGCCTTAGACTAAAGATCCCCTCCATGTTTACCCTATTTATTCCCTTGAGGTACTTGAAGACCTCAATCATGTCCCCCTATCTCTCTTCTCCTCCAATGAAAACAGGCAGAGCTCCACAAGTCTGTCCTTATACGTCAAATCCCCTAGGCCTCGTATCATCTTAGTTGCCCTCCTCTGTACCCTCTCCAGGAGCTGTATGTCCCTCTTCAAGTGTGGTCTCCAGTATTGTACACAGTACTCAAGGTGTGGTCTAACCAGTCCATTGTATAGCGGCAGAATCACTTCCCTGCTCCTAGAGGTGATCCCCCTTACGATGCATCCCACCATCCTGCTTGTCTTGCTAGTAGCTCTCCTGCACTGCTCAGAGTTATTCATACATGCATCCACCATGACCCCTAGGTCTTTTTCCCCTGTTGAGGCCTCCAGTGCCTCCCCTCCCAGGGTGTACCTGTGTTTAGGATTTACCTGCCCAAGATGTAACACCTTGCACTTGGTGATATTGAAATTTAATTTCCATGTGTGAGCCCAGCTTTCCAGGGTGTCCAGGTTCCCTTGCAGGGCCAACCTCCCCTCTTCCCCCTCAACTACTGCTCCCATCTTGGAGTCATCAGCGAAGAGACTCATTTCACACCCTAAACCCTCCCTGATGTCTGATATGTATGCATTAAACAGGATCGGACCCAGGACCGAGCCTGGCGGTACCCCACTACTGACCTCTCTAGGGTTCGAGAGTTTCCCACCAACCACTACTCTCTGGGTGCATCCAGCTAGCCAGTCTTCAATCCATCTGACCATCAAAGGGCCTACTCCCAACCCTGTCAGTTTCTCCACCAGACTGTTGTGGGGGACAGAGTCAAACGCCTTGCTGAAGTCCAAGAATAATACATCCACAGGCTTTCCACTGTCCAGTTCTGATCTTACCCATTCGTAGAACTCCACAAGATTGGTTTGACATGACCTACCTGGCACAAACCCATGTTGCCGACTATCCAGACCCCCCACCTCCTCCAAGTACACTCCCAATCGTTCCTTTAGTATACCCTCCATTAATTTTCCCACCACCGAGGTCAAACTGATGGGTCTATAGTTACCTGGTACTTCCCTTGACCCTCCTTTATGGATTGGCACCACATGTGCCTCTCGCCAAGCTCTAGGTACCCTCCCTGTGTCAAGCGACGTGTTGAAGAGCTCCACCAGGGGTGCAGCCAGTATGTCCACCAATTCCCATAGTACTCTCAAATGAATGCCATCCAGACCAGGAGATTTATCTTTCTTTAGGGCCTTGAGGGCTAACCACACCCTTTCGGTGGAGATAGCATCATCCGTCCCCTCCACCTTACTGGCCTTTTTATCCATATCCTGATGTGACACCCCTGGGGTACCTCTCCCTTCCTCTTGCTCCATTTCTGTTGCTCCCCTGATCCCAGTCTATGTCCAGTAGATTAAAGTCTCCTACTAGCAATACATCTCCCTTGCAAGACATCATATGGATTGTTTTCAGCATTTCCTTATCTACCTCTTCTCCCTGTGCTGGAGGTCTGTAGATCACTCCTGTGTGAATAGTGGCCCCTTTCCTTGTCTCTAGGGTGACCCACAGTACCTCCCCTCCTCCTTGCTCCCCCTGTATTTCTGTAGCTTTTATGTTGTCTCTTACATAAAGAGCCACCCCCCCACACACACACACACCCCTACCCTGTCCTTCTTGAACAGAGTATAACTTGGTATTGTCAATTCCCAGTTCTGGTTTTCTTTGTATCAGGTCCCTATGATGGCTACCAGGTCCAGATCTGCTTCCACCATGGTAACTTCTCGGTCAGCAATTTTGTTGCTCAGACTTCGAAGATTTGCACACATTTTTCCCTTTTGAGCACCCTTATTTTGCACACTATATTTTTCAGTTATAATCATTTCTTCTACCCCTTGGCTTTCATTTTTATTTGCTTCCTTTATTGGTTCTACTCCCCCAGTATTCTTACTGTTGGTCTTAAGAAATTGGGGGGGGGGGGCAGTTTTTGTCTCACTGCCTCCCTCTACCTCCTCTCTTGGCTAGTTTAAATGCTTGCCAATGTAGCATTTAAACCATTCAATAAGGACTGTGGTCCCCTCCCTGGATGGATGGAGGCCATCACCCTTGTAAAGGCCCTCATCCCTCCAGGTGGATCCCCAGTCCCCAATGAAGCCAAAACCCTCATAATTGCACCAGTCCTTCAATCATGCATTGGGTGGAGGAGGAGGAGGAGGTTCTCTGAATCCTAGCCAGACTGGCCCAAAAACTAGCAACCTCTGCCCTCAGCCCAGAAGGATACCTGCAGATGGGGAAACATCGCAGTATTCTGAAGGTCCTCCTGAAGTCTGGTGCCCCACAGCCACTTTATTGCACCACTCCCAGCATCTTCCCATTCTATGCTGTCTATCCCTGCTCTAAAAAAATTGTATTTCTATTCTTCTTTTATCCTGGCCTTATATACCTCTTCCCACCCAAATGTAGACCGATAGTAGCCTCACCACCATTTACAGCTCCCCTCTGGCTCCTGCTGATTTTCCTGTCCTGGCTTACTCCTTTGCTAATAGTGCCAAACCCTTGCTAACTGAGCAAATGTGCTTACAGGAAATTCGTACAGATATTACCCCACAATGAACACAAGCATGCACACACACACACTAGCAATGTTTAACAGCACCAGAGAAAAAGAAGATAGAAAATAGAAACGTTCAAGTGCACTCTTTTTTTATTGTTTAGCACAGATAAATAGAAGATAGAAAATACCTACCCAGTCTATAAGCCCATAGTTCACTCAGTATAACTGCCTCCAATGCACTCAGTATTTAAGCACCCAATGCATACAGTATTAAGCCACCAGTGCACACAAAATCCCACTTATCTGGTTGATCTCTGCTCCTTGTTCACTGCTCGAGCTGTGCTTCTAGCTCCCCATCACCTTGAGCTGCCACTGTCATTCCTAGCCATTGTTGACAGCTTCCACTGAGCTGATAAAGTTATTGGGCCGGGAGTGGGAGGGTGGGAAGGAGGGAGGGCCAACCTCTCAGGTGAACTGTCAAACAATGGAGTCCTGTGCCATCTGGCTCCTGATCCACTACCTTGCTACTGAGTTGCAGCAATAACAAACAAATTAAAGAACAATCTGTGGTGTCTTCTGACCACAGAAAAGGTGCTTCTGCAGAGACAAACTCTTAGTGGTGACTGAGGAGTTGATTGATTGTCCTGGCTACTTAAGGGCTCCTGTTGCTGTACAGATTTGGTGCCCTTTCAGCCTCTCCAATGATTGGTTGCCTCCCAGCCCCATTCGGGTGAACTGTCAAACAATGGAGTCTTGCGACTTCCGGCTCCTGATCTGCTACCTTGCCACTAAGTAGCAGCAATAATAAACAAATTGAAGAACAATCTGTGGAGTCCTCCGACCACAGAAATTGTACTCCTGCAGAGACAAACTCCTGGTGGTGACTGTCAGTCTGCCTCATCTGCATCACAGATACTATTACACAAGAAGCCAAAAAATGCAAAATTTGTATCAGTTTTATCTGATGACAGTAGAGACATCGCACATCAGCAACAAATGAGCATATTTGTGAGATATGTTCATAACAGTAAACCTGTTGAATGTTTTCTGTGCTTTATTAAAGTTGCATAACTATATACAAGGGAGTTATGGTGCATCATTAATGAGACCTTGAAACAATGTTATATTTTAGAACCAGATGTTTTTTATTTTAGTTTTGTTTTTTTGTTGCCCAAGGTTATGATGCTGCAAGGGTCATGAGTGGCTATCTCAGTGGCATTTAGGAGCTGTACAAAAAGGACCATCCTCTTGCAGTCGGTTAAGAGAATGCCTGACCATCAGCAGTTTTAAATCTATGCTGAAAACATTTTTATTCTCTTTGGCCTTCCCTGACTAAGTAATGAATTGATTTTGAATTGCTATATTGTCTGTTTTTATATGTCATTTTATATTATGTACAGCGCCCTGATTTTTGAAATGCACTGTAAAAATAAAGAATTGCTTGCTTGCTTGCAGTGTATAGTCACGTAAGTGAAACCCCACTCTTGTTGATTCATGCCTATGCATTCCCAAAGTAAAATACCTTTTTTAATTTTGTGCAAGATATGCATACATTCTTGTCAACAGCTATAGTACACAATGACAGACTGAAACAGATACAACAAAACATGGTGTTTGACAGAACATACAGTCACATCTTTGATCAATACTAGGTATGGATGTCAGAAAACAGCAGTGAAAGCACCAGAGCATACTTATTAGTCCATAGTCTCTTATCTTTCTCATTGTGATCATGGAGATACACCCGAATTCAGGGTCTTTATAACTTCATGATGTCATTCAACACTGTAGTTTGCCTTTTTCTCCTTGATCTCATTTTCAGATTCACACAAGTATCCCACAGTCTACTACAGACTGAAGATCTGGATCTATCCAGTGCTGGCATTGCAGTAGAAGCATTTACTGATAATCTGGTTTCACTCAGAAATAATGAGAAGTGTAAAGTAGTTATCCATGAAGCAATATAATTCACTGTGCCACTTAACAATGCTCCCAACACTGTAATAGTTAGGACCCACCTACAATGTGGCCATCACCTAACTCCTCGTTTTGATTAAATTGTAGTTGCCATGAGATTTAGGGAACAGCAACCAATTACCTCTGAAACAGTTTACTGAAGTAAAATGTACTACCCAGCTGTAGACAACATGATTACAGAATTGAGATGACCATTTTCAAAAGAGGGGGTGGACCTACTGAAAGCAGTTCAGGCTTTGAAACCAACAAGTCGTTTGTTCTTATATAAGATAACACTAAATGGTATGTGCAATTACTGTGGAGTACAGCTTCTGGAAGAAGTTATTATAGCACAAAAGTTTATTGAATGTCTGCCTGCTGAAAACTGTCCATAGAACATCTCTTCATTGCTTGACTCATTGCCACTGGCTATGTTCCCTAACATCCAAGTAGGTTCCATTACACTTACTGTACCAGTTACTACATATTCATGTGAACTATCACTCAGTGCCCTAAAATGAATAAAAACATACCTGAGAAACACATTAGGTCAGGACAGAAAAAGTGGTCTTGCCACATTAGCCATAGAGAGTGAGGCAACAAAACTAATAAATCCAAATGAAGTCATCGGCAGACTTGCTAAATTGCTACACAGACATATAGATTTTTGCTTCATGCTGCTAGCCCAGCACACAATTACTGACTTAGATGGCAGGATCAAATACGTGTAGTTATGGAGATGACTCTTTTTGAACTTTGAGATTAAATTGGCTCCAACCTGTTTAGTCACTCATGGTGTACATTTTCCATTTTCAGTGGATGAGTTATTTTTAGTCTCTGTCTATTACACCCAGGTCACAACAAACACATTTACCAAAACTATTTTGTCACTTTCTTTCTCCCTTTGTGTGCAGTTTGGGTTGGGATCTGATTAAAAGGCGGAGGCAACAAAGCAAATATAGACTATTTCCCCTGGCTTGAGTCACCTGCTGCATACCAGCTAGTAAATCCCTTTGTAGCACTGAAAAACACATTATTTTTCTATACTGGCATCATTGTACCTCAGTTGTATGTTCAGAGTTGAATATAAAAAAACAGCAAAGCTCATTGTATCCATGATAAATTTAGCTGATAGATTATGCTTTTCTTGTTGGAGATTTCATAGAATGTATTTCAAAATGTGCCATTTGGCACCATATTCTTCAAAATTTCTTATGGGGCAAATCCCCCCAAACCACCCTTTTTGGAAAATGTTACTGATGGAGGCATGTGCCTCCCCTCCCCCAGTTTTGAATCCTGCTGACATCTCTGAATGCCAGTAATAAATGTCAAAAGCAATACAAAACCATGCAATATAAAACACATATAATACAAATACAAAAAAAAATTGTAACAAAGACTAATATGTAGCTAACCAAATGTTTGCTGCATAAGATAATATCTCAGTCTGAATTTAAAGGAGACAAGGGTATCAGCAACCCAGATCTCCTTATACAGTGAGTTTCAGAGAGCAGGGGCAGCCCCCACGAAAGCCAGATCTCTTATGGACTTCAAATAAAACAGTGGCAACTCTAGCAGTCCCTGCCCCCAGACCTCACCTTCCTGGTTAGCACATTGGGAGTCCAGAGCTCACCTCACTGAGGTACCAAGGGCCCGGTTGATTCAGAGCTTTGTATGCTATTAACAGTTCTCTAAAGTCAATGCGCCATATAGAAGGCAACCAGAAACAAACTCACAGTGATGGAGTTGTATGGTCTGGTCACTGAGATGAGTTCAGCAGCTTCATTGCCAAGTTCTGAACCAGCTGCAGAGAATGCAGATGACCAACAGGTAAGTCCTTGTCGAGTACACAGCAGTAGTCAAGACAAGAGAAGATAAGGGTTTGTACCAAGGTGTGAAGATCTGCAGAATCAAGTAGGGCTCAAAGCCTGGCAATATTCTTGAGATGATAAAAACAGTTTCTGACTACAGAAAACACCTGAGAAACACATGTCATCTCTCTGTCAAGCACTAACCTCAGACTTTGCACCTTGCCTACTGCCTTCAGTAGAACTCAGTCAAACATAAGGAGTCTGAGGTTAATTTGTATGGCTGATACCTACTCATCATTTCCCACCAAAACTAATTTGTTTTTGTACTGGGATTTAGAGGCCAGTTGGTGACTATCCAAATCCTGATTTCCTCCAAGCACTATTCCAGTTTCAGTACTGACAACACCCAAACAGGGATAAATGACACATAGGGCTGGGTATCATCTGCATAGCAGTGAAACACCATAACTGTAGCATCTTATGATCTGAGCAAGCAGAAGCATGTACACCCCAAACAATGCTGGGGACAGGACAGAACCCTGAGGGACTCCACAGTGAAACATCTTGGATATGACTGGCAAGAACCAAGCATTACCAACTGTTCTCTAAACTAAGAAAGGACCAGAACCGATGCAAAACAATTCCTGTCAAATACTCTAGCCACTCAGGTCTGCCCAGTAATCCAGTACGGTCCACAGTGTCACATAGAGATGAAAGGCTGAGGAAGATCACAATCGGATCACAACTGAAACTTCATTTTGATCCCTCGCATTGTTTAAAAAATATGTAGTGGTCATGGATTGGAGGATAGAGGTAGGAAGCAAGCCAGAATGTTGTTTACAAAAGTACATATTGATCACAGACTGGAGGATGGAGGGTAGGGAGTATGTCACAATGTAATAAAATAGATAATGGCCATGAAATGGAGGGTGGAGGTTGCAGGAAGGGTGCATACTAGACAACTGTTAAACAACATATAAAGTTGTCAAGGACTGGAGGACAGAGGGAGGGAGTATGCTGGAATGTTGCTTACAAAAACATGTATTGCTCACAGATCAGAGTGTGCACAGTAGGGAGGGGTGTATGGGAAGTATGTCTGAAAACAAATAGGGGTAGATTTTTAAATATATATGATGGTAGACCCTACATCTTTTTATTTAATATAAGAGTTATAAAACTAATTATAAGCAGTGTCATTGGCTGACCATGTTGCACACTCACCTGCGAGGCCAGAAGATTGGAAGACTGTGGATTCTAGCCCCACACCAGGAACATGGGATCAAATCCAAATACTGTGCTGACACTGTAGTGTAGCATGTGCTAGAATCCTGAGGTGCTCTTTCATGGACGAGATGCTAAACCGAGGTCCCATCTGCATCTTCTGGTGGTTGTTCAGGAGGACATTAAAGATACCATGGCACTTCTCAAAATAGTTTGGGAATTTCCTTGGTGTCCCAGACATATTTCCCTCATTCACTAAAAACACCACCAACAACTTAACCTGATTCAGTATGCCAGTTTGCACCCGGCTCCTATATATTTGATTCACAAAGTCCCAAGAAAAAAGGAATAATAAAAAAGTAAAACTACTTCCTGTTACAGTCTGTATAATAATCATTACAGAAACAAAAAGTTCTTGCACACTCTACCCCTCCAGCAGAAAATTTTGCAGAAAAAATAGACAACAAAGCAGAAATAAGCTGGACTATTTATTAAAGTCCCACGCATACAACACAATAGATAAAATAAATGAACTAGCACCTTTCCCACAGTGAGATAAAACACATGACAGTGTTTTGCGCCCAACAGGAGCTTTATCAAGGGTGAATATCAATCAGTGTTACAAGAAATAAATAGTGAAAGCCACATGACACAAACTGTGACATTATAAATCATGTGCTCCTTTAGGATATGCACTTCCCAAGGTGAAACCCTTACAGTGACATACAGTATGTTGCTGCTGAGAACAGCCCCATGTCACTTTAGGGGATGTGCCCGGGACCGGGTAACACTTTCCCTCGTCCTGCACCCCCTCCCCGAACCAACTCTGACTCGGAGTTGGTATCTATAGTAATCGAGGGTACAGAGGGCAGAGCTGTTACCATTACCATTTGCATTTCCAATTGCGGTACCGTGACAGTGCGTGTTACAGTTTGCATCTCTGGACGCGCTTGTGTTTGTGTTTTTGTTTCTGATTCCTTTGGCGTTATTGTTGCTGTTACCATTACCATTTGCATTTACAATTGTGGTACCATGACTGTGCACTTTACGGTTTGCATTTCCATACATGCTTGTGTTTGCATTTCTGTTTCCTTTGACATTTTTTTTTCTGTTACCATTACCATTTGTGTTTGCAATTGCGGTACCGTGACCGTGTGCGTTATGCTTTGCGGTTCCGTACTCACTTGTGTTTGTGTTTCCATTTCTGTTTCCTTTGGCATTATTGTTGCTGTTACAGTTACCATTTGCATTTACAATAGCGGTACCATGACCATGCGCGTTACCAGTTGCCTTTACGTATGCACTTGCATCTCCGTTTGCGTCACTGTTTGCTTTGGCATCACTTTGCACTTGCGTTTCTGTTAATGTTTGCTTTACCATTTACATTTGCATCACCATGTGCGTAACCATTAGAGCTTGCGTTTCCATTGCAGTTACCATTACTATGTCACAAAAAATCACATGGTGGGCCCCGCGCTCCCACCACCACTTTCCATGCACTATTTATAGTCCTCATTCTCAAAAAGAAGAAAAATTCATGGCAAAGAACTCCATTTAATGCATCAGTTATTCCACAGTGACAAAAGCGAGGAAATTTGGTGTTAGGGTTGAAATCCCCCCCTTGCACTCCCCCAGCCTGCCCCCCAACCAGCATCGGGGTGTGCATTGGGGTCATCAGTCCTAACTCTCACCCCATTCTCCTATACCTCAGCTTGTTTACTCATGTGATGGGGTGAGAGTTAGAAACATAGAAACATAGAAACATAGAATTTGACTGCAGATAAGGACCGCTGGCCCACCCAGTCTGCCCATTTCCCTCTACTGGATAAGCTGCAGATCCTAGTTAACCAGCAGCCTACTTCTTTCTACCCCCACCCCCAGAATTGCCTTTATGACTATCCCATGCATGCTTGAATTCCACCACTGATTTTGACTCCACAACCTTCCTCCGAAGGCCATTCCATGCATCCACAACCTCTCTGTGAAAAAATACTTTTAAATTACCTCTGAGCCGCCCTCTATCTTCAAATTGTGCCCTCTTGTTCTTGCACACCTCTTTTTGAAAGATGCTACCCTCTTGACTTTGTTGATTCCCTTGAGGTACTTGAAAGTTTCTATCATGTCCCCCTCCCTCCTTTCTCGAGGCTATACATATTAAGCTCCTTAAGTCTCTCTTCATATGTCCTCCGTGCAGACCCTGCACCATTTTAGTTGCCCTCCTCTGGACAGCTTCCATCCTGTCTATGTCTTGCAGAGATTGGGTCTCCAGAACTGCACACAGTACTCAGATGGGGTCTCACCAGCTGTCTGTACAGGGGATAATAACTTCCTGTTTTCTACTGGTGATGCCTCTCCATGCATCCCAGTATCCCCCAGCCTCCTTGCTGCCTTCTCACATTGCTTGCCCACCTTTAGGTCATCTGATATGACTACCCCAGGTCCCTTTCCATTTTGTTGTTGTTAGTATCTCACCCCCATTGTGTACTCTTCCCTGGGTTTTTGTTTCCCAGGTGCATTACCTTGCACTTCTTAGCATTGAATCTAGCTGCCATACATTTGACCATTCCTCTAACCTTGCCAGGTCCCTTCTCATCCTTTCCACCCCACCTGTGCATCAACTCTGTTGCAGATCTTAGTGTCATCTGCAAAGACATATTTTTCCTTCCAGTCCTTCTTCAATGTCGCTTATAAAGACATTGAAGAGGACTGGTCCTACTGAACCTCAATGCACCCGGCTAGTAACCCTCCTTTCTTCTGAGTGGACTCCATTTACTATTACTTTCTGTGTCCTATTCTCCAGCCAATTCTTTACCCAGGCTGTCATCTTGGGACCCACTCCCAGGCTGGCTAACTTATATTAATCTTTGTGTGGGACTGTGTCAAATGCCTTGCTAAAGTCTAGGTAGGCCATGTCCACAGCCCCTCCCTGATCTACTACTTTGGTCACCCAGTCAAAGAACTATCAGATTCGTCTGGCATGACCTTCCGCTGTGAATCCATGCTGCCTAGGGTCTTGTGCCCTCTGGCCTCTAGATACTCGACAATTTTTTCCTTTAGAAGTGATTCCATCATTTTCCTATCACTGAGGTTAAACTAACAGGTCTATAGTTTCCTGCTTCTGCCTTGCTCCCACTTTTGTGAAGGGGAATCGCATCTGCCCTCCTCCAGTCCTCGGGTACCACCCCATCCTCCCATGATTTGTTAAAGAGGGTAGTCAGTGGTGTCACTAGTTCTACCCTTAGTTCTTTTAGAATTCTGGGATGAATCCATCAGGTCCCATTGCTTTGTCCACCTTCAGTTTTAAGAGTTCTTTCAGAACCCTTTCTTCTGTAAATGGGCTGGTATCAACTTCTGTATCCAGAGTGTTACTACTGTTTGTTTTATGTACCTCCCCTCTTCCTTTGTAAATACTGAGCAAAATATTTGTTTAGTATCTCTGCCTTTTCACATTCTCCCTCTGCCCACCCTCCCTCCCTTTATTAAGCCTCACTATCCCTCCCTTGGTCTTCCTTTGCTCCCTGATGTACCTATAAAGGTTTTATTCCCTTCTTAACTGAGTTGGCTATCTTTTCCTCAGTTTGGGCCTTTGCTGTTCTGACTGCCTTCCCAGCCTCCTTTTGCTTTAACTGATACAGTTCTCTGTCCTGCTCCTGCTACGATTCCTTGTACTTCCTGAATGCTTTCTTTCTCTTGAACCTTCACTGCCACCTTTGAGAACCATAGTGGTTTCTTACATCGTCTTGTTTTGTTTATTTGCTTCACACAAAGGCCCATTACCTCTGTGATGGCAGTTTTATTATTCCCATTGTTCTTCCACCCTCCTTCCCACCCATTTGCTAGTGCATTCCTTAGGCACTCACCCATTTTGGCAAAGTCAGCCTCCTAAAGTCCAGTACTTTTGTCTTTGTATGGCTTGACTCTATTGCTGTGTTTATTAGAACCATACTGTTCGATGGTCAGCTAGTTCCCAGATGGCTACCCACTTCTACATCTGTGATCCTCTCTCCATCTCCATTTGAGAGTATCAAGTCTAATATTGCTCCCTCTCGAGTGGGCTCCAGTACTAGTTGTCTAAGGCATGCCCCTGTAGGGCATCTAGAATAACTGCACTTTTGAGTGGCAGCTGCAACTGCGCTCCAGTTAACATCTGGCATATTCAGATCACCCATCAGCAATATCTCCCTTTTTCTGCCATTCTAAGTATACTTTCTATCATTTCCTTGTCCATTTCCTCCCCTGAGAAGGGTCTGTATACAACCCCTGCGGATTGTGGTGCCATTGCCTGTCTCCAAATTTACCCACAGTGCTTCTTCTCCTCCTGTTTACCCCTTTTGTTCTGTTGCTTTTATTCCTTCCCTTATGTAAAGAACTACTCCTCCCCTCTTTTACCCTCCCTGTCCCTCCTGTAGATAGTGTATCCTGGTATGTTTACGTCCCAGTCATGGTTTTGTGTGTACCATGTTTCTGTGACTGCCACGATATCCAGATGTTCCTCCTCCATCAAGGCCACTAATTCAGGAAGCTTGTTACCTAGACTATGGGCATTGGTACTCATTGTCTCCATTTTTGATGGCCTTACCTTCTGTTGCAGCATCCCCACTGACCGTTCTACCTTGGTCTTTTTCTCATTTAGTACCCTGTTTTGTAGGGAGAGGCTGGGATTTTCTGCTGCTTGTCAGTGCCTCCCATTGACTAATTTAAAAGCTTGCCAATGAAGCATTTAAACTGATTGCTCAAAAGACTTGTTCCTTCCTGGACAGATGCAGACCATCCTGCTAGTATAGGCTGGTGTCCCTCCAGGTGGAACCCCAGTCCCAATGAAGTTAAACCCCTGTGCTCGCACCATTTTTCAACCATTCATTAAACTGCATGGTGCCAATTACCTCACCTCCCCCATGCCTTTGACAGGCAGCACCTCTGAGAAGGATACTGTGTTTGCTACTTGTCTTAGGCCCCTCCCCAACTCTGCAATGTCCTCCTGCACTGCTCTAACCTCATGATGAGCCAAGTCATTTGTCCCTAGGTGGACAATTACGTCCAGCTCAGAATCCCTTGCAGCTGTTGTTGTGATCCTGAGGATGCGCTTCCTGTCCCTCCAAGCCATGGCACCAGGCAGGCACCTTACTTCAGATTTCCCAGCTCCTCCCAGTTCTATCCCTAATAATTGAGTCCCCACCAGGAGCTGCTTCTTTCCTTGTGGTGTCCTCTGCCTCCTTCCTGTGGGCCTCCTTGTGACAGTTGTCCTCAGCCTCCTTAGTCTCCTCTGCGGTGTATCTATAGGGGAGCTATGCTCCCCAGAATGGCGTATGGATTGTGTGTGTACATGTGACTGGGTGTGCCTCTGTTTCACCATCCTCATCCTCCCTGAGCCCCTGTGGTCCAATTGTGCTTTCTTTGCAACCTCTGAGGTAGTGGTGGTGGTTCTGGTGCTCCCTGGATGGGGAGGTTCCTTCCTACTGTCCATTGTGGCCTGGGGAAGGTCCCTGCTACTGTCCAGTGTGGCCTGAAGACGGGCAACTTCCTCCCTCAGGGCAGACAGTTGTTCTGCAAATAGGCAGCATCTCAGCCTCCAGAAAGACTCCCGGAAGACTGCTGCCCCACAGCCATTACATTGCACTACTCCCCACATTTTTTTTTGTGTGTGATTGGTTTGTAATGTAGAATATATATTTATATTATACAATGTTTAGCTTATATTGTCAGTGCAGTGTGCTAGAGGATATGACAGTGACATGCACCTTGCACTCTTGAGGAAATGATGTCAGAACCCCAGGTATAAAGGAACTATTTCAGGGTAGGTGGGGTGAGGGGTGGAAGGTTGGGCCTAAACTGTGCCCTCGCAAAACAATCAGCTAGAAGCTCTGACCCACTGCTGCAATGAGTGCCTTCCTGTCAGGAAGATGCCCTACACAACAATTTGATAGAGAAATACCCTGCTAATCAATCAGAGAAAAATCCAACATCCAAGTCAGACACAGGTAAACCTTCCCAGCCCCAAAACAGGCCTGGTGGTTTGTGCTCTGAGAGCTGTCCGCACCAAAATAAGTCAGCTGTGCTTTAAACTCTTCCTGCACTGAAAATCTTAAGAATTGTAACAAAAACGTAAACCTTAATCCACCACCCTCTGTTGCTTGAAAGACCGTCTTTTCCTGTTTCACACTGCAGGTTTTTCTGTGACCACTCCTTAACCCCAGTAACTCTGTTTAAAAAGAGTTTAACTATCACAAACTCCTACGCACCAGTAAATTATTTAAAAATAGTTTCAGTCCCAAAAGCCTAGTAGTCAATCCAGCTACCCCCAAGGGACAACCAGAATGAAGTATTTAAACACTTATGAGGTTACTTCCAAGATAAGCAGAGTTTGCAAGTTTCTTTTTCAACTGCTCAGCCACCTGAAATTTAAAAATAGTTTAACTGTCAGCAAATCTAGTAGACAATCTAGCTACCTCCAAGAACCTACCCAAATGCAATATTTAAATCCTTCTGAAGTTACTAACAAGATAAACAGAGTTTACAAGCCCTTCTTGGTTAAACCCTAAATAAATATGTGAATAAAAAGCAATTACCAAGGGTAGTTAGTTTCACCTCCCACAGAATTAAGCAAAAGTGCACGTTTGTTGCAGATATCAAGTGCAATATAGAATTTCTCACACAGCTCGCAGTTGAAGAAAGCAGTATCCTTCCAGCTCCAGCAAATGTGCTTTGTGTCTTTGAAAATTGCAGCCTGTAGTGATTTATAGTAATCTGATCTAGTCTGGATATCTCCACCCAGGGCAATTTGTTGCCAATGGTTATATGTAGCCCTTCCTGTTCCAATACAACCTGTTTGGTCTGAAAACAATGTCCTGCCCCCTAAGGCTGTCTGTGTTTCAGTTCACACTGCAGGATGTTCTGTGACCACTCCTTAACACCAGTAACTCTGTTTAAAAAGAGTTAGGGCTGACCAATGCCAGTTGGGGGGGCTGGGGGGTGCAAGGGGGGCTTTCAACCCTAATACCGAATTTCCTCACTTTTGTCGCTGTGGAACAACCATAACCGATCCATTAAATGGATTTTTTTCCATGAATATATATATATATATATATATATATATATATATATATATGAAAGAGAGTAATGTATTCAGATATCTGCAATTGGACTCTTTTGCCCTTACACATCTCAACCTGGGGGCAACTCCTTTAGTGTTTCCATAATAAACATTACATACATCTGTTACAATCATGTCACAGAATTAACAGAGACTAGAATGGAAGTTTGGCTGCCACATACACTCACAGCTGTGGCTCATGCTACCCAGGCATGCACAGTTCCAAGCTGTGTATGAGTCAATGGAAGTAGAAATACGTCTGCCTGGGTATTCAGAGATTCAACATACTTGCACATCAGCCAGTTGAAGTAATAGGAGAATTCCATTCTAGTCTCTATTAATTTTATACAATCATGTAATCTTATCTTAATTTGTTTTCTTACTATTCCCTCTGACTTTGATTGGTGATTTAGCAAGAATGGTTGTACATGACTTGCACTGAAGATGTTTGCAACTTTCTAAACATTTATAAAGGACTTTACAAAGAATTGATTCATCTGGATCACTCTTCATTAATGTACAATATCCATTTGGAATTTGAGTGCAATATGACAGTGATGTAATAAATCTAAGCTGTACAAACTTGAAAAACAGAAAAATAAAGGAACAGACACAGTGAAACTACATTGTTGACTATATGCATTGTTTAATTTTTTGGAAAACAATTTTCCCAGTGAGTGCTACTGTTTAAAGGTTTCAGTAGAATCTAGCTAGGGTTAGCCAGCCCTTTCCTGCACCATTTGTGCTCTCCTGGAACTGTATGAACAGTATAATAATACCTGTTTCTGGTCTTCTCTATCTCCACAATTACAATTATTTTTTTTACTCATAGGATCTGGATGTTTTGAGAATCTGGCCAAGAAAACATTGCTTCTAATGGTCTCAAATCTATCATTTATAAAATGATTTGTCTTTTTTAAGTCTACGAGAGTATCCAGATAATATCCATATCCATACCATGCATCATTACAGATGCACCACAGATTATACTTAGAGCTTCTAGTTTTCTCAATGTCCGGCATTTGATTGTGAAACTTAATCCTATTCCTAATACACTTTCTGTACTTCAGGCTCGGTATTACATTTTTTTTTTATATATCTCTAAAGAGTCTCCAATCCATGCTCCTCTAAAAGAATTTGAACACTGGAGAGCCACTCTAAAGGGTTACACTCAAGATCTACAGTATTTCAAGATCCAAGCCTTTCTATCCTCGCTACCCATTCCCAGAATCTCCGGCCATGATACCCAACTGTTAGAAACCCCGATAACAGTTGAAGAAGTTAACCAGGCGATCCACTCTCTGAACCCACGTAAAACCCCAGGGAAGGATGGATTGCCTATTGACTTGTATAGACTCCGGGGTGTTAACCTCACCCCCTACTTGGTTCGGGTATTCTGACATTCTTTACTTAATGGACAGCTACCCCTTTCCATGAGAGAAGCCACTATTACAGTGCTTCCCAAAAAAGAGGGAAAGACCCACTGTCTTCAGGCAGTTATCGCCCTATCTCTCTAATAAACACAGATGCCAAGATACTGGCCAAGGTTCTTGCTGGCCGGCTTGAACCCCTTTTGCTTGGGCTTGGTTAGTCCATCCCAAGTGGGCTTTGTCAAGGGCCGTTTGGGGTCGGACCACCACAGAACTCTAGGGTCTTTAATGCACTCTGTCAAACTCTCACCAATCCCTTCAGTAGCTTTGGCCATCGACTTCGAAAAGGCCTTTGATTCGGTCAAATGGGCCTTTCTATTTCATACTCTTTCCACTATGGGTTTTGGCCCTGACTATATAGCCTGGATAAAGCTGCTATACACTGCCCCCCTAGCCTCAGTTTTGACCAATGGCACCATGTCTCAGCCCTTCCAATTACAGAAGGGTACGAGACAAGGATGCCCTCTTTCTCCCCTTATATTCATTTTAGCGATGGAGCCCTTGGCTATCGCACTTTAGGTCCTCCAACACTATTCCTGGGATTCAGGTGGGAGATGCCAACTATAAAACATTCTTATATGCAGATGATCTGCTTATTACTATGGAACATACCCAACTAGGGATTCAGACAATCTTTAGTACTCTGACTGAGTTTACTAAGATATCAGGTCTAAAATTAAATCAGTCCAAAACTGAAATTCTCCCGTTGAATTCCTCAGCCTCTGGAGCAGATTTTATCACCTTGGGGCTAAAATGGTCCCCTCAGGGTATAACATACCTGGGTATCATCCTGCACCCAGATCCGCTTAAAATGCTTGCAGCTAATTTCAATTCCCTGATTGATTCACTCAGAGTAGACATAGAAAGATGGAAAGCATTGAAGCTTTCACTTGCTGGGAAAATAGATTCGATCAAAATGATGGCTGTTCCCAAGATGCTTTATCTATTGGCTCATCTACCCCTGTCTATACCCCAGAAGTGGTTTCAGAAACTGGAGACCCTGATGGGTAATTTTATATGGGAGGGTGCGCCCCCCCGGTATAGCAAACTCAAACTTCCGCAGCACTGGAAAAGGGGTGGTTGGGGACTCCCCTGGTTGCAGAGGTATCATATGTCCTTTGTGCTGGCTCAGACTCTTAGATGGTTTTCTAAAATTGGACAGGCCTCTCCGCAGTGGCTCCAGTTAGAAGCCTCCCTAACTCGCACTGCCTCCCCAGCGGTCATCCTATATGGTAGGAAGAATTTGCTTGCGGGCCTTTCTCCTCCTATATTACTATCAGTAAAATATTGGAAACAAGCAATGGCTCTGCTGGGCCATGTCCCGGCTCCATGGGGATATATGCCTCTATGGGACAATCAGGCTCTGAAAATAGGGGACTCCACCCTGCACTGGAAAGTATGGAATGTACAGGGCATTTCCCTAATACAAGATCTCCTACTCCCTGGGACTACTGTTATCGACTCCTTTGAATCCCTAAGGGCAACATATCTTCTCCCTGCCTCTCATTTTTGGAGATACCTTCAGTTAAGAGATGCTATATCTCATCTCCCAAATTCTCCCCATAATAATTCATCACAAAAAAAAACTCACCCCATATGTTCATGGAGTAAATTTACCAAGAACAAAGCTAGCAACATACAGTATATAATGCCCTCAGAGACTCCACCCCAGATCTTACCCAGAAAGCCAGACTGCAATGGGAAAAAGAACTACAGATCTCAATTTCAGAACAACAATGGGAACATGGTTGAACACGAATCCATTTGGCTTGCCGGGATGGGCGTACAAGACTTATTATGAATAAGACCCTCCATAGATGGTATAGAGACCCGGCTAAACCAGTTAAGATGAGATTTATCCCGACTGATACTTGCTGGAGATGTGGCAACCATGGGGATCTGTACCATATACTCTGGGACTGTCCCAATCTTCAGCAGTTCTGTCAAGCCATCCAGGACATGTGCCAACAATTGTTTCCTAATATTGTTCCCTGCCTCGCTTTACTCCTTCTTGGCTGTGGTAGTCCTGAGATGCCAAAGTGCAGCCCAGAGGCACAATGGATCACCTTGACCAGGGCATTGGCCAAGAGACTCATACTGACGAGATGGAAAACCTCGGAAATTCCGACTTTTCACAAGTTCCTTTTGGCTTTAGCCCAAGGGGCCACGTTCGAGAGGATCTCCAGTTTTGCCCAAGGCTCTCTAACCTGGTATGACAAATGCTGGCAACCTTACTTAAGGTCCAAGTACTGCCATAATACTCCTTCCAGTTCCACTTCCTAGACTCTTCCCCTTCATTATAAAGGTCTGGATAGTGTTTTTTTGTTTGTTTGTTTTTTCTCCTTGTAGTCCCCCCCTTTCTCCCTTCTCCATCCCGATCTTATCTATACTTCCTGAAATAAATAAAAAAATAAGAAGAAAGATTGCTGTTGCTGTATATAGTTGATATTACAATCTGCATGGTAATAGGACATACCCTAGGTAGAGTAGTCAAATATTACTCTGACCCCCTTTTTGTTATATCCTTCTTTATTGTGTAATTTATCTAAACAGCTTTAGGCTCTCCTCCACTTGGGGGGAAGCGACATTACATTAGCTCACTATCCACTGGTTACCAGGTCTGTAATATGAAGAATATTTTAAGTTATACCCTGCAAGGTTGTAGCTAACTGACAGAATGCTTTGTCAATTGCATCAACTGGTCATACCAAATGTTGCGGTATGAGTCGAATCTGTGTGTGTAATACTCTGCCCTTGTGTGTGTGTTCTGCCCAAGAACGACAAAATAAAAATGTTAAACTACAACAAGATCTACAGTATTTCAGTTCTATGTTCAGGCATAATTGTGGAATTCTATTATCAGCCATTCTAGTTAAATATATCCAGTAATTCAATTTTCAGTCATCTGCCAGAGTTTCAAAACTATGTGATCCCAGTTCTGATCATAAGTAAAATAATGGAAAATATTTACAAGTTCAAGAGCTGATCTGTACAGTTAAGCAACTATTTTCTTTAGATCTTCAACTTTCCCTGAGCCCCAAATTTCAGCTGCACACAAAACTTGCAGATTAAACTTCATAATCATAACCTGAATTAATGGTCCTATACTGTTTCCAACATATTGGTAGTTAAACTTCTTTAAACCCAGTAGAGTATGTTTCAGCTTAGTGTATATGCTTTGCCCATGAGCAGTTAGTTGAAAAAATAAGAAGCTAGGTTTTTCAAACCCACTGTCAGTTCCACAGCTGCCAGAAAAAAACTGGTGACAGGGGGTCTACACTTGCAGCACTGTAGTTTTTTTCCCACAGCCATGGTATACAGCAGCTTGTGGCTGATTTTTCAGTGCAGCTGTGGGGAAAAGTTATGCCTGGTGGGACCTGGCATAATATCCCCGCAGCTGCACTGACTGAAAATATGGAACTCCGCAAGTGCAGAGATTTCGGTATGCAGCTGTCATTGCACAATGGAACTTAGTCCTGGGACAGGCTGAAAATCCAGCCCAAAGCCCAGATAGGTGCAGCGTGACACACTTTCAGGAATCTTGACTAGATTTTCAAATGACATGGAAACTAAATCCCACACCACAACCCCAGCTGCAGGAGTGCAGAGTTTCGCAGTTTTAGCTGGAGCAGCTGTGGGGGATGTTACACCTGTTCCCACCAGACATAACTTTTCCATGCAGCTGGAGCTCCACTTGCATAATTTTTTTTCCCCCACAGCTGTGGGATTTTTGAGGGCTTTGAAAATCTAGCCCTAGATTCTTATTCCTAGCATGGAATATCATAGCTTGACTTTTTTGTGTGTTAAATGTAAGTTGTAGATCTTGTTACTGTTCCTCTAAAGTATTTAGTTTAAGCTGAAGACAATATCTACTAAGGGCAAAGATAGCCAGGCCATCAGCATAGTTAAGAGCAGTAATCAAGGTTGAATCAATTTTTGGAGAATCTGAATTTAAACGTTCTAGTTTCACTAATATTTAATTTAATATATATATTGAAAAGGGTAGTTGCCACAATATACCCACCATCTGACACTTTTGTTAGTATAAAACTTTCTTGACATGGGCCCCTCTTACTCCCAGCCACACCCTGGTCCAAGTTGAAGAATACACATCCGTAATGATAGAAACCAAACTGACATCTACCCCTCAGGCCAGCATTTGTTGCCATATAAAAGGCCTTGATATAGGGTCAAAGGTTGCACTGTAATCAATGAAAGCTATATGCAGCTTCTGTTTTCTAAGTGCTACATAGTTTTCTGGTAGATGCAAAAGGACAAAACAATTATCAGTAATGCTACAGTCTTGTCTGAAGCCTGCCTACTTAATTGCTCATTTAATCTTCTTAGCACAAATTTGGCAAATACCTTAGACATCACATCCAACAGGGTTATTGTCCTATACATGTGAGGGTCTGCCCTATTCTCTTTTTATGGCTGTGGGTGTATCCCAGCAAACGTTTTGCATTCAGAAAGGGCTGATGTCATTTTTGCTACCAAACAACATGATAGTGTTAAAAATAGATTCCTCCACTGAAGCCTCAGTACTATGCTGCCTGTGTGTGTGTATAGGAAGCTGTAGTGCACTATTTTTCCTCTGGCTTGAGGAATTAATTGAGCCCTCAGAAAGTTAACTCTTTATCTTATGGCAGTCATTCTGTGTCAGATTACCAATGGATAGTACAGACATCATAGAAAGCTATTGGAAGTAGAATGGGTTAAACAGTTCCTGGAGCTTTCTGCATGACTAATAAGCTCTGTTGTGCCCTCATTAAGCCATTTGACACCACCATCCCAAGAGCAGTCATTCTGCTACTTTGCAGGACATTCCATAGTAAACAGTCCCAGTGACGCCTGTTTCCAAATAATACACCAACTTCATTTTGTCAGGCAGGCAGTTCTGGGCTACTGTTTATATTCTACTGAGTGGTCTTAACCTGCAATTTGAGACTATAGGTCTTTGCAACTGAATGATAGTAACCACATTTGCTTCACTTGCAATAGGTAGGCATGTGTGTGTCTAATCTTCGTTTGACTTAGGTTACACATAGAATCTGATCAGTTCATAACATGCTGTATTGTGATTAAATGAACTGATAAAGAGGGCTTTGGTTTCTTTCACAAATTCATTTTTCCTGACCATGGATATTCTAAAACAAAAATTTCTCAACAAAATGTTTAAAAATAAGGAATTTAGCAGTAATTTAATTGATATGGTGTAAAAAGCTGGTCCCTGGTGGGGCTGCCACAAGCAGAATGGGCCTTCGTGGATGGGGGAACTCATGGCAGCAGAAGAGGCATGATGGCAATAAAAGCTTAATGGTGTGGATGCAGAGGCACCAATATTTGAGCATGACTTTGGTAGAGGACTACGTGTGACTTGGGGGTTGGGGATCATCAGGAATTGAGTGGGTCTTGGTATTTTTAGCATAATGGTTTTCTGAAACTTCAACCTTCAATGAATTAGACTCTGCATCCATATGTATAGTATGTCACTAAGCCACATGCAGTGGGGTATGGATAAAAACCAGATCACCAGATCTGGACCAAAGCTGTAAAATCTGGACAGGGCACAGCTTGTGCAAATATTGCCGATCCACTCACTCCAGATGATCTGGTTTGGCATTTACCTATCTGGTCTGGTCCTGATGGTTCCATTTTCAACCATGCCAAGGAAGGGTTGAAAAACAGATTTCCAGGAGCAAACCAGATACATAAAGTTCAGACTGACCAGTGCAGCCAGAGTGACTGGACCAGCAGTGTTTGTGCAAGTTGCACCCAGTTTGGCCAGTTTGGATTTTTACAGAACTGCTGTGGTTCAGTTCTGTTAGTCCAGTTTTAAATCAATCAATCTTTATTTTAAACTGAAAGGTATGTGAGCAAAAATGTCCATTTACACAAATGTCCAGTTAAGCATAAGAAGAAAACAGAACACCAGGTCAAACAATTACATAGTAAAATACAATATAAACAAGTCTAACATAAACAAGTCTAATACAAAGATCTTGAGGGATATACAGAAGAAAGGGGAAGCAAATAACAGTGATAAATTTATAGCACGGGATATAACTGGAGGTACAATTCAGGAACATGAACAGTTGGGTGATGCATTGAAAACAAGAAGTGCAACTCCTGCAGCACCCAGATCCTGCATGCAGATGAGCATTCCCACTGCATGATCTGCCACGGCCCCAAACACTGGGTCAGGGATTGTGCACCCTGCTTTCCCTATTCTTATCAGGCTCATGGATACCCTCAATATCAGATGCTGGGCTATGCATTATACCAGCCTCCTCCTCCACCACCACCACCACCTCATCCTCAGCCTCAGCCTCTGCCTCCACAGTAGCCTCAGGCTGATATCCAGGCAGTGTTTCATACCCTGATTCAGGAGGACAGGACTCAGCTAGCCTTTGAGATTGACCGTCGGAAACTAGTAGCAGCCTCTACTCCCACCTCCTTTCTGACTCTAGATCAGCCTCTCCTGTGGATTCCCACCTTTCCGGAGAAGGCTTCTGTAGACACCAGGTAAGGGATTAAACCCAGGATACTCCCCAAAAATGGTTCAAATCCCCAGCATGCACTCTTTGGTTTTTGACTCTGACTCGTCCTCCAGCTCTGGTACTCATACATCTATAAAGCCTCAGCCTAAGGAGTCTCTGTGAAGTTCCCCTCCGAAAGACCCTTCTTTTGAAGAACTCCTCATAACTGTACAAAATGCCTGTGGCTGGGCAATCCTGGAACAGGATCCAAAGTTCAAAAGGCTTGTGGCACATCTAGATATGACTGACACAGTTCCTATGCCCATACTGCCTTGGACTGGGCCCCATGAAGACCTGACTTCCACTATCTGGCAACAGCCTTCCTCCATTCCAGCTGTTTCAAAAAAGGCAGACAAGATGTACCACCTCCCAGATGGGGTCACGCACCTTACTGGCCATCCTAATGCAGACTCGGTTGTTATCACAGCTGTCCATGACTGGTCCTCTAAACCTAAACATTTGAGCATGTCTCCTCCTGATAAGGAGATAAGCAGTTGGACAATTTTGGTCACAAGATCCATTCCTCCTGCACTTGCACCTCTAGGTCCCTTAATTATGTGGCTCATATGGTTTCCTACCAGAAATCTTCCCCTTGCCTCACTCAAGTCCAAGCTGGAAGCTATCCAGGACCAGGAGCTTAAGGCTAAGATTGCCAAGACAGTGAGAATGGCTAAAATCTCCTGTCACCGTGCCCTCTGGGCCACTTATGGCACAGTAGACTCAGTTGCTTGCACCACAGCCACTGCTGTCTGCATTTGGTGACATTCGTGGCTCAGGATTGCGGGCCTGGCACAAGACGTCCAGACATCCATCTTGGATGCCCCTTTCATGGGATCCGTGTTATTTGGAGGTGACGCCAAGGATATTATCACTGAATTGTAGAACTGTGGTAAATCCATCCGCGATGTCTGCTTCATGTACTGAGGGGGTTTCAAAGGCAAACAGCTTTTTCATCAGCAACAGAGAAGCCAGACCAAGAGGGCCCTGTCAAATGCCAGGTCAAATGCTGGTATCCAGCATCAGGAACCCCTACTTCCCCTGCCAAGTCCCAGAAGCCACCAGGAGGAGCTGCCGGCTCCCTCTCTTCAGCCTCCTGACTCCTGAGGGACCCCCCCCCACCTCCTCCAAATCCTCTTGGAGAACCAGTGGGGGGGAAGATTTGCCCTCCACCTTCCCAGTTTGCAGGATATAACCACGGACTCTTGGGTCCTTCAGTTACTAGCAAGAGGTCACACCGTAGAGTTCCTAGGCAGGCCTCTGGACAACTCCCCAGGCCTCTCCCATTGTCCTCCAATGCACCTGTCTCTGATAGGGGATGAGATCAAGGCTCTTCAGCAAAAGTCAGCCATACAGCCCATGGCTGTGGCACAGACAGGAAGAGGGTACTACTTCCATTTCTTCCTAGTGCCCAAAAAGACGGGTGACCTAAGACCCATCTTGGACCTCAGCATGCTCAATCTGTACGTTGAGTACAAGACGTTCCACATACTCACCATCCAGGGACTTCTACCCCTGCTCCACAAGGGCCATTGGCTCTGTGCATTGGACATGCAGGATGCTTACCTGCACATCCCTGTCTTCCAGGGCCACCACAACTCTCTTTGATTTGCCTTTGCCCAAGTCACACGTAGTCCTCTACCAAAGTCATGCTCAGATATTGGTGCCTCTGCATCCACACCATTAAGCTTTTAATGCCATCATGCCTCTTCTGCTGCCATGAGCTCCCCCATCCATGAAGGCCCATTCTGCTTGTGGCAGCCCCCGGGACCAGCTTTTTACACCATATCAATTAAATTACTGCTAATTCAAGGCTCTCCTTTTAGCCTATCCTTGGCATCTTGGGTTTTTACCAGGTACCTAGCAGTGGTTGCTGTGGCCCTATGCTGCAGAGGGATCTAATTGTGCCTGCATCTGGATGACTGGTTTCTGTCAGCCCCATCACAGAGCAGTCTAAGGGAGCCCCCCTCTTTCACCTTGGACCTCTTTTTCAGTCTTGGAATAACAGTCAACTATCCCAAGTCCCACCTCTCCCCTCCCAGTGCCTACAGTTCATTTGGAGCAGTGCTGGATAAGGTCCAGGGCAGGGCCTTCCTCCCATCAGAGTGGAGACCCTGCAGAAACAGGCCAGATTAGTGGGCAACTCCTGCTGGACCACAGTTCGGTCGATCCTCCACCTTCTTGGGCTGATGGCAGCTGCGATCCCTACAGTTCCTCTAGCCAGACTGCATATGAGAGTGACCCAATGGACTCTTCATGTCCAATGGGATCAGTGGCAGGACAACCAGGATGACAGAGTCCTAGTGTCCGGGTACATGAAGAAGGATCTTCTTTGGTGGCAGGAGTTGTCCAATCTCTCCATGGGGGTTCCTCTTTCAACTCCCTGCTCCTACCATGACCCTTGCAATGGATGCTTCGTGTCAAGGCTGGGGAGCCCATCTAGGAAACCATCAAACCCAGGGAACATGGTTTCAGTTGGAAACGTCTCTACACATCAATGTGTTAGAAATGAAGGCAGTGCTGTATGCCTTCCAGGCCTTCCAGCCTCTTCTATGTCTGGGGACACTCCTGGTTCAGACTGACATTATGTCTGTGGTCTGGTACCTGAACAAACAGGGAGGCACTCGCTCATACCCTCTATGCCAGGAGGCAATGTGAGTGTGGTACTGGGCAGTCCAGCATGACCTCTGCCTAACTGCTGTCCATGTGCTGGGCATCAGCAATGCCCTGGCAGACAGTCTCAGCCACACTACTGTCAAGGGTCACAAGTGGGAGCTAAATCAAGGGGTGGTTGAAAGCTTATCCGACCTGTGGGGTCAGCCAGAATAGACCTCATTGTCTCTCCATCCAACACAAAACTACCCAATTTTTGCTTGCTTGTTCCCGGGTGCAGTGTTTTCTGGTGAGACGTGCTGTCTCTGTGCTGGACAGGGAGGTTCTTGTATGCCTTTCTTCCCTTCCCAGTGCTTCAGAGGGTTCTCCTGAAGCTACAGGCAGAAGAGGCTCACATGATTCTAATAGCCCCTCTTTGGCCTCATCAGATTTGGTTTCCTCTGCTTCAACAGCTATCGATGGAACCCCCAGTACCTCTGCCTCTCCGCCATGATCTTCTGACTCAGGAGCAGGGCAGACTGGTGCATCCAGGCCTCAAATCCCTCCATCTGCATCCAAGGCACCTGTGGACATACTATATGTGGAATAACTCCCTTTGTTATTATTTTTTTACAAAAATTGTCAACTATGCAGATGCATTTGTAAAATATGAATTATAATAGTGAGACTTTTTGAACTTTTATTTGACTTACCATACTCATGCTTGTCTACCCACTTAGTCTCCTGCTTCTTTCTGTCCTTGCACTAACTAATTCCTGTTGCTTCATATCAAGGGGTTGTTGATTTTCATGTTGTGTGTGCCTGGGGTGGAGCAGCAATAAAAGATAAACTATGCAATGCCCTCAATAACACACCTAACCCAGTTTACCTTTACCTAATGCCCATTTTTAGGCTTTGTACAGTAAGATCTTCCTTCAAGAGAACAACTTGTAATGAAATGTGTAAGATTTACATTGACATTTGGGTATATGAACTTTTATATTATACTAATTATGTGTGTGTGTGTGTGTGTACTGTATAGCAGTCTGTAAAAAATCAATTAAACACATCAAATGTCTTACTAACATACTAAAATGCCAGCAGAATAGGCCTAATGGTCTTTCATGTCTGCTCGTTTGGTCAGCCCCCACCCTGGGTGCTGACCTTGCTGCCCCCCTCGCCTTCTCTGGCTTCTCCCTTCCCAGTTCCGGATATTCTTGCTGCATTGGATTTTGCTTCCAGAACCCTTCCCCTGTACCTGTCCCACCCCCTCTTGAACTTCTCCACTGTCTCTGCCTCCACCAGCCCCTAGGCACGCATTCCATGGCTCCACCACACCTCTCAGTGAAGTAGCACCTCCTCCTTTCTCCCCTGAATCTTCCCTCCAGCTTCCACCCATGCCCTCTAGTGGCCCCTCCTCCTTCCTTCAAAGCACCCTGACTGTTCCTCCCTATTTACCCTCTTCATGTACCTGAAGACCTCTATCATGTCCCCGGTCCCTCTCTCTTCCAATGTGTACATATTTAGCTCTTGAGCCTCTCCTCATAGGTCCTGTCCCCAAGCCCCAAATCATTTTGGTTGCCCTCCTCTGGACCCTCTCAGGAGGTTAATGTCCTCTTTAAGTGTGGCCTCCAAAACTGCACGCAGTACTCAAGGTGCGGCCTCACCAAGCAGTTATACAGAGGAGTATCACTTCCTCCTTCTGGAGGTGATCCTCCAGCGATGCATCCCAGCATCCTGTTGGCCTTGCTGCTGCCCTCCTACAAGTCTCAGAGTTGTTCATCTTGACATCCACCACCACCCCAGGTCCCTCTCAGCCATCGAGACTTGTAGCATTTCCGCCCCCAGGGTGTACACTTGGCCTGGGTTTCTGGCCCCCAGGTGGAGTACCTTGCATTTCCCTGCATTGAACCTCAGCTTCCACTTTCTAGACCATCTTTCCAGAGCCTCCAGGTCCCTCTGTAGGGCCACCCTCCCCTCCTCCCCATCCACCACCGCCCCCAGTTTCGAGTCGTCCGCAGGAGACTCATCTCACTCCTGATTCCTGTCCTCATGTCGGAGATGTGTGCTGAACAGAAGGGGCCCAGTGACTGATCCCTGTGGGACCGACTAATGACCCTCCTTGGGGATGAGACTATCTCGCTCAACTACGACCTCTGGGTCTGGTCCTGGAGCCAATTGCTTATCCATCTGATCATCTGGTTCCCCACCCCCATTTCTCCCAGCTTATCCAACAGGCCCGCGTGAGGAACAGAGTCAAATGCCTTGCTGAAGTCTAGAAAGAGGACGTCCACTGGTCTACCCAGGTCCAAGGCACTCGTCACCCAGTCATAGAACTCCACCAGGTTTGTCTGACATGATTTCCCCAGGATGAATCCATGCTGTCTATCGTCCAGGCACCCTGACTTATCCAGGTCCCCCCTAGCCTCTCCTTGACAATGCCCTCCATCACCTTGCCCACCACCGATGTCAGGCTGACAGGCCTGTAGTTCCCTGCCACCTCCCTTGATCCCCCCTTGTGGATAGGCACTATATGCGCCACCTTCCAGTCCTGGGGCACCCACCCTGTCCACAGAGAGATGGTGAAAAGCTCCTCCAGGGGTTTTGCCAGGACATCCGCAAGTTCCTTCAGCACTCTGGGATGTAATTTATCCAGTCCCAGTGCTTTCTCTGTCTTAAGGGAGCTGAGGGCTTACCTCACTCTCTCTGCTGTGATTTCCACTTCCAGTACCTCTTCTCCCTGCTTAGCCCTCCCCCCTCCTGCCAGTGATGCCCACCCCTCCCCAGACCCGCCCGATCGGTGGGGTCCCCCTTCCTCAGTATCTCTGTTTCCTCCCATGTATGATGCAGCACCCCCCATTTTCCTTGGTGAAAACTGAGGTGAAGTACTCATTTGGGACCTCAGCCTGCTCCCCGGGTCTTGTGCCCATCTCTCCCCCTGATTTAATCCTGCTAATCTGCCACTTCATATGGTTTTTCCCCAGTATCTAAAGAACCCCTTGTTCCCTCTCCTAATTTCCCTGGCCAGGTTCTGCTCCTTCCTTGCCTTAGCCGCCCTCACCACCCTAGTGGCCCTTCTAGCCATCAGCTCGTACTCCCCTCGATCCCTTTCACTCCTTGAGCACTTGAATTGCTTATAGGCTGCCTTCTTTCCCCGCACCACCTCCTGGACCTCCCTGGTCCACCAGCAGGGTTTTTTGGCCCTACCGCATTTTCGTCTTACTCTTGCACAGGTGCTGGTAGCATCCTGCACCCCTCTCCTGATGATTTCCCACCTACTATCAGCGTCCATGTCTGACCCAATCCCATCCAAATGCTCCTTAAGGATCCTTCCCATTTCCTTAAAATCCGCCCCCCTGAAGTCGGTTACTTCCAGTCTTTGTGCAGCCTTCTACCCCTCATAGGTCCAGGCAGAACCAGACCGTGGCATGGTCACTCCCACCAATGGGTCCCTTACCTCCAGGCCCCAATCTGGTCACTGTCTGCCAGGACCACATCCAGTACCGTGCCTCCCTTGTCGGTTCCTCACCTGCTGAGTTAGGAACGTGTCTTGAAGACATCCAACAACCTCTGTTCCTGGTCACAGAGGATGTCATAGTCTCCCAGTCTGTTCCTGGCATGTTTAAGTCCCCCAACACCACCACTGTTCCTCTGCCTAGTCTGCAGTGTCTCCCAACATCTGCCACCAGACTGTCCTCCAGCTCCTCCACCAGCGCAGGGGGTCTGTACACCACTCCTATTTTTACTCTCTTGCCCCCCCTTGTTATCAAGGTGACCCAAATCGCCTCCACAGTTCCCTCCGCCTCCTCTACTCCCCATGCCAATGCAGTTTTTGACTATCATTGCTACCCCTCCTCCCTTTCCCTCCCCCTGTCCTTCCTGAACATAGTGTAACCCTCCAGGTTCAGGTCCCAGTCGTGTCCTGCAGTGGCCCAAGTCTCAGTGACCGCTGCCACATCCACTGCTCCCTCAGTTAGCATCACCTGGAGCTCAGGCATTTTATTGCCCAAGCTCCTGGCATTTAGCAGGACTACCTTCCACCCTTTCCCTATAGTTCCATTTCCCCTACTCGTGTTCCCATGGGGATTCTGTTTTCCCCTGGTCTGCACTTTGCCAGTCGGCCTTTTCCCACAATCCTCCAGCTCACCAGGGGGTGGAGACAGAGTCCCTCCTTTATCGGCACCCCCTTGACAGCCTTTTTTCCCATCCTCCCTCTTCACAAGTTTAAACCCCATTTTCACCAATAAACCTCTATTTTTCAACTAAGGATTCCCTCCTCCAAATTGAGATGGAGTCTATCTCTAGCATACAGCTCCTTATCCTCCCAGGTCTCCCCAATCCCCCATCAACCCATACCCTCTGGCCTCACACCACCCCCTGAGCCACTGGTTTATCTCCCTAATCTTCCTTTGTGCTCCCCCCACTGGCCCTTGGCACTGGCAGGATTTCTGAGAAAACTGTGCATCCTATGTCATGACAGACCCTGGCAAGCTCCTGAATCTTGCCTGTATCTCTGGCTCCTATTTCCCTCAATGTCATTTGTACCCAGGTGGACCAGTATGTCCGGGAACCCCCACAATCCTTTGCCAGCTGATATACCTCGTGCTTAGCCCTGTGCATCGTTAGTCCAGGGAAGCATCTTGTTCTAACTGGCCAGGCTTCCTCATCACAGGGAGAGTAGACATGGTTACAGTGTGAGATACAACAGGAGTAACATACAGGTGCAATACAGATAACAAAAAGAACACAATATAACAGTGGTTTATTGGATAAAGTTATATGCAGTCTTCCTAAACATGTCTCAACATTTTGTTTATCTTTGACCTTGTCACAACATTTAGTTTTCTCAGCAGTGTTTGCAATTAAGGTACAGTACCTTCATGTATATGATGGCCCAGTTCTGTTGAGTTGATTGCTATAACAGTGGATAGAATAAAATGTGAAACCTACAGGTAACTGTAATACAGAAGGTGGCATTATTTTTATATCTGCCCTTTCTAATGTACCGTACTTTGATTCAGTTAGTGTATGCAACAACAATTCATGTTTATGTTTAAGCCCATGAAACATTCTTATCTAGTTAATGCATTTACAGCTGTAGTGGCTCTGCCAGAGCACGTTTATATATATAGGGACTATTTCAGCTCCCCTCCAGCAGTCAGGGATGTAATGCTCTTTGATACAGTTATTAAAAAAAGGTAAGTAATAGTTCAGCTCAATAATTTATGTTACGAAGATATATCTCTGAAGGGATTAAGTCTGAGCTAGGGGCTTTGTTTTGCTTTAATGATAAAAGTGCTGACACAGCTTTCAGAAATATTAACAGATTTAAAATATGGGCTGTGCTCTAGGAGATTTTCAGATACAAGACCTAATTCTTTGCTATTATTCCCAAAAAATTAAGCTGGAAAAATGATGGACCCAGGCTTCAGGGGAGTTGCAAGTATCCTGCATATCATTACAAGTGCTGATCCCTTTAGCTACCAGAAGCCAAAATGCTCCACTACCATTCTTTTGGACACTATCTAACATTTTATCCCATTGATCAATCTGAAGATTTTTCTGTTTTGATGTGCTTATGAAACCATTCTATAAACACAGGCTTCTTGCTGTTGCACTCACTAAGAATGAGCATGCTTCTGTGCAAATAGCACGTTAAACATACGGAACAAAACATTACACATAGGTTCTCAAAGATATTACATTCCAATCTGACAAGAAGAGGGGCAGCCAACAACTCCACAGCCATTTCCAGCTTTGGAATCTCAAATTACTATTTCCTTGTTTCCAATTTCTGTGAAGGGAAAAGGTGATTTAGGGATTGGGTTAGCATCCAAATCCGTGGCAGAGCAGCTGTTTTCACTGTCCCATGTTAAAATTAGAGGTACATGGTCACTTTCTCCTCTGATCAATATTTGTAAATATTTCCATACTGATAATGGACCATTTCAAAGTATGACATCAATGACCAATGCCCCTCAACATCACCCATCCAATGACCATTCAGAGGATATAAGTTATAATCTTTTGTGATCTTAACAAGATTAGCACCAGACCTATTGACTCTAGTATCCATTGACTTTCTCACAAGCTTATAAACTTCATCATACATAATAAATAATCATATTAGCCAGACCTTGAATTTGGGTTACCAAGAATAAGAATGGGACTATCCAAAAAATGACCATGTAAGTCATTAATGGATTCTTTTAGGTGTTCCCAAATCTCTGCTCTGAAATACCTAGCAGAACTGCTGGGGATATATGTATCAATCAAAACAGTGTGCTCTCCTTTAATAGTTAGGGAAAAAAATTTAAAAGTTCTCATTTTCCCAGGACACCGCAGGGGTAAGACAGGTGACCATTCTGAAGTAGCAAACTAAGCCATCTGAAGCCCTTCCAGATGTACATATTTCTTTGCTGGCACATGAATTTGTAATTACTGATATTAACATCTTGATCTTTCATATGCCACGCTTCTTGGGAAAAAAATAGAAAATCTGTTCACAAAATTTAACCATTCTCCATCAGCAAACCTTGATGATAATCCTTCTATGTTCCAAAAGAAATATATGGAGCTAAGAGAGTCCCCTTGAATCTCTATATCCACCCCCTTAAGATTAGTTTTACTAAGGTCATAAACATTCTCATCTCTTTTGTTCAGTCACTGGAACCAAGCAAGCAGCACATATCTATTTATTTTATTTATTTATTTTGAAAGTCGGATTTACAACCTTTGAGTCAGGGACTCATTTACAAAGGCACCTCGTCGCAGGGAGGGTAGACATGGTTACAGTGTGAGATACAACAGTGGTAACATACAGGTGCAATACAGATAACAAAAAGAACACAATATAACAGTGGTTTATGGGATAAAGTTATATGCAGTAAATAGCAATCGTATAAAACAAAAAAGGGTCAGGAAGCAGTCCAACGGACATTGTCAAGGCTATGGTCAAAAAATGGGGAGGGACCCCAAACATTAGGTTGATTGAGGGCAACTACAGCTTTGGGCACCAAAGAGGTGGTTATGGAGAGTGACTTTAAAGGGACCAATTTTGGTAGACTAAGTGACAGAGAGCGGGAGGGAGTTGAACCATGTGGGGGCGCAGTAGTGGAAGGACCTTTGGGCTAGGGAGGTCTTGGTATGGGGCACCAGAAAGGTGGCCTTAACTGAGCTACGGGTGGCAATGGATGGGGATGCAAGCCACAGGGACGCAGTGACCCCTGGGGGGAAGAGTCCTAGCAGGGATATTTTGGCAAATAAGCAGGTTTGGTAGCACAAGCGCTCCTCCAAGGTGAGCAGGTTAGCGGTGGAATACAGCAGGCAAGTATGGGTGCGGAGGGATGCACCGGTCAGGTGCCTGCAGGCCTTGTTTATCGAGGTCTGGATTCTGATGAGGGCAGTATTGTCGGCCGCAGCATAGATAGGTAGACCATAGTCCACTAGGGACAGGACAGAAGAGTTGATGGCCAGTTGGAGAGTGGTTTGGGGGAGGTAATCTCTGTGGCGATAGAGAAGGCCAATCCGAGAGTTTATGGCTGAGGACAGGGTATCGATGTGGGTGTGAAATGTAAGAGCTGAGTCGAAGGTGATGCCCAGGTACTTGTAGGATGACACCTGCTCAAGAGGGTGAGCATTACTGGGGAGAATGCAGAGGGGGGCATTTTTGGCCTTATTCTGGTGATGCAAAAAAAGCATAGATTTGTTTTTTTTGAGGTTAATGACCAGCCAGTGGTCAAGGCTTGGTTGAATCTGTACTGCAGGGATTCCTGTAGAGATGTGGGGTCAGGGTGGGAGGCAAGGAGAACCGCATCATCGGCATAGAGTACCATATTGCCAGAGCAGGAGCTGGGGAGGGTATTGAGAAATAGGCTGAACAGAACGGGGCCCAGGATGGAACCCTGGGGGAACCCCAAGCAAACGGAAAGGGTATTGGACAATGTGCCATCTACCTTCACGTGCTGAGATCTGGCAGAGAGGTAACTGGTGAACCAAGCCAGTGGGTCAGGGGAGAAGCCAAGTTAGTGGAGGGAGTCAAGTAGGAGGGGGTGACAGACAGTGTCAAAGGCCTTGGAGAGGTCAATGAATACTGCACCCGCAACATGCCCAGAGTCGAGAGCAGAGTGGAGTTGCTGGGAGAACTCCAGGAGGACTGTAGTGGTGCTGTGTCCAGGGCAGAATCCATGTTGTTCTGGACACAGCAGGTCGTATTTGGCCAGATACTTGGAGAGCTGAATGGCCACTATTTTTTTCTAGTGCTTTGGAGAGGGGGGGGGGAGAATGGAGATGGGCCTAAAATTGTTAGGGGAGGTTCTATCTCCACTCTTATGGATAGGGATGATTTCTGCAATTTTCCAGACACTGGGAAATTGACCAAGACATAGTGACCAGTTTAAAAGATTGGTGAGAGGGGCTAGTACAGTATCTAGGACTAATCGGAGAATCCTGGAGTCCAGGAGATCACAGCTGGGGTTGTTGCTAGCTAAGGCTTTTTGCAGATAAGGCCTGGCTTCAATGGGTGATATGGCATGCAGGTAGAAAGGGGGGGCGACCCGAGGTGGGGGAGGTGGAGGCAGGGATAGGGTCGAAAAAGTAGTTGGGGAGGACAGAGCTTAGATCTGAGAAAGCCATATTGAGGCACTCAGCTATTGCTAGTGGGTACCATATATTGTGTGTTCTCAGGGGCAGCTATAATCATGGGTGGTCTCACTAGGGGGCAATCTACACAATATTTATGGTCAACTACATAGATTCCCATATCATCTATGGCCAAGGTTTTGGCTAGCAGTCTATCAGCTAGCTCTTGATTCTTTACAACAATATCCACCTGTCTCCTATAAATCCCTCCTTATCTTCCTTGAACATGTAGAACCCTACCCTTGTCTATAGAACATGCAAGTAATTTCTGACAAAATTACAGAACGAATTTATTAGCATTCTGTCATTGTCTCTGAATGAACATGCTACCCCAAAAATACTCAGGGTCACATGATTCATGGGCAATAATATTCTCTGCTTGCTTGTCTCTGCATTATGTTGAAATAAGTCAAAATCAATTTTAGCTTCTCTGACAATTACTGTTCTTCCAAAACTACTTTGCAATCCTATGTGCAGAACATTATTTTTACACATTCCAGCCCTAGATCATCATTCACACTTGAGACATTAACTATGTCACCTTTGTTTACTTCTACTTCCATCTCTGTTCTAGAAAAGCTGATTACCTCTTCTCACATGGCCACATGTTTCTTGTTCTTTCTTCATCATCCCATAGAGATTAAGAATGCCATAATTTGTACATGTGACCTTGCAACTAGAGTCACTTTTAGAGAGCTCTCTATTAAGGGTAAGGTTCCCATCTCTCCTCACTTCTCCTTGAGGACAGACATTATTTGGAGCCTCCCGAACAATCAAATGATCAAGGTTTCCTCCTGCATCCTTGGCTGTTTTACAAAGAAGCCAGTTCCTGGGGACATTCGGTGATGTAAGCGTACTGAATGGTAGCCTAGTTCAGAGTGCAGTCTCCCGGGTGCAGAATCCAGTGTAATCGGTCTTCAGATCTAGCATTACAACCACCTTTTCACAGTTCATTTAACAGCTGGGTACCTCCACTAATGGGGCACAAAAAAAAGGTGTCAGTGGGCTTACAATCCAAATCTTCAGGCACACCATCCCAGCGGCCTACTGTTCTAAGCCCTACCCCATTGAAATCCTCACTACTCACCTGCTCAGCAGATGATGGGGATGACTTGGGCTGGGACATGGGATCCACAATATCAAGAGTGGATAGTCAAAAAATTCTAAGGCTCCTTCAGAAGATAGATGGAAAGGTGTTGGAGATCCAAAAAGACTAGAAAACTGGAAGCCTGCACCACTAGTATCGAATCCAGTATGTAGACAGTGCAAAGCAAACATATGGCCTACAGGAGATTTCTGGCCTATCTTCACAAAAGAGAAAGGGCGCTAACTCTCCAAGTAGAAGATGCTGAAGCCAGGGCACACCGGAATAATATTCGGGTGTTTGAGGTGCCAGAAGGAGCAGAGCAAGATGATACAGCCCAATTTATGGACTGCTGGCTAAGAAAGGCGCTGGATCTCGGGGAAGACTTCCCCCTGGACATTGAGAGAGCGCATAGGGCAGTCACACTAAAGTTGAAACAAGGTGTCTCACCAAGATCTATTCTGATTAAATTCCTGAACTATCCAATTAAAGACCAAATTCTGAAAATGGCCTGGAAAAAAAGAGATTTGAACTTGGATGGGGCCAAGGTGTACATGGATAAAGGATTACCTTCCGCTCATGCTGGCCAAAAGAAAAAAGTACTGTACGTAGTGAAACAACTCAGAGAAAAAGGTACTGTATGAAGGCTCAGGTAAGATACTCTGCCAGGCTATGGGTGGAAGACAAAGAAAGAATTAAATAGTTTAGAACATAGAAACATAGTAACATAGAAGTCATCGGCAGATGGGGACTGTCCCCTCACTGTCTAGGCTCCCACCACCCCCTCCAACAGGCTATTCCATGGTTCCACAACATGCTCTGTGAAGAACAATTTCCTAATATTGCTTCTGAACTTTCCTCCCTTAAGTCAAAGGTTGTGCACTTTAGTCCTGCTGTAGTCCTTTACCTGAAAAAGGTTCTGCACGTGCACCCTGTTGTTGCCTTTAAGTTATTTGAATGTTTCTATCATGTCCCCATGATTCCTGCGTTGTTCTAGGGAGTATAATTTGAGGTCATCCTGTCTTGCCTCATACAGTTTCTGATGCAAGCCCTGCACCATCTTTGTTGCTCTTCTCCGTACCATCTCCAGACTATCTATGTCCTTTCTGAGGTGTGGACTCCAGAATTGGACACAGTACTCCAGGTGAGGCCTGACCAGGGATACAGGGGCATGATTACTTCATGCCTTCCACTTGTGATGCCCCTCCCAATGCATTCCAGGATACCACTAGCCTTTAGTGCTGCCTTTTCACATTGTCTACCGTCCTTGAGGTCATCTGATATGATCACCCCTAGGTCTTGTCCTGCCTGGTAGCCACCAGCTACTCCCCTTCCTATTGAGTACAGTTTCCCTTGGTTATGCTTTCCCAGGTGCATGACCTTGCATTTTTTGGCACTGAATTTCAATTGCCAGGTCTTGGACCACTCCCACAGTTTTTGGAGGTCAGCTTCCACGCTTTGCTGTCCCTCTGTTGTGTCTACCCTGTTGCTGATTTTGGTGTCATCTGCAAACAGGCATACCTTTCCTTCTAGTTCATCAGCAATGTCGCTGACGAATATATTGAAGAGGATCGGCTCCAGAACTGAGCCCTGTGGGACCCCGCTGGTCACACTCCTCTCCACAGAGAGAGTGCCAGTTACTAATACTCCCTGAGTTCTCCCATGTACAGTAGCCAGTTTCTGACCCAGTTTGTAACCTCGGACCCAATTCCCATGTTCTCCAGTTTTTTGACTAGTCTCCTGTGTGGAACAAAGTCAAAAGCTTTGCTGAAGTCCAGGTAAACCACGTCCACTGCCCCACTCTGATACACTGTTTTGGTGACCCAATTGAAAAAAATCAACCAGGTTTGTCTGGCAGGACCTCCCTGATGTGAAACCGTGTTGATTTTTGTCAAGCTGACCAGTTTGCTCCAAAAAAGCTATGATTCTTTCCTTCAGCAGGGACTCCATCAGTTTTCCCACAACTGACATTAGACTAACCGGACGGTGGTTATCTGGCTGTTCCTTGCTTCCACTCTTGTGGAGTGGTACTACTGTTGCACTCTTCCAATCCTCAGGCACCTCCCCGCTCCTTAATGATTTGTTGAAGAGCACTGCTAAGGGGGCTGCCAGTTCCCACCATAGTTCTTTCAGTATTCTAGGGTGCATCTCATCTGGCCATATAGCTTTATCTATCTTTAACTTGTCTATTTCCTCCAGGACCTTTTCCTCTGTGAAGGGACCCGTGTCTATTCCTTCAATTGGACACTTCTTTATGCCTGTTTTTGGTCTGTTACTGTCTGCTTCCTGTGTAAAGACTAAGCAGAAGTGCTCATTGAGTGTCTCTGCCTTCTCTCCGTCTTGCTCTGTGGTTTGTCCGTCTTTTTTTGTGATTCTAATAATGCCCCCTTTGGTTTTCCTTTTTTCACGTATGTACTTGTAGAAGGTTTTGTTATCCTTTTTTACTTCCTGAGTTATCCTAACCTCTGTTTGAGCCTTTGCATTTCTTATCACTTTCTGTGTCTCCTTTAGTTTCTGTTTATATTCTGTTTTGTCCGCCTTGTTCCCAGACTCCTTGTACTTTCTGAAGGCTATGAGCTTTTCTCTCACCTTGCTTGCCACCTCCTTGGAAAACCATAGTGGGTTTTTCCTCCTTTTGTTCTTACTAATCTGACAGGCACATTGTGATGTGACCATGGTTGTTGCATCCTTCATCCTTGTCCAATATTCCTCAATGCTCCCTTCTGTCTAGTTATTAAGGTTGTCTTTTAGGCAGGCATTCATGTATGTGAAGTCTGTCCTCCTGAAGTCAAGGACCTTCAGTTTGGAGTGTGTGGAGTCTACAGTCCTTTTTCAGTGTTGGGTAAGTTACTTTTTCTATTACTTTCTATTACTTTTGAAAACTTGTTCCAGGAAGCTCTGTGCAGTCACTAGCAAGAATGGAGAAGTATTAGAACAAATAACACACCTTACAGTTACAGTTACATATGTCTTTTTATACAAAAGTAATACATAACTGTAATTGATTACATTTATTTGAAAGTAACTAGTAACTAACCTAATACTCTCAAAAAATGTTAACTGTTATAGTTTTTTATTACTTTTGTATTGTTTTTGTATGGAACGAAATACGTAATTGTAACTATAAGGTGTATTACTTTTTCTAGTACTTCTCCTTCCTTGCTAGTGACTGCACAGAGCTCCCTGGAACAAGTTTTCAAAAGAAATAGAAAGTAATAGAAAAAGTAACTTACCCAACACTGTCCTTTTTACCCTGGACCATATCATGTTATGATCACTGTTGCCCAGGTGGTTCTCTACTTCGACCCCCGTAAACCTATCACTATTTGTGAATATCAGCTCTAGAACTGCGTTACCCCTTGTGAGTGATGTCACTAGTTGACTTAGGCCTGCTTCCTGTAGTGTGACTAGGAATTCCCTGCTCTTCTGTGATGCCTCTGTATTCCAATCTGTGTCCAGCAGATTGAAATTCCCCATAAGCACCATGTCCCCTTTGCTTGACATCTGGAGTATGGTTTAAAGGATTTCCATATCCCTGGCTTCCTCCTGATTTGGGGGTCTTTAGATTATTCCTACCCGAATGAGTTTCCAGCTTCCAGCCCCTATTGTGATCCATAGATCCACTGTTTCCACTAGTGTCTGCTGCATTTCTGTAGCATTGATGGGATCCTTAACATACAGTAAATAGCTATTCCCCTCCCTTTTTCCCAGTCCTATCTCCTAAACAAGTTGTACCCCAGGATAGTCACCTCCCAACCATGATTATTTGTGAATCATGTTTTGGTCACGGACACCCAGTCTTGACCTTCCTCAGCTATTATGGCAGTGAGGTCAGTTAACTTGTTAGCCAGACTGCGTGCATTTAAGGCATAGTGCTGACCACTCTTGCTGTGTCACTTTGTTTGCCATGTCTCTGTTGATCTTATTGGTCATCCCTTTATAGTTTTCCCTGTTTATGACTCCTCCCTTTCCACTGTGATGGTCAACGCCAGAGTTGGAAAGGGTTTTATGTTCCTGGCTATCTGCTTTTGCTATCCTGGAGTGTGTAGATTTGGTGCTAGCCGGAGGGTGAGAGACAGCAGAATCTATGTGTGCTTCTCCAGAGCTACCATCATCTCCCCTCCCACTAGTTTAAATATCATATGTGGATGTCAAATTTCTTGTTAGCTGCAACACTCTTTCTGGAAACTCTAAAGATATCTCTTCCAAACCTCAAAGAAGATAAGGCGGCACAGGAGATTGAGGAACTTCTGTGGTCTGTGGCGCCAGGAGGGCTCAAGCCAGTCAGAACAAGAATGGACTCTTTGCTCCCTTTCCACTCTGATATAGCTGGCTGGATTACTTCTTAAAAACATACCTGAATCTGTCGTGTTTTTTTGCCTGATTTCACTATCTGTGGTGTGACCCTAACAAGGGATTAAAGGGAGAGCAGTGCAAGGTGGAGAAACTACTCACAACCGAGCAGTTGTTACAAACTTAAAGAGCTATTTTATTTTTTGAAGCTCAGATCAATCTGGGAGAGTAAGTCATTGGAATCAGGGGGGACTTGGTTTTGCAGGTATTGGTTTATGGGTCCGACTTCCTGCTGTGTAGGACCTGTTTTGGTGCATCAGTCAACATGTTCCTCTCCATAGCTATTTAATGGTGCACTACACATCTCAGAGAGCTGCACGTTTACAAACCAGAGGAGAACACTCAGCTTAATTTTGAATAACTGCAGGATATTTCACAATAATGCACAGAGCGATGCCAGCACAAAAAGGGTGGTTTACTCCGAAGAGATCTTATATATTAAAATGACAATTACAGATCTGATCTGAATGTTCTTTTTTATTGTTTGCTATGGGTTTAAATCTCCTGAACTTAATTGCACTAGAATGTCTGATTGGACTATTTACTACAACAGCTAATGAACAATGTATGGATACTTATTAGATGCACAAACATGCAAAAGACATTAATGTGTTAACCCATTGGCTGCACTTAAGCTATTCTTTTTTTTCTCTCTTTGGTTTTACTTTTATTTTAGCAGGTTGGAGGTTGAGACCTTCTGAGTGACTTTCAGATGTTAATTAGTGAGTGGGGTTACAGTAGCAACTGAATGGGTTTTAGAAGATCTATGAGGGTCAGAAATTTTAACTATATGGCCCAATTAAACATCCTTATTATTTCCCCATCGGGAAATTGTCTGTCTACCACAATGGAGACCGTTATTTCTTCTCTTAAAATTATAGATTGTGCACTGGAGAGTGGAGGGTTCTACAGAAACCCCAGGTTTTAGGGGTTTCTGTCTTTTACTATGGTAACGTATTCATACCCCTCTCTCCTGTAGCACACCTGGCTCCTTAATGATTCACCTGGGAGCATCTGATTACTAGGCTAGCACCTCCCAGAAATTGGGAGCTAAAGGGAACTGGTTAAGAGATTTTGGCATAGGCTGGAACCGCTGACCAAGGCCCCCAGGTTTGGTGGCCTTTTCCTCTGGGGTTATAGCCTCCTCTACTAGGGGAAGCCTATAGCTTCCATTTAGTGTTTGGATAATGGTTGCTGGGGATTCCTAGATTAACTGCTGGTTCGATTTATAGTTGGCCCTAAAGGTTTAAGGGGTTTCTTGTTACTGTTATTGTTATATAATGTTATTAGGTGTTCTGTTTCGATGTCTAGTTTTGTTGCTTTCTTTTTATTTAGTTCAGTATCCCAAGTATGGTGTGATGGGGGGATGGCCTGGGGGGGGGTCAGAAATCCTTACAGTTTGATCATAAATGGTGAACCTTAGAATATGTTCTGCAAATGTTAAAGGAATAAATAATGTCATCAAATGTAGTAGGATTCTGCAGGAATTGAAGAAGGAAGGATGTGACATTGCCTGTCTGCAGGAAACAAAACTTTCTCTTTCAGAACATCTTACATTAAGAAGATCATAGGTGGGGGTGGTGTATTCAGATGCACATCCACAGGCTAGAAAGACAGGTGTGGCTGTATTGATTTGAAGGGGTTTACCGTTTCAGGTACAAAAAGTAGTATCCTCAGGCACAGGACAGATGGTGCTACTTTCAGGAGTTTACAGTGGACGGCCCATACATGTGGTGGCAGTTTATGCCCCTACACCTCCTACAGGTGAGTTCTTTAGGTCTTTCTTCTGCATGATGCCAGGCCTCCTGGGAGGTCAGATAATATGTGTAGGGGACTGGAACTATGTGGAAGATCTGGTCCTTGATAAAAAACCCTGGAAGACAAAGGGCACTAGACTCTGCTCTAGACTTCTGAGAACTCTCTGCTCTGAGTCTGGGTTGATTGACCCCTGGCATTTGCAAAATCCTAGATGAGCTTACTTTACATTCTTTTTGGCGGCGAACAGCTCATACTCAAGATTAGATAGATTCTACACTCAGAAGGGCTAACATATACCTTTCATACGATGCAGATTCATCCCATAACTTTTTCAGATCATGCCATGATCTTGGCACATCTCCGTTGGGGAGTCGCTCAAAAAAGCAGCCGGTGGAGATTTGATCCAGGTCTTGTGTTGGATAAAGGTTATGTGGACTCTACCAAACAGTCAATAAAGCATTATCTGGAGGAAAACAAAGAGGCAGATTCCCCTCATAAATTTATTTGTGATGGGTTAAAAGCAGTTATTCAGGGGCACACTATATCCTTTGCTTCCAACAAGAACAGGCAACACCAAGCCCAGATTAAAAAATGACATAGTTAATTACCACCCTTGAGACAGAATATAAATGCACTAGGCAGAAGTCTGTACTCACTCAACTTAAGAAGGCAAGGGAAGACTATAATTCCTTAATGTTAAGACATACAGAAAACTCAATAAGATACACCAGACAGCGTTATTATGAAAGGGGAGAGAGAGCGGGCAGACTGCTGGCTCAGCATCTGCATAAACAAGAAGCAAACAGATATATCCTTCTCATCTGAGCAAATGGCCCTTCCTTGGCTGAAATAACCCAACCTCCACAAATAGCAAGTGAATTCCTCAGATTTTATAAGAAACTATATAGTGAAGAGAGAGGACCAAACCATACCCAGAAAATTCAAGACTTTTTGCAGCAGGTGTACTTACCTGAGTTGTCCTTAGAACAAAGTAATGAACTGGAAGCTGATATCTCAGAAATGGAAGTTAAGTGAGTAATTAAAACCTTTGAGACTGGTAAAGCACCAGGCCCGGATGGCTTCATGACCAATTTTTGTGTTTGCTTGCACACATGTGCAAGAAACACATTGCGTGAGCTTTCTTTACAAAGGAGTTGTGGAGGCATGGCAGTGTTGTGCCGAATGGCAGCAGCCCAATCAGGAGCTGGTCTCTGCCTGGCCAATAGAGGAGCATGCCCTGGATCACCACAGTTAAACAAACAGGCTACAACATCAAAGGAATTGAACCACTGCAATCAGGGAGCACCCCGTCAGTACACAATCAGCTGTTCGGTACACTCCCTGACTGCAGCAACCAATTACAGAGTTGCAAGCTGCCGGTCCCCCTTTAGCGTGCCTTCCTGTTGAAACACTTAAAAACAAACAAAAAAACAATAAAAACAGAGGGGGTAGCCTACTCCATGTCGGCACAATATCCCCTCCCAAAAACATTCAGGTTCTGCCAAGGGGATGCCCAATCCCCCTCGGTTCTTGCCAGTCCCCATTGAAACATTGCTTTGCTGATGAGGGGCCCAATCCCCATCGGTGTTATTCCCCCTCTGTCATTTGCTGACAAAATATCCCCCCTTCCTCCAAAAAAACATTCAGTTTGTGCCAAGGGGGTGCCCAATCCCCATCGGCTCTTGCCCCTACCCCATGTGCCCATGGGGGTGCTCGATCCCCCGTCGGCTACAGCCCCCCCAAAAAAAACATAAATGAGGTGGCACACTGGGAACCCACCCCAGTGTGCCAAATAACCCTGTAAATGGAAAACAGTCTCGTAATTTTTTTTTTTTTTTTACCTGCAAAGCAGAAAATGGTCCCACATCTAGTCCGGTGACCCTCCCCGAACCCGCACCCACCCTCTGCGATCCCACCTCCCACACCCCTCACCCCATACTTACCTCCGGAATCCGGCACGACAATCTTCAATGGACCGGGAACACGTCTGCACTCTTCAAAGCTGACCACGAACTGAAGAAATGCTGGTAAGCTGTATAATTGAATACATAGGTTTTTTTCAACTTTGATGCAGGCATTTTTGGGAATTTTGGCACCAAATTTTCAACGTTGGGTTTTTGGGACCCCTCCTCATGAATTCTGCCACTATTGTAGTGTTAATCGGCCCCAAAAGGTGATTTCGTGGTCACTGCACAGAATCACCTTTTGGGACTGATTAATGAAATGACAGTGACACTGTTCATGAGGCGGGCTCTCAAGCCTATGTTGAGAAATTTGGCAAATCAAAAATGACTGTTTTTGTATACGTTACGTAGTTGCCATGCATGCTCGTAACTTCACAAATTTGCAATATTTTCACGCCACATTTTCAACATTGGCATTTTTCCACACCTCCTTGTGAACAGTACAGCTGTCATTTTTCACATCCTGCCCAAAATGTGTTTTCGCACTTCAGGCGCAGAATTTATTTATTTATTATTTAGTTTTTGTTGACCGGGTAAGTGCACTAGACAAATCCTGCCTATTTTCAGGCACGACCCGGGGGGATGGGGATACAGATGAATGCCAACTGACCTCGAACCAGATTAAGTTGCTGGTGGTATTTTTCATGAATGGGGGAAATTTGGCCAGGGCACAGGGAAAATTCCCCTGCTCTTTTCGAGAAGTACCATGGGATCTTTAACATCCACCTGAACTACCACCAGAACAGGCAGATGGGACCTCAGTTTAACATCTCATCCGAAAGACGGCACCTCAGGAGTGCAGCACCCCACTCATGCTGCACTACAGTATCAGTATTGGGATATTAACCCAAGTGCCTGGTGTGGGGATAGAACCCACAGCCTACTGATCTCCCAGCCTCAGAGGCGAGTGTGCTACCTGCTGAGCCACTGACACTGCTGAATAGTGCAAATTGCAAATTAATTTGCAATATTTTCATGCCAGATTTTCAAAATTGTCATTTTTTCGCACCTTCTTATAAACAGAACAGCTGTCATTTTTCACATCCTGGCCAAAATGTGTTTTCGTACTTCCGGCACAGAATAGCGTGGTCGCTGTGGGAAATCCATGTTTGGGACACATTATGAAAATCACAATGACATTGTTCATTAGCAGAGGTTCTAAAATGCTTATGTTGAAAATTTGGTGACAAAAGTCCATGAAATGACTGTATTACGAGCGTGCATTGCTCAGTTTCCATGCACGCTCATAACTTTGCACATTTGCAATATTTTCACTCCAGATTGCCAACATAGCCATTTTTCTGCAGCTCCTTATGAACAGTACACCTGTCATTTTACACATCCTGGCCAAAATCTGTTTTCACACTTCTGGCGCAGAATAGTGCGGTGGCTGTGGGAAATCTGTGTTTGGGACACATTACAAGAATGACAGTGACACTGTTCATCAGCAGAGGTGCTACAATGTCTATGTTGAACATTTGGTGACAAAAGTCCATAAAAATAACTGTATTCTGTGACGTGCGGTTAGCAGTTTCCACACACGCTCATAACCTCGCATTTGCAATTTTTCCGTAGATTTTCAACATTGCCATTTTCACACCTTCTTATGAACAGAACAGCTGTAATTTTTCGCATCCTAGCCAAAATGTGTTTTCGTACTTCCGGAGCAGAATAGCGCGGACTCTGTGGGAAATCCATGTTCAGAACACATTACGAAAATCACAGTGACACTGTACATTAGTGGAGGTCCTAAAATGCCTATGTTGAAAATTTGGTGAAAAGTCATGAAATGACTGTGTTACGAGCATCGTTAACGGTTTCCACGCCTTAAGAAAACTACCCGCACATTGCAATATTTTCACTCCACATTGTCAGCATTGCCATTTTCCGCACTCCTTATGAACAGTGCAACTGTCATTTTCACATTTCACCCGATATGTGTTTTCAGACATGTAACATACAATGGCGTGGTGGCTGTGCAAAATCAATGTTTGGGACAGATTAAGAAAATCACAGTGACACTGTTCATGAGCAGAGGTCTTAAAGTGGCTATGTTGAAAATTTGGTGACGAAAGTCCATAAAATGACTGTGTTACAAGTGTACATTGTGCAATTTTCATGTACCCTTGTACATTCACAAATTCGTAATCTTTTCAGTCCAGATTTTCAACATTGGCATTTTTCCCCACCTTCTTATGAACAGTACAACTGTCATTTTTCATAACCTGGCTGAAATGTGTTTTCGCACTTCTGGTGCAGAATAGCATGGTCGCTATGGAAAATCAGTGTTCAGGATAGATTAAGAAAATCACAGTGACACTGTTCATGAGCGGAGGTCCCAAAATGCCTGTGTTGAAACTGCTGTAATAAATCCCCAAACTAATTACATTACAGGTGTGCTTTGCGCAGTTTCTATGCACACTCATGACTTCACTAGTTTTTTTATATTTTCATTCCAGATTTTCAACACTGCCATTTTTTACACCTCCTCATGAACAGTACAGCTGTTATTTTTCACATCCTGTTCGAAATGTGTTTTCACACCTGTGGCACCAAATGCTGCAGTCACTGTGCAAAATCACATTTCAGCTAACAAACTGATAGTGTCTCTGTTCATGCGATGGGATTACAAAAAGCCCATGTTGAAAACATGGAGTGAAAATACCAAGAAACAACCAGGGTGTTAGGGTTTTCAACCATAATGCCCTACAGCTGTCAGGGATATGACTTGGGATTGTCAACAGTAATGTTCATTCCATTCCACCCCCACCCCGCCTGCAGCCAGTGACAGGCTCGAGATGCACCTTGGACTCTTTGCTCTAGAATCCATCCCATTCTCCTATACTGCACCCATTTCAGCATATTTCTTTATGGAATGAGATAAGTAAAGCGAACATCCAAGGCACACCTCGACACTTGTCAATGTCTGCAGGGAAGGTGAGGGGAAATGTCGTGACCGTTATGGGCAACAACCCAAAGGCACACCCCAGTGCCTGCCCATCTCTGCAGGGTGGGGGTGGGGTTGGCGTCAGTTCAGTACTCCACTGCCATTCCTATACTGCATGGGCCTGATTCTCATAGGTGCCTGTGTCTGGCACAAGCTTGGCAAGCAGCATCTTGCACCAATGCCTGGTGCACCAGGGACCCTGCATCTGATTCAGGTGCAGGAGGGGTCTCAGTGGCTAAGTCCCCATGTTAGCACTGACCAGAACCCTGTGGCAAATACCTGGCACACTGCACAGGTCCACTGCGGGCCACCAGAAACTAACACAGGACCCCCTGTCCCACTAGGTAATGGGCATGTGGACCCAACCTGATGGGTCGATGTCCCCCCACCATGTTTGGTGCAACTGGTGCTTGGCCATAGAGATGAGTGGTGGGATGTACTGGGCACTGGGGAGCAGTCTGCACTGGTGTACAGGGGATTTGGGCACCACCTGCTGGGGCATGGGTGGGCACTATACCACTATATGTTGGTGTTGCAATAGCTCCGATAAGGCAGGCATCGGGGATTAGGAGGGCCACATCAGGACAGGGGCACCAACATGGTACATAGTTGGCATCGGGGAATTGTGAGGGGTGCCATTGGACCACTAGGATGGGGGCCACACATATACGAGTTCACACTCTGGTGTGTATGATGGGTGGACCGTCACCCATGGTATGTCGCACACAGGCATGTCACCCAGGGGAGAATGTCTAAGTCCCCTTACGGCTGCCCTGGCTGGTCTAAGGACACTTAGAATTTCTCCTGCCAGGTGATGCCTGTGAATCGCAGGATGTAGCTTGCATCAGCCACAGTCCTCCTACCGCCATGCCAAAGTGCATTGCAGGTGCAAGCTCTGTTTGGGGCAGGTGGACTGTGGTTAGTGTGTAAAATCAATGTTTTGGACACATTACAAAGATCACAGTGTCACAGAGGTGTTAAAATGGCTATGTTTAAAATTTGATGACAAAAGTCCATAAAATGACTCTGTTACAAGCATCCATTGTGCAATTTCCACACACCCTCGTAAGTTCACGAACTTTTGAACAGTACAGCAGTCATTTTTCACACCTGGCCAAAATGTGTTTTCACAATTCTGACGCAGAATAGCACCTTTGCTGTAGGAAATTAGTGTTCGGGACCGATTAATAAAATCACAGTGACACTGTTCATGAGCAGAGGTCCCAAAGTGTCTATGTTAAAAATCTGCTGTAAAAAATCCCCAAACTAATTACATTATGGGTGTACATTGTGCAGTTTCTACGCATGCTCATGGCTTCACCAGTTTTTGTATATTTTCACTCCAGATTTTCAACAGTGCCATTTTTTACACCTCTTCATGAACAGTACACCTGTCACTTTTCACATCCTGTTCGAAATGTGTCTTCGCACCTGTGGTGCCAAATGGCACAGTCGCTGTACAAAATCATCTTTCACCTAAAGAACTGATAGTGTCACTGTTCATGCATTGAGGTCACAAAAAGCTCATGTGGAAAACTTGGAGTAAAAATACCAAGAAACACCCAGGGCATTAGAGTTTTTGACCATAACGCCCTACACTGTAGGGACTGACAGGCGTCAGGGGTGTGACTTAGGATTGTCGACAGTAATGCTCATGCCGTTCCACCCCAACCCCACCGTGCAGCCAGTGATAGGCATTGAGGTGCACCTGGGACTCTTTGCTCCCAGAGTTCACCCCATTCTCCTATACTGCACCTGTTTCAGCATATTTCCTTATGGACTGAGGTGAATGTAAAGCCCAAACACCCCAAGGCATACCTCAACACTTGTCAGTGTCTGACGGGTAGGGTGAGGTGAAATGTCATGAACATCATGGGCGACAACCCAGAGGCACACCTCAATGCCTGTCCATCTCTGCAGGGTGAGGGTGGAGTTGGCATCAGTTCAATATTTCAAAGTCATTCCTATACTGCAGCTGTCTAACACCCGCACTTCAACTGCTAATGCCAGCAAGCAATCATTTGGCATTGACAAATACTTGTTATAAATGTTTTGTGACTGAGCTGGCCCCTCTACTAACAAAAATGTGTAATGTAGTGCATGAGGGGGGAGCAACTACAGACACTTGGAATGATGCCTTGCTGTCTGTCATTCCTAAACCAGGGAAACACCTGACAATTTGTGCCAGCTTTCAACCTTTATCACTTTTGAACCAGGATGCAAAAATATTTGCCAAAGTAAGTGATACACGGCTTCAGAAGGTAATGTAACATCCCTGGTACATCCTGATCAAACAGAATTTATCCCTGACAGACATATTCAAGACAACATCCATCTCCTCCTAAATGTTTTATCCTTAGCTCGCCCTCCACAACACAAGACTCTGCAAGCGGTGGTCTCGTTGGATGCCGAAAAGGTGACTGAACGCCTAGATTGATTGTACTTACATGGCACTTTACAGAAATTTGGATTTGGAGATAAATTTAGCAGCTGGATTGGAAATATTTATAGAAACCCAAGGGCTCAAATTAGGGTAGATGGGGTCACTTCTCCCAGTTTTGAGATTAGGTATGGGACCAGGTAATGCTATTTGCTCTCTCCCCTCTTATTCACGCTTAGTATGGAGCCCCTAGTGGCAATGATAAGGCAATCTATATCTTTCCAAGGCATTTGGGTAGGGGAGACAGAAATGAGGGTCTCTTTATATGTGGATGACACTTTTCTTTATGTCTTCGATCCTTATCGGGCTGTCTCCCATATATTGGACCCTCTGAAACAGTTTGGGGAGGTTTCTGGATACAAAGTTAATGAATCCAAAACTGAGATGATTCCAGTGGGGAGCCATTCTGGGAATAATCTCCCAGATATTGGACAACTTAGATGGGCTAAATCTGATTTAGATATTTGGGGATATGGATCCCTCGAGATTTAGGGCAATTGTATCATACTAACCATTACAAATTACTTCAGGAAATGCAAGCAGATTGTAACCGCTGGAAAGAGCTGCCCCTAACCCTTTCTGGGAGAGTGGAATGCATCAGAATGAATGTGGTGCCACGTTTTCTTTTTGTATTCATGTCCCTACCTCTTAAACCCCTGAAGTCCTTCTAGAAAATTCTTAAAACCACCTTTTCAAAATTTTTATGGGAGGGAAAGACACCCTGGGTCAGCTGGAAAGTACTCTCTGCATCAAGAGATCGTGGAGGGCTGGGACTACAGTACCAGATTTTCAGATATATTTCTGGGCAGCACAGTTGCAGGCCCTTGTTCCCTTTATGATAAACACCAAATTCCCTTTATGGGTGGAACTAGAGAATGACTCCCTGCCAGTAGCAAATATGGATGACATGCTGTTTATGGATAGAGCTGGATATCAGAGATTATTAATTGATAATCCTTGGACCTCAGTTTTACAGGCCTCACGGGGGGATATATGTCGAACATTTAATTTAACAATGAGATTAAGAGCCGCAACCCCATTACAAGCCTGACTTGAGTTTCTTCCTTTAAAATGGGATGTAGGATTTCAAAATTGGGCCAGAATGGCACTTCAGGCTCTGGGTCAGTTTTACAGTGGTGAGATTTTAAAGTCTTTCCAGCAACTGAGGGGGGAGTTCGCTTTACCCCACAGAGATTTCTTTAGGGTTAAGCAAATCAGGCACTGACTATTGGAAGAGGATAGGGATTTGCAGTTGGCCATGACACCCAACCCCCTTCAGGAATGTCTATCAAATTTAGCTCATCATCCACATAATAAGGGGAGGGTTTCCAAGATCACAGTAGTCTTATCCACCTTAGAATCAGATCAATTAGTTCAAGTAAAGGAGAGATGGGTCACTGAGGCCAGGATAAGTCTGGGTGACTCAGAGTGGGATAAGATATGGCTGGGTGTGAATTCTACTACAGTCTTTCCATTTTGGTGAGCTTTCCAGTGGTGAGTGGTGCTTCATTTTTTTCATACACCAGTGGTCACCAAGCACTTTAGTAAACATACATCAGACCAGTGTTGGCGGGGTTGTCCAGATAAAGGCACACATACACACATTTTTTCAACATGCCTGGAACTGGGGAATTTTTGTGAACATATTGGAGATACAGCGGGCAAGATCTTTAATATCCTACCCCCTAAGGAAATGCAGGACAGGCTCTTTGGTCTTCCCCCAACTTCTTTAAGGTCCAGATCTCACCGATATCTATATAATATATTTGTGGCAGCAGCCCTTAAGGCCATCACCTTATGTTAACTCTTCCCCAGACTTCTCATGGTAGACTCCTGGGCCCAGATATTCAAAAGAGTTGAGCCATGCTCAATAGGGTTGCGCCTGCGCAAGTCCGAAAATGCGCCATTCTGCGATATTAAGCAGGAGGTAGTTGCGCACCCCCAAATCATGCTGAGCAACAGTGCAATGATAATGAATGCATGTGCAATGGAAGGGGAAGGAACCATACATAAATGATGCAGTGCGATATTTAACAACATGCACCATGCGCAATAGGGGAGCAAGCGGAAGTTGCGCCATGGCGGAAATGAGCCCAAATAAAAGGGAGCAAGGAAGAGGCACAAGAACGCTACAGAGAAGCCACATGAGAGCCAAAGATAGCAGGGAAAACTGGGCAGCAGGGACACACAGAGCCAGGCAGGAAAGGGCACCTGGAAGCAACAGGCACAGGGGAAGGTGTGGGAAGACAGTGCAGAAGGGGGAAGTACACCACACAGCAGTGAGGCCAGCACAGGCAGGTGTTCCTGGTGCAGGAAGTAGCAGCCAGGACAGCAGGGGAATACGAAACAGCTGCCAGGGGAGTGAACACAAGCCAGGGACATGGCCAGTGCCACCTTCCAGATGGAGGCCGTGGGGTGGGTGAGAAGGCAGGCAGCAGGGAGGCATGGCCATGGAAGGGCCCATCAGCAGTATGCCCCCAACAGGCAGTACCGAGCCCACACCAGCTTTGAGCTGTACAGTGATACTGAGATTGTGGGCCAGTACTGCCTGAATTGGGCAATTCTGAGGCGGCTCTGTGAGCTGTGCAGTGATGTGATGCAGGCACCCACACAGCGGAGCCATGCCCTGTCAGTGGAGACGAAAGTGACAGCTTGCATGTGCTTTATCACCATGGGTACCTTCCAGAGACAAACTGGGGACACCACAGGCATAACCCAGTCAGCCACGTCACACCACCTCACCCAATTCCTCAGCGCACTGCTGCCACATGCTGCAGAGTACATCCATTTCCCCAGCACACCGGCGGAGCGCACAGCAAACATACAGGAGTGCCACAGGGTAGCACATATGCCTGGCATGCTAGGGGCAATAGAATGTGGCCATCCACACACCACCTGGCCCCAAGGGGGCTGCATACATAAATCACAAGGACTATGCCAGCATCAACTGCCAGGTGGTGTGTGATGCCAGGGGGCAGTTAATCAATGTCTGTGCCACGCACCCTGGGGGAGCACATGATGCCTTCATCTGGCACCAGTCAGCACTGTACCACAGATTCGAGAGTGGGGATATCCCCACTGGCCACCTAGTGGGTGAGTATGCAAACCACATGGACAATCATAGGTCCTGGGGGGGCATGGTCAGAGGTGACATGGCTAGTGGCCTACATGGCCCAGGGTAGGGCGATGCTGATCACCAAACTAACCTCCACCCTCTACACACAGGTGACAGTGGATACCCACTCCATCCCTGGCTGCTCACACCCTACCGGCAGCCCGCGACCCCATCGCAGCAACGCTACAGTGAGGCACACGCTACCACACATAATGTCATTGAGAGGGTGTTCAGGATGCTGAAGGCACGTTTCCATTGCCTGGACACCTCCGGCGGTGCCCTACAGTACAGCGCCTCAAAGGCCTGTGAGCTATTACTGGCCTGTTGCATCCTGCACAACATGGCCAACGAATGTGGGATAGCCATACAGGTTGAAGAGGGGGGACAGCAATGGGGACGATGAGGTCGCCGGTGACAATGGTGATGGGCAGCCCCCCTTGGGCGACAGGGACCCGATTGCTCCGGCTGGCACAGCTGCACTGGGACACCATCATGGAGGAGCACTTCAGCCAACCCAGATAAGTCATGGGGCCATGTGCAACCAACAGTGGCTAAGGCACAACCCACAAACACGCATGGACACACACCAGGGGTGCATTCCATCAAGGGAAGTGGCCAGGCATGGAACCACACACACAACCAGGGATGGGTGAGGTCTAACATGCCATGCAGATGGACACACACACACAATGCACCAGACATGCACAAAAGGTAGGAGGCACACCGACCCAGAATGCCACCCCTAGCCACACACATGTCCACAGGCCACCACGCCCACTGTCTGTCCATGTGTGTGTGTCAGATGCTAAGCACCATTGCACATTGGTGTACAGTGCAATGCAGGCATCATCATGCACACACAACTGTGGACAGCAGCCGGGAGGGTGTGCAGATGGACTGTGTGTCCATGTGCAGGGCCGGGTACCCACCAGTGCAATGCCCACTGAAAGACACAATGCACACAGGGCAGCACCAGACAGTAGCCGCATTGGGAGACAGGTCAGTCATGCGACACAGTGCCCCGGCTGCCATGGATGTGTCGGCAGCCCCGCCGAGTCCTGCCAGCACTGATAGGCTGACCACTGGCCTCATGGGGTGGCACCAATGGTCCCCCAAGGGTTCCACTGCGTGAATGCGACCGTGCTCGCGCAGGGGTCTGCAGCACAGCAAACATGCCTGCACCAGGCGTGCTCGGGATGCCCACAGCTGAACCCGGTGTCGACAGGGAGGGTGTCGCATGACGCCGGGAACAATGGGTGGACAGTGCACTGCGTGGTGTCTGCGACACATGGGCACATGACTGTGTACCCATTGTGGCCATGACAGCAGTGAATGCCTGCGTCTGCTTCTCAACGGCAGCGGTCACATCCTCCCACAACTGGTCCATCCCTGCCAGGATCAGAGCGGTGTCTCTGCTGCGACGCTCCTCTGCCCGCTCCAGAGCTGCACGCAGTGCATCCACTGACGTCACAAGCCGCATCTGCTGGTGGACTGATGCTTGCAGTAGGAGGGCGTGCTCATCCAAGAGGTCATCTGCCTCCTCGGCATCCTGTCCCTCAGGGTGTGTGCGGCCCTGATGCTCAGCACCCCTTGAAGGTGGGCGCTGCACACCAGAATCAGGTCTGGGCATGTCCACAGGCAGTGCACAGACACCGCCCCTTGACCCTGTACCCCCAAGCTCATTGGCTGACTGCTGATGCTGCCCCTCCGGCTGCCACTCCTCAGGGTTCACTTGTGCCGCCGCAGTGGCCGCAACGGTCCCACTGTCCTGTACACACACCAGTGCTGCCCCACTGGTGCTCACAGGCACAGGCTGGGACTGTGATGACATGCAGGCCTCCACGGCAGCACCACCCACAGCCATGGCCACAATGTTACCTGCTGTGTGGCCATCCCGTGGCACACAGGTGTCACTGCCCATGCCATTAGCGACATCATGATCGGTGACAGACCCGGCACCAGTCCGAGTCACAGCATGCTGGCATCGGTGGATGCTGGCACGCTGGGACATGGGCAGGGCCTCCTCCGCACCTGTTCCAACAACATCAGTGTGGACAGCCAGGCGGGCCCACTGTCGCACTGAGCCACGTATACCTGTGGAGGTGGATGGGCCCCTCCTCTATCTCCATCTGACTGTCCTCAGTGGACAGGCCCACCACCGCTGACCCATGCAGATGCTCAGGATCTGTAAGGGAAAACAAAGTCGCGTTACTGCATGTGACCTACCCTGCCCCCCACATAGACAGACCATGACCTACCTTGCACTGACGGGCTACCATCCATCTGGAAGCCACCACCCGGAACACCCTCAATGGCACAATGCTGCATGCTTCCAGCAACCCTCTCCTCCTGTGGGGTCAGGTGTACCACCTCCGGCTGTCCCCCACCTGTCGAAGCTCGTGCTGCCCTGATGGCAACCACCTTCTCCTTTATCCTCCTCCTGTCTGTGCCCATCTTCTTCTTGCACTCCTGCACAGAGCACTGGTGGCTGCCATGCAGGTTCACTGCACGTGCCACCTCCTCCCATGCAGCAGCACGGTCCTGAGGTGTTCCCTGCCATCTGCTGAGAAGCGGCTCCTGATCCAGGTAGGCCTCAAACAGGGCATCGGTCTCGGCCTTGGTGAAATTAGGCCTCCTCCTCCTCCCACCACTGTGTTCCTCCTCTCCCACAACTTGATCTGTCATTATTTAGCCTGTAAGAATGACAGTTGTTACCTGTGACTGTGCAGTCCCATGCATGTCCCAAAATCCACAGTCCACACTCCCAAACAGCATGCAACTCACCAATAGACTGCAGTAACCGACTATGGCCAGTGCAGCCCAATGTCGCACTTTTATAGTGCAACCCATGCAAATGAGGCGAGGCACAACTTTAAGTGGATGCAAATTGCAGTGCTGCACCATTGAATGGCTGATTAGCTGTTTTGCATATGACGACTGAATATCGGCGCTATTGCACTGCGCAATTGTGTTGAGCGTGCTGAGCCAAGGGTGCAGTTCTGTGACATCACGCAGTACACACCTCACTGCGCATGCGGGGTTGCTGGCGCAGGAGTCTGCCACGGCTGCTGATGTGCTGCGGCGGGAAGCAATGCAGAGCACGGCCACCATTGTGCCAGTGGTGCTACAGCGATGTTCACCTATGTGGCGCTGTGGCACTGGGCCATCATAGCGCGCACTGGGGCAACAAGCAGCGGTGAGCCGCTACTGGAGGTAGCACACAGGCATCAATCGCGCTACATGCATTGGGTTCCAATGGCACTGTGCCTGTCCATGCGCCCGAAACCCCTTGACCCTGTGCCCGACCTTTGGCCCCTAGGAGCCATGCGTCAGGCATGGGTGCACCACTATCATGCTGTTCAGTGACAGCACAATAGGGAATGGCAGTGCTGTACCGCGCAGCATCTGCACGTGGTGGAGCCGCACTGCAGAGCACCATTTTGAGCTGACTGAGCTAGTAGAATGGCTTGGAGGAGGGCTGCACAGTGCAGCCAAGTAGAACTGGCCAACCTAGTGGCCATAGTAGAGCCACTCTATGGCCCACTGTTTGGGGAGGCACCCCAGGACAGGTCCAGGAGCCAGGTGTGGGAGGAGGTGGCCAATACACTGGAGGAGGCCACAGGAAGGGGGCAGACAGCGAAGCAGTGCCGCCACAGGTATGGCAACCTGCGGAGGAGGGAACCAGACCTGCTTGCCCGCCTGCAGTCACGTGCCAGCAGGGGCACGGTGCCACGGCCAGGTAGGTGTTGCATCCACACACTTTTATCTTCCATATGGGTATCACGTTTGTATGTGTCTGGAACTTGGGGGAGGGACCGTCCGGTGTTGGCTGTGGTAGTGTAATCAAGGTGTGGGGTGGGTGGGTCTGGCTGGGTGGGAGTGCACACACCTGGGGGCAGGGGGACTTTGCTACAGGATTGTACTGATGTTCCTCTCTCCATGTTTGCACCACAGGGCTGGAGGAGAGGCGTCTAGCCTGGGAGATGCGGCGCCACCAGGAGGACAGGGACGCTATGAGGGGCAACGGTCCACAGTGCCCGAGGGACCGGCCCGATGATGGTGAGTGCCATACCTCCATGATTACTATTGCATGCTGTGTAACAGTGTGGGCAGTGGGGCATGGCCACTATCCATTGACACCACTGCCATGCACGCAACTTGTTACTGTCAGCATTGTCCAGTGGCACTGCATGTCTGGGAGTACGTCAATGGTGGTCCATGCATGCACCGGGTACATGGCTGTGCCACTGCCTTCGCACCACATAGCCATGTCACTAAATGGCCATGGTGGTGCTGTACATGACTTGGCTGGTGGGTGTGTGCAGTGTTCCGCATGGCTGTATGCACCCGGGTGGGCAGGTCTTGTGGACATGATCACTGTGGGTGGTCACACACCATCACAGAGGCATGTCCCACGGCCGTATGCCATGCACAGTGGGTGGGTTGTATGGGGCTGTGCATTCACACCTATTGACCATGCTCCCTTGTCCTAGGTGTCCGCCAGCTGCAGGAGATTCGGGAGGCATTAAGGGAGATCTTGAATGTGGCAAGGGCTTCTTTGGAGATCCTGCAATGGATCGACCAGCTTGGGGTTCAGAGGAGGCACCGGAGGTGGAGCAGCCAGAGCGGGGAGCAGGGCTCCTGTTGACCATCCCTCTGCCCCTGATATCCCCTACCCCTCTGGACTCACCCTCACACCCCTCCTTTCCTGTCCCATTTGTTCACCCCTGCCCCTTACCCACCCCCACCTTGTTTGTGGCCCTCCCCCCCAACTTTGTACATAGTATTGTAAATAGTTTGTTTTGATATTGTTTTTGAATACAGATCTTTTGACATGAATACTGTGGTGGTCTCTGATTTGCAGCGGGCTATAGGTGCTCAGCTGCAGTGGTGTGCATGGCGTCAGGGGTGGTACAGTCATGAGTATGTATGTGTGTCCGTGGGAAGGTGACTATGGTGTGGGGGTAGCTATCAGTCAGTGTCTGTGGTGTGTGTGTTGTGCCCTGTGCACTGGATTACTGTGTGCAGTGGTCCATGGTGCATGCTCTGTGTCCATGGTGCCCCTGTCAGCCCGTCCATGGCCTGTGCAGCTGACACCCTTGCATGTCTGTGACCTGCATGGTCTGCTGGCATGTCAGTGGTGGCTGTCCATGCAGGGCAGCCACTGTACCCGTCGCAATGCTGGGTTGCCTCCTGTCACTGGTGTGGTGCATGTCTGCCTCGGGTGACACTGTGGCCTCCGCAGTTGTTGTCCCATCTCCATGCTGTGGCTTGTGTGTGTTGCAGGGATGTGCACCACTGTCTGTGACTTGTGCTCCGGCAAATAATGGTGGCGTACTGGGTCCACAGTGCCTGTGCAGGGTGGCTGCCACTCCTGTGCCATGGAGGACTGCAGGTTGTGTGTACCAGTTTACATGAGCCACGCTGTGGCTTGGTTGCCCGCTACTGTGTCCCTGTGTTGTTGTGCCCTTGGGTATGGGTGGGTGTCTGTCCATGCACTGTGTGGCATCCGTTGTGGTGCATGCTTCCATGCACCACTGTGGGTGTCTGTGCTGGCTGTTGTGGCCAGTGCTGGGTCGGGGTGTGTCCTTGGGAGAGTGTGCAGGCTGTTGTACCACTGGTGGTGGTGTCCAGGGCATGCCCTGTCCCGTGTGGGGTACCTCGTGTGCCGATGCATGGTCAGTCTCTCAGCTGTACCTCGGGGGGGCTGTGCATGGTGACACCGTGTATGCCGTCGTTGCATCGCTGTGTGCTGCCACCCACTGATGGGTGCTCATGGTGGAGCTGCCTTGCATGGTTCTGTGGTGCACAGGGTTGCATTGTCACAGTGGGGGTGGTGGCATGCATGGGGTTTCCTGCAGTGGTGGACACTACTCCTGGGAAGGGTGTCTGGGGGTCATGGTGCAGGGTGTGCTCTGCATTGGGGGGATGGTCTGGCATGGGGTGGTCAGCCCTCCTTGTGTGCCAGTCACAGCTTGCCAGGGGGTGTGATGGGGCACCATGGCCCGGCTGTGGGTTGGTTGCTTGTCTCCATGGGCCAGTGGTTATTCCAGCCCTCCCCCAGTTGTGCAGTGCATGGGGTGTGGGGGGATGATGTCTGTTCTGCTGTGTGTTCCTCTGCCCATCTGTGGCATGGGTGGTGGGCCCCTACCTCCCTGGTTGTGCAGTTGCATTGCCACCCTGCTGCTGGGGGGCATCCCTGATTGTGCTATGGCGCCTCTGGACTGCTCAGCTGAACATCCCTTGTATGGCGCATCAGATCTGCTCAGCTTCCCCTCTCTAGTTGCGCTATGGTGCAGGTGGTGCGATATTCAGTCATCGGCTGTAGGCGCAGGTTGGCCGGCTCAGTTTTTGAATATCGCACCTCTTGCGCATGGGCACAATGGAGTTGCGCTTGCTCCTGCTATTGCGCACTTTTTGGGTGCAGTTTGAATATCTGGGCCCTGGTATTCCACCTGTCTTAGAATAATGGAAATGGAGCGTATCACTGCAAAGCTCCAATATCAGTTGGACATGTTTAAATGCAGATGGTTGCCCATTTTGCATTACAAGGCAACAAAGGATGACAATGATATAATGGATATTTTAGCAGAATTAGCTTTACATGATTAATTTTATGTAAATCCTCAGAGATCTCCTCAGATAGTTCAAATTTCCATGGCACTTAAAGTAAAGCTGTGTCTAATGTGGTAAGGTTACAATTGGGATATTTTTTATCTGTATTGGGTCTTTTTCTTTTAATTACTATCTGTAGGTGTATGTCTTCATGCGGCGAATTTATTTATTTTTTCTCTTTTTACATCTAAGCAATTTTCTTAATTTAAGCAGGGTATGTGGTATGGTAAGAACTGTAAGGATTGTTTGGTGAATGGTACTCTATATGTCCAGTATTTGTATGTATAAAATGTTAAGCATGTTATTTATAATATGTCTAAAGCAAAAATTTAATAAAATAAGATTTAAAAAAAAAAAAAAGAAGCCAGTTCCATTATGATTTAAGAGAAAATAAGTCTGCACAAGTTCTCTTGAGCTTTACTCCTAAATCCATTCCTCCCTGATGCTTTTCATGGAGATGGGGATCTCTGCCTAAGAGTGCATTTAGATTATCACCACCGTCCTTTTGGTTCTCCTTTATTAATTCATCATTATTAGCTTCTATTAAAGGCATTTCCAAAGCCTGCTCAGAACCACCCATCTTCAAAGACTTACAATACCATTCCTTTTGGACTTCTTTTTTTTTTCTTTTGTTTTGCCTCTGTTACCTTCTCATTAAATAATGCTGAGCTAAAATCAGGTTCTAACTCCCTCATTGAGTGGTTCCAATTTATCAAGTACAACTGATGAGGACTCTTTAGGAGGGTGACTAGTACTTATTGTTGTAACGATATCATCCATTTTGGCACCATTTTTGCCAAATCCTTTATAATAGTGTCCAATCACTGTATACTTGCCTTACTTGTTCAGCGCCCAGAGCCTCCGGAATGAGGCACTCTAAAAATACATTTTACTTGCTTACTTACATGTACTGATTGTTCATAAGATTACTAATATCTTTACTAAAGTAAGAGGGTAAATATGTTAAGTGTTCCCCACATTCGACAGTGGCCTTTTGTTCTTATCAGTATCATTGCTCAATGAGAGGGAATGGGCAGAGCCCACCTTAAGAGTCTCAACCCATTTCATCTGATTTTATATTTTAAGTTCTTTTAAATCTGTGATTGTACATTGCAACTCTTTCATGACATCACCTATTGCCTGCTCTGATTTCCCACCTAGGCCTGAACTTGGATCAGGCTTCTCTCCATTATTATTTTCAAATGAATTAGGGGCAGGTAGTTCCAAAAAACTGTTGTACTGTTACTTTCTTGTTACATCCACTTCCAGATCTGTAAAACTATCTGGAGATTTTACTAAGGAATCTGATAATTTATTAATCCCATGCCTTGGGATGGTAACACCTCTTTCATTGTTACCTTTCTGTGTTAAATTATTCACACAGGTGGTAGAAGCCATCTGGAGAAAATCAGAATTTTTTTTATCATCATTGGGATACCTTCTGTTTCTTTCTGTTGGCCCAATTTCCCCAACCTTTTTTGATTTCTCAAAGTGATTTGATTATTTTAGTTTTATTTCATTCACTTCCTTGACTTTTGTTATTTTGAGGATATATTGTTTTACTGGGTTTAAGTACCTGGGGTGAAGCATTAGCCCCCTAAGCCTCCTTTTGCATTCCTGTTTGTACCATAATTACTAAACTCTGAAAAGCAATACTTAAGGTATGCAAAGTAGTTAGCAGAAAGGAGAAAGATTTCGTCCTGCCCTTTATAAAAGAATGTAAAGTCCAGGAAAAAAAGGTTCCTCGGGCTTATCTTGAATAAAATCAAAGGTCATGTGTTCAAGTTCTTCTGCATGGCTCTTACAGTGATAAAACAAATCTGGTGGCCAGGCAATAAGTCCAGAACTCCAGTCTCATAACTTTGCAAGTAGCCACCAGTAAGGGAATTTTGTTGCCCTGCCCAACATCAAAGACCAGGGCAATCTACCTGTGGATTATCATAGCAACAGACAGCAATAAATGTTTCTTGAAAAGCAGGCAGCTCTATACAAAAGAAGGTGGCCAGCCTAAAACAAGTATGACTCAAAATGAAATCATACAATATATAGTGCTGTATGTTGAAACAACTTACATCATCTTAGTCATGCTAGAAAGCAGTACCTGTAAGCATAAAATATTGGAGTCAGGTATTCTGTAACCAGCAGCTTCACATAAAACTCAGGCAGAAGACCTATTGCACAAGATAATATAACTATGATTTAGCAAAAACCATCTGCCACTGAAAACAAAAAAACAAAATCTCTTCTTTCATCCAAAATAGGCACCGCTTACTGCTAGTTAAAAGAGTTAGTTGATCAGAAAGGGAACAGCATTCATCCCTGCAACTTGCAATAGCACTGCTAAACTAAATGAATGGGTTGCAGGGCTGGCTATTTATTAGGCTATCATGCAGAAGCTACGCTTAATGTCAGCAATGCCAGTGACACGAATGCAGATTGGTCAGTGTGATCAATTGACCAAGACTGGCATGAAATTTAAATTCAAATATAAAATGTAAAAAGCAAATGTAATATACTTATTTCAACCAAAAAAAAACTAGAAATACAAAAAAGATAAACACTGCGTGCAGAAAACCTAAATAACTAAGTAAAAATTTGGGACTGTCACCTTCTCAAAATAGTAGCAAGTTTATCACAAATAATTCACCAGCCTCTCCTTAAGGAGGAAGAAAACACCTCAGAATTACACAAGAATTTTGTATGTTCCATGCACAGTGCACAAGCAGTAGAAAGTTGATCCAAATAGGGCATGATACAGGTGAGCCAAATAGGGCATGATACAGGTGAGCCAAAAACGAAATGCTAGTGAAAACTTCTGCTCCTGGCTGGTGACATACATCCTAACCCTGGCCCTATAGTGCCCAGACCAACCACATCAGCACCATCACCCTCATCCAACCTGCCCCCAGACTATCTCCCCAAGGGCCTCCGTATATTTCACGTCAATGCCAGGAGCCTACTCCCCAAACTAGATGCCCTCACCCCCTGGGCCACCCAGTACCAACCAGACATACTCTGCATCACGGAATCCTGGCTATCCACTAAAATCCCCAACCCCTTCCTCGCCATCCCAAACTACATCTTGTTCCACTGGGACCGTGGCAAGTGAGGCGGGGGTAGCACTATAAGTCAGGCATTCCATTACATGCTCCGTTATATTCAAGGAATCATGCCCTTCCTCCCATGAATCCATTGTTGCTCACCTATCCTTTCCCTTGTCCACCCCCTCTATATTGGGGTTCTGTACGCCCCTCCAAAATCCTCACCTAACTCCCTTGTTAAGGCCATCTCAGCAATTTCCTCGACAACTTCAAATGGGGAATTCATACTACTAGGCGATTTCAACCTTGATTGGCTTTTCTCCTCCACCAAACACACTGCCCTTAGGATTGAAGTCCTAATTCTCTCCCAGTTAATCCAGGAACTAACCTGCCTAAACCACTAGCCCCAAAACCACACCCTTCTGGAATGATTTAACCACCCATCTTCACAGGATTGCTGCCGAAGACATCTTCTCCGATGCCCTCAGCGACCACTGTATTACTTTTGCATCTGCAAAATCCACTTCCCCCACACTCTCAACCCAAATTCATCTGGTCTCGCCCCTTACACCTCCTCAATGCATCCACCCTACAGCATGACCTAACAAACACAGATTCACAATCAGTTCTTTCTGCACTAAATGTTGACCTTGCCCTATCCCACTTCTGTGACATTTTCCTATGTACCTGGGACCTCCACACGCTCCCCTCAGGAAAGCTAGAGTTAAATGCTACCATAATCCCTGGGTCACATCTGATCTCATCACTTTGTGTCACTCCAGGGACAAGGCATGGAGGCAATACAAAGCCTCCCATGCCACTTGCGACCTCCTTTCCTACATCACCTTAGAAACAAATGCACTAAATCTATTCGGCAATCTAAATCCTCCTACTTTAAAGCACAACTTACACAGAACCAAAATTCCCCCTCATCCTTTTGGAAGGTGATCAATTCCCTTATTGACCCCATTTCCAAGCAGACTTGTCCTGTCCTTAACATTGATGGCAGATCCATCTCAAACCCTGCTTCCGTTGCCTAACTTTTCAATTTGTTTTTCATTTCCTGCGCCCTGCCTGACTTCCTTCTCCTCCACCCGACTCCACCAAACCCTCCCCCACCTCCCCTGGCTTCCTTTTCCCACCTTTTACACCCCAGGAAGTCTATAATGTACTCACCTCCCTTAACAAGTCCAAAACCAGCCCAGATGGCATGCACCCCAGACTGCTCCACATCTCTGCCTCGGCCATTGTTGCACCCTTGACTCACATACTCAGCCTCTCTCTTACCACAGCCATACTTCCCTCTGCCTGAAAACTAGCCAAGATACTCCCTCTGCACAAAGGTGGTGACCCTTCCCTGCTGGGAAACTACAATCCCATCTCGCTCCTCCCCTCCCTCGCCAAACTTCAAGAATCCCTCATGCTGCCCAAACTGTCAAATTTTCTTTCCTCCAACAGCTCCCTCTCACCCTTTCAGTCAGGTTTTAGAAAAACAACACTCCACCATTGTCACCTTGCTATGAGTAACTGACTCAATCCTCTCTGCCATGGACAACAACCAAACCACCAGCGCCATCTTCATTGACCTGGCGAAAGCCTTCGACTCTGTCTCCCATCTCCTGCTGCTCCGTAAACTTAGCTCTTTTGGCCTTGCTCAACCTGCCATCAACTGGTTCCACTCTTACCTCCATCCCCCCAACCATCCCCTCAGGTGTCCCCAAAGGCTCTATTCTTGGCCTCATCCTCTTCTCCCTCTTCACCGTGACCTCCCCCCTCTGCATGCCGATGATACTATCATTTTATTCAGCCGGGCCCTCCCGACAGGCGTCCCTCTCAAGCAACTTCAACAGAGTCCAATCCTGGTTCCTGAAAAAACAGCTTAAACTTAATGCCAAAAAAACTGTCACCATGATCTTCGGATCCAGACAGAAGCTTGCCTCCCTACCTGTCCCCTTAGCAATCTCCACCCTGGACGGCTCCCCCCTTAAGTTGGTCCCCGCTTTCAAGTACCTAGGTGCCTGGCCGGACTGCCACCTCAACTTTTCCACCCATGTTGAGGCCATCTGTACCAAATTCCATCCCGAACTGGCCATCCTCTATCGGCACAAAGCCAGTCTTCCTCTTCCCACCTGTAGCGAACTCGTACGCAAAACAATCCTGCCAGTGCTGGACTATGCAGACATCATCTATGTTCCAGCCTCAACTTCATCCATCTCCAAACTTGACATCCTACTCAACTCGTTCTGTCATTTTGTCACCCCCCCCCACTTACTCATCACTGCCTCCTCTACTCATCTCTCTTCCTGGCCCGGCTGTCACACAGGACAACTGTCCATGGCATCTCCCTCATAGCAAAATACTGGTTTGGCTTCCTACCCTCCTACCTCTCTTCCTGCCTTTCACCATCAAATTCCCTAAGCTACTCCCTCCACCATAGAGATGCATGCACTTGCCACCTCCCACACCCCCACTCTGCTACTAGTCAAGCTGCCTTTTTATACCGTCTCCCCCTCCTATGGAACAGCCTCCCACCCAACCTTCGGCAGGTTTCCTCCCTTCCAGCCATTAAACTACTTCTCAGGCTCCTCCCCTTCCCACCAAAGATGCTCCATGGGACCCACCTGTACTCGGGCCTAATCTACCTTAAGAGACCTCTTACGGTCAACTTTGTGCAAGTCAGCCACCATACGTATTTATGCTTCTCCATCATACAGTTCCCGTGCTTGTCTATACCTTACTGTAAGTTTAATTATTTTGTACTGTAATTCTAGAGGTAGTGCTAAATGTCTGTAACCAAAATTGTTTTACTCTTCTGCATACCTCTGTGTACACCTTGTACCCGGATCGCACCTGGAAATGAGCCTTGGCTCAGTGTGCCTTTCCCTGTCACCAATTTTAAATAAATAAATAAAAGTCACACTTACAATTAAGTAGTGAGAGAGCATTCAGATGATTCTTATTGGTTCCACCTAAAACTCAAGCAGAGTTTGGTGGCACCCCGATCGCTAAAATCTGGGAATTATACTTTCAGACACTCCTCTTCTTCTTCCATCCTCTTCCTCAAATGGAGCTGCAATCCAGCCAGGTGGGGTCCAAGATCTCTGGCTCTCCAATTCTCAAGCTTGCCTCTCAGGCTTAGCTCCCCAGCAGCTCCAGGACTCTAGAACTCTTCTCCACAAGTCTTGACTCCCAGGAATGAAGTCAGATCCCAGAGGTAGGCTGTGGTGAAATCAAGCCATTGCTGGTTAACTTTTGTTGCTTGTTAACTTTTGTAGTTGGTCTTGTAACCCTGACTCATAACTTATGTTCTGTATTTTGTGTTTATGCTTGCCATTTTGTATGCTTCCTTTGTTCCCTTTCCCCAGGTCTCATCTGGAAATGAGCCTTGGCTCATGTTACTTTTCCCGGTTATCAACTTTTAAATAAATAAAAAAAAGAGAGAAAGATATGTGCTCCTTCTAAGCACAAGAAATAAGATCTCTAAATATGGATACACCACCAGTTTGCAACACCCTTAGGCAGTAATGGCATACATGTAGAAAATTAAAGTCAGACTTATCCAAGTATGTCTGCAATGGTCCTCCTCAGCTTCAGAAGCACTCATAGGTCAGACATCTTCCTCAAATCCAAGGTGTTCAGCAATCTGCTGATGTGGCCATTCATCAGAGCAAGGATGAGCACTGTTTAGGGAAAGGCTTATTCCAGGTATTTATTACATCAAAATGTAAAAACCTACTCAGGGATGGCTGTAGAAAAACTTTTACCAAAAGCATATACAATTGGGGGCTAACTGAGTATATTTAGCTGTTGTTGAAATGCGGAGAGAACAATATTCTAGTTGTTTGAAAAACAGTTGGGGGCTCTGGTTACAAGTAAAAAGCATATACAATTTTTGTTTGCAAACAAAATGCATAACTAATTTTTGTTTTCAAGAACCAGTTAATCTAAATAATTAAGAAAACAGGGGCCCAATATTCAAAATCGTGCATAGCGGAGTGCAAAAATTTGCACTGTGCCTTGCAATTGCCCTGGAGCCTGAAGATGCTATGTTCAGTTGAATAGTGCACTGGTGCTATGTGACTGAATTTAGGGCCATGGCTGCACAGCACTAAGCAACTTAGCGCTGCCTCAACATGCCTTCTGCAGTACGCTGTCAAAATGGATAGTGCCAGAGTGCTATCTGCAATATTCAAAGGGACCCATGCAAATGAGCCCATTGGGCATGCAAGGCACTAAGGAGCCATTTGCATGCCTATTACAGGCTGATTTGCATGGGTAATGAGGCACGTTAGTTTGGCTCTTCCACCCAATTTCCCAGTCCTAGAGCTGTGTAAATATCCCTGGTGGTAGTGCCCCCCAATCACCAGCCCATCCTGTAGTATACAAAATCTCTGGTGGTAGTGTCCCCCGATCACCAGCCATCAAGTGCTCTCCAATCACTAGCACATACTGCAGTTTAAATAAATCCCTGGTGCTAGTGGTCCCCACCATCTGATCACCATTTGATACACAATTAGTATTTAAATTTAGGAGCCCTTGGATCGCAGTTGCCTACTCTATTCTATCTTGAATGCTTGGTGTAAACATTTCTGTTTTACTTTGTGACAGGTCATAATACTGCATTATGAAAGTGAGTGCTAATCCTTTGCAGCTCCTTTTTGATTCCTGTTTGTCTAAGCACTAATTTTACAAGTTCAGATTTAATTTTCATGTTTTTAAATTTGTTGTATGTTATTAAAGTTTATGCATCATTATTAGTGATGTTTAATATTTATGAGATGCACTATTAAAACAGACATGAGTCTCCTGTAACCATGCCCCCTGATGAAGAGTGTGATACTTGAAGCACCATGGGATTTATTTAAACTATGGTACAGGCTGGCAATTGGAGGGGGGACTATTAGCACCAAGGATTTATTTAAACTATGTTGTGGGCTGGTGAACAGAGAGGTGGGGACCACTAGCACTAGGTATTTCCTTAAACTACCATACAGGCTGGTGATCAGAAGGGGGGACCACTACCATTAAAGAGTGTATTTGTATAGTAGGGGCTGGTGATCAGAGGGGCAGTGCCAGAGACCACAGAGGGTGGGAGTGCTCCCCTAGTGGCCAACCAGCTAGGTGGCTGCATTACCTCTGGCAGCCACTAGGATTGCCCAGAGTAAGTTGGGGTTTTGTTAGGCAGTATTTACTCTGCGCAAAAGGACCACACTAAAACCTTTTGTGCAGCGCAAAGCCACTGAAAATGGGGTACCGCGGCTGTTCATGGCCATGATCCTTCCTTTGTCAACCTGCATACATTACATTTTGTGCAGGTGCTAACCCTCTTTGCCCACGCAATAGCCCCTTTTGAATATGGGGATCTGGTGCAAACCCCGGTTTGTGCGGGAAAACACCCGTTAGCACCCATGCAAACATTTGAATATCAGGTCCCAGATGTTTAATGGGACCTTGTCATAATGTGGTATAAAAGAGACACCCTTGCATTAAAGAGGGGGGCGGCAAAGCACTAGGGTCAGCCTACTGAAGCACTGTACAGGCTGACTGTGTATGAGACAGAAGGGAATCTCAGGACACTGGCATGGTCAGCAACTCCAACAGACAGGAGATCATTTTGGTAACACCCTTTTGCTATTTTCCCCAAGAGAGTACCCAGCATGAGAAAAGCTAAGTTTTGTATTTTTTTTATTATTAAAAACTAGATTAAATATTGTTTGATATACTTTGATGTACAATATGTAAATATCATGATTTAATAGCTGTCACACTATTTGATAAGTTTAAATATTTATGTGGTAATGTTTGACACCTTGTATTTGTAATATATTTTAAAAGGACACTGTCACGTTAAGCATAGCTCTTTTAAATGTTGTATGTGAGCTGACTCGTTAGATCCTCCTGATGACATTTTTGTAAGCAAAAACGGTCGAGGTTTTTTTAATCCGCGCTGATGGCACTTTGGCAATATGTTTGAATAAAGCTGTATTTTCACTTCATCTGACCTGGTGCTGGCATTTGTTCTTTCAGTTGACTGCATTATTCTAGGCACAGGTCTTGTGGTTTGGAGCAGAGATTGCTGCAGTGTTCCAAGTTTTGTACTTACTGTATAAAAAATCCTTTTCATTTGCATTTTTCTCCTGTAAGCGCTTGTGTTTCAATTCTTGTCAGTGCATACCATATTGTATAAATGAAGTAATTAAGCCTTTTATTTATCACAGTATACAAACTGGTGGTGCATGTTAAAGAAGATATTGTGGATTTCTGAGGTAGCTATGATTCTGAAGGGACACACTAACATGTTAAGTCATTTAAGAAACATCCTTCCTGATACAGGGAAATTCTTTAGGTGAAGTTTAGTAAGACAGACCCACACTCCAACTGGGGTTCAAGCAGTCTGCCTTGGCTCCATACAGGGGGCCTGAGTCCAGGTGTCCTGACATTCTACCTTGGCAGAGAGCTGAGTTTGGGACACTTCACTGTATGGGATGAATAACAGTGGAGGTCTGTGGCAGCCAGGTTCAAGAGGGGTGCTGGCTCGGGTGCAGGCAGGTTACTTGTCACATCTAGTGGCACTGTATGGGATCTGTGTCAGCATGCAAATACTGGCCAGCATTCGGTGGTTGCTTGAAAGGTGCTTGTGTGGTGTACACAAGGACTTAGAGATAATCCTCAAAGATGCACAGAATACCTAAATGAAATTGTGCTTCTAACACCATGAATGAAACAAGTGTATCTACAACAAATGCAGCATTCTCATGTAGAGTAGTTTCCCTGGAGAAAAACAGAACTTGGAATCCATTCAAGCACTCTGTGTGGTGATCGAGTACCCTCTTCTTCCTAAGTACCAGATCAATTTTTCCACCGAAAGAACCGATCACCTCAAAGCCTCTTGTCATCTATTTCAATGAACTGTATCCTTTACAGAGTTATTTTAAGGACCCTGTTACAGTTTTCTTTCTCTTTTACTTACATTCAGTTCCAACTACTATCAAAGCTGTGAATGGTGCTAATAACACATTTTTTGTGGACCGCAAAATGGGAGAGCAGTGCAAGCTGTTTAACTTAGTCTGAATCTGGATTTTTCACTAAACGTAGAGCAACTTAGATGTCAAATCCCGAAAACTCTACAGAGACCCTCAGAGAGTGGGAGTGACTCTGATAGCACCATAGTGGTTAAACTGCAGAAATATGACAGTGGTGACCATTCTGATATCAGGACTGCCACAAGTGCTTCTACGTATAGAGACACTGAAAAGCATATCTATACTGTGCTATACCTGGTTAAACAACAACTAAAAAAAAAAAAGCATATCTATAGTGTAATGGAGAAAAGGCACAAGAGGCAGGCTGATTCTCAACAGAAATATTCTGCTGCAAAACAAAAAAGCCATAAGGAAAAACATCTGGAGCCCTCCCCCACCCCAAAAAAATCAAGTGGAGGAGCTGATGACGAAGACATTTCTGATGTAGGGATGCCTTCTATACAGGACAAAAAACAGATGTGGCAATGTTTCAAACCCTTAAAAGATGTGGAAAAGTCACAAACAGAGGCTGGCACAGAAAACACTCTACTAAATGGGACACCCACCTTTGTGAGCTTTTATCATCTCTTGCTTGGTTTCCTCTTGCGACTCACTGAAATATTACATAGGCTGGCAGAAATTAATTAATAAATTGGTTAACAATCTTATTGCACCTAATCTGTGCAGCAAGCTTTGCTTTGTATACTCTAAATATGAACTTAAAAGGGTAATTCTTCTGGGGCCAGATTCACAAAGAAGCACAAAGTGCAGTGCAAAAGTTTGCACTGTGCCTTGCAATTGCACAGGGTCCAAATGTTGCTCTTCACAATCAAACAGCACACTGGGCTACCCAACTGTGAATAGGGGCCAGGTGGAGCCAGCACTAACTCCTGTAGCACTGCCCCTGCCTGGAGCCAGGAATACCCCACTCCAACTTATAGCACTGCTGCGCTATTTGCAATTCACAAAGCCAGCCATGCAAATGAGCCCACTGGGCATGCAAGGTGCTAGGTGGCCATTTGCATGCCAATTATGGGCACATTTGCATAGGCTGCGGGTGCCTTAGTATGACCCACCCCCAGCCCATGGCTAACATGCTGCTGCAGTCCATGTTGGCTAGGGCCCCCCCCCTCCAATCCATTGTGGATCGCTGTCCGGTTAGAATGAAAAAAAGTCCCTGGTAGTCTAGTGGTCCCTTCTCCCACCCCGATGTCTGATCACTGTTCGGTTATAATAAAAAAAACTCCTTAGTAGTCTAGTGGTCCCTCCCCTAACCCCTGATGTCTGATCACCATCTGGTTATAATAAAAAAAACTTCCCTGGTAATCACATGGTCCCCCCTTCCCTGATGTCCGATCACTGTCCCACTATAAAATAAACACTTCCTTGGTAGTCTAGTGGTCCCTCCCCCACCCCCATGCTCTGGTCGTCATCCGGTTATAATAAAAAAAACTGCCCTGGTAGTCTAGTGATCCCTCTCACCACCCCCATACTACAATCGCCATCTGGTTATAATGAAAAAAACTACCCTGGTAGTCTAGTGGTCCCTCCCCCAACCCCTGTGCTCTGATTGTTGTCCCATCGAACAAAATAACCCTGGTGGTCTAGCAGTCCCCCCCCCTTCCTGGATCTGCCCCTATATGAAAAGTACAGCTTTTTTCATGTGTAGTGGACTGCCCATCCATCCACCCCAGCAGGTAGTGTCCTATCACCCCACTTCCCCCATCCCAAAACCAAGCCAATGACCAGCACAGCCCTCCTCTCACCACCATGGCTGGCCGCTGACTGAGCTCTCAATGAATGCATAATGTATACAGCAGGCATTCATTGACAGCTGAGCAGGGCTGGGGGATGAGGGGAGGGGCCACTAGACTACCAGGGCAGTTTTGTTTATTATAACCAGATGGCAATCAGAGTACGGTGGTGGGGGAGGGACTACTAGACTACCAGAGCAGTTTTTTAATTATAACTGGATGGCAGTTGGACATTGGGGGAGGGAGGAGGGACCACTAGACTACCATGGATATTTGTCTTTTTATTACGGGCCAGCAATCAGATATTGGGGGGGGTGGGACTACTGGACTACTAGAGATGTTTTTCTGATGATTAGGGATGGCAATCGGACATCGGGAGGGCGGAGGGACCACTGGACTAACAGGGCATATCTTTTGTTTTATAAGGGGACTGTGATCAGGGAGGGGGGAAGGACCACTAGACTACCAGGGACACAGTGTTGTGGATCGGGGGGGGGCTGCCTTGCACTACCTCTGACAACCACTAGGATTGCGCAAGTGTTAAGAAGAGGTTTTCCCCAGCAGTATTTTCTCCACACAAGGGAACCCCACAAAAGGTCCTTGCATGGTGAAAATGCTTTGTGAATGGGACAGCACTGATATGCAGGTCCTCTCATTTGCATTGCAGCCCCCTCAAAACTTTGCATGGGTGCAAACTGGGTTTTTGCAAATACCACTTTGCTGCAAAACCCAGTTTGCACAGTGCAAACTGGGTTTGCACCAGGGCAAAGTTTTGTGAATTGAGCCCTTGATCTCAAGCATTACCTAGAGCTTGTAATAAGTATGGCATTCTTTTTCATTTGCAGTTCCATAAGTGTGGAACACCCTAATCCCAGATGTAAGGATTACTGCTAGCTTGTCCCAGTTCACTCATGCTTTAAAGCAGCATGTGCTTCAATCATATACTGGCAGTACTTGTTTTAAGAAATGTTTGTAATTGTCGGTTTATGTATTTTTGATTATGCATAAACAAGCAGGGAGGAGTCAGATCTTCAATGCTTTGTGTAGAAGCTATGAAAATCTGGGATTTGGCATATGAGCTGAAAACATACAAGACAGCAGTACACCTAACAGGGAAAGACAGTGTACTTGAAGTTGCACTCACCAGAATTGGACATGTTACCCATGAGTGGACATTGAGTCCATTGGTTTGGGGGCCATATTTCACAAAAAGTGCATTCAGCAGATAGATCTCTTTTCTTCCTGAGAAAATTAAAAAAAAACTGTTAAAGATCATGGCATCATCTTGTGACATAACCGACCAATCAGCACTTCTTACAGCTGCACATAAACTCATTTTCATAATAGTGTCTCTCGCGCTGTTCCCTAGCAACAGGCTACTTGGTAGCATTGTTCAATTCACAGAAAGACACCAAATAGGTAACTTTTTTTTAAATAACTGTCAAGGGATTGACATTAATGTCCCCTGAAACCACTCATTGCTGTATAAGAGTGGTTTCACTTGTGTTCAGCTCGAGCCAGAACAGTTCAGCTTCACTTCACTATTCCCCCTCGAGCAGAACGCATGTGAAACTACTCTCTTATATAGCAACGGGTGTCTACAGAGCACATATTAATATATACAGCTGTTCTACTGCAGACTGCCAGTCATGAGTACAATCCCAGTGGATGCGCTCAGTCTGTCATGGAAGGACAAATTCCTTCATGTTTTCCCCATTTCCTCTGAAACATAGAAACATAGACTTTGACGGCAGATAAGGACCGCTAGGCCCATCTAGTCTGCCCATTTCCCTACCTACAGGATAGGCCGCAGATCCTATTTAACCAACAGCCTATATCTTCCTACCCCCCACAAGAATTGCCTTATGTCTGTCCCATGCATTCTTGAATTCTCCCACAGTTTTAGACTCCACAACTTCCTCAGGAAGGCTGTTCCATGCATCCACTACCCTCTCTGTGAAATAATACTTCCTCACATTGCCCTGAACCGCCCTCCTTCTATCTTTAAATTGTGTCCCCTTGTTCTTGCAAGTCTCTTTTTCTGAAAGATGCTACCCTCTTGGACTTTGTTGATTCCCTTGAGGTACTTGAAAGTTTCTATCATGTCCCCCCTCTCCCTTCTTTCCTCAAGGGTATACATATTAAGCTCCTTTAGTCTCTCGTCATACGGCTTCTCTTGCAGACCCTGCACCATTTTAGTTGCCCTCCTCTGGACTGCCTCTATCCTGTCTATGTCCTTGCGGAGATGGGGTCTCCAGAACTGGACACAGTATTCCAGATGGGGTCTCACCAACTGTCTGTACAGAGGATAACAACTTCCTGTTTCTGCTGCTGATGCCTCTCCTATACATCCCAGTATACCCCCGCCCTCCTACTGCCTTCTCCACATTGCTTGCTAACCTTAAGGTCATCTGATATGATTACCCCAGGTCCCTTTCCTGTTTTGTTGTTGTTACTACCTCCCCACCCATTGTGTATTCTTCCCTGGGTTTTTGTTTCCCATGGCATTATTTTGCACTTTTTGCATTGAATCCTAGCTGCCATCACTTCTGACCATTCCTCCAACCTTGCCAAGTCCCTTTCATCCTTTCCACGCCTCCTTGTGTATCAACCCTGTTGCAGATCTTTGTGTCATCTGCAAAAGGCATACTTTTCCTTCAGTTCCTCTGCAATGCCACTGATGAAGACATTAAAAGGACTGGACCCAATACTGAACCCTGCGGTACCCACTAGTAACCGCCCTTTCTTCAGAGTGGACTCCATTTACAATTACCTTCTGTGTCCTGTTGTCCAGCCAATGTTTTACCAGGCTACCACCCTGGGACCCACTCCCAGGCTGGTTAATTTGACTAATAATCTTTTGTGTGGGACTGTGTCAAATGCCTTGCTAAAGTCTAGGTAGGCCATGTCCACAGCCCCTCCTGGTCTACTACTTTGGTCACCCAGTCAAGAAATCTATTAGATTCATCTGACATGACCTTCCCACTGTGAACCCATGCTGCCTTGGATCCTGTGCTCCACTGACCTCTAGGTACTCAACTATTCTTTCCTTCAGAAGTGACTCCATCACTTTCCCTACCACAGAGGTCAGACTGACAGGTCTGTAGTTTCCTGCCTCTGTCTTGGTCCCACTTTTGTGAAGGGGAATCACATCCGCCTTCCTCCAGTCCTCGGTACCACACCATCCTCCCATGATTTATTAAAAGAGTAGCCAGTGGTTTCACTAGTTCCTTCCTTAATTCTTTAGAATTCTGGGTGAATTCCATCAGGACCCATTGCTTTGTCCACCTTCAGTTTTAGGAGTTCTTGCAGAACCCTTTCTTCTGTGAAAGGACTGGGATCGACCCCCTATCAAGAGTGCTTCTGTTAATTGGATTAGGCACTTCCCCTCCTCTTTGTGACTACTGAGCAGAAATATTCGTTCAGTATTCCTGCTTTTCACTGTCCCCTCTGCCCACCCACCGTTTATTCTATTCAGCCTCACTATCCCTCCCTTTGTCTTTCCTCGCTGCTGATGTACCTATAAAGGTTTTATCCCCTTCTTAACTGAGTTGGCTATCTTTTCCTCAGTTTGGGCCTTTGCTATTCTGACTTCCCTCCCTGCTTCTTTCTGCCTTAACTGGTACAGCTCTTTGTCCTGCTCCTTCTGTGTTTCCTTATACTTCTGGAATGCTATCTTTTTCTTTCTGACTTTCACAGCCACCTCTCTTGAGAACCATAGTGGCTTTTTCTTTCATTTTGATTTGTTTATTTGCTTCACACAAAGGCTTGTTGCCTCCGTGATTGCAGTTTTGATAATTCCCCATTGTTGCTCCACACCTCCTTCTAGCCTGTTTGCTAGTGCTTTTCTGAGGCACTCTCCCATCTTGCCAAAGTCAGCCCTCCTAAAGTCCAGTACCCTCACTTTTGTGTAACCCTGTAGCTGAGTTTAACGTGAACCACACTGTTTGATGGTCACTTGTCCCCAGATGGCAACCCACTTCTAGATCTGAGATCCTCTCACTGCCCCGTTTGAGTACAAGGTCTAAGATTGCTCCCTCCAAGTGGGTTCGAAACTAGCTGTCTAATGCCTGCCACCTGTAGGTATCAAGAATGCCCTGCTCTTGGATGTGGCTGCAGCAAATGTGCTCAAGTTAACATCTGGCATATTCAGGTCTCCCATCAACAGTATCTCCCTTTCTCTGCCATTCTAAGAATGCCTTCCATCATATCCTTGTCCATTGCTTCCCTGACATGGGGTCTGTACACAACCCTGTGCAGATTGTGGTGCCTTTCCAGTCTCCAAGGTGACCCACAATGCCTCCTCTCCCTGTTTACTCTTTTGTTCAGTTGCTTTTATCCTTCCTTTACATGAGAGCTACTCCTCCCCTCTTCTCCCTCCTGTCTCTCCTGTAGGTTATGTACCCTGGTATGTTAACATCCCAGTCATGGTTCTCTGTGTACCATGTTTCTGTGACTGCCACGATATCCAGGCATCCTCTTCCATTAAGGCCACCAGCTCAGGGAGCTTGTTGCCCAGACTACGGGCATTGGTACTCATTACCCTCCATTTCCTGATGGCCTTACCCCCTTTTGCCCCATCCCTGTCCTTCTTGCCTTTGTCACTTTCTCCATTTACCCCTGCCCTTCTCCCTATCGACACCTCCACGTTGGTGTTTGCCACACTTACTACCACGATTGTTTGGGGGCTAGGATTTTCCTGCTCCTTTCCAGTGCCTCCCCCCTTGGCTAGTTTAAAAGCTTGCCAATGAAGCATTTAAACCTATCACCTAGGATCCTGGTTCCCCTCCCAGACAGATGCAGCCCATCATGCCAGTATAGGCTTGCATCACTCCAGGTGGACCCCAGTCCCCAATGAAGCCAAATCCCTGAGCTCCACACCAGTTTTCAACCACTGATTGAATCCCATGGTATGGAACACCTAGCCTCTCCTATGCCATTAGATGGGTAGCACCTCTGAGAAGATTACCGTCGCGTGCTACTTGACTAAGGCCCCTCCCCCAGTCTCACAAACTCTTCCTGCACTTCTCTAATCCCTTTCTTAGCCAGGTCATTTGTCCCTAAGTGGACAATGACATCCAGCTCCCTCCCTGTGCAGCTGCTCCGCAATCCTGAGGATTCGCCCATGTCCCTCCAAGCCATGGCACCAGGCAGGCACCTACCTCCCTCTCCTTCCTTGCCCAGTTCTACCTTCCTAACAATGGAGTCCCCCACCAGGAGTTGTTTCCTTCCTGCAGGGTCCCCTGCCACCCTCCTGTGGGTCTTCTGGAGGTTCCCAGCATCCTCCTTGGTCTCCACTGTGGGTGCCTCCATAGAGGAACCACACTTTTGCCAGAATGGCATAGGAATTGTGGAGAGGTACAACTGGAGGGATGCGCCTCTGTTCCACCACTCTCACCCTCCCTGAGCCCACTGTGGTCCAACCACGCCTCTTTCTTGGCAACCTCTGAGGCAATGGCAGTGGCACTGGTGGTCCCTGGATGGAAGAGGAGGTCCCACAAATCCTGGCCAACTCAGCCTGGAGATGAGCAACCTCCTCCTCAGCCCAGAGAGGTGCCTGCAGATGGGACAACACCGCATCCTCCAGAACATCTCCCGGAAGACTGCTGCTCCACAGCCACTGCACTGCACCACCAATCATGTCTCTATTTCTGGCCCCTTAACTGTTTGCAATCCTTACTCTTTCCTCTGTTTTTTCTCTCTCCTTACTTTCTGCCTGTGTGCCCTTTAAGCTCCTGATTGTCCTGTTCTGAGACAAGAATATCCTATATTTCTCAGTAGACCGCTTACTTGTTCAGAGGCAGACCTCCAGCAGCTAGAGGGGGCCGGAGAGCTACCCTTGCCCTTCTAGGATGGTGGGTCCTTGGTGGTTCTGTGATCACTCACTTCCTGCCCCTAAACAGGAAGTTCCTGTTGTCAGTCAAATCCTGTACCTATAAAAATAGAACTAGCTTTGGATAAGGGGGTGGAGGGGAGGGAATGAGGGCAATATAGTCCCAGTAGAAGTTCAGTCACACAGCAGTCCTTTCTCCTGGAGTCTTCTGCCTGATACAGAAAATACTACTGAAATTGAGGAGAAAAACAGCAACAATGATTTTGATACTACTAGACTGGGTAAAACAGCCCTGGTACTCTCTGATAATGAATCACTATCAGAAGCATCCTCTATCCCTACCAATGAGACAGAACTTCAGATCCATTGCATGGTACATAGAGAATACTAGATGGGCAACCATGCAGAATCAATGTGTTCTGCCACAGAGGGGTTCTGATTCCCTGTGACCTTGAGAGTGAAGCTATTCTGGTGTGGGAGGGATTTTCAAGAAAATAAACATAATGAGTGTATGCCTCACTTAGCAAGATGCCGTGGACTGGAGGAAACAAATTAGATTTAGTAAGATATTTTTAAATACTGATCATGCATTTTTTAGAATGTATCTGGTTGATCCTGCAGATGCAAGGATTGTGTCATCACCCCGCCTTTTCAACTTGTTGATCTGAGATTTCTGTTTACTGGTTGTTGAATCCGTTGCTTTGCAATGGGTGTGGCTCATGCGCTTTCCAACCACAGAAGGGTTGAAAAGCATTCCATGACCTTTCAACTGTGGTAGAACAACATTTTAGAAGAGATGAAAATCGAGATAGAACAATGTTCCACCATACACTATAGAGTGTTTCACCCAGACGCGAGCTCACTTTGGCTGGAAACATAGCTCCTGACCAGCTAAAATTTTCTGAGAATCAAACCTCACAAAAAGTGATAGAAAACCTGCTCTTTGGAAAACTTACAGTTCAAAATGGAAAGAAATTAAATTTGGTGTTATGTTAAATCTATTCAGCAAGTAGCCGCCATTATGTTTATGCTACTGAAATACTAAATGAGTCTAAAAGCAAGTGGTTTGCAGCCATCATCACATGAGGTACATTTGGCTGCAATCTCTACATATTAGTTACACAGTTCTAAAATATCTTTGTCATCAGATGCAAAATTCAAAAGATTTTTCAAAGGATTAAACCATTTGAATCCACCATTAGAAAAAAATAGTTACTCCTTTGATTTGAATCTAGTGCTAAAGTTTATCTTTCAAGCCCATTGCCTCTTCATACTTGAAATTTGTTACATGGAAACTATTCCTGGTGGGTCTCACCTTGGCAAGAAGTAAGTTGCAAGCACCCTGTATAGCAGAGGCATTATTATCATGAGATATTATTCAAGGCTTGGGCCCCAAAACAACAAGCAGTGAGTCTGGGGACTGTCTAGGCACCCAGAAGCTATTGACATTTTGATGTTCTCTAGTGCAAAATGACACATTTCTGCTACTTTGTCTTTGGGTTTCCCCACTTCTGTTCCATTATTTTGTGTCCTCTACTCCTCTTTTTGCTCCTTTGTCAGAGAAATACTTCATATTGCACACAGTATAATCCCACTGCAGTTATGATTAGCATTCAGTTTTTTGTTGCAAAAAAGTACATTTTCCTTTTGGAACTGGCACTTCCCACAAGAGGACAGCAGCAATTTTTAAGAACAGAAAGTGCATACTTGGCTGAGCTCCCCTCTGTTAGAGAAGTGAAGGGCAAATCTGTCAGCAGCAGTACCACAAGAATTGTTCACTTTGTACAAGAAGGGCTTACAATAGAGTCCACTGACCCAGATTCTCTGATACTCCTCCCCTTCTTGGAATTGCCTCCACTACCTTTAACAACAGAGAGTGCATTTCTGGCTGAACTCCCACCTATCAGAGGAGTGAAGGGCAAATATGTCAACAGCAGTACCACAAGAATTGTTCACCTTGCACAAGAAGGGCTGACAACAGAGCCCACTGACCTGGGCTCTCTGATCCCTCTCCCCATCTTGGTGTGCCCCCAGGTTCAGTAATGTAGATATATTCAATGCATTACTTACAGGCTGCAGGGGGAAGAACTGTGTGACTGATCATCAAACTATATCTCCAGCAGTCGATGTGATCCAATCCAAGCTGCTCCCAGCTAATCACTAGTCCACACTAATGCCATCAGAGGGGTATATGCCAAAAATATGCCTTCTCCAAGGACAAAGGACTTCATAAGGTAACATTTCCTGAGAGCAATAATAAAGAATGAGCAGAGGTGATTTCTCTATGAGGCAATTCTAATTGTATACAGGTGTGTACAATAACACAACTCCGGCAACTTATTGAAGGTGTAGTTCCTATTTCTGGGCTGCCTAACTCCATCGGAGTTGCTTTTATACAAGTATGCAGCAGGAAATGTCACAGTAATTGCTGCATTTGGGATTAATACCCACTGCTTGAAGGATCACCTTCAATGTTGCATTGCTGACCTACGAAGTCCTACATGACCAGGGACCTCAGTACCTGCAATATCTGCTGTTTCACTACTGCCCCTCCTGTTCATTCCAATCCTCCAACAAGGGATTGCTAGAGATTTCCAGGGTACATCTGAAAACAACTGGAGGTAGATCTTTTGCCTTTATGGCTCCTACCCTTTGGAATTCTCCACCTCATTGGATACGAGATATCCTGACCATTGAGGGATTTAAAAATTCCCTTAAAGCCCATTTATTTGCACAGGCATTTGATGGGCTATTGGAAATTTGATTATGCTGCTATGCGGTCACACTTTGAAACTGAAACTGAATTTTAATAATTTTAATTGATTATATTATTGTTTTAAATGTATTGGATGATGAATTTTATGTTGTATCTTTGTAAAGTTGCCCTAAGCTTTGGAAGGGCGCCTAATATAAATAAAGTTTGCTTTGCTTTGCTATTGTCACAGTCACTAACATCACTAGCTTGCCTGTTTCAGTTGAAGGGGCTATGCTACACTGCTTAATCCATTAAGGGTGGTAGTAATACATCATGCATTGTGGGGACTTAGCAGTACCTGATAAGCCATGCTCCTAGTTGTGCAGCACTTTTAACTGCACCAACATATACCATGTACCCAAAGCACAGTCAAAGAGAATGATTAATGGTTACACTTTAAGTTTCACTGACTACACTGTAGCTACTGTATGAGTACACTTTAACAGCCTTGTAAATATTTTGCACTTACCTGTAACTACTGTTCTGTTGTTATGTACTTTCACATTTGTGAATTGTAGAGTGACACAATTTGCCTTATGAAATAGTTATGCATGCAACTACTGCTGTCTCCTTTTCAGCACTAATCAATTCATTCTAACAAGTGTAACTACACATGTAATAGCTACCACAAAGTGTAACAGCAAATCTGTTGTGCAACTACCACTGTATCTGTTCTTGCATTATGTCATTTGTTCTTATAAGGGTAACTACTCATATAATAGCTATTGCAAATTGTAGTAGCAACTCTATTGTGCAACTTCTATGTTAACTTTTTGGGCATTACTGTACTAAATTTGTTTTGATAAGTGTAACTACATACAGTATGTATGAACGTCTTGTGCAATGGTCAAACAGTTAATAGCTGTCTGACATGTATCTGAAAGGTAATCACAGAGAAAACTTTAAGTGTAAACAGAATGGTAACTAAGATATGATTACAATGTAACATCAGTCAGTAACACTTAAATGGACTGACTGACAACACTGTAGATGATGTTCTTCCTCTTCTGTCAATCAGTTCCTTATGCACTTACCGGTTAATAAACATGTACTCTAATACTGTTAACTGATACTTAAATTTGCACTAAAATATTTCACTTGCATAATTACTAATTCACTTTGTAAAATGTTGTGGTTAAAAAACAATATCATTTTTTTCACAGTTAATGCCAAACAGATATTTGCAAGGTATAGTAACAGCACAGAAGCGAACATTTAAAATATTGTGTAAGAAGAATGGTGACTAAGGGATGACTACAATGTAACTGCAGGTAAATATTTATCAAGTGTCAGTGCTATACAGTATGTGTGATGTACTTTCACAGTGGGACATCAGTCTCTCATGAACATACCACTTAACACACATGCAATGTAATATTGTAAATGATATGTAACTACATTGTTCACTTACACTATAAAAATCTTTCATTTACATTATTACTTGGTGGCTTTGTAACAATGCTGTAGGTATAAAAATGCAAACAAAATTGCATAATATGTAAACTGCAGAGGGATTGGGTTTCCTAGGGGAAACTTCATAACAAACATGTATTGGAGGTTAGGAAAGCCAATAACTTGTCTTTTAGTAACAAGACAAATGAAGCAGCTGGGGAACACACCACCTTTTAGTCAATTATTAAAAATTTGATAGGGCAGACTAAATCTATCAACAGTATTACAATTCAACTTGATGATGAGGCAGGATGATGTTCTTTGCAATACTTTTAATTCATTCTTTATTGAGGTTGGAAACTGTTTTGGACAGAATAACATCAATCTTCAGGACTCGGGAATCCTGGTTATGAAGGGGGTAGAAGTACTTTTAAGTTCGCTAAAATAGAAATAGTTGAGGTTATCAAGGCCCTTCTAAATGTATAATCTTGTAAAAGTGGTAGACCTGATGGATTGACTTTGCAGTTATTTAAAATTTCTGTTCTCCAAATTGCTGAACCCTTTTCAACTGGTCACTTTTTGAGGAGACCTTGACAAATGATAGGAAGCTTGCCCAAGCCATCTCTATTTTAAAGGGGGAATCCAGGAAAAATGATTAATTGTTATCCAATGTCTCTCCTGTGTCAGCGTGGCTCCGTTGGTAGCACATCCGCCTCTGGACCAGAAGGTCATGGTTTCTTGTCCCACACCGGGATTGGACTTGCACCTAAAAATTGCTGGCATCTGAATGCAGTATTGGGGGGTGCTGTACTGCTGGAGTGTGCCGTCCTTCGGATGAGACGTTAAACAGAGGTCCCTTCTGCCCATCCTGGTGTTGTCCTAGCGGGTGTCCAGGTGGAAGTAAAAGAACCCAGGGCACTGTTCGCAAAGAGTAGGGAACATTCCCGGTGTCCAGGCCAACATTCCCCTTCCCATAAACCGGTTCATGCAATTATCCAGGCTGTGTGTGGGTGATGATGTGCAATATGGCCGCCACCACACATTCAGTCACTTCACTACCAGTCTAGCAGTGCTTGTAAAGCGCTTTGGATGTATGAAAAGCGCTATATAAATGCTGATTCTTCTTCTTCCTTTCAATTACTTCTAAACTGTTGGAGAGATTTCTCACTAAGCAGCTAACTTGCTTTCTGCAAGCCTTAGGTTTACTTGATAAATACCAGTCTGGATTTTGTAAGCAGCACAGCACCATGACTGCAATGTCGAAGGTCTTGGTTGACATCAGCCTAGCTATGAACTCTGGGCAGGTCACCAGAGCCATCTTTGTTGACCTGTCCAAGGCTTTTGACATGGCAGATCACCACATTCTGCTGTCTCATCTAGCCAAATTGGATTTGGGTGATGATATCCCCAAATGGTTGGCAGCTTATTTGTCTTTCGGAAAGCAACTAACTGTTGTGAATGGATTAGAATCTAGTACACTTACCATTTCTAGGAGCATTCCCCAATGTGGGATCCTTGACCCTATTCTGTTTCTAATCTACACCAAAGCTAACTACCATCTCTAAGTGGATGACACTGTTTATACCTCTAGTAGTTCATTTATGGATGTACAGATAAAGTTACAAAACAGTTTTGATGAACTGCAATCATTCTTTTTTAAATTTTTTGTTGAGTTTGAATTCAGCTTAAAACCAGTCTCATGTTATTTGGTCATCCCACAAAACTTGAAAAAATTTTCAGCTATGCATACTGTTGCTCGTAATGGTGTTTCCATGGAGTTAGTGGACTCTTATAAATACCTTGGGTTATAGTTAGACTCACAGGGTACAGGAAACAAATGTGTTAATAATTTGGTAGGAGAAAACTGTATTGATTGGTTGACTGATGGATTTATGTGTGTATGAATTTGGGTTTCTGTGACCAGGTAAGTACACTAGCCAGTTAAAGGCCTATTTTCAGGTGCAACCCATGAGGGTACAAGACAAGTCATTAACAACACAAAATATTGAACAAAGTAAAATGCACCAAGAAGGTACAGCAATGCACAATATACAACAAGCAAAAATACACAGTGAGATATTATGTGTGAGGAGTACGTCAACTAATGCACAGCAAGGCAAGGTACCAAGAATGAACACAGTGAGTGCAACAGCAAGCACAAAAGTACAAAGGTAAGACAATGTGTCTATAAAGGAGTAACAGAGAGTGGTGAGGTTAATGAGATAAGAAAAGTACCATGAATTGGTAGAAGGGCTGGACTCTTTTATTAAGTTCCTTTTAACTGCTGGTCAATGATATACATGTTGGACCCCCTGCTGCTGGTGAATTTGTTGAAATTTAGTCCCCATATGTAAATCCTTATATCTTTTTTCTGTTTGAGTGATCATACTGAAATTTTCAGAATATGTTATTAAGACTGCAAGCTGCAACCAGATATAATATTGTTGGTTTCCTGTTAAACGAAAATGAACTCTACAATCCTGTATATGTACCCAAAAAAAAGCTATTTATGATTATGATTTTTTTCTGTCCAGTCTGTATGCTGTGTGCCTTATGTTGAGACAAAAAGATAATTGTAACTCAGATTAAGTTTTTTAATACAGTAGTCTGGCAATTAATGTAAGATATTAAAGGTACATTTTCATGTCATGTCTATTTTTCACATCTCGCTACATCAATGCACTTGGTATGGTTGTTTAAAAAACCAGCCAGTCTTCAGTGAGTTCTCATGACTTTAAAACATGCCTGCTTGTGAGCAGTTCAGGTTAGTAAATACTAAACTAATTATTCACTTTCTGTGCTGTAATTTTGTCCCCCAGATCCATTGTACATTAAAGGCCAATGCTGCTAAAAAAGGGGATAATGCAGCTCAATTCATTTTTTTAATTCCTGCCTAAAAACGGTAGTCCTAGTCCCAGACTACTGCTTCTTTGTGTTTTTATTTGAGCATGAAGGCTTATTAGAGCCCAAAATGCAGCTTGAAATGCAACCATGACACAAACTGTGTCCTCTCTCCTTGCTGCCATGCCACCAGCCGAGCCAACAAAATCATGTCTGACCTATGACTCTTGTTGCCAATCCTGCAAGAGATAGGCTACGTGCTCAGATGCAGACTAAAGTATTCCTGATGGAATATATGTCCCCCTGTGCACCAGAAATGTTGGCTGTATGGAAATGGATGCTCTTTGTCTGCACAATAACAGTTCTTGACAAAACCGAGTACACTCGACACCCGCCTAGCAGTACAACCTAAGTGCCATGAGTATACTCGGCACACACAATTACAGTAAAAAGCCTAAACCCTAACACCACTCAAAATATCATACAGGCTTACATTTTTCCTATTTTTGATTATGCAGCCCTACTGTCTGAACACACCTCTTCTGAATAACTTCTTAAACTAGACATACTGTATAATCATCTATCACATTTAATTCTCACTTGCCCACATGAAGCCCACCATTGTGTCCTCTATAACCAGCTGGGGTGGACCTCATTAGTAAACAGAAGGAAACTCCACAAATATATTTTTGTTTACAGATGTGTAATGGGTCAAGCCTCAGATTATTTGACTAAATGAATTAAGCTCAGGAGTGTTAAAGCTTCCTTGCGAAATAGCCATCTCCTTGAACTTACATGCCTGAGTGCCCAGATCACTTTGTCTAAATATTTTTCCAGCCACTTTGTTCCCCAGATTTGGAACTCTCTTCCAACTCAGTTCTGAAGTATGGTTGATAAGTGCCCACCAATCTCAGCACTGAAATATGGTTTACAATATCACTGAGTAGTTGCAGTTGTTTTTCCGGCACTTGCTGAACTGCCATTTTATGTATTTATGCACTTGGTCTGTATGACTATGTTTTACGATGTATATTTTTGTGTGCTATAATACTGCTTTATGTGCAACTTGTGCTGTATAAACACACGGTTCCCACTGTAAATGACCTTTGGCTCAATGGGTTTTAAACTTTGAATAAAATGAAATGAAATGCAGATTAAGAGATGTGCAGCTTCTGTGGCATTGTTTCCATAATATATGTACATCTAACATGTACAGTACTTGCAAGGTAGGTACACAGGAACTGACACTTATAATAAAGTGTAAGAAGACAGGTAACTAGGGTAGGAGTACTATGCAGTGTAACTAGGTAACTGCTATACACTTACATTATTAACTGCCAGGGTTGTGATGTAATTTCACATTAAGACATCAGGACATTATGAACTTGCCACTTAATACACACATAGTCTAATACTGTTATTTGATATGAAAATCCATTGTTTACATATACTGTAAAAATCATTCATTTATATAATTACTTACTGTCTTTGTAATGATTCTGTAGTTATTAAAAAATGTACAGCTTCTGTGGCATTGTTTCCACTGTTAATGCCTATCTGACATGTATGTGCAAGGTAACTATGCAAAAACTGACACCTGAAGTATAAGAAGGGAAACTAAGGTAGAACTACCATGTACCTGCAAGTAACTACTATACACCTACATTTATCAAAAATTACTGTGTGTGATGCACTTTCACATTGGAACATCAGGCTTTCATGAACTGTACCACTTAATACACATACAATGTAATATTGTTAACTGATGTGCAACTACACTGTTTACTTATAGCATAAAAGTCATTCACTTATATAATTACTTAGTGACTTTGTAAGAATGCTGCAGTTATTAAGAAATGTGCAGCTTCTATGGCATTGTTTCCACATTTAATACCTATCTAACATGTATTTGCAGGTTAAGCATGCAGAAACTGACAGCTGAAGTGTAAGAAGAAGGCGAACAAAGTTATTACCACTGTGCAACTGCTGGTAACTAACACGCACTTACATTTATCAAATGTCAATGCTGTGACTGTGATGCACATTTTTCTTCTTCAGAAATCAGTTCCTCATGAACTTACCGCTTAATAAACATGCAGGGCAGGATTCACAAAAGAGTTGTGCCAGTGCAAGTCAGAAATGCACCATAAGCCGATTCAGAAATAGGGTGAATGTGCCAGCCCAACTGAGATGCCCTGTGCCAAACGACATGTGCCAGAGGCGCAATGTAATGACATGCAGCACATATAAAGGAGGCGCACCCATGCATACACAGCGCAACTCGATTCACAGTGCATATCCATGGTGCATCTATGGGGCAACTCCAGCACAAAGCCAAGATGCACCATAGGAAGATAAGTACAAAAGAAGGAGACTTATGTCTAGCACACCTGCAGGACATGAATGGAACAACCGCAGCAGCACACAGCCAGAGCCAGAGGGGAAGAGGAAGACAGAGAGAGAGAGAAAGAGAGAGACACAGCCAGCCAGCCAGCAAACAAGACAGACAGCACACCAAGCCAAAGGGTCACACAGACAACACAAATGAACCCGGCAGCAGTCGCAATAGCAGGTGCACAAATGAAGAGGAGGAGGCAGGGCACTGGAAAGCACCATAGGCGGCCAGCCCCCACGGTGGTATCATGCCCGGCTGTCCTTCGAGCAGCTCACAGAGGTGGAGACAGTAGGGCAATACCACCTCAACAGGGCCATGCTGAGGCAGCTCTGTGAGCTGTGCCATGATGAGATGCAGGCACCCACCACACGAGGTCACGCCATCTCGGTGGAGACCAAGGTGACAACGGTCATGTGCCTGCTCACCACAGGAACCTTCCAGAGGCCTACTGGGGACACCACTGGCATATCACAGGCCTCTATGTCCCACCTCCTCACACAGTTCCTCACTGCCCTGCTACCACATGCAACGGAATACATCCATTTCCCCAGCATGCAGGCAGAGTGGACAGAAGCCATGCTGGGGTTCTACAGGGTGGCATGCATGCCAGGTGTCATGGGGCCATTGACTGCACCCATTGTGGCGATCCATGCACTACCTGGTGATGATGCAATCACATACATCAACCAGAAGGGGTATCATTCTGTGACTTGCCAGGTGGTGTGCGATGTCACAGGGCACATCAAGAAATGTCTGCGCCACACACCCTGGGAGTGCACATGATGCCTACATATGGCACCAGTCAGCACAGGGTGGTGACAGGATGGCTGTGGGGCAGGTAACCACCACACACACCACCACTGACACCACCTGCAGGGCATCCGGTATACATGGGTGTGCCATCCCACCACCACAGGCCCAGGGACATGGGCATCACAGGGTGGCCCACTAGCCACCACGGACATGAGGGCGGCTTCTGCCATGGCTGGTGGTGGTGGGGCTGCCACCACCGGCCACAGGTGGCATTCCCATTGACCCCGCAGGTGTGCTGCACCGAGACCGTGAACGGGTGCCCAGTGGAGTGGCCATCTCACGCCCACCGGCCAAGCCATGGACGGTGGGTGTGGAGACCAGTGACGATGGAGTCAGCAGTGGAGGGGTTCACCTGGCTGTGCTGCCGGGGCATATGGGACATGCTCCTGGGTGTCTGACTGGATGCACGATGTCCACGGCATGTTGTGGTTGCAGCCACTACCTCCATAGCTGCTGCAATCCACTCCAGAGCTGCAGTCATGCCCACCCACATGATGCATGTGTCTGCCAGCATCTGTGCATGCCACGCAGCCATGGACTCATGCTCCTGGACCATCACAGCCCTTTGTCTCCAGAACTCTGCACGGAGGGCCTCCTGCCCCCCAGTCACCCACAGGAGGTCAAGGTAGGCCCCCATGTCGTCAGCGGGTGATGCAACATGGTGGTGTCGCCGATGACCAGGGGATGAATCAGCCTGTCCCAGTGCATCCACTGGCAGTAGATGCACCCTGGCAGGCTGCAACATGGGTGGGGCTTGTCTGGGCACCGCCACTGACTGCCTATGGGTGGTGTCTTCCAGGTCCACTGGAGCAGGTGCATGCACACAGGCACCCCGCCCAGATGACACCGACATTGCCGGCACTGCACTGGGCAGTGGTGCAGGGAGCACAGCACCCACAGCTGTAGGCAGCTGTGCTGCATCTGCTCCAGAACCCAGCACAGTGGGAACATCACTGGCACCCAGGGACACATGCACAGGCAACCCCGTGATGTGTGCACAGCTGTCAGCCATGTCTGTGGCGCAGCTGTTGGTGATGCATGCAGTGGTGCCAAGGCCCTCCCCCTGCACGCCACTGGCGAGCAAAAGGAGGGCATCAGCAATGTCCACCACATCATCTGGGTCGGCATCAGATAAACCAGACAGGCTCCCCAACTAAGCGATGTACCCACTGGTTGTCCCGCCATTGCTGGTCAAGGGCTCCACTGGGCCCGCCTGCACCGGAGCCGTGACTGGTGTTGCTTGGGACATGGATGGTGCAGGTGTGGAGTCATCCATGGTGGTGTCATTGGCCCAGTATGATGGGCCCTCATCATCGCCCATGAGGGCATCACATTCAGCCATGGCCATAGCTGCACCCTGGAGGTGTGATGGTGCTGTGGAGAGAGAAAGGGAGACCATAGTTACTGCACATTACACATATGTCACGTTGGAGATGCACAACAGTTCATGGCCGTCCACATGGTGCCAGGTCTGCAGGCCTGTCCATACCAGGGCCAGGGCACGATGACGATATGTAGGCCATGGAGTGGTCAAGCCTGCCACTGTCCCATTGTGCACACTGTGTGGCAGTGGTCTCACACACCACAAGGATACACAGTAGACACGTGCCCTCTGGTGCTGCGGCATAGCACCTGCAGCACCACGGGGCATGTCACGTCAGGCCAGGGATGACCGTCCCTGGGACGCTGTGCCTGGATGTACAGTGACACTGCACGGCACGCAGGGACAGGCGTGCCAACTGTGGCACATGGGTGGATGGGCCTGTCTAGGACACTCAGCTACTCACCATGCTGCGACAGGCTGCCACCTGTCTGGAATCCATCACCTGGGACACCATGCACAGCTGTCCTGGACACACTGGTGGCCAGGAGGGCCTCGTTCGGGCTGAGCAGTTCCACTGTACTGGGTCCACCCCATCTGCTGCAGGGATGCCTGGATGTTGGCCACCTTCTCCTTGCCCTTCTGAGCCCATCATTCCGGTGCTTGTGGCACTCTTGGACCATGCGGTTGTATGGTGCCATGGCATTCACCTGCCAGGTCACCTCCTCCCAGCCTTCTGCCTGCACTGTCTGGCTGCCTCCCCTGCCAGTGAGGACATCCAGGCATAGGTGGCATGCCTCAATGAGCTCCCTCTCCTCATTCTTACTGAAGTTAGGGCACCGCCTGCTGGTGGCACCTGCTTCCTCTGATATACTGGCTACTGTGGGGGGAAGCATCCAGGTGTTATATGCCTGTGGGTACACATGGTCCCGCACCCATCTGCCTCTGTCCAATGCCCCCCTCATGGTCCATGACACCGGTGTTCTGGGTGGTGGTCCGTGGGTGATCATCCTGGCACAGGTGGCCATGCACCATGGTACATGGTCCACTGGTGACGCTGCACATGCCATGCATGTCCCCCGGTCCACGGCTAGAAACATAGAAACACAGACTTTGACAGCAGATAAGGACCACTTGGCCCACCTAGTCTGCCCATTTCCCTACATACAGGATAAGCTGCAGATCCTATTTAACCAACAGCCTATTTCTTCCTACCCCCCACAAAAATTGCCTTATGTCTGTCCCTTGCATTCTTGAATTCTCCCACAGTTTTAGACCCCACAACCTCCTCAGGAAGGCTGTTCCATGCATCCACCACCCTGTCTGTGAAAAAATACTTCCTCACGTTGCCCCTGAGCCGTCCCCCCTTCTTCAAATTGTGTCCCCTTGTTCTTGCACATCTCTTTTTCTGAAAGATGCTACCCTCTTGGACTTTGTTGATTCCACTGAAGTACTTAACAGTTTCTATCATGTCCCCCACCTCTCCTTTCCTCAAGGGTATACATATTAAGCTCCTTTAGTCTCTCCTCAAATGGCTTCTCTTGCAGACCCTGCACCATTTTAGTTGCCCTCCTCTGGACTGCCTCCATCCAGTCCATTTCCTTGCAGAGATGGGGTCTCCAGAACTGGACGCAGTACACCAGATGGGGTCTCACCAACTGTCTGTACAGAGGGATTACAACTTCCTGTTTTCTGCTAGTGATGTCTCTCCCTATACATCCCAGTATCCCACCAGCCCTCCCTACTGCCTTCTCACATTGCTTGCTAACCTTAAGGTCGTCTGATATGACTACCCCCAGGTCCCTTTCCATTTTTGTTGTTGTTACTACCTCCCCCCATTGAGTAATCTTCCCCTGGGTTTTTGTTTCCCAGGTGCATTATTTTGCACTTCTTTGCATTGAATCCAAGCTGCCATACTTCTGATCATTCCTCCAACCTTGCCAAGTCCCTTCTCATCCTTTCCATTCCTCCTTGTGTATCAACTGTATTGCAGATCTTTGCGTCATCTGCAAAGAGGCATACTTTTCCTTCCAGTCCCTCTGCAATGTCACTTAAAAAGACATTAAAAAGGGCTGGACCCAGTACTGAACCCTGCAGTACCCCACTAGTAACCCCTCTTTCCTCAGAGTGGACCCCATTTACAATTACCTTCTGTGTCCTATTGTCCAGCCAATGTTTTACCCAGGCTACCACACTGGGACCCACTCCCAGGCTGGTTAATTTGACTATTAATCTTTTGTGTGGGACTGTGTCAAATGCCTTACTAAAGTCTAGGTAGGCCATGTCCACAGCCCCTCCCTGGTCTACTACTTTGGTCACCCAGTCAAAGAAATCAATTAGATTTGTCTGACATGACCTTCCCGCTGTGAACCCATGCTGCCTTGAGTCCTGTGCCCCACTAGCCTCTAGGTACTCAACAATTCTTTCCTTCAGAAGTGATTCCATCACTTTCCCTACCACAGAGGTCAAACTGACAGGTCTGGAGTTTCCTGCCTCTGTCTTGCTCCCACTTTTGTGAAGGGGAATCACATCCGCCTTCCTCCAGTCCTCAGGTACCACACTATCCTCCCATGATTTGTTAAAAAGGGTAGTCAGTGGCGTCACTAGTTCTCTCCTTAATTCTTTTAGAATTCTGGGGTGAATTCCATCAGGTCCCATTGCTTCATCCACCTTCAGTTTTAGGAGTTCTTTCAGAACCCTTTCTTCTGTGAAAGGACTGGGATCGACCCCGCTATCAAGAGTGCTTCTGTTAGTTGGATTAGGCACCTCCCCCTCCTCCTCTTTTGTGAATACTGAGCAGAAGTATTCATTCAGCATCCCTGCTTTTTCACTGTCCCTCTCTGCCCACCCACCGTCCATTCTATTCAGCCTCACTATCCCTCTCTTTGTCTTTCTATGCTCCTTGATGTACCTATAAAAGTTTTATCCCTCCTTCTTAACTGAGCTGGCTATCTTTTCCTCAGTTTGGGCCTTTGTTATTCTGACTACCCTTCCTGCTTCCTTCTGCCTTAACTGGTACAGTTCTCTGTCCTGCTCCTTCTGTGTTTCCTTATACTTCGTAAGTGCTATCTTTTTCTCCCTAACCTTCACTGCCACCTCTTTTGAGAACCATAGTGACTTTTTCTTTCATTTTGATTTGTTTATTTGCTTCACACAAAGGCTTGTTGCCTCTGTGTTGGCAGTTTTGATGTTTCCCCATTGTTGCTCCACCCCCCCTTCTAGCCTGTTTGCTAGAGCTTTTCTAAGGCACTCTCCCATCTTGCCAAAGTCAGCCCTCCTGAAGTCCAGAACCCTTTGTATGGCTTGACTCTGTAGCTGAGTTTATTGTGAACCACACTGTTTGGTGGTCACTTGTTCACAGATGGCTACCCACTTCTAGATCTGAGATCCTGTAACTGTCCCCATTTGAGAGTACGATGTCTAAGATTGCTCCCTCATGAGTGGGTTCCAAAACTAGCTGTCTGAGGCATGCCACTTGAAGGGCATCAAGAATGGCCCTGCTTTTGGGTGTGGCTGCAGCAAAGGTGCTCCAGTTAACAACCAGCATTTTCAGGTCCCCCATCAACAGTATCTCCCCTTTCTCTGCCATCCTAAGGATGCCTTCTATCATATCCTTGTCCATTCCCTCCCCCTGACATGGGGGTCTGTATACAACCCCTGTGCGGATTGTGGTGCCATTTCTAGTCTCTAAGGTGACCCACAGTGCCTCCTCTCCTCCCTGTTTACTCTTATGTTCAGTTGCTTTAATCCCTTCCCTTACATAGAGAGCTACTCCTCCCCCTCTTCTCCCCTCCCTGTCTCTCCTGTAGGTTGTGTACCCTGGTATGTTAATATCCCAGTCATGGTTATCTGTGTACCATGTTTCTGTGACTGCTATGATATCCAGGCATCCCTCTTCCATCAAGGCCACCAGTTCAGGGAGCTTGTTGCCCAGACTACGGGCATTGGTACTCATTACCTTCCATTTCTTGATGGTCTTACCCCTTTTTACCCAATCCCTGTCTTTATTGAGTTTGTCATTTTCTCCATTTGCCCATGCCCTTCTCCCCATCGACATCTCTATCTTGGTGTTTACCTCACTTATTACCCTGATCTTTGGGGGGGGGCTAGGATTTCCCTGCTCCTTTCCAGTGCATCCCCCCTTGGCTAGTTTAAATGCTTGCCAATAAAGCATTTAAACCTATCACCTAGGATCCTGGTTCCCCTCCTGGGCAGATGCAGACCATCACGCCAGTATAGGACTGCATCCCTCCAGATGGACCCCCAGTCCCCAGTGAAGTCAAATCCCTGAGCTCTGCACCAGTTTTTCAACCACTGATTAAATCCCATGATGTGGAGCACCCTAGCCTCACCCATGCCAAAGACAGGGAGCACCTCCGAAAAGCTTACCGTGTGTGCTACTTGTCTAAGGCCCCTCTCCAACTCCACAAACTCTTCCTGCACTGCTCCAATTCCTTTCTTAGCCAGGTCATTTGTCTCTAGGTGGACAATGACATCCGGCTCCCTCCCCTGTACAGTTGTTCCAGCGATCCTGAGGATTCGCTCCATGTCCCTCCAAGTCATGGCGCCAGGCAGGCACCTTACCTCCCTCTCCACTTCCTCCCCCAGTTCTACCTTCCTAACAATGAAGTCCCCCACCAGGAGTTATTTCCTTCCCCTGCAGGATCCCCTGCCACCCTCCTGTGGGTCTCCTTTGTGGAGGTTCCCAGCATCCTCCTTGGTCTCCACTGTGGGTGCCTCCATAGAGGAACCACATTTTGCCAGAATGGCATATGAATTGTGGAGAGATACAACTGGAGGGATGTGCCTCTGTTCCACCACCCTCACCCTCCCTGATCCCACTGTGGTCTAACCACTCCTCTTTCTTGGCAACCTCTGAGGCAACGGTAGTGGCCCTGGTGGTCTCTGAATGGAAGAGGAGGAGGCTGGGGCAACAATGCAGCCACCCGGGGGGGGCACACTGTGCAGTCCGCCATGGTCATGTCCTGGTACCTCTGCAGCGTGTTTGCTGCCACCGTGGTACCCCGTCAGTCCCGGGTGACACCCATACTATGCCTGCAGGGTGGGGGCACAGGACATGTGGCTACAGCCATGGTGCAGCTGGCAGCAGTGTGCAGCATGGCAACACTGCCATTGTGCCTGCACAGGCACTGCTGTGTGCCTCGGACCAACCTGTTGCACTTTGCTGCATCCACCACACATTGCTAGTGCCACCCAGTCACACATACCTCTCCTGTGTCCCAGTATTCATTGCACGGGTCCTCTGTTTACTTCGCATGACCTCCCTGCTCCACATTGCAAGGCCTGGGCCCACTGACGACCGTATCAACGTTCAGCAGGAATGTGTCATACATGCTGAGATGTGTATGACCCGGTTCAAAAACAGCCATTATGGACATGACAGGGAACAGTCAGTCAGTGCTCTGTGCACCTTCTGTATTGCCCTGCTGGCATATTCCACATTATGGCCATGTTCCACATACTGGGAGGCTTTGTTCCACATCTGTGGGACATAAGCATTTGGTGGTGTGCATGGTCATATTCAACCCCCCAGTATGTTCTGTTGACCCTGTGAACATGGCTATGTACTCACCCTCAAGGCACTGACTCCTCTCAGTCACCTGGTCTTGGCCTGCTGAATTGGGAGCATTTATGGCTCAGGGCATGCAAATGAGGTCTGAGCCCCTGGTAATGAGATGCTAATCAGCTGAGATGTCCATGCATGTGAGATGAGGCTGTTTTGGGCACATTCTCTGTGAATTGCACAATTGCCCCCGGCTTATCTCACTTTACACGGAGCATCTTAGGAATGCGCCAATGGCCAAACAGCTCATCTCCGGCACATGCGTGTATCATTGGGCGCATGTTCCTGTAACTGTGGCAGTCTACAAAGGTGCTTACGTCGCGCATGTACAGTCACCATGTCCGGTGGCGCACCTTCCATGATGCACCATTATGCTGCTAACCTAAAGCGCTGATGCAGGTCTGCTGTCCATGACGCTGTGTACCCTATCGTGCAGTATGATCCCATATGCGCGGTCCATGCTGCACTGTGTTTCTAGTGCCCATGGATCATGCACAGCGCGTGGTAGGTGTTTGTAATGCATGCCATGCACAACATGGTGTCCACACGTACATCACGCATGCGCGACCTGGTCATGGCCTTGCCACATCATTGCGGTCTCCATTGTGCATGTGCGGGCATGTTGCCTTTGACTTATCGTGCTTCACTCTCAGTGCATGCTGTGCTGCATGTGTCTCGGTATTTCATGTGGTGCATATTGACCGCTCAGCTGCGCATTGTCATGTTGCACCTTGCCACTGTTTTCTGCTATTGTAGTATGCCTAGGGCAGGGAGACAGACACCTAGGGCCATGAACTGGTCCTAGGTGGAGCTACTGCATCTGGTGGCTCTTGTCCTGTCTGTGGAGGGGCAGCTTTTGGCCAGGATGACCTCCATGAGCCCAGGGCCCAGGTATGGGCCTCCATTGCCCGTAGGCTTGGGCGACGCACAGGGATACCATGCACTGGGAAGCAGTGCAAGCATCATTATGGCGACTTCCAGAGGCGGGACCCGGAGAGGCTGGCGCAGCTGCATCGCCATGCATGCAGGGGTGCTCTGCCAAGGCCAGGTACTGTAGGTGTTGTTCATCTGGCTCCTTATGTGGCGCGTGCTGGTTGTATGTGTTGAGGCCCTCATGGGGCACCCACATGGGTCTCAGGCATCCTGCACACACAGCAGTGGCTGCACCCGTCCAGTACTGCCATATTATGTGTGCCATGGGGGGAGCACTGGGTGGGGCTGTGTCTGCATACAGAACACTGGGAGCTTCACGACTGGTTACCAATGTCTGCTGAATGGACACAGGCCAGTGGGGGGGCACTGTGGCAGTGCATCCTGTACAGTGGCAGTGTCTGGCTGTCCATACATTGCCTCTGCATGTCGGTGTTGTGGTGTGTGTCTGGCACTGCTGTGGTGGCTCATGGTGCTGTCTGTTGTGTTTGCAGGACCAGATGCCAGGCAGAGGGCCACAGACACTGTTGAGGTGAGGAGGATGAGGATCATGGGTGCCAGGCCTGGTGCCCTTCCATGGGCAGGTGAGCGCTACATTCTGCTATTGCTAGATTTCAGTTGCTGTGGGTTACAGCTGGGTGGGAGTGTTGTCCACATTCAGGCCCTCAGTGTGTGTTCTTTCTGTCATTGCTGTAGGTCTCCAGGATCACAATGCTGTGGCTGGGGGTGGTGCCCCTGTGGACGTGGACCAACGGATCCATGTGGCCATCCAGGCAGCCCTGCACCCACTGTCCAGAACTGTACAGCGTTGTCAGCTGCCCTGCAGGGTGTCCTGCTGCGGCTCCTATTCCATGGCTGTGCCAGGGTGTTGCGTGGCAGGGCACGGCGGTGCTAGTGGCCCCCTGCCTCTTACTGGGGCCGTCCCATGTATATAGTTCTTGTACATAGCCCACTGTTACTGTCCCCTTCCTGCCCTCCTTCCCGACCCTGCAATTCTCTTTCCCCTTTTGGTGTTGTTCTTGTTGTTTGTGGTTCTACGTTTCTGTTGTACAGTTTTTATCTGATCTTACACTTTTATAAACATATTGTTCTCAGCACTTGTGTCCGTGCGTTTCATTGTTCCAGCTATGTGGTTGCTCCCTCGTGCCCTGCTGTCTTGCTCCACTTGCTCTGAATAGCTCCCCATGTGACTCAGGGCATCCAGTGTGCCCTGGCGCATCTCAGGTTGCACTGGCGCATCTCTAGTTGTGTTGTTGTGTTTCACAGCGATTCACAGTGGGGCTGTGCTCAGTGCATCCCACTGTTCATGCCTCTGTGACTTGCTCTGTCTGGGCCCGGCATATCTGATTTACGCCAGTGCATATGTGATGCGCCCAGCACAACCTCTGTGTGAATCCTGCCCACAGTCCCATTTCGTTAATCGATATGCAATCACTTTGTTTACTTATACAGTAAAAATCATTCATTTCTATGATAATTTAGTGGCTTTGTAATTGAAATATTTTAGTGTATAGTTACATACCAGTTAGCAGTATTAGATTGCGTGTTTATTAACATATAAGTGCATGAGGAACTGATTTACAGAGGTTGAAGAACATCATCTACAGAGTTGCTAGTCAGTCCATTTAAGTGTAGCTGACTGACGTTACTTTGTGATCATATTTTAGTTGCCAATCTGTTTACATCTTAAGTTTTCTATGTGATTACCTTTCAGAAACATGTCTGATAGCAGTTACTTATTGAACTAATGCACAAGACTTGCATACATATGTAGTTACACTTGTCAGAACAAATTTAATATAGTAATGCCAAAAGAGATAATGTAGCTGCACTACATATTTGCTGTTACAATTCGCAATAGCTATTTCTTCAGGCAAATTGTACATAATTCACAAATGTAACAGTACATAACTACATAGAAGTTACATGCAACTGCACAGTATTTGCAATGCAATTACAGTGTAGTTATAAAGTGGCTATTAAAATAAAGTGTTACTGGATTAATAAAAAAAAAAAGGCCCAGTCCTAACAATGCCTTCGGGCATACGGATGGAAAGTCGCAGTAACACAGGTCGCAGTCATATTGTTGTGGAGCAAATGTAGAAAAGACATGCTATTGCCAGTGTAGCGGTCATGGACTAAATGTAAATACAGCAACCAAACGCTACGGCAATGGCATCTCAGATATGCAGAGTGACTTTTTGTACGGTCTCATCGTACATCTAATCATTGTTCCCCACACATCTACACAAATTTGCTAACGTTTCATTATGTTCAATTTTTAACTCACAGTGCTTGTCTCTTCTTGTCTCTTCAGTGCTTTGCTCCTAATTAATTTTCTGTGCTGCATTCATTCTTGCCCCCTTCCTGTGTGTGCTCATTGTAGTACGTCTCCAGTTAGATTTTCATTCAGGTCCACTGCAACCAATTCAGATCCAGTATCTGGTGGGCACTGTAACATCTCCCCAGCCACATTTTAATTATTGTCCACTGCAACCTGTTCAGATCCAGTATCTGGTGGTACTGCCAATGCTGCATTTAAGGTCAATCTGCAGTTAGAAGCTCATTCACCAAAATCCAGTCATGGAGTACGCACCCACACAAAAAGGAAAGCAGAAGCATAGGAGCCGACTTTTGTCTTTCCCGGCGGGGGGCTCAACTAATGGCAGGGGTCTGGGGGCCACCAAGGCACCCAGAAGCTCTGGGGTTTTTGGTGTTCTGTGGTGTTCCACTACTCCTCCCTCTGTTCAAGCCTGTGGGGATCCACACAGTGTGGGGCCCGAGAGTGCCAGCAGCCGTCATAGAGGTGGCCAGGAGCCATATTTTTTTTTTGTGGTGTCAGCGTGGCTCAGTGGGTAGCACATCCGCCTCTGGACCAGAAGGTCGTGGATTCTCATCCCACACCGAGATTGGACTTGCACCTAAAACACTGGTATCTGAGTGCAGTACTGCTGGGGTGTGCTGTACTGCTGGGGTGTGCAATCCTTCGGATGAGACGTTAAATCAAGGTGCCTTCTACCCATCCTGGTGTTGTCCTGGTGGGTGTCCAGGTGGAAGAAAAGAACCCAGGGCACTCTTTGCAAAGAGTAGGGGACATTCCCAGTGTCCTGGCCAACAATCCCCTTCCCATAAACTGGTTCATGCAATTGTCCAGGCTAAGTGTGGATGTTGATGTGTGATATGACCACCACTACACGTTCAGCCACCTCACTACCAGTCTAGCATTGCTTGTAAAGCGCTTTGGGATATACTGTGTATGAAAAGCACTAGATAAATGCTGATTATTATTCTTCTTTTCTCCATTTCCTAGACCCTTGCACTTCCCCAGTGCTGGGTGGTGCCCCATCAGGCCTTGCACCCATGCAGTGACATCCCTGCAGAGGAGGCAAACTCCTCAGTCCAAAGCACGATAGAACCACAACACCATCCCTTCCCAGCTGGCAGCACAGCTGTACAGCAGTACTATGCTAGCCTCCTCGACCAGAAGGCACAACTCTTGAGTTCACTTCTGGGCCTAGGTCACTGGTACAGAAGCACGATACATTACTTACTGGGTCATCAGACAGACCCTCACAATGTTAATTTTAAATAATAACTCACTTAAGGTCCACTAGCCAATTATAGTACAGTAATCAAGAAAGATTTCTGTCTTTTTTCCTGTGTGCAGACTTGTGCCCTGTGCAGACTATTGGACATTTCAATTCACCACTACTGAAAGGAGAATTTCAGTAATTTGTTAAATTGTTTTAAAGGTACACTGTCAATCCCCTCAGGTCTCAAAGCATCCCTAATTAAAAAAAAATACATTTAATGATTGCCAGCAGTCTGTAAAGATTGCTGATGTAGCTGGTAGTTTGATTCTGACTCATTTTTTTTTTCTTCTTTTAAAAAGTGAAAAACAGACTGCCCACCATACAGGTGTTTCCACACAAACACAGATTTGTTTACATTCCTTGATCAGCTCCAACTGCATCTTTCCCGGACTTGGGAACACCCTCAACACAGTCTAGCCCCTCATGATGCGGTGGGAGTTTAGGAGGCCAATCTGTATTTTTCCTCTCTCTCCTCTCTCCTTGTGGTGATGCTTCCCCAATTTCTTATGAGAGGAGCCCTCCTTGGAACAAGAATCCTTCTGCATGGCAGTGAGTTTTTGTTCTGTTAAAACTCATTCCTTCCTGATGACGCCATATGGCGTCATAAAAAAACATACCTCTTTTTCCTGATGACGCCATATGGCGTCCTAAATCATTTGCTGTAGTGCCTGATGACGCCAATTGGCGTCCATATCTTTCTCTTGGTGCAGCTCAAGCATTTGTTTACATTTGATGAATTGAGTTGTACCAGCTAATAGGGGACATCGTACCCTTACTGATTTTACCTAATATAATATGTGTTCCCATTGGCTATTTTTGAGAAAACAAGCCTTAATACATAAATAAATAAATTTACTATTTTTTGCATGTGCTGTGAAAAATGTATTATATTCATTCTGCCATTAGTTTGTATCATAACAGCAAATCATCTTGTTTTAATGTAACATGTTAACCTGATCAGGTTACACTATAATTAATTTAATAATTTATTTATTTTTGTTTTTTATTCGAGCAATCCGATTGGCCGTCACCACTTTGGTGTATTTTTTTGTCTTTTGGGGTATTTTTCTACAATAACATGTTGTCACTGATATCATGATTGTTATAACTATTAGTCCATTTATACCACTAAGTGAGCTGAATATTTCTGTATTTAAAAATCGAGCTCTGTGATTGGTCGGATTTTCTGACATCATCAATTCTGAATTTAACTAGTATAAAGGGATTGTCTTAGATGCAGGCACCATCCCACTGACGAAGCCTTAGTTGTTGAAGTGCCAGGGAACCTGCACACAGATCTTTTGTTGTGTCTTCCACTATTCTATTCAATGTGTGTGCCTGAAACGTTAGACTAAATCCTTATTTTGCATTCAAGCAAGGACTCGTATTTTTTTACAACCGTCACTGGAGGGAAAGTGGCTCTCTGGGCTCTGGAGTGTACAGTGATTTTTTTTTGATGTTTCAGTTAGGGGTGACAGCCCTCACCTGCACCCACCCTAGCTCTGTAGTGCGTCACCATTTGGTCATATTGATCCTCACTGTTGCCATGCTTGCTCTATGCTTATTGTGCACGTCACTGTTTCCATTAACCAGTCAGAGCACACACTGGTGCAGGAAGAGCATGGTGGCTGGAGACTTAGTTTCAAGATGGAGGTGCTGCTCTTATCCTAAAATACTCACTTCATTTTGGTGCCAAAACCTCGATTTGTAATCTGTATTTACTTTATTTGTTTTATTTTTATTTATGATAAAGTTTTCATAGTTGTTACTTTGTTCATTTTGGGATAATTTCTGGTCATCCTGTGTGATCACATCTTATGGATCCGGCTGGCATTCCTGATGGGAGAGAGTGTTTTGTGCATGTACTAGATGAGGTCACATGAATTCAGCACCTTTTGTTACTTTTTAAAGAGTTTATGTTCGGATTATGGCTATATTAAAATCTATGTGGCATGTTGCTCCCTGCTATGGATGATAAGTGGTTAGGGTCAGTAGCATGTTTGTCTCATGCTCGGCACTTGAGTTTTCTCCTAATACGCAGTTGCTGATTGTTTAAAATGAAAAATAATGGTGCTGCCTTCAACTTATCTGGCATCAGTCCAGCCCCAATCTCTGATGCATTGTAAAGGCCAAATCAGTTTTGAATCCCTCCACAGTCACTGGTGTTGTCCATCGACTGTATGACGTCAGTCTAGACTCAACCTCTGATGCACTGTAAAGTGTTCTTCAGGTTAAAACCTCCACAGCCACTTGTAAGATCTAGCTCCTTACCATGCATCAGTCGAGCCCCAAACTGTAGTGAACAGTGAAGTGCATTTCAGGTTCAGATCCTCCTGAACTGATGGTGTTGTCCATCACTTACCATGCATCAGTCCAGACTAATCCCATAATGCACTGTGAAGTGCATTTCATGTTCAAACCCTCCACATCCACTGGTGTAGTCCATCAGTTCAGCCCCAATCTGTGATGCACTGTAAAGTATTCTTCAGGTTCAAATCCTCCACAGCCACTTGTAAGATCTGTCTCTTATCATGTGTCATTCGAGCCCCAAACTGTAGTGAACACTGAAGTGCATTTCAGATCAGATCCCTCCACAGCTGATGGTGTTGTCCATCGACTTACCATTTATCAGTCCAGACCAATCCCATAATGCACTGTGAAGTGCATTTGATGTTCAAAACCCTCTACATCCACTGGTGTAGCCCATCAATTCATATGACATCAGTTCAGCCCCAATCTCTGATGCACTGTAAAGTATTCTTCAGGCTCAAATCCCTCCACAGCCACTTGTAAAATCTATCTCCTTATCATGCATCCATCGAGCTCCAAACTGTAGTGAACAGTGAAGTGCATTTCAGGTTCAGATCCCTCCACAGCCAATGGTGTTGTCCATTGACTGATATGGTGTCAGTCCAGCCCCAACCTCTACTGCACTGTAAAGTGCTGTTCAGGTTCAAATCCCACCAGAGTCACTGATTTAGTCCATCTGTTCATCAGTCTTCAGTCCAACCTTTATCTCTGACACTTTGTGATGTGCATTACTGGTATGGATCCCTCCTCAGTCATCATGGTGTAGTCCATTGTGCACATCAAGATTCATTCCAACACTACCCTCAGATGCACTGTAATGTTCTATTCAAGTTCGAATCGCTCCACAACCACTTTAGTCCCTTGTGCTCATAATGCTTCAGACCATCCCTTACCTCTGATGCACTGTGATGTGATCAGTGCCAGTGTATGACGATACAGTCCATTCAAATGAAACATAGCACAGCAGTCCACATGTGCACCAATGAGCATCACTCCATGGTGCAGACACACCCACACCCTTCCCACCCACACAGTGCGCCATACTGAATGTTGCAACATATTACATGTGTATGCAGGCAAACCATGTGACACAGCACATAGTACACAACCTTTACAGGTGTACATGTCATCACCCTGTGTGTACCACAATGTTTCTGCATGGCATATGAACACCATTACCAGGTGCAGGAAGCCCCACCTGCTTCCCCAACTGAGTATACCCCAAGGACAGGTGCCAATTCATGACACAAAATGACTGCAGTGCCTATGAGCATCATTCCTTGGTACAGGCACACCCACCCCCTTCCCCATGACACAGTATACCCCAAATTACCAGTGCCTTTTCAGCAATTTCATCATCCTATATGTATACCCATAATGTATCTACAGTGTCTGTTAGCACCATTATTACATGCATACAGCCCCTCTCATTTCCCCAGAACATATGAAGTGCATCTGAGCCTGTATTATGAATGCAGGACCCCCCACCACCACCACCACCACTAACACACAGTGCTTCCTCATACAGTCATTCCCTCACCTTAAACCATCCCATAATACAACCCCAAAAATAAACTATGCCAGGAAATTAAATAACACAGATTTATGTAACATGATGTTTACTGAAAGACTGTGAACCTTTACATGAACAACATCATGTTTCATTTACAGTATGATAAAGCAAACAGCACAAATAAAATACAGTTTCCTATACTTATGGGATTTTATTGCAAAAATAAAATAAAATAGTTTATTTCAATGAAATTATACATTTTAACTACAGCACATATGCAATTAATCATAGAGAGCCCTCCAGCACTAACAAATGTCTCCATTTCCCATGTCAGCTCACTGACATACACTGGAAGGGTTCTTCCTATTTACATCACTTGACCTCACAAAGCACTTCCTTCCTGCATCACTTCCTGATATGTACTTCTAAGGTAATGTGTAAGTTTGTTCTTACTAAACTAGGGGAAAAACAAACAAATTGATAATCAGATTCATAAACTAAAATCAGTGGGTAGGAAGTACTGAACACTGCAAAAATTCCAACCAGTGGAGTGGAACAAAAAACTCAAACTGTAATAACAAGAGATTCAGATATTGATTTCTGACTAAAAAAAGGTAAAAAAAACTTGCAAAATTTATATTTAGACAATGACAGATGTTTACTGTATACTTTTAACAATTTTAATCAACAATTTTACAGAAATTTAATATTTTTGCATGACTAAGTAAACAGAGCAAAATTATATTTAGATAAAATCATCAGAATTTATTAAAATATGAAAACAACCTTACACAACAATAAATCCAGTTAAATAGACATTACCAAACCTCAATCATTTTCAAAAACTTTTTGTTCTGAAAAACTTTTCCTTTTACAGTTTTAAAATTGGATGTATGGTTTTTAAGATATGTAGGTTTAAGCACAGTGTGTTTGTATGAATGCTGCAGATCTAAAACCCCTTCAGGCACACAGGTGTTCTAGCAGCAGGCAGAGGGTACCTGAACATTCTAAGTGACAATAGGATAGAATGAGTTAATAGTACTATACACCAGCCACAGAGGGCAGTGAATGGGTAGAGGTAACGGTGGTGTGCTGTATCAGGTAAGTCGACAATTTGCCATTCTATCTTTTGATATGGCGACAGAATATGATTTCTACCAAGGTTGTTTTTGACTATATGATTGGCCACAATTTGTCCCAGCGACAATTTCAACATGTCATTTTGAACGCAACATTTCATCTAGGGACTAATCAGCCACTCATGATGCCCTTGCTGTATAAATCCAAACACTAAGTTGCAACCCAAAGGGGTAATCCTTTTCCATTTGATCTTTAAATGTATTTTTCCTAGGCCTCATTCAAACACAGACGAGGAAAGGCTCTACCACTTAAATGCTAAGAAAGCTCACTGTTTTTGCAAATTCAATATACAGCAAATTTGTGGTAATGTAAATTAATTATTTTCAATATATGGTGAACTGGGTAAGGGTCATTAAACTTCTAAAAGGACTATATTGTAACTTGAAGGATGAATCATGTATTTCTGTCTGCTACTCCAAAGCAAGACTAGAAACACAGAAACACAGAAGTTGTCAACACATAAGGACCTCTTGGCCCACCTAGTCTGCCCTAAATTCCCTACCTACTGTGCTATCGCAGACCCTACTCAATCTCTGGTCTTACCACCTCCCAGCCCTATTACTATGGTTCCTTTGTGTCTATCCCATGCAGGCTTGAATACTGCTACCATTTTAATACCCACCACCTCTGCAGGTAGACCATTCCAAGCATCCACCACCCTTTCTGTGAAGAAGTATCCCCTCACATCCCCTCTGAGTCTCCCCCTCCAGCTTCATGTCATGACCCATTGTCCTTGAGCATCTTTTCTATGTAAAATGCTACTCTCCTATATCATATTAATACCTTTGAGGTATTTGAATGTTTCTATAATGTCCCCCTTCCTTCCATTCCTCTAGAGAGTACATATTTAATTACATAGATACATAGATACTGACAGCAGATAAGGGTCTTTGGCCCATCTAGTCTGCCCAATTGCACATGTAATTTTGTCTCTTCAAGTTTCTCTTGAACTGGGTTGTCCCCTTCCCACAACTGCTAGGATCCCCTGATGCCTATCCCATGCATTCTTGAATCCCGTAATTGTTTCATCCCCCACCACCTCTTCTGGCAGGGAGTTCAACTTGTCCATCACCCTTTCCATGAAGAAATACTTCCTCATGTTACCTCTGATCCTCCCTCCAATTTCATCCCATGACCCCTAGTCCTGGAACATCTCCTCCTCTGTAAAATTGCATTTTCCTGTACCTTGTTCCTCCCCATGATGTACTTGTACTTGTATGTGTCTATCATATCCCTCCTCTCCCTCCTCTCCTCCAGGGGGTACATATTCAAGTCCTTCAGCCTGTCCTTGTAGGACCTGTGATGCAAAACCTGTACCATCTTGGTTGCCCTCCTCCACACTGTCTCCATCCTGACTATATCCTTACATTGATAAGACCTCTAGAACTGGATACTGTACTCCAGGTGTGGCCACACTAATGTCTTGCACAGTAGAATTATGACTTCCCTTTTCCTGCTGGTAATGCCTCTGCCTATGCATCCCAGCATCCTATTTGCTTTACCTGCTGCCTTGTCGCACTGACTCCCAACCTTTAGGTCATCATAGATGATAACCCCTAAGTCCCTTTCCTGCTTAGAACATGTTATATCCCCTTCCCCCCAACAGCTGATATGTTGTTCTGGGGTTTTTGTGTTCTACGTGCATTATTCTGCACTTCCTTGCATTAAATCTCAACTGCCACACCCATGACCATTCCTCACGATACTGCAGGTCTCTCCTCATTCTATCCACACCCTCCAGTGTGTCCACTCTGGGACAGAGCTTTGTGTCATCAGCAAACAGGAAAATTCTCCCTTCGATGTTATCCATAATGTCACTGATAAAGATGTTGAAGAGGACCAGACCCAGCACTGATCCCTGTGGCACTCCACTGGTCACCCTTCCCTCTGTGGAGTAACAGCCATTTAATACCACCCTCTGTGTCCTGCATTCAGCCAGTTCCCCACCCACCGCACTACTGTCCTACCCACACCCATATTGCCCAGCTTGTTTAACAGCCTCCTATGGGGCACAGTGTCATAGGCCTTACTGAAGTCCAGATAGGCCACATCTATTACCCCTCCATCCACCTCCCTTGTCACCCAGTCAAAATCTGCAATGAGGTTAGTCTGACATGACCTCCCCCCAGTAAAACCATGCTGCCTTGGGTCCTGTAGACCATTGGCCACAAGGTGTTACACTAACCTCTCCTTCAGTAGTGCTTCCATAATCTTCCCCACTACTGAGGTGAAGCTAATCAGTCTATAGTTTCCCACTTCTTCTCTGTTCCCGCTCTTGAATAAGGGGACTACATCAGCTGCTCTTCAATTTTTAGGCACCTCACCTGTTTCAAGTGATTGGCTAAACAGGGTCACCAAAGGTTCGGCCACCACTTCTCTGAGCTCCCTCAGCACCTTGGGGTGCACCCCATACAGACCCATAGCTTTATTGACTCTTATTCCTTCCAATTCCTTTAGGACCCTTTCCCATTAAAAGGCGCTTGTATCCATTTCTGTGCCCTTGTCCCCCTTGTACTCCCTTGTGGCCCACTACCCGCCCCTTCTACTGTAAAGACTGAGCCGAAATATCTGTTCAGTATGTCTGCTTTACTGTTGTCATCCTCAACACTACTCTGGTCCTTGTCCTTTAGCCTGACTATCCCTTCCTTTGCCTTCTTTTTTTCACTTACATACCTGTAAAAGATTTTGTCCCCCCTAACCGCTGTTTTTACAATGCACTCCTCTATCTGAGATTTGGCTTCCCTTACTGCCCTCCCTGCTTCCCTTTGCTTCTCCTGGTACCGCTTCCTATCCCTTTTTGCCTGTGTCTTTTTGTATTGCTTGAATGAAATCTTTTTGGCTTTCACTTTCTCTGCTACCTCCTTGGAATACCATAAAGGTTTCCTCTTCCTTTTCCCCTTGCTAACCTACTTAACGCATAATTGTGTTGCCCTTGCTATCCCTGTTTTAAATACCGCCCACTGTTCCTCCACCCCTAATTCCCAAAATCTGCCCTCCTAAAGTCTAGGATACGTGTTTTAGTGTGTCAGGGATCTGCCCATTCAGTTATTTCAAACCACAGTGTCTGGTGGTCACTGTTCCCCTGGTGCTCCCCCACTGTGACTCCCGTCACACTGTCCCCATTTGTGAGCACCAGGTCCAGTATTGCCTCCTGCCGAGTTGGTTCCATGACCAATCGTTTAAGGAAGGCTCCCTAAAGGAAGTCCAGGATAAATCTGCTCCTGCCTCATGCTGCTGCTGGGAGGCTCCAGTCCACGTCTGGCATGTTGAAGTTTCAACCAGCACCACCTACCCTTTTCCGACATTCTTCAGATGGCAAGCATCAATTCCCTATCTGTCTCTTCCACTTGGGTTGGTGATCTATAGACTACTGCTGTGTGGATGGCTGCCCATGTTTTTCTTTCAAGCTTAACCCAAAGTATCCCCCCCTTTCTTGTTCCCCTTGGATCTCTGTGGTCTTTATGTTATCTTCCACATACAGTGCCACTCCTCCCCCCCTCTTCCTGCCCTTCCTGTCTCTCTTGAATAGGTTATAGCTGGGTATGGCCATCTTCCAGTCATGGTTATCACTACACCAGGTCTCCATGATGGCCACAATGTCCAGGTCTGACTGTGCCATAGCTGCTTCCAGGTCCTCCATCTTGTTGCTAAGGCTCCTGGCATTGGCAAACATGGCTCTCCATGATGTAACTTATCTCCCCTGTTTTGTTGTCCTACACCCCCCCCCGGGTGATCTTTTTGCCTGGCCCACCCTGCCTTCTGCCTTTCTGTTGTATTCTGCCCTTTGACTGCCTCTCCACCCCTTGGGTACCTGAGTCCCTTCTATTCTTCCCTTCCTCCATCTGTTGCACTTTGCATTGCTGTGATATCACCCCCTCCTGGTCCCCTGTTCCTTTGCTAGCTTCTGGAGGTGGGCAATCAACTTCCCTTCCTGCTGGGCTGCCACCCCCTTTTGCTAGTTTAAATGCTTACCAATGTAGCATTCAAATTTTTCATTGAGGATCTGGGTTTCTCTCCAGGATGGATGCAGGTCATCAGCCTTGAATAAGCTCCCATCCCTCCAGGTTGGTCCTCAGCCACCAATGAATCCGAACCCTTCCTCACAGCAGCAGTTCTTCAACCATGTGTTAATGTTTCTGGTGCAGGTGTCCTTATGCTCTCCCATGCCTCTCACAGGTAGTACTTCCGAAAAAATGACAGAAGTAGCTACTTGCTTGAGACACCTCCCTAGTCTTCTAAACTCCTCCTGAACTGCTTTAGGTTCCCTGTTTGCCAGGTCATTAGTTCCTTGGTGGATAATGACATCCAGCTCTCCCTCCCGTCCTGCCTTCCCGTCGATCCCCAGGATCTTCTTCCCATCCCTCCATGCCATGGCACCTAGTAGGCACCTCGCCTCCCTGTCCTCCCCCTCCCCCTTCCCCTCTCCTGTTCCTAGCTGGATCTCCTTCACAACAGAGACCCCTATTAGGATTTGCTTCCTCCTCCTCTGGGGTCCACTGCTCTCCCCTATTAGGTAACCTTCCCGGTTGGTCTCCACATCCGTCCTTTCCACAACTATGGGTGCCTCAGACTGGCCATTCCCATTTGCCAGTGTGGCATATGAGTTATGTAGTGGAATAGATTTTGGGATGTGTTTTTGTCCAACAGTCCTAACCCTCTCCAAGCCCACTATCATCCAAGTGCTCCTGTTACTTGGCATCATTTGAGGCAGCAGCTTTGGACTAGGTGGTCTCTGGATAGGGTTGAAGGTACACACAACCCAGTTTACTGCCGCTTTGAGTCTGGCAACCTCTTCACTCAGTCCAGAGAGATGCTTACAGATAGGGCAGCAGTTCAGCACCCAGAAGGTCTGCCTGAATATGGCTGCCCCACACCCACTGCATTGCACCACTCCCCACATAATGCTACACTCAATCTGTTTTTTTATCTAGCTGTCAGCTTCTCGAGCCCTCCTTCTAGGTCCCTTTTGTTTGTTGCCTAGTGGTTTTGTAGCTAGATCCATTTTCTAAGTTATTTAGTAGTCCCCCTTTTAAATATGTTTGTTGTTACTGTTGTCTGTACTGCTCCACTTGCTTCTTAATATTGTCTGTACTGCTCCCCTTGCTGTCCTTCTAGATCCCTTTTGTTTGTTGCCTAGCAGTTTTGAAGCTTGACCCCCTTTCAAAGTTATTAAGTAGTCTCCCTTTTAAATTTGTTTGTTGTTACTCTTGTCTTTACTGCTCCCCTTGCTCTCCTTATTGCATCTTGACCCCTGTTACTGTCTCCAACCTGGACTAGGCAGGAAGTGTGTGCTGTGCAGTACCTATAAAGGAGATGTCAGACCCATGCCCTATATAAGGAGAATGAGCCCTGGGGTGGGTGGGATTACCCCTGGACTGAGAAAAAAATACAATCAGCCGAGGACCCCTCACTCTTCCTGAGGCTAGATTACCTCCCTGGCAAATGAAGGTTTCGCTAAGTAAAGAACAACCTCTATAACAGTGAACCAAAACACTTACTTCTACCTACTTCCACAGGCCCCTGAATTATGAACTGAATCCAATGTACTCAAGTAAATCAACTCCTTGCTTTAAGGCAGCTGGTAGCATTTCTCCCTCGCAGGTCCTGCAGACAAGCCCACAGTCAATTCTGTTATTAATCCCTAGTCTCCTCAAGCCTCCTTCAGCTGCTCCCCTTATCAGACACGTATTTCACAAAGTTTAAGTAACAACTCTAGTCACAAATGACTGCAGATATTCTCCCAGTTAGATTACCTCCCACGCAAATAAAAGTTTCACTGAGTAAAGAATAACCTCTACAACACTGAACCTAAACACTTACTTCTACCTACTTCCACAGGCCCCTGAAATATGAACTGAATTCAATGTACTCAAGTAAGTCAACCTCTTGCTTTAAGGCAGCTGGTAGCTGTTCTCCCTCTCAGCTCCTACAACCTTTCCTCGTAGGACCTCTGCTCTCCCTCTCAGCTCCTTAAGTCTTTCCTCATAGGGCTTTTGATGCAGGCCATGCACCATTTTTGTTTGTCCTCTTCTGTACTGCCTCCACCTGATCTATGTTTTTCCAGAGATGGGGCCTCCAGTACTGGACACAGTACTCTAGGTGGGACCTCACCATTGATCTATACAGGGGTAACATTACCTCCCTCTTTCTGCTGGTGATATACCTCCCTATGTACCCGAGCATTCTGCTAGCTTTTCCCACTGCCTTGTCACACTACTTTGCTACCTTCAGGTCATCAGATATGATGACCCCCCACATCCCTTTCCTGTTTTGTGGTTGCCAATATCTTCCCACCCAACTGGTATGTTGCCCTTGGGTTTCTGTGCCACATGTGTATATTTTGCAATTTTTGGCATTGAAGTCCAGTTGCCCAGTCCTTGACCAGCCTTCCAGCCTTTTTCAGATCACCCATCATTGTTTCCACACACCCCTGGTGTGTCCACTCTGTTGCAGATTTTTGTGTCATCCATGAACAGGCATACTTTCCAGCCCTTCTGCAATGTCACTAATAAAGACATTGAAGAAAACTGAGCTCAGTACTGACCCCTGTGGCACCCTGTTGGTTACCGTGCCTTCTTCAGAGTGAAACCCATTTACCACCACCCTCTGACTCCTGTTTCTTAATCAACTTCATACCCATTTTACTACTTTTGGACCCCCTTTCAGGTTGCTTAGCTTGTTTACCAGTCTTCTGTGTGGAATGGTGTCAAAGGCCTCACTGAAATCCAGGTAGGCCACATCCGCCACCCCGCCCTGATCCACTTCCCTTGTCACCCAGTCAAAGAACTCAGTTAGGTTTGTTTGACAAGATCTCCCCACTGTAAACCCATGCTGCCTCAGATCCTGTAATTCACTAATCACAAGGTATTCCCCAGTCCTTTTCTTCAGTAGTGTTTTCATTACTTTGCCCACCACTGAAGTAAGGCTGATAGATCTGTAGTTTCCTGCCTCCTCCCTATTCCTACTTTTGTGAAGTAAGACCACATCATCTCTCCTTCAGTTTCACAGAACTTTCCCCGTATCTAGTGATAGGTTGAACAAGGCTGTCAGAGGTGCAGTCAGCTTCTCCTTAAGCTCCCTCAGTATCCTAGGGTGCACCCCGTCCGTCTCCATTGCCATGTCCACTTTTAGTTTTGCTAGTTCCTTGAGAATTTTCTCCTCCATAAATGGACTAGTGGTCACCTCCCTTCCTAAAAAGGATTAGAATCCCCAGTTGGCTTAAAAGCACACTACACTAGAGCCACAGCAGTCACAGTGGCAGCTACTAGAGAAGTGCATCTGTTGGAAGTCTCTAGAGCAACCGCCTGATGTATGACACATATACTTACATCCTACTACACTCTGGATATCCTTACAAGAAGGGATACATGGTTTGGGACATTTTCTTTGAGTTTCAAAAGTTTATAGTAAAGAAATGACTATTAAAGTGATTACTGCCCCTGTTGTTCTGCAGCAATTGATCTGCTAGTTAGGCAACCCAGGGCTTGAGTTAACCACACAGAGTGCTTGAGTAAATTCCAAGTTTTATTCAGTCTTCAAGGCAACCACTCTGCACCAGATTGGCGCATTTGGGTAGGATAGCATGTTTCCTCCCTTAGAAGAGCTACAGTTACTACAATGAGCAATTTTTTCTTCTGACCTACTATTCTCTATTTACAAAATGATGTCTCTGTCCATGCATTGAGTAGGGTTTGTGTATGGGATGATACGGCATTGGGCATACAAAGCACAGTGCCCAGATTGTTAAATGAAAAAAAAAATATATATATATATGAACTAAAAGTGAAAATAAATTGTAGCCCAAATTAGGGCTTACCTTGAGTTCCAAGGCTGGAGCCAAGCCACTCTCTCTAGCCAGCCACTCATCCATCTTCACTCCTGGTTTCTGAGACTGCAGCATAGGGTCCATGAGCCAGAACAGCCAGAATTCTTGGTGTGGGAGCACTTGATGAGAAATTTTGCAGCATCTGAGTTTTACTTTAAAATGACCTCCACCCAAAAATGGAGCAGAGCTCACAGTGCACTCATGTTACACTCCTAATCACTCTTGGTCCTCAGGTCAGGTTGCAGGGGCAGAGAGTGGAAAAAGATACTGGCCCCTATGCATCAAAGGGTATAATACCTACATACCACAGATCCATGGTGCATTGGTATGTCTAAGGTCCTGTACACACTAGGGAACTTAAAATGGTTTAACTGCTTTAAACCATTTTAAGTTCTTGGAACATGGCTTGCGTATGCACTACAACACAGCTGAAACCATGTTACAACCATGTTCTAAAACCATGCAAAAACCATGTTAGGGAGATAGTCTTTAGCACAGTTTTAGATAAACATGGTTGCCTTAATCCGTGTTAACAGCAGTGTGTACACAATCCATGCTGTAACATGGGTTAAGGCAACCTGTCCTAAGTGAAAAGTCCCTTTCTTAGTTGCAGAAATGATGAAAAAATATGTTGCAAGAGGTAATGTGAGGAAGTTTTTCTACACAGAAAGGGTAGTCAACGCTTGGAATAGTCTGCCACAGGAGGTAGTGGGGGCAAGCACAGTGGAGGGGTTTAATCATGCCTGGGACAGGCACAAGGGAAGCTTGAAAGGGGAGGGAGTGATGAAAAGCCATTCATCACATAGGGTCAGTGGCCATGTACAATGTATAGGGCCTAGGGGGCAGACTGGATGGACCTAGCAGTCCTTATCTGCTGACGATTTCTATGTTTCTATGTTACAGCTATTGCTGAGCTGCCAGTGAATTCTGAAATCTGTTGATGTGCTTCTAGCGGCGATCCATTTTGGTGCCCGATCACAGGTATCCCATCATGCACTGCGTCATCCATAATGCATTGAGCTGGTGTCGCAGTCATGTATGGGAACCCACCAGGCAAGCATAGCTGTTGGAATACGGTGTGGATGCTCTGACAACTGTGGTAGGGACCAGTTTATAAAATATTTTTAAAAACATTTTAAAATTGGTCCCAAGTGTGTATGGGGCCTAAGACTGTTGGCTGTGCATCAGGGGTCACGTGGATACTCTGCAGCATGAATGCGAGGAATGCAGACACTTCCATGCTTGATTCCCCAGCTGTTCACGCAGCTACACACAGGGATGGTCCAGCAGCATGTCAGGGGGCATTCCCACACAGCATACCATTCACAAAGGTGTGGAGTGCTGGGCAAGAGGGATCTAAGATACAGCAGAAGGGACCCTGCCATATCTGTTGCATGCCCCCCACAGAGTACCCCCACAGACTGGGAACAACAAAGCCCCCTCCCTACCATGCTGCCCCAGCCCTCCAATTAGGCATGGAGGGCTGGGACAGCCATTCAGGCACTCATGCCTCTATTTAATATATTAATATGTCCCATGGAGCCACTCGTTGTGGTATAAGAGTGGTTTCATGCATGTTCTGCCCAAGAGAGAACAGGAAAGTGAAGTTGAGCTGTTCTGACCCAAGCAGAACGCAGGTGAAATCACTCTTAAACTGCAATGAGTGATGACAGGGGACATATTGATATATTATAGATCAAGCTATCAATTTTGTAATTTTTTTTTTAAACTGTCCCGGAATGTGCCTCTTTTTCAGGGCATCTGCGCATGAGACACTTGACAGAATAAGAGTGTCTCACACACACACACAGGGGAAAGGAGCACTCTGATTGATCAGGAGTGCTCCCTCAATCTATAATTAACTAATCATTTCATGCCATCCCACACTCCCCTGCTCCACGCAGAGCAGGGGATCTACTGTCTGGACCAGGATGGGCATGCAATTGGATGTCTGCTTATGTCTACCAATCTGCAACTGTGCAGCAGCATGCCAAGGGGCAGGGCCTCAGATAGGCATGGCACCACCGAGTGGCCAACATTTATGCATGCCAGGTATGCGCCTCTAACATGTACCATGTGCCGTTTGATGCATAGAAACCATTGGATGGAAGCTGAGTCAAGGGACTGAACTAGTAAAATCATAAATAAAAACTATTCTCTAGAACATGGGGGCAGTCATTTTGGACCTCCTGACTGCACTGAACTGTGGGAAGCGACCAGGGTCATGCAGCAAGCCAGCAGTCAATGGACTTATCTAAGGCGAGTATGGCCTTACATTGTTGGGAAAAGGCACAGGAAGCATGCCAAGACAAATACTGTGAAATGTAGTTGCCTGTAAGAATGGTAAAAGTTTCTGCAGAATTAGAAGGAAGGGACCACAGGAAGCCATCCCACCTTGCAGATGTTGGCTAATGGACACTGTTACTGCTTGAAGGAAATCTCCTGCAGAGGGGCAGCATAGGTCAGTTCGGAGTCAGCCCCTGGAGAGGTGGAGTTGAGGAGGTGCATAGCTTCAGCTAAGGCAAGGCCAAATTTCTGGGACTGCATGCCTGCATTCCCAAGAATTCAAAGTAGGGTTGCCTTGCTAATTGTCTGAGTAAGATAGAGTCAGAGAGTGGGGCTGCCTTGATGGCTCTAAGTCTGGCAGAGCCACATCGGTTCTCCCTGACTGCTGGGCTCTGTCACAGTAGGTGGCTTGAGGCAGAAGCCCTGTCATCTGTGCTCCCTGCCAGGGAAGTGAAGGCCAGTCCTCTTGCGAGGTGAAGGAAACAAGAGTGAGTGAACTGTGAAAGAACATCGGGAGTGTGGCACTTCTGATTAAAGACAAAAACAGGTCCCATTCACATTGAATGTTCCAGATGGCATCCATCGAGAGAGCGAGAACACCAAGAGATCTGAATATGGCAATGCCCCTCAAGTTGCAACTGCTGCCTAATCAGGAGGCATGAGTACTGACCATGGCACCGCCCTGCACCAGCATGTAAGTAAGTTGAATTGTTAGACAGATTCTTCCTGGGCAGCTTGACCCAACCACAGGTAAAATCCCAGATGGCAGTTGAAAGTTAAAGATTTCTAGAACTCTTTATTTTAAACTCCCAGTGGGCACTGGGTTTAATTACTTTTGGGTCTTTTGTTCCATTTGGGCTGTGTTTCATTTCATGTTAGCCCATTCTACCGTGCTGCAGCTTGCCTGCATCATGGGCCTGCAACTGGCCTATTCTCTAGCATGCGTGCATCAACTGCTGGGTCTTTATTTCTATTTGGGACTCTGTTTCATTTCAAGTTAGCCCATCCCACCTCTCCTGCAGCTCACCTGCATCACAGGCCTGCAGCTGTCCTATTCCCTAGCGTGCATGCATCGACTGTTGGGAGTTCTCGGGGGAACCATTTATTGATACACCAGTGAGTGCGGGATACTGTGGGACTAAAGGGAGTGATGGGATTGGCAGATGGTGGGACCCACACTTATTATTTCTGCTGCTGATAGTCTGAGCATACTATTTGTAACTGCTATTTATTTTTCTTTTCCCCTAAAGTTCCCAATTCTTTGCCCCAATTTCCTAAATAAACCCTGTGATATTGCTAGTGCTGCGTATACTGTTTCATCTACACTTAATGCCTACATTACAATCATTGTGTTTTAAGTTATAAAGAACAGCGCAACTGTTAATTGGTGATTGTTATTCATCATGTTAGTCCCCTGGTACTGGGTGGGAGTGGGTGGTACCCTTTTATACTTTACTGGTAGGCAGCCTCTGGCATCAACCCTGTTAGCCTGCTCCTGCCAGGTGAAGGCACTACACAACTTGCACAGATTCCAGTTACTTCCACCTGCGACCATCTGTCCCAAGGCTTAAGGTTTCCAGCCCACTACAAGATATATAGTACACTGGTGGGGGGCAGGGGTTACAAAATCTTTAAGTGTAAAATGAATAGTTTACAAACAAGTCATGCACACAGTAAAAAGATTCTTTATACATACTAAACAAATTGAAAACTGCCAATCCCACTCCAGTCATATGTTATAGAAAGCACATCCTGATCAGCTCTTGCCGGACATCCAATTTCTTAAGGGCAGCTGTGAGCAGTCATTCAAAGCAAACTTCAGGAGACAGTCTCGGCTGTCAAAACAGCTGCGAAGGGCAATGTATTTACTTCTGTCTTGAAAGCTTAGAAAGAGAGAAAAAAATTAACCTTAATTTTCAGGTAAAGATGAATGATTTGGTGAGTTCCTGTGTCAATGACATTGAACCTTTTGAAAAGATAGTAATGCACTCTCAGTCAGAAATGAGCCTGAGTGGGCAGAAGTCATAATTAATATAGCTGCAGATCCCAGAGGGACTTCAGTGACAGCAAACAAAGATCATTAAGCTACAGTAGGCAGCAGTCCTGTTTTAGAAGAGAAATTTTATATATTAACAATTATTATTCATTTCAGCAAAAGAAAACAAAGAAATAGCTTTCCAACAATTACAAAACAAAAGCTTATTAAATAAGATAACACCAACAATAAGCACAGCAATTGTATTGTTTGAATTATCTCTGTGCCCTACACTGGAGGAAAGGGTTAACGAAATATCTAGAAAATAAAATATTATTTCCTTATATTATAAAGCATGAGTACAGCAATTAACGCATAGTGGTAAACATTTTAACATCTTTGTGATGCTTCTGCAAAGAACAAAAACATGCATATAGGACCCTATTTTCCATGTCGCAAAGTGTCTACATGCCGCCTATCTGGGGTGCGTAGACCCTCCGCAGCCACCGTTCCCCCTTCGCCTGATTCTCCAAGGGGGTACAAGGCTAGCATGCATCCAATCCAAGTACCACAAGGGGGTGGTCCGAGGGGCAGTGCACGGGGCGTGCCCCCGCTCTGCACTATTCTTGTGGGCAGAGGGGGGCACAGGCTACACATCTGTGAGGCAGTAGTTACCATTCCATGCCCCCCCGATCATATGCCACCAGCAGCGGCAAATCCAGTAGGGTCCCCTGCCAGGCTGCCCCTGCCCAACCGGACTGCTGTGATGGTGAAAAGCCACCATCCTCCACTGACTGACCCTGCAGCCATCCCCCATGGCTGTCAGTGGCACACACCCTGGCTGACAGCTGCACCCTGGCACTGCAATGCCAGCACCCCCCCATCACACACCTAAGGGGCACCAGCCCCGGGACTGCAGGCACCCTTCTGCCCAGTACTGCACTCCTGGACATGCCCCCCCAAATACCAAGCACAGCTTCACCAGCACCCATCAGCATTAGATGAACCCCAAGCCCTGTGGCACCATCACCCCCCACCCCCATACCTGCCTGATGGTGCCACAGCACAGACAGCAGGTACAGGGGCCGGGGGGGATGTTAAATGCCATGTGGACTCTCCTGCACGTGGGCATGGCTGGGGGGAACACAGGTTGACTGGGACCATCTGCGCGGGTCCAGGTGCCTGTGGTCGGCATTCAAGTTCCCGGACCCGCTCCTACAGTGCATGGGATCCACTGCATGACCCTGGATGGGCACCCCATTGGATGCCCACCTGGGTCCACTATGCCACCCTGCATGGCCCTGTGTGCCAAGGGTGGAGCCACAGATGGGTGCCATGCAGTGGTTGGTGGCTGGTGGCTGTGAATACAGCCACCATGCATTGTTCCGTGGGCGCGGGATACCATGGGCGGGATATGCACATCCAGTGCATTATTGGAGAATCCCCCACCATAGAGAATTGTATATGGGCAACCCTACACGACAAGCCTGTGTATAAATCGAGAGTTATCCATGGCAACTAGAGACTTCAACAACAAAGCTTGAGAGGTCTTCATGTTGCCATGGATACCTTGAGATTTAGATTCAGTGCCCCTACACAATCATTTACAGTATATGGGAACTGCACACAAGCAACCCTGACAATGCTCTCATTTATTTGTAAGAACAAGGTAAAACTGTTAGCTCAGCTCACCCCACTCCTCTTTTATTTTTCACCCTGCATTGCTGGCATTACTATGGTTTGTGTCTTTCTCGCAAGGGGGCTTCTCACATGCTGCAGTCATGCCTCTGATGGTCCGGTCAGGGCTGGAAGTGGGTGATGGGCTCCTACCAAACTCTTAGTATTGAAAATTAAAAAAACAACAGCAGCTTTGAAAATCGCCATCCCTGTTTAGTTGAGATTTAGAGTCAGTGCCCATACACACAAAGGCGAAGGTCCTGAACTTCAAGAGGGCCCATTTTACAAGGATGGAGGAATGCTTCAGAGATGCTCTGACAGAGGGAAAAGACTTGGGTGAAGTGGAGGAACACTGAGCAAGACTAAAAGCAGGGATACTGAAGGCAACGAACTTCTGCGCCAGGCAAGTAAGCATAAGCAAGAGGAAAAAGAGGCCACTATGGTTCTCAAAAGAGGTGGCTGGGAAGGTAAGGGCAAAAAAGTTCGAATTCAGGAGGTATAAGGAGACAAAGAGGAAGGAGGATACAGAGGTGCATCAGGAGAAGCAGAAGGAGGCATGGAAAGCTGTCAGGAGCACAAAGGCACAAATGGAGGAGAGAATAGATCAGGCAGTAAAGAAAGGGGACAAGACTTTTTTCAGGTATGTAAGCAAAAGGAGAAAGACCAGGGGAGGGATCATAAGACAAAGCAGGGGAAAGGGGTGAGGGTATAGAAGGGGGACAAGGAAAATGCTGACATCCTGAATGAATACTTTTGTTCAGTCTTCACAGAGGAAAGGGAAGGAGAGGGGCCAAAGATAAGTGTCACGGGCACTGAAGGAAGGGAGGTGGATGCTAGTCCATTTACAGAGGAGAGAGTCCTGAAGACCCTCACAAATCTGAAAGTGGACAAGACAATGGGGCCTAAAGAGATACTCCCACAGTGTATACCATTGTAACAGTGACACTTTTACAGTGACGCTGTTACAGTGACACCAACCCGTCGACATCCACAGTGTCAACCTGGCTGTCAGAACGATGACCGTGTCATCGACTCTGGAGACTGGCCACTCTCCTCCGACATCCAACCCCCCCCCCGGAGTTGGAATATATAAGTCCGTGGGGTGCCACCGAACAGGTGTCAGCGTTATCCTTGGTCGGGGTCAGGACCAGGCGGTGTTGGGGAGGTCAGTGATATTCTTGTCACCGCGGCATGGTGGAACCCTCACAGTGATATTGAGGAAGCTCAGAGGTGTGCTTTCTGCACTTCTGACAGTCCTATTCAGCCATGCACTGGAGACAGGAGTTGTCCACAGAGGGCTGGAGAACAGATGTAGTCCTGCTTCACAAAAGTGGAAGCAGGGAAGGGACTGGAAATTACAGGTCAGTCAGCCTAACTTTAGTGGTGGGGAAATTAATGGATTCACTACTGAAGGAAAGGATTGTGGAATATCTTGAATTCAGTGGCTTACAAGATATGAGGCTGCATGGATTCACTGGGGGGAGGTCGTGTCAAACAAATCTGATAGATTTCTTTGACTGGGCGACCAGGGAATTAGATCAGGTTGGAGCGGTGGATGTGGCCTACCTAGATTTCAGTTAGGCCTTCGACACCATTCCGCATAGGAGACTCATGAACAAGCTGGGCAGCCTGGGAGTGGGTTCAAAGGAGGTAAACTGGGTAAGAAATTGGTTGGGGGATAGGCAATAGATGGTGGTGGTAAATGGAGTTCACTCAGAGGAAGGCAGGGTGATCAGCAGGGTGCCACAAGGATCAGTACTAGGACTGGTCCTCCTTAATGTCTTTATTAGCGATATTGCAGAGGGGCAAGGAGGGAAGGTATGCCTTTTTGCAGATGACACTAAGATCTGCAATAGGGTAGACACTCTGGGTTGGGGTGGTGGAAAAAATGAATAGGGATCTAAGAAACCTTGAGGCGTGGTCAAGAGTGTGGTTCAATACAAACAAGTGCAAGATCATGCACTTGGGTACAGAAACCCAGGGGTGGAGTACAAAATGTGGGGAGTGGTACTGGAAACCACCAAACAGGAAAGGAACCTGAGAGTAATCATACAGTATCTGATGACCTCATGATGGCCAACCAGTGTGATAAGGCAATGGGGAAAGCCAGAGGGATGCTAGGATGCATAGGGAGAGGTATCACCAGCAGGAGGAGGGAAGTGGTGATACCGCTGTATAAATCACTGGTGAGACTACACCTAGATCACTATGTCCAGTTCTGGAGACCACATCTCCAGAAGGACATAGACAGAGGTGAGGTGATCCAGAGGAGAGCAACTAAAATAATGCAGGGTCTGCAGCAAAAACCCTATGAGGAGAGACTGAAGGACCTCACTATGTACACCCTGGGGGATATGATAAGAGACTTTCAAATACCTCACAGGTATCAATAAGGTACAAGAAAGAAGTCTTTTTCAGAGAAAAAGATGCTCTAGAACAAGGAGTCATGCTATGAGATTGGAGGGGGGGTAGGCTCAGGGGAGATGTAAAGAAGTACTCCTTCACAGAAAGAGTGGTGGATGTCTGGAACAGCCTTGCAGCAGAGGTGGTGGGGGCCAAAACTGTAGCAGGATTCAAGAAGGCATAGGATAGGCATAAGGGAACCTTAGTGGTAAGAAAAAGGGGGGTGGGATCCAGAGATCAAGTAGGGTTTGCAGTGTTAACATAGGTAGGGGAAAATGGGCAGACTAGATGGGTCAAGTGGTCCTTATCTGCCATCAGTTTCAATTTCAATGTATCAGCGTTGGCAATCAGAGCCAAGGCTTCAGTGAGGTGTTCGGGTGCAGACATTTGAAGCTGTTGTACTGCAGAAGTGACATACATAGTGCAGCACAACAACCTTTTGACATCACTACTGCAGCACAATGCTGTCCCAAGCATGGATTTTCCTGCTGAACAGCATTCCACCATATACTATAATGGAATTCCAACATCTTGAAGGGGAATCAGGAAAAGGCTACCCCTTTTCCTCGTATTCAGTTCTTGCCTCTCCCCCTTTCTTCTCCAGCTGCCCTTCTTGGTCACCCGTGTGCACAACTAAACCCATCCTTTTTATTCCAACAGCATTTGCGTACTTCCATGAGCCTGCTCCAGGTACACTCATGCACTATAATGGTTCTGTTGCAGTATTACTGTTTTGTATGTTTATATGTTCTTTTGTATGATTTTGGATGTGTATTTTAATTTACCCAATGTTCCACTAAAGGAATAATGCACAACAGGGTGTGTGTCATGCTGGGATAACACCACGCCTGGGGTGGTTGGGCCCAAGGCCGCAGAAAGAGTGCATCCAATGTCCCAGGTGTGGCGTTATCCCAGCACGACACGCACCCTGGAGTGCATTATTCCTATTATACAATGGCTTGTTGTTATTACAGAATAAAAAAATAATTTTAAAAAATGTTTTTGTTAGTGTGGGAAAATATTTCTGTTTCTTAAGAGAAGATGAGAAGAATCAAGGTAATCCATGGAATCTCAAGAGGTTCACAGTGCTGAGACTAGACCCATGGTGTTATGCTGGGATAACACCATGGTCCAGCTCCAGACTGACCAATCACAGTCCAAGATTCTTTCTTGCCATTGTATAATACTGTTTATTTTATTTATTTTAGTTTTTGTTGACAGGGTAAGTGCACTAGACAAATCCTGCCTATTTTCAGGCACGACCCAGGGGAAGGGGATACAGATGAATGCCAACTGACCCTGAACCAGATTAAGCTGTTGGTGGTATTTTTAGTGAATGAGGGAAATTTCGCCAGGACACCGGGGAAATTCCCCTACTCTTTTTGATAAGTGCCATGGGATCTTTAACATCCACTTGAACTGCCACCAGTCCAGGCAGATGGGACCTCGGTTTAACGTCTCATCCGAAAGACGGCACCTCACAAGTGCAGCACCCCTCTCATGCTGCACTACAGTGTCAGTATTGGGATATTAACCCAAGTGCCAGATGTGGGAACTGAACCCACAGCCCTCTGATCTCCCGGCCTTAGAGGCGAGTGTGCTACCTACTGAACCACTGACACTGTTGCAATGTTGCATAATCTTACAATGTTGTATGGTTTGTACTACCCACATACTATTGTACCTGATCATCCTTCAAAACCCTATGTAACCCCCTCCCCCCAGGTCGCACCGTGAGATGAGCAACTTACTGTTCAGTGTGGCCTCCTGATGAAAAACTTCAATAAATACTGTAAATAAAATAATTCCAAGTAATTCCTATGTATAACTACAAACAGGAGAACTAGGTTTAATAACATTAAATTAAAGAAAATCATCTGGATTTTATCTCTGTTAAGATCATACATTTTTATTTTATTTATTTATTGTAAAATCAGAATTACAACCTTTGAGCAAGGTGGAAACAAATTACATAACTTACAATTAAAATTACAATATATAAAGGTGGAAATAAATTCAGTATTCATGTAAACCATTTAGCGAACTTTTGAAGAGGGCAATATGAACCTTTCAGCTCTTGGGGTAACAGCAACATACTGCACATTCACTGCAGTATTAGCAATACAATTCAACTGGTTCAGGTTCAAATTAGAGTCAACATCAGAAATAAAAGACTTAGCCACATCATAATCTGCGAATGTATACTGTTTGTCCCACAGGATCATTTTGAGGCATGCAGGCAACATTTAAGCAATAAGACATGATGAGGTTTGCAATATCATGGGGTATCCTCCCCCCTCAGGTGCATTGTGAGGCACGAGACCATAGGCCGAGTGACCTTAACCACCTGAAAAGTGGTGATATTTATTTTGTTTTTTCTTACTGGGTAGGGTTCACTAGGTAAATAAATGCCTCTTTACAGGTGCAACACTGGGTGTAGCAAAAGGATAAGGCTCTCACTGGAGCATGATACAAATAACATACCTAAAACAAATAACCCAGAGGAAAGAGCTGCCCAGTTGAATGCAAAATTAACATATATAAGGTAAACATCCTAGGGTGAGGGAGTTTACTTGCTGAATGCAGAAGTGAGATGAATACACAATTCAAGTATACAACCACAGCATGAGGCAACTTATAGAAGCAGATCCTAGTACATAGTGCAAGAGGAATGTCTGGATACTATCAGGAGCAAGAGCAAGTGGACAACCCCTTTAAGTGTTTCTAGAGTGCTGCTTTGAAGAACCCATGTGAGGGAATGCTGCTGACTCCTAGTCAGAGGGAAATCCAGAAATTCTGGTTGAAGATGGAGAAGGCCTGTTCATCCATCTTGGTGGAACAGTTGGGAATGTGGAGGAGGGATGCATCAGAAAATCTAAGGAAGTTGGACTGGTGAGGCAAGTAGTGAAGGGTCATTAGTGGGGAGGGGATAAAGATCTAACTGACTTATCAATAAAGTAGCCTAGGAAATAAGACTGGGAAGCAGGTGGAGAGAGCCAATCCACAGAAACACAGAGGGAGCAGTGGTGGGTTAAGCTGGGGGATGACAATGAGAAGTGACAGATGTTATTGTATGTCATCTCCCACTTGTGAAGGACAACTTTGGGGGAATGAGAAAAGACCAGCTGGCCATACTGGTGTTGAGGAAGGAGGACTCTCTGGGTATGGTTCCGTGTGTGTGTGTGTGTGTGTGTGTGTGTGTGTGAGAGAGAGAGAGAGAGAGATAAGATATAGTACCATGTTGTCAATGTACATGGTTGATGCCCCATGATATCACACACTTTTGAGTGTATTAATGTGATTATGAAATGGATCCATTTTGAATTTTTGACTGGCAGTATGACTTACTTTCAGACCAGAATTATGCACTGAGATATCATCATGGCTGCAAGTGGTCTCAGATTTCAGGATTTTGATAATCACTTTCATAATAAAGAGCAAGTAGCTCCTATTTCAGAAAACCTGGACATTAAGGTCAAAAACCTCTTGCACCTATGTTTGGTCTCCCAAGACAGGCCTGGGTAAACACACATTTTTGTAGAATCAAATGTAAGACCCCTCACCTTCTTAGAAGTTACCTGAACTTGGTTCCAGTCAACAATGCCCACAAAAGTCACAGACACAATGCTGGCCCAGTGGTGCAGAGGCAAAGGCACTCAACACCTTACCTCCTGCTATGCCAGTGACCCTGGTTTGGAAAATAGATGTGGGTCACTTGGGGGCCGGCTGGGTGAGGGATGACTGAGCATCCATAGGACTGTTCTCCTACCTCGAAGAAGGGGCCTCTGAGGCTTACTGCTTGGCTGCCATCAGGAGGTATCTGGGTGGCAGCACATGTGACCATGCACAAAGGAAAGGAGCCCCACATTCAGGGTGCTGGGGACATCTCTGCAGAGGTGGACCTCATACATTGCATCCATTGCACATTTGTGGGCCCGAGGTGACAATCAGCAGAAAATCCCCAGATAGCAGGATGATGACCAACCACTTGCAGGTTCAGCACCAGCAACAGGACACTCCTCACAGGTCATACGGGGAGGACTCCAAGGCAAGGTAAGTCCCGGAGGAATCAGGTGATGGAGCTGGGGAGGTCAGGGGCAAAATCAGGAGGACAAACACTTGTATTAAAAAAAAAAAAGTCACAGCCACAGAAGGGTTATCAGCTGTACTTTGCATTGTTGTGAGGCTTGCCGAATTAGTGATCCCTACAGCAAAGTTTCTTTTGGGGAGAACAAAAGCTGTCAGAGGTGTTCTGTGGTGATCAGTCTTAGGTACCTTACTAATCAAATCAGTAACAAAAGCCAGGGGAGACCCCATCAATGCAGACTTAGGGACTCCCGCAGGTCTAAATTTATTCTCCAGGGCAAGATTTTCCAAACGTTCAGTTTAGGAGTTAATTACAGAAAAATTATGAGTACTTGCCCCAGAGACAGCACTGATAATCCCAACATCCAGCTTGAGGCATTCCATTGTAGTAGCAAGTTTCTCCAAATGCTCATACAAATGCTGATGTGTCTCAGCCGGCCAAGAAATAGCCTCTTATAAACTGGCAAGTTGTTTCTTAATTGCTGCCATGTCTTGTTCTCTTGAGCTTTGTAAGTCCTGCACAGTTTTCAGAATTGCTTCCAGTCAATCACGGGTACACACCAACTGAGTGCCTTTTCACTTTAGTCCTGCATCCTGTAGATACACTGCCATATCATGTCATGAGGTACAGCTACAGAAGGAAAAAGAGAAAGTCCAGTGGCAGCAAACAATGTTAACCAGTAAGGGAGGGGATTTAGGGAGAGTGGAGAAGCAGAAAGAGGGGGAGGTGCTGGTACAGCCATGAGGACTCCCAAAAACGACAGAGAGCTGTTGAGGAAGAAGGAGGCTAGTTTAATAGGAGAGGATAGGGAGACAGGGAACAGGCCTGCAGGTGACAGAATGGTGGTTATCGTTGCAGATTCAGTTATAAAAGGTATATACTGGAGAAGAAGGGGGGACCGAAAGAAAAGAAGGGTGGTAGCTTGTATGCCAGGAATAGAGGCAAGCAGAGCAGGACCAAGGATCAAGGAAGTTGTAAAGGAAATGGATGGAAAGCCTAACTTGGTCATCCACCTGGGAACTAACGATCTAGCAGGAGAGGAGGTGGAAGTGGTGCAAAACTGATTCAGAGAGTTAGCATGATCATGTAGGGAATCTGTGAGCTTGTTGTCCATTTCAGAGGTGATTCCAGTCCCCTGGGCCAGCACAATCAGAAAAAGGAGCATAACAGAATTCAGTGACTGGCTAAGGAACTGGTGTAAAGAAGAAGGGCACAACTATATTGGGGAATGGGGGACACGTGGTCAGACAAGGGGCTATATTCCCCAGATAGACTGCACCTTAATTGAGAGGGAGCAAAAAAAACTAAGGGACAAGCTAGGGGAATATATAGAAAAATATCTGGGTTCTAACTGCTAAGGGGGGGGCAGAAGACCTAAAAACACCAACCAAAACAAAGGCAGTGGCAATCAGGTAGGAGGGGAGGGAGAAAAGGGACAACCAAAGAAAGGGGATGAATAGGATGGTATGGGGGATGGGCATGATAAAGCAAATACAAGAAAGAAACAAGGAGGTACAGAGTAGAGGTGGAGGGTGGTGTCTCTTAATCTTCACAGTCTCAGCAACAAGATGGTAGACATGTAGGCCCTCTTAGAGGAAGGGAGGGTAGATATAGCAGCAGTTACCAAGACCTAGGCTACAGCTCACCACAACTGGGACCTCACTATTACAGGTTACAAACTCTGCAGAAGAGATTGAGAGTTAGGCAAGGGGGGAGTAGCTTACATCAGGGAGGGAATAACATGCATGAGGGAGGAGAATGAACAGGATAAGGTAGAAACAGTATGGATCTAACTACAGAGAAACAGGGGAGCAAGGTTAAGCTGGGGGTGGTCTACAGACCACCTAACCAGGATGAAGAAAGAGACAAAGAACTATGTTAATAGATGCTGAAAGCACCAGGAAAAGGGAAGGGGATAGTGTTGGGGGACTTTAATCTGCCCAGGGTGACCTGGACTACACCAGCCATGTCCTGTGCCAGACATCAAGAGATACTAAATGCGATACAAGGAGGGTTCATGACCCAGGGTGTTGCTGAACCCACCAGAGAGGGGGCAATCCTTGACCTGGTGCTCACCAATGGGGTGCACATACAGAAGATAGAAGACAAGGAACTGCTGAGTGGTAGCGGCCACAGTACAGTGTGATTCAGTTTGGACATGAGCAGAGATAACATCATCACCACGACCAAAACACTGGATTTCAGGAGGGCTAATTTGAAGATGATGGGAGACGTGCTAAGGTCACACCTTGAAGGCATTAAAGAGGACATGGGGGTGGACCAAACGTGAGCCATCATCAGAGAGGCGATTCTAGCAGCCACAATGGATTGCATCTGGCTTAGAGGGAAGAAATCAGGGGCCAAATCACCCATCTGGTTTAACTATGAGGTAACGAGAGCGGTGAAGGAAAAGAGGGCGGCCTTCAGAAAATTCAGGAGAACTGCAAGGGAAGAGGATAAGGAAGAGTACCTGAGGTTAGCTAGAGTGGCAAGAAGGGTGGTACAGCATGGCAAAGTGCAGAAAGAGCTTCAAATAGCTGAAGGCATCAAGAAGGGGGAGAATACCTTCTTTCACTAAATAAGCAATAAGAGAAAAAAAGGAAGGAATAGTTAGGCTAAGAAAAGGGTGGGGTGGATGGGTAGAAGAAGAAGAAGAAGAATTGAGCAAAGCAAAAGTATTTAATGAATACTTCTGCCCTGTTTTTACAAGAGAAAAGGATGGGCTGGTGCTACCCGGGGTGCAGAAAGAAGGGAGGGGACGGGGGACAGACGCAGTAATAGAGGTTGAAAGAGTGAGGGAGGGGCTGCTGGCACTGAAGGAGGACAAATCCCCAGGACCAGATGGTATACACCCAAGGGTGCTAAAAAAGCTAGCAGAGGAGCTTGCAGGGCCACTGGCAGATCTCTTAAATAGATCCCTGGAGTCGGTCATGGCACAGCTGGACTGGAGAATGGCACTTGTGGTGCCCCTCCACAACAGTGGACCCAAGGATGACCTGGGGAATTATAGGCCAGTCAGTCTGACCTCAATAGTATGTAAACTCATGGAGACCATACTTAAGGAAAGGGTGGTGGCGTACATAGAAGAGAACGGTCTTCTGGACGAGAAGCAGCACAAGTTTGTGGCAGGCAGATCATGTCAGACGAACCTGATTGAAATCTTCGACTGGGTCACTGGAGTTGTGGATAAAGGCCAGACAGTAGACATCGTATAACTCGACTTCATCAAGGCCTTTGATTCATTACCATATAGAAGGCTGATCAGGAAACTGGTGGATCTAGGGGTGGGGCAGAAAATGGTAAGGTGGGTAGACAGCTGGCTGAAAGGCAGAACCCAGAAAGTGGTGGTGAGGAGAGAGTTATCCGGCACCAAGGAGGTCACCAGAGGGGTCCCACAGGGACTGGTGCTGGGGCCAGTGTTGTTAAATATCTTCATAAGTGACACTGGGGAATGCATTAAGGGCAAGATGTGCCTGGTTGCCGAAGACACCAAACTCTGTGGAAGGGAGAACACAAAGGAAGGGTTACAGGTCCTGCAGGAGAACCTTGGTAGACTCGAGAGATGGTCGGAAATATGACAACTTGGCTTCAGTGCCAAGAAATGCAAGGTGATGCACATCAGGGGCAGGAATCCTAGGATGGATTATTAACTGGGGGTGGTCTGGGTAGCTGCTTCAGAGGAAGAAAAGGACCTGGGTATGATGATTACTAGAGACCTGAAACACTCTATGCAATGCAAGAAAGCTGCTGCAAAGGCAAACAAGTTGTTGGGATATAGCTAGCCCAGTGGCACTGAAGGTTGAGGCGCTGGACACCACACCTCGCACCATGCCTGTGACCTGGGTTCAGGAATGAGCATGGGCCATTGGGGTCAGTGGGGAGGAGAGGACTGAGCATCCAGAGGAAAGCTCTACTCTCCTGGGGTGGGTTCCAAGGGATCTCCCTCCTGGTGATGGCATCTGGCGGATGCCAGGGTCATTACACCACTGGTGGGGGCAGCCAAGGGGGTACTGGCAGTGGCAGGTGTCTGTGGAGGGGGCCGGAGCATCCCCCTCATGCACTGACACCAGTGCATGTCTGCGTCAGTAGGGGAGGAAGAACAGAAAAATGGCCCTATCCCTGGTAGGCTAAGGTTGGTTCAGGGACTCTGCCCCCACACCCACTGTCGGGTCTCTTACCTCCTCTGGTGGTTTGTCATCTGGCCGCTCTATCTGATTCTAGATAGAGTGCCAAATAGAAGTAGGTGGTCCCACCCCGTGGGACTCAGAGCTGGGGGATCAAGTGGGACAGGCTACGAGGGGTCCAGTCACGAGGAGGAGGAGAAGACTTCAGACTGGGTGGGAGAAAGCGGAAATTGAGCAACCTCACCAGAGAGAGTCCACAGGTACAGAAATAGGAGCATAAACAGAGCCTACAAAAAAAAAAAAGATGTTGGGATACATCACCAGGAGTTCAGTAGTCAGCGGAGCGAGGTCATTTTGCCCTTGTACAGGTCAATGGTAAGACTACATTTGGAATATCGGGTAAGGTATTGGCATCCATACCACAAGAGAGAGACTTCAGCTTGCTGGAGAGGGTCCAATGGAGAGCAACCCAGGTGATCTTGGGACAGCAGAATAGGTCCTACGAAGAGAGACTGGGAGCCTTCAGGATATACTCACTGGAAGAGAGGCGAGAGAGGGGGGATATGATAGATACCTGCAAATACTTAAAGGAGATTAACAGAGTGGAAAAAGAAGGTCTCTTTAAAGTGAGTGACAACAGAACTATGAGGGGGCACAGCTTGAAGTTGATTGGGGGGGGGTTTAGGAGGGATGTTAGGAAGCATTTTCTTTTACAGAGAGGGTGGTGACCACATGGAATGTGCTGCCAGAAGAGGTGGTCTCTGTAAAGACAGTGGGGGCCTTTAAGAGGGCCTGGGACAGGCACAAAGGGAACCCATGGGACTATGGAGTGGTCACAGGGAAAGAAGGGATGACATGGGAAAGGGAGCAGGGTCACTGACATAAGCCATAGATCCTGCATCATTTACTGAGCAGACTCGATAGATCAAATCGCCTTCTTCTCTTGGCTTGTTCATATGTATGTTCGCATGTCTCCTCCTATATCAGAGATTTCAGAGTCTGATTCTGAGCATTCAGAATCAATCTCCTGGCCGTGCCAACATCCAACCTATGCACTTCATGTGCTGGACAACAGTCTGCTGCTTCTCACATTTCTTGACAGCCTTCTTTTCCATTTCAGTCACTCTCTCGCCAACATTCAAAAGCTCATCTGCTCTAGTGGAATGCAGATCTGTCGACATCTTTAATCAAAATAAGTTTACAGAAATCAGCAGGAAAGAACTTTAGTAAATGGAGCTTCTGCAACATGCAGCCATCTTGCTTGGTAGCTCCACCACATTTGAAGATGAGAAAAATAATTTTATAAATGTAGAAACCTAATACAAAAAGAATCAGGGTACCAATGATACTGAACATTGCCAGGGTCTGGACATGTCATTTTTGTATAGTAAAAGACACATATACATGCTAAACAATGTACATGCAGATGCTACACAATACAGACCACTACATGCATGAAAACACACACACATATATAGTACCTCACAGAATAAACAAGTATACCCCAAACAATACACAAATTCTAAACTTTTAACCTGATCGGTTCCTGCACTAGGGCCTCTTGAGTCATCAAGTTTTTTTGTAAAAAAAAAAAAAGTCTCATGAGCTGTGATTGATGAGCTTCCACTACTCCCTCTTGTGATTGATTAATCTCGATGGAGTGGGACAATTACATGTTCCGTGTTCTTGGTTCCTGGGTCACCAGCAGTTCCATGGTCTGAAAACCTACTCCAAGCCCTAAATGCTCTATCACTGATATCAGAGATGACATCTAACAAGTTCTCTTCTACAACATAAACTGCATTGGGAAAGAAAAACTGTGCCCTACTGGGAATCGAACCAAGGCCCCCCCAAATACTGTCTTGCTACTCTGACACTGTACTATTGGTCCAGATGGTTTGTCTTAGGGTTTCTAGACAGAAATGCTTACTATGGCAATAAATATCCTGCAATTAGGAACAATCATGATTTGATTTTAGTTTTGGACATGTTACTTATTTTTATTTATAAAATGGCAAGACCAGTTCCTGGGCTCTAACTGGTCAGTCCAGTACATCATCATGTATCTAGTCCCAGAACACACATGACAACATTAAATGCCTGAAAAATCAATCCACAGGCCATATTTAAGTTGCCCACACTTGGGGTGGCTGCCGTGGCTTCTGCCAGTACTTCAATAACTTTTGTAAATGAAAATCCCTGCCTGTCAGCATCATAAAACAACTAAAAACACACTGCAAATAATTAAAATGTGTCTAACCTGATACAACACAGTTTAGCTGACCTTGCTTCATTTATTTTAAAACTAAACTGATTGCTGCCATGAAGCCATCACTGCTATCATTTTCAGCTCTCCCTACTCCAATTGGCATCAGCTCTCCCTGCCCACCATGAACAGAATGGGAATGTTTTCAAAAGCACACTGCACTTCAGTTTTTCACTGTTTTTTGCCATATTTTTCTCATTATCTCCTATTTCTTTTTCTTTTTCTGGTACAAAACACAAGGTGACTGTATGGGACAACCACAGGCAGAGAGTCATCATGCAACCTCAGCAATAACCAGGAGGGGGTTTGCAGGTGGGCCACTTTCCATTTCATGCAAATCAAAAAGGAAGAGAGACAGAGAGGAAGAGGGAGAGTGGGGGGGGGGGTTTGCAGGTGGACCACTTTCCAATTTCATAGAAAAGAGAAAGATACAGGAGGGGGAATAGAAAACAACAACTGTGTATAATGTTAAGAAGGCTGGGGGCTAGAGCCACAGTAACAATACAGCAGATCCACCTACTGGCCTAAACAAATAATTAGCATTGTTGTTTTTAAGTATGCCTACCCATTCAAAAAATGACAAAAAATCTAGTTTTAATAAACTTTTAATCTTTTTTTCTTTTTTTTTTTACAAATGAGCCATTTTATAATCGTAATAATGCACTCTAGGGTGTGTGTTGTGGTGGGATACGTCACACCTTGGTGTTGCATGTACTTGGCCTACAGCCTCATTCCCAACCACACAATGCATGACATTATTCCAGCATAACACACACCCTGTAGTACATTAGTGCTTACATTTTTATTGTGTAATTTATTGTGCAATTATGTGTAACTTGTGCTGTATATATGAACTGTGTCCCCACTGTAAATGAGCTCTGCTCAATAGGTTTTAACCCTAAATAAAAATAAAATGAAATGAAAACCATGATGGCAATTAGACGTTTGGTGCAGTATTATCCACTGGCTGCCCCCCCCGTATCCATACCTGCCCATAGCATCGCAACAGAGCACAATTTTGGTAAGTTTACGTCCAGATTCAACTGCATCTTGATGAGGGGGATCCCAGTGCCGGGGGCCCTCAAGGGGACTGGATGTGTGTGTGGAAAAATATTAAGTTGGTCCAACCATCTGAACTGATAACACAGTGGCAGAGCACCAGGACAGTATTTGGAGGGCCTAGTTTTCTTTCCCAGTAGGGAACATTTTTTTTTTCTTTCTCACTGCAATTTATATTGTATGAATTAATAAGATGTCATTACTGATGTCACTGATAGTGCTTTCAGGGCTTGTACTGGGGTTTTAGTAATTAGTTGCATGTTGTACATTAGCACAGTGGCTTACAGATCTGTAAATTTAGAACACGTCCCAGCTACAGTATGTGCTGCCTGCTCAGCGCAGCATGTGCCAGTGATTTTCAGTCCTCTGACCAACAGTCAGCAGCATAGGAAGATCTCAGTAGAGCTCAGCCTCAGGACAGCCAGCACTGAAAGACTCAGGATACAGCTTGTCACTGGGAGGAAGTATGATATTTAGTCCCCTCCCTCCACTCTGCTTCTATTACAGAAAAGATACAGACCTGAAGGGGGACAGAGCAGCATACAAAGACATGAATTTGTCAGCTTTGTAATTGGCTGTTCAGTAAGTACCACCCCATCCTTAGCATCATTATTGCATCAGACTCCAATGCATGTGGACACTAGACAGGGTATGCCAGCTCTTTGTCCATGGAGAGATGCACAGGATGCCAGCAGTGGAGGTGAAGCCTGGAAAGATGTAAAAATGTACAACCAAAGTCACTGTTGAAAAAAAAATGGGGGACAAGAGGAACTTACTATTTATCTTGAGTGTGTTAAAAAAGGCAGAATCCATGAAAGACTGACAGAAAATTGCACCAGCAAATGTGCAGTGTCCCTGATTATCACTTACTTACCTAGAAGAACTGTAGTGACCGCCTTTAGTTTATATAACAAAAAGCAAATCCCAACATTGATGCAAAAGTGAAGTTGTTGCCACAAGTGACTCTTCTATAGTCCAGAAAGTAAATTATTTAATTTGGCTGTTGATAAGACTGCAGTTAGTTGGACTATGTAGTACAAACATTTTAAGTGAACTCCCTACAGCTAGATCCAGGAGCTAGATCATCTACATGATTTTTTGCAAGATCTTGCCGGTACCATTTATGCTAATTAAACAAACCACAAGTGTAATAACAATGAATCCTTTAAGCAAAAAAAAAGCAGCAGGCAGAGCAGGTAAAAGAAATGGGATTTATGTAATTACGGTGAAAGCGCAATCGCGATCAGCGGCAGGGTGAGTGTACATCGCCAAAAATCAATTTGAGCAATGTACACTCCCGGCGCACAACAAAACAACGCCAGGGTCTTAGATTTTAAATTCATGTGGGCTTTGCCCCCGCAGCCCCCTACTAAAAGATTCTTAACTCCAGGGGGGTGCATGTCAGGGTGGGGGGTTCAAAATCTGGACAAAAAAATAATTTTGGGCGGGGTGCACAAAAATGTAGGTGTGCCTGGACCCAAACCCGGAACCCTCACAGCTTTAGGCTGCCACCCCCCACCACGCTATGGGGCCAGTTCTGCAGCCCCACACCAACCATGCCAGGCCAACCTCCCTCCCTTCCATCACACTTGCCCCTGCGGCACAGATACATATAGCCCTGCCGACATGTGCCAGGATTGAGTCACCAAGTACAAGCTCAATCGCCAATGCCCATGTCATGGGCTACCAAGAAATGTTGCATTAAGCACAGACTCCAAAAAAGGCAGAAAACTGACAGATACTTAAACAAGCATTTGTCAATGCTGAATGTTTGCTTGCAGCGTGAGGACAACACTGAAAAACATAATATCTGGACACAATTTAGCTTGTATTACATCCTTTTTTTGTAACTGTTGGGCTGATTTGTTTATTACTAAGGACATTTGCATGGTTGTCTACTTCAGGAGTCAGAATTCTGTTTATAACATTCCAATCTGCTGCTGTGGAGATGATTATGATGTCATAAACAAGGCATTATGATGTCATGTGTAGACATGCAGCCAAAGTTAATAAAGTCCAAGGGGCAGTAATCTTGTTTTTATGTCACTTCCCTCAATAATAAAGAAATGGAGAAAAGAATTACAAAAATATAGCTCTGGCTGAATGGTACAGAGAGTAAAAGCACAGAACTGTAAAATAGTGGGTTGTAGGTTCAGCCCCCTTCAGGGTCACAAACAATATTAACTGGCTTCTTTGTATGAAATCTGAACTACAGTAAACTTGTAATTGGGCCATTGGCGTGGAGAGCTGAGGCACTGGACACCTCACCATCCACCACACCGGCGACCTGTGTTCGAGAATGGACCAAGGTGCTCAGGGACTGGCAGGGGAAGGAGGATTTGGCACCCATCACCGGATCTCCTCCTTCAGGGTTGAGGGGCAGTGTGTACTGCTGCTTGACTGCCACCTAGTGGAGGGTAGATGGCACAGCAGCAGTCACCAGAATTGAAACTCGGAGGCAGGCACTGAAAGTGTGCACCATCTTCACAGTCTATATGAGTGTCATTGCACACTGCTGACTCTGACTCAAGGGGAGTAACAGATGGAAAACAACTCCTGTCTGCAGGATGATGCTGTGATCCTGAAGGCACCGCACCACCACCATCCATGGCACCTAATCACACAATGAAGTAAGAAATATATGGGGTCAGTCTTAGAGGTGGCGTGAAGGAGCTGGGTTCAACAGCAGAAGGGGGCTGATGGGTAGGGACAGGAGGATGACATAGAAACAAAGAAACAGACTTTGATAGCAGATAAGGACCGCTTGGCCCACTCAGTCTGCCCATTTCCCCTACCTATTGGATAAACTGCAGATCCTAGTTAACCAACAGCCTACTTCTGCCAACCCCCCACTATAATTGCTTTATGTCTGTCCCATGCATTCTTGAATTCCCCCACTGTTTTTGACCCCACAGCCTCCTCAGGAAGCTGTTCCATGCATCCATCACCCTCTCTGTGAAAAAATACTTCTTCATGTTGCCCCTGAGCCGTCCCCCCCTCTATCTTCAAAGTCTGCCCCCTTGTCATTGCACATCTTTTTTTCTGAAATATGCTACCCTCTTGGACTTTGTTGATTCCCATGAGATACTTGAAAGTTTCTATCATGCCCCCCCCCTTTCCTTGAGAGTACACATATTCTCTCTTCGTATAGCCTCTGGTGCAGACCCTGCACTAGTTTAGTTGCCCTCCTCTGGATTATCTCCATCCTGTCTATATCCTTGCGGAGATGAGGTCTCCAGAACTGTACGCAGATCTCCAGATGGGGTCTCACCAACTGTCTGTACAGAGGGATGACAACTTCCTGTTTTCTACAGGTGCTGCCTCTCCCTATGCATCCCAGTATCCCCCCAGCCCTCCTTACTGCCTTCTCACATTGCTTGCCTACCTTTAGGTCATCTGATATGATTATCCCTAGGTCCCTTTCCATTTTTGTTGTTATTAGTATCTCCCACCCCCATTGTGTACTCTTTCCCTGGGTTTTTGTTTCCCATGTGAATTATTTTGCACTTCTTTGCGTTGAATCTAAGCTGCCATACTTTTGACCATGCCTCTAACCTTGCCAAGTCCCTTCTCATTCTTTCTTGTGTCATCTGCAAAGCGGCATACTTTTCCTTCCAGCCCCTCTGCAATGTCACTTATAAAGATTAATAAGGACTGGTCCCAGTACTGAACCCTGCGGTACCCCACTAATAACCCCCCTTTCTTCTGAGTGGACTCTGTTTACTATTACCCTCCGCATTCTGTTGTCCAGCCAATTTTTAACCCAGGCTAATACCCTGGGACCCACTCCCAGGCTGGCTAACCTGTTTATTAATCTTTTGTGTGGGACTGTGTTAAATGCCTTGCTAAAGTCTAGTTAGGCCACGTCCACAGCCCCTCCCTGGTCTACTACTTTGGTCACCCAGTCAAAGAAATCTATTAGATTCATCTGACATGACCTTCCCACTGTGAATCCATGCTGCCTTGGGTCCTGTGCCCCGCTGGCCTCTAGGTACTCAACAATTCTTTCTTTCAGAAGTGATTCTATAATCTTCCCTACCACTGAAGTCAAACTAACAGGTCTGTAGTTTCCCGCTTCTGCCTTGCTCCCACTTTTGTGAAGTGGAATCACGTCTGCCTTCCTCCAGTCCTCAGGTACCACCCCATCCTCCCATGATTTGTTAAGGGTAGTCAGTGGTGTCACTAGTTCTTCCCTTAGTTCTTTCAGAATTCTGGGGTGAATCCCATCAGGCCCCATTGCCTTTTCCACTTTGAGTTTTCAGAACTCTTTCAGGACCCTTTCTTCTGTGAATGGACTGGTATCGACCCCACTATTCAGAGTGCTTCTATTGTTTGGTTTAAGTACGTCCCCCTCCTCTTCTTTTGTGAATACTGAACAAACGTATTCGATCAGTATCTCTGCTTTTTCACTGTCACCCTCTGCCCACCCCCTCCTCTTTATTAAGCCTCACTATCCCTCCATTGTTCTTTCTTCGCTCACTAATGTACCTATAAAAGGTTTCATCCCCCTTCTTAACTGAGTTGGCTATCTTTTCCTCGGTTTGGAGCTTTGCTATTTTGACTGCCTTCCCTGCTTCCTTCTGCTTTAACTGACAGAGTTCTCTTTCCTGCTCCTTCTGTGATTACTTATACTTTCTGAATGCTATTTTTTTCTCCCTAACCCTCCCCGCCACCTCTTTTGAGAACTATAGTGTTTTTTTTTTCCTTAATGTTGTTTTGTTTATTTGCCTCACACAAAGGCTTGTTGCCTCTGTGATGGCAGTTTTGATTTTGCCCCATTGTTCCTCCACTCCTCCTTCCTGCCCTTTTGCCAGTGCATTCCTTAGGCACTCTCCCATTCTGCTAAAGTCAGCCCTCCAAAAGCCCAGTACCTTTACTTTCGTATGGCTTGACGCTATGGCTATATTTATTATGAAACACAATGTCTGGTGGTCGCTTGTTCCCAGATGGCTACCCATTCGAAATCTGAGATCCTCTCACCATCCTCATTTGAGAGTACCAGGTCTAAGACTGCTCCCTCCAGAGTGGGTTCCAACAGTAGCTGCCTGAGTCATGCCCCCTGTCACAGATCGTGGGAAATGATGGACCAGGAGGCAGTTTGCAGGAGTAAATTCAAATGTAAATTATTTATTTACACAAAGAGCGAACTGAATACGGAAACAAAAATAAGTATACGATGCAGCATATCAAATAACAAAATATGTACTAGTAAACCCTAGTATTTCTGAAGGCTTGTGACAGCACTTCCAGATCTGACTCCTTTGAGTCAACAGACTGATTTACACTGACTCTTAGCATTTTTATACTATTCAGACATCATGTGACTAACTAGCTCCTCCCTAAAGACATTTCTGAAACATAAATTCTTTAATTATAAAGTAAAACAACCATCTTTCACATTCTAGTGCTTTTAATTTAACAAAGAAATGCATTTTCAGGATAACAGTCGATGTATAGGATTGTTTAAAAATAAACAAAACAAAATTAACTGAAACAGGAACCGCCCCCTTAAGTTAGTGTATAATATCAGCTGCTCAAGGGCCAGCCAGCTCCTAGAGAACATACTGGTGTAAGAGAAGAAACAAGCAGGTTTTCCTGAATGCCAGCAGTACAGTAACAGCCTTCGTTTTTTTTTTCTTTTTAAAAACCCTCAAACAAATCAAAAACCATACTATCCCACTTCCAGAAGGTATGTATAGCTTATTTTACTCGCATTTGTGACAAAACATTCTGATTTGGAGCCAAAATAAGGCTAAATGTCTTCGCGACCATGCGCACATTCGCACGGTAATTTTACCGGCGATTTTCACTGTCCTGCATTAACTCCGCGGCTTATTAACTCAGAACAGCCGCATTTTCAGAGTGCTCGCAAAGAGGAGCCATGGGGTTTAAACTACCTAAAAAACCAAGCAGCTCTTTCTTTAGATTTTTAAGCCAAATTGCGTAACAGCGTTAAGGCAATTCAAAACGCATTCAAAACATTCAAAGCCTCATTTAAAGAGACAGAGCCATATTACAATTTAATCGGAGATTCTTTTTCTTTACAGAACTATCACACAGTAAACAGGCGTTTTTATTGTTTTTACTAGGGCATGCCTGAAAAGCATAAAAGGGGTTTATGTTATTTTTAAAACTCCATTTTTTAAGTAGGGAGAACATCTCTTTTCACTTTTACAGGATCCAGATATATATTTCAAAGGTGCAGAATGCTGCTTATCTTTTTTTTTTTTTCAATTTTAGAGGAACAGTCCTAACAGTCTCAACATTTTAGAACTCTGTTTATTTTCTTTTATTATTATTATAGGTATGACAATGGTACTGGTATGTACTGGGAAAAGATACAGGGATACGAATAACAAACAGGACTAAAAAAAAATAAAACATAGAGAACAAAGTGGGTGGCCAGCCCAACAAACAAACATATAACAATCAAGACAAGGACAAAACAGAAGTACATCCAAGATCCCTTATCTCCTTATAATAAAATAAATTCTCTCTTTCACATCCCCTGTAGGGCATCGATAATGACTCTGTTCTTGGATGTGGCTGTAGCAAATGTGCTCCAGTTAACATTTGGCATATTCAGGTCCTCCATCAACAATATCTCCCCTATTTCTGCCATTCTAAAGATGCCTCCTATCATTTCCTTGTCCATGTCCTTCCCCTGAAACGGGGGTCTGTATACAACCCCTGTGCAGATTGTGGTGCCATTTCCTGTCTCCAAGGTGATCCACCATGACTCCTCTCCTCCATGTTTACCATTTAGTTCCATTGCTTTGATAACTTTCCTTATGTAGAGAGCTACTCCTCCTCCTCTTTTACCCTCCCTGTCCCTTCTGTAGATTGTGTACCCTGGTATGTTGACATCCCAGTCATGATTCTCTGTGTACCAGGTTTCTGTGACTGCCACGATATCCAGGCATCCCTCTTCCATTAAGGCCACTAGTTCAGGAAGCTTGTTACCCAGACTATGGGCACTGGTACTCATTGCCCTCCATTTTTTGATGGCCTTACCACTTTTAGCCCCTTCCCTGTACTTACTGCCTTTGCCTTTTTCTCCATTGACCCCTGCCCTGCCCCCTATTGACTTCTTTACCTTGGTGTTAACTTTGCTAACTACCCTGCTTTGTGGTGGGAGGCTGGGGATTCCATGCTCCTTTTCAGTGTCTCCCCCTTGGCTAGTTTAAAAGCTTGCCAATGAAGCATTTAAACCTATCAACTAGGATCCTGGTTCCCCTAACGGACAGATGCAGACCATTATGTCAGTATAGGCCTGTATCCCTCCAGGTGGATCCCCAGTCTGCAATGAAGCCAAAACCCTGTGCTCTGCACCACTTTTTCAACCATTCATTGAATCCCATGGTGTGAAGTACCCTAGCCTCACCCATGCCATAGACAGGCAGCACCTCCGAGAAGGTTACTGTGCATGCTACTTGTCTAAGGCCCCTCCTCAACTCCACAAACTCCACCTGCACAACTCTGATCCCATTCCCAATTAGGTCACTGGTCTCTAGGTGGATAATGACATCCAGCTCCCTCTCCCAAGCAGCTGCTCCCATGATCCTGAGGATTAGCTCCCTTTCCCTCCAAGCCATGGCACCAGGCAGGCACCTTACCTCCCACTCCCCTCCCTCCCCCAGTTCTACCCTCCTGACAATGGAGTCCCCCACCAGGAGTTGTTTCCTTCCCCTGTGGGATCCCATGCCACCCTCCTGTGGGTTTCCTTTGTGGAGGGTCCCATCATCCTCCTTGGTCTCCACTGCAGGTGCCTCCATAGAGGAACAATGCTCCACCAGAAAGGCATATGAATTGTGGAGTGGTGCAACTGGAGGGATGTGCTTCTTTTCCACCACCCTCACCCTCCCTGTGCCCATTGTAGTCCAACCACTCCTTATTCTTGGTACCGTCAGAGGCAGCGGCTGCAGCCCTGGTGGTCCCTGGGTGGGGGAAGAGATTTCCCAATCCCTTGCCAGGTCCTGGGTGGGGGAGGAGGTTTCCCTACTCCTTGGAAGTTTGGCCTGGAGACAGGCAGCCTCCTCTCTCAGAGCAGAGAGGTGTCTGCAAATAGGGTAGCATCACAGCCTCTAGAATGTCTCCTGGAAGACAGCCACCCTACAGCCAGTGCATTACACCACTCCCCACATGTCTCTCTCCCTCCCTGTTGAAATGGTGTATACTTTTTTTTTTTTTTGCTATTAGGGAACATCACTTCCCCTCAGTAGTGTATCCCTTTTCCAAGGAAATTTGTACTAAGATCCCCCCCGGGTTTTTTTTTTTTTACAATAGCAGTCACAAGAAGATATCCTCCCAGCTTATGCAACACTGCCTTGCTGCCTTCTGTGGCACACCCCACCATGTTTTGTGTCTGAGCAGGAAGTTGTCACACATTCCTGCCTAACTCCATAAAGCTAGGTCAGCCAGGGGAGGGTGGGAATGGGAGAGGAGAGGGTTTGGGCAATTCACCTGTTCTGTGCTGTGAGAACAATCAGAGCAATCCAGTCTGAACCTTCTGAGGCTATGTCTGGCTCTAATACACAACTCGACTGACTGCAGGAATGAAAGAACCCACTAGCATTTGTTGCAAAAAGGCACCAAAATGCTATCAAGCTACAAATAAGGCACCAGACTCACAGAAAAAGAAAAAAAATCAGCAGTATTTTAATCCCTCTGTATGTAAAGTAGCAATCTACAAAAAGATCAGCAGTATTGCAAGCCCCTTCTTGATTCAAACAAGCAAAAACCAGTGAAAAATTAAAAGTAAGGCACACTTCCCTCAGAATTCAAGCAAGATTATACCTTCCTCTACTTTCCCAGTTCCTAGTTCAAGATTGTGTATCTTTCCCAGTTCCAAGTTCAGTTTTGCAAAAGCAACCTTCACCTTCAAAAGATAAAGCCTTTTATATGGATAAAGTCCATATAAAAAAAAGAATTGCAAAACTATATGAACTATATACTAACTTGTGCCTAACTCTCACATTTTTTAAAGTGTAACCAACCTGTGTCAAGTGCTCTTTAAAGGGAACATCAGCTATACAATATATAACTTAAATCAATTATTTCTAGTGTTTCTGTTCATTACTGACATGCTCTTAACATATTTGAAGCTATTATATTTGCATTCTGCTGTTTAGTGCTTTCAAATAGGTGCTCCCCTGTATGTAACTAAGGGGAAACACATACACACACACACAGTGTGACATTTATCTTCAAAGCCTGATGATGTCTGCTGGCTGGCTAATGGGTAGAAAACCAATGTGATTGGTGGGGCTTTTCTCCTTCGCACTACAAAACATTTACACTTATTAGCCAGATGAACACTGTCATCAGCCTTCTTAGCACTGGCTTTTGAGAGACAAGCCTCCTATATTTTCTACATCCATTAGCTTACACAGTACACACCTACACAGCCGCTATACTAGAGTAACAATATGTTCACCTTGTGTAGGTGCACAAGTAAGCAAAAAAATCAGCCAGTTAAAAGTAATGCAATCATTCTAGTAAAAAGCACTGTAAAAAAAAAGCCAGAATATTTATTGTTGAATGCCAGCAGCCTTCTACACCAGCTCTTCCAGAACTTTTTGAAAAGTGCATTTTACAAATGTACCCACATTTATTTGGGCTCCTAGGGGTGCTGGAGCATGGGGAAAAGTGAGGGAGCTGAAGTTCGAAAGGGCTCAGGGTAAAGAAAGATAGTTTTTGCAAGCCACTGCTCTTTATACACAGAAATACTGTATTCACACATTTTTTAATACAATACATAAGAGAAATACTGTATCACAATTCCTAACAAAGCCATTTCAGGAGTCTGTAGTCCCATGAATTCAAATGGAAACAAATGGTCAAGCTTAGCATCACATCAAGACAAGGCAAGCAGTTGCCTTGACATAGAGGTGAGCGGGACCATTTATTTACATTGAAGCCACATGACCACAGACTCCTGAAACAACTTGCAGGTTTGAATGTTTTTAACGAAAGTCACATAAAAGCTGCATTTCAGATATAGATTTGCATTTGCAGACAAGAGGCTATTAATTATTACATAAACAATGGACAGAAAAGCAACAATGTAAATAATTTTGTAAAAGTAATTATAGAAATGATACAAGGGGAATCTACAAACAAGGCATCAAATCTTCAGACTGCATGACTGTCAGAGTTATTCAGATCGAAAGGAATAAGCTTCCAACAGGCAAGGCAGAGAGAATGTAATAAATTGCCTCCTGATTCACAGTGGAAACAGATTTGAACTAATGTTTATAATCCCACAAACTGAGAAGGAGTGGTTGCTTGGAAAGTTGCAGTTTTTTACGTTTCATATAGATATAGTAACAGAGTATGATAAAACATATTCTGGGAAATGCACAAAAAATTCTAGTATGAGGAAAACTGACCTCACACTCAGGTTTGGTTATACAGTAGCATGCTGAAAAAATATTGGGGGTGCTGGGTAAGAGGAGGACATGGGGGAGTTAGGAAAATAAATATTTAATTGTTGTACTACCCAAAATTTTTAATAAGGTTTACCAATTTTAAAAAAGGAAGAAACATTTGCCAGAAAATAATTTGCCAAGAGGCTGTCAACAAGATTAACTGACAAAAATACAAAGAAATGTCAATTTTCAATTCAGGTCATTGCAGCAAAGACATGTCATCAGTAGCAGATGGTCAGAAATTCATTCTAAACAGGAGAAATGATAGTACATGTTGAATAAAATGTATCACTTGGAGAAACTGGCATGGATTGTGAGGCTGCAGAAGGAAGCTTTTGAAAAAATTGGCACTGTGAGCTCATCGTCTCAAGAATGGGCACGGTACTGTCATGGCCCTCTTTGTAACCTAATGCCCCTGGACCCCAATATAGAGTCATGGGGCAAGGGGGAACTAATTGCTGGCCAGACCATTTAATCCTACATTGACTGCCTGGTGATACCTAGCCACTATCGCAAACTTCTGGGTGGCAGAGGCTACGCACCCCTGGAGCAGCAGAATCGGTTTCTTGGCTCTTTCAGGATTCTGTGTAGTGCAGGTTTATCCTACTTCCTGCCCTACACAGTCAGTCCAGTGAGTATCTATGCATGCCTGTACTGGATTGGGTGTACAGGGATCAGGGCACTGATTCATGACAGCTGCAGAGGCCCTCACATGGGCACAGTGGAGCCGGCATGGTACATGGAAACCCTACACACCCATACAGGGATGCATATAGGGCTTAATTAATTGGGCCCTTACAGTATCTTAATGGAATTGTTTTGAGCTGCCTGCTGAAGTGTAGAATTTTCTTGCAACTTACTGAGGCTGACTCCTAATTTCTGTGTTTATTTCCTTCCTATATAGTTGATTGAAATAAACTATTAAGTTTAAAAAAACACCTACCAGTTTGGGTTCTTTCTTTAAATGAAAGAAAAGAACACAAGACCATTAGAGATTAACTCTGAAGTTTGTCCTTAGCTGACCTGACTGAGGCCCCAGTGTCACTTACGTGACTCCTTTGCTAAGCATATCCTGAATAAATGCTGTTTTGTCTTCAACTCTGGTCAATTTCTGAGGCAATATTGTCCTGTGAACTTAATCTTTATACTGATCTACAGCTGGGAATGACAGTTTTAAAGCAATAGAAAGATTATGTTAATAATAGGTTAAGTATTACTTCAGACATCTGCCTTCACAATCAATTCAGGAATTTAACAAATTAAGCAATTTACTTGGACAATTTTGCTTAGTATATTTGGCATCCAGGTTGGGAGACAGTAACTTTCTGCTCCTCTCCTCTCGAAAACACGCAATTATTCTGAGTTGGCTGATTTACTTTTGAAGATGATGGTTAAGTCAAATGTGATACAGTACCATTGAAAAAATAACTCAGTAGCCGAGCACAACACAGACATTTGATGGTTATGTGATTTTGCAGTGTATGGAAGAAGCAGTTCTGAGAGTGAGCCACATTCCTTATTCTGGAAATTTATTTTTATCAAGGATAGGTGAGTGGCTGCTAGAAAAGGTGCTAAGTATTTAATTGGGGTGATATTAAGTACTTTTAGATGCCATCCTGCAAGGAGCTTTTTTCATTTCAGTTGTAAACTGGACAGCACACAAACAATTACAATGGAGATAATGATTTCTTCCCTCCTAACCTTTCCTGCATTAAAGGGAAACTTTGACTGCTCATGGGGAAAAGTGAGGGCTACAGCCCCTCCCCATGCCCATAGGCTCCGGCACCCATGTAGAAAGCCCCGGTAAGAGGGGACTGAGCTCATTGATGGGTTTTTCTGTGGTTGGGGAGGGATGTAAGGAATTTCTTGCAGATCCTATCCCAGACTCCTACAAGCTATGCTAACATAGCTGTCCCTTCAGTCTATCAGTGGAGTTGTCATTCATCCTTTTCAACCCTGCAGGCAGAGATTCAATCTAGGAAAATGGAAGCAGTTGCAGCCAAGAGCTTAAATGACAGTACATTTATTATTTTGTGTCAACAGCAAAATTGAGCCACTGCACTTTAAAGCCAATTCAGCCTCTTCCTCATAGGGGATTGAATTGAGCCAGGGTTACCATAAATGTATAATCTGAGATGCTTTTCATGTATAATTCCATGACAAGCCAACAGAGAGGCAAAAAGAGATACAGGTGAGGGGGGGGCAGGCAAAGTGGGCAAGCATTAAAGATGCAATACTTAAAGCAACATCCCATAGTGTTAGGGAGAAGAGGAAGTGCAAAAGAAGAAGAAAACCACTTTGGTTCTCAAAAACAGTAACAGAAAAGTTGAGAGCCAAAAGACTGGCCTTCAGGAAATATAAGGGAACGCAGTGGGATGAAGATAGGGAGGCATACCAAACTTCCCTAAGAGAAGCAGGGAAAGCAGTAAGGCAGGCAAAGGCTCAAACTGAGGAAACACTAGCATAAACAGTAAAAGAAGGTGACAAGACTTTCTATAGATATATTAGTGAAAGGAGAAAGTCCAGAGGGGGTATTGCTAAGATCAAGGAGATAAGGGGGCATGTGAGGAGGAGGACCATGTAAAAGCATCTATCCTAAATAGACACTTCTGCTCAGTATTTACTGAGAGAAGGTAGGGCAAGGCCCACAGCTCAGCACCATGGACACAGAGGGAAGGGAGGGAGGTGGCACTAGTCCCTTCACAAAAGAAAGGGTCCTACAAGAGCTCGATAAGCTCAGGGTGAATAAGGCAATGGGACCTGATGGCATACATCCCAGGGTACTAAAGGAGCTAAGGGTGGAGCTAGCAGATCCATTATCAGAACTGTTAAGTGAGTCTCTGAGCACAGAAGAGGTCCCAGAAGACTGGAGAAGGGCTCATGTGATCCCGCTCCACAAGAGTGGTAGCAGGGAGGAGGCAGGGAACTACAGACTGTCAGTCTTACCTCAGTAATGGGCAAGATTATGGAGGCACTCCTTAAGGAAAGGATAGTGCAACACCTGGAATCCATAGGAGCACAGGATCCAAGACAGCATGGATTTACAACAGCAAGGTCCTGTCAAACTAATCTCATAGATTTCTTTGTCTGGGCAACCAGAGTGGTGGACCAAGGGGGAGCAGTTGATGTCGCCGACCTTGACTTCAGCAAAGCCTTCAATACTGTTACACATAGAAGATTGATTAATAAGCTGGGTAGGCTCAGGGTGGGTCAGAAGTTGGTCAACTGGGTGGCAAACTGGTTGAGGTCAGAAAACAGAGAATGGTGGTAAACGGTATACAGTCAGAAGAGATGCAAGTCACAAGTTGGGTGCCTCAGGGATCAGTCCTGGGGCCAGTCCTCTTCAATATCTTCATCAGTGACATTGCAGATGAACTGGAGGGTAAGGTTTGTCTGTTTGCAGATGACACGAAGATCTGTAACAGAGTAGATGATCCAGATGGGGTGGGCAGAATGAGAAGAGATCTGGATAAACTGGCAAAATGATTGAAAGAGTGATGACTGAGGTTTAATGCAAAGAAGTTCAAGATCATGCACATAGGGAAGAGAAACCCTGAAGCCACCTATAGGCTGGGAGGGGAATTGCTGGCAGTCACAAGAGAAGAAAGAGACTTGGGCATCATCATCACCAATGACCTGAAATCATCCAAGCAGACCACTAAAGCAGTAGGTTAGGCTAGGGGGATATTGGGGTGTATTAGTAGGGGTATCACAAGTTGGAAGAGGGAGGTAATAATCCCTCTTTACAAGACACTGGTTAGGCCCCATCTGGAGTACTGCATGCAGTACTGGAGGCCACACCTTCACAAGGACATTAACCAAATTGAGGCAGTCCAGAGAAGGGCAACCAAAATGGTGAAGGGACTGCATCAGAAAACATATGAGGACAGATTAACGGAGCTCAATATGTATACCCTAGAGCAAAGAAGGGAGAGAGGTGATATGATCAAAACATTCAAACACCTTAAGAGCATTAACAAGGTGAAAGAGACTAACATGTTTCAATATAAGAAAAAAAGCAGGACAAGAGGACGCAGCATGAGATTAGAGAGAGGCTGATTAAGGGGTAATGTGAGGAAGTTCTTTTTCACAGAAAGGGTAGTGGATGCATGGAGCGGCCTACCTCAGGAAGTGGTGGATATGAATACCATGCAGGGCTTCAAGCAGGCATGGGATTGGCATAAGGGAGCAATACAGATGAGTATGAATTGTTAGGCCATTGACAGAGTAAAGGCCGATGGCACATTTATAAGGTAGAAAAAGAAATGGGCAGACTGGATGGGCCTTGCAGTCCTTATCTGTCATCAACTTCTATGTTTCTGTGAGAGCAGAACTAAGTATTGACTAGTATGGCCTTGATTTTATGTAATGTACTTTATGTTAGGTTTACCCTATTCTCTGAGTGAACAATGCTTCCTTGCATTGCTTTTATTCTAGCACCCCCAAAATAAAATGTAGAGTATTTCCTCTAGATTTATTGTCCTGAACAGTGCGAATAGGTTCATACCAGTCAGCTATCCCAAATTCCTCTAAAATCTTAAATACTTAAATCATATCCTGCCCCTTCACCTTTCTTTATCTATTGATAACATATCCAGTCCATCAAATGTTGTCCCGTACTTTAACCACTCCCTTACCATTGATTCTTTGAGTTGCTGTTTGCTGTCTCCTCGCAATCCTTTTGTCTAACGTCCAGAGAAATGGCCGGGTATGAATTGTGGAAGCGAGAGGTGGGAGACCCCCATCAGTAGTAACCAAATTCACCTCTACGGATTTGCTCTGTGGCACCTTTACTTTCTCTCAGGTACTTGGCCAGTGCCTGAGGAAAGTACCCAGATGTGGGATTAAAAGGAAGTTTCCCTGATAGAGCTGAGGTGCTCTTAGGTGGTTTAGGGAGCCACCAGCAAATGTTTCCATGACAAATGGAAGGTGTCCGAGTGGCCGGCAAGGGATCCGAGCCTGGAAATCCCAGATAGTGTACAAGTTCGGGCTGTGTACCCAAAGCAGCGTGCAAGTCCGGGCTGTGTGCCCGGTGGGTTCAGAGCCTGAGGGCTGAAGTGTTGAAGTAGTGTTTCTGATTCTTTTTAATCTGCATTACCAGAAGTGTAGCCCCATAGGGGTCTAGCTATGCTTTGTTTGTTCTGCTTGGATGTGAATAAAGCCACACTTTAGAATCCCATTCCTGGTATTGGATATTACAGTTATTGCTTCCTGTGTTCGGAATTACTTGGGTGCCCCTGTGCAGAGTAGCCAAACCTAGCCCTTCTAGCGAGTAACCTATTCCTCTCTGAACCCAGTCCCCACCTGGTACTGTTGTCAGATTCAAACAGCATACCACCTGTCATTTGCAAAAAGGCAGGGGTGGAGGGCTTACACTTTATATACAGTGAAAACCAGGACTGCACACAGTGCTCCAAGTACAACCTTACCAATGTGCTATAATTGGCAAATTCATAATAATTTCATGGCTTATTAACTGTTTTTGTTTATGCTCCCCCAGGTCTTCCCCATATGGAACAAACAGCCACTGTGCCTTGACACCCCTTACCTCTGTTGCATACCATGGCTGCCTCCCCCCTCCCAGCAACCCCCAGTGGGCCTTCTGAGCAGGGAGACCTCTGTAGGAGACATGATCCAATACTAGAAAGAGTTGCTGGGGGCTGGATTTTTGCATGATGGTCAAATACTTGTTGGCCTGGCAGCCTGAAGAAAGTTTAAAATCCCTGAACATGTACTCACTAGAGTCTACACTAGAGAGGGGAACATAACAGAGACTTATATAGTCCTAAGGGATATAAACAGAATAAGTGCCAAGAGTCTATTTTTTAGAAGCAAAGATGCTGTTACAAGAAGGCACAACTGAAGATTGATGGATAGGGTAATTAATGAAGGGTATTAGAAAGTTCTTTATCACTGAAAGGGTGGTTGGGTCATGAAACAGATTGCCAGTGGGAGTGGGAGAGGCAAGAAATCTGAATGAATTAAAACATGGTTGGGTCCGAACCAAGGGACTCATAGACCCAAAAGGGGGACACAGGAAGGGAATGGATGCAGAGGGTGAGGTGGGGAGGCAATGGGAAATAACCAACCAGAACAGTAGGTCAGTGGATTAGGCAGTCACAGACATGGGCAGACTTAATGGACCATCTGTTTTTTTTCTACCATCAGATTCTATATCTCTATGGTTTCCACATATTCCACATTCCTGATCTACTGCCACAGCCAATTCCAAGTCTGCAGTGATACGTCATTGTGGGACTGGCCAGTGTCTTTCCCACCCATCAATGAGGTGCTATGGCTGCCCCGCTCCCTATGCCACCAGTGGATGGTAATGCACCAAGCCAGCCTGCCACTAGCTCTCCCCAGATGCTGATAGCATCCTTGTGGATACTATAACAGCCCATTGCCAGCCTGCAGTGACAACTCAGTCTATGAGTGTCAAGACGGGATGTTGGCATAGCTAGCTGCTAACCAGTTGCTTTGTTCTTGGGTCAGTCTTTAGCTTGGCATATGATATGCTTCAACAGATGCTACCACCCATTGCAGTAACAGCCTTAGCTTTTCATGTATGGTTACCCACCCCCCCCAAGTCTTTTTTTGTTGTCTGTAGCTGTTAGTGTTTGCCATTGCAATGGTGTCTCCGACCCTGATCTTCTACAGAATAAAGCACAGCAGCTGCTTAGGAAAGTACCGAGTCATCAGTGGTTGTGGCTACCACATCACAACAGTCACAGGAAGTTGGGCAGTTCAGATGAACATCTTTTTTACATTTGTGAATGTTCTTACAGACCACAAGTACTGTTTAGCGTCTGCACTTGACCCACAGTTGAAAACCACATGCCTACCACAGGAAACAGCTGAAGAATTCCATAGATTTCTTGTAAATGAGGTGAGGATTGACCAGGACCTCCATGATCCAGTGTCTCCTTTCACTGCTGCAGCAGGGATACTGTCATGGAACAGACTTGATGAGCAAGGTTTATCTCCATAAGGGGCTACAGTACATTTAGGGTGCAAAATAACAGTATGCACAAGTGGGGCAAAGAGCAAATGGAAATGCCTTTCTGGAACTGTATAAAATAAGTTAAAGATAGTGGTCAATCATCTGGTTTGATAGCCTTGGTATCTAAAGCAGGGAAAATGAACCAGAGCTGTCTTGCTGAACAACTTGCACCCAAGTGTTGGTCCTCTTCTCCTACTGTGCTTCTCCTGAGTATGTGCTTGGGATACTTGCTCTGGTCTCATCAAAGTATCTTAGCAGTCCACCACCAGCCAGACTGCATCTCCAGCATTACAATAAATTCAGTATGAGCACAGCGATATAACCCGTGACCAAGACCTGTTGAAAAAATAAACATTTTTAAAAACATATCTACCTCCCATCAGAAGCTGCCCAGTTTGCCATCATCGATACTGGGTGAGATTCTGAGTCACAAGACACCGGTGAAAAAGTGCAAAAAGGACATTTTTGTGCCGATCCCTTCCCTGCAACCCTCTGAGCAATACTCAAGGGGGTGCAGACCCTTCATGTGCATTTGCAAATGGGCATGGAAGGGGGCAGGAGTTGCCATGACAAAAACCTGCAGGGCCATTCATACAGCATAGTGCTTGTGCAAGTACAGTAGTTTCTGACACTCCCTGGTGTTGGGGTTAAGGTGGTGGGCTGCTGAACCACCAAAAGGCCCAGGGAATGTCGAGGACATGTTGGCCCAGAAGCAGGCTTTAAGGTAAGGGTCAGATGGTTGGGAGGGATACAGCACAAGCACTGGTGCTGCAGAGATCTGTGTATGGCATAGCACTATGTGACTCGTACTGTGCCATGCACAAAACTCTGTGGGTGTCACATACCAAGTGGTAGTGAGCACAAACATGGTTTGTGCCATATCACATCTGGCAATTCTAAATTGCATTCTGACAAAGTTGCAGAGGGGCTGCCCCTGTTCCACGACTATGTATTTTTTTTTGTGTAGAGTGGCAACATGTGCCGGTGTAACAGGGAGGTTGTTTTCACCCTGATTTGTACTTCCACATGTTGTAACTGAGAATCAGAAACCCCTATATGTCACAGTATTATTAGCTCATATCTGTTCTAATAGAAAAGAAACATAGAAACTGACATCAGATAAGGCTCACTAGGCCCACCCAGTCTGCCCATTTTTCCTTCGTGTTGCAAAAACCACAGACCCTACTTGATCACTGGCTTTGTTCACTTTCCTTTTGCTATGGTTCCCCTATGCCTATCCCATGCATTTTTGAATTGCCCTACTGAATTTGCCCCCACCACCTCCACATGGAAGCTGTTCCATACATCCACCACCCTTTCTGTGAAGAAATACTTCCTCACGTTACCCCTCAGTCTACCCCATCCAGCCTCATGTAATGACCCCTTGTTCTAGACTATCTCTTTTTTTGAAAGATGCTACCCTCCTATACCTAATTTATGCCCTTGAGATATTTGAAGGTCTCTATCATATCCCCCTTTCTCCCCTCTAGGGCATACATATTGAGGTCCTCCAGTCTCTTCTCATATGACTTTGGGTGCAGACCCTGCACAATTTCTGTTGCCCTTCTCGGAACTGCCTCTACTCTGTCTATGTCCTTATGGAGATGTGGCCTCCAGAACTGGAAATGGTACTCCAAATGACGCCTCATTAATGATGTGTACAGTGGCATCACCACCTCCTTTCATCTGCTGATGATACCTCTCCCTATGCACCCCAGTACCCCACAGGCTCTTTCCACAGCCTTGGCGCATTGTTTGGCCACCTTTAAGTCATCAGATATGATTACCCCCAGATCCCTTTCCTGTTTGGTGACCATTAGTATCCCCCCCCCCGATCATGTAAGCCTCCCCTGGGTACCTGTGCCCCAAATACATGATTTTGCATTTCTTTGCATTGAATCTTAGCTGCCACACTCTTGAACATTCCTCTACCTATATCACTTCTCATTTTTCCACCCCTCCCAGAGTGTCTACCCTGTTGCAGATCTTAGTGTCATCTGCAAGCAACATACCTTTCCTTCCAGCCCCTCTGCAATGTCACTTATGAAAACATTGAAAAGGACTGACCCCAGAACTGATCCCTGTGGCACCGTGCTAGTCACCCTCCTTTCCTCAGATTGAGTTCCAGTTACCACCACCCTCTGTGTTTTAGCCCTCAACCAATTTTTAAACCAGTTTACCACCTTGGGACCCATTCCCAGGCTGCCTAGCTTATTTACAAACCTCTTGTGTGGAATGGTGTCAAAGGCCTTGCTGAAATACAGGTAGGCCACATCCACCGCTTCCCCGATCCACTTCCCTGGTTACCCAATCAAAGAAATCTATCAGATTTGTTTGACATGACCCTTCCACTGTGAATCCATGCTGCCTCGGATCCTGTGCTCTGTTGGATTCAAGATGTTCCACAATCCTTTCTTTTAGCAGTGATTCAATTATTTTCCTCACCACCCAGATCAGGCCGATTGGTCTATAGTTTCCAGTCTCCTCCCTTCTCCCACTTTTGTCCAGAGGGACTACATCTGCTCTCCTCCAGACCTCTGGAACCACTCCAGTTTACAGCGATTTAGTGAACAGGGCTGCCAGTGGTGCTGCAAACACCTCTCTAAGCTCCTGTAATATTCAGGATGTATCCCATCTGATCCCATTGCCTTGTCCACTTTCAGCTTTGCAACTCCCTTTAGGGCTCTCTCCTCTGTAAATGGACTGGTGTCTACCTCCCTCCCCTATTTGCTCCTGCCACTTAATTGTGGCCCCTCACCTTCCCCCTCTTCTGTGAATGCAGGTCAAATATATTTTTTCAAGATTGCTGCTTTTTCCAAGTCCCCTTCTACACACTCCCTGTCTTTTCCCTTAAGCCTTACAATCCCAGCCCTTGTCTTCCTCCTTTCACTAACATACCTATAAAAAGTCTTGTCTCTTTTCTTTATTGCCTGGGCTATTTTTAACTCTGTGCCTTTGTGCTCCTGACTGTCCTTCCAGCCTCCCTCTGCTTATCCAGATACACTACCCTATCCTCCTCCTCCTCCTTCTGTGTTTCCTTGTACTTCCTGAAAGCCAACCTTTTTGCTCTTACCTTCCTGGCCATTTACTTTGAGAACCATAGTGGTTTTCCCTCTCTCTTGCCTTTGTTTATGTGCATAATGCAAAGATTTGTTGCCCCCACTATGGCTCCTTTTAGATGGTCCCACTGTTCCTCAACTCCCTCCCCATCCTCCCTCCCTGATAGGGCTTTCCTGAGACATAACCACAACTTTGTAAAATCCGCCCTCCTGAAGTACAGTAACCTCGCTTTCGTGTGGCTTGACTCTGCCACTGTACTCATACTGAACCAAAAAAGAACTACTCCTTTTCAAATGCCCATGACCCCACCCCTTCCCTGGTTGCAGGGGTGAGTAAATGTTCACCATTCACGTGCACATACACACACATTTGTATGGCACTGCTGAACCCATACCCCTGATGTATGTGGCAAGCCAATTGCAAGTATGCCCTCTTGCATTCAATAATGAATTGTTCATGTAATGCCCAGTTGCATCCGGCTGCAATGAGTATAATCCCATTACAACTCACTGTGACCTGCCAGACAGGGACAACACAAGCCATTTGAAGGCTATCCAGTTGAGTCCCCCATATTGAATACGGTGATCCATCAAGACCTTTTGATCCAGAGTGTAAAATACCAACAAGAGATCAAGGAGAAAAATAATTGATTGCTGCACTCTGTCGTGTAAGGGGCAGGTAATTTCAACATGTTGATGAGCATGGACTTTGTGCTTTTTTGAGGCATGAAATCTAACTGGAACAGTTCATAGATGTCTGCAACTACCTTCTCAATATTCTTCCCAAAAAGGGAAGATTTGAGACTGGCCTGTAGTTTGTAGCATCTTCTGGTCTACAGATGATTTCTTTGGGAGGGGTCTTACCACAACTTTATTAACAGCTGCAGAAAATCATACCTCCAGCAAAGAAAGCTAGACAATGCTGGCAAAAAGTGGACACAGGACCTCATGGCAGGTCATCAACAGCTGTGTTGGGCCCAAATCACAAGCACAGAGCGTAGGGTACAGACTCAGGAGCACAACAAGCACCTACCCCAAATAAACTGCCAAAAACTCAATCCAGATTTCAGGAGTGCACCCATACCCCTTGACATCCACCCTGATAACCCCTGACAGGCCACTAGGGAGATCATTACCCTAGTAGAGGACATTCTGTCCAGAGAGAACTTACTGAACTTCTCACACTAATGTTGAGATAAAACCCCTCCAGTCCGCAGACAGGAAGGATGAATTAGTCTGTCTACAGTGCACAAGAACTGACCCAGTTTGTTCTTTTCTTTTTTTTCTTTACTCTTTTTATCACCTTGACTCAGCATAGTGGATGTACTCCCTCTTTGGTGCCCAGACCTTGCACCCGGCATCCCCCCCTCCAGGTTGCCTGGACTGGGAGGCTTGTAGCTTGCACCCTGCAGTGGGGCATCCCGAGGGGAGGGACCAAGATCTGTATGTGGTCCCAGCAGAGGCTTATGCCTGGGGCATCATTCAGGCAGAGATCAGGGTGCTTCATGGTGCAGCCAGCCCAAAGGTTTTCTCATAAGTTTCCCCAGAGGTGCAGATGTGCAATGATGTCAGCGCGGGTTGGGCACACTCTCGCACCCGACCTACAGACATCCATGTCGTCTTCCCCACTGAAGAGTGGCCCCAGTTGTTGCACACCCAGCCTCCACTGGGCGTTGCTGATACACCAGAGAACCACAACCCTCCCCCCCCGAGGAGTAGAACTGTCTGTGGGATGCTCATCCTACTGCCCCCAGCTGACCTTCTGATGCACTGCGCTCATTCCTGAATGCAGGTCATCAGTGCCGAAAGCGGTAGCACTAACGCTGCACCAGGGGGTCGGCTGTCTGTTCTTTCCTAATACAATTACCAATGACAGGAACTCTACTTTTTTCAGGGAGACTGCCCTTTGACATTAATTGAAGTGCCCCTCAAATCCATACTGTCCTCTACTGAGCTGGACCTCTTCCAGGAATGCTCCAAGCTCCACTCTGTTGCTTTCAACATCCTCAACTCATCATTATACCAAGGCGAGCCACATCAGCAGGTCTGTAGGTAGACATGAATTGGTGAGAGTGAGTCCAGTGCCATCTTGTTAGCCAAAATATAGCCATCCACAGTCACTCTCCCACCTCAGGCACTGCACCACTGAAAACCCAGCTGGGAATGTGATCTCTAGGACAAGTCCAGAGACATTCCCAAACCAGGTTTCAGTGAAATATACCAGACCTCCTAAGGAAACGTCAACACAATCTGCTATTTCTGCTCTTATTCTGCAAGGATCTGGTATCACACATGAGCCCCCTAAAGGAAGGAACAGGATCTGCAGTCCCATTCACTTCCTGCCCCCCATTCTCAGAGGGCTCTTGGCTATGTCAAAATTTGTCCCGGTCATTTTGTTGCGTGACAACTTTCCCCAGACTATTAGCTCCAGCGTCAATTGGCTTCCATGTCAATTTGCCCCTAGAAAATTTGCCCCAGAATAAATATTACAAAATAAACTCCAGGTGGGAACAATTTGCTCACCAGATGAGGCAATATGCTCGAGGGTTGTAGAAGTGGAAGTCATACTGTAATTGTTGTTGGAGTACAGTACACTATGTAGTGGGAGCAAATTGTTCAGGGATGAATTGATGTAGGAGCCAACTGACACCAGAGCTAATAATTCATAGCAAGTTGACACGGAGTTAAATGACTGGAATGAACTGACATGTTCCCAGGGCTCTTTAAGGATTAGGATGAGACAAGGAGAACCCCTTTCCCATGTTCCTCTTCCAATCTGGGCATCTGCTCAGCCTAATACTCCTGATCAACCCCACTCTTACCCTACCCCAGGTAAAGCAATCGTACCTTCAGAAGTAGTTTTGAGTAAAGCAGATTCACTTTTCAGCTTTAATACTTTAAATATATATTTTTTTTTGCACTTGCCCAGCTCCCACGACTTTCAGAGGGGGGCCTCATCCCTCCTCCTACTCCGTCCACCTGGGCTATTCAAGGCTGCCTCACCCTAGCTTCATTGTGCTCGGGGGACCAGGGTTGTATAATTTTTTCCCCATTTTTCCTCCCCTTGAACCCCCGAGGACACTGGTGTGAAGGATGGAAGTCCAGGCAGACGATGTGCTGATGCATGCCATTGCCAAGCACACAGAGCGTCCTCTCCTTTCCAGCTCTCATAGAGAGCCACCGTTGCCCCTGTGAACTGCTGCTTCACTGGCGCCCAGGAATGTCGGGTGCACAGGACACCCCCGGTTACCCACCCCTGGTGGAGGAGAGCATCCATTGAGACACTCGATCCTCCACCCCCTGCCAGTCCCCAACAACCCTGAGTCCATTCCTGAACCTGGGTCACCAGCGTAGAGCGAGGTGTGGCATCCAGCGCCTCAATCCTCAGCGCCACCGGGCCAGGCTATTTTAAATATTTTAAAGAGCTATTGTTTGGTAGTGTAGTGACAGTATGCAGACAGTAGAGTAGCATTTATGCACTCTGCAACATCCATACATGCCATGACAACCAACTGCATTAAAGCATGAACAGCTGCACTAGAACATAAACAACTGCAGTAAAACGTGAACAATTCCGGTAGAGCATGAAAAACTGCACTAGAACATGACTAACTGGTTAGAACATGACCAACTGCATTAAAGCATGCACAAGTGCATTCAAATATGAACAACTGCATTAGAGCCTAAGCAATTGTATTTAAACATGAACAATTGCATTACAGCATGAATAACTGTATTAGAACAAGAACAACTGCAATACAAAATGAACAACTGCACTATAGCATGAACAACAGCATTAGTACATGATCAACTGCACAACGAGAACAGGAGACGAGTAACAGAGAAGGTAACAACAAGTGAAGACGGGAGTCAGGAGAAGTTCATGGAACAATACAGGCAGGAGGGGATGGAAGAAGGGAAGCATGCAGGGAGGGAGCAAGGTATGGGGAGCCATGTGCTCCAATGCAAGAAGTCTGGAAAATAAAATACTGGACCTGGAGGCCATCATGGCAGAGGCTAGTCTGGATTTTGGGCTGTAATGGAGTCGTAGTGCACTAATGCCACAGCAGGGACATGGCCATACCAGACTACTCTCTGTTCAGGAGAGACAGTGAAAGGAAAAGGGGAGATGAAGCGGTACTATATGTGAGGGAGGGGGATCAAAACCATTGAAGCACAGGGGCACCTGGAGGAAAAACAAGGGCTGCAGGTGCTGTGTTTCATCCAAGAGACAGGTACTGGGCTGCTGTCTGTACAGAGATGGTATACAGACCTCCAGCACAAGGAGAGGAGTTGGATAAGGCACTTGGGGAAGGTATCATCAAGGATGGCAAGTAAGGGGGAGGTGCTGCTAACTGGGGATCTCAGTCTGCCAGATGTAGATTGAAGCTGCTAGGGAGGGGGCAGTGCTAACCTGGTGCTTTACAAACAGGGACCGCATTACAATGTCACAGTGGACAGTCCCCTAGGTACCAGTGATCACCAGAGTCTGGTTTAACATTAAAACATGAATAGAGGAAAACCACATGAGGACAAGAGTCCTGGACTTTAGAAGGGTAGATTTAAAAAAAATGGCAGACTGTCTTAGAGACTGCCTCATATTGAGGATTGCCAGGGAGGGTAGAGTCACAGTGGGGAAAAATAAGGGAGGGCATAATTAAGGCAACTAGTCTCTGTGTGAAGGAAATAAGTAAAAGTAGAAGGTAAAAGAGACTGTTATGGTTCTCTAAGGAAGTGGCCAAGGTGGTGAGGGGAAAAAGGGTGGCTTCAGGCAGGAGGTATAAGAAAACGTAGAGGAAGGAAGACAGGGAGGTATTACAGGTAAAACAGAGGGAAGCAGGAAAGACAGTGAGAGGAGCAAAGGTGCAGACAAAGGAAAGGATAGCCAAAGGAGTATCTAAAAGGAATGAGGCTTCCTTCAGATACATAAGTGAGAAGAGGAAAGCAAGGGGAGGGATAGGGAGGATAAGAAGGACAGGTACTTTTGCTCAGTTTTCACAGTGGAGGGAAGGGGATCACCAGGGAGCATCAGGAACAAAAGGAGGGTGGGTACAAGTCCATTTTCAGAGGAAGCAATTCTGAAGGGACTTGCAGCTCTGAAAGTGGACAAGACTATGGGACCAAACAGGATACACCCAAGAGTACTAAAGGAATTCAGGGTGGTGCTACCTGCCCCACGGATGGCCTTACTCAGCAGCTCACTTGAAACAAGTGTGGTTTCAGAGGACTGGAGGAGAGCAGACGTGGTCCCTCTCCAGGAGACTAGTAACTATTGGCTGATCAGGTTCACCTCAGTGGTGGGGAACTTAATTGAACTTAATGGAAACCCTGTTAAAGGAAAGGTTTGTAGAGTATCTTGAATCCAATGGGCTACAAGACCAAAGGCCACATGGAATCATGGTGAAAGGTCATGCCAGATGAATTTGATTGATTTCTTTGACTGGGTAACCAGGGAAATAGATCTGGGGAGGGCAGTGGATGTGGCCTCTCTGGACTTTAGCAAGGCCTTTGACATTGTGCGGCAAAGGAGACTAATAAAGCAGTTGAGTCTAGGGGTGGGATTCAAAGTAGTAAACTGAGTAAGGAATTGTATTATGGACAGGTGACAGAGGGAAGTGGTTAATGGCACTCACTCTTAAGAGGGGAGAGTGACCAGCAGGGTGCAGCAGGGCTCAGTACTGGGATTGGTCCTCTTCAATGTCTTCATAAGTGACATTGCAGAACAACTGGAAGGAAAGGTATGCTTATTTGCAGATGACACTAAAATCTACTATAGGTTGGACACGCAAGGGTGGAGAGAATGCATAGGGACCTTGGGAAACTAGAGGAGTGGTCAAGAGCATGGTAGTTGGGGTTCAATGCCAAAAAGTACAAAATCATGCATCTTGGATTTAAGAACCCAGGAGCTGAGTATAGGATAGGATGAGGTACTGACAGTCACTAAGCAGGAAAGGAACCTTGGGACTATCATATCTGATGACCTCAAAGTGGCAGGGTAGTATGACAAACCAGTGGGTAGAGTCAGTGGGATGCTGGGACATATATGGGAGGTATCTCCAGCAGGAGGAGGGAGGTGGTGTTGCCACTGTATTGCTCACTTGTGAGACCACACCTGGAGTATTGTGTCCAGTTCTGGAGGCTGCAGCTCAGAATGGACATAAACAGGGTGGAGGCAGTCCACAGTAGGGCAACTAAAATGTGTCGGGGTTCATTCAAAAGCCCTATGAGGAGAGACTGAGAAATCTCAAAGTGTACACCCTGAAAGACAGGAGAGCAGGAGGGGGCACGATAAAGACCTGTAAATAGCTCATGGGGCTGAACAGGGTGCAGGAGGGGATACTCTTTCAAATGAGAAAGAGTACCAGGATCAGAGGGCATGAGATGAAGCTGAGAGGAGGGAATGTTTCGGAGGGATTCACTAAAAGAGAGGTGGCCACCTGAAACAGACTGCTAGAGGAAGTGGTGGCAGTGAAAACACTAGAGGGGTTCAAGCATGCATGAGATAGACTTAGGGGAATACAAGTAAACAGGAAGGAAGGAGAGAGGTTTGCCGGAGACCAGTTACTGTCAGCAGAGACAGATTAGGCAGGGACCATCTGGGTAGTCTGGGTGGGTCAAGTGCTCCTTTTCTGCCAACATATTTTTTTTCTTATGTAATATAGCATGAACAACTTCATGTAAGCATAAATAACTAATATGATTATGAACAACTTCATTCTAATGGAATAACTGCATTAGAACATGCACAATTGCATCAGAATATGAACAACTGCATTGGAGCATGAACAGCTACATCAGAACATAACCTACTGAAACATAAACAACTGCATTAGAACATACCTTTCAACTGCTATGAATTTTGCATAGCGCTACTTGTTTTACACTCAAATTTACCCTTGCTCCACAAAGGCTTCCTGATGTTTTTAATAATGTTAGAGCTTTTTCTGGACACACAAACAATTAATTATTGAACTTATTTGATAGAAACATTCCTTAATGCTAAATATATGGGGCCCACTATTTAAAGACATGTTATTCTTTCTTTTTTTTTTTTTGTGGTTAATAAGTTTTATTGAAAATACATGTTATTCTTTAAAATAAGAAAGTGCTACACATTCTGGCCATTTGCTCTGATTTTTGAAGGCCAGTGCTATGAATTTTAATGCTGAGAGGTTGAGAGATATGCATTAGAACATGAACAAGTACACAATTCCAATAGAGTATGAACTGCTTTCAAACAAGAACAACTGCATAGGAACATTAACAACTTAATTAGAACATAAGCAATTATTACAGTATGCACAGCTGCATTAGAACATGAATAACCACGTTAGAATATAAACAACTGCACTTCAGTATAACCAACTGAATTAGAACATAAACAGCTCAGTTAGAGCATGAGCAACTGCATTAGAGCATGTTTTAATGAGGCAGGAATATTTAGCCAGGACACTGGGATAATCCCCCACTTTTTTAAAACTGTGTTAGATATGAACTCAAGTCCACAGTGTGGGACATTATGGGACCATAACCTTCTGTAAATGAGGTGAGAGTGCTACCACTGAGTCACACCTACAGTGGGAGAGAAATTACTTTAATCTGTTATTTTCCCATTTGCTTCCCAGGATGAAGATTAAATAAATCATTGTATTAAGTGTTTGTCCTCGGTTGTTGTGATGCTGTGTACTGTCCTGTAAAAGAAACTTGCATTCGTATATTCCACAGTACTGAACTACCAACTAATCACATTTTGTACCCTGCTGTATCCAGAGAATGCCATGAAAATGAGACATTGTATCTCATGGGGCTATCCCATCATCTGTTTGACACAAACTTTAACTACATAACTTCATTTAAACAGAAACAAAAGCAGTAATGCTCTCATTAGAGAAAATTCCCACAGAAAAGGAAGTCTCTTAAAAATAAAGGCTATTCAGTCCTAGTACAGGATATCCACTTGTTGTTGATAATTTCCTACTAATGTAAGAACAAAAGCAGACCTAAGAATAATTCAAAGAGACTATACTGAGATCGTTTTTATCAAACAATATGCAAGGCACATTGTTCCGCCTTATTAATGCCTTCCTTATATTAAAACGACTACAGCTATTTTTACCTAAGTACAATAATTCTGGCTATCCATGTGTCAGTTCTACATAGTCTTCCCACCATACAAATGAGTCACTGTCCTGTTCTCTAGCTTAGAGTTTCAGCAAACCAAGTGTAAAGCCTTGAATAGGAGTGAGTGAGTGAGTGAGCATGCATTTTTATTAGGTGTAGTCCTCAAGAAGAAAACTTTTTCCATGCTGTCATAAGAGGTACACTGTAATATGTGTTTGCAAGTGTGGGAATCCTATGTTATTATGCATTTTCTATAACTCAGAGACCTTCAGCATCCCTTTGTGGCCCTGTCATTCTAATAAGTGTAAGAAAACAATTATTTTATTATGAATTCTAATTTACTGAGAAAACAGTTTCCCTTCACCACATTTGTATAGTGAGCAGAACAGTCTTTGGTTTAGTATAGCATCTTATAAATGCTGTATCTCAAAGAACTTTAACAAAGCAATGAGTGAGAAACTGGTACTACTGAAACTTTATGCAGTACACAGGCTTTAGCCATTAAGTCTGTTGCTGCTGTACCGAGGGACCTTCATGAAAACAAGAACCTGTATCTCATGGCTTCATACCAGCAGTTTGATGCAAATTTCAGATAAATAGATGAATAAAACACACACATATACATCGTATTAGAATCCCTGTTATACTGTAGAGAGAAATGATGTTGGTGGTGACACCACATAGCATTAGAATCTGTTATGGAGATAAGGAATATTGGCCAGGATACCAAATTGCATTAGAATCTCTGTTACTGAGGGAAGCAATGCTGGATAAGACATCAAGCTGCATTAGAATCTCTGTTATTGACAGAAGGAATGTTGGCCAGGATGCCAAATTACATTAGAATCTCTGTTCCTGAGGGAAAGAATGTCAGACAGGATACCAAATTGCATAAGAATCTCTATTATTAAGAGAAGGAAAGTTGGCCAGGACACCACATTGCATTAGAATCTACATTATGGTAAAAGTGACTGTTGATCAGAATACCATATTGTCTTAGAATCTATGTCATGGTGAGAGGAAATGTTGGCCAGGACACCATATTGTACTACCATCTGCAGTAGGTTACTGACAGAGCAAACATTGGCAAGAACACACTATTGCATTAAAATCTATATTATTGAGTGACAGAATGTAGGCCGGAACACTAATTGCATTAGAATCTGTGTTACTGAGTGACAGAATGTAGGCCGGAGCACTAATTGCATTAGAATCCGTGTTACTGAGTGACAGAATGTAGGCTGGAGCACTAATTGCATTAGAATCCGTGTTACTGAGTGACAGAAAGTAGGCCAGAGAACTAATTGCATTAGAATCCGTGTTACTGAGTGACAGAAAGTAGGCCGGAGCACTAATTGCATTAGAATCCGTGTTACTGAGTGACAGAAAGTAGGCCGGAACACTAATTGCATTAGAATCCGTGTTACTGACAGAATGTAGGCCGGAACACTAATTGCATTAGAATCGATGATATTGAGCGACAGAATGTAGGCCGGAACACTAATTGCATTAGAATCCATGTTACTGAGTGACAGAATGTAGGCCGGAACACTAATTGCATTAGAATCCATGTTACTGAGTGACAGAATGTAGACTGGAACACTAATTGCATTAGAATCTATGTTACGGTGAGAGGGAATGATTGCCAGAACACCATATTGCATTAGAATCTATGTTACTGAGTAACAGAATGTATGGCAGAACACTAATTGCATTAGAATCTATGTTACTGAGTAACAGAATGTAGGCTGGAACACTAATTGCATTAGAATCCATGTAACTGAGTGACAGAATGTAGATTGGAACACTAATTGCATTAGAATCCATGTTACTGAGTGACAGAATGTAGGCCGGAACACTAATTACATTAGAATCTATGTTACGGTGAGAGGGAATGATTGCCAGAACACCATATTGCATTAGAATCTATGTTACTGAGTGACAGAATGTATGGCGGAACACTAATTGCATTAGAATCTATGTTACTGAGTAACAGAATGTAGGCCGGAACAGTAATTGCATTAGAATCTATGTTACTGAGTGACAGAATGTAGGCCACAACATTAATTGCATTAGAATCCTTGTAACTGAGTGACAGAATGTAGATTGGAACACTAATTGCATTAGAATCTATGTTACTGAGTGACAGAATGTAGGCCGGAACACTAATTGCATTAGAATCAATGTTACTGAGTGACAGAATGTAGGCCGGAACACTAATTGCATTAGAATCCATGTTACTGAGTGACAGAATGTAGGCCGGAACACTAATTGCATTAGAATCCATGTTACTGAGTGACAGAATGTAGGCCGGAACACTAACTGCATTAGAATCCATATTACTGAGTGACAGAATGTAAACCGGAACACTAATTGCATTAGAATCTATGTTACGGTGAGAGGGAATGATTGCCAGAACACCATATTGCATTAGAATCTATGTTACTGTGTGACAGAATGTAGGGAAGAACACTAATTGCATTAGAATCTATGTTACTGAGTAGAATGTAGGCTGGAACACTAATTGCATTAGAATCCATGTAACTGAGTGACAGAATGTAGGTCAGAACACTAATTGCATTAGAATCCATGTTACTGAGTGACAGAATGTAGGCCGGAACACTAATTGCATTAGAATCTATGTTACGGTGAGAGGGAATGATTGCCAGAACACCATATTGCATTAGAATCCATGTTACTGAGTGACAGAATGTAGGTCGGAACACTAATTGCATTAGAATCCATGTTACTGAGTGACAGACTGTAGGCCGGAACACTAATTGCATTAGAATCTATGTTACAGTGAGAGGGAATGATTGCCAGAACATCATATTGCATTAGAATCTATGTTACTGAGTGACAGAATGTATGGCGGAACACTAATTTCATTACAATCTATGTTACTGAGTAACAGAATGTAGGCCGGAACACTAATTGCATTAGAATCCATGTTACTGAGTGACAGAATGTATGCCGGAACACTAGTTGCATTAGAATCTATGTTACTGAGTGACAGAATGTAGGGCAGAACACTAATTGTATTAGAATCCATGTAACTGAGTGACAGAATGTAGACTGGAACACTAATTGCATTAGAATCTATGTTACTGAGTGACAGAATGTAGGGCAGAACACTAATTGCATTAGAATCCATGTAACTGAGTGACAGAATGTAGATCGGAACACTAATTGCATTAGAATCCATGTTACTGAGTGACAGAATGTAGGCCGGAACACTAATTGCATTAGAATCTATGTTACAGTGAGAGGGAATGATTGCCAGAACACCATATTGCATTAGAATCTATGTTTCTGAGTGACAGAATGTAGGCAGGAACACTAATTGCATTAGAATCCGTGTTACTGAGTGACAGAATGTAGGCCAGGACACTAATTGCTTTAGAATCCATGCTACTGAGTGACAGAATGTAGGCCAGAACATTAATTGCATTAGAATCTGTGTTACTGTGTGACAAAATGTGGGCCGGAACACTAATTGCATTAGAATCTATATTACTGCTGGCCCGTTGGCGCAGAGGCATGGCCGCCGTCTGCAATACCGACATCCTAGGTTCAGGAACGGGTTTGGGAGTTGGAGGGCTGGCCGGGGGGAGTAGGATTGAGCATCCACTGGACTGTTCTCCTACTCTGGGGGCAGTTGGGGTTGAGTGTCCAATGCAATACAGACCCGTAACAGAGGCCGGGGTACTGTAGCGATTGGCGCCAGCATGTACGGGGGTTGGGCAGATGCAGGCCATCATTAGACATCCCCGCCCCTGAGGGAATCATAGCACCAAAAATGCTGGCCCCCGCAAATGAGCCGACTTTGGCACCATCCCCTCTAGCCACCTAAGTCTTCCACTGGCGGCCCTACTGGGGACAGCCCCAGGTATGAAGGGCAGGCTGTCGGAGCCTATCAAGCCCATTTCGCGGGCTAGGGGATGCCCGCAGCAAAAAATAATAATAATAATTAAAAAAAAAAAAAATTCTATATTACTGAGTGACAGAATGTAGGCTGGAACACTAATTGCATTAGAATCTATGTTACGGTGAGAGGGAATGTTTGCCAGAACACCATATTGCATTATAATCTATGTTACTGTGAGAGGAAATGTTGGCCAGAATCTTTGTTATGGTGGGAGGGAATTTTTGACCAGGACACCAAATTGCATTAGAAACTATGCTTTTGAGAGATGGAATGTTGGCTGAAACACCATTTGCATTAGAATCTCTGTTACTGAGAGAGGCAATGTTGACCAGGAGACCACATTGCATTTGAATCTATGTTATGGTGAGAGTGAATGTTGTCCAGGACATCACATTGCATTCGAATCTGTGTTAATGAGTGAGGGACCTTTGGCTAGGACACCTTATTACATTAGGGTAGGGTACAACTAGGGGTTATGTTAATGTTCTAGTTAATCCCCCCCTTGGGTGTAATGTCGCCCGAGGCACAGCTGAGTGCTGCATGCCACCAGGGATTGATTAACCTGAACATTAACATAACTCTGGGAGTACCTTATTGGTATTTTATGAATGGGTTGCAAAATATGTACCTTGTTGTGTCTTCATTTTCTTTTCTTTTTTTATTTTCTGTGGGATTCATAATGAAAAGGTTCCTCCACATAGTGCTGGCTGACTTGTACCAGATCTGATTGATCAGTGTGAACTCATGTTCATACAGTAACATGCATTCTTGCATTGTGAGTGACACTTATGCAGTACCTGATTGACATGACAAAAAAATAAAGACATGCACAACTGAAATTTGAAAAATACGAGCACGCATCAGGCCAACTATTTTGCTGGTGGTTTGCAGAGTGGTGATGTTAACGGTTGTTGTGACAACATTAGAGGGCATGCATGAACTGACTGAAAGAGAAGTGTATGTGTAACATGTGTGACTCAAGAGGGCACATGTCTGTTAGTATGACGACAGCTTGGAGTTCTCAGGTTTGGTTATGAATAGAATATCATTGTCTGCAAAGAGACTGATCTTATGTTCTTGTGAACCTGTCTTAATACCTGAGATATTTTGTTTGTTTCTAATGGAGATTGTAAGGGACTCAATTATTAGGGCAAAAAGCAGAAGAGATAATGGGCAGACCTGTCGAGTGCCACAAAGAAAGGGAAATAGGCTAAGGGATATTGCTGTTTGTTCTTATTGTTTCTGTTGGGTTTTTTGTACGTTAAAAATATCCATTGCCTGATTTTTGGGCCAAAGCCAAACTTAGCTAGGGTTGCAGCCATGAAGCCTCACTCTACACTGTTTAATGCTTTTTTTTACATCTATTGAAATGATTATTGGTTTGTCTTCTTCTGCCTTCTTAATAACATTGACTACCCTCGTAATGTTGGCTGTTATGCGTCAACCTTTGATAAATCTGCCTTGGTCTAATCCTATCAAGTTGTGCACTTGGCTTTCTAATTGGCTTGCTATTATTCTTGATATGATTTTCATATCTGAGTTTAGTAATGAAATGGGTCTATATGATGTGCATAGTGGTGGGTACTTGCCTTCTTTTAGGAATGGCAAGATAGTTGATAGATGCATCGTTGAATGTTTCTGAGAGTTTGCCTGTTGAGATGATACAGATCAAGCAGATGGGAAGTTATCTTGTTTCTGATGGTTTTTTAGAAGTCTATTGAAAGGACATCAGGGCCTGGAGATTTTTCTGGTGGTAGATTATGAATAACATTAATTTCTTCTTTTCTGATATCTTGGTCAAGGGACTTTGAGGTGATGTGGTCTAGGTGTGGAATTGGATGGTATTTAGGGAACTTGTCACTACATTGGGGTTCTTAACTCTTTCTGATCTGTAATGTCCAAAATAGTATCGCTCAAATATCTTAGTCACCTTATGTGGGTCATGTAATGTCTATTATGTTCCTAACTTCCTATTCTTTCTTTAATTGCCATGTCATTATCTTATCTGGCTTGTCACCTAATGCGTAATATTTTGCTCAGCTAACTAGTTTTTATTGTTCAGCTTCTAATATTGACATTGATTATATATTTCCTTAATGAGAAAAAGAATGTTGGCCAAGATACCATACTGTATTAGCATCTATATTATGGAGAGAGGAAATGTTTGCCAAAACACCATATTGCATTAGAATCTCTGTTTATTACTGAGAAAGAGAATGTTGTCCAGTGCACAACATTGCATTATAATCTGTTACAGAGAGAGGGAATGCTGGCCAGGACACAGTGCTGCATTAGAATCTCTGCTACTGAGAGAGGGAATATTGGCCAGGACACCATATTGTATTAGAACCTATGTTATGGTAAGGGAGAATGCTGACCAGAATACCATATTGCATCAGAATCTCTGTTATCAAGAGAGGGCATGTTGGCCAAGACACCATATTGTATTAGAATCTCCTGTATGTTATAGTAAGATGGAACGTTGGTCAGACATCATATTGCATTAGAATCTCTGTTATTGAGAAAGGGAATGTTGGCCGGGACACACATTTATTGCATTAGAATCTCTTCTATGGAGAGAGCGATTGCTGACCAGGATACCACACTGTATTATAATCTCTGTTACTGGGAAAGGGAATATTGATCAGGAGACTGAATTATACTAGAGTCTAGTAACAGGAGCCTTGAAAGGGGGAAGGTGGACATTGGTCCTTTTTCGGAGAGGAGAGTCCTGAAGGCACTCACTAATCTGAGAGTGGACTAACCAATGGGGCCAGTTGGAGTGCATCCAAGGGTGTTGAGGTAACTCAGAAAGGTACTGGCAGCACCTCTGGCAGTCCTGTTTAACAGATCACTGGACACTAGAGTGGTTCTGGAGAACTGGAGGAGGGCAGATGTAGTCCCACTACCCAAAAGCAGTAGCAGGACTACACAAAAGTGGTAGTAGGGAAGAGGCTAGAAATTATAGACCAGTCAGCCTTACTTTGGTGGTGGGAAAGTTAATGGAAACACTGCTGAAGGAAATGATTGTGAAATATCTTGGGCCAAATGGGTTAAAGAAGCTGAGGCAGCATGGATTCTCAGGGGGTAGGTCATGTCAGAAGAATCTGATACATTTTTCTTTGACTGGGTGACCAAGGAATTAGAGCAGGCAGGAATGGTAGACATTGCCTATCTGGATTTCAGAAAGATTTTCAACACTGTTCCACATAGGAGACTAATGAGCAAGCTGGGTAGCTTAGGGTTCAGTAAAAAATGTCATAGACTGGGAAAGAAATTGGTTAGGGGATAGGTGACAGAGGGTGGTGGTTAAATGAGTTTGCTCCAAGGAAGGGAGGTTGACCAGCGGGGTACCACAGGGATCAGTACTGGGTCCGGTCCTCTTTAATGTCTTTTAAGTGACATTGCAGAGGAGCTGGAAAGGAAAGTTTGTCTTTGTGGATGACACCAAGATCTGCAACAGGAGAGACACTATGGGGCAGTGGAAAGGATGAGTGGAGAATTCAGAAAATGTGAAGAGTGGTCAAAGGTATGGCAGCTGGGTTTAAATGCAAAAAAGTGCAGAATAATGTACTTGGGGCACAGAAATCCAGGGACAGAGTACAAAATGGGGGGAGTGGTACTGATGAAAACCAAGCAGGAAAGAGACCTTGGGGTAATCATATTGGATGACCTAGAGGTTGCCAGGCAGTGTGACAAGGCAGTCAGGAGGACTAGTGGTATGCTAGGGCTCATAAGAAGGGGTATGACCACCAGAAAAAGGTAAGTGGTGTTACCCCTGTATAGATCGCTGGAAAGACCCCACCTTGAGTACTGCATCAAGGTCTTGAGACCACATCTCCAGAAGGACATACAGTGGAGGCAGTCCAGAGGAGGGCAACTAAAACAGTGCTGGGTCTTCATGAAAAGCCCTATGAGGAGAGACTAAAAGACTTCAACATGTATACCCTAGAAGAGGGGGGGATATGATAGAGGCTTTTAAATACCTCACAGGGGTAAATAAGGTACAGGAGGGAAGTATTTTTCAGAAACAAAGGAGCTCAAGAACAAGGGGGCATGATATGAAGCTGGAGGGGACCAGATTCAAGAGAGATGTGAAAAAGTACTTCCTCACAGAAAGAGTGGTGGAACCTGGAACAGCCTTCCAGCAGAGGTAGTGGGGGCAAGAGCAGTAGTGGGGTTAAAGAGTGCATGGGACAGGCACAAGGGAATTGTAGTGGAAAGGAAGGGGGGAAGGAGGCAGAGCTGTAGATCAAGTAGAGTCTGCGGTGAAAAGTAGGTAGGGAAAAATGTGCGGACTGGTGGGCCAGGTGGTCATTATCTATCTTCAGATTCTATGTTTCTAAGTTTCTAGGTTATGGAGAGAGATAATATTGGTAAGGACACCACATTGCATTAGAATCTATAGTATGTAACAGTGACAGGAAAGGTTAGTCAAGAGTCACACCACCTTGCATTAGAATCTATGTTATGGAGAGAGTGAACATTGGTCAAGACACCACATTGTATTAGAATCTATGTTATACAGAGAGGGAATGTTGGCCAAGACACCATATTGTATTAGAATCTATTTTATGGTGAGAGGGAGTGTTGCCCAGAGCAACATATAACATTAGAATCTATGTTACTGATAAAGAGAATGTTGGCCAGGACACCATATTGCATTACAATTCATTATGCTGAAAGAGAATGTTGGCCAGACACCAAAATGCATTAGAATCTCTGGTACTGACACAAAAAATGTTCGTCAAGACACCCTGTTGCATTAGAATCTACAGTATGTAACTGTGACAGGGAATGTTAGTCGGGACACCACATTGTACTAGAATGTGTGCTGTTGAAAGAGTGAACTTGTGGGACTTCCGGTGATGACAGCAACCTGATGGCTGCCTGAATCTGGAGCTCCGTCCACCACCCAATCTCAATCCCATAAACATATGATTGTAAAATAATGGAATTGCCAGCAAAAAACACTAGATCAATGCCCCCGACACCTGAGAACACCAGCACAGAAGTTGAAGGAGCTATTACTGCAACAAAAATCACGTTTCATCTATGGAGCTGACAGACCATGAGGGCCACATGGATGCCACTTCACCGGCAGAAGAAGAGTCTACAGATCTTATTGCCTCCATCATACAAACAGCCAAAACTGTTACAAAAATCCTTACTGACCTCATTTGCGACATTGGCAAAATCGAACACAGAACAGATCAGGTCGAGCTGTGCCTCACTAATGTCGCTGAACAAGCTGACCATCATGACCAGCTGCTGCTATACTTGTTGGCCAGAGATCAGGAGCTCACACATCGCATAGATGATCTAGAAGGTCGCAGCTGCAGACAGAACATTAGAATCTATGGGGTTCCAGAAGGAGCTGAGGTTGGATCCCCCCAATGTAATTTCCTTTCTGCAGACCTTATTGACAGAAGCATTACACCTCCCTGAAGAATTCGATTTAGACATGGACCAGGCTCATAGATCCCTAAGCCCAAAACCCAGCAATGCTGGAGCAAGACTGAGGTCGTTTGTGGCAAAACTTACCTCATATGCTGCCAAAGAACAGCTATTAAAATGCGCCTGGCAACACAGAGACATCCAATACAAAAACCACCGGATTACACTGGATAATGATTATACCACTACAGTGCAAGAGAACCGATGGACACTTTGGCCAGTACTCAAACAACTGAAAGCTAGAAACCTACACGCCCAAATCTTATATCCTGTTCAGTACCGTAGGAAGGGTGGGGCGGGCGGTGCTCCCACCCCGGGCGCAAGCCTCCAAGGGGGGCGCATTTTTCCACTGAAGCTCATGTTCTAATTCACTTGTGCTGCCGCTTTAAATCTTTTTTTTTTTAATTTTGGTTCTGTAATTACAAATGACTGTCAGCAGGGGTGCATCTGCGGGCCAAGGACCAGCAAGTGGTGGTGAGGGATCACATGGTTGCACAGTCTACTGCAGAAAATAATAATCATGTTGTGCTGAGAAAGAGGAACTGTGAGTGGGCCAGTGTGCCACCCATTAGTATAAAAGGTACGGGCGGAGCATTTGGCACTGAGTGAGAGGTGGTTTATGTTAGAGACAGGGAAAGTGTGGAGTAAGTTGTTGAGCGTCCTAGTGTACAGTAGTAGACAGTCACAGAGACTGAAAAAAGTGAGAGAGTCAGAGAGGAGAGATGAGTCACGAGAGACAGAGAAGACAGAAGAGATCCTTGTCTTATATTTTATTTTCATCACTTCTGTAATGTAAGCATAAGAAGAATGCACACCATACGAAGTACTCTGTCTGTTGTTGTCTATGTAGACAAGACAGGTAATTGTCACTCATCAGTGACAGAGTGTCTGTAGTAAAAAATGATGGCACTGCAGACAACCAGAAGAGCAGACCCGGCAAAGCGATGAATAATTCCAAATTAATTTCTGAATCCAAATTGTGAGATGATGAGATGGGATCTATGTGGTGAGAGTGCAGTGGTGGGGGGGGGATTGATAGTCTCACTCAGGAAGTCGAGAGACAAAGGTCTGCTTTCCTTGCCGTTGAATTATTGGGCCTGGGTGGGCCTGTCTTGGAGTCAGCTCTGCTGGCGGGTGGGCAGGTGGACAGCGACTGTGTAGTTCACTTGAACTTCATGCACTGGACTGGGGACTGGGATGGGAGTGAAGATTTTGAAGCAGTTGCCTCAGCCTTGGCCTGACTGCCATGACGTGGGCCACGGCACACCATCCCTTCTGTCCACCACATTGTTACATTTTCTTTTCTTTCCTCTTGACCCGCATCCCTCCTGCACTCCCATTCCATTGCCTTTTTTTTTTTGTGTCCTCTCCTTCTGATTCTCCCTAGCAGAGGCCTTGTTCCATTGTCGACCCGCCACCCACACCTGTCTTGCTTAGAAAATGAGGCCTTGCCTGCTAGTGCCTTGCCTAGTTATGTTGGATGCCATGTGAGGGGATCTGTACAGTTTAGATCATAACATATTAACCATTACATGTATCTGGATTGGCTTGGGCTGTGGAGGGGAACTGATGGGAATCACGGGAATGAGGGGATTTGGAGTGGGGCTTCTTCTGGCTGCAGGGATGCTGACTGGAGCAGTTGGGCTGGCTCAGCTGTACTGGGGGGTGCTGTGCAGGGGTTATTTACTGGGCAGAGGAGAGGGGCGGCACTGCTAAGGCATACTGAAAACTGGTATAGGCTAGGCAGAATGTTTTTTCCCTAATGACACTTCTCATTACACCATGGGGCCCCTACACTTTCTCTCACCAGGGCTAACTAAATGGGCCCTTGGGGGGGTCCTCAAGCTCAAGCACCCTTTCATGCCCTCTCGGTCCTTTTTTTTTTTTTTACAGGGCCCCGCCTAGACACTACAACTTGGGGACACTACTATATAATGTATCCCATCCCCATCCCACAGCAGAACCCCCCGCCAGACAAGCTACCCCTGCAACTACCCCCACAGGTTAGGAGAAGGCCAGGAAACACAAGATCCACAGCAGAGAACTGCTGCTACAGTGCTGTCCAGGGTCCCACAGTAAAACTTCTGGCAGAAAAGGAAAGCTCCCTGACTCACTAGGTCTGCTTGGCTTGCATCCATGAACACGAGTTTTATTAATAATTTATAACACTGTGTAGACTGAGCATGTCACCTAAATCATGGATGTCAGTTAACCGCTTCTGGATCTTGACATCTGACAGTTTCTGCAGCGCTTATAAATTACATATAAAAATACCTGCCATGTTCGTGGTTGCCAACAGAGTATATGAGTCTGAGCTGGGGAAAGAGAGAGGGAAGGAGTGGACCAGAGGAGCAGCACATTTTTTTGTATGTCAGAAGTTATACTGTGGAACCCTGGACAGCACCATAGCAGCAGTTCTGTGATGTGAATCTTATTCTCCTTGGCCCTCTCCCAACTGGGGGGGAGGGTAGAGGCAGATGCAGGGGTTGCTTTTCTATGGGGGTTCCTGCGGTGGGGGGATTGGATACAGTCAGAATATTGTTTGGTGGGGAGGATGCCACTGCAGAAAGAGTGGTCCTCTGGAGGGATGCTAGACTTGGGGCTGCATACCTCTCAACCTCTTGCCTCATGAATCAGGGACAAGACTTAAAATAATCAGGGACAAAGACCTAAAATCTTGGACACATGTTATAAATTGACACTATTCACTCAGAAAGCTGATAGAAAAAGGGGATTTGTGTTCATCTGCATTTTCTGAAGAAGAATAAGTCTGTAACTTTAATGTTTTACATTATTTCATGATTTTAACCCCCCCACCCCACTGTTCTCTACCATAAAAACAAACTTTATGATGGACAAATGCAAATTTTGTTGCAAAATCAAAGACAGTTTAGAGGTATGTGCAGTTGGTCTAGTTGCAGGGATTGTTCGGGTGCATGGGCGCTTGTCTTAGTGTAGGGTGGTGGTTCAGCTATAGGGAAGGTAGGCAGCTAAGGTGAATGGGGTGTTGTGGAGGTGTTCAAGCCACTGTAGGATGGTTGGAGGGCGAAGTCTGGTTATGGTCTAGAAGGGTGGTCAAGCAGCATTGAGTGCTGTAGATAGTCTAGCTGAACGAAGGATGGTTGTGGGGGGTGGAGGCTTTTCCTTCTGTTAGGTGGTGGTGATTCCACTACAGGGGTAGTGGAGCCTGCCATCAGGGCTGAGTGAGTGGGCTCATGGGGATACATCACTCTATGTGAGGATGGGTGGTTGCAGGTGGGGCATCTCAGAGGTACATGTGTCCAGCACTCGAGGACTGCATCTATGCCACTGAGGTGCCTATATATTCCCCCATGAGCCACTCTCGATGGAACTGTCGGTCAGACAGTTGTCCACAACAATTGCAGCTGCACTGCACACTCTGATGACAGACAGCCAGCATCTTCGACTCCCACACCTCAGATTCTATGGGAGCAAAGTTTTCCCTGAAACCAGGGGTAGGGAACGTATAACAAAAGTATGTTTTTCCTTCAAGAAAAGCCCCAAAACTCACTACAAAGCATGTAAACAACCTAGAGCTTCTGGGGGCCGACCACCAGCTGTTTTCTGGTGGGGGGCGCAAAATTAATCTCTTGCCCAGGGCACCAAAATGCCTTCCTACAGCTCCTGCTAGACTTTGCATAGAGACTGAAAGAGGTACCTGTGTTTTTGCTGACCTCCTTGAGGCTACCCCATACCTGGAAGAACTGGGAATTGTTGTTCCACCTCTCTTCAAAGAACACTTGGAGAAGGATCTTCTGCAGTCTGCCTGGGCAGTCACCCATAAAGGTTTTCCGCGTCATCTGGAGGCTCAGAGCAGTGGCTCCACCAACCTCTGAGCTGACATAGGAGTGATGCTGAAGGCACTAGGAAACCCATTGCAGGTAGATAACAAGCATTTGTCAATGCAGAATGTTTGCTTGCTGGCATTGGCATTGGTAGTGTAGAAGTTACAGAGCTACGTAATAGGAATGGCAGTGAAGTATTGAACTGAAGCCAACCCCACCACCACCCTGCAGAGAGTGACAGGCATTGGGGTGTGCGTTTGGGTCGTCAGGCATAATGGCCACACCATTTCACCACACCCCACCCTGCAGACACTGACAAGTGTCACAGTGTTCCTTGGGGTCTTTGGCCCTTATGCGCACCCCATTTCATTAGGAAATATGGTGAGATGGGTGCGATATAGGAGAATGGGGAGAATTTTGGGGCCGAAGAGTCCAAGGCATACCTCGATGCCTCTCACTGGCTGCAGGGTGTGGAATGGTATGAGCATTACAGGCAAGAATCCCAAGTCACACCCCTGATGCCTGTCATTCTCTACAGGGTTGGGCGTTATGACTGGAAACCCTAATACCTCAGGCATTTGTTGGTATTTTCACTCCAAATTTTCAACATGTTTTTTTTGTGACCCCACCTCATGAACAGGGGGAATATCAGTTTGTTAGCCGAAAGCTGCTTATGCACAGCGACTACGGCATTTAGCACCACAGGTGCAAAAACATTCCGTACAGGATGTAAAAAATGACAGCTCTACTGTTCATGGGGAGGTGTAAAAATGGCAATGTTGCAAATCTGCAGTAAAATATTAAAACAAGCATTTGTCAATGCCAATGTTGCTTTGCTTCTATGTGCTGTTTAGGTATTTGGAAGTCATTGGAGTGCAAATATTGAAAATTTGTGAACTTACGACAGGCGTAGGAACTGGCGAATCGCACTGTCAAAACAGTCATTTTAGGAATTTTTCACCAAATTTTCAACATAGCCATTTTAAGACCTCTGCTCATGAACAGTGTCACTGTGATTTTCTTAATTTGTCCCGTACATTGATTTAAGACACCAACTCGCCATTGTGCGCTACATGGGCAGAAACACATTTTGGGTGAGATGTGAAAAATGACAGCTGTACTTCTCATAAGAAGGGGTGGTAAAATGGCAATGTTGAAAATCTGGAGTGAAAATATTGAAATTTCGCGAACTTACGAGCGTGCGTAGGAACTGCGCAGCGCACGCTCATAAAACAGTCATTTTTTGGAATTTTGGCACCAAATTTTCAACATGGGGTTTTTGGGACCCCTTCTCATGAATGATATTACTGTCATGGCAGTATTCAGGCCCGAAGGGTGATTTCACAGTCACTGCGCGAAATCACCCGCCGGACCTGAATAACGCCATGACAGTGTTTATCATTCATGAGAAGGGTCCCAAAACCCATGTTGAAAATTTGGGCAAAAATTCCCAAAATGCCTGAGATATGCAACAGTTGAAACCCCTATCTAGCCCATTATACAGCTTACCGGCATTTCCTCAGTTCGCGGTCGGCTTTGAAGAGTGCAGGCGTGTTCCCAGTCCACTGAAGATCGTCGGCGATCCGGAGAGTAAGCATGGGGTGAGAGGCGTGGGAGGCTGGGTGCACAGTGGGTGGGTGCGGGTTGTGGGGGGTCGGGAGGCGGCGCTGCGGAGACCGTTTCGTTTTCGGTAAAAAAAAAAAAGGCGGCGTGGGACCGTTTGCCACGCTGGGGTGGGCTCCAGCATGGCACAAGGACGGATGCCCAGCCGACGGGGATTGGGCACCCCTGCCGGCCAAAGGACTGATTGCCACGCTGGGGTGGGCCCCACGTGGCACCTACAACTGGGGGAGAGCGCAGCTCAGCCGATGGGGATTGGGCACCCGTCGGCTACAGTAGGTGCTGGGGTGTGCATGCCTGTCACTGTGGGGAGCTACGCTTTCTTATCTCTGCTCACTGGAAGCGTAGCTCCCCTTTCAACTGTATGCCACCGCGCTTTGGAGCGTGTCACAGACAGCTCCAAAATGCATTGGCTTAAGGCCGCCCTGCCAGCTCACTGACTGAATTGAGAGGAGGTAACACACCTCCAAATCTCCGATGATGGCACTATGTTTCTTGCACATGCATGCAAGCAACATAAAAATGGTGAAGCACGAGCTTACATAGAAACTGTGCAACGCACACCCGTAATATAATTAGGTTGGGGATTTTTTACAGCAGATTGTCAACTCAGGCATTTTGGTGCCTCCGATCATGAACAGTGTCACTGTGATTTTCTTTATCTGTGCCGAACAATGATTTCCCACAGCGACCAAGCATCTCTGCGCTGAAAGTGTGAAAACACACTTCAGCCATGTAGTGAAAAATGACAGCTGTACTGTTCATAAGGAAGTGTGGAAAAATGCCACTGGTGAAAATCTGGACTGAAAATATTACAAAGTCATGAACTTACGAGGGTGCGTGGAAACTGCGTAATGCTCACTCATAACACAGTTATTTTATGGACTTTTGTCACCAAATTTTCAACATAGCCATTTTAAGACCTCTGCTCATGAACAGTGTAACTGTGATTTTCTTAATCTGTCCTAAACATTGCTGCGCATACCAACAGCACCATTTAATAAGCTACATGTGCAAACACATTTTGGGTGACATATGAAAAATGGCAGCTGTACTGTTCATAAGGAAGTGTAATAAAATGGCACTGTTTGAAAATCTGGAGTGAAAATTTTAAATTCGAAAACTTACGAGCATGCATAGGAACTGCGTAATGCACGCTCGTAAAACAGTCATTTTTAGGAATTTTTTCACCAAATTTTCAACATGGCCATTTTAAGATCTCTGCTCATGAACAGTGCCACTGTGATTTTCTTTAATTTGTCCCGTAATATGATTTCACGATCACCCCATTGTGCGCCACGCATGAAACACGCTTTGGGGTGAGATGTGAAAAATGACAGCTGTACTACTCATAAGAAGTGTGGTAAATGGCAATGTTGAAAATCTGGAAGTGAAAATATAGAAAATTCTCGAACTTACGAAAGCGCTGTGAGGAACTGTACAACGACGCTGAAACAGTCATTTTTGGAATTTTTCACCAAATTTTCAACATAGCCATTTTAAGACCTTTGCTCATGAACAGTGCCACTGTGATTTTCTTAATCTGTCCTAAACATTGCTTTCGCACCAACAGCACCATTGTCTCACATACATGTGTGAAAACACATTTAGGCGACATATGAAAAATGGCAGCTATACGGTTCATAAAAGTGTAATAAAATGGCAATGTTGAAATCTGGAGGAAAATATTAAATTCAAACTTACGAGCATAGGAACAGCGCAACGACGCTGTGAAAACAGTCATTTTAGGAATTTTTTCACCAAATTTTCAACATGGCCATTTAGACCTCTGCTCATGAACAGTGTCACTGTGATTTTCTTAATTTGTCCCGTACATTGATTTAGCACACTGACTGCGCCATTGTCGCTACATGGGCTGGAAACACGTTTTAGGTGAGATGTGAAAATGACAGCTGTACTACTCATAAGAAGATGTGGAAATGGCAATGTTGAAAATCTGGAGTGAAAATATTGAAAATTTGCGAACTTATGAGCGTGCGTAGGAACTGTACAACGCACGCTCGTAAAACAGTCATTTTTTGGAATTTTTTCACCAAATTTTCAACATAGCCATTTTAGGACCTTTGCTCAGGAACAGTGTCACTGTGATTTTCTTAATTTATCCTGTACATTGATTTCGCACACCGACTGCGCCATTGTGCGCTACATAGGCGGAAACACATTTTGGGTGAGATGTGAAAAATGACAGCTGTACTACTCATAAGAAGGTGTGGTAAAATGGCAATGTTGAAAATCTGGAGTTAAAATATTGAAAATTCGCGAACTTACGAGCCTGCGTAGGAACTGCGCAACGCACGCTCGTAAAACAGTCATTATTTGGAATTTTTGCACCAAATTTTCAGCATGGGGTTTTTGGGACCCCTTCTCATGAATGATGTCACTGTCATGGTGTTATTCAGGCCCAAAGGGTGATTTCGCGCAGTGACTGTAGACCTGATGGAGCCGCTGAACTGAACATCATTAGCAAACGGCCCCGCTTACCATCCCAGCTGAGTCTCTTCACAGCGGGAAATCGCTCTGGCTCCTCAAACATTGCTTCTGCACTCCCTGCTCAAAAGTGAGTACTGCACCAATATTTAACAGACCACTGGTCATTTACTTTTGATCTGAACCCTTGTCATACCTTGCTCTTTAATCCATATGTGCCTACTTAGCCCCCAATGGGGTGAGCAGTTTGATTGTTTTGTCGGAAGCTTTTTCTTTTTCTTTTTCTTGGAGGTCAGACTTTCTCTCATATCCTAGTGCTGTGTTAACAAACTTGATACCCTTGCCTAAAGTAAACTGTCCATACAGAGACTGAGATACTCTTACCTCCGAAGAGACTCCTACCAAACTTACATTCTGAAACATAACTATTGTGGTGTATTTTGCTCTAGTTTACTTATACTGATTGCCGATAACTGATGGTCCATATTTGTAGTGTCAGCTTCTGAGGTTGATGGGTCGGGGGGGTCAGGAACCTCTGTTTCTGGAAGAGCCACTAACTCACCCCAGTAAGGTTCCAGCAGAGGAGGCGATTACTAAACCTACTACTCGTCCGTCTCTCCCCCCCCACCCCCACAATAAGGCAAGGCTTTACAAGCCATTTGTCCTTTAGGTCATTCTTTTTTTTCTTTTTTCTTTTTTCCAGTTGTTTAACCAGGAGTGGCACACTAAGCTGAAAGCTTGTTTGCAGGTGCACTCCAGGAGCACAGGGAAATTAAGTGACTTGCTCAGGGTCACACAGTATGCAAGTGGGGGCTGTGGGATTCAAACCCAGGTCTCCAGATTTGCAGCTTAGAGCTTTAAACCACTGCACTATACTGCCTCCCTCGATGTAAATATGAATGCTATCTCCCAGTGTGGTGTTCCTGGGGGTTATTATGAGTCTTTTGGGAACCAGCCAACCCTTGATCTCACTCTCAGCTTTTCAGTTAATACCGTTGAGGGTTTTGAGCTGAACAAATGGTTGGAGGATCACTCATCAGCTCCTTTACATTTTTCCTTTTTACGTGGTCGCTGGATTTCAGCTACCCTGGAGCTGTGCATAGGGGAGATTTCTCCCAACCTAGGGCAGGATCTTCCCTACTTTAAAGAAGTTGTTGGCTAAATTAACAAGATCCCTCTCTCTTTCAGAGATGATGGAGCCGTTGATACAGCAAGCAATCAGTTTCTCAGAATATTACTGGATCAGGGGGTGGGACAGTCATAGAGGAATTATTCTGGAAATTTGCTTAAGGCGCTGCTGATGTCAGGTTGGCCAGCCAGATCATGGTGGATATACATGCTCCTGCTAATATGACCTTTTTCCCACCTGAGTGGAGACACTTGTATCACAAGAGTGACACCTCAGCCAGGATGGCTTACCCAGGGCTGACCTAGGAAGTCGTTTCAGAATTGTGCTTATTGTTAAAAGTTTAATTGTTAGCCAGCCCAGTGGCGCTGAGGGCTGAGGCACTGGACGCCTTACCTTGCGCTACGCTGGCGACCCATGTTCGGGAATGAGCATGGGTCATCGGGGGTCGGCAGGGGAGGAGAAGGATTGAGTGTCCGATGGACTGCTCTCCTTCTCTGGGGAGGGGGATCATAAGTAGTCAGCGTTCCACTGGCCCCTAGTGGCTGCAGGGTGGGACAGCATGCCGATACTGCAACAAGGGGAGGAGATGGGACAGACACTTGGAGAGAGCTCATGTGGAAGCGTCTGCGCTCTCTCAGGTGTCATTGCACACCCCACCTCCACACAAGGGAGAAAATGGAAACAAGTCCTGGCTATATGAAGCTGTCCCCACGGCGCCACCCCCCGAGAAGGCACCTCCCTGGCAAGATCCATTGTGGGTGGGTCGAGACATTGCCCACCACCCTGCCATGAAGGGTAAGTTGTGGGTGCTTAAGGGAGGGCGTCTGATCCTCGGGGTTGGCGCTGGAGTGACAGCTGAAGGCAGCAGTGCCACTGGAGCATGGAAGAAATACCACAACAACAAAAAAAAAAGTTTAATTGTTATGTCGGACATTTCTTGTCCTGACCCAGGAACTAGGTTGCTTGTTCTGCTCAACAATTGGTTTGATCTCTGGGGTTTCCGGGTGGTCCCCCCTTCTTCTTGGGTGGCCTGCCCCCAAGACTCCAAAATTTTGTAAGAGTTTTTTGTGGATTCTGTACTTTACTGTTTCTGTCTTCGTGTTCAGCCACTGTTGGCCTCTGTTAGTTATTGGCTACATTCTCAGACACATGGTAACTAGATTTTATATCCTATATCATCTTTAATTAACAACCTTCTACCAGTTGCTGAACTTTTAGAGGTCCACAATGGCGTTCTCTAAAACTAAGGTGCTCTCCTATAATATTAATGGCATCAAGAACCCGATTAAACACAAATAGGTCCTTAAATATATTTCTTCTCAACGCTGCAATGTTACTTTCCTGCAGGAAACTCATCTTTCCCCACAGGAAGTGTTAAAACTCAAAATCAGGGCGTTCCCCACTCTATAGCAAACACAAAAGGACTGCTGCGAACTAGGGATATGACTGGGGCTTCTGGAGGGGCAGCCAGCCTAGTCGCAAGTGGAAAAACAAAAAAACAGAAGCACTCAGAACAAAAGAAATGTACACACCAACAGTAGATTCAATCGGTTTACTTGCTTCATAAGCGTTGGTGAAAGGACAGGTGCTCCTTCTTACAACCCGGGGCTTCGACTCATACTGAGTCTTCCTCAGGGGTTCCCCACTCTATATCATGCCTCACTGGAGAGGGGTAGAAAGAGGGGTGTAGCTATTCTTTTTTCAGCCTCCTTTCCTTGGGAGGAGGTGAAGGTGGTTGCGGACCTGGGGGCATGCTACATTATGGTTATAGGCAGGGTGTAGGGCACCTTAGTGACTTCTGTGAATGTCTATGCACCCTCCAGCTCTCCGGCACACTTCTACTCCTCTATGAAACAGCAGATAATAGAAAAATCCAGGGGATTACTAATCATGGGAGGAGACTGAAACCTGGTTTTTAATCAGTCCCTAGATTCTACATCACAGGTCCTTAACCCTAATAGTGAAATAGCTAGGTAGGTTTTGAAAACGCTGGAAGATTTTGGGATGGCAGACACCTGGCGGGTAAAATATCTCCAAGCTAAAGATTATACATATTTCTCAATGCGTTTTCATATATATTCCAGATTAGATACATTTTTTACTTTTGCAAAACAATTGTCCTCATTCAATTCGATGTGGATGGGTACATCCACCCTATCTGATCACCAGCCGATTTTCCTGAATGTCCTCTTCAGACTGCAGCGGAAGGACACCCACTGGCAGCTGACTGTTTCCCTACTTAGAGATCAGGGCACAGTCACTGAACTTAAGACGGTGATTAAGCGCACACTAGAACATAATGATAACCTGGGGACCTCACCCCAGATCCTTTGGGATATGGTTAGAAATACTGGCAGGGGGAAACTTATCTCTATAGCGGCATTTCAGAAAAAAGTCAGACAACAGCAGTTGAACGAGTTGATGAATAAATTGCAGTCAACAGAAATTAAACAGAAGCAGAAATGGGACCTGCAAACTGCAATAGAAATAAATAGATTGAAAACTCAAATTCACAATATACAGAAACTGAAAAAGCCTTAAGGTACTTAAAGCAAAAATATTATGGGGGGCCCAGGGCCACTAAGTTCTTGGCCCTCCACCTCAAACAACAGGCCACCAAAGCCACCATTACTAAATTTAAACACCCCGATACTGGTCTCTTTGACACACATAGGGGACCAGATTGCAGATGCTTTTGTCGCTTACTACCACTCACTTTACCAGCCTCAACTTGAATCCCAGACTATGGGCAAAATTTTTGCAGGCCCTAAGGTTACCATCTCTGTCCCCGGAGCAGGGCCAAGCCCTCATTGCCCCTATATCTCAGACAGAAATAATAATTGGAAGGCTCCGCCTATGGTTCAATGGAAAGCAGCCAGCCACTCCCACTTCCTGAGTTATATAAGCAGTTCCCCTCAGCCTCCTTATGAAGCACTTTTTCTTTGCCCCGCCATCCTCCCCTCCTCCTCCAGCGGCAACGCCTCTCTCCTTGGGATCCTTCCTAAGGTACCTTTAGCCAAGGAAATCATCCCGTGGCACCTCTGGGGTAGAACCCTCTAGAGGGTTCCTTGCCTTTGGTACCCCTACAGGGTGGTAATTCCTCTGGAATAGAGAGTGCGAAAGACCAAAACCTAAGTAACACAGTTGCACAAGCATAACACTATACTGGCTGCGTAGGCCATTGAGCCACTATTAAATCTTTAAATCCAGGAAATGCCCTGGTCCGGATGGTTTCAGTAGAGAATTTTATAAAACCTTCCTGAAGGAAAAAGTCCCCCTTCTACAAGATGTGCACAGGGATATCTGGGAGGAAGAGGGTGCCTACCAACCTTCTGGCACTATGCCACCATAATGGTCCTTCACAAAGCTGCTAAGGACCCAACAGATTGCTGTTCTCACTGCCCAATTTCACTCCTCAACATGGACTACAAGATCTTTACTTCCATTATAGCCAGTTTTTCTCAATTTGTTACTTCCCCAGCTCATCCATCTGAACCAGACGGGTTTTGTTATGGGTAGGCAAGCCCCAGACAGTGTCTGCCATACCATCAGCATAATAAATACAATACACCGGACCAATACCTCAGCCTGTGTGATGAGTTTAGATGCAGAGAAAGCCTTCAATAAGGTTTCATGGTGCTTCCTATTTCTTGTCTTAAAACACCTAGGCTTCACGCAGGTCTTTATAGACAGGATCCAGTTGCTATATACAGCCCCACAGGCCTGTGTACAGGTTAACAGGGGTATACCACAAAGGTTCCGTTTGGGCAGGGGTACCCGACAGGGCTGCCCTCTGCAGCCCATTCTCTTTGCCCTATACATTGAGCCCCTGCCTGCTGCTATCAGGGGAGACAGACACATTGCTGGGGTGGAAGTCGGGGGGGTACAACTCAGACAATCTCACTATACAATGATGATGTCCTTTTATACCTCTCACAGCCTGAGATCTCGATCCCAAGAGTGTGGGCACTACTAGAGGAATTTGGCCGCCATGTCAGCTATGCCCTAAACCAGACCAAAACAGAGGTACTCCACTTTAACTACAACCCGTTACCCACTATCTTGCAGTTATTCCCCATTAACTGGAACACCACTCAAATTCGGTACCTAGGGATGCAAATCCCCCAAAACCTAGCCAAACTATTCTCTGCTCATTTTGACCCACTAATAGCCCAGCTTAAGCAGGACATCGCTAAATGGTCACTATTAAATCTTCTCACGTATTCTCGAATACAATCAATAGCTTCCACGGTTTCTGTATCTTTTTCAGTGTCTTCTCCTTAACATCCCGAAAATGCACTTTCAATCCTGGTGGCAGCTAATAAATAAATATATCTGGAACTCCAGAAGATCTCGCATTAAATGCCCTATTATACAAACTGCAAAAAATCTTGGAGGCAGAGCCCTCCCAGACTTAGAAGACTACTACCTGGCGGCACACTTGAAAGTGGCCCTACTGTGGTCTCATTCAAAATTCCAGGCTAACTGGAAGTTGATAGAACTTAGAGAGAAAGGGGTTCCCCCCTTGGGGGCTAGAGTCATGGACATGGCCTTTATGACCCAGAATGGAGATATGTCCCTCCTAGCTGTTAAAAACACCCTACAGGCCATGTACAGACTATGGGGAAAATATAAACTTTCACCTTCTCTTTGGCCCCTTCAATGGTTTGCCTGGGATGATGCATTTCTGCCTGCCAAGATGGATCATACCTTTCATAGGCTTTCGTAGGTGGGCCAAAGTGAGTCTTTGCTACCCAGCCTAGTTTCTGTCAGATGGGAGGGTTCAGGACTTAGCACCATCAAAGACACTTTCCACCTAAATAACGCTGATCATTTTCACTTTTCTCAGTTAACAGCATATGCTACAGATCTCTTAGATGCTGATCAAATTACTTCCCAAGCCCATGGGTTAATAAACATGATGAAAGATATTCTGTCACTAACAATCACAAGAGGACAAATATCAGTCCAGTATAAGGCAATTATAAATCTTTATAAGAACTGCACTATTTTCTTGCATCTTAAATGGCAGCAGGAGGGGGAGGTAAACTTATTGGAGGAAGACTGGGATAAAATACATCAGATATCTTGCAAAACAACTCACACTCCCTTATGGCAGGAGTTTGCCTGCAGGGTCAGGACACAGTTTTTCTACACGCCCATTGTACAACATAAATGGAACCCGGCCAGCTCCCAGGACTGCTGGAGGAGGTGTGGACAGACCAGAGCCCACCATTCCCATATTTTTTGGCAGTGTCCAGGTTTACAGCCATACTGGCAACAAATAACAAAGGCAATGCAAGCTTTGTTTGACATTACTACCCCCTTGGACGCACATGGTCCAAGGCCTGCCTCCTTTTGGAGCTCCGTGGCCCAGATCACATTTATCTATGTAGAATTCTCCTGGCTACAGCCCATAAGGCTATCACCTGGAAATGGCTATAGGAGGAACCCCCCTCATTCCAACACTGACTGTCCATAGTCCATGACATAAATTCCATGGAAGAACTGACCTATAAGGTAAATATGAAAACACATGTCTTTGTCCGTAGATAGACTTGTTGGACACTTTGGAGAGAGGCATTTCCCGCAGACTCTGCTTGACCCCTTGATAAACCTCCATGTGAAGCCTACCTTCTCTCTCCTTGGGTGTATGTCCTGATCCTCCTCAAGCTCAAATCTGGATGGCCCCCTCAGTTTAGGGCCTCTGGAGAGTATGTTTTGGAGCCTGTTTCACTTCACCCCATATCTACTCTGATTGGGATGCCAAAAGATGATAATTTAATTGTGTATGCATAACTGTGATGCTTACTGTGTAACAAAGCTTGTTTAGAAAGTTGTCAGGCTTTATGTATACCATGCATGTCTGTTCATTTTAATGATGATACTTGTACCCGAACTTTTCAATAAATGTGAATTTAAAAAAAAAGAGTAAACCTGCCAGTACACCATACTACATTAGAATCAAGAGATGGAATGTTGGCCAAGACACTGTAGTATATTAGAATCTGTTTTACTGTGAGAGGGAATGTTGCTCAGAACAACATATTACATTAGAATCTATGTTATTGAGAAAGGGAATGTTGGCCAGAACACCAAATTGCATTAGTATATATATTATGGTGAAAGGGAATGTTGGCCAAGTCACTATGTAAGCAATAATACCCGACAGGGTGGGCATTATTGGGAAATACTGGACTGCCCAGGGGCGTAATGAGGCCTGACGCCGCAGGCAGAGGGCCTTATAGCCCCTGGAAGGTCTGGTATTTCCCAATAATGCCCACTCTGGAGGGTATTATTGTGCTTAGAAAATGGGCATGTTAGTAATTTCAATAAAACAACAAAGGAATAAGTTTAAAATTGAATAGAAGCAGTAGAATTGTTTTTTCTTGAAAAAATAGTCCATTTCTATAAAGGCTGTTCCAGCTCCTCTTGGTTCTCCCCAGAGAGCTATTCTAATCTATTGACACCCCCATACACCCATACATACACACACAACACACACACACACCTGAACAAGTGTGTAGAAAACGTTCACTCCAGCAGTGTCTGGATATTGTGTGTCTCCTTTTGTGCAAGACTGTTTTTTTTTTTTTATCTAGTAGCCATTGGAGGATGCCTGTCTTAACCGTGTGACTGGACTTGCGTGAAACTGATGGATAGCTGCATCTGCTATACCGAGGGAGAGCTCCGGTGTAATTTTTTAATTTATTTTACATTTGAGGCAGCAGGTTGACTAACTGTGGGGACTCTGCAGTATTTCAGCCGTTTTCTTGTACTCGCTTGCTAGCATGAAGCGAATGGACTAACGGCTTGCTTTTCATTCAGCGCGGTACTGGAAGAGCGTGGTCAGGATAGTGGTGCTGTTGTAAAAGAAGATGGCTGTGTAAATCTGATGTTTTCTCACTCTTCCCAACCACAAAGTATCCAGAGTGTGAGCTATCTTTTTTTCATTTGACTGAAGTAAGGATGTGTGTGGGGGCAGTAGCTCTCGCTAAGCGAGAGAAAAGATGGCGGGATTTGAATTTTGCCGGGTGCTTTCAGCCAATGAGAAAGCAGGCTGGACACCAGTACACAAGGGTACCTGGTAAGTGGCACTTGGACTGGCTCTTATTTTAAGCTGGGCATCTATTGAAAAATAAATGCCTAGCTTGGAGCCTGTCTCGGCTAATCAGGTTTCAGAATTAATTCTTGCCATTTTCTAAATTGAATTAGAATATCTGTTACAGATAGACGGAATGTTGGCCAGAACACCATATTGCATTAGAATCTCTGTTACTGAGAAAAGGAGATCTGGCCAGGATACAATATTGCATTAGAATAAATGTTAATAGAGAAAGGGAAAGGCACCATACTGTATTAGAATCTGTGTTATGAAGAGAAGGAATGTTGGACAGCACGCCATACTGCATACAAATCTATGTTATAAGCAGAGAGAATGTTGGCCAAGACACCATATTCTGTTAGAATCTATAGGAAAGCCTTCTCTTGGTATGCACCTACCCTCCTGAATGAATATGTTCACCTGACAAAAGGGGTACATACTGTAAATCACTTTAGGCAAAGGCTGTTTACATTTTTTTTAACTTGACTCTTCCTTAACTCATTCATAAAAGAGTAATATATACTTCCAAAATCTAATAGACAGTGATACAGTACATAACTTAGTGTTTAAAAGAAGAATAGAACCAATACGTCATTTCTATAATTGATGTTAAGACCAGTACAAATTACAGGACTTAAATCATCCATAATGTGAATTTTGATTTGTGTTCCAGAGAAGTCCATTGCTGACCAGTCCATTTCCCTCGCTACTACTCCACCTCCTAAGAATCACAAATCTGCTCAAGTGTATCAGCTTATCAAAGCATTAAGAAACAGATAAGATTATGAACTCCGTATACACCCCACCCATTGAAAAGTGAGCCTCTTGTTAGTTCCTCTAAGAAATATTTGCTTTCTGTGCAAGCATCCCTGCATAATTGTATAAACCATCTTACAAAGTTAACTTTAACTACACTTGGTCAAAAAATAATAAATCACAACTTGAATAAAGTTATCTAAAAAGAAAAACCTATAGACTTGTTGCCTTAATTCTGTGTTTCTATATAAGTTCTTTGCTTCTTCCAAGGAGTAAATTTTGTTTATATCAAGAAAAAGGGAGAAAATGTAAATGTGTTCGCTAAGGTATTTAATATATAGGAAAGGGAGAAGTCACATTAAGGAGTCACATTCCCCTTGTCCAATCAGGCCAGGAACAGCCCCCAAAGAGAGAGGTTAAGTTCAAAGTTGTTCCAGATCAGATCTGCCCTCCACTCCTGCTGTTCACATATTTAAAGAATGAAAATGTCTGTAACTGTATGTGAATGTAATTGACTATATGTTTGGCTGTACTTGTTTATATTTTGTTCAGTGTCAGGCATGGCTGAAAAAGGGCTGTGCCCAGTCCACTTCCTGGTTAAAAATTAAAAAATGAAATGGAAATGAAATTTAGAGAGGGAATGTTACAAATTAACATATAAAAAAATACCAGCAGAAAAATGCCAAAATGTTTGTCTCATCCACTCATGCTGATCTCTCAGTGATTACTGAAGTGTCCATCCCCCTCCCCATTAGGAAGTTCCACCCCCCGATAAGAATCCCCCCATGTTTCTACTTTTAATTGTAACCCTCCTCTTAATTTTGTCGCAACCCCTCTTAAAACTGTCTACTGTCTTTCAGGATACCACCCCATCTGGCAGTTCATTCCACTTAGCTACCACCCTCTCGGTGAAAAAGTGCCTCCTTATTTCCCTCCTGAATCGTCCTCCAAGCAGCTTGAGGCAGTGCTCTTAAGTGCTTTTGTTACTGCTAAAGCTGAACAGATCCTCAGCGTTCACCTTTTTTGAACCACTAAGGTATTTAAATGTTTTAATAATGTCTCCCCTTCCCCTTCTGTCCTCCAGGGAGTACATGTTGAGGTCTCTGAGTCTTTCTTTGCATGCCATACCTTCCTGATTCTGAATCATTTTAGTTGCCCTCCTCTGGACCATTTCCAGAAGATTGATGTCTTTCCTTAGGTATGGGCACCAGTACTGTACACTGTTCTCCAAGTGTGGATGCACCAAAGGATCTGTACAGTGGCAGAATGTCCTCCGCCTTCCTGCTAGTTATTCTTCTGGTGATGCATCCCAACATTCTATTTGCTTTGGCTGCATCTTCTTGCAGTAAACAGAGTATTTCAGGTCACTTGTGATGATCACCCCAAAATCCCCTTCTCCTCTTCTGACTTTGTAACCTGCACACCATCCAAACAATATTCAGCCTTTGGATTCTTAGCCCCCAACTGCATGACTTTTCACTTCTTGGCATTGAACCCCAGTTGTCAAATACCCAGCCACCTCTCAAGCCTGGCTAGATCTTCCATGAGATCCTATATTCTCTCTTCTGTGTCCACCCTCCCACAGGGAAGGAAGGGAAAGGGAACATTGTTTAACCAGGAGTAGCACACTCAGCCAAAGCTTGTTTCCAGATGCTACCTGGGAGCACAAGGAAGTTAAGTGACTTGCTCAGGATGACACAATATGCACCTAGGCAGCTATGGGATTCAAACTCAGGTCTCCAGATCTGGTTTGGTGTCAACTGCAAACAGGCAGATCGTACACTCTACTCTATCTGCTATGTCACTAATAAGTATATTAAACAGCACTGGACTGAGCACTGAATTCATTGGGACCCCACTAGTGACTGCTTTAGCCACCCCGTGAATTCCCCCCCTTCCCTCAACAGCTACCCTCTGACTCCTGTCCTGCAACCAGTTTTTTATCCAGGTCTTTATCTTTATCCCTACACCCAGATCCTTGAGCTTCCTGATTAATATTCTGTGGGGAACAGCGACAAAGGCCTTACTAAAATCCAGATAGAGTATTTCCACTACCTGGCCCTTACCTACTGCCTTAGTCACCCGGTCAAAGAAAACAAACAGTTGTGTTTGGTAGGATCACCCCACTGCAAACCCATGCTGCTTCTTGTCCTAGAGACCATTATCCTCCAGAAAGCACACCAGTCTTTTCTTCAGTATAGTCTCTATAAGCTTCCTATTATCAAGGTCAGACTGACCAGTGTATAGTTGCCAGGTCATCCTTCAGCCCACTTTTGTGGAGCAGCACTATGTGTGCTATTTTCCAGTCAAAGAATACCGCCCCTGACACCAGTGAGCTGTTAAACAGGTCTGCCAGGGGACTCACCAGCACAGCTGCCAATTTCCTCAGCACCTTCCAATGTATGCCTGGGGACTTGTTCACTTTCAATGCCCTCTAACCCTTCCTTACCTTATCCTCACCAATATCCCCATCAGTGTCACTTCCCACCCCATTACCCACCCCTTTCTTCCCTTCATACATTGGATCATCCTTCTCCTTGGCAAACTTGTTGATGTTGGCAAGGACACCAGGAATTACTCCCCTATTCATATGTACTGCATTGTAATGCAGGGAAAAATGTGTCATTCCTTTGTGAGTGATGGGTAGGGCTATTCTGAACCTACACTGTGTATATTCCTCTATTTCTTAATTTAAAAAAAATCTCCTCACCTTTTCAAAAAATACCAGGGATTCTTTAACTTTCAATTCTGCAGTCACAAGATACAAGCAAAATGGTACCTCTGTTTAACCTCACAGTCGAAGGATGAATGATGAGGAAACTTCTGTTTGGTTCTATTCTTAAAGTCTTTCAGACATGTCTGTTTTGGATGGCATCTAGTTAGCGGAGGTTAAAATCCTAATAAAACAGAACCACTACCCAACTGAGTCAATGTATGTATGTTTTGTTTTTTTTTGGTTATGCATAGGCAAATTTGTCTGGGACTCTCTGGTTTTGGGAAAGACTTTTCACCCTCTTGTTAGGTATCCAAAAAATACAGGGCCAGATTTTCAAAGGGCCCTTAGAATGACATCAAACATCCACCTTGTGTCTAATCCAGATACATCAAATGCTGTGCGCCTTATTTTGCAAGAAATGTGTTCTTATGTGTCGAAGTCCCCCAAAATGACACAAGATGTCCACTGCATCAAACACATGATGCATGGGGTGAAAATGACGTAATCTCTGAATGAGGCAAAGCTGAGACAAAAATAAAATGCACAGAGGGAGATGAAGTAAAAACGACCACAGGTTGAGTCAAAAATATGATGCAGAGTGAAAATGATGCAAGCTGAACCAAAAACATGAAGCAAGTTAAGTCAAAAAATGAAGCAAGTTGAGTCAAAAAACTGAACCAAACTGCATGCATGGAGAAAAGTGATACAAAGAGGAGCTGAACAATGATGCAAGTTGAGTCACAAAAATGAAGCAAATTGAATCAAAAAACAGTACATGGAGCAAAAATGATGCAAGCTGAGTCAAATATTACCACCAACAAAATGGCCAAGATAATGGCATGTTATGCCCCCAAAACACTGTCAAATAGTCCTGCAAGGGAATATTGGGCTGGATTTTCAAAGCCCTATGGCCGAAGAAAAGTGCTTGAGGCAAACAGTTGTGCCACAACTGGCACCTTGCGTCAAAACCTTGCAGCAATTCCATTCAGAAATGCAGTCTGCATCTGAATTGGAAGCCGCTACGTCCTTGTGGTGCTTTGCCACCCTTGCAGCCAAGATTAGGGTGTTGCAAGGGGGCTTGCGCCACAGCAGGGTTGCAACATCCCCTCATCTGGGATGCAAGAAACCCTGCCATGGCTGTAGCAAGGGGCTGGAGTTAGACCACTAAAAATGTGGTCTAAGCCCCTTGTGCCACTCCAGAGACTGTGGGGATGTGTGATTAGGGGGCCCTAATGGGCAGTTACAGGGCAGGATAAGGCACAGTTGCATTCAGGGAGGGGAGGGCAACCATGACATTGCTGTTTCACTTGATGGGAGTGCCGATCATGGTGCCATATTGGCACAGACACACAGTGGGGAAATGGAGGGGTATAGCAACACACAGCACTAGGGCCCTATATTGGCATGGCCCTGGAGACTGCTGCCTGAGCCGTGCCAGCATGGGGCCATGGTACTGTGTGTTGCTATAAACCCCATTCCCCATTGTGTGTCCATGCCAATATGGTAACATGATCGGCACCCCCACCAGGTGCAACAGCAATGTCATAGTTGCCCATCCCTTCCCCAACCACAACTGTCCCACCTTGTGCCTTATGCTACCCCTGTACCTCACTTGCTAGCCATGTGCGTGCCCTCTTTGATTGTGTCAAGGGGGTGCAGTCGAAAACCTGCAGCATTACCCACAGGTGCGTCACTGTCTTTGGCACATGTCCTTAAGTGCGGCACATCCGAGATGTCTGGCGCAGGGACCCTGTTGTACCTGAATATGGTGCAGGGTCTCTGACACAGCCAAGATGTGGTGAAGCCCTTAGATCACCACAACTTGTGACGCTCTAGCAGAGCTTTGAAAATACAGCCCATTGTCTCTATAACTAACCCCCTACATAATCTACCATCACCTTTATATGCTCCAGTGTCAGTTAGACCTGCGCTGGCTGGTCTAACAGCAGCATGCATCTTTGGTGCACTGTCACACTAGTGAGGCCCCACCTGGAGTACAGTGTACAGTTCTGGAGACCATACCTACGTAAGGACATAGGGTAGAGAAGGTTCAGAGGAGGGCAACAAAGATGGTGCATGGATTGCATCACAAGTCCTATGAAGACAGGTTGAAGGAACTGAACATGTACTCCCTGGAGGAGAGGAGGGAGAGAGGGGATATGATAGAGACATACAAGTATCTTACAGGGAGGAACAGGGTGCAGGAAAACACTATTTTTAAGCGAAAAAGATGTTCCAGGACTAGAGGGCATGGGATGAAGTTGGAGGGAGGACGATTCAGAGGAAACATGAGAAAGAATTTCTTCATAGAACGGGTGGTGGACAAGTGGAACACCCTGCCAGAGGAAGTGGTGGGGGCTGAAACAATCACGGGATTTAAGAATGCATGGGATAGACATAAAGGAATTCTGGAGGTCAGGGATAAGGGGCAACAGACTTCTAGGAAAACAAACTGAACTTACAAGCTCAAATGGGCAGACTGGGTGGGCCATAGGCCCTTATCTGCCGACACTGTCTATGTATCTATGTATCTATGTCATCAGCTTCCACCTTTGAAAATCCAAAACAGGGGATGGTGCATCATTTTTTTTGATGCAAGCCCTGCTGCGACATAGTGCACCCATTTTTTTATTTGCACAAGCATGACTCAAGTCACATTGGCTCAGGCAGTTCTGCTTTTGACACAAGCAGTGTTAGAAAATCAGAAATGACAAAGGTTTTGATGCAGCTTTCTCCTTGTGTCATTCTTTTCTGGTACAAGCACCTTGCATTATTCTTGGCCCTTTGAAAATTGAGCCCACAGTCTTTAGGCTAAATCAAACTAAGGGATGCAAGGAGTCACTGAGTAGGATTTTCTAAGTGTGGTGCAGGGCTTGCGTCTAGCCATATACCAGGACACTTAGGTTCTGGCGGTGCGCCAAACCCTTTGCCACAACTGTGCCTGATTTTGCAATCTCAGGTGCAGTTGTGACAGTTTCCACAATTTACGGCAGCTTGCGCCAAATATCTGGTGCAAGCTTTGTAAAAAAGGGGATTCACCCCAGAATTCTAAAAGAACTAAGGGGAGAACTAGTAACACCACTGACTACCCTTTTTAACAAATCAAGGGAGGAGAGGGTGGTACCTGAGGACTGGAGGAGGGCGGATGTGATTCCCTTTCACAAAAGTGGGAGCAAAACAGAGGCAGGAAACTAAAGACCTCTCAGTTTGACCTCAGTGGTAGGGAAAATGATGGAATCACTTCTAAAGGAAAAAACTGTTGAGTACCTAGAGGCCAGTGGGGCACAGGACCCAAGGCAGCAAGGATTCACAGTGGGAAGGTCATGTCAGACAAATCTAATCAATTTCTTTGATTCGGTGACCAAAGTAGTAGACCAGGAAGGGGCTGTGGACATGGCCTACCTAGACTTTAGCAAGGCATTTGACACAGTCCCACACAAAAGATTAATAAACAAATTAGCCAGCCTGGGAGCGGGTCCCAGGGTGGTAGCCTGGGTAAAACATTGGCTGGACAACAGGACGCAGAGGGTAACAGTAAACGGAGTCCACAGTGAAGAAAGGGGGGTTACTAGTGGGGTACCACAGGGTTCAGTACTGGGACCAGTCCTTTATAATGTCTTTATAAGTGACATTGCAGAGGGATTGGAAGGAAAAGTATGTCTCTTTGCAGATAACACAAAGATCTGCAACACGGTTGATACACAAGGTGGGATGGAAAGGATGAGAAGGGACTTGGCAAGGTTGGAGGAATGGTCAAATGTATGGCAGCTTCGATTCAACGCAAAGAAGTGCAAAGTAATGCACCTGGGAAACAAAAACCCAGGGGAAGAGTACACAATGGGGGGTGAGATACTGACAACAACAAAAATGGAAAGGGACCTGGGGGTAGTTATATCAGATGACCTAAAGGTGGGCAAGCAATGTGAGAAGGCAGTAAGGAGGGCTGGGGGGATTTGGGATGCATAGGAGAGGCATCACCAGTAGAAAACAGGAAGTTGTTATCCCTCTGTACAGACAGTTGGTGAGACCCCATCTGGAGTACTGCGTGCAGTTCTGGAGACCCCATCTCCACAAAGACATAGACAGGGTGGAGGCTGTCCAGAAAGGGCACCAAAATGGTGCAGGGTCTGCACCAGAAGACATATTACAAGAAGAGACTAAAGGAGCTATTATGTATATCCTCGAGGAAAGGAGGGAGAGAGGGGACATGATAGAAACGTTCAAGTACCTCAAAGGAATTAACAAAGTCCAAGAGGGTAACATGTTGCCGAAAAAGAGATGTGTAAGAACAAGGGGGCACACTTTGAAGATAGAAGGGGGATGGCTCAGAGGTAATGTGAGGAAATATTTTTTCATGGAGAGGGTTGTGGATGTATGGAACAGCCATCCTGAGGAAGTCGTGGAGTCAAAAACAGTGGGGGATTTCAAGAATGTATGGGACAGACATAAGGCAATTCTAGTGGAGGGTAGGAGGAAGTAGGCTGTTGGTTAAACTAGGATCTGCAGCTTATCCATTAGGTAGGAAAATGGACTGACTAGGTGGGCCAAGTGGTCCTTATCTGCCATCAAATTCTATGTTTCTATGTTTATATGTTCAAAACAGAAACAGAAAACTATATGCTTAAACAAGCCAAAGTCTGCACTTACACAAAACAAAAACAGAAAAAAAAAATACTTACACATAACTGAGATCACAGAAATAAGAGTAGGAGACTTTCCCGGTGTTCTAGCCAACATTTCCCCTGTACAAAAGGAAAACCAGATCCATGTAACACCTGCCACCATGGGATGCACCTGGAAATGAGCTGTCACAGCTCAGTATGACTTTCCTTGTAAAAAATGGCAAATAAACTAAAACATAATTTGATTATGTAAACATACCTTTGGCCACGAATCATTGGTCTTAGAAAATAATTTCCACCTTCTTGTGAGGTGTCAAAGGAATTCAGACCTCAGGCTAAAGAAACCTGAGAGGTGCAAGGAAAAAATAAAGAAGAACACAGCCAGAGCTCCACTTCCTCCTGCTCATGGAGTTGAATAACCTTTGGTACAGAGTAGAGGAATTCAAGCCCTGATCCCTCCTGAGGACCTGCCCACACTAGTGCATGCTTTCGTCACTTCCAGGCTGGATTACTGTAATGCCCTGTACCTTGGGTTATCTGGAGGCAACCTCCACAGGCTGCAGCTGATGCAGAACATGGTGGTGAGACTTCTGACTGGGGTAAGGAGATGTGAGTATATCACCCCAGTCCTCCGTGGACTGCACCGGCTGCTGGTCAGGTGGAGGATTGTCTTAAAGATAGAGCTCCTTGCCTATAAGACCCTGCATGAAGGGGTCCTGTCTATCTGCAAGATCTCCTTGTCCCTTACTGTCTAGCCTGGGCACTCCATTCTGCCGGGGGAGGCATCCAAGGGGTTCCCAAGGTTAGGCTGCGGCATTTGGGAGACAGAGCATTTGCAGTGGCCGAGCCAACCCTGTGGAACTCTTTACCTGATTATTTGAGGGAGGGCTCCCTCTGTGGAAGCCTTTAAAAGGGGGTTAATCCAGCCTGGTGGCACTGAGGGTTAAGGCACTGGACACCACACCTCGCGCCACACTGGTGACCTGGGTTCGGGAACAGACTCAGGCTGCCGGGCGCTGGCAGGGGAGAGGAAGGATTGAGCATCCTACGACTGCTCTCCTTTCTCTGGGGTGGGTATGGGTCATGCATCAGACTGCAGCGGAGACTGGCAGAGTCCAGCCGCACTACAGTTGCATGCAGAGCTTCCGTGGGGGGGAGCATGGTGGGCATTGGCACAGACGTGCTTAAGGACACCATTGCACGTCCGGCTCCCCAGGGGGAAAGAACAGTGGAAAATGGTGGGATGACCTCGAGGCTGATGGCCGTGCCCTGTGCCCCCGAGCATGAGAGGCACCTTGTCCGGGGGCGGACGATCCCTGTGGCATGGGGCAATTATCCACGTACCAGACCTGGCTCGGGGACGCAGGTGCCGGTGGCCGGAGGTGGTGGGCCCGCTCCACAGAGACGGAGAAAATAAGCTACGATAAAAAAAAAGGGGGGTTAAAAACATATTTGTTCCAACTAGCCTTTATTGATTAATGCTGCTAAAAAATATAGATAGATGGCTATCTATTGATTGTATTTCAATCAATCAAAATCTTTGTTTTGCCAGGTGGAACATCATTGAGACAAGCTCATTTACAAGATGGACCTGGGACAAAACAATTGCCAACAGGGTTAAGACATAACAGGTTGAGTGAACGTACATAACAATTACATAGTAGTAATAATAACATAATAACATATAACCATCACATGTAACAAGATACTTCCACCAGAACATAGCAATAGGTTCAACAGGAGGTAGTGTCATTTAAATACAAGTATTTATAAAGATTTTATATGTGTGTTTTTGCTTGGTTTAAATATTTGTATTTTGCATCATTATTTTTATTGTACAGTGCCTAGAGTCCCAGGAATTGGGTACTCCGGGTAGGTAGTTAATAAATAAAATATCTATCTATCTATCTATCTATCTATCTATCTATCTATCTAGAGGATCCACCCCAGATGGATGCAACCTCTGGGGATCCAAGGCCTTAGGTTGCCTTCCCTCCAGGCATATTAAGGGGAAAGAAATTGAGGAGTATAGTGTAGTTGGATACTAGATTTGGAAGTAAGTTTTGAAACAAGATCATTGATAACCATCAACCAAGTAGGATGATGATATGAAATTGATTCTCTTTCTAGTAGCTGTGGTTGCTGCTCCTGTATAGAAGTAGTGTCTTTAATGATAACGTGGCCCTAGTCCGAGTTTTGAGATGAGCATCCTCAGGCTAGGAAGAACTAAGGATTGAGGTAAAGTACGATAGGCAATTCAAAACAGAAAGAGTGGAGCACCGACCAAGGGAGAGTGCCAGAAACAAGGGCAGTACTTCAGATCAAAAACACTCACCACTCTGCTACACAAGGCCAAAAAGGTGAACAGCAGAGCTCTTCCTCCAACACACAAAGACCACACAGTCTAACTTGTGGGTCAGTATTCTTTTATAGTTTGAAAAGTGATTGTGTTACAACGTATAATCCTTACATATCCAAGTGATCAGACTGTCCCAATTTTTCAACATCATAAGGCATATCATTCAGGAGATTAAAGGGTACATTTTAATGCTCTCTCTTGCTTCAGTCAAGGAGGACATGTACCCAAGGACCATAACAGACAAGAGGCTAAAGCAGAACAAGCATTGTATGGCCACTATCAAGAGGGTCAGTAGAATACTGGGATGCAACAAAGGGAGTGACCAGCACAATATGGGAAGGGATTGTGTCACTTTGCAAGGCCCTGGTCAGGCTCCAGCTTGAGTACTACATGCAGTTTTAGTCTGCTCAATTCAAAATGAACATTAAGGCAGTTGAGCAGGTACTACACAGGGACACCAAAATGATAAGCAGTATAGGAGACAAAAGCTATGAGGGGAGGCTTGAGGCCCTTAACATGTTGACCCTGGAGAAAAGGGGTCTGGGAGGGAATGTGATCTCAGTCTTCTGCATACTCAAGGGTAAACACAAGATCGGACAGTTGGAGATGGTTTATCTGGTGTCCTGCTGGGGGATGTAGGGACATGCCTCAAAGTTCAGGGGTTGTAAATTCAGGAGAAGGGGTAATGTTAGGGTGCACCTTTTCTCCCAGAGGGTTGTGACTCTATGGAACCACACACCAGTGAAGACAGTGGACATGATGACAGTACAGATCTAGTTAGCCTGGACAAATTTGTGCTTACCAAGGGAATCACTAGGTACCCCAAGGCAGTAGGGTGTGTAGAAAATCACAATAAATTGATATGTGTTTGCACAAGGTACTTATTTCATTCCAGCCTATGGAGCCAGGGCTGGGGGACATACTGGACTTAGAGTCCCTTCCAACCATAAAACAATGTGTTACAATGTAAACTAAATTGCTGCTGGACTCAAATACCACAGAAACATAGAAACATAGAAGTTGACAGCATATAAGGACCGCAAGGCCCATCCAGTCTGCCCATTTCTTTTTCTACCTTATGAATGTGCCATTGGCCTTTGCTCTGTTAATGGACTATCTATTCATACTCATCTCTATTGCTCCCTTATGCCTATCCCATGCCTGTTTGAAGCCCTGCACTGTATTCATATCCACCACTTCCTGAGGTAGGCCGTTCCATGCATCCACCACCTTTTCTGTGAAAAAGATCTTCCTCACATTACCCCTTAATCGGCCTCCCTCTAATCTCACGCTGTGTCCTCTTGTCCTGTTATTTTTCTTATATTGAAACATGTTAGACTCTTTCACCTTATTAATGCCCTTAAGGTGTTTGAATGTTTCGATCATATCACCTCTTTCCCTCCTTTGCTCTAAGGTATACATATTGAGCTCCATTAATCTGTCCTCATATGTTTTCTGATGTAGTCCCTGCACCATTTTTGGTTGCCCTTCTCTGGACTGCCTCAATTTGGTTAATGTCCTTGTGAAGGTGTAGCCTCAAGTACTGCACACAGTACTCCAGATGGGGCCTAACCAGTGTCTTGTAAAGAGGGATTATTGCCTCCCTCTTCCGACTTGTGATACCCCTACTAATACACCCCAACATCCCCCCTAGCCTTACCTACTGCTTTAGTGGTCTGCTTGGATGATTTCAGGTCATCGTTGATCATGATGCCCAAGTCTCTTTCTTCCCTTGTGACTGCCAGCAACTCCTCTCCCAGTCTATAGGTGGCTTCAGGGTTTCTCTTCCCTGTGTGCATGGTCTTGCACTTCTTTGCGTTAAACCCCAGTTGCCACTCTTGTGACCATTTTGCCAGTTTATCCAGAGCTCTTCTCGTTCTGCCCACCCCATCTGGATCATCTACTCTGCTGCAGATCTTGGTGTCATCTGCAAACAGACAAACCTTACCCTCCAGTCCATCTGCAATGTCACTGATAAAGATATTGGAGATGACTGGCCCCAGGACTGATCCCTGAGGTACCCCACTTGTGACTTGCATCTTTTCTGACTGTATACCGTTTACCACCACTCTCTGTTTTCTGCCTGTCAACCAGTTTGCCACCCAGTTGACCAACTTCTGACCCACTCCGAGCCTACCCAGCTTATTAATCAATCATCTATGTGGAACAGTATCGAAAGCTTTGCTGAAGTCAAGGTAGGCAACATCAACTGCTCCCCCTTGACCCACCACTCTGGTTACCCAGTCAAAGAAATCTATGAGATTAGTTTGACAGGACCTTCCTTTTGTAAGCCCATGCTGTCTTGGATCCTGTGCTCCTATGGATTCCAGGTGTCGCACTATCCTTTCCTTAAGGAGTGCCTCCATAGTCTTGCCCACTACTGAGGTAAGACTGGTCTGTAGTTCCCTGCCTCCTCCCTGCTACCACTCTTGTGGAGCTGGATCACATGATCCCTCCTCCAGTCTTCTGGGACCTCATCTGTTCTCAGAGACTCATTAAACAGTTCTGATAATGGCTCTGCTAGTTCCACCCTTAGCTCCTTTAGTACCCTGGGATGTATGCCATCAGGTCCCATTGCCTTGTCCAGTACCCTGGGATGTATGCCATCATGTCCCATTGCCTTGTTCTTCTGTGTGGACAGTCATGCTACTGCTTAGAAAATGTGGTAAATTGAATCTCTGGTGCTCCGACTACCTGAGTGATGCCCAGTGTGCTCACTCCACTTGTAAATCCTGGCTGGCCCCATTTACATAGCTGAAGGCCCTGTAGTGACCGTAGATGCATGGCTGGTTGCACAAAGAAGAAAACATTAACTGAAAACCAAAAGAGAAGAGAAGAGAACAGAAAGAGGAGATCAGAGCAAAAAGAACAAGTGACAAATATTCACACTAAATCAAGACATATAGAATAATGCATGGGGAGGTGTGCATAATGAGAATTTTTTGAAGCCCTGAGATGTTTGATGCTACAAAACCCCCAAGAATGAAGCTTTAGGGGTTTATAAAAGCTTTCCACACTGAGTCTGTATATAAAATTTGAGTTTGCACACCTCCGCATGCTTTGTTTTATGTTATTGCTGGTCTCTGTTTTGTTTACCCTGCAAATCATTAAGCAGTAATAAAAAGGAATTTGTAAAACCATTCTGTTTCAGTACATTCTTATTGTTAATATTTTAATTTTAAAAGTGAGACTAAAGTCTTTAAGCGTCTCACACTCTCTCTCCCCCTCTGAAGTGAGTTGGCCCACTGCTACAGTTAATAGCAAACAAGTGTTCACATGGCAATTAGATTTGTTTGAACTTTTGACTCATTGCCTTTTCTTTAAAGCAGCAGTACAATGAAAAATGGTTTTCTAAAAGAAAGGAAGTTTCAGCTATGATTAATGAAAATATCAGCAAATTCCAGATCTACTTATCTAGGTACCTCTTATGCTGCACACATGAGTTTTTTTTTAATTTTCTTAGTCTTAACTGTTACCAGGTCTACAGTGGTATTTCTAAGTTAAATGGCATGGCCATCCCTTTTTCTTGAAAAAAATTAAAACATTCATGAAAAACTCAAATTTTGGAGGAACTAGAAATGTTTACCACCAAATAAAACTGGAAGATGCCTGGAATCTTTTATAGTGTAAATAAGGTATGGTTTAAATTTTTGCCTAATTCCATTGCACTGCACAATTTATGTTTGCAGAACAATTAACCATGCTGTTTAGAAACAATACCATATAACATCATTTAAAAAACACAAAACAGGCCCATATATATTTATATGTAAAACATTTGTATGACTACCTGGAGCTGTACGAAGTACAAATTATAATGACCTGAACTGGATTTTTCTTCAGTTTGAGTTTATTTTAAAAAATGTTTATGTTATGTGGACTTGTTTCTATACATACTGGTTAACTGTTCTGCAAACACAAAATTGTTTACTCTTAAGTATGTGTCCTGGTTTTGACCCATGGAAAGCCATGATATTTTGATTCACTGTGGTGTGTCACTTTAAATTCAGCGCTATTTAGGAGGAACTAAGTGAATGTATTGACTGTCTCTGACAAAGCCTGGCAACCGTCTGGGTAAAACATTGTACATCACATGTCATCTTGATGTGTCCCACTGTCAGGTGCATAACACCAGGTACCTGTGAATATTTTTTTGTGGTTAAAAGTTTTAAGAAATTTCTCAATAATACAAACGCACAATAAACAGGACAATATTCATAACAGCAATTTAACACTGGTAGGCATTAGAGTTGTCAGTTTGTTATCATTGGAGGACTTATCACAAAAATTATCTACACCTTTGTGACTTTATGAGAGTTGATCATTCCTGTAAACTGTCCTTATATCCAGAAACAAAAACAAAAAAAACTTCATTGCATACCTGTGAGTGAGTATTTTTACAGTTTCACACTTCATCACTTTGAGATAGTAAACTTGCCTTTGAACTTGCTCTGTATGTGTCAGTAGTTCTTCCTTTTGGTGGCTACAGGAGCAATATTTGTACAGTACATAGTATTATGCCTTACTCAATATATGCACCATAGCATATCACATTGCAGTGTCCCTTTTCTTAACGCATTTTGAAGTCAAAGAGGAGAAATGTTAATTAAAAATTTTGAGCTGGTGAATCAGATGTGCTGAGTACTCACCTCCCCAACCCCTTGCATATCTTTCAAACCAAGCTTTGTCACTGAAATGAAATGTGGGACATACTAAAACTCAAAATAAAAATATGGGATATTGGCTCTCAAAATTGGGAACACATCATCTCATGGAGATACAAACTTTCAATACTGAGGAAACTACTGGTTTTATTTGCACAAACTGTATTTTTTAAACTTTTATAAATGGTTATGTATGACTCTGCAAATATAAAATGTATTTTGTAAGATTGCAATGAGCTATACAAGCATATCTTTCTAGTATTTTGTTTTTAAAATACAAAAAGAGAAAAAAGTAATTATGTAGCTAACAAAAAATTGTAATGAAAAAAATAATTGAAGGGTGCACACCGTGGTTATGTGGGGGAAGAGCTCCTCCTCCACATCCTATATCTGCCAAACAGCAAATAGAGTGAGTTGCACTCAGAGTGAGTCGCACTCTCTGCATTGGTGCGGCTGGTCGCACACCCCTCCCTTTTCTCCGTCCCCACTTCCTCCCTGCCTTGCTGTTGCCTTGTCCTCTCTACTCCTTGTACCTGTTTTCCATTGTTTTTCTCTCTTTGGGGGGGGAGGTTCACCAATCGTGCTCTAGTTCGTCCACCACTTCTCCACCCTCCGTACCTTGCCTGCTTGTTCATTTCCTCTGCTCTCAGCCACGGAGTTGCTCCCATACCTCTCTTCCATCAGCTGCAGCTTCCCCGACCTTGGTTATATCCGAATTGCTGTTCTCCCTTCCAATTTGGGCTCCACATTGTTTCCCTGATCTCTACAACTCCTGGGATGCCATCAGTACTTTCATCCACCGTAAGGTCTACCTTTTCAACCCTGGGGCATGCTTGTATAGAAGGCCATGCTACATATGGTAGTCGGGATATATCTCTATGGCACTGCAGCGCTATTATAAGGCATTTGACAACATTGATTTCTCAGCCCTCACCATTCTTACAGGAGCCAGCTATCGGTGGGGGAACCACAACAGCCCCCTAGGACTACCATAATTTCACCGCACTCTGCAGTCTGTTTGAGCGTGATTACACTGAGAATATGATGTTGGGCCTTATCATGACTTCCCTTAGCTACTGTTTACCAGGACATGCCTTTCTCATACATTGTGCATTTAACCATGGATACAGGTACTGCACACTCCACAAGGTCGCATTGAATCATGACTGTGAAAACCACCTCTATGCTGATTTCTGATTGCTGTCTCAATTTGCCGCAGTTGCGACCATGCTAGCACCATGATTATGACACTTACTCCATCTTGGATCTTGCTAGATTCCTTCCTTGTGTTGCCAGACGCTTACTCGGTCTATCGTTCTTACTGTTTGCACTATGCCTTGGCAAACAATTGCATGTTTCTACCTACCATGTCAAGCACTCCTGGTACTATCCACTCACTCCAGTTATTGAACTTCGATATGCTAGTACTGCAAGCTACTAGCGTAGCTCCTTGAGCCAGCTTCTCCCAACGCCACTTCCCGGAGACCATCGCACAGACCTTTACTTCATACCTGACTTCTATACTAGCTTAGTATTTGCTCTACGACTAATTTACAATGTATTCTAACGCGATGGACCTTGCTTCTCACCACCATACGAGGCCAGCGTGTAATAATATCTCCGAGTCATTGGAAGTACTCAGCAGCACAGCAGGCTTCCTTCACGTACTACGTGCTCTGCAACTCAACTACTGTGCATTTCAGCCCTGTGCTCATTATTGCATTCAGAGCCCTGCTCCAGATCCTTCTTGCTGCCAACAACTTCTCCATCTCACTTGTACATTCCTGGATGTCTTGTCTTCAGTTGTCCCAACCGAGCTTTGGATGCTCCAGCTCTCATCTTGCCTGTTCACACCTCATCATCCATCTCCTCCATCGTGGGTTTACCAGCGGACGCTGTCTAGGGATTACCTTGCTTTCCCTGGATCCTTCCCATGTTCCTTCACCTCCTTTGGATTATCGCTACTGCGCATGCTAACCTTCATGGGGCTAGCTACTTCACTTTACCGTACCGGCTGACCTCCGTGGGTCCAGCCACACTGCTTACACTTGTATGGGCTTTGCTTCCATTTTCTTCCTTGGATGCTACTTTCAGGATGCTCAGTTCATTCTGGCCTACTACCATTTCCATTATCTGCTGAATTTTAGCTGAACTCTATTTCATATTGCCTTCCATATCGTAACTTCAGCTTCAGACATCGATTTGCTACAGTTTCAGGATACTTATTTCATCTGTTGAGTTGCTACCTCATCTGCCTATGTATCTGTGCTGCAGTCTGTTGTCCCCGATCTTCCAGAAGCAACAGTCAACAACACCTTTCGCCGCTTCATATGTCTGCCTTAAGTCTATATTACTACTCCATACCCAGCTGACTCAGGATATGCTACCATTTACAATACCATTTACAATCTATTCAGTACTACTTGCTGCTATTCTGCATTGCATGCAGTTCAACTTTACTTTACCTTCTCTACTACTGAACCTGCCTCGCCTGTCAGGCCAGAGGTCGCTGCCACATACTTCAGGACCTGTGCTCTATGAGGCCGGAGGTTCCTGATCTTATATTTGACTCATATCGCCTACTCTATGACCTACTTTGCCATCAGGCCTAGGGGTTTCATACCTTCCACTCTTCACTTGCCTCGCTTACTCAGAGCCTGGACGTTCACATTTTATATCTACCTGCAGCCGTGTCTGCCAACCTTGGGAGCTCCTTTCCTTCAGACACTCATCCGGATTTGTTTGGCCATTCCTCTTCTATTCTTGGATGCTTCTGCCTTGTCATTAGTCATGTGAATTACTACTACTACTCCTACCAGGACTTCGTTGTGATCACTCAAGGACTTTAACTCTCATGATTTGTGCCCTAAGACTTTTTGACCCTTGTGACGATGCTACTTCATTCAACTGCAGCCTCTTCAGTCATCACCATTTATGAGTCATATGCTGAGCTATTCAGGACTTTGTCAGAACATTCTTCAGCAGTCACTTCTAGCTAAGGGATAATTCTGGTTTTGGAACGTGTATGTCAACATTGTTATGCAATCATCTGGATCTACATAATGCTCTCCAATTCCCTTGCTTGTGCCATTCTCATAGCCTTACCTCACCAGCTGATGGATAAGCCGTGCATCTCCCTTAAGGACTAACTGCCGCATTCTATTACTACCAACAGACCTCAGTAGGTCTGGCTGCGCTTTTCTGTTACTTGGAGCTAGCCACCTCTCTACTTCCCTCACCAGCTGATGGATAAGCTGTGCATCTCACCGAGGGACTAGCTGCCACGTCCTATTCCTATCAGCAGACCTCCATAGGTCTGGCTGCATTTTCATACCATCTGGGGGTCGCCCCCCCACTTACCTCACTAGCTGGCGGATGAGCTATGCATCTTGCCTGAGGGCCTAGCTGCCACATTCTGTTACTTACCACCTGACCGACTTCATGCATTACTTCTACTACCCTTAAAGCCTGCCAAGATTCTAGTTCAACTCTATGGCCATCGCCTTCTATATCATCACCTGAGTATTCTACTCCTATTGTGTTTTACCGGACCTAGGTTCATCAGTCAGTAGTCTCGTGGCAAGCCATCTACCATTCCACGTATTATATCAGCCCGCTATTAGCAGAGGCCTGGATCTCCTGTGAAGTCGTCCTCACTTGTTGGAGCGCTTCCCCACCTACAGCTTGTCGCTTTAAATTCATATCAACCATGGATTCCACTCTACTTCATTCCGGCTTGCTCATGGATTCTCAACATTGGAGTTTACTATTTGGATACTTGTTCTTTCAACTGACATGTCACGATTCAGTCCATCTTCAGTTCTCAGTTTCTCTGGATTGGGTTCCACAACTTCGAGGTTCAGACTAGCCCATTAAAATATTTAGGATTACTCTACTTTCATATGCCCAGAAGGACGGGCAGGTCAGTAGCCATGGGTCCTCAGAGGTTCTCCCCCAATGGGGGTTTTCCCTCTCCTGCGTGCTACTGGTCATACTTTCTGGAGTCGGAGGAGGTGATCATCTACTACTCATTCTTGGGGGGGGTCTTCCTACTCGACTCCTTCATCAGTCGGATACTGATCAATCATTGATATAATATTCTTTTGGGGGGTCTCATAATACTGCTCTAAGCTTCCTCCCTACAGGTAGGATACAGAGAAAGGTCAAAACCATCAACAGTAACAAGCAACTCTTAGTTCAAGCATCCAAGCACCTTGCACATAATATCCGATTCACAAATGCTATAATCATTGACTTGATCACATTCATGCTGAAGTACCTAAGCACAATCATTCCATACTACTAGTACCTGGCAAACATTGTCTTCCTACTAGTTGGCCTCTGTATCCAACAACCACCTACATCATACAGCTACAGTATGTAGCATAAGCACTGAGCTATGAACCACACATAATTAGTTAGCTTATTGTCAAGCCAAGTCCTCCACTGTTGAGGGAAAGTCCAAGTAATGAAAGGTTATAATTAATAGTATGTAACAAAGGATTATTATTTTGTAATATATGGATAATGGTAATAATACCATTAAAATCTATACAAAAAAATGCCATAATACCATTGTACAGCTGCAACGATAGTATTACGAGAGTTCATAATACTATTGTTCCAAACTCTACTTACTGTATTCAGAGAAAGCACCTTTCCCACATGGTCCCACAAGCTAGCTTGTACTGTAACCATTGCACACAGTAAAAACAAGCTCGCAGTTAATGCGAAAACAAAATAAAGTGGCACAACATTCTTTCATGCTCCCCACCCCACTGTAAAGTCTCTAGTGAGGGTAAGCAAGCCTGCCCTCTGGTATACTCCTCTGTCCTGGCTTCAGCCGAGGAGAGGGAAGGAGGAGCAGAAGCTGCAGAAGTTGCTTGGAGGAGTGCTGGTGGCTGCAGCTCCAGGCAGGAGCATGAAGGTAGGCTCCTGACTGGCGAGGGAAAACTGAAAACTACTTGCATCCAAATATTACAAAAAAATCAGGGACTTTGTATTTCATGGGTTTAATACCATCTCAAGGTTCTGGAGACATGTTTTGGAACCTCTTGAGATTCGCTCTGGAGGTTCACATGTCATCAGAACCTCCCAGTGATATTACAGCCACATAATATACAGTCCCCTAGCTATTATTCTATTTGTAGACCCATAAATACATTATTAGGTGATCATAGCAATTGCAGAAAAAAGACAGCAACTAAACTCTGAAAAATCTGAAAGTAATTTTGATATAGGGATGAAACTAGAGAAAAAAACTTAAAGATTCCTTCTCCTTCAAATTAATGTATTAGATCATCCTTGCAGAGATCATATAAATCATAATGTAGCCATTAAATTGGTTGATTTAAACTCATTTTATTTCTAGATTAATTTTTTGGGACTTCTACTGGTAGTGTTCCTATATTTTCAGTTGCATTCTCCAAAGCAGATGTATCTTCAGAATCTACATTTTCTACCTGCTTGTCATGTCTCCTGGCTAAAACAAATTCCTGTAATTGATGCAGGTCATAAAACAGATTTTTTTTTGCCTTGATAAGTTAGGTTGCATTTAGCAGGGAACTGGAAAGTGAAAGATACTCTAGTTTCCTTGAGGTCATACTGAAATTAAAGAACATGTTTTCTCCTTTATTGTGTGACTGAACTGGAATCAGAAAAAATGTGAATCATCTTATTTCTGTAGAGGAGGATTCTATTTCTCCCTACCTTTTGGATCACTGTTACCCTTTCGGTGTTGAACAGAAAACTTTTAACTATGGTAGCACAAGGATTTCTGCTTTGAACTTCAGTAGGAGATTATCCCTTTTGATTTTTAAAGAGAATTCTGAAGGCTATTGTAACAAAGAGAAGATTATCTTCAGGGACCTCTTGTGACTCTGTAAATTAAGCTGTTAATAATTCTCACCAGCAGTCAAACTTTATGTCCAGTGTATTAGGGGCCAACGACTCCTGTGTTTTTGTATCTTAAATTATTGTCCATTATTTAATATTTTTCATCATGAGGCCAAGATTGCTCTTGTATTTATCACTGTGAGTGCATCTAACGTGAGCATCTTATTTTCAATATTTTTTTGTTTTTGCTGTTGTCTTCTGTCTTTAAATCATGAAACTCCAATTTTAATTACTTAACCTCAGCTGGAGTTTTCAAATTATTCTGTTTGGGACATGATAGCATCTTTCTTTCTCCCACTGTCACCATTAAAAACTGACTACTCTTCAAGAGTTCAACTCCTGCCTCATCTTATTCAGTCCACAGACCATTCTTTGGCTGGGAAAAACTGTAGTCTATACACAGAATCCATCAAAGGTAAAAAAAAAAAAAAAAAAGATGACTGCAACACCCCTGCAGAAGTGCTTAAGAATGCAACAGCAGTTAGCAAGTTGCAGCTGAAATAGGGGTGTGGCAGAACTAGGCCCTGACGTCTTGCAAGCAGAGCTTTAGGTAAGTTTGGTGAGCAGAGTTAGGATCCATTTCCTTGCCAACCCTGAGACATAGTCTCTTCAATTATTGTATCTAAAGTTTGTGGCCCGCTGAGTCCATTTGTTTCTTTTCATACTGTAGTTCCTCTTCCTGTAGCAGAGGTTTTGGGTGTCTTGTTTGGCTTCACTAATCCTTTGATTCAATTTCTTTTCATGTCACCCATACATAGATTTCCCCTATCCGATGTATTTGGCTATGCTTTGCATTCACTTATCCTCTCTAGCACTGGCTTTTGTAATGCCCTCTATACAAGGCTACCTGGAATCTCCCATAGCCAACTCCAGTTAGTCATGATGAATGTGGCTACAGGCATGATGGTAGGTAATGGGTGTCAAAACAATTAAGGAAGCATTATTTCACCCAGAGGGTGATAGAATTGTGGGTTATATGGCTCCAGGAGGCAATCAAATTTATTTGGATGTTTTAAGCTCACTCTGCATGTGGTGCTGAAGAGAAATAATATTGCAGCATACCGTTACTAGGACAGCAGGGGACAGACCTGATGGGTGATTGCTCAACTTCCATCCATTAAAAATGCCTATGTTCATTTGTGAATATGATAACTGAGGAAAGAACTGAAAGGACATATGACTTGATTCTTTCCTGTAATTTTTTGTTCATATACTGTGTTATCTGTGTACTTATTTAGGTGCTTGTCACAGGTGTCAGAAGGGAATTGTTATCTGTGAAATTAACTAAGTGTAAAAAGATTTGCAAAGTAGGGGGAGTGGCTTAGCTAGAAGAAGCCAGGTTAAAACCAGATTTAAGCACTGCCCTGGATAGCTTCTGCCAGAGAACAGACAGAACACCAGGAGGAAGAAGCTACTGGTATAACTAAAACTTCTATACTGGGACTATATTGCCCTCCTTCCCTTCCCTCCACCCCCCACTCTAAACCAGTTCTATTTTTATAGGCACAGGATTTAACTGACAACAGGAACTTCCTGTTTGGGAGCAGGAAGTGAGTGAGTGATCACAGAGCCACCAAAGACTCACCATCCTAGAAGGGCAAGAGTAGCTCTCTGTCCCTCTCCAGCTGCTGGACATCTGACTCTGAACAAATAAGGAGACTATGGAGAAATATAGGAACTTCTTGTCTTAGAACAGGAAGATCAGGAGCTAAAAGGGCACAGAAGCAGTAAGTAAGTAGAGGAAGGAAAAAAAAGAAAATAAACAGAGGAAAGAGTAAGTATTCCAAACAACAGTTAGGGGGCCAGAAAAAAGACATGATGGGAGTAGTGCAGTGCAGTGGCTGTGGAGCAACAGTCTTCCGGGAGACATTCTGGAGGATGCAGTGTTGTCCCATCTGCAGGCACCTCTCTGGGCTGAGGGAAGAGGCTGCTCATCTCCAGTCTTAGTTGTCAGGATTTGTGGGACCTCCTCTCCCACCCAGGGACCACCAGGGTCACTGCCGTTGCCTCAGAGGTTGCCAAGAAAGAGGACCGGTTGGACCACAGTGGGCTCAGGGAGGTGAGGGTGGTGGAACAGAGGCACATCCCTCCAGTTGTACCTCTCCACAATTTCTATGCTGTTCTGGAAAAGTGTAGTTCCTCTATGGAGGCACCCACAGTGGAGACCAAGGAGGATGCTGGGAACCTCCACAAAGGAGACCCACAGGAGGGTGACATGGGACCCCAGAGGGGAAGGAAACAACTCCTGGTGGGGGACTCCATTTTTAGGAAGGTAGAACTGGGGGAGGAAGGGGAGAGGGAGGTAAGGTGCCTGCCTGGTGCCATGGCTTGGAGGGACAGGGAGCGAATCCTCAGGATCACAGGAGCAGCTGCACAGGGGAGGAATCTGGATGTCATTGTCCACCTAGGGACAAATGACCTGGCTAAGAAAGGGATCAGAGCAGTGCAAGAAGCATTTGTGGAGATGGGGAGGGGCCTTAGACAAATAGCACACACGGTAACCTTCTCGGAGGTGCTGCCTGTCTATGGCACGGATGAGGCTAGGGTGTTCCACACCATGAGATTCAATCAGTGGTTGAAAAACTAGTGCAGAGCTCAGGGATTTGGCTTTATTGGGTACTGGGAGTCCACCTGAATGGATGCAGGCCTATTCTGGTGTGATCATCTGCATCTGTCCAGGAGGGGAACCAGGATCCTAGGTGATAGGTTTAAATACTTCATTGGCAAGCATTTAAACTAGCCAAGGGGGGAGGCACTGGAAATAAGTAGGGAAATCCTAGCCCCCCCCCCCAAAAAATCAGGGTACTAAGTGAGGTAGACACCAGCATAGAGATGTCAATAGGGAGAAGCACATGGGTAAATGGAGAAAGTGACAAACACAATAAGGATAGGGATGGGGCAAAAAGGGGTAAGGCCATCAAGAAATGGAGGGTAATGAATACCAACGCCCATGGTCTGAGCAACAAGCTCCCTGAACTGATGGCCTTGATGGAAGAGGGATGCCTGGATATCGTAGCAGTCACAGAAACATGGTACACAGAGAACCATGACTGGGATGTTAACATACCAGGATACACAACCTACAGGAGAGACAGGGAGGGCAGAAGAGGGGGGGAGTAGCTCTCTATGTAAGGGAAGGGATAAAAGCAACTGAACAAAAGAGTAAACAGGGAGGAGAGGAGGCACTGTGGGTCACCTTAGAGACTGGAAATGGCACCACAATCCACACAGGGGTTATATACAGACCCCCATGTCAGGGGGAGGGAATGGACAAGGATATGATAGAAGGCATACTTAGGATGGCAGAGAAAGGGGAGATACTGTTGATGGGGGACCTTAATATGCCAGATGTTAACTGGAGCACCTTTACTGCAGCCACACCCAAAAGCAGGGCCATTCTTGATGCCCTTCAGGTGGCATGCCTAAGACAGTTAGTTTTAGAACCTACTTGTGAGGGAGCAATCTTAGACCTCATACTCTCAAATGGGGATAGTGAGAGGATCTCAGATCTAGAAGTGGGTAGCCATTTGGGAACAAGTGACCACCAAGCAGTGTGGTTCACGATAAACTCAGCTACAGAGTCAAGCCATACAAAAGTGAGGGTTCTGGACTTCAGGAGGGCTGACTTTGGCAAGGTGGAAGAGTGCCTTAGAAAAGCACTAGCAAACAGGCTAGAAGGAGGGTTGGAGCAACAACGGGGAAATATCAAAACTGCCATCACAGAGGCAACAAGCCTTTGTGTGAAGCAAATAAACAAATCAAAATGAAAGAAAAAGCCACTATGGATCTCAAAAGAAGTGGCGGTGAAGGTTAGAGAGAAAAATATAGCATTTAGGAAGTATAAGGAAACACAGAAGGAGCAGGACAGAGAACTGTACCAGTTAAGGCAGAGGAAGCATGGAGGGTAGTCAGAATGGCAAAGGCACAAACTGAGGAAAAGATAGCCAACTTGGTTAAGAAGAGGGATAAAACCTTTTATAGGTATATCAGGGAGCGTAGAAAGACAAAGGGAGGGATAGTGATGCTGAATAGAATGGATGGTGGGTGGGCAGAGAGTGACAGTGAAGCAGCAGAGATACTGAATGAATACTTCTGTTCAGTATTCACAAAAGAGGAAGTGAGGAGGTGCCTAATCCAATTAACAGAAGCACTCTGGAGAGGGGGGTCAATCCCAGTCCTTTCACAGAGGAAAGGGTTCTGAAAGAACTCCTAAAACCGAAGGTGGACAAAGCAATGGGGCCGGATGGAATTCACCCCAGAATTCTAAAAGAATTAAGCAGAGAACTAGTGACACCACTGACTACCCTTTTTAACAAATCATGGGAGGATGGTGTGGTACCTGAGGACTGGAGGCTGATATGATTCCCCTTCACAAAAGTGGGAGCAAGACAGAGGCAGGAAACTAGAGACCTGTCAGTTTGACCTCTGTGGTAGGGAAAGTGATGGAATCACTTCTGAAGGAAAGAATTGTTGAGTACCTAGAGGCCAGTGGGGCACAGGACCCAAGGCAGCATGGGTTCACAGTGGGAATGTCATGTCAGATGAATCTGATTGATTTCTTTGACTGGGTGACCAAAGTAGTAGACCAGGGAGGGGCTGTGGACATGACCTACCTAGACTTCAGCAAGGCATTTGACACAGTCCCACACAAAAGATTAGTGGTCAAATTAACCAGCCTTGGAGTGGGTCCCAGGGTGGTAGCCTGGGTAAAACATTGGCTGGACAACAGGACACTGAAGGTAATTGTAAGTGGAGTCCACTCTGAAGAAAGAGGGGTTACTATTGGGGTACTGCAGGGTTCAGTACTGGGTCCAGTCCTTTTTAATGTCTTTATAAGTGACATTGCAGAGGGACAGGAAGGAAAAGTATGCCTCTTTGCAGGTGACACAAAGATCTGCAAGAGGGTTGATACACAAGGAGGCGTGGAAAGGATGAGAAGGGACTTGGCAAGGTTGGAGGAATGGTCAGAAGTATGGCAGCTTGGATTCAATGCAAATAAGTGCAAAGTAATGCATCTGGGAAACAAAAACCCAGGGGAAGATTACACAATGGGGGAAGTAGTAACAACAACAAAAATGGAAAGGGACCTGGGGGTAATCATATCAGAGGACCTTAAGGTTGGCAAGCAATGTGAGAAGGCGGTAGGGAGGGCTGGGTGGATACTGGGATGTATAGGGAGAGGCATCACCAGCAGAAAACAGGAAGTTGTTATCCCCCTGTACAGACAGTTGTGAGACCACATCTGGAGTACTGTGTCCAGTTCTGTAGACTCCATCTCCGCAAGGACATAGACATGATGGAGGCAGTTCAGAGGAGGGCAACTAAAATAGTGCAGGGTCTGCAAAAGAAGCCATCCGAGGAGAGGCTGAAGGAGCTTAATATGTATACCCTTGAGGAAAGGAGGGAGAGGGGGGAACATGATAGAAACGTTTAAGTACCTCAGTGGATTTAACAAAGTCCAAGAGGGTAGCATCTTTCAGAAAAAGAGATGTGCAAGAACAAGGGGACACAATTTGAAGATAGAGAGGGGATGGCTCAGGGGCAATGTGAGGAAGTATTTTTTCACAGAGAGGGTGGTGGATGCATGGAACAGCCTTCCTGAGGAGGTTGTGGGGTCTAAAACTGTGGGAGAATTCAAGAATGCATGGGACAGACATAAGGCAATTTTTGTGGGGGGTAGGAAGAAATAGGCTGTTGGTTAAATAGGATACATAGATACATACATAGATACATAGACAGTGTTGGCAGATAAGAGCCTATGGCCCACCCAGTCTGCCAATTTGAGCTTGTAAGTTCAGTTTATGTTTTCCTAGAAGTCTGTTGCCCCTTACCCCTGACCTCCAGAATTCCTTTATGTCTATCCCATGCATTCTTAAATCCCGTGATTGTTTCAGCCCCCACCACTTCCTCTGGCAGGGTGTTCCACTTGTCCACCACCCGTCTCTGTGAAGAAATTCTTCCTCACGTTTCCTCTGAATCGTCCTCCTCCAACTTCATCCCATGCCTCTAGTCCTGGAACATCTTTTTTGCTTAAAATAGTGTATTCCTGCACCCTGTTCCTCCCTGTAAGATACTTGTGTATGTCTCATCATATCCCCTCCCTCCTCTCCTCCAGGGAGTATATGTCAGTTTCTTCAACTTGTCCTCATAGGACTTGTGATCCAATCCATACACCATCTTTGTTGCCCTCCTCTGAACCTTCTCTACCCTGTCTATGTCATACGTAGTAAGGTCTCAGAACTGTACACTGTACTCCAGGTGGGGCCTCACTAGTTCTGTACAGTGCAATTATGACCTCCTTTTCCTGCTGGTGATGCCCTGCCTATGCATCCCAGCATCCTATTTGCTTTACCTGCTGCCTTGTCACACTGTTTCCTACCTTGAGGTCATCAGAGATGATAACCCCAAGATCCCTTTCCTGCTTGGTGCATGCTATATCCTCACCCCAACTGATATATTGTGCCAGGGTTTTGTGCCCCATATGCATTATCTTGCACTCTTTGCATTGAATTTCAACTGCCAAACCCCTGACCATTCTTCAGGTTTCTGCAGGTCCTTCTTATTCTGTCTACACCCTCTGGTGTGTCTACTCTGTTACAGAGCTTTGTGTCAGCGAACAGGGAAATTCTGCCTTCTAGGTCCTGCGCAATGTCACTGATGAAGATGTTGAATAGGAACCGTCCCAGTACTGATCCCTGTGGTACCACACTGGTCACTCTTCCTTCTGTGGAGTGACAGCCATTTATCACCACCCTCTGTGTCCTGCCACCTAGCCAGTTACCTACCCACCATACTACTGTCCTGCCCACACCCATATTCCCCAGTTTGTGTAATAGTCTTCTATGTGGCACAGTATCAAAGGCCTTGCTGAAGTCCAGATAGGCCATGTCCACTGCCCTCCCCCTGATCTACCTCCCTAGTCACCCAGTCAAAAAATTCAATGAGGTTGGTCTTACATGACCTCACCCTGGTGAAACCATGTTGCCTTGGGTCCTGTAGTCCATTGACAACCAGATATTCCACCAATCTCTCCTTCAGTAGTGATTTCATGATCTTCCCCACTACCGAGGTGAGGCTGACTGGTCTGTAGTTCCCCACTTCCTCTTTGTTCCCACTTTTGTATAAGGGGACTACATCTGCTGTCCTCCAGTCTTTGGGTACCTCCCCCTGTTTCCAGTGATCGGCTAAACAGGATAGCCAGAGGTTCAGCCACCACCTCTCTTAGTTCTTTAAGGACCCTGGGTTGCACCCCATCTGGCCCCATTGCTTTATAAACTCTTATTACTTCCAGTTCCTTCAGGACCCTTTCTCATGTAAAGGGACTTGTGTCCATTTCTGCACCATTCTCACCCCTTGTACTCCCTTCAGACCCATTACCCTCCTCTTCCTCAGTAAAGACTGAGCAGAAATACCTGTTCAATATGTCAGCTTTACTGTTGTCATCCTCCATGCGGCCCCCATCCTCCCCCTTCAGTCTCACTATCCCTCCCTTTGCCTTTCTTTTTTCACTTATGTACCTGTAAAAGGTTTTGTCCCCTCTACCCACTGATTTTGCAATGTGTTCTTCTGTCTGAGCTTTGGCTTCCCTTACTGACCTCCCTGCCTCCTTTTGCTTCTCCTGGTATTCTCTCTATCCCCTTCTGTCTGTGTCTTTTTGTATTGCCTGAGTGCAATCTTTTTGGCTTTCACTTTCTTTGCTACCTCTTTGGAAAACCATAATGGTCTCCTCTTCCTTTTCGTCTTGCTAACCTGCTTAATGCATAATTCTGTTGCTCTTGTAATCCCCATTTTAAATACTGCCCACTGTTCCTCAACCCCTGATTCCTGCCCCATTCCCCTTAATGCCTCTTTCAAGTATCTCCCCATTTTCCCAAAGTTTGCCCTCCTAAAATCCAGGATACGTGTTTTTGTGTGGTTTGGTTCTGCTCTTTCTGTGATTTCAAACCACAATGACTGGTGGTCACTGTTCCCCAGGTGCTCCCCCACTGTTACCCCCATCACACTGTCCTTGTTTGTGAGCACAAGGTCCAGTATTGCCTTCTGCCGAGTTGGTTCCATGACCAATTGCTTGAGGAAGGCACCCTGAAGGGAGTCCAGGATAAATCTGCTCCTAGTTGATGCTGCTGCTGGGATGCTCTAGTCCACGTCTGGAATATTGAAGTCTCCAACAAGTACTACCTCACCCTTGTCTGCCATCCTTTGGATGGCTAGCATCAGCTCCCTATCTGTTTCTTCCTCCTGGGCTGGTGGTCTATAGATCACACCTCTGCAGATGGCTGGCCCCATTTTCCTTTCCAGCTTAACCCACAGTATCTCTCCCCCATTTTGTTCCTCCTGGAACTCTGTGGATCTTATGTCATTTTTCACATACAGTGCCACTCCTCCTCCCTTCCTGCCTGCCCTGTCTCTTCTGAATATGTTGTAGCCAGGTATGGCCATCTCCCAATTGTGGTTATCATTACACCAGGTTTCAGTGATGGCCACAATGTCCAGGTCTGACTGCACCATGACAGCCTCCAGATCTTCCATCTTGTTGCTAAAGCTCCTGGCATTTGCACACATGGCTTTCCATGATTTGACCTCCCTAAACTGTGTTGCAGTTCTACTCCAGCCCCTTCCTTGGTTGTCCTTTATCCCTGGTTCTCCTTGCTGTCTGCCCTTTTGTGAATTTTGCCCCTTTTCTGCCTATCCACCTCTTGGGCGCTAATCTCCATCTTTTGCACACTGCTTTGTAGAGATAGCCACTCCTCTGGTTCACTGGTTCCACTGTTAGCTGTGGGGGGTGAGCAAGTAGGTACCCTCCTTGCTGGCCTGCCACCCCTCTTTGCTAGTTTAAATGCTTGTCAATGTAGTATTTAAACTTATCATTGAGTGCTTGATTTCCTCCAGGATGGATGCAGGCCATCAGGCTTGAACAAACCTCCATCCCTCCAAGTGGGTCCCCAGTCACCAATGAATCCAAACCCTTCCTCACAGCACCAGTTCTTCAACCATGAGTTAAAGTTCCTGGTGCATGCACCCTAATGTTTCCCTTGCTTCTCTCGCAGGTAGTACTCTGAGAAAGTGACAGAAGTAGCTACTTCTTGAGACCCCTCCCAATTTCCTAAACTCTTCCTGAACTTCCTTTGGCTCCCCATTTGCCAGGTCATTAGTACCTAGGTGGATAATGACATCCAGCTCACCCTCCGTCTTGCCTTCCCAGTGATCCCCAGGATCTTCCTTCCATCCCTCCATGCCGTGGCACCTGGTAGGCACCTCACCTCCCTTTCTTCCCCCTCCTGTGTTCCTAGCTGGATCCCTCTTATGATGGATTCCCCCACCAGGATTCACTTCCTCCTCATCTGGGGTCCACTGCTTTCCCCGCTGAGGTCACCTCCTTGGCTAACCTCCACATCCTTTCCTTCCACTTGTCTGGGTACCTCTATTTGGTTGTCCCCATTTGCCAGTGTGACATATGAGTTCTTGAGTGGAATAGGATCTGGGATGTGCCTCTGCCTGACTGCTCTAACCCTCCCTGAGCCCACTGTCATCCAAGAGCTCCTCGTCTCGGCATCCTTTGAGGCAGTTGCATTGGACTGGGTGGTCTCTGGATAGGGGTGATGGTACTCCTGACCCAGTTTACTTCCTCCTTGAGTCTGGCTACCTCATCCAGAGTCCAGAAGATGCATGGCAGATAGGGCACACCTCAGTGTCCAGAGGGTCTGCCTGAATATGGCTGCCCCACAGCCACTGCATTACACTACTCCCCACATTATACTGCAATTATACTGCTATTCTACTACTTGTCTGCTACTGAAGCTCTCCTAGTTCCCTTTTTATTAATTTACTGTCCTAAAAATCCTGCCACTGATCCTCAGATACTTTTCTTTTTAAAAAAAGAAAATAAACCAATAAATAAATAAATGAGTCAAAACACTTGTCATGCTGAGAGTGGGCTTCTTCCCCCTTATGCCCCTCCTACTCCACACCCCTTACTATACCCTGTGTTTAGCTCCTGTCAATCAGATTTAACAGGGCATATAATTAAGAGTTGGGGGAAGGGGGGTGAAAATTTGCAGCAATTAATGACAGCAAAGAAATACACCACCACTACGTTTTAAATTTTCAACTGCCCAAAAACAATTCTAAGTGAAGACAACAAAGAAAGTACAGTGTCACTAAAAGCCCACAATCTAAGTTTAAAAGAAAAACAGCAATTACCAGTTACTGTAAAGCACTGAATTAAATATGTTTCCTTCCCCTTCTGGCTTCTTCTGCAGCTTATCCTCTAGGTAGGGAAATGGGCAGACTAGATGGGCCAAGCGGTCCTTATCTGCCGTCAAGGTCTATGTTTCTATGTTTCTATGAAGTGTCTGGTCATACTGTACACAAATCAAAAAACTGTATCCCACTTCCAACTTGTCATTTAAAAAAAAATCCTATCGTTTTTTGACTACAAGGATTATGCATATAGTGCTACTATGAAATCCATCCTTGTTAGGCTGAATCCCCCCTTTCATTCCTTGTCACTTTGCCATTAATTGCTCTCCCTGTACTCCCTACTGCTCCCTATACACCTCCCTCTCTCTTCCCCCACTACTCACGATAGGCACCTATCCCACTTTACCTCTCTAATCTTTAAATCTGGTTTGGAACCTGTCCTCATACTGTACTTAAACTCTTTACTTTCTTGTCCACCTACCTCTTCTTATCTCCTCTGTAACTCTGACCTATACTTCTTCTCTATCACCCCATGTGAAAACCTTTGGTAGTCAAGCCACTGTCTTTACACGTACCAGTTTTCTGCACCATTATTTTTAAAAGTCTGTGCACAATATTGCAAACTTCTACACAGCATATTGTAAAATTCTACAACATTTTCTAAACATGTACAGCTTGGTTTTATATTTTACATCTTACTGCTGTTAGGTTTTTAGATCAGAACAAAATGAATAATGTTAAACAGCACTGGAACATCTGTAAACACAATGCTGCCTAAACAGTATGAACCCAAGAATACTGAGGGAAATGGTGCAGGTACTTGCAGCACCGCTAACTGACATTTTCAACCACTCATTGAACACTGGGATGGTCTCCAGGGATCGGAAGGCAACTGACATTGTACCTCTGCACAAAAGTGGAAGTAAAGATGACCCTGGTAAGTACAGACCTGCCTAACTCACATCTATAGTGGGGGAAAAAACTGGAGGCTATATTAAGGGAAAGATTGGTAGACTTTCTCAAGGTAAACCTTTTATAGGAGAATAGGCAACATGGATTCGCATGGGGGAGGTCATGCCAGATGAACCTGATTGAGTGCTTCAACTGAATAATTAGAGAAGCCGACAAAGGACAGAACATAGATATACTCTAGAGTTCACTTAAGTATGGGGCTTAACTTCTACCTGTGATCTTTAAGAACCCTTAGAACATTCACTAAAAATACCACTAACAGCTTAATCTGGTTCTCTATCCCCCACCCCACCCCAGGACGAGGCTGAAAATAGGCAGAATTGTGTAGTCCCTCTTTCCTGGTCAACAAAACTAAATAAATAAATAAATATTAATGTAACAACTTGTTAGCTGTACTTCTAGATGCCAGAGGCTCTGGATACCCTGTAAGTTGGTGGCTATGCCTCAGGGTGTGCAGTGGTCCCTGGGACTAAATTGAAAAGGCACTTATAAAACCCCCAGTTTGCATCTGCCTACAGCAAATTATTTATACAGGACAGTCAGACAAACTCCACAGATGCAGTTATTATAGCTGATGGCAGACCTGTGGAGAAGGTAAGGGTCCTAATGACAGACCAGCACCAAAACACCACACAAAAATAGTGGAAAATGCAGCCCTTCTCCAGCACTAGTTCCATCTCAACCAGTTTTACTGGCCCCTATTGCTCAGTTGGTTATTGGCTTCCCAACCTTTCTCCCTTGTCCAGCAAGTTTAAAATCTGGTCACCCAAGCATTCACAAAGCAGCCCTGGCTACAGAAGAGGGACAAATAAGAATGCTGCTTTCCCCAACAGCAAAGAGTGGAAAAATCTTCCTACATTCTCTCCTTTTATTGCTGGGACACTGCTGACTCAGAACAATAAATCAACCTGCTAACTCCCTGCCCAGTTTATTCAGATGAGCCCCCCTGTTGCATCAGTGACTGAGATCTACAAAGTCTGCTGCCTAACCACACATTCACATTATAGCTCTCAGCCTTTATTTGTACTAGCCATTTAAGTTTTGGGCTACTAATACAGCAACTCTTACTGCCAAACCTCGCCCCTTGATAAAGCCTCTGAGCAAGGCTGCAGCATTTGGCTAGTCGTATCTTTCACACTGTCACTGATACCAAAGGCACTTGTGTATCTTTGCACTTTTCCTAGTAAAAGCATAGGAGTTCGAGAATCATGAGTGTCAGTGTCTCCTTTCTGCAGCGTACACAGTGGTTCCTGTTTCCAAGAGCTACAAAGCACTGTCACTACTCCCAGTCCCAGAGATAGAAATGGGGGCAGAGAAGTAAGGAGAACCACCATATTTTTTTAAGGGGCATAGCCCCCCCAGGACAGCCTCCAGCATTCAGCAAACATAATGGCATGTTTGACAGAGTTTAGAAACCCTTACATACCACCCAGCCACACCAGACAACAGCAAGGACCAGGTTAACATGCAGGAGTGCTAAAAGGGACAGAACTTTTTTAAATATGTAAAATAAAGAAGGAACTATTTGGGAACCGCCATCTTTGTCATCCCTCAGCCCAAAAGACTAATTTAAAGAGTTAGAGAGCAACACAACCAGCCCACAAAATCCTGCCAATCCTGAGATCAACTTTGTAGAGCTTGCAAGCTGTAAGTTCCTGCCTTTTCTTTGTTAGCTTTTGCCCAAGAACGGATGGTCACAAGCAGCCAGGAATTTCAATAAGCCAGCCCAAAGAGACTGCCCAGCTGCTGAAATCCCTGCATAGTGATTTCTTTAAATTTTAATTTTGCTAGAGGGCCTCCTATTTCTGGAGCAAGGGGTTGCTAGCTGTAGCTCCAGAACAGTTAGACTGGTCAGCCACTGCTCTCTTACTGTTCAGTCAGGATTTGTCCTGGCTGAGCGCCCAGCCTCAGTGGCACTGAGTGACTGCTTGCCCTTTGGGTAGGTGAAGTCAAGTCCCAATGAGGGAAGAGAACATGACTCATTACAGAACATCACAGCCCACATCCTTTTTCACTGAAATTGTGTTGACTCCACTTCACTTTTAAAAAGCCTGCATCCAGAGGAAGACGTCCCAATGCAGCCTGTAGCTCTGCTCTGACAGCAGGTTCTGAGTACTGGGTCAAATCATTACCCCACCCCACCCCCTTTTAGAAATTAAATAGATTAGGATAGTTAGCTAAATCGAAGGCTTCTTATGTGACTGTAGTTCAATGCCCATAAGACATATTCTTCTACCTGTAGCAACTGCATTTAAGTTCTGCTGTAATTTATGTTCACATATTGGTTGACATTTTCATTCCACCAGCTTTAATGGTTGTGCACTAAGGTCCAGTTTCCCAGGCCAGCAACACCTATTCTGTATGCATACAAGAGATGGCGAGAGGTCCTAGAAAGACTGTAGAGTTAACTAGTGCACCAGTGGGGGAAATGACATGTCTGCCTATCAGAGGGTGTTTGGATTTGTGATATTGTTTTTGCATTTAACCTCTATTTCCCCATCCCAGAACCTGTTCTTGTCCCCTGATACATCCTTTGTTATTTGATTGCAGTTACCGAGCACCTTGCTATTATTGTGTTGTTATTCACTATGCATGCTTCAAGTGATAAGCCATGAGAATACAGTATTATTATTGTGGGGATATTATTGTGTTATTGGGGTCCCTGTTGTTGAAGAGGCTTAGGCTAGAAAGTATAGGTAGATCAGGAGAAACTATACAATTCGCAAGTAGCATTTTATTATTATCAATAACAATAAAATAAAGTTAAAATTGTACAGGATATCTCTTCATGCAGGCAGTACAAAGAAAGCTCTACATCTGAGAGTCTCTCTCTGAATTTAAATCTCAGTCTCTTTATCTCTCTTTCTGTCTCTCTCTCTCTCTCTAAACAAAACATTGCTCTCTCTCTCTCTCTCTCTCTCTCTCTCTCTCTCTCTCTTTATAAGATGTCTTTTCTCGGCAGTTTAAACTCTGCATCCTGATTGCTGTAAGTTGCATCTCCTGTTTCTCAAAAATGTATCAGAACTGTTTCAATTTCTTCCTGAGGCCAGCCTGAAGAGCACATCTAGTCTTTAACATTGCGAGAGGGAAATCCTGCCACTCTTGAGGATTGACCTTTTCTTAAATGTGTTGCTACAGTTCTATTTCTTAGCCTAATCTATCCTTTACAATGTCTAGTCCATAAGGTTGGCCACCTCTGGGTACCCCCCCCCTTCTTGACTATGCTATAGTGTCCTCTTTAATTTTCCTTTTCCCGATCAGGTCTTTGTACAGGAAGGTTATTGTTGTGACCTCCAAGGTGATATAAAACAACAGGTTGGGTTCCTCATTGTTGGATTTAGTGTGCAATGGCACTATGTCATAAAATACCTTGATGGATATGCCTTATGTATATGAAACCTGTAAATGTTAAAAATACCACGGCACTAGATGTTTTTGATAATGGTAAAAAGTTACTAGGGGACTGCATTATAAAACTTTAGTTAGTTGTGTTTAAAATGCATGTAAATTACAGATCATTTGAGAGGCCCTTTGGCACCATATATTCCTGCTGTAAACTGAGCCAGTCTGAAATGTAATAGTGATTTGCATATGCATCCCATGATGCTTTGCATTATGGGGGTATGTGTGATGTTGTGTTTCTTTGAAATTTGGCTTATTGCCAATGCCCTTTGGGGTAACCCTTGCTTCAGTGCTTCTGCACTGAGGTTCTTTGTCTTAAGATTGTTTCGTTTTTTGTTTTTTATTTGAGCACCCACCACCCAAGCACACAAGGCCCACATAGGGAAAGCTGAATCTCAACTGAAAAGTTAGATCAGTAGATCAGTGGGTCAGTAGGTGCGAAGTGCAGAGGCAGGACATGCATAGTCTGTTGCTGCAAACTGATGTATTGAAGAAGGGATATGCCATTGCTGAAGGTTATCTGCTGTATTTTAAATAAATATCACACAGAGGTTGTGTGTTGAACCTGAAGTTCTGCATCTGGTACTTCTGTTATCCCACAACCCCTCCACAAACATGTGCAACAAAACAGAACATTCTGTCCTAGAGCTGGTCTCCTAATGACAATTCTATAGGTACTGTATATGTTGTTAACCACAGAGAAGTAATGGGAGAAAGAATGAATAGAAACAGCAAGTGAAAGAAGGGAGACAAGAGAAAATTGTGGGACCACTGGAGTTGCTAATTTATAGGTGCCACAAGAAAAATTTGATTGTGCAATCAGACAGGCAAGAGACAGACAAGTGGCAAAACTGGAGAAGACAAAATATATTGTTGCTTTTAACTGTCTCTGCATAACAAATAGGTCAGGGTCTTACCCAACCCTGCCCCCCCCCCCGTTTAAGAGGGAACCAGCTCTTTTTTCCCCTTAAAAAGAGGTTTCCAAAACCTTCTTTTGTTTTTTATCTTTTAACATTACGTTATAACATTTACAGTTCTTTGCATATGCGGTGTCCCTTTTTCATAATACCTTTTGCAGCAAACCTTTCAAGAAACACACATTTTTTCAACCTTCTAAATTCTCAATTCTTGAACCATATCTTGACAGAAAATCAGCACTGACATTTTTTTTTCTGGATTTGTGCATCACTTTGAATTTAAATGGCTGTAGTGCCAGGTACCATCTTGTGATACTGGGATTTTATCCTTCATTTGATTATAGAAACATAGATACATAGAATTTGATGGCAGATAAGAACTGCTTGGCCCACCTAGTCTGCCCATTTCCATTTCCATTTTAAGCCAACAGAGACAATTGTGATCTGTTACAAGTGCAAAGTCAGCTCCTAGCAGATAAAACTTGAGGGACTCCATTGCCCATTTCGCTGTATGGCATTCTTTTTCAATAGTGGAGTACTTTTTCTCTCTGTCGTGCAGTTTCCTACAGATATACAGAATGGGTTGTTCATTCTCGTCTATATCCTGACTCTAGACTGCACCTAGAAATACCTCTGATGCACCTGTCTATAAAAGAAGCTGGTTGTCAAAGGCTGGACTTCTTCAAACAGGGGCAGAATACAATGTAGCCTTGATGGCCCAAACAGTCCCATCACACTTTGGGTACAATTTCACATTATTCATGTACTGTTTTTTTTTTCATTAGTTCAGTGACTTGAGTAACTAACTGGGCAAAGTTAGAAACAAATCTCCAGTAGTAACCTGCCAGACTTAAAAATGACCTGACATGTTTCTTTGTTTTAGGGACAGTACTGTTAGCTGCAGCTTCTGTCTTGGGAATCTCTGGCTTTAATTCTTCATTTCAAAACATATAACCCAAATATTTGGTTTCCTGCATGCGGTCAGACCTGAATAATTGATAGCTTGGATAACTGTTCCTAGGTGTTCGAGGTGGCTTTTCCAGTCTGGATAGTACACTATGACATCATATAGGTAAGCAGCACAATAAATAGAGTGAGGGACTAGAATTACTTCCATGTAATGTTTGAATATAGCAGGTGAGCCATGTAAACCAAACAGCATGGTGGTGAACTGATAGAATCCAACTGGAGCAGAAAATGCAGTTTTGTCTCTGGATTTTTTAGCTAGGGGAATTTGCCAGCAACCCTTCGTGAGATCAAGGGTACTAATGTACTTGGCACTTCCCAGTCTGTCCACCAAATCATCTATCCTGGGCATAAGATAGCTGTCAAATATGGACACTTGATTAAGTTTCCTAAAATCAAGGCAGATTCTTACACACCCTTTTTTTGTTTACAATCACCATTGGTGATGACCAAGCACTTCTTGATTCTTCTATGATACCCATCTCTTTCATTTTTTTCTATTTCCTTAACCATTGCTGCTTTTAACATGTCTGGTAATCAGTATGTCTTTTGTCTGGTGGGGTGAGCATTCTCTGTCACTGTTATACACGCAACCCCTTTTGCTTGGCCTGGCACTGTGGTAAAAGTACTTTTAAATGTCTTTACCAAGTTATGCATTTCTGCAGTTTGTTCTGTGGATAATGAAATGTTCACCTTCACAGCCTCAGGTTACAGTTTCTTCCAATCTGTCATAAGCTATATCAATATCTTCTTTAGCAGTTTCTGGTAATACTAACAAAGCAACCTTTGGTGTTTTTTCAACCCGTTTCTTCAGGAGGTTAGCGTGGTATATCTTGGTAGGATTTTTGCTATCAGGAGTCTCAGTCTCATAGTTTACTGTACCAGTATGTCTAACCACTTTAAAAGGCCCTTGCCACTTCATATACAGTTTGTTTTCTGTAGTGGGTAACAGTAACAAGACCTTTTTCACCTGGCTCAAAAACTTTTTATTTTACCCCATAGTCATGATACACTTTCTGTTGTGTTGGAGCTTCGTCCAGATTACGATGGGCAATTTCAACATATTCTGCCAATTTCTTTCTCAGTACACATGGATATAACAGATTATTTCTGAGCAGGGTTATCTTGTAATATTTCTTTTATTACATTTTGTGTCCCTCTAGGTTGCCTACTATACAACATTTCAAAGGAAGAAAAATCTGTTGATGCTTCTGGCACTTCTCTATAAGCAAAAAGCAGGCAAGGTAAGCGTTGGTCCCAATATTTCCCTTCACCTTTCATAAATCTTTTTAGCATGCATTTTAGGGTTTGATTAAAATGCTCAGCAAAGACTATCTGTCTGAGGGTAATAAGGGGAGACTCTTATGGAAGTGATACCTAGTAGTTGGTACAGCTCCTTTGGCAATGCAGCACCAAAATTACTACCCTGGTCAGCAATAATCAGTTTAGGTATGCCCACCCTGCTGAAAATTTTAGCAAGTTATGTTGCACTTTTGGGGCTGTGACAGTATGCATTGGAATTGCCTCTGGTTATTGAGCAGCATAGTCATATACTACCAGAATGAATCAAGTACCCTTTTCTACATTTGTCTAAGGGTCCAACCACATCCATTGCACTTCTCTCAAAAGGCACGTCAAGGGAAAGGGTACCTTGTCTTTTTTGTCACTGGGACTACTTTCTGAAATTCAGCACAAGAACTGCAACAGTAGCAACATTCTCATGAATCCCAGGGCAGTATAATCTGTACAACAGTCTGACTAGGGTTTGGCCCCTCCTCAGCTGACCAGCCACAGGATTATTATGTGCTATCTGTAACAACTCAGTTCTACACTTCTTGGGTATGATCAATTGTTCTATCTGTCCCTGTGTCTGAGGATTAACCCAGACTCGGCACAGTAACCCATTACAATTTTTAAACATTTATTCACCCTGTTTTTGTTTCACCCCCAAGCTGCTTAAAATAACCTTGGAGAGAAACATCACTAGTTTACTCAGAAACAAAATCATAATCAGTTATCAAGTTTAGTTTCAGCATTTTCATATATCAGCCCCTTACGTCCATCAGTCTTTTGTTGTCACTGTTTTCTCAGGTGTCTTCTTTCTTTCCTGGATTTTCAGACTCAAACTCATACTATATGCAGATGATGCTGTGCTCCTGAGCAGCAGCACATCTCAGGCTGCTCTATAATCTGAGCTGCAGAACTCCTTCTCCAAACTCGAGGACTGGTTCTGTAGTCATAAGTTGCTACTAAACTACAAGACAACCAAGGCCATGCTTATGTCCAGCCCCCACAACAAAAATAAGCACCACCCCCTCATCATCTCCAACTCATACAGTGACCCACTGGAACAAGTTCACTTTTTCAAGTATCTGGGGGTCATAATAGAGGATACCCTCACATTTGCACACCATATTGACTCTTTGATCAAGACAGTCAATACCAAGATTGGTGTCCTGTACAAGCACAGGCAGCACCTTTCTCTGGGGGCCCTCCGCCTCTCAGTCCACAGTTCAGTTATATCTACTATTGACTATGGACTAGTGGTCTATGGGGCAGCAATGGATACAGCGCTCAAGAGGGTTCAAGACTGCGCTTAGCAAAGCCTGCAGACTCACCCTGGATGCTGAGCATGGCACTCACACCTGTACTCTGTATGAACACGCAAATTGGCTGTCATTAAGAAACAGGGTCAAGTTCCAGACTTGCATCCTAGGGAAGAAGGCTCTATTGGGTAAAACACCACTGTGTGTAGACAATTTTATCAAGGCAGCTGACTCATTACAGGTCACCAGAGGGAGGGCTAGAGGGGCCTTGGCTATCCCTTTCCATCGCACCTCACTTGGGCAATGTGCATTTGCCTACCAGGCCCCTCTGTGGATGAATGAACTCCCTGGGCACCTCTTGGCCATAATTGTCTGGCACAATTCAAAACTGACCTCAAACAGCACCAAATAACACTCTTTAAGTGCACCTGCCCCTGAGTCCAGCCACACCTGCTCTCTCTTCCCCTCAGCAAGCACTAGGCAGGTCTTATTTACCCCCTCCCTCTGTCCCTTCTCGTGACTTGCCTCAGCAATCAGTCTGCATCATGCTCCTTCAACACCCACCACCCCACCCTCCCCCTCCCCAACTCACAGTCCCATGAGTTTCCCTAACAGTCACTACTAATGCTGGCTGCCTGACCATGCCTCCTCACACCCCACCATTTACTTTAGCATTTCTTCTCCACTCAGCCTCCCCTCACCCCACCATTTATCCCTATACCTCATTGCCCTTCTTCCCCCACCCTTTACCTCCACTGCATTACATACCTCTCTCTCATACCTCCTTTCTTCACCCCACTGCCAGCTATCCCCATCCCTCTGAACTACTGACAAGGCACTCTGTGGCTGCTTATCCCCTCCCCACCCTCATAAAGTGTTTTTCTTGTTAACTTGTACCTATGTTTTGAGTTATTCTGGAAGTTCTGAATCCAAGCTGTATAATTCATTGTAATGTACCTTTGCTTTCTCCCATTGTTCTTTGTTTTGCAATCTGGAACCTTTGTAAAAGAGCTTGTGCTCAAAGGTCTTTTCTGAATCATTAAATAAATAAAAAGACCTAGGAGCTGGGCACAAACAAGTCTGAATCAAAGTTACCAAAAGGAAAAGAATCCCCAACATCTGAGAATTTCTTTGCCTGTGCTTTTATCACAGGTGCCAAAACAGCAGAGTTTACTCCCTCTGTGATTAACTAAGCAAATCCTAGAAAGTAACTGCCAATAATCACAGGTACAGGTAACTTTGGTACTAACTCCACTTTCATTCTGTGAACACCCTATTAATTTTTATTTATTTATTTATTTAGTTTTTGTTGACCGGGTAAGTGCACTAGACAAATCTTGCCTATTTTCAGGCATGACCCGGGGGAGGGGGTTACAGATGAATGCCAACTGACTTTGAACCAGATTAAGCTGTTGGTGGTATTTATAGTGAATGAGGGGAAATTTGGCAAGGACACCGGGGAAATTCCCTCACTCTTTCGATAAGTGCCATGGGATCTTTAACATCCACCTGAACTACCACCAATCCAGGCAGATGGGACCTCGGTTTAACGTCTCATCCAAAAGATGGCACCTCAGAAGTGCAGCACCCCTCTCATGCTGCACTACAGTGTCAGTACTGGGATATTAACCCAAGTGCCAGATGTGGGAACTGAACCCACAGCCCTCTGATCTCCTGGCCTCAGAGGCGAGTGTGCTACCTACTGAGCCACTGACACTGACACAGAGTCACTTGGGTAGTGGAATAGTATCAAATGTCCCTGGGATGCAGATTACCCCAGTACCTGATCCTTTTGCATAGTCTTTTCCCAGAACTTCAGCATGCACCAGGGTGTCTGCTTCCTAAATCTATAGGTCCCTTCACAGTCTTATTTTCCACCTTGACATTTGTTAAATACTTGCCCTAATTTGCTAGGGTCAAATTTACTCCAGTGTTACCCTCCTTATTTTTGTGGCACTTTCTTGCAATATGACCTGGCTTATTATAATTATAGCAAATAAAGTCTTTGGGTGCAGATTTGTTACCCTCATCAGAGTTCTTAGCTGATCTGTAGTTAAATCAGGAAAAAGAATGTCTTCCCATTCATTGGCTGTTACTTTGCTACTGTGGTGTTTGTCTGGCCATCTGATAATCCTCAGCCAAAGAAACAACCTTTTCCCCAATTTCTGGTTGGTGTTCTTTTGCCCAAAACTGCATGTATGTAGGAAGGATGTTAAAGAATTGCTCCATTGAAAATATGTCAGTAATCTGTGGGACTGTTTCACCCTCTGGTTGGAGTGGTATGCTGATTGCACATTGACACTGCCACTGCGAAGACCATCATAGTGACAGAATCCAACGAAAAGCATTGTGTCACTGTGATGGTCCCTGCAGACATCAGTGGGACATCTCCCGGTGTTTTACCCCCTCCCTGAGACAATTCTGACTCTGAGTTGTATAAATAGAGACCAAGGGGTGAGGGGGCACAGCCTCCCACATGGGGGGTTTGGGCACAGCCCCTCAAGGAAAACACACCGGCATCCTCGACAGTACAATGCCGACACTCGGCATTGTGTCTGTCACTGTTTGGGATGTCACTGTAGGGGATGTTGCAGCACTATAAATAAACCAGTTGAAGTCATTTAATGAGGAGTCCTGAGTCAATTGAAAGCTTCTCAAAGATTGTCAACTGAGTGGTACTTCAGGGACCAGAATCTCTGCCTGTAGGTCTCTCCTGGAATGTCATATCTTTTAAGGATTTCTCTTTTCACAAGGTCATAGTTTTTTGACTGTGCAGTGTCTATACTGCTGTAGGCAAGTTGGGCTTTACCTGTCAGATAAGGTATCAGCCTGACTGCCCATTGCTGTTTTGACCACTGGCAGGCTCAGATGACCCTTTCAAAGTTAACAGGTATGCTTCAAAATCATCTGAGGGACACAGCTTTGTAAGTTTAATGTCTTTTAAGTTGTTTGTGTTTTGTTGATCTTCTGGACCTGTACCAGAGCCTCCAGCTTTGATAGCTTGCAAGGCATCCAGCCATCATTGCTCCTGCTGCTGTATTTCTTCTCTTCTCTTCTCTTCTCTTCCCTTCCCTTCCCTTCTCTTCTCTTCTCTTCTCTTCTCTTCTCTTCTCTTCTCTTCTCTTATCTTATCTTCTCTTCTCTTTTTCTCAGTCTCTCTTTGTCATATAGCCCACCATATGAAGAAGGCAGATATGCTTTCAGGTTCTGTCCCTGCCTGTTCTTCTTCTTTCATCACTGTTGCCAGCTGTACCATCTCAGTCTGGACTTTTGTTTCTGCTTCTAGTTTGGCTGCCTTTCTTCTGGTAATCACTCCTGGGCTTGCTTTTGCAGGATCCATACATTTCTTCTATGTTTCCCTGGTACCAAGTCTAGTACCCATGCACAAAACTTCTGGCATAGCATATGCACAGCATAAATCCAACTTTGTCTGATACCAACTGTTATGGAGGCATGCAGTAGGTCAGGAAACCAAGAAGCATTTTACTATTATCAATAACAATAAAATAAAAAAAGATTAAAATTGTATAGGATAGCTCTTCATACAGGCAGTACAAACAAAGTCTTACATCTGAGAGTCTCTCTCTGACTTTAAATCTCAGTCTCTCTGTCTTTCTTTAAACAAAGATGTCTTTTCCTGGCAGTTTAAACTCTGTGTCCTGATTGTTGTAAGTTGCATCTCCTGTTTCTCACAAAATATAACAGAACTTTGTCAATTTCATTCCTGAGGTTAGCCTGAAGAGTACATCTAGTCTTTAACAGGTGCAAAAAAACAGAAGAGTATGTCCCAGAGCTGGTCTCCTGTTGACAATTATGTAAACAAGCTTATAGAGGTCAAAATACATAAGGGCAACACCCTGTATTACAGACTGTTATCTTTTTAAGAAACCCAAATAGCTTTCTGCAATTATTTCAACAATATAATTATATACATTTGCAAACCAAGGGATCCCAGTTTCACATAAAGATTTATCTATATGTTTTTAACCACAGATAAGTAAGGGGAGAAAGAATAGGAACCGTAAGTAAAAGAACTGAGATAACCGGAACACTGTGGGACAATTGGAGTGGCAAATTCCTAGGTGCCATAAGAAAAATCTGATCAATTGATCAATTAGACAGGCAAGAGACAGACAAGAGGCAAAATAGGAGAGGACAAACTAGATCCTTTCTTTTAACTCTCTCAGAATAAGAAGTCGAACATGGTCCTATCCAACCCTGTTACACCTGTCATTGAGAGTGGGGGTTGTGTATTTGTTTCTATGGAGAAACACCTTGACAGCACTCTGACAGAAGGATCCCTAAAGGTGGAGGCAATGGGCTACATTTTAGTTTCTTCCTCATACCCCAAACCCAGGCACCACCCACACAAATGCCTTAAAGACTCTGACAGTGCTAACATCTAGAGGTTTAGTCACACACCTCATGGGTGGGGTTGGTTACATGAGACTACAAATATCTATGAAGCAGAAATTCTGGGCTGTTCCTGCTTAGTGTGCCAAGTGGGTCTAGTAGGCCACACAGATTGTGCACATTTATGTCCATTGGAGGAAGCAGCTCCACTCAACAGCTGGTAAGGAGAAGGGCTAAACTGATTGATGTTGGGCAGGATTCTACAGCAGACTTTCCACACTCAGGGTATTTTCCCATACTCTCAAAGAGTCATTCCAGCTTCAGCCAGTGCCTGCAGAATGTGAGTTTCAGCCAGAGCACATCCACAAAGGAGGAGTAGGAGACCTTGTTAAAGCAACTGACCCCAGTCATTAGCACCTTTGTAATGGAGGATCCCACACAAGGCAGAAGAGGAGAAAAGGTCCTAACCAGGTGGTGAAGAACAAAGTCCCCCCATGGAGTGAAGCTTGCTTGGTCACATCTGGCTCCTGCAAGACCTGTTATGCTGCAGAGACAGCTATAACACCTGTAACACTACACAGAGGGATAGCATCAGAGAGGCCAGCGCCTGGCATCTGAGGTCTTTAAAGGGCTGAGTTGTTCTGCAAAATGCGAGTACATGATCAAGTATTTGACTCTGCAACCCTTTTAGATAGACAGGTATTTAGGACAGGGGGTCGATGGACGCCCTCCACAGGACTGCATCTGTTTTGGGAATGCCAAGGCAAAATACCTGTATTTAGGCTATGAGGCCTTGTTTTGGACTACAAATAGTGATCATGTTAATCTTTGTCCTTGGTATCTGTGCATGCAATATTCTTCATCTACCTCCAAGTGTCAGGCCTGCAATGATTCAGCAACTGTAGTACCCAGTAACTGTTAACAGAAAACTCCCAACAGGATGTTTGAGGTAGTAGTTCTAGTGCATCAGTCAGTGTGAATGAGTAGGCCTGATGGAGTGATTTATGGGATATTGTAGGGAATGCATAATTGTGTTTATTAAATTAGTTAACTGTTCCCTTTCCTTTCCTAGAGCTTTGTCCTGTCTTCCCCAATAAATATCACACTATTTTTCCATTTTACTCCTGTGTGCTATAGTTTATTGCTTGGTCATAGCGTTATTGCACTGTGGGAGGGGACTGTGCCAGAGTACCCAATATTCTTTTTCCTGAGATGTAGCATCCTGAGAGCCAGCAGCTATTTCAAGAGGCTTCCCCAGGTGGGGGCACTGCATCACCAATTAACTGCCCAGCTAATAACACCCAGATACAAACAGCTCCCCAAACGGTTAAAAGTCTCAAGCCTTATCCAAGCCATGTGAGGATGGAGCCACAAGCCTTATGAGACTACAGGAAAAATGGCTTACATGGCTGGCTCAGTGGCACTGAGGGTTGAAGCACTGGACGCCACAACTCGTGCCATGCCAGCAACCTAGATTCAGTGACAGACTCGGGTTGCCAGGTATTGGCAGGGGAGGGAGAGGATGGAGCATCTGAAGGACAACTCTCCTCTCCCTGGGGAGGGATTCAGGGTTGTTTAGTGTCCTGGTGGCCCCTGATGGTGATCAGGGGTACTGCAGGTAGACCAGCCAGCATAAGGGATGGAGTGCAGCAGATGCCAGCAGGGCAGCCATACACAGGCATCATTGCACGCCACACTCCGAGGTAGAAACTCTACAGAAAAATCCCTCTGCAGTGCCATGGAGATGAAGGGGACTCCAGGAGCAGGCCCACATCCCACCACTGGCCCAGCACACCAGGGGACTCCATGGCTGACCTGACACCCAGGTAGGCCCATCTAATTTCAGAAAGGCCACCATGGGAGGGAGGGCCCACCCCAAGGGGTGATCCAGGGGGCTGGACCTGCCTGAGTGTTTGGGGGAGGAAGCTGGTAGCATGAGGTTCAGGCAGAGAGTAGAGGCCTCTGCCGAGTGAGTACCCTGGAAGGATGCCCAGGGCAGTAGGGTGCATGAAGAAAGTTAAAAAAAAAAAAAAGAATGGCTTACATCTGTTTACAAGGTTATTAAAAATGTTTCCAAGTTGTACAAAAATAGTCCAGACCAACCCCCTTTGTTATGATACATTAAAGAATAACTGAGTGAAGCAAATACAGAGAAACTCATTTATGTGAACTCTAGTGGTCTCCAGACTGGGCTCCACTTTCTCTGACTTTGACTCAGGGCATACTCAGCTCTTGAATGACTGCTGGTAATTCCTGGGTCCAGTGTTCACCAGCACTGCCCAGTTGCCCTTGTGGAGGGGTGTTTCCCAGTGACTCTGAGGAGAGGCGTGGTGAGGCCCCTTCCCTCCTCCATCCTTCAGATAAGATCTTAAACTGAGGTCCCTTCAGTCCATCTCTGGTCACTGTCCAGGTAGAAGTAAAAGATCCCATGGCACTTATTGAAGAAGAGTAGGGACGTTTTCCCGGTGTCATGGCCAACATTCTTTCTGACAATAAAACAGGTCCATGCAACCCACCCCCAGTACGGACCCAGAAACAAGCTGTTATAGCTTTGTGTGTCTTTCCTGGTCAAAAAATTACACACAAATAAAATAAAAACTAAAGAAATTATCAATGGACCAAGAAATGCCAATAATCTATAGGCTAATCTCAAACCTTCCCTTTCTTGGGAAGATCATTAAGAAGATCGTGCCGACACAGCTTGAGGCCTAGCTCAATCAATCAATCAATCAATCTTTATTTTACCAGGTGGATCACCATTGAGAGAACTCATTTACAAGGTGGACCTTGGCCCAGGAGAACATAAGTCAGCAATGCATTACAGCACAGAACAGAATCACATAACATTCACAGAGCACAATATAACAATGACATATAGTACACCTAAGCAAGAAATAAGATTACTATTAAGATGAGAGGCAGAAGCAGGTCAGCAAGCGCATAAGGGGGAGAGATGGAAGAGGTAGATGGCAGGAAAGAGGAGGAGGTAACAGCAACAAGTTATTCTAGAGTAGTGCTGGGGTAGAGTGCGAGCACACAAGGCTCCAGACATGAAGGTGGTTAAGGAAAGCAGTTACAAGTATCTTTAATAGAATGTGCGAGCAGAGTTTTAAAGGGGGCCATTTTAACATTTGATAGTTTCAGATATTTTTGGAGATTATTCCAAAGGACAGGAAGGGTATGACTAATAGAAGATCTGCTAAAGCGTGTTCTGATTCTTGGGGTATCGACAGAGATGTAGGAGTGCCTTCTCAGGGAGTAACTTCCTGGGCTACTAGTTAGCAGGCAATTGGAAATGTATTGGGGGAGCTTGCTAGTAATTGCTCTATAGGTCCAAGTAGCTGTGTCTTTTAGTCTTCGGTATTTAAGTGACTTCCAACCAAGCTGGGAATAGAGGGAGCAATGATGGGTAGAGTACGGTGCTCCAGTAATAAATCTTAGTGCTCTATGATATAGGATGTCGAGCTTGGCTAATGCATTGCTGGGTCGATGATTATAAAGAAAGTTGGCATAGTCCAGAAGAGGGAGGAAAGTAGTTTGCATCAATCTTGTTTTGGCACCCTGTGTTAGTAAGTGTTTAATTCGAAAAAAGTGATGTAGTCTTTGTTTTGACTATTTTGCCAGTTTCTCAATATGATCAGAGAAGGAGAGTCTGCGGTCAATCCAAAAGCCCAGATATTTAATTCTGTCCACTAACTCCAGTGGTTCCCCTAGGAGGGTTGTGATTTGTGGTGTGACACCTAAGGGACAGTGATTTATTGAGCTGACGTGGGGGGCAAAGAACATAACTTTGTTTTTTTTAGCATTTAACAGAAGTTTTAAGTGCAGGAGGTTTTGCTGTAACAAGCTAAATTCATGTTGCGGTTCCTTACAGGCAAGTTCAAGGGTGGGCCTGGCGATGTAGAGGATGGTATCATCAGCAAAAAGGGGGACGTTTTGCAGAGTTGATACCAGAGTTGATATTATTGATATAAATTGCGAATAGTAATGGACCTAATATAGACCCCTGTTGTACACCTCTCTGAAAAGTTTTCAGAGGGGAGAGGTCCCCTTCTGCCTTGACTTGCTGCTGCCGGTCTGTAAGGTAACAAGAGAACCATCGCAATGCAGTGTAATTGAGACCAATGTTACATAGTATGAGCAGTAGTAGGTCATGATCCACTGTGTCAAATGACTTACTAAGGTCAAGAAATAAGGCACCCACATGGTTTTTAGGGTCGAGTGCTAGTTGCCAGTCATTGGTCGCTTTGGCTAAGGCAGTTACCGTGATGTGATTCGGTCTAAATCCAGACTGTAGGGGGTTAAGCATGTTAAATGATTCTAGGTGATTTCTTAGTTGTGAATTGACTATTTTTTTGAGTAATTTAGATGGAATGGAAAGGAGAGATATAGGTCTGTAGTTATTAAGCTCACTTGGATCACCTGACTTAATTAGCAGGACTACATGTGCTATTTTCCACATCAATGGGAGAGCACCTTGAGCAAGTGACATGTTGAAGAGATGAGTGATGGGCATAGTCAGAACATAATAACCTAGTTTTAGGAAGAATGGATCAAACTGATCAGTACCAGCAGATAGTTTACATCTATGAACCATTCCAGTCTAGTTTCAGGCCTAGAACATACTCGTCAAGCTGTTTAATGACCTATTCCTGGTGAGGGATGGAGGAGAATGCTCATCTGTGGCTCTCCTGGATCTCTCATGGGCATTTGATAGTGTGGATCATGGTGTTTTGATAGGTAATCTGGAGCAACATGGGGAGCTCACGGGAACAGCCTTGAGGTGGTTAGTTATTCCTGTCTGGCAGGTCACAGCAAGTCATGATGGAATCTTTCTCATCCTTTCCTGCTGTAATCAGCTGTGGGGTTCCCCACTGTTTGAGTCTATACCCCATGTTATGCGCAGTATATATGTTGCCTCTGGATTGGGTCATTCGAAAGCATGATGTGAGTTTTCACTGCTATGCAGATGATACTCAGCTGTACCAGTCATTTACAGCATATGGGTATGAGGCAATCTCTGTGCTAAGTCAATGCCTTCAAGACATTTCTGATTGGTTGGCCTCAAGCTAGCTGAGCCTTAATCCGCGCATAAGTGAGTTGTTGCTGGTGTAACCAGACCCTCTTAGGTTGGCTAGGATGGGTGGTATGCCAACTCTTCCAGCTTTGAAGAGTACCACTCTGTCAGCCATGGATAGGGTAAAGAATCTTGGAATCACAGTGGACTGCAGACTGACACTGGAACATCATGTGGCAACAGTAGTCTGCAGCGGGATTTTCCAATTGCAAAATATCTCCTGGATCAGACCCTAGCTTGCACATGAGGACATGGTGACTCTCGTGCATGTCTTTGTCACCTAAACATTTGATCACTGTATTGGTCTATACATAGAGTTGTCTGTAAAGTTGGCGCATTGCCTGCTGCTGGCAAAGAATGCTGAAGACACTCAAGTTCTTTATGAGAACTTCATACACTAATTAGGCTTGCCAAATAAAGGGCAAGCCAGATTGTCCCAGGCCCCTCCCAGAAATTCAAGGTAGGAAACCTGGGGATGGGGGGAAGGGGAGGAGACAATGACATCACCAGGTAGGGGGTGAGAACAAGGAAGGGCATCATATGACAAGGAACCCAGGGACCCAGGGAATTGGCCAGGGGGAGGAGCCAAAGGGGGTGCTGATTGGGGTCCTAACTGGTTATTTAAGGGCAGCTCACAGGCAGCTAGCCCTCTTTTGCTGGGATTTTTTTGTACAGTTTCAGCACATTCATTGGCGAATGAAGGTAAGGCAATCTGGTTAGCTGGCCACTACAAGCCATGAGGCAGAGGATGGTAGCATGGCTAGGCCCAATGGAAATTGTGCAGTTTTAAAATGGCCAGCCATGCAGATACAGTATTTGTTTAAGAAGAATGTATCAACTGCTGTATTTTTGTGTGTTTATGAGCTTAGCCATAAGGCTGGAGAATGCCTCGCTGTAGGCTGTTTGTATCTGGTGGAGTGGGGGGCCATGGGTGAACCACGTGGCAGCAGGCAGCAGCATGGCTGAAAAGAAAAAAAAAAGGGGGGGGGTTGTCCTTGTCGTTTGCTGTTTGAATCAGAAAGTAAGAAGTAATTGCAGTGTGAGTTATACTGAGGGTAGGCCTGAGGGTGGGCCGCGGGGCAGCGAGGAGCTGCATTTTTGGTAAAGATTTAAGGCAAGGGCTGTTGTAAGGAAAGCGTGTGGCTTTTATTTTTTTTTTTTATCATAGAAGATTTTATTAGGATTTTCAGCATTACATTACACTTCCATGCTCATTTTTCTCACGTATGTAGTAAAATCTTTAGGGTCCATAGTCTTACAGTATACAATACATTACCAAAGGCTAAACACCAATGATCATTGCACATACATCCACATAAATATAGCCTGTCTTTCCTAACTGTAGCTACTCATTTATTCCTAGACACTGGAACATCTAGCATGGCCCATTTAATAGCTAGTAGAGGGAGTATTCCATGGGGGGGGAGTTTTACATACTGGCGAGTTGAAATAAGAGTCCCACTTACTATGGAAGTGAGCCAGTTGACCTCGATGAGCATAGGTCAGTCTTTCGAACAGTGCTAATTTAGCTATGGCTGCATGCCATTGTCTTATGCTTGGGCTATTGGCTTGTCTCCAATGCATTAGGAGGAGCCATTTGGCCTCTAATAGGGCCACCATGACCCACTCACAGAGGGCTTTTGGGAGTGTAGGGAGGCTAGACATGTCTCCCAACAGTAATTTAGGATCTAGCTGGAGCTTCCTTATACCTAATACCAAGCAGCAGTCTCGCCCAACTGCATCCCAGAAAGCAGAATGTTGTGGGCATTCCCACATTATATGAAGAAGGTGGGCTCCGGGTTGTTGGCATCTCCAGCAATTGGAGTGTGGCAATAGTTTTGCCGAACACAGAATGGCCGGGGTTCTATACCAACAAAATTTTTAACTGTATTAATTGACTCTTAGCATCTTTATACAACTTATGCACATTTTGAAGGCACCCGGTCCATGTGTTGTTCGGTATTGTCACACCCATCTCGGACTCCCATCGGATTCTGCAATGTTCAGTGGGGTCTGGTAAGGAGTCTCTGCCTATAACGTAGAATTTGCCTATGTGGCCCCATGAGGATGTTTCCTTGTGCAGAGTGGAAAGCCACCTCCATTTACTATCCGTTCGTATTTGGGCAGAAAGGGCATATATATAAGGCTACATATTTGAAGGTATCGCCAAAAGTCGGTATTTGGAAGACTAAATTTATTCTTCAGCTGGGCAAAAGATAATAGTGCATTTGAACCAGGCATCATTAGATCTCTCACATATCGAATGCCTTTCTTCTCCCAAGTAGACCAATTAAGGGGTTGTCCCTCCAACATTATGAAGGTGTTGCATCAGAGTTCTGCATAAGCCAGGGATGGGGCCCACGCATTCTTGGGGGTATTGGACAGTGTCATAAAATGGGCAGACTGGGTGGGCCAAGCGGTCCTTATCTGCCATCAAATTCTATGTTTCTATGTTTCAGGTGTATCAGGAGTGACAAATGACCGGGGAGAGGCCCTTTCCTGCAGAGCCACTAGGGCTCAGCAAGGACCTAAGTGGAGTAGGGCTTGCCAGGTCTTTTTCAAGACCAACCCAAACTGGCCAAGATGTATTAGGTGGTACAAACCATTTTGTTATTTGTGCCGCAGTGCATGCTAGGTGATAATTCAAAAACCAAGGGGCTCCAAGACCTCCCTTAGTCCAGTGTGCCCTAAGCTTGTTTTTCCCCCCATCTATGTGCCTTTCTCTCCCATATTAGAGAGGAGACCACCCTTTCTAGGGAAGCAAAGAGTTTGGGAGACAATCTTATTGGGAGATTATTGAATAGGTACAGCATCCTCGGAAGCAGTAGCATGCACACCGAAGCCACTCTACCCATCAGAGATAAATGTAGTTTCTTCCATCTCACCAGTTCTATACTTGATTGTTTTAACAGAGGGGAAAAGTTAGCTGATTCAAAATTTACCCAGTTAGAAGGTATGTAGATTCCCAAATAGGAAAAACCTTGCAGGGCCCATTTTAATTCTGTGCCATGAAGGTGGGTTCAGTCGAGCAAGTACAGTCTTCCGTTGATTAATCTGTAGACCTGATAGTTCCACAAAACTATTAAGAACTGAGAGGGCTATTGGTAGTGACTCTTGGGGATGAGATAGGGTAAGTAATAAGTCATTCGCATAGGCAGTCACAGTATATGATTTGCCATGTGCCGGTATGCCAGACAGCCCTTCCGTGTTGTCAAGTGCACGGATTAGCGGGTCCAGGGCAATTAGAAAAAGCAGGGGAGATAGGGGATAGCCTTGACAAGTGCCCCTATAAAGTGGAAAAGAGGGAGAGATGGTGGAGTTGGTAAGAATCTTAGCCTTTGGGGAATTGTAAAGAGTCGAGACCCACCAGCAAAATTGGGGACCAAATCCATATATACGAAGGACCTCATGGAGGTAATACCATTCTACGGAATCGAAGGCCTTTGCGAAATCAATGGCTAAGGCAGCCATAGGAATTTTAGCTCTGCTTGCCACCCACTTCAGATTCAGTAGCAATCTGGTATTGTCTGAGCCTACCTTTCCAGGCATAAAGCCAACTTGGGATGTAAGGATAATTGAGTCAAGTATACTCTGTAATCTAGTAGCCAATATTTTAGCCAGGATCTTTGTGTCCACTGGTAGTAATGATATGGAGCGAAAATTAGAGCAATTCAGGGGGTCGTCCGATTTTTTAGGTATGACCATAATTAAAGCCTCATTCATTGTGGGAGGGAGAGAGCCTGAAGAGTGGGCACATTGCAGAGCAAGCAACAAGGGGTTCACAATTTCCTGGTCTAGGGTTTGATATAGTTCGACGGTCATACCGTCTGGTCTGGGGGCTTTCCCTTTGGCCATGCAAAATAAATCTTGCCACACTTCAGTCTCTGTTCTAGTTAACGATGGTAGAGTAAACCCCTGACAAAACTGACGTAGCTTATATGAGAGTTGTTCCCTCTTATCTATGGATTTGGATTGGTATATTGTCTGATAATAATTTTTCATGGTCTCATTAAAGCCCTTCAAGTCACTAACCACTGAACCTGTGGGGGTACAGAGGGCATGGATCTTTGAGGATGCTTGCTGCTTCCTCAACTGGTAGGCAAGGAGCTTCCCCTCCCTTATCACCTCCCTCCCAGTGGTGGTATTTAGCCCTAAAACAGGTCCATTCGGCCTTATGCTGTAGCAGTGAGTTTATTTGATATTTGAGTCCTACTAAATGCCTCAGCAATAGAGGATCTCTAGGAGCCATGGCAGTGGTCTGGGAGGCTTTAAAGCGACCCTCTAGGTCAGTAAGTTCTGATTGCAGCATCTCTATCTCTTTTTTTCCAAGTTCTGTTCTGATTTGCAGCAAAGGCAATGATGTGCCCTCTCAGAGTGGCTTTAAATGCCTCCCAGATCATACTCGCCGAGACTTCCCCAGCCTTATTAAAAGTAAAATATTCCTGAGCTACTTCCCTCATTTTTTGCTGAAATTCAGGGTCACTGACTAACAAGGGGTTACATCTCCATCTTGTACCCGTACTACGACTTTCAAGGGTGGTATAGGTAAGAGACACCGGCGCATGGTCTGATATAATTATGTTGCCTATGTCATTGTTCGAGATGTCACTTGAGGCTGGCTGATTAGCTAACCAATAGTTGATACGACTATAGGCAGGGCCCCTGGTGTTCTGTGGCAGAATTTTCTGATTTCTGCGGCAGGGCTCCTTGACTTCTGCGGCAGCATTTTCTGATTTCTCCGGCATGATTTATTCATTTCTCTGGCAGAATGCAGTCCTGTCATTGGCTAAATATGATGTGATGGCATCAATACATCATATGCTGAGCATAGAGGAGGGGCTTCAGGATAAACGAGGTGGAAAGATAGCCTGCCACTATGAAAAAATAGTATATTTATATGAAAATTCACCAAAAACAATGAATTCTGTGGCACTATATATATTCTGCAGCATGATGCAAATTCTGTGGCAAATTCCGCAACCACAGAACCGAAGAATTCCAGGGGCCTTGACTATAGGCATCATGTTGGGGGGGAGTAATATATGTAGTCACGACCGGAGGGATAGTCATGCCTCCAGACGTCCACTAAGCCCCATTCTGCTATCATTTCTTGCAGAGCAGCGTGTGACTTCGTATGAGTCTGGGGGGTGGGCCAGGATTTATCTAGGAATATATCTGGTACTACGTTAAAATCCCCCCTCCTATTATCAAAGGAATAGTAGAGTCAGACTGTGTTATTCCAGCAATAGCTTGGCTCAGATTTGGAAAAAACTCTGCTTGATCCACATTCAGAGCATACAGATTACACACTATCAATCTGTCCAGGCCAGATTTCAGTTTAACTATTACCCATCTCCCCTGCTTGTCAGCCCGGGACTCCTCCATTGCCTAGTTACTCGCTTTCTGAATTAGGATAGCTACTCCCCTTGTTTTAGTAGATGCTGAGCTGGCAAACACAGTTCCAACCCACGATTTCGTGAGCCAAGGAGTGGATTGATTGAGGAGATGTGTCTCCTGCAGAAGAGCTATGTCTGTGTGCATGGAGCACAAATAATACAACACTTTGGTTCATTTAATAGGGTGGTTCAAGCCCTTTACGTTCCCTGACATGAGACGTAGACCCCGTACAGTAGCCGAGGGCATCTTAATAATATATCAGGAACCTCTGGGCTTTCTCCGAGCTAGTCTAAAGGGATGGGCCTTTAGTACCCTGCTTGAGAGCTACTACCTGAAAGATCAACTGTATCTTGTTATCCAACGATTATAGAGTGCTATGCCCTATCACACACGAGAGAGTATTACTTGACAGTGATAGCCACAGGAAGTGTACATATGAACAGTATTATCTAACCTAACTAGAACTAAGTACTACAATAGTACAGACAAAAAGCCTATGCTACACTGGCTTGAGTTCTCTATTCTGTATTCAACCAGCAATTAACTGCTAACTACTACAGACATTTCCAGGAAGAGGATAGACAAAAGTTGTATCCTCAGCTCCGCCTACGCCTGCACCCAGGGGGTTAACAATGTGAAACACAACTCAACTGATTTTATCCATCCTCAGCTGAGAAACATTCTCAGGAGAAAGTATAAGGGGGGAGAGAACCTAAACCAAGTAAGGGGGGGAGGAAGGGGGAATTACTTACAAAAAGAAAAGGGAAGGGAGTGGTAGGGAACTACCCTAACCAAAACATAAGGGCCAAGCCCCCATAGCATTTGCCCATACAGTGCAGCTTACTTATTAATCTGGAACATCGAAATTTCAGCAGCTTGAACCTTATTTGTACTTCCCAGATATCTGACTTAGAAGGTGGTGATGAAAGGGGGGAATGAAGGGGGGGGCTGGGGGGGGTTCCTTCTTCGCCTGACTACTATTCTTCAAGGAGTTGCACCCATCATAGAGAGGGGAAACTTTGTTATATTTCTATGTTACTATTAGCCCCAACAATTGCTACATCATGTAGGAGGGTATTATAATCTGCAGTCCATGCAGGCGAGGTACAGTCAGAAAATTCACCATCCCAAGCCGTTATTTAGCTAGGATCATTCTCCAGAGGTTGGGGGTTCTACAAAAGCTACTGCTGCTGCATACGATTTACTCCCTGGTTTAAGCTGATTAGAGCTGTCAACCACCTCCAACAGGGAAGATTCTGGAATATCAGCCCAGTCCATGCAGTTTCCTTGATTAGGCAGCGAGGACTCAGGTTCATCCTCAGGACAATCAGAGCAGGGTTCTAAAGGCTCATCTCTAGACATTTTCGCTGGTGGGGCTGTCTTCTGCAGCTCTGGGGAAAGCTGTTGACCACTCCTAGAGCACTGTGGCTGTCTTGGAATCAGGCTGGTATTTCTGGAAGGGAGAAAAGGCAAGTTCGAATCAGCAGCCACTGCAGGTGTAAACCTGGTGTTCGAAGAGGTAGATCTCTCCCTTGGAGGCTCATCAGTCCAAGGACCTGGTCCCTTTCCGCTTCTGTCCTCTGGGTTCCGTGGTTGGTAATTTCGGTTCCTACCTCTGGAGTCTGAAGGTTCCCATAGCCTTCTGGGAGATGAAGTTTGAAGGGGGAAATTGGGCCAGTACTTAGAGGCTCATCTTTCGACCTCCTCGGGAGTCTCTGCCAGCAATTCTCTCCCCTCTTTAGACACCAACAGTCTGGTAAGGCCTTTAAATCTATACTGGAAATTATGGGCTGCCAGTACTTTCTTAATCGGGCCAAAGCCCTGCGCTTGTTTGCTGTTTCCTGTGCAAAGTCTCTGTATATCAAAATCAGCGCCCCTTGCCATTTAATTTCACCTAGATCTCGAGCACCTCTTAGGATACGTTCTTTTGTAGAGCATCTCAAAAAATATGCCACAATTGGCCTTGGAGCTAGTTGCTGTTTCTCTTTCCATCCTACGATCCGATGCGCCCTTTCAATTTCAACTAGGCCTCTCCAGCACTTCCCTAGCATCTTAGGGAGCGACTCATTGAGAAATTTTTTCATTGAGGTTCCCTCAGCGCCCTCAGGGACTCCGATAATTCAGAGGTTATTGCGTCTCCCCCTATTTTCTTGGTCCTCCACTCTGGCAAGTAGTGTTTCCAATCGTAAGTCTTGCATTCATATTCTCTGTGTTAGTTTAACTTGCTGTGGCTCCAAAGTTTCCACCTTTTGCTCTGCCACATTCAAACGGTCCTGCAATACATGGACCTCTGCAGTAGTATTTATAAGCGTCGTATTGATGGTATCAACTCACAACAAAACCGCCTCCAGCATTCAGGTGATATATGTTAGCAATTCAGTCACCGATGGCGTTTGCACTTTAGTATCTGGTATTGGGGAGATTACGGGTAAAGGGGCTTCAGTCACCATCTTCTTCGGGGTTGATTGAGCTGGCATGGATGCTGATATGAACTCCATCTATAGGTTGTATGGGGCAGTTGCACTGTGAGCCCCGAGGTTTAGGCCTACAGCTTCTTTGGCTTAGTTGAGCTACACTCTCCCGGATCGCCGGTGAATTTCAGCTGTGTTGCAGTACGATTCAGTCAGAAAAAGCACACTGACCGGTTAAGTGCAGTTCCCCCGATAGGTATTTAGCAACAAAAACAGATTTACATCCCGGGATTAGACCGACCTGCCACGATTCTTTCTCAGCGAGGAGGAGCCCAAGAATTATGCTGCCATTCCTTTGGCGGTCAAGCCACACCCCCCCAGAAAGCATGTGGCTTTTAAAGGTTTTGGTGCTAGCTGCAAGGCTTAGATCGGATAGCTTGTTGTGTAAAGCGCAGAGGGTGGTATGCTGTGGTAGGTTGCAGGCGGCTAAAGGCGGAGAGCAGCAGCATGGGAAGAGGTTTTGAAAGAGAAGTTTTTGTTTTTTTTAGTGCATCGTGGTCTGGGGTGGTTTGTTTGAGCCAGAATGCTGGGAAGGGGGCCCAGACTTTGGAAGAAGGCACAAACCGTGGGATAGGCTGCAGGTGGACCACATGGCCAGTGGCAGCATCTCGGGGAGCCTGAGCGTTGGTATGGAGAGGGCCAGCCTGGGCCTAGGGAATGAGGAGCTTTGTTTGTTTTGGGTGGTTGCTAGAAGATAAAAGCTCCCAGACCATGCAATGTTGCTTCTTTGTGGTTAGTTTACTTGGGGGTATGCCCAGAAAAGGGCTCGCTGGCTTCCATGGTGGAGTTTTGGGGTGGGCACTCAGGAGCTTTGAGGCACCTCATCCTGGCTGGGGGGGACCAAGGCAATGAGGTGAAGGTCAGAGCTAGGGGCAGCTACTAGGCAGAGCAGGTCATGGACCGGCAGGGCATCGCTACTGCAGTGGCTACAAGGAGGGGAGTCACCAGGGGTAGTAGGGCACTTTGAAGATTTTTGTGGGGCCCGGAAGCCTGCCTGGTGGCATGGCACACCAAGGGTGATGTTCAAAGGGCATACAGCACCGTGGGGGAGAGGCACATGTGGCAAGAATCAGGCTAAGTAGGTCCGGGCCCCCCAAAGCAGGAGCCAGGGTGGGAAGTGGCGCATGGAAAGTGGGGTGTTGGGTCCTAGGTACGGCTACAGCCTTGGAGGGGTGCTGGCGGCAGGTGCTTAAGAGGAAGTACAGGCCCAAGGGCAGGCCCTGTGGGGAAATGGGAAAGGGGGGCTGGCAGCATGGAGGGCCACGTGGGTGGTGGACAGCAACCATATGGGCCGGGGGGTGGGTTCAGAGCTCAAGGAAGATAGAGGCCCAATTGCACCCAACAGGGTGGTGGGGCCCAGTAGGGGGCCCCTCAAGGTGCCGGGCAGGGTTTAGGCCCAGCAGGAATCCATATGGCAAGGGCCTACGGGGGGGGCAATGGGGCGCCCTGCGTATAACTGTGGATTTTTTTCCGGGATCCACTAGCAACTGGAGTTGGGAGGGGAGTTGGGGTAGGGGTTCCGGGAGAAAGAGATGAGTGGGAGAAGCCCATGCAATCCAAAGGCCCCAGACGGGGGGCACAGCAGGCCGTGGGAACGCAAGACCCAGGTGGGTGGAGTTGGGGGTACTCCGAACACTAAAAGTACAAGGATAGCGGGGGGGGGGTTGGGGAGCAGCCAGATGGGGGGGTCATCATCAGTTTCGGGCAACCCCCACCGAGAGGCAGGCCTGGCTATAACGAGAGGCAGAGCGCCGGGGCGAGCTGGTGGAGGAGGGATAGAAGGAGTATTTTTTACATGTCTTTCTCATTCCACCCATAGTAATTTTACAGAAATGGCGCCAAGAAGAATCAAATGACCAGCAAAAGGATGATGGAGGAGGCCGCAAAGCTGATGGGACAGATGTCAGAGCTCATGGTAGCAGCCAAACAGAAAGAGGAGGAGGAGCAGCACAAGCAGAAGGAGCGGGATGAGTGGGCAGGAAAAGGGCAACCAGCAAAGAAGCCCTGAGGGGTGAGAGCCAACCCTGAGCCCACGGCTCCACGGCCAGAGCCGGAGCCAGATAACGGGAGCCCGGATGGGGATAAGGGTGTGGTTGATATCACCAAGGATGGTGACCTCAAGGAGTACTTGGAGGGTCTCCTTGGGGACATGGGGGAAGCCGGGATAGATAAAATGGAGAAGGCCCTACAGGACATATGGGGGAAGAAGTAGGGTGAGGGGATCGTGGGGTGGGGATGAAAGCGGGGGGCCAGAAATTCAACTGGCCCCCGGGTCTCGCGTTGGGTGACCACGTGCCAGTCTTGTTGAAGAAGGAGATATGGAAAGATGAGTTCATGGACATATTCGGATTGTGGACAAGGACACATCGGAGAGGCTGTGGCACTCGCAGTGGTAGGCCACAAGGCTGAGGAGGCAAAATGGAAAGGGAAAACCTTTGACAACTGGCAAGCGGGGTTCACGGTGTATAGCGCCATAGTGTTGGAGAAAAGCTAGTCACTCCAATGCTGACTTACATGGCGACCATCAGGGATGCATATAAGGCCAAGCTGGGATTCGGATGGCTCAAATACGATGAGGCCTTCCAGAGGCACATGGCAGCAAGGGGTGATTTGAGGTGGGACAGTACGCACTCCGAGCTGTGGATGAAGACAATGTCCTTGTAGGGCCAGGGGATTCCAACTTGGGGGGATGCCAGGAGGTGGAGCACGCTGACTGCAGGTGCCAAAACCTGTTGGGGATTCAACAAGGCATTCTGCAACTGGGCACACTGTAAATTCAGGCACATATGCTCAAGGTGCGGGGGAGCACCCCCGGTGGCAACCTGCAGGCAAGGGGGGGGAGAGGGGAGGACAAGGGAGCGGCCACCAACAGGACCACCCCTTTCAAGGGGGCGGGGGGGAGGCCCCAGCAGAGGAAGGGGGCATAACAGGAGGCCTTGGGGCCACCTATGGTTATTAGACAAGACAAGGAAAAGGGAAGGTGGGGGTACCCACTAGTATGCACCCCATCATCCAGGAGGTGGTGGAGGCGTGGACACGGGAGTAACCAAACAGGGAGGCAGGCGAGAGCCTCCGGGTGGGTTTCAGGGAAGGTTTCCTGCTGTGTTTCCATGGACTGAGGAAAGGGATGAGGGCCAAGAATCTGGGGTCGGTAAGGGGAAAAAAGGGGGTGATCGGGGAAAAGATAGCTAAGAAGATAAGGGTGGGGCAGTTGGTGGGGCTGCTAGTGGCACTACCGTGCCCCGAATTCTGAGTATCCCCCCGGGAGTGGTACCCAAGAAGCAAGCGGGCGAGTATAGGTTGATCCACCATTTGTTATACCCAGAAGGGCAATCGGTGAATGACGGCATCCCAGACCACCTCAGAGCAGTATCCTACGCCTCATTAAATCAAGCAGTGGAGATGGTCAGGGCGATAAATGGGGTGTGGTTGGTGAAGACAGACATACAGCCACATTTCGGCTGCTGTCAGTCAGCCCGGCCGACTGGGACCTGCTGGGTTTCAAGTTCAAGGGGGGGGTTATACGTCGACAAGGCCATGCCCATGGGCTGCTCAATGGCCTACTCGACTTTTGAGGCCTTCAGCTCATGGGACCAGTGGGTGTTCAGGGAGCAGTATGGCCACAAGAGGGTCGTGCAATATCTGGATGATTTTCTGATAATCAGGGAGAGTCGCACCAAGGGGCAGGGCATGTTGGAGGACTTTACGGCAATGTGTGATCTGATTGGTATCCCACTGGCACAGAGGAAGATGGAGGGCCTGGCTCATACGTTGGAATTCCTGAGGATTGAGGTGGACATAGAACAAGGTTGTTTCCAGCTACCGGGCGACAAGGTGACCAGGATGCGGGGCCTACTGGCACAGGTAATAGAGAGGTGGAGGGTGCCGTTGGTACAGGTACAGCAACTGCTGGGGCACCTTAATTTTGCATGCAAGGCAATCAGCCCAGGGAGACCATTTACGAGAAGGCTGGGGAGAGTGACCAGGAAGGTGAAGAAGCCGCACCACTGGGTGGATATCTCAAAAGGCATACGAGAGGACCTCAAGGTTTGGGAGGATTTCCTGGACCAGTATAATGGGGTGACATTCTGGAAGGCGGAATGGGAGCACAACACAGACCTAGAACTCCACTCCAATGCCTCAGAGGCACTCGGGATGGGAGCATATTTTAAAGGGAAATAGATGACGGAGGCTTGGCCAAGCCAATTGAGGTCGATAGGCCTTTTGAGAGATATCATTTTTTTTGGAAATATTCCCAATTTTGGAGGCCATGGAGGTCTGGGGAGAGCAGATGAGGGGAAAATGCATCATGCTGTGGTGTGACAAAAAAAAGGGGTGGTAGAGGTCATCAACAGGCAGGGTGGGAACACAGAGACAGTGGGCCGAATTAATGAGGAGGTTGGTACTGTTGGGTCCGAAGCTAAATGTCTCGTTCAAAGCACAGCACATTGCGGGGATCAAGAATGAATTGGCTGACAGTCTTTCCCACTTCCAGCTCAACAGGTTCTGGAGATTGGCGCCACAAGCAGTGACACACAGGACCAGGGTCCTGGACCAGATGTGGGAGATAGGAGGGCCACTGCCAGGGCATTGTACCAGGGATCCTGGGCAACCAGGACTCTGAGGGCGTCTGAAGGGGGATGGGCTAGTTTCCAGGAATTTAGAGCTAGACAGGGTTGGGACAGGGCCAGGCTGGCCTGGGACAAACAGTTGAAGAGGTTTGTAGTAGAAAAGTGGGAGTCAGGTATGGCACATGCCACGATAGTGGTTCAACTAGCAGTAGTGAGCTGGGTATGCCAGAACAGAGGGTGGCCAAATGCCATGGCTGGCAGGATGGTCAAGAGGATGTTCCCTGGATGGCGGAGGGGACAGGGGAACAGGAAGGATGGCAGGCACCCAATCAGGGGCCAGCTGTTGGACAAGGTGTTGGGGGCCACATGGAAACTGTGCAACTCGGACCAGGAGGCTCGCCTCTTCAGGGCAGTATTCACAGTAATGGCAGATGGGGCATTCAGGGTGGGAGAGGCGGTGGCCCCCCGAAAAGGGGCACCCGAACGCACTATACAGCATGAGGGGGTGTGGGTGGAGGGGGACGCCATCACCATCAGGTTGGCCAGGTCAAAAACAGACCAGAAGGGCCGGGGGACCACTGTGACACTGCACCGGAAGCCCGGGGCTCTGAGTTGTGCGGTGGCAGCATGGGAGGAGTATGAGAGCCACAGGGGCAGAGCTGGGGGAGCGATGTTCCAGCATGGGGATGGAATGCTAGTCACAGCATTCCAGGTGGGGGCAGTAATGAGGAAGGCGCTAGCATTTATAGGGGAAGCACCAGGCAAGTTCGCCACGCACTCTGTCAGGATTGGCGTGGCTTTGGAGGCAGCAAAAAGGGGGGGACACAGTTGAAGAGCTGAAGGGAATTGGCGCTGGAGGTCAGACAGTTACAAACAGTATGTTAGGTGCTAACAATGATGGGTCATGCTATTTTCTTTTGTTCCCATGGCAGGTACCAGATGGAAGGTGTGGATCGTGGGGCATTCATTTGTGTACTGGGCAGAGCAGTTTGTGGCCACCATGGGCAGAGGAACCCAGCTGCACCCAGAATCTAATTGCACCGAAGTACAATGGAAAGGCATCAGGGGTATGAAGTGGGCTTCTACTGCAGGAATTGAAGGGGCAATGGGGCAGACTGGAATGCATTGTGGTGCACTTGGGGGGCTACTATCTGGGAGGAATACCCTGGGGGAATTTGGGCAGACAATGTTGGGGGATTTTGAAACCATTCAAGGATGGTGGCCGGGTGTGACCATCGGCTGGTCCGAAATCATGTCCAGAAGGGTATGGAGGTGGGTCAAGGATGTCAAGCTGATAGAAAAAGTCAGGAAGCATCTCAACAGAAGGGTAGCAAGAGCAGTCATAGTGATGGGGGTTCGCATCCAACACAGGGTCATAGCATACAATCAGGCTGCGGTCTGTAGATCAGATGGGTGCACCTGACGGAGTTTGGGATGTGCCTTTTCCTAAGACTGATTGGGGAGCTAGTGGGGAAGATAGCCCAAAGAGGCCAGAGGGTAAGTAAGTAAGTAAGTAAATTTTTATTTCTTTAAGGCGCCCTTCCAAAGCTCAGGGCGCCTTTACAATATCAGTCATACAAATCGAAACCACAACTGTAAACAACATCAAATTTAAGAACAATCCAGTATAATTTAAATCACTAAAAAAATGCTTGGTTAAAAAGGAAGGTCTTTAAAGCTTTTTTAAAGCTCTCCACAGTCAGGCAATTGCGTATCTGGCAAGGTAGAGAATTCCACAGGGTAGGGGCCATAAAGGCAAATGTTCTTCCACCAGATGTTTTTAAGGTTACCCTGGGAATCTCCAGCAATCCCTCACCAGAGGATCGGAGGGAGCGGGAGGGACAGTAAGAAGTCAGGAGTTCTTTCAGGTAGCGAGGTCCCAAACCGTGTAGGGCTTTATAGGTCATCAACATGACCTTGAAAGTGATCCGCCACTGTACAGGCAGCCAGTGCAATTCGCGAAGCACAGGTGTTATATGGTTGGACCTCGGGCTTCCAGTCAACAACCTAGCTGCCACATTTTGCACCAGCTGTAAGACGGATATCCACTCCGGCAGCCTAGATAAAGGCGTTGCAATAATCAAGCGATTGGACACAAGGCGTGGACCAGGTAGGAAGATCCTCTGGTGGAATCAAGTGTTTCACCGTGCTATATTCCTTAGGTGAAAAAGGATGATTTGACTACGATGACACCTGTGCCCTCGGTCAAGCCCTCGTCAAATACAACACTAAGATTCGCACCTGACCAGATGCCATGAGTGGGGTTCCTCCCAGAAAAAAACCTGAGAGTTTTCCCGCCCATGGACTTGATATCCTTACCCCCGGTTCCACCACCAATACCTCTGTTTTCCCCGGGTTCAACCTCAGCCAATTAGCACTCATCCCGTTCTGTATCTCCTGGAGGCAGTTGTTAAACAATGTACTTGACTCAGACTCCTGCTCGGGCACAAAAGACATATAAAGTTGAGAATCATCGGCATAGCAATGGAAACTCAAACCAAAATGTCTTATAATGTCCCCTAATGGAAGCATATACACCACAAATAACATGGGGGACAACACTGAACCCTGTGGCACTCCAAAGTGTAGACAGCGAGAGGTTGAGGAATAAATCCCCAACACTACTCTCTGAGTCCTACCCTGCAGAAAAGATTTAAACCAACTGTGGACCACCCCCCTTAGTCCACAGAGAGACCACAGGCATTCAAGCAGCACCCCATGATCCACAGTGTCAAATGCAGCTGAAAGATCAAGGAGAACCAAGATAGAATGAGTTCTCCGATCTCTTGCCATCAGGAGATCATTCAATACCCGAACGAGAGCCGTCTCAGTACTGTGCTGTTTCCTGAAGCCAGACTGGAGAGGGTCATAGACATTGTGGATGTTTAAATAATCTTCCAGCTGCAAAGCGACCACCTTTTCAATAATCCTCCCCAAAAAGGGAAGATTCGAGATTGGTCTGTAGTTTCCTGGGCAGTCGGGATCAAGGGAGGGCTTTTTCAGAAGGGGACGTACTATTGCCTCCTTCAAAGGATCAGGAAAGATCCCTCTCCCCAATGATGCCACTACTATCCCAGTAAGGATCGGTCGATAACCTCTACACATCCCACAAGTAGGCGTGTAGGGCCCGGATCCAAGCCCACAGAAAGTTGGGCGAGAGTCTGGACGATTCACTATATCCATAACTACCGGTTGACTGAACGTGGATCAGGTCAAATGGGTACTTGTGTCCCTCAATTGGTCACTGCAGGACCCAATGGGGAGGCCCTGGCTGATCTCATCTCTGATAGCAGACACCTTATCAGCAAAGAACGTCGCAAACTCCTCACACTGTAACTGTGATAATGCTCGACCGGCATGAAGACAGACTGGATTGCACAGTCTGTCCACAGTCCGGAAGAGCTGGGCCGGTCTATTCCTTGCTGTAGCAATCTCCCTGGACAGGAACTCTGCCTTCTTATGGGAGATTGCTAACTGGTAGATTTTATAATGATCTAGCAGTCTAAGCCTGTCAACTTCCAGGTGAGTCTTCCGCCAGCGTCTCTCCAATCTTCGGCCCTGTCTCTTCAACCCTTGGATCTCCACGGTAAACCATGGGGACTCGGGGTGAAGAGTACAGGGGCGAACACGGAAAGGAGCAATGACATCCAGGGCCCCCACAACTGCCCTATTATAGGCCAGCACTAAAGACCCTGGATCCATGCTATCCATTGGAAAACCCGAGAAGTCCAGCTCCGTCATTAGGCCTTCTGAGGTAACTCCTCTCAAAGGACGGAACTGTACTATCTCCTTAGGGGCAGGCCTCTTTTGGGGGCCATGAAACTGAACCTCAGGGCATGATGGTCAGACCAACCGATGGGCTCCACCTCCACATCGGAGATTTCCATCCCCAGATGGAATATCAGGTCCAATGAACGTCCCCCCTGGTGGGTTGCAGTGGTAATAACTCATGTCAAGCCCAATGAATCAGTCAATTGGAGGAGATTTTGTCCAAAAAACGCGAGTTCATCGTCGACCCAGGCATTGAAATCCCCCAGAATTATCCATCGGGGGAATTCCAAAACCCTCTCGGCGATGAAATCTGCCACCTCCCTCAGGAATTCTCTCCCATCACCTGGTGGACGATAAATGAGGAGTATCCTGAATCCTGCACCCACAATACATTCAAAGGAGTTGGTATATCCAACCGGCTCCTCCCTGAGGTCCAGTTCCTGTCTAAAACAGACTGCAACTCCCCCGCCCCTATGGTCCACTCTCGGGCGGTGAATCACCGAGAACCCATCCGGAACCGCAGATCCCAAAATGGGGCCTGCATTTTCATCAAGTCAGGTCTCGGTGATGCAAGCTAAGTCCACAGAAGCAACAAGATCTGCCACTAAAGCAGTCTTGTTTCTAATAGACCTAGCATTGCTTAACACTGCCCGGAAGGGACGAGACTCCAAGGATGACTCCGCTTCTTGCCTGATCAAGTCAGTGCCCTTGGGTATGGATGCAAGATACGATGGACCATGATCCTGCATCCATTTCACCCCAGAGTGCCTCCTGGTTCTAACTGTTCCTATCCGCCCACTCCTTTCCCATCCCCCCCAAGAGTTCCAGGATCTCCAACTCTCACCACTCCTACGTCTCGAAATGCCAAGTATTCGGCATTTCCTATACACTTCTAAAGGGAGTGTGGGACATTCAAAAGGTCAGAGATCCTTTAGTCTTGAGGGGAAGTACTGCCTGACTGTGCTTTCACCAACCCAACACATTAAAACCTATTAATACCACTAAAAATAACACTTTAATAATACGCCCCCAATCCACTTTACCAAAAAACAGAAAATAAATAATAAAACAAAACAAAAACACAAAAAAACACTCTTTTGATGGAAACTCCACCTCTTCCTCTCACAAAGTAGTGGAAAAGAGAGGCAAATGATTTACCAATCCCACCCACTGTCTCTCACACAGAGGGGAGAATAAAATACATTTAACTTAATACTTGTTTAAACTAACATAAAACTAGACTAAAATAACCACTTAATAGTCTTGATCAATCCAGCAGCTTTGTCATATCGGAAAAGTTCACATCTCAGTGAGTCATAAATATAAATTGGTCCTTCCTATGGGCTCTCACCTACCATGAAGAACCAAAAACAATCATGTATCCCAAATCAAGTACTAAAGGGAGACTCTAATGCAACTTATTATTTACTAATTGTAGATTCAACTGAAACAGACAAACTTGTTATTGTTCCTATATACAAATTCCATGTCAGACCTGCAGGTTCCACATAGATCCATAATCTTCACTCCAGCCAGAGTCGTGTCGGATTTATTTCCACGACCTCTCCCAGCCTCAACCCAGCCTCGCAACCTTCCCCAGACCGCTCGCCAAACGGCAGTCCACCAGCTACTGCCTGACCAGCAGAAGCACCACAGAGCCGACCGCCCTACAGCAGCAAGCCTTCAGCACACCACTGAGTCGGGCCAGGGCCAAGAAAAGACTCCCAGGAGGAGGTGACAACTTGCCGTCTGACCAAACAACTGTCTGATTCCAACTGACTCCTTTGTAGAACCAGAATACAGCAATTCAATCTCCACTTAGTTAAGAGTCCCTGCAGCATGAGAACCCTCTTCCTTTAGTTCCACACCATCAGCTCCATTCTCCCCATCGACATCCCACTCTGAAACTTGGCATAGTCCAAGCACTGATTCAACTCCAAGCCTCACAACCCAACCAGCAGGTAAAAATTCCTTACTAATTATGTCTCCGGTCTTACTTCACTGACAGTGAGATTTAGGGATTAAGATGATTCTCCGTCTCAATCTCAGTCTCCATCTCCGTCTCCCAAATCAAACAGTTCAAAACAGTTTAAACAGTTCTCCGTTTCCTTATTAGTTGTACGGTGAAAATTAAAAAACAATTTAAACAACCCTCGTTCTCCATTTTAAACGATTCTCCATTTCTCCATTTCCCGATTCACGCTGATTCACGCTGTTTTACAGCAAGTTGGCAAGGGACAAAAAGAAATCCTGCAGCTATTTCTCCTGCTGCTTACAGCCTACCCAGCACGGCGGCCTCATGTGCTCCTCACTTGTGATTTTGTTGATTTCAGTCAGCTCCAAACACTGGGTTCAGTCCGAAAAACTGGCAGTCACAGACAGCAAACAAACAATTCAAATGACAAAATAATACAGCTACTACTGACGCTAAATTACTTACTTTACAAACACTGACTAAAATAAAACAGGTAAAAACAAATTAAAACACTACTCTCGCTTTGTTCTGGCTCTGCTCTCCCGGTCAGCCCAGCACGACCGCCCCGTAAAGCGAGCAGTGATGAGTGAAAAACAAAACCCACAAGGGGGAGCCCTGCCATCCAAGCACAAGTGGGAGGTGGGCAGTGGAAGAAATAAAAAGGTGGGAGGGGGCTAGAGGTGGGGGGAGGGGTAGGACCACAGGCTGGGGCAAGGAGCCTAGATGTGGCACATAGCTGGAGTGGGGAAGAATGGTTTGGTGCCTGAGGGGCCCTGGTCATGGGGGCCCTACATATGGAGCTGTGAAGAGGCAGCTGAGGGCTGGGGGGCTAGGTGGAGCTCCACCGGGGTGGGCACAGTGTGTCCAAGGTCAAGAGGTATAGGCAAGGAGCACATGAAATAGGTGCTGGAGGAGTAGAAGAAATAAAAGGGGCAAAAGAAATAAAAAGGGGGAAGGGTGCTAAAGGTGGGGGGAGGTGGCAGTACCACGGGCTGGGGGCAAGAAGCCCAGGTGTGGATTAAAAGGGGGAGGGGGGAATAGGTCTGGGTGCTGGATGCAGAGTGTCTGGGCCTGGAAGGGGAGGCCCAGGTTCAACAGGGAACCAGCCTGGTTCTGGTGATGGAGGAGGGGGCCAGATTCAGTGTCCAGACCTGGAAGAATGGAAGAGAGATAACAACCAGGAGGAAGATGAGGCCAGAAGGAGAAGAATGTGGAAGACTAAATTATGTTATGATAAATGTATATGATCTGACATGATAATTGAGATGTAAAGGGATGGATTGTGCCAAGTTAATTAATAAATATGTTTGCCAACGAGCATCCAAAGATTCCAAAAGTGGTGTCGTGTGAGTTATTTCTGGGGGGGGGGGTACAAGGGACAATCACCTTTCGCCTATACTGCACAGCCTGCACTGTTACCTGCTAGGTGGCACACCATGTTCAAGACTGGTGTACTAACATATAAAGCCCTACATGGACTAAATTTGGCTGCTTCAAACATCTTGGCATTATTTGCCCGTGGTCATCCCCTCTACAACACCATGGGGCTTTTGCTGGCCATCCCAAGATCCCATCTTAAACAGTCTGGATATAGGGCTATCTCTGTAGTGGCTTCTATTATTCTGACATTGCAGCTGAGCTTATTGTCCTTACTGCATTGTACTTTTTCACTTTGTTACACTTTGTCTTATGTAACCATGTTGTTGCTTTAGTCTTGATATATCACACATATTTGCTACTTTAGTCTAACTGTTCTATTATCAATTGTTTTTATTGTTGATCTTGCTAGCTTGTTTGATGGCCCATGTAACTGCTGCTAACTGTGCTTTATCCTCCACTGTACTCTCCCGGGCTGTACCTGAAAGTGAGCATTTAACTGTCTAATTGCAGTGGTTCTCAAATGGTGAGGTCAGCCTCCCAAGGGAGGCCCCAAAATGTTTCAGGGGAGGCCCAGTCAAGTCTGAGAATTTACAGTATTTAAATTTTAAGTTTGGGGTGTTTTGTGTGAAGGAGTGAAGCAAACTAAATATGTATAATGGCAGGTGACTTTCTTTACTTATGCATAAATTGTTGATGTTGTTGATGAGGAAAGGCCCACTGAGCCCAATCTTGTTTCTAGGTGTGTATTTATATGTAAATTGGTGACTAGGAAAAGTACACTGAGTCAAGGCTTGTTACTGCAGTACGTGTCTATTTACATGTAAATTGGAGACTGGGAAAGGCACACAGAGTCAAGGCTTGTCTCTGCGGTAGGCATTTATTTATCCATAAATTGGTGACTGGGAAGGTCACACTGAGCCAATACATGCGTTCAGGTGTGACCTAGAGTAAGGGTGCAAGAAGTTGCTTAACATAGAGGATTATGTATGAGCAGTCATACATAACAAGGATATTCTTGTATCGAGAGGTTTCCTTGGTAACAGATTACCTCGAGAGCGCAGCTCGAGAGGTACTCTGTTACCAAGGGAACCACAAGATACAAGAATTTCCTTGTTTGCGTATGACTGCTCATACATAATCTTTTATAGTGTATGGGCAGTCACAGTATAGAAAATCACACAAAACCAGCTGGAGAAGACAACAGAAAATAGACATTTTAACATTTTCTTTTTAACTGACACAGTGTGCTACAGATGTTTCTGCAAGTTCAAGTTTAAAAAAAACAGCAACTTCCAGCTTAACTGGATTGAGGAAAGCAACTATGTGGCTGCATTCCAAGTTGTTATGCTGCAGTAGTGACATAGCTACTGCTGCATAACAGCTGTGATGACATAGCTACTGCAGCATAACAACCCCATTCTCGGTATGGATTTCTATCCATAACAACATTCTACCATACACTATAACAGAGTAAGGGAGGGAAGAGATGACGGTTGCTAGGATGGTTGCTCATACAGAGAGGAAACAGACAGAGTAACAAGGGTCCAAGAGTCAGAAAAGTGGAGAGACAAGGAAAACTTGTTGTGTGGGGCTGGGGGGGGAATAACAAGTTGAATAAAAAGAAAATATACTCGGTCAGCTTTATTAGTCTTACTTTATTCCTGGTGTAGTGTGCAAAGTACAGTGAAGCCCTCCAGGATGAAGCACAGTGTCACAGTTTCCATATGATATATTTTGTTGTAGTGGGCCCAAAATTATTTCCAAAATCTTTTCCATGGCTTGGGGGAGGCTCGCTATCATAAAGTGTGAGAACTAATAGCCTTGTGTACCCTACTCAGTTAACAAAAAACAAATAAACAAATATGGAACTCTTTATCATATTGTCTTAGAAGTTTACCCTCAGTTGAGACATTTAAAATGGTGCCAAAGTATTTTCATTCCAGCTTTTAGTGCCAAGAGAACTGACACAGTTTTGGTATGTTGGAAACTGAATCCTATGGTGTTTGTGAATATTAATTTATTTTTGGGGTAATTATTTTTCTTTCTTTAATCTTGTTCTTAGTGTATTTATATGTGTTTTAATATGTGTTTTAAGCTGTGATATGCTCTGAGCTCTAGGGATAGGAGTCTTTACAAATAAAATCACCTTGCCTTGTTGGAAGACCATCCCACTTATGAGAATATTTATCAAGTACCCCCTATATTTTATCTGTAATGTTTTACCAGGAAAGGCACACTAACTTATTAAAGCTTGTTTCCAGGTTGTTCTGGGATGGGGGGCTGCATGGACCTGCTTTATTGACAGGGAGAATTTTGGCCATGACACTGGACAAACTCCCCTGCTCTTCTTTGATAAATGCCATGGGCTCTTTTATGTCTACATAGACAGTGAGGAAAGATGGGCAGAAGGATCCTCAGTTTAATGGCTCATCTGAATGACAGGTATAAGGATATATTTTCTAAATATTTTCTAAACGTTTATTTGTGTATGTATTGATTTATTGATTGATCTGGTGACTGGGTCAGAAATTCTTTTACAGGCATGGCCCGGTCTGCTGAAAAGCCAAATGTACACAGAAATTTATAACACATTGAGATTAATTGATTGTAAAGTGTGATACAATCATTAGTTGTTTAACAGTTTAAGCATTACTACATAGCAGTAATCAAGAGGTACAATGACAGGAACAATGACAGGAACAGTGGATATCAGACTGTCCAACAGATAACGATTTTGTGGTTGAATGCATAAAAAAGGTTATTTTATGAACTATGAGTCTGGAACAAACTTAACAATACTCTCGTCTGGATAAAAAAAAATTGTAATTTAAAAGTTCTCTGATATTGTTATAATTGGGTTGCCAAGACAAACTAGTTTGGCCTTTGTTTCATTCCACGTAACCACTGATTTTGCAAACATGAAATTTCACTGTTTTCAATTAGGCCCTTTATAAGAAGATCCCTGGTTCTTGGCTTTTTGGATATTCATATAACAGTGTTCCACTGTATAAACTCTCCACAAGCTTGGTAGACCATTTGCTCAAGATGAGTCAAAAATAAAGATGAAACATACAACATGCCCAAAGGCACTAACTCCCCAACAGAGACCCCCTTCCATGATCCTTTTCAAAGAAGAACAGAGGAAAGGGATTAGTCTCCTAACTATATCTTTAATTTCCTGCCTTTGCACCGCATCTGGGTTATTCAATGCTGACGAATTACATAACAACTTCTCAACATGAACAAACCAAGGGCATGCTTGAGCCAGCTCTTTTTTCATATATGAAGACCTTGTTTTGGATTACCTGACATTACTAGGGAAGTATTTCCTTAGCCTTGTACTACTAAAGCCTTTTTCAGTGAACACATAAGCAGAGACAGAGTGACATCCGAGGGGATGAAACGGTGCATGAAGTGGCTACAAGAAAAGGCTAAGTGACTTTTGCAAGGCATTCCCTGCCCATGTAACATAAAGTTTAGAAGAGAAATATGCACAGTATTTTAAAGGGAATGGGGTAAACATTGCTGCACACTCCATTATTTATTTTATTCAAAATATTTATGCTGGAATAGCCTCATTTGGGGGCAACACCTAGTTTTCAAAACCTCATCTACCTGCCATACATATGTGAGAAAAATCCTCCCAATGATTGCTTCCTGAAAATTTTCCTTGCAAACTCTAAGGGTGAATATGCCCCATATTGGAGGCTTTCAGTGGATTTCTCTTTTTAAAAAGTTTTATCATCTTAAAAATCTTAAATAATAAACCACTGTATTAAGGTATAGGCCAAGAAGGTCCTGACCTAGGGCCTCCACCTGCCATGGAGCCCCACCCATAAGTGGATTCTCCCTGGATGCAGGCTTGCCAGTATTCAGCATCAATAGTTGATTACCCTTCATTTCCAGGGTGGCATTTTTTGCTTTACTTATAATGTGGTACGGATGACAGATGGCCTTTGCTTCCCCTCCCTGAAGTATGCACATGGACACCAGGTCAGCACATATTATCACAGCACCAACTGGTGCACTGGATGGAGGAAGGTCTTGGGTCCAATGGGAAGCTCAGAATTTTTGAGGTGGCCTAGGCTCCTGTAACCTTAGTCTGGACCTGCTAAGTGAGCAGTGTTTACATGTGTCTGTGATTTGCTGTGTTCATCCTTTTAAACTGTGGATTGTTTGTGAGGCCTACATCAGTGCTTCTTTAAAATGTGGCATTACTGCCTATATGCTTTTTGTGTAACTTGTTCTTCTGATTTGCACTGAGGTCCTTTAGTTTTATGTATGTTCCCTGTTTTGCCTGCAAGGTAATCCATCTGTTTTGTTCAGTGGAAAGTCAAAACATCTAGAGATTCCCTTACCCCACATTAGAAGTGCCTTGAGTAGGAGAGATGTCAGTGCAACCCCAAGTCATCATTTTGGCAGTTTGTCATTTTTATGTTTGCTTGCATGCATGTGCAAGAAACATAGTGCCAAAATCCAAGTTTTCGGAGGTGTGGCACCCTGTCTTCCAATTCAGTCAGTGTGTTTGCAGGCGCGGCCACAGTTCGCCAATGAATGCTGCAGCTGTCTATGACAGCAGTTGAAAATGCAGTGCCTTACAGTTCAAAGGGAGAGCTATGCTTCATTGAGCAGCGATAAGATATCACGTGCTCATGCACTCCTCCCACACACACACGCATATTGCGTGCTCATGCTCCCCAACCCCACGCACACACTGTATGGCCAATGGGGTTGCCCAATCCCCCATCGGCTCTGCTGTGCTCCCCCCCAACAGAGTTCCAGGTGCCACGCTGGGAGCCCACCCCAGCATGGGAACAGTCCATATGGCTAACGGGGGTGCCCAATCCCCCATCGGCTCCACTGCCCTCCCAAACAGCCTTCCAGCTGCCACGCTGGGAGCCCATTCCAGCGTGGCACAAGTCCCGCATTGTCCAAGAAAAAAAAAACCTGAAAGAAAACCTTCCCTCGCTGACTGTTCTGACCCCCCTTCCCCCACCAGCACCACCCTCTGTGCCACCTGCATCCCCACACCCCCACCTCACCCCATACTTACCTCCGGAGTCCAGCGTGACAATCTTCGGCGGACCGGGAACAAGTCTGCACTCTTCAAAGCCAACCGCGAACTGAAGAAATGTCGGTAAGCTGTATAATGGAATAAATAGGGTTTTTTCAACTTTGATGCATATCTCAGGCATTTGGAGGAATTTTTTCACTAAATTTTCAACATGGGGTTTTTGGGACCCCACCTCATGAATTCTGTCACTGTCATTTTGTTAATCGGGCCCGAAAGATGATTTCGCGGTCACTGCGCGGAACTACCTTTCAGGACCGATTTGCAAAATGACAGTGTCACAGTTCATGAGGTAGGCCCCAAAAACCCTATGTTGAAAATTTGGTGAAAAAATTCCCAAAAATGATTGTTTTACAAGCATGCGTTGCGCTGTTCCTACGCACGCTCGTAAGTTTGCGAATTTTCAATATGTTCACTCCAGATTTTCAACATTGCCATTCTACCACACCTCCTTATGAGCAGTACAGCTGTCATTTCTCACATCTCGCCCAAAATGTGTTTCCGCGCATGTAGCGCACAATGGCACAGTCGGTGTGCGAAATCAAGGTTTGGGATAGATTAAGAAAATCACAGTGACACTGTTCATGAGCAGAGGTGTTAAAATGGCTATGTTAAAAATTTGGTGAAAAAATCCCAAAAATGACTGTTTTACGAGCATGCGTTGCGCTGTTCCTATGCACGCTCATAAGTTTGCAAATTTTCAATATTTTCACTCCAGATTTTCAACATTGCCATTTTACCACACCTCCTTATGAGCAGTAAAGTTGTCATTTTTCACATCTCACCCAAAACATGTTTCCACCCATGTAGCGCACAATGGTGCAGTTGGTATGCGAAATCAATGTTCAGGACAGATTAAGAAAATCACAGTGACACTGTTCATGAGCAGAGGTGTTAAAATGGCTATGTTAAAAATTTGGTGAAAAAAGTCCATAAAATGACTGTGTTACGAGCCACCATTGCACAGTTTCCCCGCACCCCCTTTGTAAGTTCATAGATTTCTAATATTTTTAGTCCAGATTTTCACCACTGGCATTTTTCCACACTTCCTTATGAACAGTACAGCTATCATTTTTCACACCATGGCCGAAAAGTGTTTTCGCACTTCCAGCGCAGAAATGCGTGGTCGCTGTGGGAAATCACTGTTCGGGACAGATTAAGAAAATCACAGTGACACTGTTCATGAGCAGAGGTTCCAAAATCCCTGTGTTGACAATCTGCTGTAAAAAATCCCCAAACTAATTGCATTACGGGTGTGCGCTTCGCGCTTTCTACGCACACTTGTGACTTCATCAGTTTTTTTAATATTTTCACTGCAGATTTTCAACATTGCCATTTTTTGCAGATCCCCATGAACAGTACAGCTGTAATTTTTCACATCCTGTTCGAAATGTGTTTTCGCACCTGTGGTGCCGAATGGCATAGTTGCTATGCGAAATCAGCTTTCAGCTAACAAACTGATATTGCCACTGTTCATAAGGTGGGGATCACAAAAAACCCATGTTGAAAATTTGGAGTGAAAATGCCAACAAACACCTGAGACATTAGGGTTTCCAACCATGATGCCCCACCCTGTAGAGATTGACAGGCATCAGGGGTGTGACTTGGGATTCTTGCCTGTAATGCTCATACCATTATCCACCCTGCAGCCAGTGAGAGGCATCGAGGTGTGCCTTGAACTCTTTGGCCCCAAAGTTCACCCCATTCTCCTATACAGGACCTATCTCACCATATTTTCTGATGGAATGGGGTGAGCATAAGGGCCAAAGACCCCAAGGCACACGTGACACTTGTCAGTGTCTGCAGGGTAGGGTGTGGTGAAATGGCATGGCCGTTATGCCTGACGACCCAAAGGCACACCCCAATGCCTGTCACTCTCTGCAGGGTGGTGGTGGGGTTGGCTTCAGTTCAATACTTCACTGCCATTCCTATTATGCAGCTCTCTAACTCCTACACTATCAATGCCAATGCCAGCAAGCAAACATTCGGCATTGACAAATGCTTGTTTTTCTTAAACATCTTCCAGCTTAAACAACACAAGGTTTATAACACCCCCTGCCAAAGTAATGATGACTAGTCAAAATCAAAACTTGCTGACAGGGCCAGATTAATCATTCAGCCAATAAGCCATGGGCCTAGGGTCCCCAATTTGTATGGGGAATCTGCCAGATAACTTTTAGTCACTAATGCTTTCATGTGCAGTGGAAGGAAATGGTATCTTGTGGGAGAGACAACTGGGTACCATAGGATGGTACTCTGATCATGTGTGAGTCAGATGGAAACCAGTCAGCTGAGCCTCTGAAGTGGAAAACAAGAACATATGAACATACAAAGAAGCCAGCAGAAGAAGGCCATTTGGTCTATCAAGTCTGCTCATATAGCAGGGTCCACAGTTTGAGCTAATGCCCCTGCCCTCCTTCCCCACTCCTCCCAACCTCCCTACCCATGATCCTTACCTTCCCCCTATGCCTATCCCAGCTTTTCTTAAAGTTGCCTGCTGTCTTCAACAAGATGACCTCTTCCGGCAGTGCATTCCAAGTGTCCACCACCCACTCTGTGAAGAAGTGCTTCCTGACCTCCCTCCTAAGCCTCCCACTCTCCAGCTTAAGACTGTGCCCCCTCGTGTTATGGTTGCCACCCAGCTTAAAGAGATTCTCCTTATCAATCTTATTTATCCCCTTCATGTACTTGAAAGTACCAATCATGTCCTCTCTCTCTCTCTCTCTCTCTCTCTCTCCTGTCTTCCAGGGAGTACATGCTCAGTGTCCTCAACCTCTCTTCATATGCCTTACCCTGCTAACCCGCTATCATCTTTGTAGCCCTCCTTGGGACCTTCTCTAGCAGGTTAATGTCCTTTTTGAGGTGTGGGCACCAGTACTGAACTCCATACTCTAGGTGCGGCCTTACCAGTGACCTGTACAAGGGCAGTATAACCTCCTCTCTCCTACTACTGATCCCCCTAGATATGCATCAAAGCATCTTGTTTGCTTTTGCTGTTGCTTTCTTGCACTGCGAGGAGTGCTTCAGGTCAAATGTGATCATCACTCCCAGGTCCTTCTCCTCTTCTGATGCAGATACTCGGACTCCACCCAGGTAGTACAATGTAGAAACAAGAGGGCAGGCATCATGAATGCATGTTTTTTTCTGTTCTTATCTATGTTTCTATGTAAGTGGCACAGTTTCTCATCATTCTGAGTAGCAGGAAGTCAGCGTCTGAGACTGTAGCAGCATAATTTGCTAGAGATGGAAGCAAGAGAGTGAATCAGGTCAACTACAAGCCATGAGCTGCACATTACTTAGTTTGCAAAGTTTAATGTGTGGGTGCCCGACTGTTTTCTGACCCTAGGACCCCAGGTAAACTTAATTTGTCATTGCTTTATGGGAACCAAGAAAGTACTGTTTCTTCTCAATACATGAAGTGCAAACAGTTTTTGCCATCTTTCTCTCAGTATCTCTGTGAAAAGACTGCCGTTTCAGTCTTAGACAGAAATTCAAAATCAACATTTGGCTCTAGAGTCTTCCAAAAACCTCATACGTTATCTTTCAGAAATGACATGTTGTGATTTTATGTAGCTTTTTAGACTAAGATGGAGTCAGGTGAGTTCTGCAAATGACTAATATCTTAAGCTTTTCTTCAACCTATCCACCTGTAGGGCCTTACTATAGCATCAGTATCTCTTTTAGCTGATGCCAGATCCTTTTCCCATTAAAGGAGCCAACTAACTCCAATCTGAAGCCTCATGCCACTGCTTGATCCATCCACCATTGCATTGCCTCCATTGTTTGCCACTGAAGTGAACGCCTGCTTTCAGCTCTACAGCAGGAGCCATAAACCTAGCAGTCCATTGCAAGAGGAAGAGGCAAAAGCAAGAGCCACACATGGGGGGAGGAGCATTCTGTTGATGTGGGGGTGGAGTGAAGTGCCATCTGCTCAAGTGGAGCAAAGCTATTTGCTCTGCTTATCTCCCCTGTCCCTCCTGGGACTGCTGGGACACCAGACATTACACATACTGGATATGGCCTGTCCCTCCCATTTCTGATCCTCAGCTACGCTGCCCTCTGTGGGCACCCTGGGGCAGACATGCAATAAAATAAATGACCCATTACCCTCATAGATGCAAGCATCTACTGGGTTACTCAGTCCTCCTCTCACCACCCTACTGGTGGTCCAGGCTCAGGACATGAACCTGGGTTGCTAGCATCACAAGTAGCACAGCACACACCACCACTGCACCATCAGGCCAGCATATTGATAGTTTTTTATCACAACTGTATAAACAGTAGATAACTAAGGAATGACATCGACATCATCTGTGTGAACAGACATTCACCTAGTGGGCAACATGGGACCCTGTTGAGAACAGTATGGCAGTGGTGGGGGGGCAACAGTAACCAAAGTGTTTTCTCCTACGCTGTGCCTGTAGCTAGCACCTTTTGGAAAGAGTTCCTCAAATGGGTAACTAAAAGTAGCATCACTGGGTGCTTCTTATCATAAGAGTAATATGTTACACAGTGGGGTGGTGACAACCCTGAGTTTGCAATGCTCCTCTGAATTCAGAATTTTCCTTATAAAGTCCAATAATTGACCTATTTTTTTACTATATAGAAACAGAAACATAGACTTTGTTGCAGAAAAGGACCAGAAGGTCCATTCAGTCTGCCCCTTTTCATTGCCTATTCCAATATCTCTGGCCCTATTCGGACACTGGCATCCCTCCTTCCCCCAACCCAATTTGCCCCTCTGCCTATCCCATGCATGCTTGAAGCTCCCCACAGTCTTTACCCCCACCACCTTCTCTGGCAGGCTGCCCCAGTTGTCCACAACCCCTTCCATGAAGATGTTTTTGCTCACATCTCTCCTAAAGTTCCACCTTTAACTTCACTGCATGCCCCCATGTTCCAGTGCCTTCTTTTCTCTGAAAAAAACCTTACAATTGCACATTGTTCACTCCTGCGAGGTACCTGTAGGTCTCAATCAAGTCCCCGGTCACTCTCCTCTCCTCCAGGGAGTACATATTGAGTTCCTGCAACTTTTCCTTGCATGGCTCTTAGTGCAACCCTTGGACCATTTTGGTTGCCCTCTTCTGTACTGTCTCTATGTTGTCTTTATGGAGGTATGGCCTCCAGAACTGGACGCAGTACTCGAGTATGGGCCTCTCAAATGAGTGATACAATGGCAGCACCACCTCACTCCTCCTGGTAGCAATCCCCCTTCCAGTACACCTCAGCATCCTACTAGCCTTTCCCAACGCCTAGTCACACTGACTTTGTGATGTGATGTTAGGCACAAGGTGTAGCCAAATACTGCAACCACCTAAGAAATGCATATTCCTTTATGACTGCACACCCTGGAGTGTGTTATCCCACATACAAAATGGGCTTGTATTTGTTAAAAAAATATGTAGTTCTGTTGAGGTGTGTGGTTGTAAGAAAATAATCAATGGTCATGTGACATGTTTCAACCAATGAGGCTACAGGATTTTCATGACCCATTTTATAACATTGGAAGGAATCCCACACTGAGGTTAAGTGGGGGACAGAAGTATTGCAGAGGTGAGGTGTTTGGATCCCAGGAGAGAGCTCACAGGCTCCCAGCTTTCCCCACCCCACCCTACCCGGTTGACCAAGGAGTGGCATTTGTGTCAGCTGTGCATGTAACCCCTCCCCCCTCCCAGCTGGAAAAAGGGTACAGACACTGTAACCCTGATCTTTGGGGCGGGGAACAGGAAAAACAGGAAAAAGTAGTTGGTAAGGGTAATAATATAAAAACATAGTTCCTATACAAAAAGGATAATTGCAAGCTGAGGATGACAATTCTGGTCGAAATATATCTATTTTATTTTTCTGGAGGCCATTAGTAAGTGAAATAAATGAATTTCGATGTTTAATGCCACAGTCTGAGTGCTGAAATTGAAGGGTGCTCTTTTTTTTTTTGTTTCTTATATTGAGACACCCTGGATGTTGACAGCTGTTTATGTGAGCAAAGAAAAGCTTTCTGTATTTCAAATCTTGAACTATTTTTTTGGAAAACCAGTTTGAGTGCTCTGAATTTATGATGCATCCTCAACAATACCATTAACTAAAATGAAAAGTCAAGCTGGACACATTAGCTGGTTTGACACTGAGTCCAACCACCCAGTCTGCTTCCTCTATGAGCTTCCCTTTTGAGTCTTGACTTACTTTATCAGCAGGTAATACTTTATTATACCGTGCAATACACAATACAATGTTATCTTATTTTAATATGTCAGCTTTGCTGAAATGTATCCCAAAACCCTCTACATCAAATAAATATACAATTAGAGAGGTCTGGATAGGATAAAAAAATTGAATATAGTTGGATGTACCAGTTTTTGGGGATTTGAAATTTTTGGATTTTAAGATTTTAAATCTGAAATCTGATGGTCAAATTTTCATATTTGTTGGAAAGCAAGCTGAGCACAAGAGTCATCTACAATTGCATCCAAAACATGAAAATACACATTAGTTACAGTATAACAAAAATATAAAGAAAAGTTGGAGTGACTATATAAACAATGTTATGCGCTAAGGCAAAAAATTCATGTTCACAAATGCGGTACATAGTAATGTAAACAAACTTTGTACATTTGTCACAGTAGTCAATAAGTGCAGCTTCAAAGTTTCCTATAAAAATGGCCATGAGAGCTCTGGCCAGGTAGCATAGCAGTAGAGCTTCTGCTCACTACCCTGGTGACCTGGGTTTGGAAATGGACTCAGGCTGTAGGGGGACAGCCAGAGAAGCAGCAATGAGCTTTCCTCTGGATGGCTCTAGAAGAAGGGATTCTGCCCTCCAGTGCTGGCTGCCATGCAACAGATGCTGTCTGGCAATACAAGGCAAGGCAAGACAAATTTTATTTTTCTGGCACCCAATCCCAGAGGCTCTGGGCGCCATACAAAATACAAAAAATGTTATTTCCACATACATAAATACAAAATATACCACCATACAAACCCAATCACTATATATAAACCCTCTTTAGTTTTAAAAAGGACTGATAATGGTAGTATCAAACAGAATCTGAGAAGGCCTGACTAAACAGATAAAACTTCAGGTGGGTCTTAAAAGCCTCCACCGACAGGGCCTGCCTCACTGATAGCAGGAGCGAATTCCACATGACAGGACCGGTGACACTGAAAGCTCAATTGCTGGCTGTTTTCAGTCTTGTCCTGGGAATCATCAGGAGACCCCTCGAGGAGGACCGGAGGGGATGAACAGAGGCAGCAGGTGTAAGAAAGTCAGCCAGGTAATGAGGGTCCAGTCCATGTAGGGTCTTATAGGTGAGCAAGCCCACCTTGAAAAGCATCGTCCATCGAACTAGCAGCCAGTGCAGTTCCCGCAGCACCGGGGTGACATGACAGTATTTCGACTGACCTGTCAGCAACCCGGCAGCTGTATTCTGCACTAGCTACAGTCGATGGAGGGTGCCTCCAAAGACCCCAAGGTAGAGCGCATTACAGTGGTCGAGCCTAGATGTTACAAATGCATGTACCAAGGTGGGGCGGTCCAGGGGCAGAATCAGGTGCCTAATCCTGGTGATGTTTCTATGATGAAAAAAACTCCCCTTAACAACGGCAGACACCTGATATTCCATCGACAAACCGCTGTCAAACATCATGCCAAGATTACGCACCTTAGAGGAAGCCATCAATGGGACAGACCCTAGAACAAGTCCAGAGTCTGCCCCAGGGGGCAACCCCATATGCCTCCTGTTCGACTCCACCACCAGTACCTCCATCTGATCAGGTTCAGTCACAACCAGCTGGAGGCCATCCAGTCATTGATCTCTGCCAGACAGTTGTTTAATACTTCCACTGCATTGGATGTTCCAGGGGCAAAGGATAAATACAGCTGGGTATCATCTGCATAACAATGAAACCCCAAGCTGTACTTCCTAATGATCTCTCCCTGGGGCAGCATATACACGGTGAACAACATCTGTGACAACACCAAACCCTGAGGTACCCCACAAGACAGAAGGCTAAAAGATGAGGAAAAATTCCCCATCACCACCTTCTGTCTTCTGTTTGTCAAAAAGGACTCGAACCAGCAAATGACAGTGCCGGTGATTCCACAGAAGTCCCTCAGGCGGTCAAGTAACACCCGATGGTCCACCGTGTCAAAAGCTGAAGACAGATCAAGTAGAATAAAAATTGTCCCCTTCCCTCGATCCCTCGCCCTGAGGAGATCATTGTGCACCTGAACCAATGCGGTTTCTGTTGAATGTCCTGCACAAAAACCTGACTGTAGCAGCTCATAGATATCAAATGCCATGTGGTAATCACCCAACTGATGCACCACAATCTTCTCCACAACCTTTCCTAGAAATGGAAGGTTGGAGACTGGTTGATAATTCGCCTTGATGTCAGGGTCCAATGATGACTTCTTCAGGAGGGGTCTCACCAGCACCTCCTTCAAGGCATCTGGGACAACCCCCTCTGGCAAGGAACACCAGACAATCAAGGTGAACACCAGAGCAACAGCGTCGACACATCCCACTAAGAAACACATCAGTGCCGGGTCCAGTCCACAGTATGTGTGCTTCAGTTTTGAGATCACCTCATTTACACCAGCTACCTCCACTGGTTTAAACTCCCCCCAACCGGGCGGAGTGCTTTGTTGACAATCCAGGCAACCACTGTTGGCCATAGTATGGCCCACTGGCAGAACTCCCTGCCTGATGGTGGACACCCTGTCTGAGAAAAACTGAGCAAACTCGTTGCACAAGGCATCAGAAAATGCTATTTTCAGCTGAAGACAGGCGGGATTTAATAGCCTGTCCACAGTCTGAAAAAGCATCACTGGTCAGTTTCTCCCAGCAGCAATCTCCCTGGACAGGAACACTGCCTTCTTATGGTTGATTGCTCCCTGGTACACACTATAGTGTGCACGCAGGGCCAGTTTGTCCACTTCCAAAACGGACCTCCACCAGCAGCGTTCCAACCTCCGACCCTTGATCTTCAGTGCCTTGAGCTCCCCATCAAACCATGGGGACCTCAAGTGAGAAGATCTGGGTCGTACACAGATTGGTGCAAGGGAGTCGAGTGCCTCAGTCACTGCCCCATTATAGGCATCAACTGCCTCACCCACACCTCCACTGCATGCACTGTCTACACTAGATAGGTTTGCCACCACCAAAAAGCCCTCCGGGGTCAAACCCCTCAATGGGCGGTAGCTCACCATCTCTGCAGGGGGAGGGATCTCGGAGGGTGCCCTGAGCAAGAACTCCATCATGCAATGATCAGACCAGATGACCCGATCAGTCCTGAGACTCTCAATCTCAAGCCCCAGTGAGAAGACCATGTCCAACATGTGTCCACCCTGGTGAGTCACAGTAGCAACTGCTTGTGATAGACCCAGTGATGTCATCAACTGAAGGAAGTGATAACTCAGCCTGGATGACTCGTCATTGGCTCAGACATTGAAGTCCCCCAGAACTAAACATCTGGAGGACTCCAACGTCTCACCGACCATGAAGTCACCCACTTCCTGCAAGAACTCTCCAACTGCCCCAGGAGGGCGGTATATCAAGAGAATTCTGAAGCCTGCACCCGGACCCCCATGAATGGCCACATATTCAAGTGAACCCAGTGTTCTCACTGGGTGCACAGTGAAGCCTAGCTCAGCTCTAAAACAGATAGCCACGCCTCCGCCCCTGCGTTCCACTCTGGGGCAGTGCACAACGGAATAACCTGGGGGGACGGCGGCCTCTATCACTGGCCCAGCATCGTCCCTCAACCAGGTTTCCATAATGCAAGCCAGGTCGACCGATGAAATCAGATCCGTAATAATTGCAGTCTTATTATTGATCGACCTGGCATTGCATAACACCACCCTCAGGAGATTGGTGGACAGTGCAGCCCCTTTAGCTACCTGCCCACTTGATCTCATGGGAACCCTGGGAACAGGTATTAACTACGTCTGGCATCTCTCCAACCCCCATTGCATCCCAGGGCACCTTCTGCACCCAACCACCTCTATCCTATTCCCCTCACCCATGTACGGGGCTCCCTGCCAGCTTCTGCCCACACCTCTCCTTCCAATTCCCACCTCCCGGCATCTGCGAGCTGTAGTGCCCGATACTGGGGGGGGGGTAATAAAGGGCCGTAGATCTTAAAGCTGTGACACCCCATACACTATTCTAGCCCACCCCAATTTACACACCCCTCGACACATATTTATCTGTCCTAACACAAAAAATCTTCCCCCCCACTCAACCACTCATACACTAATTCTTCCTTAACATATACCCCCTACTAACATTTAATCCCCCTCCTCTATAACCGAATTAACCACAACCACAAAAGAAAAACCCCACAAAAGCAAAACCAACCCCCCACCCTCTATATAAATATAGACACAAATGAAAAGGATCCAATAAAATATAAAACTATCTAAATTAGCCAAACCAAAAAGTTTTAGCCCCAAGAACAATCATATAGTTCAGCAGGAAACAGTCAATCCAGTCCTAACAGAAACTGGTAATAGTCTGTTCAAATCAGCTATTATCCACAATTCAGATACAGCAATTTCAGTCTCACCAGTTCTTCAAGGAGCATATAATCACTGCAACCAGGAAATCATAAAAATGGTGTCAAGTCTTACATTCCCAGCTTAGTTCTTCCATACCGTTAATCCATCGTAACAAATCCACATAAGGAGCTCAGCCGACCGGCATAGAAGGCCACCTTCTCCAGCCCAGGATCCGCCACAGAAATTCTAATGACCTCAGCAGCAGGAGGAGACAGGTTAGGTTCTCCCAAAAGGCAGCGGAGCTCCCTCCTCCTGCCCACCAGTTACCCGCACCCCTCAACCACTGTCCCAGTACCGCAGATCCCTTAAGCCCACAGGGCGGCCTCCATCGTACTCAGTACAAAAATTCTTCCTGCTCGCCTCACACACTCTCTTCCCAGGACTTCCTTTCAGCTGGTCCCAACATACAATGACAGACAGCTTCCTGCAAATTGGTCCGACCGGGCTCTCACCCCCACCAGAATCCACCACTCTGTCTGTCGTTCCTCTACATTATTCCCAGTCTTCTCCATGCTCCCTAGTCGTGCTCTGGTATCCTGGATCTCCCTCAGGCCACAATAGCAGTAAGCAGGTCCTCAAACAATGTTACACAATGTTATACAGAATATTTTCTTCTCAGAGCTTTTCAAGAGGATTACCTGATACCCCGAAAATCACCCAAATCAACGGGGACAGAGAATTCACCTCTCCGGCTCCTAAACTTAAAAAATAAGAAAGCTACCTCCTCACTCTAACTTACTAAAACATCCCTTTCTAAAACTAAAAACCCCTACTCCTAATGTCTAGCCTTATTACAAATAGATCTTAGTCCGTATACCTAAAAATTCCAAGTAAAATAGTACTACAAGAGAAAACGCTAAAAGAAACGCTAAGCTCAGTAAAGCCTCCACAAGCAACAGCCCAGCGTGGCCACCATCTGACCAAAAAAAGCAGAGGATGACATGGAGGGACTGTTACAGGATGAAGATACATGTTTGTACATCACTGTACATGAATGTCACAATTGGACACCAGTAAACCCCAGGCAGGAAATAGTGGAGAACTCCACCAGGAGGCAAAAACATGACCAACCTGCCACAGGCCTGTACCACCATCCAGGTACCTGACTCTGGACCAGAGCCTGACCCACTCTGGGAAGTTGCACTCCCCAGGAATCCCACCATGGGCAGCAAGCCATTGAGGAACATAGGAGGCTGGGGTAAGTACCTAGAGATGGTGGGTGACAGGGCTGGAGGGGGGTCAGATGGGGACTGACCGGTCAAGGAATAAATAAAGGATAGAAAAAAAATTACCATGAGTGAGTAATCAAAGAGTTAAAAGTGGAGATAGACTATGGTGGAAAATTTGGGTTCAGTCAATTAGAGTAAGTCAGCAGCTCGAAGGCAATGTTGGGAGTGCTTTACCAGCAATTACCCTATAAATAAAAGTGTGACAGTGGTAGAGTCTCCTGTTTGAAAGACATGGCCAACCAACAAGGTTGTATAAAATGCATTGATGTGTATGAAAAGGGGAGCTCGTAATGAAGTATAATGCACTATGATAGAATGCATGTAATAAGGAAAGTTTTAGAAATAGTACAGCAGATGATGGGCAACATTTTCAAAGCCCCTGAAATGTCTGCGGCTGTGGGAAGAAACTATGACAAGTGGGTTTCCACTTGCGGAGCCACAGTTTCTCCCATAGCCACGGTATTTTCAAAGGTGGAGCCAGTTTATGACCAGCTCCCCAATTTATTTATTTATTTAGTTAGCTTTTGTTTACCGGGTAGGTACACTAGACATAAATCTGTCTGTTTTCAGGTACGACCCAGGCAAGTACAATAGATATGCAACCCATGTATGAACACAGGTATGAATAGATACAACATATGAAGGAAGTCTAACATTCAAGAGTGAGATAGCACAGGGGAATGGATGAATAATTGACATAGTAAAGATATTGTCTTTACACGCAGCAACAATTACAGTAATGATATTATATTTACATGTAGCAACAGGTACAGTGATACATCATTGGGTCAGGTAATGGAGTGCAAAGCAATATTAGTACAATGCCCATATTTTAGCCGATTCGGCTACCTGTTGAGAAAGCATTTGCACTTGATGGTAGCTATGAGGTACTTGCAGAAGTTATTTTTGAAACCCACATATGTAGTAGTAGCATGGATGGCAGGTGGTATATTATTCCATATTCTGGGCGCAAAGTTTTGGAAGGCTATTGCCCCTATATTTGTCCTTGTCATAAGGACAGCAAGTAGACCAAGGTCTGATGGCCTTACGGGATATGGATTATAGTATGGTTTAATCCACTCTGCAAGTTGTTGAAGTTGGTGGCTGTTGACAGCTTTGTAGATAATATCTCCTAGAGCTGAGTCATGCAAAGCATGGGGCGGGGGGGGGTCAGTCCAGGTTGGCATAGAGTTCACAATAGTGTACAGATCTGTTGGAGGAAAGTGAAAAATGGCAAATGCTGTTGTAGGTAATATCACACTTTCTGAGTGCTATTTTAGATGTTGAGGGTGCATATACTGCTGTGTTATACATAGGTTTGGGTAGTAGAATGCCTTGTGCAACAGACAGGCATGCTTGTTGGGTGAGACTGTGTCTAATTCTATAGGCTAGGCCAAGCCTACAGTATACTGCTTTGCAGGTTTTAGTTATGTGCAATTGAAATTCAAGGGATGGATCTCACATGACTCCTAGGTAATTGAAGGAGTCTGCCTGGTTCAATATGGCACCATCCAGGCAAGTGATCTAAAGAAGGGTTTGGCAGTTTCTAAGTTTGGTTGGGGGGGGACCAAAGAGCATGGATTGTGTCTTTGTCACATTTCAGAGGAGCTTATTGATCTGTAACCATTGTTGTACTACTTGCACATCATGGGACAGCATGTCATTAATGTTACAGATGTTTTTGTAGTTGGCAATAAGTACTGAGTGATCTGCATATAGTATAGCTGTACTGTATTTTAGGCTTTCATGCCGGTTATTGATATGCGTAAAGAAAAGAAGTGGTCCAAGTATAGAACCTTGAGGAACCCTGATATTGGATGGTAAAGGTTCAGAGAGAGATGTACCTAGTTTTAGCAGTTGCTGTCTATGTTTAAGGTAGTTATTAAACCAATTTAGGGCATCAGGTGACAGTCCAAGATCCTTAAGCTTGTAGGACAGTAAGGTATGATTCACAAGGTCAAAGGCCTTGGTAAGGTCTATGAAAATGGCATTTGTGTACTCCCCTCTGTCCATTATAGTTGAAATGTAATTGGTGAGTGTAAGTAAGGCAGTTGTGGTACTATGTTCACTCCTAAAGCCATGCTGGTGTGGAGATAGTAGTTAATGGCTAACCAGGTAATCAGTTATTTGGATGGTTACCAGCTATTCTAATATTTTATTCAGTACAGGTAAAATGGAAATTGGCCTATGGTTGTTAAGGATTTTGGGTCCTCTTTTTTGAAGACTGGGACGACATGTGACAGTTTTCAGGCTGAAGGTAAGACACCATTTAAGAGTCTGGTGACTGCAGGAGCTATCTGAGATGCAGCAAACTGGAGAAGTTTAGGTTCTAGTCCATCAGAACCTGTTGATTTGGATGTGGAGATGCATTTAAGTAACCTCGCAAACTTCAGACACTGTGACAACTCTCATGCGAGAGGGAGGGTGGTCAATTTGTTTGTCGAGTGGAGGGTTGACAATCTCAGGGGGTGAATTAATATGGCAGAAAAGTTCTGTATACATGGACAGGTTACTGAATTGTTTGTTGAAAGTGTTGGCGATAGTAGTGGGATTATTATAGTTTATTCCATTGATATTCATGTCAGGGGGTGCAGGGGTATTACACTGACCAGAATATGCTTAATTTGTTTCCAGTATTGTTGTGGAGCTCCCACTGTGGTGGACAGAAGATTTGTATAGTAGTTACTTTTACTTTGCTTCATGGCTTTTTTGCACTGTTTGCTGAGCTGCCTGTATTTTTCCCAGTCCGCAGCATTTCTGGTTGCTTTATGTACTCCCTATTGTTTATCCCTACATTTCATCAGTGCTAGCAGGGTGTGGTTATTCCACTTGAGGCAAACCCCCCTGATATTTCTAGTGGGGAACGGTACATGTTTGTCTTGGTGTGCCCTAAATACTGCACTGAAGTATGTGACAGCATCATTGAGATTGTTATTGAGCCAAAGATAAGACCAGTTAGTGTATGCCGTATCTGACTTCAAAGCCAGGTGGTCAAGTTTGGAGTAGTCACAGAAGCTTATTAGTCTGGGGGGGGGGTGTAGCTTTCTAGACACAATAGGTGGATGAATGGTCACTGATTGAGTCAGGAAGGATGGCTGAGTAGCGGATCCTTTCCTTTTTGGATGTGATAATCCAATCTATTAAGGTAGCTGTATAGCCACCATTTGTCAGCCTAGTGGATTCCTCAACAATTTGTGTAGCGTTTAGTTTACTCAAATGTTGCTTCACTTGTGTTCTGTTTTTACCAAGCCAGTCTACTGTATATTGAAATCACCTAGTATGATGAACTCTCTGTCCTTGGCCTGGGTGCTGACTATATTGGCTAGGTTGTCTATAGCACTAATGCCTCCTGTAGGCGGTATGTATACACATAGCAGATTCAGTTTCTTAGCCTGGCCAAGTAGCAGTTCGATGTGACAGTATTCCCAATTTAACATCCCTGTTGGGTGGAAGTGAGTGTATTAAGGTGACATGTAAGTGATTTTTTATGTAAAATAATGTCTCTCCCCCTCATTTAGATGTAGCTCTATCCTATTGAATGCAGGTATAGCCTAGAGGAGTGTACACATGGTCTGGAATGGTGGTTTAAGCCAGGTTTCAGATAGTGCCAGTACATCAGGCTGGTAATGATGTACCCAGGTAGTTAGTTCATTGATGTTGGGGAGTATACTTCTAATACTGAGGTGGGCAATTTTGAGTCTTTTGACCCCTGCCCAAGGAGGTGAGGAAAGGTTTGGTGGGGGGACAAGAGTTAGGGCCAGGGTTTAATTCGATGTCACCTGAAGTAAGCAGTAACAACAAGGTCATGAAGATAAAGCAACACAGTTTTGAGCACTTTAGAGTGGGGATCATCTTCCATTTTATTCTTTTGAATACCCTTACTGCAGTTGTCAGTAATCTGATTATGAGGGGTACCTTGTGCAAATGTGTTTTTGTGGTGTTTACCAGTAGGTTGGACATGTAGAAGTTTGAATTTTTTCCTTCATTTTGGTCTAGGGGTATGAGAAGGTGTGCCTTTAAAGTAAGCACTGTACAGGTTTGCAGGAACATAACTATTAGTACAATTATTTGCATTATAGCCATGTAAGCATTGATTAGGTTGGCCAGTGGAAATATAAGTAGTGAGGGCTACAGTAGGAGTTAGGTCCGCGATAGTATTTTGGTATTGTTAGGACATAGTGGAATATACTGCTGGTGAGAACAAGAGCACTGTGTGTATCCAGGTGTTAAATCAGACTAAGGAAGGAGAGAGCCACTACCAGGATAAACATCACCATGGGAGTGATCAGCTTAGTGATATTGGGTTCTATATTAGGGAGGAATTGTAGAGATGTTCTTTTCTATATTTATAAACAATATCACCCCCAACCTTGCTCACACACACTCCTTGCTATATGCAGATGATATTGTACTGTACACCAGTGTGAAGAATATAGCTGGCATCAGCACTCGACTCTTCCAAGACCTCCAAGTCATTCAACAATGGCTACTGACAAATAAGCTTATCCTGAATGAAGGAAAGACTCAAGCCATGCTATATGGTTCCAATACTAAACTCAAAATCTCCCAATCTAAATTCAATGTCTCCTCTGCAAACGGCTCATCTGTTGGGGTAGTAAAATTGTTTAAATATGTCGGTATCACCCTTGACCTGACTCTTAACTTTGATCTCCATATTCAGCAGACTTGCAAATTTATAAACATGAAACTTGACATTGCCTACCGGACTAGCTATGTGCTCACACCATCCACTAGGTTTGCTATAGCTTGTGGCATACTACTACCTTGTCTCAACTACGGTGTTGCAACCTACGCCACTGCCGGTAAATCAAGTCTTCTAAAATGGGATGTTACCTATAATAACATCTGTCGCTATGCATCCTCCTCACCACGGTTGAAACACCATTGCCTCCTCTACTCTGATCTTGGTTGGCTCTCCCCTTCTGCATCCAGATCTTATGCGTATGGGTCGCTCATAGATACCGTTATCAGATCCCAAATCCCAAAGCCACTAGCAAGACTATTACTAAATCACTCATCCAGCTATGGTCTTCACTCTGCTGATAATGCCCCTGTCCTCATCCATAGATACCAAACGTCCAAAGGTGCTAGTGCTTTTGCCTGTCGCGTCCCCCATTTCTGGAATTCCCTCCCTCTAAGTATTCGCTCAGCATCATGCCATGCCTCCTTTAAAAAATTACTTCAACTCTATGTTGTAGACTCCAACTGTTGCTCCTCTTTCAATCCATCCTAGCCTTCGTCTCCTCTCCTTATGTCTCCTGAACCTACACCACTTCATAGTTTACTGACCCTTACCAATGCATAGCTCTTTCTTCATAACACCTGCTTCCTACCTTCTTATTACCTAGGGACTTTTATCTCTCACTAGGTCCTCATCTTCCTATCTTATCTTACCCTCCCCTATCTATTATATTTCCTTATTTCAACCGTAATCTCTACCAATTTGTCTTATGTTGTCTACTATGATGCCTCCGTCAACTAGTTATAATCCTCCTAGAATTCCATGGTATTGTTAACACTTATGACATAATCAAACTGTTATTTGCTTTATTGTAATTTTCACTCTCCTTACTTTTGTTTTTATTTTGTCTTTGTTTAATTATATTACTAAGCCTGTTTTTAAACTCCAGCCTGTTCTAACTCCTATGTTTGTATACTGTGAATTTATATATTGTAACCTGTTATCTAATTGTTTCTGTCTTGTACCCTCCCAGGTCGTGCCTGAAAATAGTCATTGCTATGGCTAGTGCACATACCCAGTCATCAAAAACTAAATAAAAATAAAAAATGTTTAGTGACTCCTATAGGGCATATCTAAGTAGGAGCAAATGATAAACTGAGGAGACAGACTCACACATGACCGACTAACTCTATAAATAAAGAGCTAGCTTAGGGAGGGAGGATGTGGTGGGCAGGTATAAAGCAGCAAGTTCACAGCAGGGCACTTTATGTTGTCCACTCATGTTCATACCTTGTTAGTGCAGTTTACAGGGTGATTCAGAGCTCTATCTGTAGCTGTCAGGCAGCAGGTATGATCAGGGGGTGATTTCTGTTTCGACAATAAGTAGTGGAGGGAGGGATTATGTTTAAGTGGGCAGGGGGCTGGTAAGAGCACAGCTTCAACAGATTCAGGTGACAGGTTGCAAGTTTTGGGAGTTTTGTTTTGCGTACTTTTTTCTGGTGTGGCCTCGGTCAGCTCCTTCTCCTCTCTTCCTTCTTCTGGCCACCGTCTGCCCATTCCAATCTCCTCACTGGCCACCAACTTGTACTCCCCCATGGCTTAACCCCTGTGGTGGGGAGGCAAGGGAGACCTCAACTCTCCCCCAGGCATGGATCAGGATCAGGTGGTGCCTGCAGAAATGGAGTGCACCAGCAGACGGCTATCAAGCCACACGACTTGGCTGCCACTATTTTTCCTGTTTTTTCTCCCCTTGCAGGAGCACAGCATGCAATGACACCTGTGACGGGGGTCGTGCATGCTCCTTTGTGTGCTCACGTCAAGTGTCTGCTGCGCTTCTGCCCCACATTCTTGCGGCTCTGTGTCATCAAGCCCCAGCCTCTGCTAGGGGTCAGGCATGTACCGGCCACTGGTCTCCCCCCTTCCCAGAGATGGAGAACAATCCGTTGGATGCTTGATCCATCTCCTCCCTGCCGACCCATGGCAGCCCATGCTCATTCCTGAACACAGGTCGCTAGTGCAGCATGAGGTATGGCATCCAGCACCTCAACCCTCAGTGCCACCGGGCCAGCCTCAGGCTGCAAGTTTTGAATTAAATTAGCCCACGCAGAGCCCTAAATTAAAATTGCAGGAGCACTCAAATTCAAAATTCAAGCTACATGCTGCAGGCTCTGAATTAAAATAGCCCATGCAGAGCCCTGAATTAATCAGTAAATCTCACTGAGACCTGAATTTGCAGATAAAATGCAGAGCGAACAAGCAAAATTAACACTGGCAAGATAATCAACTGTCAAAATGTTATTTAGTCCACTAAAGGTCTCCCTAAGCATAGTATATGTCTCAGTCCCAGCAGAAAGCTGACCATGGCTAGGAGGTAAAAAAGGTGCCATGTTTGAATTCCAAGCAACAAGTTCACAGCAGGGCATTGTATGTTGTCTGCTTGTATCTGTACCTTGTTGGTGCAGTTTACAGGGTGGGTCAGAGCTCCGTCTGTAGCCGTGGGGCAGCAAGTATGCTCAGGGGGTGATTTCTTGTTGGTGCAGTTCACGGGGCATGTCAAAGCTCCATCTGTAGCCATGGGGCAGCAGATATGGCAGTTTGCAGCCTGAGCCAAGTGTAACATCCCTCCCTCCCCCAGCTCACAGGCTGAAAATACAAAACTTTGTATGTGTGGACCTTTCATGCTGTGGCTGTGGCATAGGTCTTAATTCTCATGTCTTTTGAAAATCTAGCCCAATGTCTCTATAGCCTAGTTTAGGAAGGAAGAGAGTAGTTACTGTACAAACTGTGTTTTTAGTGTATTGATTAAACAGAGATTTCTGTACAAGAAACACAAGGCAGCATCTTAAACCCCATGGCTGGGTCCCAGGGAGTACAACTAACAGACTTTCAATAGTGTCTAAAATACCCCTTGTCAGGGTAGCTGAAACACAGTCTAAACAAAGGCTACTGATGTCTGTGTCACATTTATGGGAATCATTGTGTTGGTCTTAATGGATTTGGATTCTTGGCTCAAAGAAGTAGTGTTGGTCTCAGCCAGGATGTTATGATCCTCCAACAGTGGGGTTGGGGCTGGAAAGAAGGTATGCCCCTGCATCGGGAAAATCTTCTGGATGTCGAGAAAAAGCATCTTCATTTAGGTGCTTGGATACAACCCTTTGTATACAGCCATCTCAGCTGACCATCAAGTCCATCTACCATTGGGATCATGATCTATGGGCAGTTTCCCAAAACCAACCAAAGATTTCAGGTCAGTGACAATTATAAAATCCAAAATTCTGCCAGCAAGCCATGCTACAGCTAGCACTGTACAAGCCTGAACTTTGTTGCTGGCACACTTCCTGTTTAAGATTTGCTACATTGCACAAGCTTGCTACTGTACTTTATAACACTGACTGCTGTGTTACCTGTCTGGTCCTCTCTTCTGACAGCTCAGACTCCTGGCCCAATATGAATCTACACCCCACCATGTTCATGGTAAGCAGGGGGGCTACCGGAGGTGGAGCAAATGCTGGTGACATCAGTGGGTTTGGGCAGTGCACCGATAACATAGCAGCCACTCACAAACTGCTCCTAGCGGCATCCAATATCTTTTTTTTCCCATTCTATTTATCGCCCCCAACTCCGGAACTCTCTCAGGCCTCTTCTCTCACCAGCTCACTCTACCACCTGCCGTGCTCCCTGCCATCTTCAAGGATGTTACGAATCCTCCGCAGGCCTGGGCGGGTAACGACCTGAGGAGACTGAAGGGGCAGTGGCAGGGAACCGGCACTGGATGTGTGGTGGTGGCACTGGAAGGGCCATCACCTATTTGGGTTGGGAGTTTTTTTTTCTTGTGTAGTCCCCGAGAGCCCTCCCCATCCCTCCCCCTGCGTTGCACTTTCTGACACTGTAGCACACGGCAACCCTGCCTGCGTCAGCCACGCGGTGTACATGCGGTCCAGTGCTTCTGCAGCACCCCCGGTCTCCACTGGGGGCCACTGGAGCACCAGACAGTTCCATGCCCTCCCCCCAGGAGAAGAGAGCAGCACAGCGGGTGCTCAATCCTCTCCCTCCCCTGCTGACCCCCAGTGCCCGAGCTCACTCCAAAACTCAGATCGCCAGTGTAGCACAAGGTGTGGCATCCAGCACCTCAACCCTCAGTGCCACTGGGCCGGATGTCATCCAGTATCTTGCCAGAAGCCCTGCTACAGCAAGCACTTTAAAAGCCTGAACTTTACTGCCAACACACTTTCTGCTTCAGTTTTGCTACACTGCACAAGCTTGCTACTTTATAACACTGACTACTGTGTTACCTGTCCATTTCTCTCTTCTGACAGCTCAGAATCTGGCCCCACTACAAATCTACAGCCTACAAGGTTCCTGGTAAGCAGGGGGGCTTCAAGGTGAGGAGGCAGTACAGGTCATACAACCAGGGTGCGGGCAGTGCACTGATAAAAGAGCAGTTGCTCATGAGCTGCTCCTTTCAGCATCCAACATCTTGCCAGCAAGTTCTGCTACAGCCAGAGCTTTACAAGCTTGATCTTTACTGCCAGCACACTCTCTGTTTAAGTTTTGTTACACTGCCCACACTTGCTACTTTACAACATCAACTACTGTGTTACCTGTCCAGTCCTTCCTTCCAACACCTCAGACTCCCAGAACCTCTATAAATCTATAGCCCACCAGGTTCCCGATAAGAGAGGGGCTACCGGGGGTTGAGGCGGTACTGGTGACATCACCAGGGGGGCAGTGCACCAATAAAAGAGCAGCCACTCCAACGGCTTCCCTTTGGTGTGGCTGCATGTGTGAGTGGTTCATGCAGGAGTCTCTTGAGTCACTCTGTGTAAGTCCACCATGGGGAGACAGCCATGTGGCTTTCTAAAATTTTACTGTTTTACTTTACTCAGAGTGTACTGTGTTTCATTCTCTTAACTGAAGCTGTGCCATGGAAGCTAGACTATAATAAGTATTTACATTGTTTTAAGTTTGGTCATTTCACATGAGAAGCAGGTGCTTGTCACAGATAGGTGACTTAATATTAGAAACAAATCAGGCTGATTATTAAAGTTTTTGAAGTCTAAGCAAACTAATTAATATTCATCAATTAGCTAAACAAGATTGCACCTGACCACTTTGAAACTAGAGTGACCCTTAAGTACTTTTAAGTATCTTTTCTTTAGGTTAGCAGGATTAACACTGAGGAATTAGCTTGGCCATGTGTTCTAGGAAAATAAATGTATTGTTTACATATTTTACTTGGCTTGGCTTTGACAGCTGTAGGTCGACTCAGTAGGGACCATAGAAAGCAAATTCATAAAGTTAAAGATCAGGTTGTTAAAGTGACTGACCAAATGTGTGACATATTAAGTATTTTATCTGCTACCATGGCCCCGCTGTCTCGAGTACTGACACCTAAAAGAAGAAATTGGTTTATGAATTATTGGAGACACTGTGTTAGTTTGTTCCAGCTGGATGAATAAACCATTAAAGGCCAAACCAGCTGAAACTTAAATAACTTTCATTGTTTTTATTTTATTGATTTTAAATGGTGGAGATATTGAATGAAATCCTGACCACTGTCCAGAAAATAATCAGTAAAAAATTGTGAGCACCTGGACACTGAAATTGCAGTTAAAGAGAATGAACACTACATATATGAAAGACCTGAAAGGTGGGGTCATTCCTTATGTTAACAAGGATCTGAAATGTTGTTTTCAGGGAATGTACAAGAAGTAGAGGCAGTAGTAGAATACTTGCCCTTACAAAAAATTATGTACTGGTATAATTTCCTTACTAATCATTAGTGTCCAATACACTCCTCCCAAGCTGCCCTAAAGAGCATGATTTTTTTTTTTTAATTTACACTTTCTTATTCACATCTTGTCACGCCCGCCATTATTTCCAAAATAGGTTTCTTAGCCTTCAAATGCCAGCTGGTATTTGAAATATGCCCATTAACTGACAGCAAGGTAAAACCCTTGGATGGGAAACTGCTCTGAGCTGGAGTACTCACTGCTTCTCTTTGTGAGACACCTCCTCAGCATCCCCATGTTCACTTCTGTAAAGAGAGCAGATACATTGCAGCTTATGGGTGATGTGTAGGGAGCTTGCTAATAAAGAGGGCCACACCTCTCCAATTAATAATCACATCAGAAGGATAACAAGGTCTACCCCTGGTCATTCACCAGATTTAATCATGTTTCTTATAAATTCCTCCATTTTTAAGGGTGTGCTGTTGGTTTGTAGCCTATATCAAAACATCAATCATTAGTCTCCACTGCACTCCTCCCATGCTAATCACTAAAAATACCACCAACAGCTTAATCTGGTTCACTGTCATTTGGCATCCATCTGTATCCCCCTTCCCTGGGACGAGGCTGAAAATCGGCAGGATTGTCTAGTCCTCCTTTTCCAGTCAAAAACTAAATAAATAATAGAAAATGCTGATCTAAAGAATCTGCAATTTTTTAAATGTTTTAAAGTTTATATTTTCGTACACACATCTTGTCACTCTATTGTTTTCAAAATGGGTTTCTTAGTCTTCGGATGCCAGTTGTTATTTGAAATAAACGCATGCTCTATTAGCAAGCTCCCCAAACACCATCCATAATCTGCAAGATATCTGCTCTCTTTACAGAAGTGCACATGGGGAAGCTCGGAAGGAATCTCACAGAGCGAAGCAGTGAGTACTCCAACTCAGAAGAGCAAGTTATATTTAAAATGTTAGAGCAGTTTCCCATTTAAGGGATTCACCTTGCAATTAGTCAATGGGCCTATTTCAAATACCAGCTGGCATCTGAAAACTAGGAAACTAATTTTAAAAAATTATGGAGTGACAAGATGTGAATAAGAAAGTATAAACTTTAAAAAATTAAAAAATTGTAGGTGACTGATTTGTTATAGGCCATAAACCAGTGGCACACCCTAAAAGAATGTAGGAATTTATAAGAAATGTGATTAAATATGGTGAATGAGCAGGAGTAGACCCTGCTATCCTTCTGATATGGTTATTTACTTACCGCCAAAGATTGAAGTAATGTCATTTAAAAATCTGGCTGCAACGTTATCTACAGTAATGCCAGGTAGAGAGGTCATGGACAAAGAGGGGATATCCTGCTCAGTGTTTCTCCTCTCTTGGCCTGCTCCAGATCATAAAAACACCCACAATGAAGGGGTCCCATAATAGTATGGGTAACATGCTTGATTAAATTTTAAATCACCTAATGTAAAAATAAGGGACAGCTTGGTTGGGGCACCAAATTTAGGCAACCACTGCTTTACAGAATGTGTAATAGATCTTTAAATAGAAAGGATTCCAGACATTAAACCTTCTTTTTTTCCATATAGATTTTTATTCCCGAGTTTTACCAAAATTTTCACCCACCCCCATGCCTCGGGCATGTGTGCGCATGTGGAGGCACGTGCAGGCCTCGTCTTGAGGCACCCTCCCACTACTTGCCAGCCCCTCCCATCTACACTGCCCATCAGACCTACACCCAATGGGAACAGAACTACATGGGGGTGACAACCTCCCCGGGAGAGGAGAGCTGCCTTTCAGCTGCTCAGGTCTGCTACCCCCCCCGTGCCAGCTCTCTAACGACCCGAGGTCATTCCTGAACCCAGGTCACCAGCATGACATGATGTAAGGCATCCAGTGCCTCAGTCTTCTGCACCACCAGGCCAGCGTGCATCAAACCTTCTTATAGTAAATGCTTTAGGATTGTAATATTCAGTACTGTAGCTAATTTTAAAACTAGCACAGTTAAATTGGAACCAATTAGAGTTAATTCCCAGATATTGATGTGATGATGGGAGATTTTTCAGTCTCCTTTTTTTCAGCCTGTAATCAAAATGCTCCCTTTAAATTATGAAAAAAAATAGAGGAAAAAAACCCACCTCCCTTGGGTGACTGATAAAATTAAAAATTAAAAATCAAATAAAACTGAAAGAGTCTGAAGAATAGCAGACAGAACCCTTAAGGTGGAAGGCTGAGAAAGGTGTAAACTGTTATGAAATAAATGCAAGAGTATGATAAAAAAAAGTTAAACAAACATACCACTACCATAAGAACCAAGTTAACCAAGCTACAAGTCTAGCAATGCACTGGATCCTAATCCAGCAGCTGGAAGTAGCAAAAATAAAGCAGCAGATATCATCTTTAAGGATCAGAACAGCAGGGAGCTGTAGATTGATAAAATAGTAAATTTGCTAAATTCCTAGTTCTGTAAGTTACCAGACATTGAGAAAGCTTGATAGCTGAAGCAGGAGAAATAACGAAGTAAACCTGCAGTGTCTTTAAAAAGCCAATGCCAGATAAATGCCATAAATTTTACTTTAAGGCCTTAAAAACAGCTGATGTACTAAAATAAATGAACAGGCTGAATGCTAGGAAAGCAGCTGGGCCAGATCAAATCAAAATGCAATGGTTTTGTTTTCTTTTGAGATATGGCACCCATGGCATCAGGCACAGGCAACTCAGAGATAATGATGTATATAAATGCCGCAGGGTAGGGCATCGGGGAAGACAGGGAAATAATGCACCTAAATTAATTGGTTTTACATGTTTTTAGTTTTTATCCAGAAAGTAGTTAAGTTAAATGAAGATGAACAGATTGGTATTTATTTTTTTATATATATAAATTAATTGCTGAGAGATGAAGCCTACTTCTTGACATAACAAAATGTCTCACCTGCAGCCATATAACTAGAATGGATCTGAATAAAAAAGAATGAAGTTAAAAAAAAATGCAATATTTTAAATATTCATCTGAGTTTATTGCACCACTGCTCACGAATATACTTGATCAAAATTTGAAGGACTCCATTTCCCTGGATTTTTGAAATGATCACAATATTCTAAGAAGGGAAGGGTAACAACCCAACAGATTACAGACCAGTGGCTTTCTTGTCAACAGTTTCAAAATTGTTTGAAAAGTTAATAAGCAAACTGCATCATGAATATTTTGAAAAAAATATAAACTGCTTTCACATTTTTAATTTGGTGTTAGGGCAGGAAGATTGACTAACACCACACTAGCAGGCTTTGTGGATATTGTAGCTCAAGGATTAAAGAGAGGCGAGTTCATTGGTGCAGTGTATGTCAACCTCTCTAAAGCTTTTGATTTAGTTGGTCAACGTTTGTTATTAGCAAGACTTTGGTAGTTAGGAATGTCAAATCAAGTTATTCAACAGTTTTACTCCTGTCTGATAAACCAAACTCAGCATGTGACAGTTGGAAACCTATCTTCAAACTCAGGGTTCTTATTCAGAGAAGCACCCCAAGGATCAATTTTGGAATGTCTTTTATTCTTATTTTATGTAAATCCTCTGCCACAAGTAATAACTGACTGTGACATGTAAGCAATAAGACATTGATAGGTGTTGATAGTAATGAGATACCTGCACACCCGGGGCATAGTAAGGCATAAGGCTGCAGGTCAAGTGCCTTCAGCCCCTGGGTGTGCAGGTATCTCAGTACTATCAACACCTAGACATGTCTAATTGCCTTATAAAATGGGCTTTAATTTTTAAGAAAGGCTTAATTATCAAAATATAAATTTTTTACTATGTAAAACTTGAAAATAATGTGTTGTTTTCAGCTAAAGTAGTCTTTCCACCTACTGGGAATAGAATTAGTTTGGTGCTTTGCTTCAGGTGTTTTGGCCCAATGGTGATTCGATAGTTGTAGTTTAGTTCCCTTCCACCCCTCCCTCACATGCCAATAGTAGTATAATTGTTTAAAAAAAAAGAAGGAGTAAGAGGGAGAGCATGAGAGAAGGTTGTTTTATTATTAGAAATTCTGTTGTGCCATTTTCGTTTTGTAGCATCTGCCTCCCCACTGCCTCAGTTTCCTCATTTCCCACCTGTACTCATGCACAACTGTGAACGAGGTATTGTTATTCAGTACTGTCGGCCTCCTCTCCCATCTGCCTGCTGCTCACTCGCTCACTCCTTCAGACAGCCCCTGACCTGCACCTTCTGATGACCCATTTCTGGCTCACTCCTTCTGATGCCTCCCACCTGCTTGTAAGAAAAGGAGCATTCTCAAGAAGAGGAGATATTTTGCAGTTAACGTACTTGTAATTAAGGTGCAGGTCTGAGAGCTACATGGAATACAGTACAGCAGCATGCGTTGCAAGCACCGACACAAAGCAAGTGAAGTAATGACCTGAGTTGGATGATACAGAGAAGTAGAAGTTAACTGCAAGCATACATTAACTGACTGTTTGCTGATCTGGATTTATTTACATTATTCTGTTCTACTGAATGAGTTCAGGAGGGGTGTGTGTTTGTATTGTCGAACACAGGCAGCTGGCTGAACAGACAGAGATGCTGGAGTTCATGTGGGCTGTCTAAGGGAAACAATATAAATAACATGCTGCCTTAAAAATGTGTATAGGTTGTGTTGTACATATAATTATGTTCCTTCTTGTGATAAAGGGAAAGAGAGAAGATATACAGTACATGGTGAATTTTTGGCATTTGTCTTTATTTCCAGTGTAGGGTGTGATCCAGTGTGAAAAAAATGGCTGACAAACATATTCTTGAAATTCAAAGGTGTGTAGTGATTTTGTGATGAGGCTAAATACTAGGATGTTTGTGAGTAGTACTGCAGTCATGCATGGTCGGGTGACTGGTTCTAGCCAATCAGGATCTGAAGATTTCAGTGCCCATTTTATAACAGATTATATGCAGATGAGATGGTCCATGTGGGAAGGGGAAATAATGTAAGTGAATTAGAGCTTAACCTACAAAAGGACTTTGACATTCTTTAACAATGGTTTGCAGAATCTAAGATAGTCCTAAGTGCTGAAAAATCACAATTATTTATAAAGATGATATAACATTTTCTAATTCTGCCAAGGTAAGTTTCCCAATTAATACCTTTTGCCAACTTGATGAAAGCTGTGGAAGGTTTGCTGCACTAAACAAGTGTGGTAAAAATTATAAATCCTCAGCTTGTTCTCCAAATTTATGTCTGATATAATCATCAAGAGTATTCATTATATTAATATTATCATAAACTTTTACTCCAGAAGAGGTATTTAAATATACAAATACACGTTTCCCCATACGGTCTTTACACACTATAAAGGGATTAACAAATGCCATTTTCCCTTGTGTTCCAAAACTCTGCTCTTTATTTAAAGAAGAAATTCTATCATACTGATATTCATTCATCAAATGTTTGGTTTTTGCGATCTCCTCGGTCAGATCCCCTTCTCCTTCTTCTTGTCGAGATAGTAAAGAACACAATAGATGTCTATGTCTATTATATTCCTCCAACTTAGTTTTAACTTGTATTTTACCTAACGGTTGAAAATACCCAATCAAACAACATTTAAAATCTTCCCACCATTCTGTAATATTGTCATATAAATCAATTGTTGTAACTTTGTCCTGTATAATAATTTTTAGATCACTATCAGTATCTGGTATTGTTAATAGAGAAGAATTAAGCCACCATACCCCAGGACCTCTTTTACATCTGGGGGGATTTTCAATACCAGTTCCTATCAGACAATGGTCAGAAGTTTCCATTGGTGTATTCATTACTTTATGAATCACTAGAGATTTATGTATAAAAATAAAATCAATCCTAGAATTTAAAAGAACTTTTGAAAATGTAGATCTTGCTTTTAAGCCATTTTGAACATGTGCATCCACCAAATTTGCTTGGGTTAGAACTGATTTAAAAAAAACTTTATCGCAATATTGTTTTCCTACTTCTGTTCTTTGATGTAAATTTATATTGAAATCCCCACAAAAGAAAATCTGGTGGCTTGTGTACAAATAAGGTTGTATTTTTTTCAACAAAGCTATTCTCAGTGCCTTCATCTGAGGACCGTAAAATGAGACCAACCGACACTGTAAACCATGAAGAACCACATCTAACAAAAAAAGTCTCCCTGGATCAACATCAATTGATCGTAAAACCTGAACATCTGATGTCAAAAAGCAAAACTCAATCCCACTGCAAGTGTCTGCTCCCATTGACCAATAGGAGAGGCCCCAAGGCCAGTCTTTTGTTGCTTGAGCCACCTCACTCAAACTATGCAATCTCATATCCTGTAATAAATAAACATCATATTTCAAAAGGGATAAAGCTCCAAAGGTTGTAAGATGTTTGACTGAAGATCTTATACTATTTACATTTAAACTTGAAATGTGTATAGAAGATAGTTCAGGGAGGGGGTTTCAAAATTTTCCCACTAGATCTTGTAAAACGTTTTTTGCTTTTAAACCTTGTATTTTTCTTGGGGGAAGTTGCGCACATGATGATTGAACATCCGCACTCTCCTGACTACCTTCAGTATCAAGCAAGGGACTTTCTTGTTCCATTTGGTCTCCCCGAGTAGAAAACAGGTTAAATCTATTGGTTAACGGTAAAGGAGATAAGGGCACCCTCTGTATCTCAATGCCTTCACTCTCCACCAACTCAGATGGTAAAAGAGACTTTCCCTGTTCCTGTGCATCTGAAATCTGGGTCAAATTCTCTACATGAGATACTAGAAGGAGATCTTGGTTTTGTACACCTGAAGAGGAAGAGGGTAGACATCCTCTATTCTCTCTTACCGGGGAACCAAGTGGAGTCACAAAGGGGGTTTCTCATTCACTGGTGTCAATCCTACTTTGGGAAGGGAGAGACACCTCCATAGCTTCCAGTACAGTCATATTAACCTCTAATGAGGTCCCAACCCCTAAAGGCCTCGGAATAACTCTCTTACTTCTTGTACCCCCTCCCCTACCTCTACCTCGTCTTCTACCTTTGTCTAAGCTTCCAAGCTCAAATTCTTGAGGAGGAAAACATTCCCTAGCTTGATACAAAAAATACTCTTGGTCAGATGAGGTATCAGTATCATGTGTAGCCCATGGGCAATCAGTGTAAGAGTGACCGTGATCCCCACACAAATGACAAACAGAAGGTGCAACACAGTGGGCCGCAGTGTGACTCAACATCCCACACTGAAAGCATATCACTTGGTCACATGCAGTATTCAAATGTTGTTAAGACCCACATCTGTAACAGCTCTTAGGCTGACCTGCATAGAAAACTATTCCCCTGTCTCGACCCCCAAAAAATGAACTTGGTAGGTGTTGTATGCCTTCCTCAGTCTGATGTAATTGCACCCTTATTGTCCACCCCCCAGTCCAAAAACCATTGTCATCTATTATTGGTCTTGGATAATCATACACCGAACACCTTTTTTCCAACCAAAATACAATGTTGGTCACATTTACACCCTCATTATGAAAAAGGACAGTCACAGTTTTAATAGTTGGCTTAGTAGTCGGAATAACCAAAAAGACTTTCCAAACTTCAGTGTCCTTAACTTTGTAATACTTCCTCCAGAATTTATCCAACAATTTCATAGTTACAAAGCTGATATCATAAGACTGTTCTCCAGGGGAATGGATAAAAGCATATACTTCAGAAGGTGAAAATCCTAAAGAATCCACTAGCAGAGTTTTCCCAACCCAAATCCTGTCTGGAACCACTGGGGCTTTACCCCTATAGCGAAGTCTGACCAAAAAATGGTGTTTAACCACTTCTGCTGGCTTACGAAACAAGCCTGCATAAGTTTTAGGCCCAGAATCAGTTCTAGTGGAAGAATCCCCATTTACTTAATTCTTATCCATAATATTTCCCGTATTTGACTCGCCTTCACTGTGCAGACTTCCAGAAGGTGGATCGATAGATTGTAAATCCAATTCAGAGCAAAAAGGAGCTAAATTGCTATGTTGCAAAACTCGGTCAATACCAACATGCTGAACGCCTGACTCTCCTGCTTGCCCTTGGAGACACGCTGTCGCAGAAGATTTTGCCAGAGGTAACTCACTGACAGGAGGATCCCAAACAGAAGCAACCAATTCAGCTACCTCAGCACCAGACCCAGACAGGTCATCCAGTGCAGGTGATCCAGGCAAAGGGATTTGTGGATCCGGAATCCAGCGACCTCCCTCCCAAAGCCATCCTGCTTGTTGTAAAGCTGCTCCAGGGGACCAGTCTGGTAATATACAAACTTTGTCTGATATGACCACTGGCATAGAGGTTATATCATTATCAATAGGCTGAATTTTTTTAAATAAGGAAGAAGACAGTCTCTTACTGTATCTTGAGTAGGGCTAGCCGCAGAACGTTTTCTCTTGTTGCGTTCAGCTTCCAATTTCTGTCTACAGGTATGAAAATCCTGTTCAGTCATATTTATCAAGTCAAATAATTGTGCTTTCTTTTTATCCAACTCACTTTGTAATTGTTGTTCTGCAAAGGTTTCAGTTTCCATCATTTCTGTAGAAATAATTGATTCCAAATCCAATACTTGGTCCCAGTCTGATACAGACTCGCTTGCTCTTCCAGATATAGATGGCTCCTCCAAAAGCTCAGAAGCTCCAAAATCTCATCTGCTCTCCTCCACAACCTCCTCCGAACTGAGGTCCTCCATCCCTGCAGACAGACGGGCACTGCCACCTGCCTACAGAGTAGGGGAATTTTATTGAGATATGGACTTCAATACAAAGAAAAAAACAAGAAAGAACAAACATAAATCAGATACAGACAATATATAAACAATCATTTAGTCCATTCCATACAATTTATCCAATAGCTTTTAAAGTGTTCCAAGGGAGTATGAGAAAAGTCATGATCCATTAGTCCTTTCAGTGCTTTCCCAATATTGGCAAATAAGTCCTCATGGGTAACTTGCTTCTGCTGTAGAATCCAGAGACACCTAGACTGCCAAATATAAAAACGTAAGATGCAAAAAATAACATAGAGATTATCACTATTGTATTTTACAAAGGCATTCGGAAAAGCCCCAAACAAAATAGTAGGATAATCAATATTCCTGAACTCTGGCGCCTGTCACTGGGCAGCCAAGAAATTCTAAAAGGGTTTAATGTAGGCACATTCTATAAATAAATGACATTGAGTCTCCAATAATTGAACACAAGCTTTTAAACTAGCCAAGGGGGGAGGCACTGGAAAGGAGCAGGAAAATCCTAGCCCCCAAATAATCACGGTAGTAAGTGTGGCAAACACCAACATAGAGGTGTCAATAGGGAGAAGGGCAGGGGTAAATGGAGAAAGTGACAAAGGCAAGAAGGACAGGGATGGGGCAAATGGGAGTAAGGCCATCAGGAAATGGAGGGTAATGAGTACCAATGCCCGTAGTCTGGGCAACAAGCTCCCTGAGCTGGTGGCCTTGATGGAAGAGGGATGCCTGGATATCGTAGCAGTCACAGAAACATGGTACACAGAGAACCATGACTCGGATGTTAACATACCAGGGTACATAACCTACAGGAGAGACAGGCAGGGGAGAAGAGGGGAGGAGTAGCTCTCTATGTAAAGGAAGGGATAAAAGCAACTGAACAAAAGAGTAAACAGGGAGGAGAGGAGGCACTGTGGGTCACCTTGGAGACTGGAAAGGGCACCACAATGCATAGGGGTTGTGTACAGACCCCATGTCAGGGGAAGGAATGGACAAGGATATGATAGAAGGCATTCTTAGAATGGCAGAGAAAGGGAGATACTGTTGATGGAAGACCTGAATATGCCAGATGTTAACTGGAGCACATTTCCTGCAGCCACATCCAAGAGCAGGACCATTCTTGATGCCCTACAGGTGGCAGGCATTAGACAGCTGGTTTCAGAGAACCCACTAGTGAGGCGCAATCTTAGACCTCGTACTCTCAAGCAGGGGCAGTGAGAGGATCTCAGATCTAGAAGTGGGTTGCCATCTGGGGACAAGTGACCATCAAACAGTGTGGTTCACGTTAAACTCAGCTACAAGTCAAGCCATACAAAAGTGAGGGTACTGGACTTTAGGAGGGCTGACTTTGCCAAAGATGAGGAGAGTGCCTCAGAAAGCACTAGCAAACAGGCTAGAAGGAGGTGTGGAGCAACAATGGGGAATTATCAAAACTGCCATCACAGAGGCAACAAGCCTTTGTGTGAAGCAAATAAACAAATCAAAACGAAAGAAAAAGCCACTATGGTTCTCAAAGAGGTGGCTGTGAAAGTCAGGAAGAAAAGATAGCATTCGGAAGTATAAGGAAACACAGAAGGAGCAGGACAGAGAGCTGTACCAGTTAAGGCAGAAGGAAGCAGGAGGAAGTCAGAATAGCAAAGGCCCAAACTGAGGAAAAGATAGCCAACTCAGTTAAGAAGGGGATAAAACCTTTATAGGTACATCAGCGGCGTAGAAAAACAAAAGGCAGGGATAGTGAGGCTGAATAGAATAAGCGGTGGGTGGGCAGAGGGGGACATGAAAAAGCAGGAATACTGAATGAATATTTCTGCTCAGTATTCACAAAAGGGGGGGGAGTGCCTAATCCAATTAACAGAAGCACTCTTGATGGGGGGGTCGATCCCAGTCCTCTCACGGAAGAAAGGGTTCTGCAAGAACTCCTAAAACTGAAGGTGGACAAAGCAATGGGTCCTGATGGAATTCACCCCAGAATTCTAAAAGAATTAAGGGAGGAACTAGTGAAACCACTGGCTACTCTTTTTAATAAATCATGGGAGGATGGTGTGGTACCCGAGGACTGGAGGAAGGCGGATGTGATTCCCCTTCACAAAAGTGGGACCAAGACAGAGGCAGGAACTACAGACCTGTCAGTCTGACCTCTGTGGTAGGGAAAGTGATGGAGTCACTTCTGAAGGAAAGAATAGTTGAGTACCTAGTGGCCAGTGGAGCACAGGACCCAAGGCAGCATGGGTTCACAACAGGAAGGTCATGTCAGGCAGATCTAATAGATTTCTTTGACTGGGTGACTAAAGTAGTAGACCAGGAGGGGCTGTGGACATGGCCTACCTAGACTTTGCAAGGCATTTGACACAGTCCCACACAAAGATTAATAGTCAAATTAACCAGCCTGGGAGTGGGACCCAGGGTGGTAGCCTAGATAAAACACTGGCTGGACAACAGGACACAGAAGGTAATTGTAAATGGAGTCCACTCTGAAGAAAGGGGTTACTAGTGGGGTACCCATGAGGTTCAGTATTGGGTCCAGTCCTTTTAATGTCTTCATCAGTGACATTGCAGAGGACTGGAAGGAAAAGTATGCCTTTTGCAGATGACACAAAGATCTGCAACAGGGTTGATACACAAGGGCGTGGAAAGGATGAAAGGGACTTGGCAAGGTTGGAGGAATGGTCAGAAGTATGGCAGCTAGGATTCAATGCAAAGAAGTGCAAAATAATGCACGTGGAAACAAGAACCCAGGGAAGAATACACAATGGGTGGGAGGTAGTAACAACAACAAAAAGGAAGGGACCTGGGGTAATCATATCAGATGACCTTAAGGTTAGCAAGCAATGTGAGAAGGCAGTAGGGAGGGCTGGGGTATACTGGGATGTATAGGGAGAGGCGTCATCAGCAGAAAACAGGAAGTTGTTATCCTCTGTACAGACAGTTGGTGAGACCCCATCTGGAGTACTGTGTCCAGTTCTGGAGACCCCATCTCCGAAAGGACATAGACAGGATAGAGGCAGTCCAGAGGAGGGCAACTAAAATGGTGCAGGGTCTGCAAGAGAAGCCATATGAGTAAAGACTCAAGGAGCTTAATATGTATACCCTTGAGGAAAGAAGGGAGAGGGGGGACATGATAGAAACTTTTAAGTACCTCAGTGGAATCAACAAAGTCCAAGAGGGTAGCATCTTTCAGAAAAAGAGACTTGCAAGAACAAGGGGACACAATTTAAAGATAGAAGGAGGCGGTTCAGGGGCAATGTGAGGAAGTATTATTTCATAGAGAGGGTAGTGGATGCATGGAACAGCCTTCCTAAGGAGGTTGTGGGGTCTAAAACTGTGGGAGAATTCAAGAATGCATGGGACAGACATAGAGCAATTCTTGTGGGGGGTAGGAAGAAATATGCTGTTGGTTAACTAGGATCTGCGGCCTATCCTGTAGGTAGGGAAATTGGCAGACTAGATGGGCCTAGTGGTCTTTATCTGCCTTCAAAGTCTATGTTTCTATGTTTCTATCGAGGACAAAATCTTTCAGACAATTGCTTATGCCTACTGTTCCCCTTAACCCCTAACTTCCCATAATTACAAAGCCATAAGCAGTCCCAAGCATAGGGTGGGATATGTTTATTCAGTAAACATTTTACAATAACTACCTGCCTGTCCTGCAGGCACTCTGGAAAAACAACGTCAGTAGTGCACTCAGCTAACAAGATAGTCCTATAGACCGTCTTTCTGTCATCAGTCAAAAGTTGATGAGGGGTAATATTCCATTTAATAAGCTGTTTCATGCATTCTTTAATACCACAAGGTAAGTCAAGAAGTCTAGACAAACGTCTAAGTCTAGAATTACGAGCCAGCCAACTAGGCCTACATAAATTTATCCAGTGATCCAAAAAAGGTCTCCAAATGAGATACCCCGGTTTCAAAACCTTGCCCAAATTATATACCACAAAGATACTAAAAAAAAAGCAATAGGATGGAGCATAGAAACACCACCTTCTGCAATCGGCAGATGGGTTATTTCCCGTTTAATAGGGTTCAGACGAGACCACCAAAATGCCTGAAAAAAAACACTAAAAATATGTGTCCAAATATCAAACGGAGGAAGAAAAATATAACAAATATAGAAAAATATAGGGGTAAGGATAGTTTTGATGAACAGCACCCTTTTCTTTTTGGAAAGATGCTGCCCTTTCCATTCTCCCACTATCCGAGTACCCCTAGCCAAAGCCATATCCCAGTTCCGCCTAGCCATATCACCAGGGCCAAACAATATTCCTAAAATTTTAATAGGTTCCCTAGAGACAGGGATCCCTGCAATAACTCCATTGAGAGGTACGGGGTGGAGCCAATAACAACCCCCTTACTCTTGCTGTAGTTAATTTTGGAACCAGAGAGACTTAAAAAAAGGTGAATAGAGTCTCGCAGAGCAGAGACTGAAAAGTGAAGGGGTAAAAGTAACACCAAATCATCAGCATAAGCCAGCACCTTGTGTTGTGGCAGAGAGGGAAGCACATCGAGACCCTGTAAAGCAGTGTTCGAATGTAATAATCTGATAAATATATCAATGGTAAAGGCATAAATTACAGGACTGAGTGGGCAGCCCTGCCGTACCCCTCTAGAAATGGCCAATCTGGTCCCTAGCCATCCATTAATATTAGGGATCAGAACAGCCCCTTTGTACATCACTGAGAGCCAAAAAATAAACTTGTCAGGGAACCCAAAAGCTTTTAATACCAAAAATAAAAAGGAATGAGCCACCTGATCAAAGGCTTTTTCTTGAACCAAACCAAAAACAAACCCTTGTAATGTACCAACATCCCCCCTAGAAAACACCTCTCTTAAATAGATCAAATTATCCTGTTGTTTATGCCCCTGAACAGCACAGGTCTCTGCCGGATGCAGAAGCAGTGGGGTAACTGTAGAGAGCCGGGCCAAGAGAATTTTACTGAGGATTTTCAAATCAGAGTTTAAGAGACTAAGGGGACGCCAATTACTTAAATCAGTTTTATCACCTTTCTTATATATTAGAAGTAAAATAGCCTCAGACATAGAAGGAGCATATTTCCCAGAATATAAAATAAAATTCAAGAGGACCACCAGAACAGGGCCAAGGGACTGTAAGAAGGATTTGTAAAACCCTGCATTGAGAGACCATCCGTACCAGGGGCGGACTGAGAAGGTAACTCATGGACAGCTTTAGTGACTTCAGCTAAAGTAACATCAGCTGCCAAAGCTCGCTGTTGGACGTCAGACACTGTAGGCAACTGCAGCTTATCCAATATCTGAGTAACGACCCCGTCTGCTAGAATAGGGTCCAGGGCTAGGATGGCCGCCATATAGGTTTCTACCACATCCAAAAGCCGGTGTGGATCACTTAAAGTGTGGCCATGCGTATCAGTCAAAACTGAAATCAGTCTAGAATCTATTCAGTTTTTGTTTTCTTTAAAAGGGTCCAAAGAGTGTTTGGACATATTCATGCCAAACCGCAATTCCTGGTCTAAGGACTTACCCCGATTATACTGCAGGTCCATAATTTGTTTTTTAATGAGAGCAATAAGCCCACTATAATCCTGTGTAGTAGTTTCAGTGAGAGAGATAAGGTGTTGCAACTGGTGTCTCAACTTCAAGTACCCCATGTATCAGTAGTAGATTTAACATGTGCCTGATGTTGGAAAACTTTCTTCCAACTTTGTTTAGAATCCTCCCACCAGTCTAAGATGGAATCATAACATTCCAGCACAGAAAACCGAGCTGCCCAGTCTCTCAACCATAACTGTCGAATGCGAGGATCTTCTAACAGGGATTCATTTAATCTCCATCCATTTTTTTTACATCTGGGAGCTACCTCCCAGGAAATAGTAACGGTAAGAGTGGTATGATCAGAAAATTCGATAGGCCGAGTAAAAGCCTGCACAACCTGTAGAACTGCAAATAAAAAAACAAAATCAATCCATGTCCTAAGAGTCCCCCAGAAATATGTATAACCCCCTGCAGGATGTAGTACCCTGTAGGCATCTGACATGTGTGCTGTAGAAATAATATTTTTTAAAGCCACAGAGTCACAAAAAAGTTTATCCGTAGAAAGTCCTCTATCAGTGGTAGATAATCCACAAATAAAATCGCCCAACCAAACAACCAACCGGGAGGTATGCAAAAAAGGTTGCACTTCCTTAAAAAGAGCTATCCTTTGTGCCTTGGTTTGGGGAGCATAGACTGTAATAACTTGAAAACGTTCCAAACAAAAGGAAACATCCAAACACATAGCCCTCCCTGGGTGTATATCCACTAATCTGGAAACAGCTAGGTTAGAATTAGAAAAAAGGAGGCCCAATCCATCACAAGTGTCCTCCCCCACAGACCAAAAGGAAGGTCCCAAAGACCAGCAGTGAGAGGCATGTTGGAGATCCCGATGAGACTTCAGACGGATGTCCTGTAAGCAAATAATGTCAGATGTAATAGTTTTAAGGAGTGAAAAAAAAACAGTACATTTCCTCTCACCCTTAATACTGTTAACATTTAATGTAGAAAATGTTAAGGAGGACATAAGAGGGAAAAAAATTAGGCATAACCATGGAAAATCCTAGTCCAGAACAAAATTTTCAAGGGGGTTTCCCTGCCTGTCTATGTCTAGTCCTTTTGGCTATTGAGTCCTCAGACTGGCTTTCAGTGTCTGTAGTGGAGACAACAGAAGAGGTATCAGTATCGTCCCCAGAGTCCCCACCAGTATCCTCCTCTAAAGGGGCAAAAGCATTCCCTACCCGCACAGGATCCTTCTGAGGTATAGGCTTCTGGAGAGATTTGGGCTCAGACATGGTTTTACCATGTCTATTCCATTTCCTAGGGGGAACCACCATGAAAGGGACTTCAGGGGGGTTGGGGGCATATGTTCTTCAGGACTGACTTCAAGGGGGCAGCAGGGACAACAGTACTGTCAGAAGCTAAACCTACTTCCAAATGTGTGGAAGAAAAGGCAGCAGCCAGAGGCACAGGAGGAGTGACCTGAGGTGTAGTGACTGGAGCTAAAACTGGCACAGTATCTGCAGGTACAGGTGTAGTAGTAGCAATCTGTGTAGCTAAGTCACGCTGAGCCTGATTAATAAGACCTTCATGGGAGGGGCAGTCCTCACGATTGTGAGAGGCCCAAGGACAGTGGCCGTAGGCATGACCAGTTTACTCACATAAATTACATTTAAAAAGATGCAAACAGGCTGAGGCTAGATGGCCGTACTCCAAACAATGACTACATCTGGTCGTGTCACAGGCTGAACTAAGGTGGGAACGAGAGCCACATCTAAAACAAGATCTAGGCTGACCAATATAGAAAATTGACCCCCTATCCCAACCCAAAAAGAATACACTAGGGAGGTGTACAGGTCCAGAGTTAGTGGAGAAAAGTTTAAACTTCACTTTCCAACCCCCATCCCAAATCTGCTCGCTATCCATAGTAGGGGTAGGCCTTCCCAAAAACTCCGAATGCTGCCTTAACCAAAAAAGAATATCTTCAACATTAATCCCTTCATTCTTAAATAAGACAGTAATAGTTTTAATCAAAGGCTTAGTGAGGGGTATTGCCTGAAAAGGCACCCATAAAGGGTAATTTTTAAGAGAATTATATTGAGCCCAGAACCTATCCAAATTAGACACATTTTTGAAACTGACGTCATAATTACCATTCCCTAAAGAAATCAAAGCGAAAATCTCTGAGGAAAAAAACTTCATAGACTTTTTTAAAAGAGTCCTAGCAATAAGTAACCTGTCAGGAGTGTGTTCCAAGCCCCCTTTGTATAAAAGCTGAACTGCATTCCTCCTAGGAGCAGGTTCCCCCGTGGAGTGAAACAAATCAGCTAGTTTAAACAAAGGAGCCAGGGAAGACCTCTCCTGGTGCTCAACTAAGGCCTCTGGGCTAGGCCCCATCCTACCCTCAGCAGGTAAAGAAGGAACAATCACAGCTTCTGGTGTGGTACCGACACCAGAAGTACTAGCATTAGGCACAGTAGACAACAAAATTGCAGAATTACCCCGGGGTATGGTGGAGCTCACTGCAGAGTCGGCATTGGTGGCCACAGTAGAAGTCAAAGAACACAGCCTCCGATATGTTGAGTCAGAAGGGTCCAGAGTCCAGTGACCCGATGCCGCCGGGACCCAACCAGCCACAGAGAGGGCCCTTTCTGGAGACCAGGAAGCATCCTGAAAAGCAACAGGAGGTGGCACAGGGGCCAAATCACCCCACTTTGTAGCTTTACGTCTGTCCAGGAAGGAGGACATTTGCTCCGAAGGCGCCGGAGGAACAGGCAGTTTAGGAGGGGCATCCAGGGCTTTGCGGTGCATTCCCAGTCTAGTCTTCCGAAAAGCACCGGTCTCCAAAGGCATAGGTTCAGGAAGAGGGTCCGAAGGTTTACGGCACACAGTAGCAACACCGCATGAACTGCCAGCCTTGTCAACGACCATAGTGTCCACCGAAGAAGGAGGAACCTCTGCCTCAGAACAGGCATCCGACTGGAGTGCATGCTCTATCCGGTCCTCCACAATACTGGCCCCAGGGGAAACCGGAGACACCAGCGCAAGTTCCGCTTCCAGTTCTTTACCCAATCAGAGCCATTCCCGTTGAAGGAGAAGGAGAGCCTGATGACGAGAAGACTCCTGCGAGCTGGAGCCAGCACAAGAAATGGTCCCAATCTGCAAAATAGGTAGGTCCATAGAAACGGACACAATTTCCATACCGTCGTCAGCTGCTCTATCAGGAGAGAATTCAGCAGCTGCCATAGCGAGGTCCACGGCCTCCTGTGTTGACGGGAAAGGAGCAGAGGCCAGAGCTCCCATCCTAACAGCATCCTCACCCTCCACAGAGCCCGGTGAAGTGGCCATCACAGCAAGACGGCCAGCAATTCCCCCAGTGGAGTGTAGGGGAATTTCCCCGGTGTCCTGGCCAAATTTCCCTCATTCACTAAATATACCACCAACAGCTTAATCTGGTTCAAGGTCAGTTGGCATTCATCTGTATCCTCCTCCCCCAGGTTGTGCCTGAAAATAGGTAGGATTTGTCTAGTGCACTTACCCAGTCAACAAAAACTAAATAAATAAATAAATAATAAACCCCAGACATACAAGAAATCAACTCATAACAGAGCCACAGCCTCAATCACCACAGCCAGAGTCTGAGAATCACTCGGACGAAGAGGGGGAAATGGAAGTTGGCCCACAGTAGCTAACAGCCAAGTGGTGCTTCCCAGATTAAATCCCCACACTAGTATGCAACATAATGGTAACAGTGGGGTTCGAAACACCAGCATCTGCCCCTCAGTCAAAATTACTCGTCTTTACAACCATCAGCAAAAAAGGTTGATGTATTTCCCATTTGCGAGTCCATCAACAAGCCAGTAACTAAACAATGGGAATCAACAGAACTGATTTGTATCCCCGAATGCAGATCCTGGGATAAAATGTACTCACTTCAGGCAGACAAACTGGCATTATGGTGCACCCCACCAACAGTGGACCCCCAAATTGCCTCACTTAATAAAAGAAATGGTTCTACCAACCGAGATAGCATCAGGTCTGAAAAATCCTATAGATAGAAAATGAGAAGACATTTTAAAGAAAAATGCTGAGCTAGCGGGGTTAGGAGCAAGGGCGGCAGCTACAGCAATATACACCACCAGAGCTCAATTAACATGGTTACAAGAGGTAACAAAGAAATTGACCCAAAAATCCACTGAGGCACAGCTCTTAGAAAATACCATATTGTCAACCAAATATCTGGCCAAAAAAGGTGGATGTATTTCCCATTTGCAAGTCCATCAACAAGCTAGTAACTAAACAATGGGAATCAACAGAACTGACTCGTATCCCCGAATGCAGATCCTGGGATAAAATGTACCCACTTCAGGCAGACAAACTGGCATTATGGTACACCCCACCAACAGTGGACCCCCAAATTGCCTCACTTAATAAAAAAAAATGGTTCTACCAACCGAGACAGCATCAGGTCTGAAAAATCCTATAGATAGAAAATTAGAAGACATATTAAAGAAAAATGCTGAGCTAGCAGGGTTAGGTGCAAGGGTGGCAGCTACAGCAATATAGACCACCAGAGCCCAATTAACAAGGTTACAAGAGGTAACAAAGAAATTGACCCAAAAATCCACAGAGGCACAGCTCTTAGAAAATGCCATATTGTCAACCAAATATCTGGCCGACATGGCAGTACATTCATTGAAAATTAACTCACGTGCCACAGAGTTAATCAACAGAGCATGTAGGGCACTGTGGATGAAACTATATGATGCGGACAATGAATCTAAGGCTATGCTACACAAATTACCCTTCAAGGGCACCTTGCTATTTGGTGACAGCCTAGAACAATACCTCAAGGGGAAGGAAGAAGGAATGAACCTCACCAAGGAGCAGTAAAATAGATCTAACTACCTCCCCGCCAGACAACGTTACCAATCTTATTCCTTTTGGGACAAGAGAAGAGGAGGAAACAGCTATAGGGGAAACACCTACAGACAGGCATACCTACCCACTAACCACTACATCAGATATTATGGTGGGGGGGCCACAACAGAGGCAGAGGACAATACGTGTCCCGTACAGCCCAATCAAAACAATGACTACAGTTACTACAATCTTTGCCAAGACACACCCATAGGCGAACGACTTCTTCACTTCACTCATGCCTGGGAACAATCCACAGAGGACAGATGGGTCCTGGAAATAATAAAAAAGGGGTACGGCATAGAGAGAGCACAAATTCCCCATCAGAACCATCTCATCACATCACCAGTCTCAAAGAAGAACGTCACACAGACACAAGTCCAGCAAGTATTAACCAATCTAATACACAACAATGCCATAGCAGAGGTCCCACTACAAGAAAGGAGTATATTCCATATTTTTCATGGTACCCAAGAAAACAAGGGGACTACACCGAGTACTGGACCTGAAACAGCTAAACAAATCAGTCCGATACAAACCATTCAAAATGGAAGCAATATGGTCCACCCTAAAGGTCATACGACCAGGAGATTTCCTCACATTGATAGATCTGAAAGAGGCTTATCTTCACATCCCAATCAGACCCTCACACTACAAGTTTCTTCACTTTCACATAATGGACCAACATTACCAATACCAGGTACTACCTTTCGGACTAGCATCAGCTCCAAGTGTATTCACAAAAGTGTTGATTGTTCTAGCGGCCAAACTGAGAGAAAAAGGAATTCAGGTCATACCATAGCTAGATGATTGGTTAATCAGAACCCAATCAATCCAACAGTCTCTTCGAGAGACACAACAGGTGGTTCAATTCCTACAGAAACACGGATGGGTAATAAATCACTCAAAGAGCTGCCTCACCCCCAATCAGTCCATCAAACACCTAGGCACAAGAATAGACATAGCTATGGGACTAGTCTATCCATCAGAGGCAAGAATTCAATCCATTATATCGCAGTCAAGCCACTTGCAGAAACTAAAGAAATCCCCACTACAATTAGTTTCACAAGTGCTGGGGCTGATGTCTTCATCAACAGACATAGTTCCATGGGCCAGATGGAACACGAAACCACTCATGTCCTTTCTGATCAAACAAGGCCCAACCTACAATATAGACTTATCATAGAAGGTAACACTACCACACCATGTCATAAAAAGCTTATCATGGTGGACAAGCAGATCCAAACTCACACAAGGCATGCCTATAGATGTTCAACCAGAGGCAATTATAGACACGGACACCAGCCTGTACGGCTGTGGGGCTGTCTTGGAAAACAACAGTCAGCACAAGGAAAATGGTCAATCGCAGAGGCAAAATTACCTATAAATGTGCTGGAAATGAGGGCAGTTTTCTTAGCACTTTTGCATTATGCCCAGCACATACGAAACCAGCTTGTACTCATAAGATCTGGCAACCAAGTCACTGTGTCATACTTAAACAAACAGGGCAGAACCAAGAGCACAGCAATGCACAAAGAGACCTCCAAACTCATCCCCTGAGCTCAGAAATACGTCAGGAGTATATCAGCAATTCACCTGGCAGTGGCTGAGCCAGCAGCAAATACACCCGGGAGAATGGCAACTTCACCCACACGTATTCCAACAAATAAACCAAAGATGGGGTCCAGTGGAGAGCGATCACAAGGCATCCAACAAGAACAATCAATGCCCAAAGTTCATGTCCAGATACAAGGACAGGCTAGCCATGGGAGTAGACACTCTGACACCACGATGGGTGTTCAACATAGCATACATATTCCTTCCACTACCACTCATTCCACAAGTGCTAAAGGAAATACAGAGATCCAGGGCCAGGGTAATACTCATAACTCCACACTAGCCAAGGAGAGCATGGTTCACCACAGTGGTAGCCATGGGACTAGATCATCCATGGAGGCTTCCCAAGAGGCACGATATTCTCAAGCAGGGGCCAGTACTACACCCCAGTCCATAACGCTTACAGTTGATGACCTGGTTCCTGAAAGGGAGAGACTGCTGCAAGCAGGGTATCACCCCCTGGTGATTAACACGATGACAATGTCCAGGAGATCAACCATGACCACCACATATCAACGTCACTGGAACTTATTCTCAAAATGGTGCAGTCACCACAAGATTGACCCCAACAGTTGCTCTATCCCACAGATTCTAATGTTCTTCAAGAGGGATTGGACCTGGGACTATCCCCATCCTCACTCAAGATACAGGTAGCCGCAATAAGGGCAGCAAAGATACAAATTCGGGGCACCAATCCAGGGGTACACCAGGACATTGTATGCTTCCTAAAAGCTGCCATAAATATACGTCCCAGGATAAAACCCATAACAGCTCCATGGGCTCTCAATATGGTACTCAGAGCACTGACAACTCCATTTGAACCCATTGAGTCAGTGACTCTCAAATGGTTAAACATTAAGACAATATTTCTGGTAGCCATCTGTTCAGTAAGGAGGCTTGGAGAATTACAGGCTCTTTCATGCAAATCACCATTCCTGACTTTCCATGCCAACCGAGTATGTATGCAGCCAATATTGTCCTTTATACCCAAGGTGGCATCAACTTTCCACACAAGCCAAATGACTGAAATGCTGGATGAACTCCCAACAGAAGAGGTACTAAAAAGACCCTCCACTTCAAACACTAGGAATAAAACGGATCCTAACTACATATGTTTCTCGCACAGAAGAACTACGCAAGACTGACAGACTATTCATTACGGTACAAGGCAACAAAACAGGACATCCGGCATCTAAATCCATGATAGCCTCAGGCCTCAAAACAGCAATTGCGGAGTCATACAGGGCCAATAAACTTACGCCCCCAAGGACCTGAAAGCCTATTCAACAAGAGCAGTGGCTACATCATGGGCAGAGAAAAATATAGCCACAATTGATGAAATATGCACCGCCGCCACTTGGTCATCACCCACATACCTTCACAAGACACTACAGAATTGATGTGTCACAAGACAATAAAATTAACTTTAGCCGATCAGTCTTACTAGCGGCAAAAATCTGACCTTCTGAAAGGGATATGTCTAACCCACCCAGGGGTATGGGTACTGCTTTTTAAGAACCCATGATGTCATGACTGTGGAGTGTCTCAGAGATTATCCCCCCACAATGGTAGTTTACTCACCTGGTAAAGGTGATTGTGGGGGAATACATCTCTGAGGCACTCCACATCCCACTCTTAAGACCTGGACAATTTACTAAACTATTAACAAGCAATATCGGCATGCCGTAAGGGCCGGATGTTTTAGAATGTATTAATAGGAAATAAAACCTCTCATCTTTAAGCCTTTCTGGGTTGACATTCACATGATACATAACCACAAGCCAGTATATTTTTGTCATAGAATTTCATTACAGATATAGCTTTGGAAGATCTCGAACTGGCAAGACCCCAGGGAAAGGGGACAGACTTCTTTAGAAGTCACATGTGCATCAAGCAACCTGTCAAGTGTACAGAACTCATGATTTCATGACTGTGGAATGCTCAGAGATGTATTCCCCCACAATCACCTTTACCAGGTGAGTAAACTACCATTTACTTTTGTGAGGAGCAGGGAAACTGTCCCATAGACTTTTTATTGTGTTTCAATCGTGTGTGCAAAGAGACTTGTTGATGGCTTCACCTGGCTGGACTTTTTATCCTTTAGAATGTCTTGCAGCCCCTTGAGGTGACTGGATGTTTTCCTAAATATTTTCTGGTTTATTTCTAATTTTGTATAGTCAACCTTGGGGACTGTGCTCCTTGTATCCTGCTTGGTTGTGTAAATGTCTTACTTATTACATAACGCCTTAAATGAACAGTTTAAAAAAATATTGACATTTCTTAACTTCCAAGATGAAGTACACTATTTAGGACCAGACACATGTTTAGTGGATTAGTCTATCCCGTAATTGGAACTTCTTATTAACTATGTAACACAACAGGTAACAAGACCAGCTATACCAAAGACATGGAATGAGTACATCTCTTAATGGTCACGTCTCTGTGGACTCTTTACCACCACATGGGGTATCTCCAGACTGGAGCAACTGCTGCCAGTGAATAACATGAATTTTGAGATAATTCAGCAGAGTCCCTAGTGGAATTTCATGCGCTGCAGCAAAGTCCTCAGTATCATCCTCCTCTTCTGGAGTGATGTCTTCTATGGAACTAGCTGGAACCCTTGACGGCAACTGGTGATCCACATGCATGTGAACAATGTGATGGCCATAATGGACTCCATCAGTCAAAGGTGTGCATTTTTCAAGAGCCACCGCCCAGGAATCCAGAAATGTCTGGTATGCCTGAAATTTCAAACCATCATCCACTCCCCAAGACTGAAGAGCCATACTGGCTTGGAATATTTGTCATGAACCCTTGATATTGCAACTGATGTTCCACAACAATGCAGAATAAGTCCAACTTTATCAATACCAAACAGGTGTGGGGTTGATGTTTAGGAATGGTTCAGCAGGTGTTCACTCTGTGACAGTGTTACAAGCATTTCTATAGGCAAACATGAAAAAACCAACTTCTGGGTTGCAGGTACTGACTGACAATCTTATTTTGTCCAGGTTTTCTTGAATGTCGGTACAGCCCATTCAGCTGCACCATTTGATGCTGAATTGTAGGGTGGAGATAAAATGTGTCAGATCCCAATACCCTTTCAACATAGTTTGAACTCTTGTGAAGAAAACTAGGGACCATTGTCTGACACAAGCTCCTTTGGGAGTCCATATGATGTGAAGAGTTGTCTCAGGAGACTCACAGAGCCCTATTCTCAAAGCCCTGGTAATGGTGCAAGGTGCCTGCACCAAACACAAATGACACAAGTGGCACCTTGTGCCCGACACAGCCATCATAGCTATTCTCAACAGCAGCCTACATCAAATGTAGTCTACCTGCCCCAAATGGGGCTTGTGCCTCCCCCATGCCCAAAAATGGGCTACAACTTGGTGCAAGGGGAAATATGGCAGATGCAAGCTACCACATCCCCGAAAATGGAATTCACAGAACTCTCCCTGTGGGATAATTTCTAAGTACCATTAGACCAGCCAGGGCAGGGGTATGGGTACTTGAAAAACCCCCATTGGGAGAATTGTCCTGTATGCGGCAATGTGCCACTGTCTGCGATCCCTCACGGTGCTGACATGTACTCGTTATAGTATACCCCTCACCCTGGGGGACTAGCGGCCTTCCCCACCCTGAACTCTGATCATACCATTAGGGGAATATGTTAATGGTGCCCACATTCCCAGTGGTCCAGTGGCCCCCCCTTCCCAAACCCCAATCTTGCTGTAATGTACTTATATTACTATTACTGCCATCCCTGGTCATGTAGTGGCTCCCCCCACGCTCCCCACCCCAGCAGGTAGTGTCCACCACCCTGCTCCCCCCTCCCACAACCCAGCTCTTAGTCGGTGTGTAACACAACCCACCTCACATCTCCATGGCTGGTCACAACTGAACTGTCATTGGCAGTACTGTACAGTGTGGGCATGCTTGTGTACACATTACAGTACTCCCAATGACAGTCCAGTCGACGGCCAGCCACAGAGGTGGAAGTGGGTTGTGGGGTTTCCAGCCCGAGCCAGGTTTTGGAGGGGAGTGTGGTGGTGGACACTGCCTGCTGGGGTGGGAGGGTGGGTGCCACTATGTCACCATGGATGTGGGTATTATGAATATAATTTCATTACGGCAAGTTTGGGGCTCGGAGAGGGGGGCCACTGAACTGCTAGGGATGGGGGATTCTGCACATTTTTTGGAAAATGGCAGGTTTGGGGTTTGGAGAGGGGGACCACTAGCCCACCAGTGATGTGGGGAACACCATTACTTCTAGGTATTGGCATGTTCAGGAATCAGTGGAACACTTGCCCTAGCCACAGGGAGCCTGCAGCAATCCCCTCTGGCGTACTGTGTGTTTGGAGCATGGCAGAGGTTGCCATAGGTGTCGGGACTTAGGTGCTGGGACCCCTCCTGTACCAGAATCTGATGCAGGGTACCTGGTGCACCGGGCTTTGGCACAAGCTGCTGTTTGCCACAGGTTACGCTGATCGAAGCCCTCTATGAGAATCAAGCCCACAGTCTTTTCTCTAGTTGTCACTTGTGTGGCAAGCACTTTGATCGATTTGGAGTGTACACCAATTACTACTATGAAATTCTGTTTGTCCACTTCTCTGTGGTAAACATAGATGCATTCCCTAGGCATGGTAGCCCAGGACCAGGGATGCAGAGGTGCAGTTGCAGTTTGATTGCAGAGAGCCTTACAAGGTGCACATTTGCTAACAAAATGAAGAATATCTTGATGTAACAGCCTGTTCTGGACTCACCTCATCTGTTTCCATGGCCCTTGAGTCTTCCCTAAAAACACCTCAAGGGGGCTGGCCTAGGTTCTTTGGAAGACAGGTGGTCCTGGAACAACAGGTGCGCATGGTGCCTCCCCCTGGAGTATTGATAGGGCATACCTGTAGATAAATTGCAGGTTAACACCACCCAGGAAAATATAGTAAATGCCTCCACTGTACTTCACTATTTAGGCATTTCAGATATACAGTAAATTTAACTTAATTCATTTTCTTACTAGACACCTGGTTCCTGTCTAACAAGACATGTAATATGGTCATTCACAATAAAGCAATCTCAGTAACAGTTTCTAACTAGACATTAAATAGCTGTCTAGACATCAATATGCATAGGCAGACACATGCACTTTCCCACCCTTTTCATTTTACAGCACATGGCAGGGATAAATTGTTGGAATAGTGTGCTTGTGTACCACATGCAGGGGGATTTCAGTGGAGGCACCAGGGTGGTCATGTTAGTTTTAGAGGAGACTTAACTGCTCTACTAGACTTACAGGGGACTACTGCTGCTTCTATAGGAATAGGGTGTGCACCGCCTACTCCAGGCACTGCATCCATCGCAGGGGCCTGTTCTGGAATAACGGGGGTCCTTTCAGTCTTGGATGTCCAGTCCTTTACTAAGACCTCTACATCCATGTGTGCAAATGGTGTTTCTTTGTTTTCAACTGGGATGTCACTTGTTTCTGTTAGTTTGGAATTGGGGTCTGTTCCATACAAGACGTCTGTCTCTTCACTATTTACTTGTGGCCAGTCCATAGGAGTCACTATTTCCATGGAGTCTGATGCAGGCGATTGATACCAGTACACTTCCTCATCCTCATCCATATTTGCACTGTCTGATGGTTCAGGATGTACACCTGGTTTATCACTCAATACTGAAGCAGGAATTTTGACGGTCATCTTTTTCCTGTCTTCAGTCCAGTTTCTAGTTCTAGTAGGTCTCGGCCCAAGCTCTGGTACAGTCTCTGGTAAGGGCTCAAGCTGACTAATGGGCAAAAGGTGGTTTCTATAAACAATCTTAGCAATTCCATGGCCTCTTGCCAGTGTAATGCGGTACACCGGCAAATCAGTCAACTTTTCAACCACAACATAAGGTTTTGAGGACCAACGATCAGCTATCTTGTGCTTTTTTTGAAGTCCCACATTCCTCAGGAGAACTCTATCTCCAACTTGTAACACTTGGTTATTGCACTTTTTGGTCACAGTGGAGTTTATTTGCAGCACAGACTTTTACAGCGGCCTCTGTAGTCATTTATAAGTGTCCTTCAGCTGTTTTTTTCAGAAGTTTTGTGTATTCCAGGTAGGATTCGATTGAGGTTCCATCAGCAAACACCTCAAAGGCTAAGTCAATTGGCAACCGGGCCTCTCAGCCAAACACAAACATGCAAAGCAAAGCATCTGTATCACTATTTTGAGTACAACTGTGAGCATGCACCAACTTGGGGACACGTTGGCTCCAATTTCTCTGTGCAGGATCCAGTGTACCTATCATGTCCAGCAATGGACAATTAAACCTTTCAGGTTGTGGGTCCCCTTATGGATGGTACAGCATAGTGCAGTACTGCTGAATGCATGAGCAGCCAGAAATTCTTTCACTAGGCAGCTCTGAAAGTCAGTTCCTTGGTCAGAGTGAATACACTGAGGTATACCATAATGGGATACAACTTCTTCAAGCTTCTGTACAATAGTCCAGACAGTTTGATTTTCAGTCAGGTAGGCTTGTGGGTACCTGGTACAGTGGTCGGTAATGACAAGGATGTGGCTATAACCTTTACTATCTGGCTCCAATGACAAAAAGTCCATACAGACTAGTTCTAAGGGTTCGGTACTTTTAATATTTATAAGAGATGCTGCTTCCATGGGCAAGGTCTTTCTCCAAACACACCTGGCACAGTTCTTGCAGTGCTTCTCCATGTCAGATACCTTCAGGGCCAATAGAACCGACTCTGCACAAGGTTCAAAGTGCGCTCGAACCTAAGGTGTCCCATGTCATCATGAAGTACTCGGAGGACAACTTTACGGTATTTCCATGGCAGTACCAACCGATGACAGGCAGCTATCGTTTTGGGATTTTGCACAGTTTGGTACAGAAGGCATTCCCTCAAGGACAACTTGTTCCATTCTCTTAACAAAATGGGGACATCAGGATTGTCATTTGGTATTTTATCTAGGCCTTCTCCTTTTCCCAAAGCTGAAATGACTCCTCTTAGCCAATAATCTTGCCTCTGTGACCAACTCTGTTCTCTCCGCTTAGGCCACGGAAAATGGCTAATGCCCAAACTCTCCAAGTTGTACAGATTTCAGGTATGGCATTAGGATGGGCTCCCATCACATCAATAGCTCTCAGTGGACAAACAGATATCTCACTATCAGTGCCCACAAATTTCGTACATAAAACTTTTACAATTGCAGGAGTCATTCGAGTCCACTATTTCTCATTTGGAGGGTGAGATCTGTGAGACAAGGTGTCAGCATCTGTATTATTCATGCCCTTATGGTACTCTAGGATGAAGTCATGTGTGGAAAAAGCAGATAGTCAACAGTAACCGGCAGCATCCAACTTAGCCATGGTGTTGACATATGTGAGTGGATTGTTGTCAATTCTTACTGTAAACTTAGCTCTGTAGAGGTAATTGTGAAACTGGCCGATGATTGCCCATTTTAAAGCTAAACTCTCCAGTTTATGGACCAGGTAGTTATTTTCACTGGGTGTCAGACTCCTCCTTGTGAATGCTATGGATCTCAACCCTTCTGGGTACTCTTTCTTGATACAGGACTGCTCCAATCCCATCCATGTTGGTGTCCGTGTGCAAAGAGTAGTGCTTGGTGGGATCAGCAAATACCAGCACAGAAGCTTCAGTAAGTCTCTTAATTATCTCTCTGAATGGATTTTCAGTCTTTGTTTCACCTGTCTCCAAATGGGTCATTAGGTTTGTAACATGTCTGCTTTGGTGCCTCTTTCCCCTTCCGCTTCCTGTAATTGATAGGGGGATACCCTTTCAGTAGGTTCATAAGCGGATGGACCACCTTGGAGAAGTCCTAAATGAATCTTTGCTAATAACCACAGAACCCAAGAAAAGACTGTAAAGTCTTCAGGTTATGGGGCCTAGGCCAGGTACTGTAGTGAGGGCCTTAACCTTGTCAGAATCAGTTTGGACTCCATTCTTCTAGTCTGTCCAAGACCTTAATCAGACCCTCTTCGTGCTCTTCCAAGGTGTGTCCAAAAACAAGTAAATCATCCAGATAAACTATCACTTGCAGCAGATTCTTATCTCCCACAGCTTTCTCAATCAGCCACTGGAAAGTGGCTGATGCCAAGTTACCTTGTGGCATCCGTTCAAACTGATAAAATATTAGGGGGAAAATGAAAGCTGTTTTTTCCTTGTCTTCTTAAGCCATGGGTATCTGGTAGTATCCCCTCTGTAAGTCCAAGATGGAAAACCATTTACTGCCAGTGAGACAGGCCAAAGAATCCTCCATGCACGGTACCATGTATTGATTATAGTACGCTTATTCAAAGTCCTGTAGTCAATACACAAGTGCATGGCCCCATTCTTCTTACGTGCTACTATTATGAGGGATGCATAAGGACTTCTGGATTCAGTTATGATATCAGTGCCTAGTAGTTCCTGCAAATGTTTCCAAGTATCTTCCACATTCATGGGGGCTAGCCCTCTAGATCTCTCATGAAAAGGTTGGTTATTACTCAGACGTATATTAATGCTCTTCACTATGGGCACATCCAACATCAAGTTCACTTGTAGAAAAAAACATTAGCCCTCTCGGTTAATTTCTGACTCAATTTCCTCTTGTATGTTTCAGGTATTGGAGAATCTCCAAAGTCGACCAGATTAGGATCAAGTTTTTTTCCTGTGGCTTTATTCAGGACTGCAAGTCAAACCATTTCTGCTCGGTAGACATGTGTTAAGGTCCTTCCTTTCTGAAAAGTCACTACTTTGTCAGTTTCATTTTTCACCAGGACGCTAACCTTGTTCATTCTGATGGGGATACCAGGGGGACACTTCACTACTCTCTGTAATAACAGGCTATTTGGTCGCTCTCCATCAGTGGATGTGTCCAGAATGCAAGCATGGCTCCTGGCAGTCGACTGAAACTCTATCTCCCCTATTACTTGCCACTCAGCACGGGGGGGGGGCAACACCAAAGGCCGGGTATCCTTTCTTCAAATTACACCCACTGCACTATACAATCCACCCCTTCAATCTTGGCTGGGACTCTAGCAGATGATCTATCAATCCTGGGGGAATTGTGCGGCCTTTAACGTTAATCGGTTGTGTCTGTTTCATAGAGCAGGTCTTGTCCGGAACCCCAGTTCACTCCTTCCTTGCATCTCACTGATGTCTCTCTGACATATGCTTCCTTTTCAATAACTTCTGTGCTACTAAATCAGAATTTTCAGGCCTTTCGCAATTTTATCTTCAGTGCTCATCTTCCCCCCACTGGTAACAGAAAAATCCACCACTACTGGCAGTAGCTACTTTGTCAGACTCAGGCAGGACAGACTGCTGGCCAGTGTAATATGTCCAACCCCCAGAGGCTGAAGAAGTTTCTCTCTGATTTTGTTCATTAGTACTGCATAACACTGCTACCTGCTCAGTCAACTCTTTTATTTGTCTCTTCAAATCCTCAGTTTCACCGTTGTCCCACCTGGGCGAATCTGGATTTATGTTAGTTTCTACTTCTTGCTGCACAGCTCTATCTTCCTTTTCTCATACTTCATGTATCAACTCAATATAAGAAGGGGGATTACCCAGCCACTCTTCCAAGCGCAACTTCATCAACAACATTTTGGAGTGCTTGGCTCCCTCAAGGGCTTGCTCCAACCTCAGCCTATTCATATCTTGGGCAGTCACTGCTCCCTTATGGTAGGCTCTCTGTATTAACTGATCAAGACGAATTAAGTATTCAGACAGCTTTTCATCTTCACTTTGTACTGTACCTTGCAACTTTCTCAGAACTTGGGTGCCACTGTCAGTACTCCCAAACATGATTTCTAGGGTGTTGAGGTACATCTGGGCAGTAGCGTCAGATCAGGTAGCTTGCAAAGCTCCAATACCTGGCCGGCCCTCTCAAACTCTCATACAGCTGACACCTCTTCTCAGTTTTGGGGCACTGGGGATCTTGTACCATGGAGTGGCCTGACCCATCCAAGTTTTAAAATCCTCTTCTCCAGGCTGCACTGGTTTTCTCCCTAAGAAGGGTCTTAATTTCTGTCAGGACCCGGTTCCTTTCCCCAGAACCTAGGCAGCTAACCAAGCCGGGGGTTGATCAGGCGGGGTGACACTGTTAGCTTTATACAGTCCTTGCACATCCTGGGCAATCTCCCCCTCTGATTTTGACCACATTTCAAATTTCACTTTAAACTGATCTTCATCTGAAGAACCCTTAGGCATTTTCTAATCACTGCTATATGACACTATGGTCCTGGTGGACTCGTCACCCTATGGGGAGATAGTGGTTGGCAGCTTGCCAACATCAATCTCAGTATCAGTCTTTATCAAAGCAAGCACACTATTACTGGTATGGTTGTACCTTAGTCCTTGTACCTTTAAATTGTCAGAACAATCCAACGCCAAGGGTTCATTCACAATTTTGGATCTATCAAATTTTTCAGAAATACCAGTCACTAAAAGGGCTTTTTTACAATCCAGTTTCTCCCCTCGGCACCAATCTTCCAAATCGTGGAGGGCCATAGTGACTTGGGGGACCAAACTTTCTCTTTTTTCAGAAATGCAATTTTGGGGATGACCAATAGGGGGCAGCAGATCCCAGCAGTGCTTCCACTTATAACAGCCCCTTTTGGACTAACCTTGGCTGTTTCCAGAGCCCTCTGGTCTTCCCTGAACACACCTCAAGGGGGCCGGCCTAGGTTCTTTGACAGACATTTGGTACTGGAACAACAGGTGCATGTGGTGCCTCCACCTGGGGTACTGATAGGGTATACCTATAAATAAATTGCAGGTTAACCCCCTCCAGGAAAATATAGTAACTGCCCCCACTGTAGCTCCCCCACACAACTGCAATTCCCACTTTTCACAATGAGTCACAGTATAAAAATGTAACATTAACAATTAACAAATTGTATTTTGGGGGGTGGGGAAAAAAGGGAGAAAAATAGCATAACAACTTTAACAACTGTAGCATCACCTTTACCCCAACACAATCCCAACCTCACACCTATGGGTGCACCCAGCTTCCCAATGGCAGCTACCCACAAAGTCTATAAAGTCCCAGGGGTGGGTGCTGCACCATCGTGAAGAGTCACTGGGGATCTTTCATTGGGGCCCAAACAACTTTAAACATAAGAACATACGATTTGACAACAGAAGGAGACCATGTGGTCCATCTTGTCTACCCAGGTTTTCTAACCCCTCCCCCCCCGTTATCAATTTGTCTTGCTAAGGTGACTATACTGTCTATCAAATGCCTGTTTGAAATCACTGACCATCTTGTCTGCCACTACCTCCGAAGGCAGGCTGTTCCAAGGGTCCACCACCCTCTCCATCAAAAAGTACTTCCTAATATTTGTTTTAAATTTACCTCATTTGTTTTGAATTTATCTTTAAACAGTAGAAACAGATGCAAAACCTTACTCTTCTGCCTGAGCACAGCATTTAACTTGGCACAGTCAGCCCAGGACTTAACCCCCTTATTTCTCTGACTAGTTGGCTAGCTCAATAAAGACTTCCCCAAAGCTGCAGCCCAGGGTACTTACAGTTCAAAGGAGGTGGCAGAAACGTGGTTCACGTTACCATGTGAGTATCAGGAGTTGTTGCTGCAACACAGCAGCAATTGCCTAAAGAAACAAAGAATGCTGGTCTTCACCCGCCAGTCCTTTCCAGTTTTCACCCATGGGGCCTTTGTATGCGATGTTCACCTGGCAGGCCTCTCGACATCTCCCTCTCCGGTGGTCTCCTCTTCAATGTGGGTACAGAGCAGCCTGGTGGTTACCCAGGCTGAGGCTTGGCACACACTGTTCTCTGCTGCAGATACTGTGGGATCAGGCTGCAACCTTTACAGTTCCTGTTTTTCACTGCCAAACTCTGCTGGCTCTTTCTGCACTGCAGGGCAGACAGTTTCTCTCTCTCTCTCTCTCTCTCTCTCTCTCTGGCAGCAGATCTCAACAGTCTCTCACACTAGCTGCAGAGTCTAACTTTCCTGCACACAGCCGCAGATCCAAATCTCAGTAGCAGATTTCCACTCTCAGCAACAAATTCACTCAGCTGTAGGTTCAAATCTCAGCAGCAGCTTTCAACTCTCAGCAACAAATTCACTCAGCCAAAGCAAGGTTCAAATTTTACCCTGGGAACTTCTCACGCAGTTGAGTTCCAGTTCCAGAGGCTATGCTCTTTTCCAGGCATTCTGCAACTTGTCCAATACTGTGGCCAGACTAGGCCTTTGGCAAACAGGCAGACCTTTGGGGCTAGCAAGCCCACAGCAGTCTCTCTCCTCCTGCATTCTCTGGCTTAACACTCGGGACTCCCCCTTGGGCTGGCAAACAGACCCTTTTATCAGTTTCCCATTGGCTGTTGCAGCTGTCCAACAGGAAAATGAATATTCATAAAGCTCACTTGACACCCTATTGGTCCTTTGTTTGGGTGCCAAGAAATGTCCCTGTGTTTTTTCCCAAAAGTCCTTTGTGCAGTCCCATGAGCCCTTTTGCTGAATTCTGGGCCTCTGATTGGCTGCAGTCCTCCCAGTTTCCCAATCTCTTCTCTGACCTTATTCATAGCAGCCTCCTTTCTTTTGTAGTCCCACTGGGGCTGCCATGTTTGTTTACATTTTTTCCCCAAACCACCTGCCTCACTACTTTTTAACTTGAGCCCTTTCAGGGGCAGACACTTACTTGTCCTGGCTCCAATTTACCAGAGGGAGCCAGGACACTCTTTATTTACACCAGAGGATACCCCCTATGCACAAAGGGGCTCCCGATACATTTACCACCCTTTTGCGCCCTTTTCTTGGTGCTCTGAGGAATAGAGACTATGCTCCTTTAAAATGTTGGGTCCCTGCCGGCTGCAAATGTGCAGGCAGGGCAGGGCTGCCATATTTTTTATTTAGATTTCACTGGTCCACTTTCCTGCAGCTCTCTGGACTGGTAAACTTCTCCCCCAGTGCCCAGAGGCACTGAAACAAGAGCGGACCACAGCCCCAATCTGCTACGGGGCTGAGGATTGAAAGATCGCCGGTGGCAGCAGCTGCAGAACTCCAAGGGGTGCGCAGGCCCGAATCCCTCCAGGAAACCCTGCCGTCTAAACATAATCTGATCAGGATCATTAGATGCTCTTCCACTGTGGGTGCTGTTACCAAGATATTTGTAAGGCAGGGTACATGATCCAACCCATTCAGTATCTGGTCCATTGTGTGCCTGAAAATTGTTGATGCTGTAGAAACTCTATAGGCCAAGTGATGACACCAGTAAAGTCCCCTATGGGTATTAATGGTGAGATAACACCCTGACTCTGTCCAGCTGCTGGTATTCAAAGGATACATTCAATTTGCTGAAGAACTTTCCACCTGTCAGTGTGGCAGTCTGGCAGACAAGCCCTCTGCATTGGGTAGTGGGTATTTTTCTGGTTCCACACAATGGTTCACTGTGACCTTGTAGTCACCACACAGCCTCATGGCTTTATCTTGCCTTGTTACTATGAAAACAGGGGGCAGCCCAATCATGCCTCTCTACTTGTGACATGATACCATGCCTCTTCAGATTTGGTTCCTTCTCTGCTGCTTCTTGTAAGGCATAGGGCACTGGCTGAGATTTGTGGAAGATTGGAGTGGCATTTGTTCCCACAAGGATCTTGCCTTGAAACCTTGAATGGTGGCGTAGCCATCCTGGAAAACTGGACCATCCTTAGCCAACACTTTCATCAGTGCATCTTTTTTTTAACTTGAGTGCTATTCACTTACACGAGAAAAAGTATCATACATTCAGTGCAGTGTACAGCTACATCGAACATAGAAACATAGAATCTGATGGCGGATAAGGACTGCTTGGCCCACCTAGCCTGCCCATTTCTCTACCTGATGGATAAGCTGCAGATTCTAGTTAATCAACAGCTTACTTCCTCCTACACCCCACTAGAATTGCCTTATGCCTGTCCCATGCATTCTTGAATTCTCCCACTGTTCCTGACTCCACAACTTCCTCAAGGAAGGCTGTTCCATGCATCCACAACCCTCTCTGTGAAAAAATACTTTCTAACATTATCTCTCAGCCATCCCCCCTCTATCTTCAAATTGTGCCCCCTTGTTTTTGCACATCTCTTCTGACAGATACTACCCTCTTGTACTTTAATTCCCTTGAGATACTTGAAAGTTTCTATCATGTTCCCCCTCTCCCTCCTTTCCTCAAGGGTATACATATTAAGCTGCTTTAGTCTCTCCTCGTATGTCTTCTGGTGCAGACCCTGCACCATTTTGGTTGCCCCCCTCTGAACAGCCTCCACTCTGTCTATGTCTTTGCAGAGATGGGGTCTCCAGAACTGCATGCAGTACTCCAGATGGGGTCTCACTAACTGTCTGTACAGAGGGATAACAACTTCCTGTTGTCTACTGTTGATGCCTCTCCCTATGCATCCCAGTATCCCCCCAGCCCTCCTTACTGCCTTTTCACATTGCTTGCCCACCTTTAGGTCTTCAGATATAATTACTCCTAGGTCTCTTTCAATTTTTGTTGTTGTTATTAACTCACCCCCATTGTGTACTCTTCCCCTGGGTTCTTGTTTCCTGGATGCATTACCTTGTACTTCTTTGCATTGAATCTGAGCTGCCACATATTTGACCATTCCTCCAACCTTGCCAAGTCCCTTTTCATTCTTTCCCCCCACCTTGTGTATCAACCCTGTTGCAGATCTTTGTGTCATCTGCAAACAGACATACCTTTCCTTCCAGGTGCTCTCCAATGTCACTTATAAATACATTAAAGAGGACCGGTCCCTGTACCAAACCCTGCGGTACCCCGCTAGTTACCCTCCTTTCTTCACTGTGGACTCTGTTTACTATTACCCTTTGGCCCTGTTGTCCAGCCAGTTTTTATCCAGGCTACCACCTTGGGATCCACTCCAAGGCTGGCTAACTTGTATATTAATCTTTTGTGTGAGACTGTGTCAAATGCCTTGCTAAAATCTAGGTAGGCCATATCCACAGCCCCTCCCTGGTCTACTACTTTGGTCACCCAGTCAAAGAAATCTATTAAGTTCGTCTGACATGACCTTCCTACTGTGAAACCATGCTACCTTGGGTCCTGTGCCCCACTGGCCTCTAGGCACTCAACAGTTCTTTCCTTCAGAAGTGATTCCATCATTTTCCCTACCACTGAAGTCAAACTAACTGGTCTGTAGTTTCCTGCCTCTGTCTTGCTCCCACTTTTGTGAAGTGGTATCACATTTGCCCTCCTCCAGTCCTCAGGTACCACCCCATCCTCCCATGATTTGTTAAAGAGAGTAGTCAGTGGTGTTACTAGTTCTACCCTTAGTTCTTTTAGAATTCTGGGGTGAATCCCATCAGGCCCCACTGCTTTATCCACCTCAGTTTCAAGAGTTCTTTCAAAACTCTTTCTTCTGTGAATGGACTGGTATTGACCCCCCCCCATTCAGAGTTTCTCTCTTGTTTGGTTTAGGTACCTTCCCTACCTCTTCCGTTGTGAATACTGAGCAGAAATATTCGTTCAGTATCCCTGCTTTTTCACTGTCACCCTCTGCCCACATTCCCTTCCCTTTATTAAGTCTCTGTATACCTCCCTTGGTCTTTCTTCACTCCCTTATGTACCTATAAAAGGTTTTATCCCCCTTCTTAACAGAGTTGGCTATTTTTTCCTCAGTTTGCACCTTTGCTATTCTGACTGCCTTCCCTGCCTCCTTCTGCTTTAACTGATAAAGTTCTCTGTCCTGCTCCTTCTGTGTTTCCTTATATTTCCTGAATGCTATCCTTTTCTCCGTAACCGTCCCTACCACCTCTTTTGAGAACCATAGTGATTTTTTTCTTTTAGCTACTGTATAAAAAGCTATAGAGCTAAGTTACAGTAAGAGCACAGTGGTATGTATCCTGTATAATAAAACATATGCTTTAACCCCAGCAATGACTGTGGTGTATTCTTTCTAATTCAACTTACTGTCCATCAGTCTGAGAATTCAAAATTTGAACAAAATAGTTCCTGCATTAAAATGGTAACCAAATAGAACATTTAACAACTAGAACTGTGCTCCACTTGTTGACACAGCAGTATCAGTGGCTCCGGAGGTTGCACACTCATCTCTGAGGCTAGGAGATCTGAAGGTTGTGGATCCTAGCCCCACACCAGGAACTTGGGGTAAAACCCAATACTGACACTGTAGTGCAGCATGAGGGGGATGTTGTACTCCTGAGGAGCTGTCTTTCAGATGAGACATTAAACCAAAGTTCCTTCTGCCTCTTGAAAAGAGTAGGGGAATTTCCCTTGAGTCTTGGTCAAATTCCCCCCAGTCATTAAACATACTACCAACAATGTAATCTGGCTACATTTCAGTTGGTTTCCAGTAAATCCAACAGTGAATCCCCAGCTGTGGGGGGTAACTAAGACTGCAATCTTTATAACACCTGTTCCAAAGCTAGCCTACCATCAGTGTCTTCCTGAAAGTTACAAACATGTGTAATAGCCAGCAGAAGAAGGCCTTATAGTCTATCAAGTCTGCTCAATTGCAGAGCCCCTGATCCAGTGATTACAGTGGGTTCCACCCCCTTCCTACCAACTCAGACCCGTCTCCTTCAACCTGTCCCACCCTCTCTTGAACCCTCTAATGTCTTTTGAGTGACAGCCTCAGATGGGAGTTCATTCCACCCTGTCACCTCTCTCTCTCTCTCTCTGTAAAGAAGTACCTCCTGAGCTCTTTCTTGAAGCTCCCTCCTGCCAGCATACAGCAGTGCCCCATGTGGCATTGTTCCCCCTTAGACACAAAATGTTACCTGATATCCACCTTGTTTGTACCTTTCAGGTACTCAAAGGCTTCAATCATGTCCTGTCTCTCCCCCCTCTCCTCTAGTAAGTACATATTGAGTCTACTCAGCCTGTCCTCATATGCCCTGCTGTCTCCGAACCATTTCATCACCCTACTTTGAACTGCTTCAAGCTGGTTGATATCCTTTCTGAGGGAGGGGCTCCAGCATTGCACGACATACTCCAGGTGTGCGCACATAAAGATTTGTACAGTGGCATTATAACCATCTCCCATCTATTCATAAACTCTCTCACAATACAGCCCAGGATTCTGTTTGCCTTGACTGCTGCTTTTCTACTCTGCACAGCCTGCTTCAGGTTGCTGATAATAGCTATCCCCTAGTCCTTTTCCTCCTGTGATTCTCTGACCATGACCCCCCCCAGTCAGTATTCAGTCCTCAGGTTGTTTCCTCCTATGGGCATGACTTTGCACTGAACCTGAGCTGCCATATGCCAGATCACCTTTTCTGCTTTGTTAGGTCTTTTCTTGGTCCTGTACCCCTCACACATTTTACCCCCCAGATTAGTGTTGTCTGCACAGAGGTAGGTTTTACCTTTAATGCTATCTCCAATGTCATTTATAAACACAGTAAACAACACTGGGCTGAGCACTGAACCCCACAGGACCCCACTGGTGACTCCCTCATACTGGAGAGCTCCTCACCACCACCCTTTGTGTTCTACCTGTAAGCCAATTTGCTATTCACCTTGTTAATTTGCTTCCTGCCCTAGCTCCTCCAACTTCCTTATCAACCTCTTGTGGGGTACCAAGTCAAAGGCTTGATGGAATCCAAGTATAGAATGTCAACAGCCTGTCCCTTATCTGCTGCTTTCATTACCCGGCCAAAGAAGCTGAGCAGGTTGGTTTGACAGGATCTCTCTGACATGAACCTGTGTTGTCTCTCATCCTGTAGCTCCTTTACCTCCAGAACTCGACTAACCTTTCCTTCAGAATGGTCTCCATTAGTTTACAAACAATGGAAGACAGACTGACTGACCTGTAGTTCCCAGGATCATCTCTTGGCCCACTTTTGTGCAACAGTACCATATGAGTGGTTCTCCACCTCCTGCAGTACCATCCCTGTATTTAATGAGCTTTAAATAGATCTGCCCATGGACCTGCCAGTTCCACTGCCAGTTCACTGCCAGCTCCATCAACACCCTTGGGTGCATGCCATCTGGACTTGGAGACTTGTTTACCTTCAGAGACAAGCCCCAGATCCTGATGGGGACTTGTTTTCCTTCAGAGACATGATTCAGTTCCTTACCCTGTCCTCCATTATCCTGTTCTCAGCCATATCCCCACTCCTCTTCCTTCCCCATCCCTCCATCATCCCTTGTGGCACTGGAAGGAAAGCTTCCTCACTGCATCCTGAGGTTCTTTTGCCATGGTCCATAAGGTAAAGATCTTTTTTCAGTTCAATTTGGTTGCCTCCAGCCAATTTATTCCCAGTAATGCATGTCTCATTCCTTGCACTACCATTAGAAGCAAGGTCCATGCTCCCCCAAAAGGTGCCTGGAAAATGACTCTCCTTCAGAATAAGGCTTCGCTTTCCACTATAATATGTTAGCAGGATAGCAGTGGTTGTAATGGGCACTTGTTGAGGTTCTGCATGTAGATGTGCTCTAGCACAAAAGATACGGGTGCCCTGGTATCAAGCTGTATGCTAAATAATTTGCCTGTCAGCTTGAACTGGAGGCACATTCCTTCTCCATGTCCTTCTGTTACATAGATAGTGAAGATCTCCAAAGGGTCTTCTCCTGATTCTATTTCTGGCATGGTGTCTGTGACATACTGCACAGGAGCAGTAAGTGATGCATTTTCATCAGTATGGGACAATGACCCCTTTCAATGTGATAGTCCTCAGGGCTATATCAGTCATTGTGGGAGATGTGAACCATAGCACAGATCTCATGGTGGAGAAGTCCAAAATCATGGGCTAGCTGATCAAGCTTATAAGCCTGTGTGGTTTGGTTTGGTTTGGTTTCAGATCTCAAAGTTCAGCTTTAATTCCTGTAACTGCTGCTGACAATTCAGAGACAGTAACAGATGTAGACAGCAACAACAGTGCAGATGGTGCAGGCAGGAAATTTGTTGCTGTGATATTTACAGTATGGCTGGCTGGGCATGCTCACACTATGCAGCAATCTTTGAAGCTTCATGAAGTGTTGTGGCCCCATGCCCATGAACATTTGGTTGAAGTGACAGATCTAAATCAGCAACAAATCCACAAAATTTCTCCCCCCGTTTGGCCTCAGTCCCATAGGTAGGAAATGCTTTATTATTAAAGAACTGAGTTCTGCTGCATAAACTTCCAAGGGTTCATTAGGTTTATATGAATGTGCAATTAGATAGGTGTAAAAGGTTGCAAGGTACTGGGATTGACCAAACACAGTTTACAGTTTAACTTTAGTTTGTTCATCGTCACTTTTAGTACACTCAAGAGATTCTACTAGTATAAAAATGCTGGTCCTAGTAACTAATCTGGCAAAAGTTTAGCTTTATTAATGTTGGAGGAAGCAACATTTAATGCAACCTCAAAACATGCAATCCGTGAACTAAAAAAAAACTCCGCCATCTCCAGAGATTGGACAGGGTAACTCAAGACTGAAGAGCATCGTCTGCCATGCTAATAACAAAGTCCAAACTGCTTACAACTTTCTTAAAACATGCTGAGTATATCTGGTACAAACTGAAGGGCTGTATTCACAGGTTGTGATGGAGCTGATGATGCTGAAAAGAAAATATGCAGTCTGTAAAAATTAAGCACCACTGCCACAAGTATAGCCTTTGTCTTATTCTCTTCTTGCATGGATTCTGTTTCTATACCAAGGTTACTGAAGATATTAGTCTTCTGAAGTAAAAATAAGTATTCAGTGCAAGTTATTCAGTTCCGAGCGTTATAGTCTCAGTTCCAAAAAACATCAGAATCAGTTTAACAGAGCAGTCAGCTTTTTTTCTATGTCCTGTTATGGTAAATCCAGCTTACCATCAGATTCTTGTATGTTGGATTGGCTATCCAAAGATTATACCACAAGCAGTATGTAATAAAAAGCAGTTTTATTACAAATACTCATGTCAGACATGTGACAAAGCGATCACAAGGGAGCAGATTTCCCACCATTCCTTGAGTATGGTCTCCTTCTCTCCAAGGAGTTGGTGTGTAAGCAATTATATATGACTGATAACAGTGCAGCTACAGATATGATAAACATACAGCATTGGATAAGGCATGTAAATAAGGTGGCTCCCTTGGGCAATTTCATAGGAAATAAAGTTGCAAGGTAAGTAAGAATCTTGGAACAAAGAAAATGCATTTTCAGCTATATGGTATGAATGCAGCATAAGCAGAAATGCACATGGCATGATACTTTGGTACAATACACAAATTATACATGATTATATGACTGTATCAGAACATAAAAGAAACACACATAACCTAGGTAAACATAATAAATAAAATATATGCATGTCAGATATAATAAACATAAAACATGTATAAAACCATAAAATAATGTAAACATAATATACAGCAGCAAATATCATTGGCAAGCATAGTCCTAGTACCCACGCTTGTACAATGGATATCTATTTTTATATGTTAGTGCAATACAGTAATATCACAGTGAAAATAAACAAGGTTACTTGTAGTATGAACACATGGGTCAGTAGATGGTGTGGGACCCAGGCATAACAGTCCCCTCCTTGTTGCCTTGTACAAAAGGCAACACAACAAAAAGAAGATGGTTAGGTGTAGTAATTTTATGTCTTATTTTGTCAAAAAGCCTGAGGCATGAGCCTGATAAAAGAACTGCAGCCATGCAAGACGCTGATTAAAAGTATGCCTCAGAAAGCAAAGGATTAGTGGTGGATGAGTTAAATAGAGAATAATGCATATGTAAGGGGTTGATATGCAGTTTTTGACACACCCAAGGTATGTGTTAATAGAGAAACCCTTAAGAGCAAAGCTCAAGAGGTTTCACTATTATCACACACTGATGGTGTGTTAAAAAAACTGCATATCAACCCCTTACACATGTTTTATTTTTTATAATAACTGATGGCAGGATTATGCATTGACACTCTGTTCATTTCTTTTAAAATGGGGTTCATGCTGCGAGTGAGAGTACACAGTCGGAGAACCATCTCGTGCTGCCTCCATCTGTTTCATTGGTCTGGTCTGCTGTGGGACTCTCGGCGTGAGACTGTGAAAGTCATATCAACCCACGGGTTTATACGAGTTTTTTTGTATCAACCTGCGGGTTGATACGGCTTTTTACAGTTATCAGAAACAAGCTGATAATAGGGTTAGCCAGTTATTATAACAAGATATAAATTAACATCAAGCTTTAAAACATTGATTTGAATATCTGCTTTTCAAAGCACATAAAAACTTGTAATGTAAATGAATTACATTTCTATAGCATACAGATAGTCAGGGAGACTGTGAAAGTAGTCCTTTTAAGGAGTTGACACAGGGGTAATCACAAATGGTCAGATCATAAAACACAAAACAGAAACTAGGTATGTCAACATCACAGTTGATAGGTCCATATGAAAAAATTGTTAATCTATCACAGAACATTGTTTGTAAAAACAGTGTTAAAGTCATTGTCCATTCATAAAGAACAGTCCATATTGAGAGTGGAAAAGGCAGATAACAGCAGCGTATGATTGAAGAATCTAATAACAATGTCCTTAAAGAGGAACCATTCCATAAGGTTCAAGTTGGTAACCACAAAACAGTGTAGTTACATTTGAAATGTCATTTATCGAAAGTTCATAACCCATGGGGCATATATGGCACGTGGGACTGTGCAGACGTGTACCACCATGGTAAGAAAGGTAATGTTCATGTAGCTGGCTGCTGGTTGGCTGGATTGGCAAATGCCTTGGCAAGGATTGCATGAGTTTGTCCATTGAATGTTTTAATGTAATAGCCACACCCACACAGGCATAACTTTTTGTAAAATAGCACTTTTGTGCACAAATTTTGACAGTTCATAACAGAACAATAAAGAACACAAATCATGAAAAAGCAACCAAGAGCACAGTCCATAAAATAATGATCACTTCATATGAGGTGCCAGCCAAGTTTGGAAAACCAGCTGTGAAGAAAAGTTGCATGTGTTACTTGAAGATCTTACCAGTACCACTCTGCAGAAACCTAAAAACTTGCAAAACTTTGTTAAAAACTTAGTTTTAAAACACACAAATAGTTGTTTAGAAAGGGAAAAGGAAAATGATATGGTTATTAGCAATGACCTGTTATTGGTGTGGTGTGACATAGATAAGTGATGGCAGCGGCCATGCACTCGGAGGTGCAGGTCGAGGTCCAATAAGAATATACCATTTATTCATCTGTGAATACACCCTGTTTCCAAGTTTCAGAAGAGGTTGTGACAGTAGGGGAAATAAAAAACAGTTTCCCTGCCTATATGTTGCTGTTTGGCCTGATTTAGGCCTATCTCATGAAATGAAAGTGCAATATTATGCTTGTTATATACACTTTGAACATTTATCTTATGGCAGTATGCCATTTACACCATGTAACACTGGGGTATACAACAGCGCCTGTTGTGACTGTGGAATTTGAAATGGTCCCCTTTGTTAAGACTGTTGTCTAGGGTGAAATACTCCTAGGTTGTTAGTAGTGTGGTGTTCTGGTACTGGGTCTTGAGTATGTATCAGTTCTATTGCAAAGGGGTCTGGTAGTATGACGTAATGGAACCTAGAAGTGTTTGTATTGAAGCAGAATTTACATTCTGCCATATTATATGTGTATTTACACATTATTTACAAGGGTACCTGGGAGTGATGAGGCAATCAGACCACTAGTTGGTCTGGGTTTATGCTTGGAATATTGGATAGGCGTTTTCTCTGTTGGGGTAACATCAGCTGGAAACATGGCAGTGCTAGCAATGGAATGAGGTGTACAATACTATGAATGTATGAGTACTGTACAGGTGTAGAAACCTGTTTGTTGTGCTTGGGACTGGCATATAGCCAGGATGCCAGTGGGTGACCTTCTGGTGTAGGGCCTACCTTGGAGTGTGCCATTAGCTAGGTGGCCTTAGGGATTTGCTGTTGATTGATAGCAGTCTGCCATTTAGTCTGTAAGTGAGATTGGTTAGGGGCCACCATTATGGTGTTCAGGTGTGCATGATTATAATGTTGTAATTAATCTGGATGGGACAGCAATGCTGATCCCTTTTGTTTGGGAGTGTTGATTGTGGCACATAACCTATAAGAAAGAAATAATCATTCATGGGGGTGTTGGGACATCTCAGCTTGTGAAAACAACTAATCTGTTGTGTTAGTGGTTGGTACTTGGTACCCTCCACCCAGGTGGGTCTGACAGATATCACCCAAATGGGCCTAATACCCCAAAACATCCATGGTTGTGGTGCAGTTTACTGAGCTTATACTTGATAAGCTACAACAATATGTAAAAACATGATGGCAAAAAAAAAAAAACATTGTCACAATGAAACAATTGTTATATTAAGCACATTGCAGAAAATACATTTTAAACATTGATCACATTTAAAATGAAGTTGGTAGTCAGAGTCCAGGAATGACCATTGAAATAATTTTGTAAAAAGGATTTGTTAAAGAATATGGGAATGTTTACAGCTTCTCCCCCCAGCTCAGCTGATTACTTGTTGCGGGCCAAGGCCCTTGCACCTGGCTGGTGCTAGTTGACATAAAGTCACTTGCAAATAGACTGTGTACGGTTGTGCTAGACTGCACTAGGAAGGCAGAGAGGCTGAGCTGGTTTATAATGTTAAAGTACATTATATGTTTTTCAAAACATGTAAACAACAAAGAGTAATTAGCAAACACACATTTTTCCTTTTGTGTACTCTTACTGGTGGGACAGTGGGTTTACCTCCCTCATTTCTGGATCTGCTAGCTGTAGCTCAGTCAGGTCCAGAAAGACTTTTAAGTATTTGCAACCACCGTAGGTGTTGCACTGCAAGGTGGCATGGTTCAGTCCACCCTTGAGCTCCTTGTATAGTTCAGGAGGTTTGGCTTATAGTATAACATATCTACAGAAATGTCATAGACATGGTGAATCACATTAAGAATGGTAGCAGCTGCAGCATTATACATACCCATCACTGATGAACCATAAAAGTCTTCTATCAGTGAGTGCAGCCTGTGATAAATAGTACACATACAGCTGACACCTTTCCTAGACTGTTATTTGTTAAACAAATAGGCATGCAATAATTTATTAGTAATTAACTATGTCATTAACAGTTCCAATAATTATCTGCCCCTTATGGGCACACCAGTCATTAAAACAGTTGTTAATGTAAGTAATCAGTTAATGGGGTGGGATTATATACAATTCATGGCTTTGGCTCCCCCCCCCCCGAGCTCCTTCTTTTGTGAAAGAGACAGCTTGGATAATAAAGAATATTACACAACAGGGTGTGTGTGGTGCTGGGATAACGTCCGCCTGGGGTGATTAGGCACGAGGTCGCAGGCCGAGTGTACCAATGCCCCAGAAGTGACATTATTCCAGCATGACACACACCCTGGGGTGCATTATTCCTATTATACAATGGCTCTCTTGTAAAAAAAAGTACAATAAAATTAATTAAAAATATATTTTCAGATTTTTTAAGTTATTTTTTACTGGGTAGGTATACAAGGAGAAAAAATAGTCCTGATATTTTGTTGTCTTGTACATGTTTCTGCTGGGGTTTTTTTTCCACGGTGGGCTGGTTTTGTGTTTCCATGACCCCCCCACCCACACACACAGACACAGATGCACTCACACAGAAGTCTTTACTTGGAGAGGTGAAGAACAGATATGCTTCTGCTGCTGTCTAGGGGAACGGGCGAAGACTGCTGAGGAGCAAGTCATTAGCAGCACTGAAGCTGACCATCCCATTGAGAAGAGCAGCCTCCGCTCTGCCGTTTCACTTTGTTTTTGGGGGGGATCTGCTTGAGGTTCTTCCAGTACAGTTAAGGTTTTTCTGTACTGGGAGTAGAAAGGTATGCTAAAAATGTGTTTTTTTTAATTCGGGGAGAAAAGCGTAATGTGAGCAGTAAGGAGAGAGTGCATGCTGGCGTTAGTGAAACCGTTGGGCACTCAGTCACGCTCTTTCTTTGTGCAGGTCTTAGTCAAGGTTTTGATGTTTTGTGTAGCAGCTGTCCCTTAAGAAAATCGGACACCATGACAGTGTGGTCTGCGATGTGTATTTTTTTCTGTAGTGATGCACTGGGTGCCTTAGGGGCAGGTGTGAGGGATCAGGAGTAGAGTGCCAAAGCGGGGAGTGCAGGAGCTGCTCGTAGGCAGCAGAGCAATTTTGTTTTTACATTTACATGCAGTCCTTACTGTGGTGGGACTAGAGTCGTGATGTTATGCCAGGATAACATCACGGCTCCAGTCCCAGAGTGGCCAATGAAAACAGCAGATTTTTTTCTTGCCATTGTATAATATAGGATACTGTATGACCAATGCTGGAGCAGATGCCCGACCATACAATAGTAAATTTACTTGTAACAGGTTTTTGCATAAATGTTAAATAACACTTTATTCCCAAATAGTGGTGTGGATATTTATCCACAAATATTTTGGCAATCCTTCTTTGCCAACCAGTTATCACCTGAAAGGTTGTATGCTGAATAAATACAGATGGATTTGACCCAATTTGTCATAAAAACAAGATAATAAGGGCAATACAGTATCCTATTATAATTCAAACTATAATAACATTATAATGAAATTGGACCACTGGTTAAAGCATTGTTATACATTACTAGTGGTTGCTTGTGAAGGACTTTTATCCCTGTAAGAGAGAAAAAAATAAAACACAAACCACGAAAGGGAACGTCTCTTTTCCTCACAGCATTCTCCTTGTAGAAGTTTAGCATTGGTTTTCAAAATGCTGATACTTATATTAACTCTATACAGATGTATGCCTTCAACTACCCTTGGGGGTAGGATGTTTTTATTGTAGTTATTACACTACGATGGATTACAGAAAAGGAAATTAAATTAGACTTAAAGTCAGACAATTAGGCGTCCCTAATTCTCTGAATTTGACATTAGAGCTGTGTCAGTAACACACATCATTCTGATAAATAACACAAGTTATAATACTGGTATTTTGTACGTACAAAATTGTTAAAAAAGTGTTACATTTAGGCTTGTAACAAACACAAATGGCAAAATCTCCCAAAACAGTTATAATACTTTTTGTGGCAGTGTAAATCGTGTAGCTAGCTTATTAAAGTTAAACGGCTTAGTACAAATGCAGGGGGTGATCAGCCCCTTCCCCAAGTGATACAGGACAAGGACAAAGAAGCTGTGAGAACTTCCATAAAGGAAGGCATATGTAGGAATGAGCAGATTTGTAGATAGCAAGCAGTTTTATGGCTGCAAGCCCAGGGGAAAATAATTGCAGTCCTAACGTCATGTATAGATGATGAGGACTGGAAAAAAAGTAACTTTTAAAAAGAATATTTGATGTGTACTCCCTATCAAAGTTATTAGGGATGTACATCAATTTTCAGTTGGAAAAACAGGCACAGCTCAAAAGCACAAGGAGATTAAGTGACTTGCCAAAGGTCCCACAATATGCAAATGAAGGCTTCTGGATCAAACCTAGTGAACACTGCGCTGAATGAGAGCTCTTTCAGATAAAAGAACAATTCCTAGCCACCGGCTTGAGGCAGCAAAAGCAAAATTGCTTAACCATCAAGATTTACATTTTAGCAGATGGAGAGGCCATATTTGAAAGGAAACATAGAAACATAGACTTTGACAGCAGATAAGGACCGCTTGGCCCACCTAGTCTGCCCACTTCCCTACCTACAGGATAAGTTGCAGATCCTAGTTAACCAACAGCCTATTTTTTCTTACCCCCCCAAGAATTGCCTTATGTCTGTCCCATTAATTCTTGAATTCTTCCACAGTATTAGACCCTGCAACCTCCTCAGGAAGGCTGTTCCATGCATCCACCACTCTCTCTGTGAAAAAATACTTCCTCACATTGCCCCTGAACTGTCCCCCCCCTAGCTTTAAATTGCGTCCCCTTGTTCTTGCACATCTCTTTTTCTGAAAGATGCTACCCTCTTGGACTTTGTTGATTCCACTGAGGTACTTAAAAGTTTCTATCATGTCCCCCCCTTTCTGCAAGGGTATACATATTAAGCTCCTTTAGTCTCTCATCCTATGGATTCTCTTGCAGACCCTGCACCATTTTAGTTGCCCTCCTCTGAACTGCCTCTATCCTGTCTATGTCCTTGTGGAGATGGGGTCTCCAGAACTGGACGCAGTACTCCAGATGGGGTCTCACCAACTGTCTGTACAGAGGGATAGCAACTTCCTGTTTTCTGCTGGTGAAGCCTCTCCCTATACATCCCAGTATCTCCCCAGCCCTCCCTAAAAAATGTAGAAAACCTTTGCAAGCTGTTGTTTCACTCTTTTTTTTTCAACAAACTATGATTAAGTTGAATCAAGACTAATGATACCAGTCCACTTACTTCAACCTTAAACCAACCACTCATCTGAATGATAGAAAGTTTGTAGACAATGTGCCAACACTGCAGACTGAAACACGCCCTTGGCAACAAGCCAAAGGTGTCGGCCATTTTACAAGCAGATTTTTCTCATTACAAATGACATAAAAAAAACTAGTGTAGCTTCAGAAAATACAGTTAGAGACTCTGATAACTGGTAACAGTGACAATTTGATATAGCACATGCTTAATTTGGCATATTGTTTCCCAACTATAAATATTTCCACACATTAAAATCCAGGACGGCGCATTTCTACATGTTCAAAAGCATGTTCTTCAACCCTATGTCACTGACTAAGGTTAACATTTATCAAGCAAAAGAAGATTCTTCTAATTTAAAAATAATTAACTCAAGTGAACAAAGCCAAGTGATGCAATCAGTTTAAAAGTTATAATTAACATGTACATCCCAGCCAACATTAATTACTGTTATCAAAACAGTTTTAAAATCAAACACACCATAATAGTTAATGAAACTGATACTATCAAACCTTAAGATTCATTACAAAATACAGTAAAGCTGCTGCTATTTTGAACATTTTCCAATTAGTTATTATCTCAACTGCATGATGTAGTGCATCCTTGACTAGGCTGTTTTTAGTATAGCAAAAAATAAACAATGTATTCATGGAACAGAAAACAAAATATGGCATACAACTATTAAATGTAGTGCTTTTCCTAAAGTGAGTAGCAAGGAATAGCTGTAAAAAGACAAAAGTTTTTAAACTTAAAGTCTTTAAGATTGCAGTGAAACTTGACTTCACTTTTTTTAGCTTCTGTAAAGATGCATGTAAAGCAGCCCTTTTGCGGAGTGCTTTTTTAGTTGACTGCCTCAGTTCAATATACTGCTCACAAATCAACTTAATTGGATCAAAATTATCTTTAGTTAACTCACCTTTAGTTAACCCATTAATGCACTCTCACACACCCTGTGCAGTGAGGTAAGCTAAGATGTCTTGTCTCAACTCTGTGCATATTTTAGACATGTCAGTAAGCAGGGAAATCTTTAACCATTTGTGGCTCAGCAACTGTGTTTTGAACCACAGTAGATGAAGACACATAGATGACTCTGATCATGTGGAGTCCTGTAAAAGGACTCCACAACCTATGAGCAAGCAGCCCGGCTTCATGGAGTCCCAAAGCTGCCTAAGCTTCACTCAAATGCAGAGCAACAGTCTGCCTGTACAGAGGTGCAAAGCTGCCTAAGACCCACTCAGTAGTGGAATGACAGAATGCAGTATATTGGAGTCCCTAGTGCCAGTGCTCTAGCAAATGGAGAACTGCAGTCTGTGATTTTAAACTTGAGTCCCAAGCTGTAGCTCGCAGCTACTTGTAGGAGAAAATCAATTCCCAGAACTCAGTTCCCAAAAGAAAATGAGTGTACCTTTGTTAGCCAAAAAAAACAACATTTACCATGGTTGCCATTGGTATGGTAAGTCCAGCTTACCATCAGATTCTTATATGTTGGACAGGCTATCCAAAGATTATACCACAAGCAGTATGTAATAAAAAGCAGTTTATTACAAATAATTATGTCAGACATGTGACAAAGCAATCACAAGGGAGCCAATTTCCCACCATTCCTTAAGTACTGTATGGTCTCTTTCTCTCCGAGGAGCTGATGCGCAAGCAATTACATATGACTGATTAGAGTGCAGTTACAGATATGATAAACATACAGCATTGGATAAGGCATGTACATAAGGTGGCTAACTTGGGTAATTACACAGGAAATAATGTTGCAAGGTAAGTAAGAATCTCAGAACAAAGAAAATGCATTGTCAGCTACATGTTATGAATGCAGCATAAGCAGAAATGCACATGGCATGACACTTTGGTATAAGATACAAATTACACATGATTATATGACTATTTCAGAACATAAAAGGAACACACATAACCTAGGTAAACACAATAAATGAAAGATATGCATGGCAGGTGTATTAAACATAAAACATGTATAAAACCATAAAATGATGTAAATATGATATACAGCAGCAAGTGTCAGTGGCAAGCATAGTTCTAGTACACATGCTTGTACAATGGATGCCTATTTCTATATGTTAGTGCAATACAGCAATATCACAGTAAAAATAAACAAGGTTACTTATGGTATGAACACTTGGGTCAGTAGATGGTGTGGGATCCAGGCATAACAGTCGCACACTAGTTTTCTTCTCCTTTCCTGTCCTACACATGCTCAGACGACTCACAAATGTTTGAATTAACTTAGTATGCTGTGCTGCCCCACAACCATAAGGTAGTAATATAAACATGGCTCTATACAGAAGGTATCTGATGTCCTTTTAACTTTATAGTATTAAAACAGCTGTGCAACAAAAAAATTATTTTCCAAAAAGCTAGGTTCAGCTACAGTTAATAAAAATATTAGCATGCCTATCGAATATACTTTTCTATGTACCGCCTATGCTGTCCACCATGAGTTGCTATTTTGTTGTTGTTTTTTTTTTTTTGTATCCTAACCCTTGGCAGGTCTACAGTACTATTTTTAAGCCAAATGTGGTGGTGATGGCCATCTTTTTTCTTGAAAAAAAGTAAATAAAAACATTTATAATATACTCAGATTTTGGTGGAACTAGAAAATGTTACTACCAAACAAAACTGGAAGATGCCTGGAATCTTTGATAGTGAAAAAATGTAGGGTGAAATGTTTTGCAGAATTTCACTTTACTGCTGCTTTTTCATCCTAAACAGTTACACAATTTTAACCTTATTTATTTAGTTTTTGTTAACCAGGTAAGGATACAGGCAATCAAAGCCTATTTCAGGTATGACCTGGGAGAGTATGTCAAAAGTTACATACAAGTTGATGCATACAATAGAATACATTCTAATACAATAGGTAGTGAGGGGGAAACATGAAAAAAGGCACTGCATCATGGAAGGGAAATACATACAACGTGATGCATTCAGTTTAATACATTGTAATACAATAAGCATTAAAAGGAAGATCTGTGTTAACTAAGCATCACATCACGGAAAGAGAACATTTACAGTAGGAACAATATCCATCCATGTAAAGCTAACAAAGGACGAATAAGTACCACGAGAATAGATTCACACTGATTTTACAAATGAGTGCCATACAGAGAGTGCTCAGGTTCCGCAGCAAGAGCAACATGCCAAGCTAAAGAGATATTTATGATACTGAAGATGAAAAGTAGGCACTGAGGGTCAGAGACAGATTTCTGGTGGTATGGAATTCCATAGCTTTGGGGCTGCATAAGTATAGGATAATCCACTAGTGTGAGTTCTAATCTTAGGGACAGCCAGTAGGGCACTATCACCTGACTTCAAAGGGTCAACTCTCTTCACTGGTTTGAGAAATGTGGCAAGGGATTGGGGCAGCCCATTATACTTAATGTTAATGATTAACACCCCCCCCACTACCAAAACTATGATCCCATAGGAAGGACGGAGGGGGGCAGCCCAGCCTGTCATAAAGAGAACAGTGGTGAGTGAGCTGGTGAGACACCAATGCAAAATGACAAATATTGTTGTTGTAAATAACATTCCGTCAAAGTAGAGTAGATTTAGAGGCAACCGAGAACACAAGGACACCATAAAGAAGCTTGAGGAGGTGTATCCCAAGGGCGATGACATGGCGAGTTTGTGGAGTCAGGTTACTGCCCACTTTATAGGAGACTCCCAGTATGGAGTTAACTGACTTGCAGACTCCCATAATGTGAGATGAGTAATCTACTGAGGGGTCAAGTGAGACTCCAAGGTATGTAAAAGAGGAGACTGAAAGGACTAAAGTACCATCAAGGTAAGCTATAGATAGAGGGGATGGGCATACTTTTTATCTGCGGGACACACTGAGCAACATAGACTGCATTTTGGTTGTGTTTAGAATCAGTTTTGTTTGCAGACAGCCAAGTGTGCACTGACTGTAGGTCAACCATTACATATTGGTTTATTTGATCAATATTTTTGAAGCAGGTATACAGGACAGATCATTAGCATAAAGAATGGCAAGGCAGTGGGACAGGCTTTGGTTTATGGAATTTACGTGTAGAGCAAATAGAAGTGGTCCTAGAATAGAACCTTGAGGAACATCTACCAGAGTCGGGTTAGGGTCAGAGTTGGAGGTCCCATGCTTGACTCTCTGGGATCTGTTTGCCAGATAGTTACAAAACCAGGGGGAGAACAACTGGCAAGATTTCCAGGTTAGCAAGTTTACCACTGAGTAGGGAGTGATCAACAAGATCAAAAGCCTTCATCATGTCAACAAACAGCACCTGTGAGGCTACCAGTGTTTATCACTGAGGTAAAACTATTGGTTGTAATATCTCTGGCTGAGAATGTGATACTGCGCTTCGTCCTGGCAAGTGGCACTGTACACCATAACACACCTCACACACCAGTAAGCCAATCACCAGCTATGCTGCTGATTAAGCACAACTTGCTACAAGCTGCTATAATTTCTCATCTTGCAGATAATCAGGAGTTGCAAATTGTTCACAGAGAGAAGAAAGATATACAGAGAATTTTGTATTGGCCAAACTGTATTTGTTAGAAACTATGGTACATGAGTGGGAGGGGTGGATTCTAGGTGTTATTACTGCTAAAACTGGACCTGTTACTATAGAAACATAGAATCTGTCATCAGATAAAGGCCTCCCGGTCCACCTAGTCTATCCTGTTTTCCCTACTTAGAGCAAGACCACAGACCCTATTCAGTCTCCAGTCCCCCCCCCAATCTCTAAGATCCCTCTGTGTCTATCCCATGCATTCCTGAATCTTGTAACCATTTGAGCACCCACCATCTCCTCTGGAAGGCTGTTCCATGCATCCACCACCCTCTCCATGAAGAATTACATCCTCCCAGTTCTTCTGAGCCTCCCCCCTTCTGTCTTCATAGTGTATCCCCCTGTCATCGAGCTTCTTTTTCTTTGGAATATGCTTCCTTCTTGTACCTTGTTCTTATCTGTTAGGTATTTGAATGTTTCTATCCCCCTAACTGTCATTTCTCCCAGGGAGTACATATTTAATTCCTTAAGCCTTTCCCCGTAGGTCTTTTAATACAGACCATGCACCATTTTTGTTGCCCTCCTTTGTACTGCCTCCACCCTATGTCTTGAGGAGATGGGGCCTCCAGAACTGTACACAGTACTCAAGGTGTGGTCTCACCAGTGATCTATACATGGGTATTATCACCTCCCTCTTTCTTCTGGTGATTCCCCTGCCTATGCATCCCAGCACCCCACTAGCCTTCCCCACTGCCTTGTCACACTGCTTCGCTACCTTCAGGTCATTAGAAATTATCACCCCCAGGTCCCTTTCCTGCTTTGTGACTGTTATTACCTCTTCTCCCTGTTGGTAAGTTGCCCCCGGGTTCCTGTGCCCTATGTGCATGATTTTGCACTTCTTTGCATTAAAACTCAGCTGCCAAATTTTTGACCATTCTTCCAATTTTTTTAGATCATTCCTCATTTCTTCTGACCCCCCAGTGTGTCCACTCTGTTGCAAAGCTTTGTGTCTGTGAACAGGCATACTTTCCCTTCCTGCCCCTCTGCAATGTCACTATTAAAGACTTTGAAGAGGACCAGCCCCAGCACTAATCCTTGTGGCACCGCACTAGTCACTTTGCCTACACCAGAGTGGCAAATCACATATATATTGGATCTGGTGCAGTATGATGGTGTCATGATGGCACAACTTCAGGACTGTTTCACTTCAGTTGACAAGACAAATTGTGAGATGACTGGGACCAGTTCAGACCTGATTTAGACTTCGCTGCCATATCACATGTACCAGCCATGACAATTTCATTCAGTGCTGAGAATAAATCTGCTGCTCAGAACACTGACAAAACACCAGTGTCTCCTACTCCTTCAAAGGACTTGTTAATGGATTGCCAGTCTCAAATTATTGTTACCAAGACGGGCTATCCAAAGAATGATCAGACAGCCTACAACATGTTTGAATTTGTACTCAGTCAAAATTGATGGATCCATACTTTAAAGTTGGGACCAGTTTAAGGATGCTGTTGTCAATGTGTAAATGTTTAGCCAGTGAGCAAGTCAAATAATTAATTTAAAAGCTTTAAGGCAGAAAAATCTACCTTGGCTAGTTTGAGATTTGGGGCAGTCTACCTCCATCCTCAAGGTAGGGTTCTGACAAATCTTCTAGTTCCTTTGGGGCAATCATACTACTTGGGAAGAAAGTGTCATGTATGTGTTGTGTAAAAATGCTGCCACCCTGTGGTAGCTCAAGTAAATAGCAAGAGTCTGTTAACAGTATACTTGAACATGTGCAGGCTGGAAAATAAAGACCAAAAACCAAAACCTGTAGCACACATCCACTAGGGACTGAGCTGTGACTCCAAACACGGAGCAAGAACAACAACAAAGAAAGCTGCGCTACAAAAAATCAAAGGTTGCCAACAAGTGAGTGCAATACAGTGGTTTATTAGTGGGTACTAGGTATAAGAGAATATGGCACCAAAATACCCTGGCACTTCAGACTCAGAACAGTTCTTCTTCAGGGGGTAGGATCTTAGCCACAAAGATAGTGATTTATACAGCTTGGTTAAGGGGCCAGATCCCAATCTGTTAATAGGATGCCCATTAAAATACACAAAAAGTACAAAACATACTAACATATCGCTAGAAAGGTGCAAAGTAGTGCCTTGAAGAGCAAAAAGGTACTAAATCTTATTCAATAACAATATCAAAGCTATTAAAAAGTAAGTTTAAAGTTATAAGAATATTAATTAAAGAGAGCAGGATATAAATATGCATTTGACATAATAATTCTGAAAGTGATTCCATATCAATAAAGTCCATATTGCCAAAGTGGCTATAAATACTGGAAATAATTAGAAGAGCTTCATAAATTCAGTAAATTGGGTCTGACTTAGATATCCAGCCTGAAAGTGAGGAGGGAGAGAAAGCAAAGAACAATGCAAATGGGAAAATGCCATTATTATACAATACAAATTGTCAAACTGTCAAAACAGGCATGGTACACCGAAGGAATTCATTCCAAAAGAGGGATGATATCCCAGCCATCACTGAAACCCTGTGGGCTCAAGGCTCCAAGGACATAAATCAGATGACTTCCTCATTGAAGAAGCCGTCTAAGGCAGTCCCCCCTACAGAGGCTAGCAGGGATGTGGTCAATTCCCATAACCTGTACAGTTATCAGATTTCCATCATGGTTTTTATACCAGTGATCTCCCACTGGAGTGTCACATTTACCAGAAGCTACTCACTGGATGTGTTCCTGAGTCCTGTCCTTCATAGGTTGGATCATCTGGCCTATATAAAGTGAAGGAGAGTCACTCCAGACAGCATAGACAATGTATTCCATTCTGCAAGTTATGAGGTGTCTGAACTTATAAGTGATGTTATTCGTAGGGCTGGTGAACATCTTTCCTGGATGCACATACTGACAGGTGTTGCAAATACCACATCTGTGGAAACCTAATGGGTGAGATGGGAAACCTGGGGGGTGGTTGTGTATCATTTTTGTTCTGGTAATGGCTTCTTACCAGTGAATCTCTAAGACTGGTTATTTTTCTATAGACTGCTTATGGCTGCTTACCCTTATCCTTCAAGTACTCATTAGATGTAGGTACCCCAATGCCTCTTAAATATACCCGCTATCTGGGGAGTGACCACATTATAGACAGTTATAAAGTTGACTGACTGCATGTGATTAGGCTGTAGATTGGATTTTGGAGTCAGGAGTTCTGTCATATTACATTCCAAGGCACTGGCCTGGACCTTCTCTATGGAATCCATGTCATAACCCCGCTCCGAAAAACAATGTTTAAGTTCCTCTGCTTGCCTATTATAGCTAACACCATTCATGCAGTTTTGATGCACCTGGAGGAAATGACCATAGGGTATGCCCTTGATCAAGTGTCTTGGGTGCAAACTATCAGCTCGTGGGAGACAATTTTTTGTTTGTACAAGACTGTTAGAGACCCCCCCCCACCAAGAGTAAGGTCTAAAAAATTAACTATCACGGGATCCCAAATGCCAGTAAAATGTAGATTCCATTCATTGGTGTTTATATGTTCAAAAAAGGAAATAGCTTGATCTTTTGACTCCTTCCATATTACGACAATGTCATTGATGAAATGATCCAATATATATTATAAAATGGCTAGGGGTATTCCAGTAATCTGATTGGCTAGTGGCCATGCATGAAATATGTTCCATGCATGGGTAATAAAAAGTGCTGACAGTAAACAGGTCAGAATTAATGAACTTTAGAATGTTGGCATTTTTGGTGGCAGCCATCTTTTTATTTGCCCAGTACTGTAAAACACATAAGTCACTTGCCATGGATCTGCCAAGAAAAGTAAATTTTGACATCAGCATGTCTGATGAAGAGCCAGAAAGAATTTTCAGCATGCAAAATGAAGAGTACACAGCAGTGAATGATCAACAGGCAACTGGCAGAGTGAGTAATTTAAATATTACTGAAAATGCCAGTCCTCTGCCAACTACGTCAAGGTACCTGTCACTGACATCTGAGGCCCTGAATGAAACTGAAGAAGCAAAAAATGAGCCAAATAAAAACAAAAAAGTCATGGGCCATAAAAGTATTCAATGATTGGCATATCGCAAAGCAGTTCAAAACTGATTTTAAAACGGCAAGCAGTGCTGAGTTAAATGATGTTTTCCGCCGCTTCTACGCTGAAGTGAGTCATAGTGACAGCAAGGAGTACTTGGTTAGCAGCTACTGCAGTCTCCACTCATCACTAAACTATCACCTTAACTCTGTTGGCATAGGCAGGCAAACCAATATAATATCCAATTCTGCATCCAATACAAGAAATAACATTTTTGTTTCAGTAACCAAACATTACCGAAGACAACAAAAAGATGTTTTTAAGCACCATCCATGTATTAGCAAGCCCAACTTACAGTTACTCAAGAAATCCCCTGTTTTATCTCCCAACACCACACCAGGCCCTCTTTGAAAAGTGTGGCTTGACATACAATTGTATTTGGCCAGATGCGGGCCGGAAGGACTGAGAAACTTAAAACCAGACAGCTTCCAGTTTCTCCAGGATGAAAATGGAGCCAAGTATGTCAGCCTTGCCTTCAATGAGGCAACCAAAAATCACAGTCGTCCCCTAAAAAGCAACGAACAGTCACACAGGGGGTTCGTGTATGTTGAATCAGACTCCCTGCTTTGCCAGCGGCGGCACCGGCGCTCTATTATCATCCACACTGAATTCTTCAACATTTTTTGGACTGCAGTAAAATGTGGTACACTCAACAGCTGTTGGGACTAAACTTTCTATCAATACTGATGTCACAAATGAGCAGAGAAGCAGGGCTGAGTCAAATTTACACAAACCGCTCAATACGATCCACGGTGGTGCATTTACTATCCCAGGCTGGTCTGCAGAACCGCAAAGTGATGGCTGTAATGGGGCACCACTGTGAGGCAAGCCTGCACAAATACTGGGCTGCCTCTACAGCTAGACAATGCTGCAGCTCAATCCTTGGGCAAAAAAGTGAAAACAACAGAGACGTCCCCAAACAGCATCTACAAGGAGAAGAAACTTTGCACACACAAGCTGATCACAAAAGCACTGCACTGCCACCCAAAGGAGGAATGATGGCATTCACCCAAGGTCCATTTACACTCAATGGCCCCATACTCAATGGATCAGTAAACTTCTTTAGTCCAAGCAATTATTTTTTTATTTTCTTTAATTCACTGGACATTAAAAACAGAGTGCCACCCAAGGTAAACTGTGTTTTACTTGTTTCTGTACCCACACCAGTTCCTAGTTGTTGTTGTTTCCCTCCTTTTCCCACTCATATTAACTATAACTACTTTATGCTGTATAGTGATTGTTTTACACAAAATAAATAATTTTATGCAGCTAATATCAAGTTTCTGTGTGTTTTTTTTTTTATAAAAACAGTTGGAGACCATTTTAACAGCGTAATAAGACACTCCAGGGTGTACGTGGAACATATTTTACCACACAGCCAGCAGCTGAAGTCACTCGGTCTGCAGCCTTGTGCCTTACTACACCCCTGGCTGCGTGGTAAAATATGTTCCATGCATACCACGTTGTGTCTTATTGCTTACATATGGGGAATGAAGAAGTTGGCAATAGTGTTGTGGATGCACACCTCCTCCTTCTAACCCATAGAAAGGTTGGCATAGGAGGATGCCACCCCATACCACATATCTGAAGACAAAATTGTTGAGTGAATATGAAATAGTTCATATTCAAGATGTGTTCAAGAGATGACAGAACAAAATCAGAGTTCAACACAGAATAAGTGTCCAACTTATCCATGAAAATATGTACAGCACTAAACCTCAAATTATGCTGGATATTGGTGTGCAGAGAACTCAAATTAATAGCGAGTCATGAATAATCAGTATCCTAAACAGGGCCATCAAAGGCCTCCAGCACCACTATGGTGTCCCTAAGATGTGCCAATAAAGTGACCACCATATCTTGCAAAAAATCATTGATGAACATGAAAAGGTGCTCAGTGAGCCAACTAAATGAAGAATGAGAAGATGACCAGGTGGATGCTGGAGGACTTTGTGAACCTTGGGTGTGTGTAAAACATCAGAATTATCAGGGTTTCACACCTTAGAAAGTAATATTTATTTTAAGACATATACCCCAAGTCCAGAAACCTTTGCTGGAAGGGGTGTGGTCACCTCTGAAAGACTATAGTTGGATCCTCCTTCAGCTTCTTGTAATTAGACTCACTCTTTGACTGACTGAGGATTTCCTGGACATAGTACAATGTGTCCAACACAACTACTATCCCCCCCTCCTTATCAGAAGGCTTGATGGTGATGTCCAAATTTATTTTTAAGGTCTTGTGTGGCTTGGTAGTCTTTATTAGTAAGATTCAACTGAACTGTCTGTAGTTATGTTGGGAAGAAAGTTAAGCATCCACATCCTGATTCACTGGTCATTTGAAGATCGTAATTGCAGATGAAATATACTTAGATGGGCAGAGTACGGATTTTGATTTATCATGTTTCCTTTTAACTGGGTATATAAAGTCTGCTTCACCAGAGTTCTATAGATATTGACATTCCCCAGAAAATCAGTCCAGGACCACTTCTGGATCCATGTTTGGGTCAGGCAAAGGGTTTGGGGGAGGGTGTTATCAGATAACTCAAGTTCCAATTTGGTAATTTTTATATCACTGTCATACATTGTTTCAGTTCTTGAGAAATCCTTTTTTCTGTAATGGTATTTCTTCAAGTACAATCTCATGTATGTTTTTCTAAATCTACTTTAGTGTTGAATTATCCAGACCTAAACTGAGCTGGCTGTCAATGAGTACTGTTTGTGATATATTCAGGACTGAGGTTTGGCATGTAAATTGTGCTTAGTTTGTTATAGTGGTGTATTTTTTTGTGCTTTCACCCCCGCACCCTCTTTTGTTTTTGTTGTTTTTCCTCTTTGGTTCTTTGGTCTGTTATCTCCAAATAGCAGTTGTTGGTCTGGGTCTTGACTCCTTCCAAAAGAGACCATGCAGGCAGGCTGAGTGGGATTATGTTATTTCTGGTTTCCTTTTGTGGCTCTCTATTGAATGACCTGGTATGAAATCTCTGTCTGCATTTTCGACTGCAACTTTGGGACTGTCCTCTTTGAGGTGCCTTAGTTATTTTTTCCCCAATTATCAATAGTGTTATTTGCATAGTCCATACTGCCCCTGTTGTACTTATTGTGTTTGTGGCCTGTGACCTCCTTCTCATGTGCTGCCACTGTTTTGGTTATTTTTTCATTGAGATCATTGATTTCTTGGGATGTTTCTCCTTTGAGGAGGTCAGTCTCACTTTCTTCAATTTTGGTGATAACTTCACTGTGTTTCTCAGAATCCTGTCTGATTAAGCAAGTATCCAGTACTTGTTCCCATCTGGTATGGTAAATATCTTTATGGAATCCTCCTGAGGGTGACTTATCAATGCCAAGACCCATTGGGGTCCATTGTTTTCTACTGTTCTTTTTAAGGCTAATACTGTTGTAGTACAAACTTGTCTCAGTGCGCTTAAATTTCTCCAGACATTGAAACTGTTTCTTAAGCATCTCCTCAAAGTCAGTTCTGGGTCTGAACTATTCAGAAAAGATATCCCCTGCTCCCTCTCAGTGTCTTATTGATGCTACCATCCTCTTTAACTCCCTTCTGTTTCCTCCATCTGGCTCATTCAATAATTTGTGCAGTTTCTGTCTCTGACTCAGTGTTCCTCTTGGTACTCATTCCTTATCATGCACTAGGAGGTGTTTATGTATAAATTGTAATCAGCAAAACATGAAATAAACAAGGGCGTACATACAGGGGACTGAAAAATTTACAAAGCACACCACGTCTAGCCTATACAAAATCGGATGCTAAAACCACAAGAAGAAATGACAGCTACAAACTGAGCAATGCTCAGACAAAGTACAGCCCTGCTGGACTGGACTTTTGTCAGAATGATGGATATCTAGTAGTGACGTATGCTGCCTGGAATGCCAACTCTTCAAGACCAAAAACAAAAACCTCTGGCACACATCTGCTATGGACTGAGCTGTGGCTCCAAACACAGAGCAAGAAAACTAATAAAGAAAACTACACTACAAAAAATCAAAAGCTGTCAACAAGTGAGTGCAAAGCAGTGCTTTATTAGTGAGTACTAGGTATGAAAGAGTACAGCAACAAAACACCCCAGCGCTTCAAACCCAGAACAGTTCTTCTTTAGGGGTAGGGTCCGAGCCACTAAGATATTAATTTATACAGCTTGGTTAAAGGGCCAGACAACAATCTGTCTGCCAATGGAGCACCCATTAAAATACACATGAATTACAAAACCTACTTACATATTGCTAGAAAGGTGCAAAGTAATGCAGTAAATTGCAAAAAAAGCACTAGATCTGATTCAATTACAATATCAAAGTTATTAAAAAAGTAAGTTTAAAAGTATTAACATATTAAGTAAAGAGAGCAGGATATAAGTATACAATAGGCATAATAATTCTTAGAGTGATTCCATATCAGTAAACCCATATTGCCAAAGTGGCTATAAATACTGGAAATAATTAGAATAGCTTCATAAATTCTGCAAACTGAATTTGACTTAGATATCCAGCTTGAAAATTAGAAGGAGGGAGAGAAAGAAAAGAACAATACAACTGAAAAAAAGACTTCATCAATATACAATACAAATGAATCAGGGTTATATTCTGTTTTAACTGAAATATTTGAATAGTTTTGTAAGTGAAATTAGTTCTATGTATTAAAAATTATTACCTTGAGTTAGAACTGTTACTTGGGCTGTGATATTGTAACTCTGGAGGCTTGGGAACAGTTGTTTGGCAGTGATAATTAGAGTGAAATTTAAATGTGTTGTTTGCCTGGTGTTGGTAAGAGCCCTGCCACCCACCCTGTTTTGTAGGCTTTCTTAAATACTGAAAAGCCACTGGGGGTTGGGATTGAAGGGCTGAGTATTTCTGTTTGGGACTGAAATTCGAAGCAACAGGAGCTGGCGGGCCTGTGACATCATACGGTACCTGATGTCTGCATACACACACTGTTAGTGGGACTGAACACACACTGGACTGTATGTGTTTGTGAGACTTGGGAACTTTATTGGTGGGGTTGAAATTGGGTTTGAAATAACTGCAGTCAGTATAGAGAGAAACTGTATTCCAGGAAAGAGACTGAGAAAAGGGTATGTGCCATTATAAACAGAGGGGATAAACAGGGTGGCATATTCCACCATGGCAGGCATCTTCGGAAGGGTTGTAGGCTGCACAGGCTGTGGGATGGCACACACCTCTCATTGGGCCTGAGAGATGGAGGCTGCCCACTCTGTAGACAGCTATCTTGTATCAGGAGTGAGGTATATTGGTTAAGGAGAGTTGGGGAGCTGGGGGGTGTCCAAGGATAAGGGGTGTGAATATGGCAGCAGAAGGGTGGGGCTGAGGGAGGCTGGGGCAACGCCTGAAATTACAGGACGTTATGTTACAGCAAGCAGGAGGGGGGATATTAGGGACAGAGGACCCTTAGATAGGGATGTTGACGCTAAGGGGAAAGCATACGGGGTGAACATTCTGAATACAAAGAGAGTGGAGGGGGAACAGTCAGGAGGGGCTGCTGTGTGGAAGCCTAAAACAGCAGACTGTGGGAAGGGAGCTCCTAAGGTGAACAGAGCAAGAGGGGAAGAAGAGGGGCAGTTTAGAGGTGCAGTCAGGAGAAACTCGGGTTATTTGATGGAGGCTGACATAGAGTGTCACAATAAATTTGAGCTACTAAGCAACCTAGAGGGGGAGGAAGGGGTTGGTGGAAATGAGGAAACTTATACAGAGGCCGGGGGAGAGAGTCGGATTCCCATAGGGCATCACAGACCGGCAATGGAAAGGACAGAAATAGTCCCAGAGGGAGAAGGGGAAACATTAATGTTAAGCAAATTGGGGAGATGCAACATATTGCAGACATGAGGAAGGAGAGCATGATTGGAGAGAAACTGGGAGACAAGGAGGTGGGAGCGGAGCCCCCCTTCAGCAGGGGGGTCAGTACCAAGGATGGGGCCCTAGCTAAAGGGGACCCACAGAGAGCCTCTGGAGGCAGGGGTACTATTACAAGGGGAGGATGGAGGTGTGGGGAAGGGAAATCATCAGGGCCAGGATAAATGGTTTGGATAAGAGAGGTTAAAGGACACCTATTCAGAGGGGTTTGAGTTAAGTGGGCAAAATAACGAGGAGGCAGAAAGGGGAGGGTGACAAGGGGTCTCTAATAAGGCAGGAAGACTCCCATGGAATTGAGATCATGAATAAAGGGGGAAGGGGGCTGAGAGGGCATAGTGGAGGTAACCATAAGGATGATGGCGGTGTTAAGGTTCTGTTATTGGGAGACTTGATGATTAGGGGTATCCAGTGGGAGGGACAGGGGGGGTGGATGCCATAGCCAGGTGAAGGTAGTGAGTATCTCTGGGCTGACAGTGCACAGAGCAAAGTTCATGGTGTATGAAATGGTTAGGGACTGTGGAGGGAAACCGGATTTCCTGGTGCATTTGGGAACTAACGATCTAGAGGGAAATAGCGTTTTGGAAATCCAAGCAAGGTTCCAAGAACTTGCCAGAGTCTGTCGGGATAATGGATGCAACATTTCCTTTTCAGAGATATTGCCAGTACCAAAGGCCTCAGTGGAGAAAAAAATTAAGCTCACAGAGGTTAATGACTGGCTCAGGAAGTGGGGTGAAGAGAGTGGGTTGGGGGTGTTATGGAACTGGAATGGAGTTTGGGAGGATAAGGGACTATATGCCAAGGACAGGCTTCATCTTGCCCCATTAGGGAAGGAAGTCCTTAAACAGGGGATTGCTGACTACATTCAAGAAAGGTGGGGTTTAAACTTGTGAGGGGGGAAGGGATAAGGGAGGGGCTGACCAGAAGCTCTCTCCTACAGATGAGGGGAGTAGCCTTCATGCCCAAGGGGGGGAGGGGAGAAACAGACTGGGGGTGGAGGTTTCAGGAGGAGCAGAGAGAGGATGGAAGTATAAGGAATCTGGGTGGGGTTCGACAAAGAAGGATCAGGGATAAGGGGTGGGGGTTGGTGTTAGTAAATGCCAGGAGCTTGGGAAACAAGTTGCCAGAGTTCCAGGCCATGCTGTTCGAGGGGGTGGATGTGGCAGCGGTCACGGAGACGTGGGCCAACACAAACCATGACTGGGACCTAAACGTATGGGGTACACTATGCTTAGGAAGGATAGAAAGGAGGGCAGAGGGGGTGGAGTGGCTATGTTCATTAGAGATGACATAGAAATTGCTAGGGTAGAAGAGGCAGAGGGAAACGTGGAGGCCTTATGGGTCACCTTACGATCCCCAGCAGGAGATAAGGTCAAGCTGGGTGTAGTATATAGGCCCCCTGGGATGAGTGATGTTCTAGAGGATGGTTTGCTGGACAACATCATTGCCCAGTGTGGACCAAAAGGGGAAAGAGTGGTGTTGATGGAGGACCTTAATATGCCAGGTACAAACTGGGGAACCATGTCCTCTAAGGTGGCCAAGGAGCAGAGGCTGCTGGACAGCTTCCAGGATGTGTTCTTAACACAGAATGTGATGGAGCCCACAAGGGAGGGGCATGTCCTGGACATGGTTCTGGCAGATGGGGATCTGGTAGGGACCTGACTGTACAGGACCCCTGACTGGGAGCCGACCACAATACTGTCTGGTTTAAATAAGCATGGGGAGGGGAGATCTAGGACACTGCCAGTGGACTTCAGGGGCAGACTTTGAGGGCATGGGAAATATTCTCAAGGATCACTTGAAGGGGATTACATCAATGACAAGTGTGGAAAGGAGATGGGAGGTCATAAAACGGGGACTTCATGAGGCAGTCAGGATCTGCGCTAAGTTGAAACGTAAGGGAGCAAGGTCACATAAACCATGCTGGTGGTCCAGTGAGGTACAGGTAGCAGTCAGAGAAAAGAAGGCGGCCTACAAAAAATATAAAACAACAAGAGGAGATAGGGATAAGGAAATGTACCATCTTGCATCTAGAAAAGTCACCCGTATGGTGAGGGGAGCAAAGTCCAGAAAGAGTCAGTTGCACAGGGATACAAGGAGGGGAAAAGGGGTTCTTCTGGTACATTGGGGAGTGGAGAAAACTAAGGGCCATCTCAGCAGATTGAGATCAGAAGGAGGGTGGGTGGAAGAGGCGAGGGACCAGGCAGAGGTATTTAATGAGTACTTTGCCTCTGTGTTCACTAGGGAGGGGGATGGGATATCTACAAAGCAAGGCACGAAGGGGATAGAAGTGGCAGTGAGTGGGATCTGGGGAGCAACAGAAATGGAGCAAGAGGGAGGGAGAGGTACCCCAGGGGTGTCACATCTGGATAAGGATAAAAAGGCCAGTAAGGTGGATGGGACAGATGATGCTATCTCCGCCAAAAGGGTGTGGTTAGCCCTCAAGGCCCTAAAGAAAGACAAATCTCCTGGGCCGGATGGCATTCATCCGAGAGTACTATGGGAATTGGCGGACATACTGGCTGCACCCCTGGCGGAGCTCTTCAACAGGTCACTTGAGACAGGGAGGGTACCTAGGGATTGGTGAGAGGCACATGTGGTGCCAATCCATAAAGGGGGGTCGAGGGAAGTACCAGGTAACTATAGACCCATCAGTTTGACCTCGGTGGTGGGAAAATTAATGGAGAGTATACTAAAGGAACAATTGGGGGTGTACTTGGAGGAGGTGGGAGGTCTGGATAGTCAGCAGCATGGGTTTGTACCAGGTAGATCATGTCAAACCAATCTTGTGGAGTTCTACGAATGGGTAACATCAGAATTGGACAGGGGAAAGCCTATGGATGTATTATTCTTGGACTTCAACAAGGCGTTTGACTCTGTGCCCCACAGTGGTCTGGTGGAGAAACTGATGAGGTTAGGAGTAGGCCCTTAGATGGTCAGATGGATTGAAAACTGGCTAGCTGGACGCACCCAGAGAGTAGTGGTCTGTGGGGAGCTCTCGAACCCTAGAGAGGTTGGTAGTGGGGTACCGCAGGGTTTTGTCCTGGGTCCGATCCTGTTTAATGCATACATAGCGGACATCAGGGAGGGTATAGGTGTGAAATGAGTCTCTCCGGATGACTCCAAGATGGGAGCAGTAGTTGAGGGAGAAGAGGGAGGTTGGCCCTGCAAGGACCTGGACACCCTGGAAAGCTGGGCTCACACATGGAAATTAAATTTCAATATCACCAAATAAAGGTGTTGCATCTTGGTCGGGAAACCCTAAACACAGGTACACCCTGGGAGGGAGGTGCTGGAGGCCTCAATAGGGGAAAAGACCTAGGGGTCATGGTGGATGCATGTATGAATAACTTTGAGCAGTGCAGGAGAGCGGCTAGCAAGGCAAACAGGATGTTGGGATGCATCGTGGGGATCGCCTCTAGGGAGCAAGGAAGTGATTCTGCCGCTGTACAATGGACTGGTTAGACCACACCTTGAGTACTGTGTACAGTACTGGAGACCACACTTGAAGAGGGACATACAGCTCCTGGAGAGGGTACAGAGGAGGGCAACTAAGATGATACGAGTGCTAGGATTTGACGATGAGGACAGACTTGAGGAGCTCTGCCTGTTTTCATTGGAGGAGACGAGACAGGGGACATGATTGAGGTCTTCAGGTACCTCAAGGAATAAATAGGGTAAACATGGAGGGATCTTTAGACTAAAGCAGGGAGGTATCGCCAGAGGCATGGTTTGAAGTTGGAAGGTGGAAGGGTGAGGGGAAAGAGGAGGAGGTTTTTCACTGAGAGGGTGGTGGACCCTTGGAATGCACTGCCTGGTGAGCTGGTTCAGAGATCCACAGTGGAGGGCTTCAAGAGAGGGTGGAACAGACACAGAAAGTGGATGTATCAGATGATGGCCTGTCCCGGGGGGTGGGGATGGATGATAGGGGTTTCTGGAGCACAAGGGATGGGAGGGCCTCGGCACCCAACTAAGGATCTAAGGTTCGAGCAGACTCGATAGACCGTAAGGCCTAATCTGCTGGCAAATAGTATGTTAGTATGTTAGTATACTGTTCTCAGTGTGTACATTTTTTAGCCAGTGAGCCAAAGAATCAATATAAAAGCTTAAAGGCAGAATAATCTCCCTTGGCTAGTTTGAGGTTTGGGGCAGTCTGCCCCAATCGTCAAGGCAGGGTTCGGACAAATCTTCTAGTTCCCTTGGGTCAATCATGCTAGTGGGAAAATATGTGTTATGAATTTGTGGAACTATATTGTACTGTGTAGCAATACTGCCACCCTCTGGTAGCTCAAATAAATTACATGACTGTTAGTGTAACTGAGCATGTGCAGTCTGGAAAATAAAGATGTCTGCTTGCTGAAACACTTCTGGGTGTATGCTCCTTTCTTCACTGTATAGTTCATCAGGCACTGTGATGTTTCCCCGTCACAGAAAATGCTTACAACAGTGCCACATAATGGCAAAATTAAAAAAAAAACTGCAACAGGCCACATATTACGACAGCAAAGTCTATTTTTTTTAATTGCAAAACTAGCCAGCCCAGTGATGTGGAGGGCTGAATTGCTGAAGCGTCTTACCTCTTGCCACGCCAGCCAACTGGATTTGGGAATGGATGTGGGTTGCTCGGGGGTCAGCCAGGAGAGGGAGAACTGAGTGTCCACTGTACAGCTCTCCTCCCTTGGGGAGAGGGGGATGTTGTGACTCACCATTTGACTGCCACCTGGAGGAATGCAAGTGGTGATGTATGTGAGTCACACTGTGTGGGAGGACCCCACGTTCAGAGTGCTGAGGGTGTCTCTACAGAGGTGGAACTCACAAAACATGCTCATTGCATGTCTGTGGAGGTCAGGGGAGAAAACGGAGGAAAAACTGGAGGACGGGCTCCAAGAAGCACTACCCATCATGCCGTCTGCTGCTCGGCAGCTCCAGGTCCATGGCCATCTGGATGTGTGAGTGTCCAGGGGATGGCCATCCCTCCCAGGCCGCACTGCAGGGGTGGCAACCTGCAGGAGATATGGTCCCTGACCACAGATGGAGGCTGGAGGAGGTTACAGTTGCCAGGGACAAGGCTGAAGAAAACCTCCCATCCTGCCAGAGGAGGATAAAACCCTATGTGGAAAAAACTGCAAAGGTATATATAAATGGCATCTGTTTATGTGTGTGTTTTTTTATTTATTTTTTGGAGGAGTCAAATTTTAAAGCATGGGACTCATTTCGTAAGTGCAATTAGACACTCCGCTGGGGCTAGAGGCACTCGGTGTAAGTGCCTCATGCCTCATTATGCACCTTGGTGCGCATTAACCAAGTCTAAATGTTTACTGATTGATTAATTGATTGATTGATGTAATTTTGCTCACCGGGTGCATACACTGGGTCACGTGACCCTTTTACAGGCATGACTCAGATACAAGGGACATACATAGAATATGTTAAAACAACATCAACACAATACATTTGTCAATACAAAACTTAAAAACATTTACATCCAGCTCTGCTTTGTAAATACAATTTGAAACTCTTTTTGAACAGAATTAAAGAGTTCAGTGGTCTAATGCCAGGAGGAATGGCATTCCAAGTTTTTGCTGACAGGTACAAGAAAGATTTTTGACCTGTTATGTTCAAGGTTAATGCACTGCTTGATCTTAAAGTGGTTCCTGTTATTTTGTACCTTGATCAAGTCTGAGATTATATTTTCTGCTCCTTTGCTGATCACCTTGTATGTCATTATGCCTATGTGTAACTGATCCCTAAGATCTAGTTGTAACCAATCAAGATCTGAATACAGTGCACAATGGCATTCTATCCTTTGTGCACAAAATGCAAATCTGCAGATAGCATTATAGAGTACTTTGCATTTCAATTGACTTTTAGAGGAGGTGTTCTCTACATCTGGCTACCATAATCAAGAATGGGGGAGAACTCTGATCTGCACTATGGCACTATAGGCACTTTTACACACAGGTTTATGTAACGGAATAACTGTTACGGAAACAGTATTCCGTTACATCCCTTGTGTGTAAAGTGCATCTGTTTCATTCCATAGGCGAACGTTCGTCCAAATCACAATCTCTGCTTTCACAGTTTGCACCGTTGTGTTCCGTTTCGTCGGGCTGTGTAAAACAGCCATTCCGAAGCAGTGCACAAACAGCAATAGAGCAGCAAGTTCTGTGGGGGTGCCGAAACACAAATGGAGGTGGGAGCTGCTGGAAAACTCGCGGAGTGTAAAGGGATCCTAAAAACGCAACAGAGCACAACGGCGCCACAGGTAACGCTTCATTTCATTTTAAAAACCTGTGTGTAAAAGTGCCTTATGTGTCTTGCCATTAAGAGATCCCTAACTGCATAAAGTGCCCCTAGTCTTTTGTATATCTGTGTGGTGACATGCTTGATATGCAGCTCAAAAGACAATGTGGAATCAAGAACAACCCCTAAGTATTTGAAGTTTTCTACTGTTTCTAAACACTCATTCTCGCTAATGGATCAAAGCCCTTACTGTAGGCTTTGTGTTTCTGGGCCGTGCAGAACAACAATGCTTTCATTTTCTTTTCCTTTAGTAGTAATCTAACATCCCTGAACTATTGTGCCAGTTTTCCAGATTCAGATTATAGAGTTGGATTCAGTGTTTGCACATCCTTATGTGCAGTGTGAATCACTGTATAATTGCTGTATAGCAGGATTTTAGGCTCAGTGCATATACTTTGTAGTTCATTTACAAATCAGTTAACCAGTAGGGGTCTGAGGATGAACCCTGTGGGACACCTAATGAGCCTGAACAGGCAAAAGACTTTTCCCCATTCACTGTCACTCTTTAAGGTTTTCCCTTCTGGTAATCTGCAAACTATCTAACAGCAGATAAACCAATACCTAATTGCACAAGCCTGGTCTCCAGGAGGGCATGGTCCACCAGGCTGAATGCCTTGATCAGGTCCACAAACACAGCACTGGTAAGGAGCCCATTCTCCATGTTCTGACGTAGGTCATTCGTTAACCTGAACAGGGCAGTCGACATGCCACAAACCCTCCCAAACCTGTGTGGTGTGCCTGAGTCAATAAATGTTAAGATTCTAAATAACAGGTTAGCTGGTTGTACACTAATTTGTATTGAATCTTTCCAGTGCTAGACAGTATAGAAATGGGCCTATAGTTTTCTGTAGATTCAGCAGGGTCTCTCTTGTGAATTGACATTACGGATGCAGTTTTCCAGATCTCTTGGGACTTACTGGATACTAAGTGAAAGATTATAAATCTTGACCAAGGGTTAAGTATTTTGCTTCTACCATATGATGTCAATGACCTTTTGTTATATCTAGTCTGGGTAGCAAGGGGAAAACATCTTTGTCTGTCACAGCATGTGGATAATACTTTTGCCTGTTCGAATTCGGCAATTATAGGTTGGAAAGTCAGCTACAAATCTTTTCAGGTCAGTAAAGCTTTGGTTTAGCAAATTTTCTATGTCTTTTCCCTCTTCGCATTCTTCCCCATCCACTTTTAGCATTTGAATATTAGTACTAGTTTTGGGGTTTATCAAATTGTTCATGTTTTTCTAAAAGCATTAGAATCCTGAAAACTCTCGATTTGTTTACCCTTAAAAATTCAACCTTTGCTGACTTGATGGCCCTTCTACATTGGTTTCTCAGATTCCAATAAGTGTTCCAATCCACTATGCTTTTGTTATGTTTAAATTTCCGACAAGCCTGATCCCAATGTTTCATTCTGACTAGCACTCATTTATCTGGCATTTACACTGACAATTGATAGCATTGTGTATAAAATCTTGTTACAACAAGGTCTTAACATAATAGTTTATAGTGTATAGTAGAATGTTGTTCTGTAAAGAATTCCATCTTTTTCAAAATGCTGTTCTACCACAGTTCCAAGGTCATGGAATGCTGTTCTACCCTACTGTGGTAGAACAGTATTCTAGAGACTGCGTGAGCCAGTTTCATTTTGAAAGCAAAAGAACTCACAAAACACATTTTTCACATAGTACTATACACTATAAAAAATACAGGATGAGCAACTCTATGCACAACCAGTGTGTTTTGCCACCTCAGGGTTCTGATTCTCATGGACCTCTCGAGCTTCACTCTCGAGGTCAGAGGGAATCAGAATCCCTTTGTGGCTGAACACACTGGTTCTGCATGGTTGCCTATCCAGTATTCTCTATGTTGAGAGTATGTTGGGAATATAACTTCAGCCAGTTGTACTTTCATCAGTGTGATACACTTAACTCACTTTGGGTATACATCATTTTCATCATTCTATATGCCATGTAAAGATAATTTCTGAGATTGTAATTTTGGGGCTCATTTTTTTATTTTGTTACTTGATTATATGTTACATTTTAGCATGCAGATATTTTCTCGAGGGTCATCTCATTATCTAAGGTTCTATTCTGAACAAAGTGATGTACTGTGGCCTCTCTTGTGAAATATGTGTCTTAGGCAGGTTTCCTTCACTTGACATGTAATTTAGTGAACAGAGAATCTTAAAATTTTTTTTTTATCCATTAGACTGATACATGGTAAATCTCTGCGTGCTGTTATCTTTAAATAACCTTTGACCTTTAAGTTTGTTTCAGCTGAAATCACTCAAGATATTCAAGCTGTCCAATGTCACTTCAATTATTTCTGAAGGCCTGTTTTAAACCAATGAAAATGATTTCTGTTTTTATGTTTGCTTGCACGCATGTGCAAGAAACATAGTGCCATCATCCGAGTTTTCCAGAGGTGTGTCAGCCTCTTCCAATTCAGTCAGTGTGTTTGCAGGCGCGGTCGCAGTGCTCCAATAACTGCTCCAGCTGTCTATGACAGCAGTTGAAAATACAGTGGCATACAGTTGAAAAGGAGAGCTCCGCTTCAGTGAGCAGATCTCCCCTCAACACGCGACGCGCATATTGCGCTCCTGGCGCCTCCCCCACGCACATACTGTAGCTGGGTGCCTAGTTCCGGGCCAGCTCCATGCAGCCCCCCAAAGTTTCTGGTGCCAGACTGGGAGCCCACCCCAGCATGGCACACGTCCGTGTAATGGCGACAGGGTGCTCAATCCTGTCGGCTCCAGGCCCCCAAACAGCTCTTACAGCTGCCACGCTGGGAGCCCACCCCAGCGTGGCATTGTCCATATGGCTGATGGAGGTGCCCAATCCCTCGCCGGCTCCAGCCCCCAAACAGTTTTTAGCTGCCACGCTGGGAGCCCACCCTGCTGCAGCAAACGCCCCCGTCGCCTCTCCTTAAAAAAAAACCTGTAAAAAGAAAATGATCCTCGGCATTCTCCCAGCCCACCCGCACCCACCCACTGTGCACCCTGCCTTCCCACACCCCCTCACCCATACTTACTCTGGAGTGCGGCTCGACGATCTTCAGGTGGACTGGGAATACGCCTGCACTCTTCAAAGCCAACCTCGAACTGAGGAAATGCCGTAAGCTGTGTAATGTAATAGATAGGTTTATATCAACTTTGCTGCATATCTCGGGCATTTTTGGGACCCATTCTCATGAATGCTGTCACTGTCATGAATTAGCCGAATTTGAAGGGTGATTTATGCTGATGAATCACCTTTTGGGATCAGATTAATGAAACATTACTGCCAGTGTTCATAAGGTGGGCTCTCAAAAAGCCTATTTGGAAAATTTGGTGGAAAAATTCCTAAAAATGACTGTTTTACGAGCGTGCTTTGCGCAGTTCCTACCCACACTCGTAAGTTCGCAAATTTTCAATATTTTCACTCCAGATTTTCAACATTGCCATTTTGCCACACCTCGTTTTGAGCAGTACAGCTGTCATTATTCACATCTCACCCAAAACATGTTTCTGCCCATGTAGAGCACAATGGCGCAGTCAGTGTGCGAAATCAATGTACGGGACACATTAAGAAAATCACAGTGACACTGGTCATGAGCAGAGGTGTTAAAATGGCTATGTTGAAAATTTGGTGAAAAAATTCTCAAAAATGACTGTTTTAGGAGCGCACGTTGCGCAGTTCCTACGCATGCTGGCAAGTCTGTGAATTTGTAATATTTGCACAGCATATTTTCAGCAGTACCATTTTACCGCACTTCCTTATAAGCAGTACAGCTACCATTTTTCACATCTCACCCAAAATGTGTTTCCGCACATATAGCGCACAATGGTACATTCAGTGTGAAAAAACAATGTTTGGGACAGATTAAGAAAATCACAGTGACACTGGTCATGAGCAGAGGTCTTAAAATGGCTATGTTGAAAATTTGGTGACAAAACTCCATAAAATGACTGTGTTACGAGTGAGCATTGCGCAGTTTCCACGCACCCTCATAAGTTCATGAATTTGTAATATTTTCAGTCCAAATTTTCATCAGTGGCATTTTTCCACACCTCCTTATGAACAGTACAGCTGTCATTTTCCACAACACGGCCGAAATGTGTTTTCATACTTTCAGTGCAGAAATGCATGGTCGCTGTGGGAAATCATTGTTCGGGGACAGATAAAGAAAATCACACTGAGACTGTTCATGATCGCAGGTCCCAAAATGCCTGTGTTAACAATCTGCTATAAAAAAATCCCCAAACTAGTTACATTACGGGTGTGTGTTGCACAGTTTCTACGCACGCCGTTGACTTCACCAGTTTTTTTATATTTTTAGCAGATTTTCAACATTGCCATTTTACACCTCCCCATGAACAGTACCGCTGTCATTTTTACATCCTGTTCGAATGTGTTTTTGCACCTGTGGTGCCAAATGCCATAGTCGCTGTGCAAAAGCAGTTTTGGCTAACAAACTGATATTGCCACTGTTCATGAGGTGGGGGGTCACAAAAAAACCATGTTGAAAATTTGGAGTGAACATACCAACAAATGCTGAGGTGTTATGGTTTCCGACCATAACGCCCCACCCTGTAGAGAATGACAGGCATCAGGGGTGTGACTTGGGATTCTTGCCTGTAATGCTCATACCATTCCACCCCCACCCACACCCTGCAGCCAGTGAGAGGCATCAAGGTGTGCCTCGGACTCTTTGGCCCCAAACTTCACCCCATTCTCCTAAACTGCACCCATCTCACCGTATTTCCTGATGGAATGAGGTGCGCATAAGGGCCAAAGACCCCAAGGCACACCGTGACACTTGTCTGTGTCTGCAGGGTAGGGTGTGGTGAAATGGCATGGCCGTTATGCCTGACGACCCAAAGGCACACTCCAAAGCCTGTCAGTATCTGCAGGGTGGTGGTGGGGTTATCTTCAGTTCAATACTTCACTGCCATTCCTATTATGCAGCTCTGTAACTCCTACACTACCAATGCCAATGCCAGCAAGCAAACATTTGGCATTGACAAATGCTTGTTTCTGCATGGTCTAAGTGTTAATAATATGGGATTTTCTAAATAACTTTCAGTACGCTTCTGATGAAGGACTTGTTGGTCTGAAAGCTGAAGCTCTTTGCTCTTTTTGTAACATCCTTGTTGGTCGAATAAAAGGTATCAAACCATTTGTTCTGGATTTGTTCTTACTAGAACCAATATGGCATTAAACATTTTGTTTGTCAATGTTTCATTAGTAACCGTATTTCTTTTGTTAGCCATTCTTTACATCTGTTTCACACTCTTCTTTAGGTTAGGGGCACATGTTTGTTTAATACATGAAACAGGAATACAAGAAAAGCTTCACAGCTTGATTAATTTTATTATTTATTTCAAAAATGTTACTAGGAAAGACATATTGAGCTGATAACAGTTCATTTCCAGATGCATCCTGGGGTATAGACGATAGTACAAGAAGAGGAAAAAAACATAATAATTAACAGCATTACAAAATAATATCAATCAATCAATTTTTATTTCTAAAATGCACATCCAATTGTGAACCAATGCGCTTTACATCACAACATTTAAAAAATCACAAATATAGCAACAGTAAAGCAATACATAATCATTTTGAATCCATTATTTTTTTTCTAGTCTGGGAATGCTATACTAAATAAGTAGGTTTTCAGCACCCTCTTAAAATGCTCCAGATTTTGACTCTCTTGAATAGGGCGAGGTAGAGAGTTCCAGAGAGTTGGGGCCACATATGCAAAGGTAAGAGCCCCTGATGACTGCAGACGAACTCCTGGAACCTCCAGCAATCCCTCATCCATGGAGCGGAGGGAGCACGAAGGGTGGTAGGGTTGGAGGAGGTCTTGCAGGTAGCCGGGACCCTGCCCATGTAGGGTCTTGTAAGTCAGCAAACTGTCTTATACAAGCAATACAGTACATCAAAAGGAGCATAATCTAAAATGTTATAAGGTAAAACAGTACAGCAAGGTACACTGATAGGAAAAAGATGAGTTTGAATAAGCAAGGGGGAAATTATTCCAACAGGCATAGAGGAGGGGACAGCAATATAGCCAGGACAATATGAACAAGCATTTGTCAATGCCGAATGTTGTCTTGCTGGCATTGGCATTGGCATTGGTAGTGCAGGAGTTAGAGAGATGCATAATAGGAATGGCAGTGAAGTATTGAACTGATGCCAACCCACCCCCACCCAGCAGAGACTGACGAGCATTGGGATGTCCCTTTGGGTGTTGGCCATAGTGCTCATGCCATTTCACCTCTCCTTATCCTGCAGGCACCACTAGTGTGCGGTGTGCATTGGGGTCTTCGGGCTTACGCTCCCCTCATTCCATAAGGAAATAAACTGAGATGGGTGCAGTATAGGACAGTGGGGTGAACTTTGGAGCCAGAGCATCCAAGGCACATCTTGATGATTGTCACTGGCTGCAGGGTGGAGGTGGGGGTGGGGGTGGAGTGGCGTGAGCATTACGTCCAACAATCCCAAGTCACACCCCTGACACCTGTCAGTCTCTACAGATGGGCGTTCGGCACCAAATTTTCAACATAGGCATTTTAGCCCCTCTGCTCATGTACAGTGTCACTGTTATTTCCTCCAAGTGTCCCAAGAAGTGATTTCGCACTGCGAGCACACTATTCTGCGCCAGAAGTGCGAAAATACATTTTGGTCAGGATATGTGAAATGACAGCTGTACTGTTCATCAAGAGGTGTGGAAAAATGGCAATGGTGAAAATCCAGAGTGAAAATATCACAAATGCACGACGGTATGAGCGTGCGCAATCTGCCAACGCACTATCGTAACACAGTCATTTATGGAGTATCATCACCAAATTTTCAACATAGGCATTTGGGACCTCCTGCTCATGAGCTATGTCCTGTCATTTTTCATAATCTAGCCCCAACCACTGATTTCCCACAGTGACTGCGCTATTGTGCGCCGGAAGTGCGGAAACACAGTTTGGGAAGGATGTGGAAAATGACAGCTGTACTGTTCACAAGGAGGTGTACAAAAATGACAATGCTGAAAATCTGGCGTTAAAATGTTGTGAATGCGGGAAGTTACAAGTTTGTGTAGCAACTGTGCAATGCACGCTCATAAAACAGGCATTTGTTGGATTTTTTCCACCAAATTTGGAACATAGGCTTTTTGAGAGGCCATCTCATGAACACTGGCACTGTCATTTCATTAATGGGTCCCAAAAGGTGATTTCATGCAGTGATTGTGAAATCACCTTTCGAGGCTGATTAATGCCATGACAGTGATAGAATTCATGAGGAGGGGGCCCTAAAACCCCATGTTGAAAATTTGGTGCCAAAATTCCAACAAATGCCTGAGATATGCAGCAAAGTTGAAAAACCCTATTCATTCCATTATATGCATACCAGCATTTCCTCAGTTCGCGGTCAGTTTTGAAGAGTGCAGGACGTGTTCCCGGTTCAGCTAAGATCATCACGCCAGACTCCGGAGGTAAATATGGGGTGAGGGGTGAGGCGGTGTGGGAGGTAGGGTGCACAGTGGGTGGGTGCAGGTGGGGGCAGAAGACTATGAGGGACCTTTTTGTTACAGGGAAGAAAAACAAAATTACATCGTGGACAGTTTTTTTATATCAGGGATGTGTGCGCTGGGGTGGGCTCCCAGTGTACCACCTAACTAACAGGGGGGGTGCTGCAGCCGATGAGGATTAGGCACCTCATTGTGAAAATTGCAGGGGTGAATTTATGCTGATGGGGATTGGGCACCCCATTGGCACACAATGAAAGGTGGGGGAGGCAAGAGCCGAGGGGATTGGGCACCCCTCTTGGCATATAGAAATGTAGGGGGTGGCTGATTTATGCCGACAGGGATTGGGCTCCCCGTTGGCACCTAATAAGCGGAGGCACTTAAGAGCCGGGGGATTGGGCACCCCCTCAGCATATAGGAAATGGGGTCTGCTTGTGTGGCCACAGTAAGCCGCTGGGGGATTGGGCACCCCCGAAATTGGCTGTTGGGTGGGCAGCCGCCCGCGATGCTGCTCATGTGGCAAGCATGCAGGAAGGGTCTTCTGCATCTGATGAGCTTTGCTCGGACTACAGCGGACCTTTCCTTAGATGTGCTCGCCACAGTTGCATGCATGGGGCATGCAGTCTGATTGGGGAATGAGGGACGCACGCACTGATGCGCGGCCCCTGCATTCACCAACAGCGCCGCAGCCTCCAAAGCTGCACCACCGCAAGATGTTGACTTGCACACAAGCGTGGCAAGCCAACATAATAAGGGGAAGGAGAATCAGATAATGTAAGGGGTCATGAACAGTTGTAGGTGGGAGTAGAAAAGTCACAAAGAAAAAACTAAAAGAGCACCTGACACCATTAGAAAAAATGAGAGATTGATTCACAAGTCAGTTTATATTTCATGCATTTTCTATAATTTCCTTTTTTCCCTTATTACTGAGGGTAGTTGCATGAAAGAGGATTACTGTCCTTTAGACCTTATCTGCTCTTTCTGCTTGACCACACCTGACATCATAATCCCCTGTTTATAGCATCATAATTATCTTCACATCAACAGATTGTGATGTCATAAACAAAGCTGTGATGTCAGGTGTAGGCAAGCAGCCAGAAGAGACAGGGCAATGATCCTGTTTACATGCAAATGTCCTTAGTAATAGAGAAGTAAGGGTGAGAATTACCAAAAAAATATTAAATATAAGCTGACTAGTGTCTAAATATTACATTTTTTCAAAGTTGTCAGATCAGCATCAGGGGCTCTTTAAAGGAGAAGGGCGAAGATATAGAGCAGATTGACAGGGGAACGATGGAGAAGAGTTTAGGAAAGCGATATGAGAAGGCAGTTTGACCTACAGTAGATTTTCTGGATGGAATAGAAAGGGAATGGAAACAGTTTCAAAGAACTTATCCAGCAGAACCCAATCAATATCTGCTAATTCTGATTTGGTTATTTTCAAGAGCTTGCGCTGCTAACTTTTTTTGGTTGTAATTATTCTTGGTTGCTCATTTGGTCTTTTATTACTCCAAATATAGTAACTGAGTGCATGCTCACTTGACAAATCTAACATTACACCATCACCAGTTATATTGCCTACCTTGTTAACTAGAACCCAATCAATTAATGTTTCCATTTTTGTTCTATTGTTTAGCTTTGTCATGCTGCTTATTATCTGTAGTAGATCAATTTTCTTCATGACACTTTTCTATGTCATTATCAAGACCTGTCCAGTTCAAATTCAACTCTTCTGTTATCATCTCTCTGCCATTAACACTACTTAATAGTTATATCAATTCCTCTAAACCTTCCATTTTGGCAGTTGGGGGACTGGATACACAGCCCGGTAAGATGCTTTTAGATTTACTTATCAGTACATATATAAATAAACTTTCACAAACAGAACTTGAAGAGTTCTGATCATGTAAATTAGTTGCAGTGCTATCTCTAGCATATAAAAGTAACCCACCCCTTTTCTTCTCATCCTGTATCTCCTATAAATCCTGACTCCTTCAATGGCAACAATTTTGGCAGGTACTTTTCAGGCCAGCCATAATACAGATTGCAAGGATATCTGAAATGTGTACACTAATTCAAGCCTAAAGTTCATGCTTTTTGGGAGCCAAACTGCAGATTTTCATGTGGCCAATTTTCAGTCCTTTTTTGTGGTGCCAGTTTATATTGAGATCAAACAAGCCTTCATATGTGCTACTGTCAAGACTCAGATTTTGCTCCACATCCCCGGACAGTAATAATCAGAAGCTAAAATAAATTAGAACACTGTCTGAAAGGAGCTCTTCATATAATTTCCAAGTCCAAGTAGTTCCTCCCCCTAGTATTTCCAAATCAAACCAGTTTTGCTCTGTCTGTTCATCTTCAGTTGAGTAAACTCCTCCCTGAGGCACCCTTTTTCTTCATTTTAAGAGATACTAATGAATATTCTATTAAAAAGTGAAACAGCATCAATACAAATAAATACAAAGCAACAGCCCCAGTTTAGAACCCTCTATAACTGAATTGGTAATCTCTTCTTTACCTAAATGCCAATAAGCAATACAGCAACAATTATTAAACAAATCTACAGTGCAGCATTCACAGAGCCAGTAAGCAATACAGTAGCAATTATTAAACAAATCTACAGTGCAGCATTCACAGAGCCAGTAGCCAATACAGCAAAAATTATTAAACAAATCTACAGAGCAACATTCATAGAGCCATTAAACAATACAGCAACAATTATTAAAAAGTTCTGCAGTGCAGCATTCACAGAGTCAGTAAGCAATACAGCAACAATTACTAAACATATCTACAGTAAAGCATTCACAGAGCCAGGAAGCAGTACAGCAACAATTATTAAAAAAATATGCAGTGCAGCATTCATAAAGTCAATATGCAATACAGCAACAATTATTAAACAAGTCTACAGTGCAGCATTCACAGAGCCTGTAAGCAATACAGCAACAATTGTTAAAAAAATCTGCAGTGCAGCATTTAGAGAGTCAGCAAGCAATACAGCAACAATTATTAAATAAACCTACAGTGCAGCATTTACAAAGCCAGTAAGCAATACAGCAACAATTATTAAACAAATCTACAGTGTAGCATTCACAGAGCCTGTAAGCAGTTCAGCAACAATTATTAAACAAATCTACAGTGCAGCATTCATAGAGTCAGTAAGCATTACATCAACAATTTTTAAAAAATCTATAGTATAGCATTCACAGAGCTAGTAAGCAATACAGCAACAAATATTAAACAAATCTGCCGTGCAGCATTCACAAAGCCAGTAAGCAGTACAACAACAATTATTAAACAAATCAACAGTGCAGCATTCACAGAGCCAGTAAGCAATACAGCAACAATTATTAAACAAATCTACAGTAAAGCATTCACAGAGCCAGGAAGCAGTACAGCAACCATTATTAAAAAAATATGCAGTGCAGCATTCATAGAGTCAATAATCAATACAGCAACAATTATTAAAAAGTTCTGCAGTGCATCATTCAAAGAATCAGTAAGCAATACAGCAACAATTACAAAACAAATCTACAGTAAAACATTCACAGAGCCAGGAAGCAGTACAGCAACAATTATTACAAAAAATATGCAGTGCAGCATTCATAGAGTCAATAAGCAATACAGCAACAATTATTAAACAAGTTTACAGTGCAGCATTCACAGAGCCAGTAAGCAATACAGCAACAATTATTAAACAAATCTACAGTGCAGCATTCACAGAGCCAGTGAGCAGTACAGCAACAATTATTACAAAAATCTGCAGTGCAGCATTCAGAGAGTCAGCAAGCAATACAGCAACAGTTATTAAACAAATCTACAGTGCAGCATTTACAAAGCCATGAAGCAGTTCAGCAACAATAATTAAACAAATCTACAGTGCAGCATTTACAGAGCCAGTAAACAATACAGCAATAATGATTAAACAAATCAACAGTGCAGCATTCACAGAGCCAGTAAGCAGTACAGCAACAATTATTAAACAAATCAGCAGTGCAGCATTCACAGAGCCAGTAAGCAATACAGCAACAATTATCAAACAAATCTACAGTGCCGCATTCAAAGAGCCAGTAAGCTGTACAACAACAATTATTAAAAACAATCTGCAGTGCAGCATTCACAGAGCCAGTAAGCAATACAGCAACAAGTATTAATCAAATTTACAGTGCAGCATTCTCAGAACCAGTAAGAAATACAGGAACAATTATTAAAAAACTCTACAGGGCAGCATTCTCCGAGCCAGTAAGCAATATAGCAATAATTATTTAACAAATCTACACTGCAGCATTCACAGAGCCAGTAAGCAATACAGCAACAATTATTCAAAGAATCTACAGTGCAGCATTTACACAGCCAGTAAGCAGTACAGCAGCAATTATTTAAAAAAATCTGCAGTGCAGCATTTACAGAGCCAGTAAGCCATACAGCAACAATTATTAAAAAAATCTGCAGTGCAGCGTTCACAGAGCCAGTAAGCCATACATCAACAATTATTAAACAAATCTACAGTGCAGCATTCACAGAGCCAGTAAACAATACAGCAACAATTATTAAAAGGTTCTGCAGTGCAGCATTCAGAGAGTCAGCAAGCAGTACATAGATACATAGATACATAGACAGTGCTGGCAGATAAGCGCCTATGGCCCACCCAGTCTGCCCATTTGAGCTTGTAAGTTCAGTTTGTTTTCCTAGAAGTCTGTTGCCCCTTACCCCTGACCTCCAGAATTCCTTTATATCTATCCCATGCATTCTTAAATCCCATGATTGTTTCGGCCCCCACCACTTCCTCTGGCAGGGTGTTCTACTTGCCACCACCCATTCTGTGAAGAATTCTTCCTCACGTTCCTCTGAATCGTCCTCCTCCAACTTCATCCCATGCCCTCTAGTCCTGGAACATCTTTTTGCTTACAACAGTGTATTCTGCACCCTGGTTCCTCCCTGTAAGATACTTGTATGTCTCTATCATATCCCTTTCTCCTCCTCTCCTCCAGGGAGTACATATTCAGTTCCTTCAACCAGTCCTCATAGGACTTGTGATGCAATCCATGTACCATGTTGTTGCCCTCCTCTGAACTTTCTCTACCCTGTCTATGTCCTTACGTAGGTAAGGTCTCTAGAACTGTACACTGTACTCCAGGTGGGGCCTCACTTGTGTCTTGTATAGTGGAATTATGGCCTCCCTTTGCCTGCTGGTGATGCCCCTGCCTATGCATCCCAGCATCCTATTTGCTTTACCTGCTGCCTTGTCACACTGTTTCCCTACCTTGAGGTCATCAGAGATGATAACCCGAAGATCCCTTTCATGCTTGGTGCATGCTATATCCTCACCCCACAATTGATATACTGTGCCAGGGTTTTTGTGCCCAATATGCATTATCTTGCACTTCTTTGCATTGAATTTCAACTGCCAAACCCCTGACCATTCTTCAAGTTTCTTCAGGTCCCTTCTCATTCTGTCTACACCCTCTGGTGTGTCTACTCTGTTACAGAACTTTGTGTCATCAGCGAACAGTGAAATTCTGCCTTCTAGGTCCTGCGCAATGTCACCGATGAAGATGTTGAATAGGACCAGTCCCAGCACTGATCCCTGTGGTACCCCACTGGTCACTCTTCCCTCTGTGGAGTGACAGCCATTTACCACCACCCTCTGTGTCCTGCCACCCAGCCAGTTATCTACCCACCACACTACTGTCCTGTCCACACCCATATTCCCCAGTTTGTGTAATAGTCTTCTATGTGGCACTGTGTCAAAGGCCTTGCTGAAGTCCAGACAGGCCATGTCCACTGCCCTTCCCTGATCCACCTCCCTAGTCACCCAGTCAAAAAATTCAACGAGATTGGTCTGACATGACCTCCCCCTGGTGAAACCATGCTGCCTTGGGTCCTTTAGTCCACTGACAACCAGATGTTCCACCAATCTCTCCTTCAGTAGTGCTTCCATGATCTTCCCCACTACCGAGGTGAGGCTGACTGGTCTGTAGTTCCCCGCTTCCTCTTTGTTCCCACTTTTGTATAAGGGGACTACATCTGCTGTCCTCCAGTCTTTGGGTACCTCCCCTGTTTCCAGTGATCAGCTAAACAGGATAGCCAGAGGTTCAGCCACCACCTCTCTTAGTTCTTTAAGGACCATGGGGTGCACCCCATCTGGCCCCATTGCTTTATCAGCTCTTATTACTTCCAGTTCCTTCAGGACCCTTTCTTGTGTAAAGGGATTTATGTCCATTTCTGCACCATTCTCACCCCTTGTACTCCCTTCAGACCGATTACCCTCCTCTTCCTCAGTAAAGACTGAGCAGAAATACCTGTTCAATATGTCAGCTTTACTGTTGTCATCATCCATGTGGCCCCCATCCTCCCCCTTCAGTCTCACTATCCCTCCCTTTGCCTTTCTTTTTTCACTTATGTACCTGTAAAAGGTTTTGTCCCCTCTACCCACTGATTTTGCAATGTGTTCTTCTGTCTGAGCTTTGGCTTCCCTTACTGACATCCCTGCCTCCCTTTGCTTCTCCTGGTACTTCTCTCTATTCTCTTCTGCCTGTGTCTTTTTGTATTGCCTGAATGCAATCTTTTGGCTTTTACTTTCTTTGCTACCTCTTTGGAAAACCATAATGGTCTCCTCTTCCTTTTCCTCTTGCTAACCTGTTTAATGAATAATTCTGTTGCTCTTGTAATCCCCATTTTAAATACTGCCCACTGTTCCTTAAACCCTGATTCCTGCTCCATTCCCCTTAATGCCTCTTTCAAGTATCTCCCCATTTTCCCAAAGTCTGCCCCCCTAAAATCCAGGATACGTGTTTTTGTGTGGTTTGGTTCTGCTCTTTCTGTGATTTCAAACCACAATGACTGGTGGTCACTGTTCCCCAGGTGCTCCCCCACTGCTACCCCCATCACACTGTCCCTGTTTGTGAGCACAAGGTCCAGTATTGCCTTCTGCCAAGTTGGTTCCATGACCAGTTGCTTGAGGAAGGCACCCTGAAGGGAGTCCAGGATAAATCTGCTCCTAGTTGATGCTGCTACTGGGATGCTCCAGTCCACGTCTGGAATATTGAAGTCTCCAACCAGTACTACCTCACCCTTGTCTGCCATCCTTTGGATGGCTAGCATCAGCTCCCATCTGTTTCTTCCTCCTGGGCTGGTGGTCTATAGACCACACCTGTGTGGATGGCTGGCCCCATTTTCTCCTTCTAGCTTAACCCACAGTATCTCTCCCCATTTTGTTCCTCCTGGATCTCTGTGGCCCTTATGTCATTTTCACATACAGTGCCACTCCTCCTCCCTTCCTACCTGCCCTGTCTCTTCTGAATATGTTGTAGCTAGGTATGGCCATCTCCCAGTCGTGGTTATCATTACACTAGGTTTCAGTGATGGCCACAATGTCCAGGTCTGACTGTACCATGACAGCCTCCAGATCTTCCATCTTGTTGCTAAGGCTCCTGGCATTGGCACACATGGCTTTCCATGATTTGATCTCCCTAGACTGTTTTGCTGTTCTACTCCAGCCCCTTCCTTGGTTGTCCTTTATCCCTGTTTCTCCTAGCTGTCTGCCCTTCTGCTGAATTTTGCCCCTTTTCTGCCTATCAACCTCTTGGGTGCTAATCTCCTTTTTTGCACACTGCTTTGTAGAGATAGTCACTCCTCCAGTTCACTGGTTCCACTGCTAGTGGTGGGGGGTGAGCAAGTAGGTACCCTCCTTGCTGGCCTGCCACCCCCCCTTTGCAAGTATAAATGCTTGTCAATGTAGCATTTAAACTTATCATTGAGTGCTTGGATTCCTCTCCAGTATGGATGCAGGCCGTCAGGCTTGAACAAACCTCCATCCCTCCAGGTGGGTCCCCAGTCACCAATGAATCCAAACCCTTCCTCACAGCACCAGTTATTCAACCATGAGTTAAAGTTCCTGATGCATGCACCCCTATGTTCTCCCTTGTCTCTCACAGGTAGTACTTCTGAAAAAGTGACAGAAGTAGATACTTGCTTGAGACCCCTCCCCAATTTCCTGAACTCTTCCTGAACTTCCTCTGACTCCCCATTTGCCAAGTCATTAGTACCTAGGTGGAAAATGACATCCAGCTCACCCTTCCGTCTTGCCTTCCCAGTGATCCCCAGGATCTTCCTTCCATCAATCCATGCCGTGGCACCTGATAGGCACCTCACCTCTTTGTCCTCCCCCTCCTGTGTTCCTAGCTGGATTCCTCTAATGATGGAGTCCCCCACCAGGATTCGCTTCCTCCTCCTCTGGGGTCCACTGCTTTTCCCGCTGACGTCACCTCCTTGTACAGTGTACAGTACAGCAACAATTATTAAACAAATCCACAGTGCAGCATTTACAAAGCCAGAAAGCAGATCATCAACAATAATTACACAAATCTACAGTGCAGCATTCACAGAGCCAGTAAGCCATATAACAACAATTATTAAAAAATCTACAGTGCAGCATTTACAGAGCCAGTAAGCAATACAGCAACAATTTAAAACAAATCTACAGTGCACCATTCACAGAGCCACTAAGCAATACAGCAACAATTATTAAAAAATCTACAGTGCAGCATTCACAGAGCCAATAAGCAATACAGCAGCAATTATTACAAAATCTACAGTGCAGCATTCACAGAGCCAGGAAGCAATACAGCAACAATTATTAAAACAAAATCTACAGTGCAGCATTCATACAGCCAGTAAGCAATACAGCAAAAAAATAATAAAAAATCTACAGTGCAGCATTCACAGAGCCAGTAAGCTGTACAGAAACAATTATTCAAAGAATCTACAGTGCAGCATTTACACAGCCAGTAAGTAGTACAGCAGCAATTATTTAAAAAAATCTGCAGTGCAGTAGTCACAGAGCCAGTGAGCAATACAGGAACAATTATTAAAAAAGTCAACAGTGCAGCATTCACAGAGCCAGAAAGCTATACAACAACAATTATTAAAAAAATCTACAGTGCAGCATTCGCAGAGCAGGTAAGCAATACAGTAACAATTATTAAACAAATCTACAGTGCAGCATTCACAGAGCTAGGAAGCAATACAGCAACAATTATTAAAACAAAATCTACATTGCAGCATTCACACAGCCAGTAAGCAATACAGAAACACTTATTAAAACATCTACAGTGAAGCATTCACATAGCCAGTAAGCAATACAGAAACAATTTAAAAAATCTACAGTACAGCAATCACAGAGCCAGTAAGCAATACAGCAACAATTTAAAAAAATCTACAGTGCAGCATTCACAGAGCCAGTAAGCAATACAGTAACAATTATTTAAAAATCTTCAGTGCAGCATTCACAGAGCCAGTAAGCTGTACAGCAAACCGTACTAAACACATCTACAGTGCAGCATTCACAGAGCCAGTGATCAATACAGCAATAATTATTTTAAAAACTTTAGTGAAGCATTCACAGAGCCAGTAAGCTGTACAGCAAACCGTACTAAACAAATCTACAGTGCAGCATTCACAGAGTCAGTGAGCAATACAGTGACAATTATTAAAAAATCTACAGGGCAGCATTCACAGAGTCAGTAAGCTGTACAGCAACACGTATTAAACAAACATACAGTGCACCATTCACAGAGCCAGTAAGCAATACAGAAACAATTTAAAAAATCTACTGCACAGCAATCAAAGAGCCAGTTAGCAATACAGCAACAATTGTTAAAAAATCTACAGTGCAGCATTGACAGAGCCAGTAAGCAATACAGCAACAATTTAAAAAAATCTACAGTGCAACATTCACAGAGCCAGTAAGCAATACAGTAACAATTATTTAAAAAAACTTCAGTGCAGCATTCACAGAGCCAGTAAGCTGTACAGCAAACCGTAATAAACAAATCTACTGTGCAGCATTCACAGAGCCAGTAAGCAATACAGCAACAATTATTAAAAGATCTACAGTGCAGCATTCACAGAGACAGTAAGCAATACAGCAATTATTAAAAAATCTAGAGTGTAGCATTCACAGAGACAGTAAGCTGTACAGCAACACGTATTAAACAAACCTACAGTGCACCATTCACAGAGCCAGTAAGCAATACAGAAACAATTTAAAAAATATACAGTACAGCAATCACAGAGCCAGTAAGCAATACAGCAACAATTGTTAAAAAATCTACAGTACAGCATTCACAGAGCCAGTAAGCAATACAGTAACAATTATTTAAAAATCTTCAGTGCAGCATTCACAGAACCAGTAAGCTGTACAGCAAACCATACTAAACACATCTACAGTGCAGCATTCACAGAGCCAGTATGCAATACAGCAATAATTATTTAAAAAACTTCAGTGCAGCATTCACAGAGCCAGTATGCTGTATAGCAAACCATACTAAACAAATCTACAGTGCAGCATTCACGGAGCCAGGGAGCAATACAGCAACAATTATTAAACAAATCTACAGTGCAGCATTCACAGAGCCACTAAGCAATACAGCAATTATTAAAAAATCTAGAGTGTAGCATTCACAGAGCCAGTACGCTGTACAGCAACACGTATTAAACAAACCTACAGTGCACCATTCACAGAGCCAGTAAGCAATACAGAAACAATTATTTAAAAATCTACAGTGCAGCATTCACAGAGCCAGTAAGCTGTACAGCAACACGTATTAAAGAAACCTACAGTACACCATTCACAATGCCAGTGAGCAGTACAACAAAAACTATTAAACAAATCTGCAGGGCAGCATTCATAGAGTCAATAAGCAATAGAGCAACAATTATTAAACAAATCTACAGTGTAGCATTCACAGAGCCAGTAAGCAATATAGCAACAATTATTAAACAAATCTGCAGTGCAGCATTCACAGAGCCAGTAAGCAATATAGCAACAATTATTTAAAGAATCTACAGTGCAGCATTCACAGAGCCAGTGAGCAATATAGCAACAATTATTAACAAATCTACAGTGCAGCAGTCACAGAGCCAGTAAGCAGTAAAGCAACAATTATTAAAAACAAATCTGCAGTGCAGCATTCACAGAGCCTCTAAGAAATACAGCAACAATAATTAAAAAATCTGCAGTGCACCATTCACAGAGCCGGTAAGCAATACAGTAACAATTATTAAACAATCTACAGTGCAGCATTCACTGAGCCAGTAAGCAACACAGCAACAATTACTAAACAAATCTGCAGTGCAGCATTCACAGAGTCAGTAAGCAATGCAGCAACAATTATTAAAAAAATCTACAGTGCGGCATTGACAGAGCCAGTAAGCAATACAGCAACAATTTAAAAGATCTACAGTGCACCATTCACAGAGCCAGTAAGCAATACAGTAACAATTTAAAAAACTTCAGTGCAGCAGTCACAGAGCCAGTAAGCAGTAAAACAACAATTATTAAAAACAAGTCTGCAGTGCAGCATTCACAGAACCAGTAAGAAATACAACAACAATTATTCAAAAAATCTACATTGCAACATCCACAGAGCCAGTAAGCAATACAGCAACAATTATTCAAAAAATCTACATTGCAACATCCACAGAGCCAGTAAGTAGTACAGCAGCAATTATTTAAAAAAAAAGTGCCGAATTCACAGAGCCAGCAAGCAATGCAGCAACAATTATTTAAAAAATCTATAGTGCAGCATTCACGGAGCCAGGAAGCAATACAGCAACAATTACTAAACAAATACAGTACAACACAGAAGAAGGAGGGTGTTCAGGAAAGAGATTCAGTTTATCTTCTGTTTTAACTGAAATATTTGAATAGTTTGTACTTGAAATTAGTTCTGTGTGTTAAAAATTACTACTTTGAGTTAGAACTGTTACTTGGGCAATGATAGTGTAACTATTGGGGTTTGTGTGCTTGGTGTGGGAACACTTGTTTGGCAGTGATAATTAGAGTGAAATTTAAGTGTGATGTTTGCCTGGTGGTGGTAGAGCCCTGCCACCCACCCTGTTTTGTAGGCTTTCTTAAATACTGAAAAGCCACTGGGGGCTGTGCATTTCTTTTTGTGACTAAAACTTGAAGCAACAGGAACTGGTAGCCTGTGACATCATATGGTACCTGATGTCTGCATTGAAGGGCTGTGCATTTTTGTTTGTGACCAAATCTTGAAGCAACAGGAACTGGTGGTGGCCTGTGACATTATACGGTACCTGATGTCTGTATTGAAGGGCTGTGCATTTCTGTTTGTGACTGAAACTTGAAGCAACAGGAACTGGTGGCCTGTGACATTATACAGTACCTGATGTCTGCATTGAAGGGCTGTGCATTTCTGTTTGTGACTGAAACTTGAAGCAACTGGAACTGGTGACCTGTGACATCATACGGTACCTGATGTCCGCATACACACACTGTTAGTGGGACTGGACACACACTGGACTGTATGTGTTTGTGAGGCTTGGGAACATTATTGGTGGGGTTGAAATTGGGTTCGTAAACAAGTGCAGTCAGTATAGAGAGAGACTGTATTCCAGGGGGAAGGGACTGAGAAAAGGGGGATGTGCCCATTATGAATAGATAGGGACAAACAGGGTGGCCTCATTCAACCATGGTAGGCATCTTTGGAAGTGTTGTAGGCTGCACAGGCTGTGGGGTGGTAATAATCCTCAATTGGGCCTGGAGAGAGGGAGGCTGCCCGCTCTGTAGACAGCTATCTCAGATCAGGAGTGAAGTGTATTGGTTAAGGAGTAAGCTGGGGGAGTTGGGGGGAGTGGCCAAGGATAAGGGGAGTGATTATGGGTGGCAGATGGGTGGTGTGGAGGGCAGGCTGGGGCAACACTCAGAAATTAGAGGAGGTTACGTTACAGCAAGCAGGAGGGGGGATATTAGGGACAGAGGACCGTTAGATAGGGATGTTGAGACAAAGGGGAAAACTTATGGGGTAAAAATTCAGAATATAAAGAGAGTGGGGGGGAAGAGTCAGGAGAGGTTAGTATGGGGAAGCCTAGAAGAGCAGACTGTGGGAAGGGAGCTCCTAAGGAGGACAGGGTAAGGGGGGAGAGGGGCAGCTTAGAGGGGCAGTCGGGAGAAACTCAGATCACTTGATGGAGGCTAGCATAAAGTGTTACAATAAATTTGAGCTACTAAGCAACCTAGAGGGAGAGGAAGGGGTTGGTGGAAATGAGGAAACTGATACGGAGGCACCACAGGGGGGAGTCAGATACCCATAGGGCATCACAGACCGGCAATGGAAAGGATAGAAATAGTCCCAGAGGGAGAAGGGGAAACTTAAATGTTAAGCAGATGGGGGAGATGCAACATATTGCAGACACAAGGAGGGGAGAGCACGACTGGAGAGAAACTGGAAGATAAGGAGGCGGGGGAGGGGCCCCCCTTCAGGAGGGGGTCCATACCAAGGATGGGGCCCTAGGTAAAGGGGACCCACAGAGGGCCTCTGGAGGTAGGGGTACTATTACAAGGGGAGGATGGCGGTGTGGGGGGAAGGGCCAGGATAAATGGCTTGGTTAAGAGAGGGTTAAAGGGGACACCTATTCGGAGGGGTCTGAGTTAAGGTGGGTAAAATAATAAGGTAGGCAGAAAGGGGAGGTTGACAAGGGGGTCTCTCATAAGGTAGGAAGACTCCCATGGAATTGAGATCATGGATAAAGGGGGGGAAGGGGGTTGAGAGCGCATAGTGACAGTAACCATAAGGATGATGGCGGTGTTAAGGTTCTGTTATTGGGAGACTCGATGATTAGTGGTATCCACTGGGATGGACGGGGGGATGCCATAGCCAGGAGAAGGTATGTGAGTATCTCTGGGCTGACGGTGCACAGGGCAAAGTTCATGGTGTACAAACTGGTTAGAAATTGTGGAGGGAAACTGGATTTCCTGGTGCATTTGGGGACTAACGATATAGAGGGAAATAGCATTTTGGAAATCCAGGCAAGGTTCTGAGAACTTGCCAGAGTCTGTCGGGATAATGGATGCAACATTTCATTTTTGGCCTCAGTGGAGAACAAAATGAAGATCACAGAGATTAATGACTGGCTCAGGAAGTGGGGTGAAGAAAGTGGGTTGGGGGTGTTAGGGTACTGGGAAGGAGTTTGGGAGGATAAGGGACTGTATACCAAGGACAGGCTTCATCTTGCCCATTAGGGAAGGAAGTCCTTAAATGGGGTGGCAGACTACATTCAAGAAAGGTAGGATTTAAACTCTGAGGGGGAGGGATAAGGGAGGGCTGACCAGAAGCCCTCTCCTCAGATGAGGGGCGAGCTTCAAACCCAAGGGGGGGGGGGGAAACAGACTGGGGAGGAGGTTTCAGAAGGAGCAGAGGGAGGATGGAAGAATAAGGAACCCGGGGGTTTGACAAAGGGAATTGGCGATAAGGGTGGGGGTGGTGTTAGTAAATGCTAAGAGCTTGGGAACCAAGTTGCCAGAGTTCCAGGCCATGCTGTTCGGGGGGGGTTGATATGGCGGCAGTCAAAGAAATGTGGGCCAACAAAAACCATGAGTGGGACCTAAACGCGAGGGGGGTACACACTGCTTAGGAAGCATAGAAAGGAGGGCAGAGGGGATGAAGTGGTATGTTCATTAGAGATGACATAGAAATTGCTAGGGTAGAAGAGGCAGAGGGAAATGTGGAGGCCTTATGGGCCACCTTATAAACCCTGGCAGGAGGTAAGGTCAAGCTGGGTGTAGTATATAGGCCCCCCGGGATGGGTGATGTTCTGGAGGATGGTTTGCTGGACAACATCATTGCCCAGTGTGAACCAAAAGGGGAGAGAGTGGTGTTGATGGGGGACCTTAATAAACCAGGTACTAACTGGGGAACCATGTCCTCTAAGGTGGCCAAGGAGCAGAGGCTGCTTAGACCTCGTACTCTCAAACGGGGGCAGTGAGAGGATCTCAGATCTAGAAGTGGGTTGCCACCTGGGGACAAGTGACCATCAAACAGTGTGGTTCACGTTAAACTCAGCTACAGAGTAAAGCCATACAAAAGTGAGGGTACTGGACTTTAGGAGGGCTGACTTTGGCAAGATGGGAGAGTGCCTCAGAAAAGCACTAGCAAACAGGCTAGAAGGAGTGTGGAGCAACAATGGGAATTATCAAACTGCCATCACAGAGGCAACAAGCCTTTGTGTGAAGCAAATAAACAAATCAAAATGAAAGAAAAAGCCACTATGGTTCTCAAGAGAGGTAGCTGTGAAAGTCAGGAAGAAAAAGATAGCATTCCAGAAGTATAAGGAAGCACAGAAGGAGCAGGACAGAGAGCTGTACCAGTTAAGGCAGAAAGAAGCAGGAAGGGAAGTCAGAATAGCAAAGGCCCAAACTGAGGAAAAGATAGCCAACTCAGTTAAGAAGGGGGATAAAACCTTTTATAGGTACATCAGCGAGCGTAGAAAGACAAAGGGAGGGATAGTGAGGCTGAATAGAATGAATGGTGGGTGGGCAGAGGGGACAGTGAAAAACAGGAATACTGAACAAATATTTCTGCTCAGTATTCACAAAAGAGGAGGGGGAAATGCCTAATCCAATTAACAGAAGCACTCTTGATAAGGGGTTGATCCCAGTCCTTTCAAGAAGAAAGAGTTCTGCAAGAACTCCTAAAACTGAAGGTGGACAAAGCAATGGGTCCTGATGGAATTCACCCAGAATTCTAAAAGAATTAAGGAAGGAACTAGTGAAATCACTGGCTACTCTTTAATAAATCATGGGAGGATGGTGTGGTACCGAGGACTGGAGGAAGGCGGATGTGATTCCCTTCACAAAAGTGGGACCAAGACAGAGGCAGGAAACTACAGACCTGTCAGTCTGACCTCTGTGGTAGGGAAAGTGATGGAGTCACTTCTGAAGGAAAGAATAGTTGAGTACCTAGAGGTCAGTGGAGCACAGGATCCAAGGCAGCATGGGTTCACAGTGGGAAGGTCATGTCAGGCGATCTATGGATTTCTTTGACTGGGTGACCAAAGTAGTAGACCAGGGATGGGCTGTGGACATGGCCTACCTAGACTTTAGCAAGGCATTTGACACAGTCCCACACAAAAGATTATTAGTCAAATTAACCAGCCTGGGAGTGGGTCCCAGGGTGGTAGCCTGGGTAAAACATTGGCTGGACAACAGGACACAGAAGGTAATTGTAAATGGAGTCCACTCTGAAGAAAGGGCGGTTACTAGTGGGGTACCGCAGGGTTCAGTATTGGGTCCAGTCCTTTTTAATGTCTTCATCAGTGACATTGCAGAGGGACTGGAAGGAAAAGTATGCCTTTTTGCAGATGACACAAAGATCTGCAACAGGGTTGATACACAAGGAGGCGTGGAAAGGATGAAAAGGGACTTGGCAAGGTTGGAGGAATGGTCAGACGTATGGCAGCTAGGATTCAATGCAAAAAAGTGCAAAATAATGCACCTGGGAAACAAGAACCCAGGGGAAGAATACACAATGGGTGGGGAGGTAGTAACAACAACAAAACAGGAAAGAGACCTGGGGGTAATCATATCAGATGACCTTAAGGTTAGCAAGCAATGTGAGAAGGCAGTAGGGAGGGCCGGGGGTATACTGGGATGTATAGGGAGAGGCATCAGCAGTAGAAAACAGGAAGTTGTTATCCCTCTGTACAGACAGTTGGTGAGACCCCATCTGGAATACTGTGTCCAGTTCTGGAGACCCCATCTCCACAAGGACATAGACAGGATAGAGGCAGTCCAGAGGAGGGCAACTAAAATGGTGCAGGGTCTACAAGAGAAGCCGTATGAGGAGACTAAAGGAGCTTAATATGTATACCCTTGAGGAAAGAAGGGAGAGGGGACATGATAGAAACTTTCAAGTACCTCAAGGAATCAACAAAGTCCAAGAGGGTAGCATCTTTCAGAAAAAGAGACTTGCAAGAACAAGGGGACAATTTAAAAGATAGAAGGAGGGCGGTTCAGGGGCAATGTGGAGGAAGTATTATTTCACAGAGAGGGTAGTGGATGCATGGAACAGCCTTCCTGAGGAAGTTGTGGGGTCTAAAACTGTGGGAGAATTCAAGAATGCATGGGACAGACATAAGGCAATTCTTGTGGGGGGCAGGAAGATATAGGCTGTTGGTTAACTAGGAACTGCGGCCTATCCTGTAGGTAGGGAAATGGGCAGACTAGATGGGCCTAGCGGTCCTTATCTGCCAACAAAGCCTATGTTTCTAAGTTTCTATGGTGGCTTCCAGGATGTGTTCTTAATGCAGCACATGATGGAGCCCACAAGGAGGGGCATGTCCTGGACGTCGTTCTGGCAGATGGGGATCTGGTAAGGGACCTGGTTGTGTAGGAACCCCTGACTGGGAGCGACCACGATATTGTCTGGTTTCAAATAAGCATGGGGGGGGAGGAGAGATCTAGGACACTGGCTGTGGACTTCGGGGGGCAGACTTCGTGGGCATGGGAAATATTCTCAAGGATCACTTGAAGGGCATTACAACAATGACAGATGTGGAAAAGAGATGGGATGTCATAAAATGGGGACTTCGTGAGGCAGTCAGAACCTGCACTAAGGTGAAGCACAAGGGAACAAGGTCACATAAACCATGCTGGTGGTCCAGTGAGGTTCAGGTAGTGGTCAGAGAAAAGAAGGCTGCCTACAAAAAATACAAAACAACGAGAGAAGATAGAGAAAAAGAAACGTACCGTCTTACATCTAGAAAAGTCACCGGGATGGTGCGGGGGGCAAAGTTCAGTAAAGAACAGCGGCTGGCACAGGGGGCACGGGGAGGGGAAAATGGGTTCTTCCGGTACATTGAGGAGCGGAGAAAAACTAGGGGCTAGCTCAGCAGATTGAGATCAGAAGGTAGGTGGGTGGGTGGGTGGGCAGAAGAAGCGAGGGACCAGGCAGAGGTATTTAATGAGTACTTTGCCTCTGTGTTCATTAGGGAGGGGAATGGGATATTTACAAAGCAAGGCATGATGGGGATAGAAGCAGTAGTGTGTGGGGGATCGGTGGAGCAACATAAATGGAGCATGAGTGAGGGAGCGGTACCCCAGGGCTGTCACATCAGGATAAGGATAAAAAGGCCAGTAAGGTGAGGGGATGGATGATGCTATCCCCACCGAATGGGTGTGGCAAGTCCTTAAGGCTCTAAAGAAAGATAAATCTCCTGGGCCGGATGGCATTCATCCAAGAGTACTATGGGAATTGGCGGAAGTACTGGCTGCACCCCTGGCGGAGCTCTTCAACAGGCTGCTTGAGACAGCGAGGGTACCTAGGGACTGGTGAGAGGCACATGAGGTGCCAATCTATAAAGGGGGGGCCGGGAGAAGTACCAGGTAAATATAGACCCATCAGTTTCACCTCTGTGGTGGGAAAATTAATGGAGAGTATACTAAAGGAATGATTGGGGGTGTACTTGGAGGAGGTGGGAGGTCTGGATAGTCAGCAACATGGGTTTATGCCAGGGAGATCATGTCAAACCAACCTTGTGGAGTTCTACAAATGGGTAACATCAGAACTGGACAGAGGAAAGCATGTGGATATAATATTCTTGGACTTCAGCAAGGCTTTTAACTCTGTCCCCCACAATGGTCTGGTGGAGAAACTGAAGGGGTTGGGAGTGGGCCCTTTGACGGTCAGATGGATAGGAAACTGGCTAGCTGGACACACTCAGAGAATAGTGGTCATTGGGGAGCTCTCAAACACTAGAGAGTTCGGTAGTGGGGTACCACATGGCTCGGTCCTGGGTCGGATCCTATTTAATGCATACATATCTGATATCAGGGAGGGTATAGGGTGTGAAATGAGTCTCTTCACTGATGACTCCAAGATGGGAGCAGTAGCTGAGGGGGAAGAGGGGACACTGGGCCTGCAAGGGGACCTGGACACCCTGGAAAGGAGGGCTCACACCTGGAAATTAAATTTCAATACCACCAAGTGAAAGGTTCACTTGGGAACATAAGCAGGAGGCTGGTAAGGACAGAGGTCTGGGGTTATATTCTGTTTTAACTGAAATATTTGAATAGTTTTGTAAGTGAAATTAGTTCTATGTGTTAAAAATTATCACCTTGAGTTAGAACTGTTATTTGGGCTGTGACATTGTAACTTTTGAGGCTTAGGAACAGTTGTTTGGCAGTGATAATTAGAGTGAAATTTAAATGTGATGTTTGCCTGGTGTTGGTAAGAGCCCTTCCACCCACCTTGTTTTGTAGGCTTTCTTAAATACTGAAAAGCCACCGGGGGTTGAGATTGAAGGGCTGAGTATTTCTGTTTGGGACTGAAATTCAAGCAACAGGAGCTAGTGGGCCTGTGACATCATCACGGTACCTGATGTCTGCATAACACACACTGTTAGTGGGACTGAACACACACTGGACTGTATGTGTTTGTGAGACTTGGGAACTTTATTGGTGGGGTTGAAATTGGGTTTGTAAATAACTGCAGTCAGTATAGAGGGAAACTGTATTCCTGGGGAAAGGGACTGAGAAAAGGGGGTGTGCCATTATAAACATAGGGGGATAAACAGGGTGGCCATATTCCACCATGGCAGGCATCTTCAGAAGGGTTGTAGGCTCCACAGGCTGTGGGATGGCAATAATTCTCAATTGGGCCTGGAGAGAGGAAGGCTGCCCACTCTGTAGACAGCTATCTTGTATCAGGAGTGAGGTACATTGGTTAAGGAGTAAGCTGGGGAGCTGGGGGGGTGTCTAAGGATAAGGGGTGTGGATATGGGCAGCAGAAGGGTGGGGCTGAGGGGAGGCTGGGGCAACACTCTGAAATTACAGGACGTTATGTTACAGCAAGCAGGAGGGGGGATATTAGGGACAGAGGACCCTTAGATAGGGATGTTGATGCTAAGGGGAAAGCGTATGGGTTGAACATTCTGCATACAAAGAGAGTGGAGAGGGAAAAGTCAGGAGGGGCTGCTGTGCAGAAGCCTAAAACAGCAGACTGTGGGAAGGGAGCGCCTAAGGGGAACAGAGCAAGAGGGGAAGAAGAGGGCAGTTTAGAGGTGCAGTCAGGGAAACTCAGGTTACTTGATGGAGGCTGACATACAGTGTCACAATAAATTTGAGCTACTAAGCAACCTAGAGGGGAGGAAGGGTTGGTGGAAATGAGGAAACTTATACAGAGGCCGGGGGTAGGGAGTCGGATACCCATAGGGCGTCACAGACCGGCAATGGAAAGGATAGAAATAGTCCCAGAGGGAGAAGGGGAAACATAAATGTTAAGCAAATGGGGGAGATGCAACATATTGCAGACAGGAGGGAGGAGAGCATGATTGGACAGAAACTGGGAGACAAGGAGGTGGGAGAGGAGCCCCCCTTCAGCAGGGGGGTCAGTACCAAGGATGGGGCCCTAGCTAAAGGGGACCCACAGAGAGCCTCTGGAGGCAGGGGTACTATTACAAGGGGGGAGGATGGCGGTGTGGGGAAGGGAAACTATCAGGGCCAGGATAAATGGTTCAGATAAGAGAGTTAAAGGGGACACCTATTCAGAGGGGGTTTGAGTTAAGTGGGCAAAATAATGTGGGAGGCAGAAAGGGGAGGTTGACAAAGGGGTCTCTAATAAGGCAGGAAGACTCCCATGGAATTGAGATCATGAATAAAGGGGGATGGGGGATGGGGGCTGAGAGGCATAGTGGAGGTAACCATAAGGATGATGGTGGTGTTAGGTTCTGTTATTGGGAGACTCGATGATTAGGGGTATCCAGTGGGAGGGACAGGAGGGTGGATGCCAGCCAGGTGAAAGTGGTGAGTATCTCTGGGCTGACAGTGCACAGAGCAAAGTTCATGTGTATGAAATGGTTAGGGATTGTGGAGGGAAACCGGATTTGGTGCATTTGGGAACTAAAGATCTAGAGGAAATAGCGTTTGGAAATCCAAGCAAGGTTCCAAGAACTTGCCAGAGTCTGTTGGATAATGGATGCAACATTTCCTTTTGAGATATTGCCAGTACCAAAGGCCTCAGTGGAGAAAAATGAAGACTCACAGAGGTTAATGACTGGCTCAGGAAGTGGGGTGAAGAGATGGGGTTGGGGTGTTAGGGAACTGGAATGGAGTTTGGGAGGATAAGGGACTATATGCCAAGGACAGGCTTCATCTTGCCCCATTAGGGAAGGAAGTCCTTAAACAGGGGATGGCTGACTACATTCAAGAAAGGTGGGGTTTAAACTTGTGAGGGGAAGGGATAAGGGAGGGGCTGACCAGAAGCCCTCTCCTCCAGATGAGGGGAGTAGCCTTCAAGCCCAAGGGGGGGAGGGGGGAAACAGACTGGGGTGGAGGTTTCAGGAGGAGCAGAGGGAGGATGGAAGTATAAGGAATCTGGGTGGGGTTCGACAAAGAGGATCAGGGATAAGGGGTGGGGGTTGGTGTTAGTAAACGCCAGCAGCTTGGGAAACAAGTTGCCAGAGTTCCAGGCCATGCTGTTCGAGGGGGGGAAGGATGTGGTGGCGGTCAAGGAGACGTGGGCCAATAAAAACCATGACTGGGACCTAAACATGAGGGGGTACACTATGCTTAGGAAGGATAAAAAGGAGGGCAGAGGGGGTGGAGTGGCTATGTTCATTAGAGATGACATAGAAATTGCTAGGGCAGAAGAGGCAGAGGGAAACGTGGAGGCCTTATGGGTCACCTTATGATCCCCAGCAGGAGATAAGGTCAAGCTGGGTGTAGTATATAGGCCCCCGGGATGAGTGATGTTCTAGAGGATGGTTTGCTGGACAACATCATTGCCCAGTGTGGACCAAAAGGGGAAGGAGTGGTGTTGATGGGGGACCTTAATATCAGGTACAAACTTGGGAACCATGTCATCTAAGGTGGCCAAGGGCAGGAGGCTGCTGGATGGCTTCCAGGATGTGTTTCTTAACACAGCATGTGATGGAGCCCACAAGGAGGGCATGTCCTGGACGTGGTTCTGGCAGATGGGGATCTGTAAGGGACCTGGTTGTACAGGACCCCCTGACTGGGAGCGACCACAATACTGTCTGGTTTCAAATAAGCATGGGGGAGGGGTGAGATCTAGGACACTGGCAGTGGACTTTAGGGGAGAGACTTTGTGGGCATGGGAAATATTCTCAGGATCACTTGAAGAGGATTACATCAATGACAAGTGTGGAAAGGAGATGGGAGGTCATAAAATGGGGACTTCATGAGGCAGTCAGGATCTGCGCTAGGATTGAAACATAAGGGAGCAGGGTCACATAAACCATGCTGGTGGTCAGTGAGTACAGGTAGTAGAGAAAAGAAGGTGGCCTAAAAATATAAAACAACAAGAGGGATAGGGATAGAAATGTACCATCTTGCATCTGGAAAAGTCACCCGTATGGTGAGGGGAGCAAAGTCCAGTAAAGAGCAGTGGCTGGCACAGGGGATACATGGAGGGGAAAAGGGGTTCTTCTGGTGCATTGGGGAGCAGAGAAAAACTAAGGGCCATCTCAGCAGATTGAGATCAGAAGGAGGGTGGGTGGAAGAGGCGAGGGACCAGGCAGAGGTATTTAATGAGTACTTTGCCTCTGTGTTCACTAGGGAGGGGGATGGGATATCTACAAAGCAAGGCACGGAGGGATAGAGTGGCAGTGGTGGGATCAGGGAGTAACAGAAATGGAGCAAGAGGGAGGGAGAGGTACCCAGGGTGTCACATCTGGATAAGGATAAAAGGCCAGTGAGGTGGAGGGACGGATGATGCTATCTCCACCAAAAGAGTGTGGTTAGCCCTCAAGGCCTTAAAAGAAGACAAATCTCCTGGGCGGATAGCATTCATCTGAAGAGTACTATGGAATTGAGGGACATACTGGCTTGCACCCACTTGGCGGGAGCTCTTCAACAGGTCATGAGCCAGGGAGGGTACACTAAGGATTGGTGAGAGGCACATGTGGTGCCAATCCATAGGGGGGGTCGAGGGAAGTACCAGGTAACTATAGACCCATCAGTTTGACCTTGGTGGTGGGAAACTTAATGGAGAGTATACTAAAGGAACAATTGGGGGTGTACTTGGAGGAGGTGGGAGGTCTGGATAATCGGCAACATGGGTTTGGCGCAGGGTGAATCATGTCAAATAAATCTTGTAGAGTTCTACAATGGGTAACATCAGAACTGGACAGGGAAAGCCTGTGGATGTATTATTCTTGGACTTCAACAAGGCGTTTGACTCTGTCCCCACAATGGTCTGGTGAGAAACTGATGGGGTTGGAGTAGGCCTTGATGGTCAGATGGATTGAAAATGGCGACCTGGACGCACCCAGAGAGTAGTGGTCTGTGGGGAGCTCTCAAACCCTAGAGAGGTTGGTAGTGGGGTACCGCAGGGCTCGGTCCTGGGTCCGATCCTGTTTAATGCATACATATCGGACATCAGGGAGGGTATAGGGTGTGAAATGAGTCTCTTTGTGGATGACTCCAAGATGGGAGCAGTAGTTGAGGGAGAAGAGGGGAGGTTGGCCCTGCAAGGGGACCTGGACACCCTGGAAAGCTGGGCTCACACATGGAAATTAAATTTCAATATCACCAAGTGCAATGTGTTGCATCTTGGTCAGGAAAACCCTAAACACAGGTACACCCTGGGGGAGGCGCTGGAGGCCCTCAATAGGGAAAAAGACCTAGGGGTCATGGTGGATGCATGTATGAATAACTCTGAGCAGTGCAGGGAGGCGGCTAGCAAGGCAAACAGGATGTTGGGATGCGTCGTAGGGGATCACCTCTAGAAGCAAGGAAGTGATTCTGCCACTGTACAATGGACTGGTTAGACCACACCTTGAGTACTGTGTACAGTACTGAGACCACACTTGAAGAGGGACATACAGCTCCTGGAGAGGGTACAGAGGAGGGCAACTAAGATGATCACGAGTGCTAGGGGATTTGGACGTATGAGGACAGATTTGAGGAGCTCTGCTGTTTTCATTGGAGGAGACGAGAGACAGGGGACATGATTGAGGTCTTGAAGTACCTCAAGGGAATAAATAGGGTAAACATGGAGGGTCTTTAGACTAAAGCAGGAGGTATCACCAGAGGGCATGGTTTGAAGTTGGAAGGTGGAAGGGTGAGGGGAAAAGAGGAGGAGGTTTTCACTAAGAGGGTGGTGGACCCTTGGAATGCACTGCCTGGCGAGCTGGTTCAGAGATCCACAGTGGAGGGCTTCAAGAGAGGGTGGGACAGACACAGAAAGTGGATGTATCAGATGATGGCCTGTCCCAGGGGGGTGGGGATGGATGATAGGGGTTTCTGGAGCACAAGGGATGGGAGGGTCTCGGCACCCAACTAAGGATCTAAGGTTCGAGCAGACTCAATAGACCGTAAGACCTAATCTGATGGCAAATAGTATGTTAGTTTTATATCTCAGGTGGGGAAACCCTAAACACAGGTACACCCTGGGAGTGGAGGCACTGGAGGCCTCAACAGGGGAAAAAGACCTAGGGGTCATGGTGGATGCATGTATGAATAACTCTGAGCAGTGCAGGACAGTGGCTAGTAAGGCAAAAAGGATGTTGGGATGCATCGTAAGGGGGATCACCTCTAGGAGCAGGGAAGTTATTCTGCCACTGTACAATGGACTGGTTAGACCACACCCTGAGTACTGTGTACAGTACTAGAAGTCACACTTGAAGAGGGACATACAGCTCCTGGAGAGGGTACAGAGGAGGGCTACTAAAGATGATATGAGGACTAGGGGATTTAACTTGAGGAGTTTGGCCTGTTTTCATTAGAGGAGAGGAGAGACAGGGGGACATGACTGAAGTCTTCAAATACCTCAAGGGAATAAATAGGGTAAACACGGAGGGGATCTTTAGACTAAAGCAGGGAGGTATCTCCAGAGGGCATGGTTTGAAGTTGGAAGGTGGAAGGAAGAGGGGGGGAAGAGGAGGAAGTTTTTCACTGAGAGGGTGGTGAATCCTTGGAAAGCGCTGCCTGGCAAGCTGGTTCAGAGACCCACAGTGTAGGGTTTCAAGAGAGGGTGGGACAGATACAGAAAGCAGATGTATCAGATGATGGCCTGGGCCATGGGGGTGGGGATGGATGATAAGGGTTTCTGGAACACAAGGTGGGGGAGGGCCTCAGTACCCAACTAGGGATCTGAGGTTTGAGCAGACTTGATAGACCGTAAGGCCTAATCTGCTGACAATTAATATGTTAGTATGTAAATCTACAGTGCATCATTCACAGAGCCAGCAAGCAATACAGCAACAATTATTAAAAAATCTACAGTGTAGCATTCACAGAGCCAGTAAGCAATATAGCAACAATTGTTAAACAGATCTACACTGCAGCATTCACAGAACCAGAAAGCTATACAGCAACAATTATTAAAAAAATCTACAGTGCAGCATTCACAGAGCCAGCAAGCAGTACAGCAACAATTATTAAACAAATCTACAGTGCATCATTTACAGACCCAGTAAGCAATGCAACAACAATTATTAAACAAATCTGCAGTGCAGCATTCACAGAGCCGGTAAGCAATAAAGCAACAATTATCAAACAAATCTACAGTGCATCATTTACAGAGCCAGTAAGCAACGCAACAACAATTACTAAACAAATCTGCAGTGCAGCATTCACAGAGCCAGTAAGCAATACAGAAACACTTATTAAAACATCTACAGTGCAGCATTCACACAGCCAGTAAGCAATACAGCAACAATTATTAAACAAATCTACAGTGCAGCATTCACAGAGCCAGTAAGCAATACAGCAACAATTATTAAACAATCTACAGTGCAGCATTCACAGAGCCAGTAAACAGTACAGCAACGATTATTAAACAAATTTACAGTGCAGCATTCACAGAGCCAGTAAGTGATACAGCAACAATTATTACAAAATCTACACTGCAACATTCACAGAGCCAGTAAGCTGTAAAGCAACAATTATTAAAAAATCTACACTGTAGCATTTACAGAGCCAGTAAGCAATACAGCAAAAATTATTAGACAAATCTACAGTGCAGCATTCACAGAGCCAGTAAGCTGTACAGCAACATGTATTAAACAAATCTACGTTGTAGCATTCAGAGAGCCAGTAAGCTGCACAGCAGCAGTTATTAAACAAACCCACAGTGCAGCATTCACAGAGCCAGTAAGCAGTACAGCAACGATTATTAAACAAATCTACGATGCAGCATTCACAGAGCCAGTAAGCAATACAGCAACAATTATTAAACAAATCTGCAGGGCAGCATTCATACAGTCAATAAGCAATAGAGCAACAATTATTAAACAAATCTACAGTGTAGCATTCACAGAGCCAGTAAGCAATATAGCAACAATTATTAAGCAAATCTGCAGTGCAGCATTCACAGAGCCAGAAAGCAATACAGCAACAATTATTAAACAATCTACAGTGCAGCATTCACAGAGCCAGGAAGCAATGCAACAACAATTTTTTAAAAAAATTGCAGTGCAGCATTCACAGAGCCAGTAAGCAATACAGCAACAATTATTAAACAAATTTACAGTGCAGCATTCACAGGGCCAGTAAGCTGTAAAGCAACAATTATTAAAAAATCTACACTGCAGCATTTACAGAGCCAGTAAGCTGTACAGCAACAAATATTACACAAATCTAAAGTGCAGCATTCACAGAGCCAGTACGCTGTCCAGCAGCAAGTATTAAACAAATATAGAGTGTAGCATTCACAGAGCCAATAAGCTGTACAGCAGCAGTTATTAAACAAACCCACAGTGCAGCATTCACTGAGCCAGTAAGTAGTACAGCAACGATTATTAAACAAATCTATGGTGCAGCATTCACAGAGCCAGTAAGCAATACAGCAACAATTGTTAAACAAATCTACAGTGCAGCATTCACAGAACCAGTAAGCAATACAGCAACAATTATGAAACAAATCTACAGTGCAGCATTCACAGAGCCAGTAAGCAACACAGCAACAATTATTAAACAAATCTACAGTGCAGCATGCACAGAGCCAGTAAGCAACACAGCAACAATTATTAACAAAATCTACAGTGCAGCATTCACAGGGTCAGTAAGCAGTACAGCAACCATTATTAAAAAATCTAGAGTGTAGCATTCACAGAGCCAATAAGCAATACAGCAACAATTATTTAAAAAATCTACAGTGCAGCATGCACTGAGCCAATAAGCAATACAGCAACAATTATTAAACAAATATACTGTGCACCATTCACAGAGCCAGTGAGCAATGCAACAACAATTATTAAACAAACCTACAGTGTAGCATGCACAGAGCCAGTAAGCAATACAGCAACAATTATTAAAAAAATCTATTGTGCAGCATTCACAGAGCCAGTAAGCAATACAGCAACAATTATTAAACAAATCTACAGTGCAGCATTCACAGAGCCAGTGAGCAACACAGAAACAATTATTAAACAAATCTACAGTGCAGCATGCACAGAGCCAATAAGCAACACAGCTACAATTATTAAACAAATCTACTGTGCAGCATGCACAGAGCCAGTAAGCAACACAGCAACAATTATTAAACAAATCTACAGTGCAGCATTCACAGAACCAGTAAGCAATACAGCAACAATTATTAAACAAATCTACAGTGCAGCATGCACAGAGCCAGTAAGCAACACAGCAACAATTATTAAACAAATCTACAGTGCAGCATGCACAGAGCCAGTAAGCAACACAGCAACAATTATTAACAAAATCTACAGTGCAGCATTCACAGGGTCAGTAAGCAGTACAGCAACCATTATTAAAAATTCTAGAGTGTAGCATTCACAGAGCCAATAAGCAATACAGCAACAATTATTTAAAAAATCTACAGTGCAGCATTCACAGAGCCGGTAAGCAATACAGCAACAATTATTAAACAAATCTACAGTGCAGCATTCACAGAGCCAGTGAGCAATACAGGAACACTTATTAAACAAATCTACAGTGCAGCATGCACTGAGCCAATAAGCAATACAGCAACAATTATTAAACAAATATACTGTGCAGCATTCACAGAGCCAGTGAGCAATGCAACAACAATTATTAAACAAACCTACAGTGCAGCATGCACAGAGCCAGTAAGCAATACAGCAACAATTATTAAAAAAATCTATTGTGCAGCATTCACAGAGCCAGTAAGCAATACAGCAACAATTATTAAACAAATCTACAGTGCAGCATTCACAGAGCCAGTGAGTACAGAAACAATTATTAAACAAATCTACAGTGCAGCATGCACAGAGCCAATAAGCAATACAGCAACAATTATTAAACAAATCTACTGTGCAGCATTCACAGAGCCAGTGAGCAATGCAACAACAATTATTAAACAAATCTACAGTGCAGCATTCACAGAGCCGGTAAGCAATACAGCAACAATTATTAAACAAATCTACAGTGCAGCATTCACAGAGCCAGTGAGCAATACAGCAACAATTATTAAACAAATCTACAGTGCAGCATGCACAGAGCCAGTAAGCAATACAGCAACAATTAAAAAAATCTACTGTGCAGCATTCACAGAGCCAGTAAGCAATACAGCAACAATTATTAAATCTACAGTGCAGCATTCACAGAGCCGGTAAGCAGTACAGCGTTTGTGGATCATCCAGATTGGATGTTACCAAGGGCTAGCAACATTTGTAAGAACCTGTGTTCAGCACAGTATGCACAGGTTGCCTAAACAGAGTGTTACTAGGTCTAGCATCATTTTTGAAAACCCTAAATTCAGAACAGCATACACAAAACACCCAGTTAAGGTATTACCAGGGGCTAGCAAAAATTTTGAGAATCAGTATACAGTGCATGTTTCATAGGTCACACCAATAGGATGTTACCTAGATCCCTTCTACATTTAGGACTGCTATTTTTGTGAACACAATCAGAGGTAGAGTACAGGGATACACCATGACTTTTACTGTGCTGCTCAGTCCAAACAATATAGTACTTATAACTTTGTATAGGGTATATGGCCTTCAGCTGCCGTCCACAGCTGACGCCCACTGCAGACGCCAGCAACATGGCCTTTCACATTGATGCTCAGGTGGGCACCAGCAACGATGCCATTTGAACTGATGCCCACAGCAGATGCCAGCAAGGATGCCCTTTGAGCTGTCTGCAGCCCTTCAGTACTGAGGAGTGTTGTGTGGAGGACTGCTTGATCTATAGGCCACATAAGCAGACAGCAGACACAGAGGTACAGTTTACCAGCACAGTCCAGCAGCCTAACTGGTGGATATTTGAATCTGAGGCAGGTGCAGGAAGCTAAGGAGCACCTTTTTTGCTGACCTGGCTTGTGGTTCAGGTTCCTGCAATGGTTGTTCAGAGAAGAAGGTAAGCAGATGCAAAACTTCCTTCACAACTCCTTGTTGCACGCCTGACATCCCGGAGATGGGTAGTTGATTGAGAGCTAGCAGGCAAAATGTAAGTTTCGGCAGGCACAGAGGCCTGTCCACCAGCACAGTCCAGCCATCTGATTGGCAGATATTTGAATCTGCAGCAGGTGTGGGAAGCTGAGGAGTGCCTTTCTTGCCATTCGAGCTTGTGGTTCAAGTTCCCATGGCAATTACAGGGGAGGAAGGTAGGCAGATGTAAAACCTCCTTCATGACCCCATGTTGCTCCCAAGATATCCTGGAGATGCATTGCATGGTTGAGAGCTAGAAGCCAAGATTTAAGTTTCAGTGGGCACAGAGGCCCAGCTCACCAGCATGGTTCAGCTACCCAACTGATTGATATTTTATCTGTAGCAGACACAGGAAATGGAGGAGCTCCTTTCTTGCTCTCCTAGCTTGTGGTGTGGGTTATTGCAGTAGTCACTGGGGGGAGGAAGGTATGCACATATAAAACCTCCCACATAAACCGTTGTTGGTCCTCCCACATGCTGGAGATGAGGACACAAGGCCCCTATAATATAGAGAATAATGGATGGGTAGGGGATTATAACGGGGATTTTACACACCCCAAGGGGGTGTGTAAAATCTGAGTTTTGTCCCTACCTGTCCTTTATTTTGTATAATTGCTGGGGATCATTTTTGCACCACAGCAATTATATTAAATAAAGAGATCCCTATGGAGCCGTAGACTTGGTTGGGTTTCAGCTAGGTCCGTGGCTCGCTCTAAAAACCCCAGCTCCTGTTAAAAACATTTACCTTTTTTAGGCAGTTTGGGCCATGAATAGTTGCTGTTTTTTTTTTAATTAACTTAATGCCAACTACAAATGGTGACAAAGCTATGAAGCAGTGGGAAAATGGTGGTGGGCACCCAAAAATGGAAAAGTGGTGGCTGCGCATGCTCGGAGTGAGGGAAACCTGGCATATGTTCCCCATTATAACCAGTGGGTTATAATGGGGAAATTATAACTGGGTTTCCCTATGGGAGAAAGTGCTCCCCAGTTATTATATGCAAATAATGAGAACAATCTGTTTTCAGTTGTTGATGTTTGGTTCAAAGCTAAGTAAATAGAGGATATTTTTATTTAGTTTTTGTTGGCCGGGTAAGTGCACTAGACAAATCCTGCCTATTTTCTGGCACGACCTGGGGGAGGGGGATACAGATGAATGCCAACTGACCTTGAACCAGATTAAGCTGTTGGTGGTATTTTTTTAGTGAATGAAGGAAATTTGTCCAGGACACCAGGCAAATTCCCCTACTCTTTTTGATAAGTGCCATGGGATCTTTAACATCCACCTGAACTACTACCAGCCCAGGCAGATGGGACCTCAGTTTAACGTCTCATCCGAAAGATGGCACCTCAGAAGTGCAGCAACCCTCTCATGCTGCACTACAGTGTCAATACTGGAATATTAACCCAAGTGCCAGATGTGGGAACTGAACCCACAGCCCTCTGATGTCCCAGCCTCAGAGGCGAGTGTGCTACCTACTGAGTCTCTATATGCCATGGGCTTACTGAAGATATTGGGCTTGATTCAGAAAGGTTGATGCAGGGCTTGTGTCAAGCCCTGTATCATACTCGCAGCTGCACCAAACACATTGACATAGCTTGCACCCAATTCAGAAAGGTCATGCCCATTTGCGACACTTTTCCCACTTTACGGCAGCTTGCCTCAACTATTTGGTGCAAACCCTGTGAAAAGGTCCCACGTCTGCCGCAAACTTAGACCAGCAAAAAGTTGGTCTAACTTTGTGGCAAATGGTGCACAGGATCGTGAATAGTGTCTACCGGCCAGGGAATGCTGCAAGCCCCATGCACTATATGTTCAGCACACCCAGGGTTTATGCCGTTCCCGACACATCTCTGAATTGAGCCCATCATATTTATCTTCATGAGAGGCCATCGATGTTATGATATCTCATGAGTGGCAAACCAATGAGTGAGATATCTTAATACCAGTGGCCTCAAATGAAGATAAATATGATATCTTCAGTCAGCCCATGTCATATTCGGTTTATACAACATATGTTTTTAGCCAATGATGGTAATAGTGAGTACTGCTACTGGCTGCATTTGTATAACAGTGTGCATTTTGTAATATCCACCACTAGATACTACATACTCAGCAGCATAGTGTAATTACCCTTAAGTCAAAGGGTCTGCTTGTTTTGGTAGAAATATCTCAGCAACAAATAAAACTTTCCAGTTTGTTTAACTGCTGGTACAATGGATCCCTAGCCCCCAAGGGTGCTTTCTTTTATTACAAAAATGATGAGTCTGAAAGTGCAAGAAATCATATTTATCTTCAGAGAACTCTGCCAAGTTTGTGGACAAGGCCAGCAGCCACAGAAAATTCTAAACATGGAGTCAGAGTTTCGGCTGCAAGTAAGTTTGCTTGGCAGCATTTTTAAGGGGGAGCCACATTTTTGCTGGGCAGTGGTAAAAACATGCAGCTGCTGAGTTGTGTTGTAGGGGGGTAGGAGGGTGGGCAGGACAGGGTACAGCGTCAGAGCTGTAAGTTAATTTGGGAAGTTGGCAGGCAGGGGGAAGTTGAGGGTGGCCAGGATAGTAAAGCACCCGAGCTATAAGTTTGATTAGGAAGCAGGGCAGGCAGGAGAGCAGTGAAGGTGACCACAACAGGCAGGTTGGATGGTATAGTGTGTGCAGTAGGCAAATTAATAAAAGTAGGGTAGAAAACATTTATTTTTATGTATTTATTTAGTTTTTGTTGACCAGGTAAGTGCACTAGACAAATCCTGCCTATTTTCAGGCACGACCTGGGGAAGGGGGATACAGAAGAATGCCAACTGACCTTAAACCAGATTAAGCTGTTGGTGGTATTTTTAGTGAATGAGGGAAATTTGTCCAGACATTAATAGCGAGATAAAACACCCGGAAAGGTTAAGTGACGAATGGGAACTGTCAGAGCCATGCAGCACCTGTTAAAGCAGCGCTGCAGCAATGATATGCACACAATATGTTTACAGCTGGCAGTTCAGCTGTGTTTGGAATTCTAATGGTTGAGACGTATAGCAACAGGACAAAATATCAAGATGACATACTACATAGTGAGAAGATATTATCTTTCTAAGTAACCCAAGAGATCACTTTATATCTGGGCATTTATCTAAAAACATATGTTGTACTGTATAAAAGGTTTTCAAACTCTGGAAATTGGGTACATCAGGTGTTTACAGGATTTATATTTTTATTCTGCCAAAATTTCGAATTTACTTTGTTATCCTTGACGTGCACACCAGTTCCAGCCATGTTGGGTGCTTATCTGTAATCCATATGGCACGTGGTCATAATCTCGCATCACACTTCAGCGCAGCAATGCACCACGCTGTATATTCAGCAGATACATTGCTGCCGCACAGATATACTGCTGAAATGAATTTTGGCAACATAAACATGTGCTGACAGAGCCCCCCACACCTCCCCCATTAAAATATCAACTCCAGGGGTGGGTCAAACTTGGGGATGGGGAGAAACATCGCAGGGGAGAAAAATAAAGAAACTGCACAATGCGGTTTCCAAAAGGCCTGGGACCAGGATTTGAGCCCCAGTCCACAGACACACAGCACCTTCCTGTACTGCCTCGACTCATCCCACTGAGCCATGGCAGCAGCTTGGCAGACCACCTCCCAAACGAAGGTCTTCACCTCCTCATAACTCTTCCTCCTCCCCACCCATGCGTGATAGGGTACAAAACTGCGCATACACCATATCTGTCTTGTGAGGTTGTGTACCCTATTGCGCTAGTGCACTGAGCGATGTATTCCGCGTGGTATTCCATGTGTGGTTTTCTCTGCAAGATAGTGATCTGGTAGGATCCATACCACACTAAACTGTAACATTTTGTTAAATGTCCCTGCCTTGTTTGACCACTGACACTGTTATCTGGGGGCCTTTCTGTAAGTCTGTAAATATGCATGGGCTACTGCTCTCATATCGTTGCCATTGCACTATACCGTTATGCCTTTTTGTGCTTTTTTTCATCCTCTGAACATAATCCATTAGTATAGTTCTCACACATTTGCTGCTACTTCTTGTACTTGCCATATTTGATATACAGTATAGCTCTGTATTTTTTTTATCTCTTATAGCCTACATTGTTCCAGTGGTATCTCTCCTATTGTCCCCCACCACATGCTGCACCTGGCAATGAGTTATCTAACTCAGGGTTTCTCAAATGGTGAGGCCAGCCTCCCAGAGGAGGCCCCAACCTGTTCCAGGGGAGGCTCAAGCAAGCCTTAAAATGTACTATATTTAAATGTCAAGTTTTGGATGCTTTATGTGAAAGGATGCAGCAAACTGAAAGTGAATAATGGCATGCAAATTTATGTACAAAACGGTTACCAGGAAAGACATGCTCAACAAACACTTGTTTCCTGGTATGACATGGGGGAAAGCTGTATGGAGAAAATACAATTCTTGGAAACTGTGCAAAACAAAATGCAAAATAATGTAAATGAATAGGAACAAGGTAACAACTGACCCATTATACTGGCTGCAGAAAAGCACAAATACAAATGCTAAGCAAAGAGATACTAGGACAAAGGCCAGGAGGGAGCAAAATGGTCCCAGAGAAGGTGTTTAAGAGCAGGGTAAAACTGACAAAGAAAACAGTCTGACTCATGGGGGTGTTGCAACGAGGGGTAAATAGGGTCCAAAAATCATAAATGTGGAGCAAGTAGGCTGACGGGGGTTATAGAACGGGAGAATAACAAGTTCAATAAAATGAGAATAAACTCAACGACTGAATGCACTTCATTGTATTATTCCTGTAATGTGCAAAGTATGATAGTTGTTCTAACTATAGGGAGGCTCAAAATTATTTCTGTAGTGGGGGGGGGGGCTCAAGATCTTTTCCAAGGCTTGGGGGAGGCTCACTAAGACAAAGTGTGAGAACTCCTGATCTAACTCAATGTGTCTTCCTGTGCAAAATATTTATTCAATTAATTAATTCAATAACTAAATGAAAAAAATGAATGAATACATGCTTGAATGAATGAATGATGGCATAATTTTCCCATCAACTCTTAAGATTTAAAGGGAGCATCATAGTTTTGATTCCCACACATGCCTTCAAACTAAATGCTCATGCTTCCTTGGTTATTTCACTTGCTGGATGTCATTTAGCAAGCTGCGAGAGAGCGTTAAGAGCTAGGTGTTGCTTTCCTCCTTTGCGAACCAAGTCCTCAGTGTGGTCACACTCCTATGGAAAAGAAGAAATCCGTAGGAGGCATTTGCTGCAAAACCTGTGTAGACACTCTGGGCCAGATTTTCAAACATCAGCCGCAAACTGCAACAATGGCAGCTTGTGCCGACTGCCACTGCGCCAAGGCCCTGCACCCAATTCAGTATTAGACAGGGTGTTAGAGCCTATGTCCCATAGCTTGCAGCATCGGTGGCAGTGCGCCAAACAGACGGCACATCCATGTGGTATGCTACAAGTTGCAGGATGGTCTGGCAGCAGTTGCACCCCTGGAAGGGAACAGGATAGTGGCTCGCAGCCCTCCCCCAGCCCCAATCTGCCCATAAGGTGAAGTATGAAAAAAGAATTCTGGTGTCTACTGGTCCCCCAGCCCAATATGCCCCCAAAGTAAAGTATTAAAAAAAAGTAATTGATTAGTGCCCAAGGTTCACCCAGCCCAATATACCCACATATGACACTGCTGCCAATGTCCATAACTGGTGGTCTACTTGTCCCCCACCCCAGCAGGTAGTGCCCACCACCCTGATCCCCCTATACCAAACCACAATCCAGTGACTGACACAGCCCTCCTCACACCACCACAGGTGGATGCCAAATGAACTGTCAGAGCGCATACAGTATGCAAGGCAGTGGGTAGAGCCAGTGGGAAGCTAGCATGCACTGGGAGGGGTATCACCAGCAGAAAGAGGGAGGTAGCGATGCCACTATATAAATCAATGCTGAGACTTCATTTTGAGTACTGTGTCCAGTTCTGGAGACCACATCTCTGAAAAGACATAGACACAGTAGAGGCAGTCCAGAGGAGGGTAATTAAAATGGTGCAGGGTCTGCACCAAAAGCCCTATGAGCAGAATCTAAGGGACCTCAATATGTACACCCTGGAGGAAAGGAGGGAGAGGGGGGTATATGATTGAGACTTTCAAATACCTCACGGGTATAAATAAGGTACAAGAGGGAAGCATTTTTCAGAAAAAAGATGCTCAGGAACAAGGGGTCATTCTATGAAGCTGGAGAGCGGTAGACTCAGGAAACAGGAGGAAGTACTTCTTCACAGAAAGGATGGTGGATGCATGGAACACCCTCTCAGTGGAGGTGGTGGGGTGGAACTGTAATGGGATTCAAGAATGCATGGGATAGGCATAAGGGAACCTTAGTGGATAAGAAACGGAGGGTTTAGCCGAAGATCAAGTAGGGTCTGCAGTATTACAGTAGGTACAAAAAATGGGCAGACTAGGTGAGCCAAGCAGTCTTTATCTGCCATCAAATTCTGTTTCTATGTTATGTTCTATGTAAAAGAGGGCATAGTAAAGGCAACAAATGGGTACGCCAAGCAAGTAAGCAAAAGCAGAAGGAAGAGGAGACTGTTATGGTTCTTGAAGGAGGTGGCAGAAAAGGTAAAAGCAAAAGGAGTGGCATTCAGAAGGTTTAAGAAAACCCAGAAAGAGGAGGATAGGGAAGTGTATCTGGGGAAGTGGAGGGAGGCAGACAAAGCAGTAGGGAGCAAGCACAAACTGAGGAAAGAATAGCCGAGGCAGTATCTAAAGGAGACAGGACTTTTTTAGGTATGTTAGATAAAAAGGAAGACAAGGAGGAATTCCTAAAGTAAGGGGGAGAACTGCACAGAGGGGACCAAAAATGCAAACATCTTAAATAAATACTTCTGCTCAGTGTTCGTAGTAGAAGAGGAAGGTAAGGAACCACAAAAAGGCACCAGGAACTTTGATAGGAGGGAAATGGACACCAGACCCTTTCCTGAGGGGAGGGTCAGGAAAGCACTCGTTAATCTGAGCATGGTCAAAGTCATGGGGCCAAACAGGGTAAATCCAAGAATGCTGAGGAAACTCAGGGAGATACTGGCTGCACCCCTGGCAGACTTGTTTATTAGTTCACTGGAGACTAGCATGGTCCCAGAGGACTGGAGAAGAGCAGATGTAGTTCCAGTTCACAAACATGGTAGCAAGGAGGAGGTGGGCAATTATAGGCCTGTCAGGCTGACTTCGATGGTCGAGAAATTAATGGAAACACTATTAAAGGAAAGGATTGAGGAATACCTGGAATCCAATGGACTGCAGGACCTGAGGCACATAGTTTCACATAGGGAAGGCTGTGCCAAATAAATCTGGTAGATTTATTTGACAGGTTGACCAAGGTGTTGGATCAGGGAGGGGCAGTGGACAAGGCCTACCTAGATTTCAGCAAGGCCTTCGACACCATTCCACATAGGAGACTGGTTAACAAGTTGGGTAGCAAGGGGGTGGGCAATTAGGTGGCAACCTGGGTAAGAAACTGGTTAAGGGATAGGAGGTAGAGCGTGGTAGTAAATGGAGTTCACTCTGAGGAGGTAAGAGTGACTAGCAGCATACCTCAGGGGTCAGTGCTGGGGATGGTCCTCTTTAATGTCTTCCTTAGTAACATAGCAGAGGAGCTGGAAGGAAAGGTCTGCATCTTTGCAGATGACACCAAGATCTGCAACAGAGTGGGCCCTCCGGGAAGGGTGCAGAGGATGGTAAGAGATTTAAAACAGCTGCAGGAGTGGTCAAAGGTTTGGCAGCTAAGGTTTAACACAAAAAAGTACAAAATAATGCATTTGGGCCACAGAAACCTAGGGGTGGAGTACAAAATGGGGGAAGAGATACTTACAACAACCTAGCAGGAAAGAGACCTGGGTGTAATTATATCGGATGACCTAAAGGTGGCCAGGCAATATGACAAGGCAATCAGGAGACCTAGTGTTATGCTGGGGTGCATAGGTAGGGGTATCACCAGCAGGAAAAAGAAAGTGGTGTTGCCCTATATAGCTCACTGCTAAGACCCCACCTGGAGGTCTGTGTCCAGTTCTGGAGGCCACATCTCAGGAAAGACAGAGTGCAGGTGGTCCAGAGGAGGGCTACCAAGAGGGTGCAGGGTCTGCATCAAAAGCTCTATGAGGAGAGACTAAAGAAGCTCAATATGTACACCCTGGAGGAGAGGAGGGTGCAGGGGGATATGATCAAGACCTTTAAATACCTCACAGGAGTGAATAATGGGTCATGATATGACGCTGGGGGGGTAGATTCAGGAGAGATGTGGGGAAGTACTTCTACACAGAAAGAGTGGTGGATGACTGGAACAGCCTTCCAGCAGAGGCAATGGGGGTGAAGACAGTGGTGAGATTCAAAAAAGCCTGGGATAGGCACACGGGAATCATAGAGGAAAGGAAAGGGTGTAAGAGACAGTGCCATAGACCTAGGAGGGTCTGCAGCATAAGTGATCACAATGAAAATGGGCAGACTGGATGGGCCGAACAACCCTTATCTGTTGTCAGTTTCTGTGTTTCTATTTCTATTACCCACTGACAGAGATGGTAGGGTTCGCTGGAGGCCAGACATGAAGGCACAGTTGGCAGTCCCAAGGCTGAACAGCTTTACAAAAAAAAGGTAGTCTACCACTCCCACACAGCTGTAAAATTGTTAAAAGTAGGACTCCACCCCCAAATAGTTTTCAAGCTGTGTGGCCCTGGTTAGAAAATGCCCCAAACCTTCCCTCATTCCCCTTTGATACAGCAACCCCACTAGTGTTGCTCAGATGGATCTGGTCAAATCCGGATCCACAGATATCTGCCCTATTGTGGCAGGATAGTGGATCTGCTGGATACTTCCACTATCTGCCTGTGGATCTGGCCGTAGGATCCCTGGTCAGATCCCACGTTATCTGACGGCTGGATCCAGGGATCTGACAATGGATCCCTGGATCCAGCACCAGGATCCGATGCCAGATCCTGCGCTGGATAATGCGGGATCCGACCGGGGATCTGACCTCCGTATTCAGCCGGATCTCAGGCCAGATCCAACTTGAATAGTGCCACCATCAGCTGGATCACTAGCGGATCCATGGCGGCACTATCCCAGCAACACTAAACCCCACCCCCATTTGCCACTGCCCCCCTACTGCTGGATATCTTCAGGAGATTCCTGTTCCCCATCCTCTCCTCTGCATCCATCACAAGTCCAGAACAGGCACTGGGAATCTTCAGAGGGAACAGCTGTGTGTGCCCCTATCCTCCAAATCCTATCCCAAGTGTTTAGTTCTTATCATAGGGGGAGCAGCAAGATAATGGCCATGCTTCTTGTCCTTCAAGGTCCCCCACTGAAAAAAGTTGACAGGTGTTCTTGTTAATGTTGGGGGAGCAGCATGATGAGGGCCATTCTCCAGGCCTTTCACAGCTCCCCCTTAGGTCATCAGTTATGATTACCCCCAGGTCTCTTTCTTGTTTGATGATTGCCACTACCCCTCCTCCCATTTTTTACACTGTCCATGGTTTCTGTGCCTTAAGTACATGATTTTGCACTTTTTCCTGTTAATACCCAGCTGCAATACCCTTGACCACTCCTTGAGTTTTCTCAGGTCTCTCCTCATCCTTTCCACCCACCCTGGAGTATCCACCCTATTGAAGATTTTGATGTCATCTACAAAGAGGCAGACCTTCCCTTCCAACTCCTCTACAATACCACTTATAATGACATTAAATAGGACTGGTCCCAGTACTGATCTCTGAAGCACCCCACTGGTCACCCTCCATTCTCCAGGGCAGCACGTAATAACGGCTAAGTCATAACAGCAACTCAGAAAAGGCGAAGGCAAAATAGCAAAAACAATAAGGATGACCATGGAACTATGGTGAATGGGAGTTAAGGATGACCCCACAAGAATGGCGACCATGGCTATCCAGGTGTGACTCAGAGTAGGTTATTTATAAATGGGGGTAGGGGGCACAGCCCCCCCCCGCATTAAACCAGGTGAGATGTGTGACTGAAGTGCATCTCGAGCAGATGGCAGCCGGTGTTGGCACTGCACCTGGGAGACGGAGGTACAGAGATCTTAATGAGCGGCTGAGTGCGGTCATGTCCGAGTATGCAGCACATGGCTGCTATGAGTATTTGCGTGGCCTTGTATAAAATTTCCATTTTCAGGTGCAGAGAGCCTCTGAATGACCTGTTGTGGTGTGGTAATACATAATGTAGTCGCTGTTAACTACATTCACTCTTTATTATCGTTGCCATTATTGTATGTGCCATTATTAATTTGCCATTTTGACAGTTGCCATTATAGAGTTGCCGTTATGACATGGAACCTTGTCCAGAATGAAATTCCATTTACCACAGGGAGCTGGCCGGGGGGAGGGAGGGACGGAACAGGATCAAGCAGCTGAAAGACAGCTTTCCTTTCCTGGGGAGGATCCCTGTCACCCACCGTATTTCCACTGCCCCCGGGTGGAGATGTGAGGGCAGTGCAGGCGGGCAAGCAACACAGTAGAGGGGAGGGTTCCTCGGTACCATGGGGCATGCATGCCTCCACCTGCAAGTGCATGGCTGGGACACAGGGATGGGACAAAAACCAGGGAAAAAATTGGGCACAGAATACAGATTTAAAAAAAATTCCGTTTACCACCAGCTTCTGTTGCCTATCCCCTAACCAATTTCTTACCCAGTTTACTACCTTTGGACCCACCCCTAGGCTGCCCAGCTTCCTTACAAGTCTCTCATGTGGAAAGCCTTACTAAAATGTACTCTAGGTAGGCCACATCCACCACTCCACCCTGATTTAATTCCTTGGTCACCAGTGAAAGAAATCCATCAGATTTGTTGGACATGACCAACCCCCCCCCCCCATCCAACCCCCAGTGAATCCATGCTGCCTCGAGTCTTGTAACCTGTTGGATTTAATTATTCCACAATGCTTTCCTTCAGCAGTGATTTTATTAACTTCTATACCACTGATGTCAGGCTGACTGGCCTACAGTTGCAAGCCTCTTCCCTTCTACCACGTTTGTAACATGGATTACATCTGCCCTCCTCCTGTCCTCTGAAACCACTCCTGCGTCCAGTGAGTTGTTAAACAGAACTGTCAGAGGTGCAGCCAGTACACCCTGAGCTCTCTCAGTACCCTAAGATGCACCCTTTCTGGCCCCATTGCTCTGTCCACTTTCAGATCTGCAACACCCCTCAGGACTCTCTCCTCTTTAAAAAGACTCATGTCAACCTCCTTCCCTCCAATGTTCCTATTTTATGCATTTTCCAAATATTACAGACACTGACATAATAACAGCTTTAGCTACTATAACAACTTTAGCTAATATAACAATACTTTTTAGTTCATCTTGTTTGTAAAGTGCTTACAATATGTTATAAAAAGGAAAAACAATCATAACATCCCCCTCCCCTCCCCCCATCATCTTGTCACTGTATGCCTGTATTAATTTTTTGTTTTCTAAAACCTGTTTGTAATGGGTATTTTATACAAATAGAAATCTAAAAGTTCAAGTGGGAAACATGCAGCCTTCTTAGGGTATGGATTGGGATGTCCACTTAGTCACATTTCTTTATTGGGGGCATACTATTAATTACGGTTTTCCACGATGTTCCTTTAGGATCATCTAAATTAGGATCAGTAACTATTATCAATTCTTCATATTTCAAAGCTTCTATAAACTGATACCACCATTTATAATAATCAAACTCTGAAAAGTTCTCTACTTTCCAATTTTCCAAAATAATACCTTTCAGGGCTATTGTTGCCATCGTAAACATCATCCTAGAGGGCAGATCCTCAATACAGTATGTAATATTATTAAATAAAAATGTATCTATTTATAAAGGCACCTCTATACCTATTGTAGATTTTATTATTTGAGGTAATTTGACCCACCATCCGTATATGTTAGGGCATGACCACACCTTTCCCTTTAGCCCCACAATTATGCCAACACTTATAAGGATATTCTGAGTTCATTTTATTAATTAAAACTGGGGTCCAGTAAGCTCTATTATTTATTTTAGCTTGTATTGTTTTATTTCTAGCTGAAACTTAGATTTTATTATTTATTTTGCTTAATTGGTCCCATTGTTGATATGATAAATTTGTATTGGCTTCCAGATTCTAATGCTGATTGTTTAATTGTATCTTTTGTTTAGGGATGCCCAATATTAGTTTGTATAATATAGCTATAATTTATTTGTTCCATTATTTAATATTCCTTGTTCTTGTTTTAATACTGTAGATATATTTCAATCCTTTGTATTGTTAAACAGTCTGTTCATTTTATGAAATTTGGCCAGGAGTGTAAAGTGGAATGATTGACTCCATCCTCTTTTATTATACACTTTAATAAATTCCTGAAAAGCTGGTATTCTGTTTTCAACTAATACATCTTTCCACTTAATTATATTATTTTTATACAACTATTGAAAATGAAAACTATGATATTGATCCCAGATTATTTTATTGTAATCTATAGGGCGAAATAGCCATGGTATCTGAAGTTTTGTTGGATTATTAGTATGTTTTTAACATATTGGAACCGGGTAGACAGTGGATGTTTTTTCTCCTGGTGAAGGTCTACTCAAAAGAATATATGTTGTAATTTAGCATTTATATTTAAAGGAAACATCATAACCTGATATAAGTATTGGTCTTCTCTAGGAAAATAGTCCATTGATAGTTGGTCAGAATATTTGCTTCCATGTACTTCAAAGGATGTGGGCATCCCATTCCCCCATAGCTCTACCCTGTGGAACTCCTTGGCTGGTTATTTAAAGGAGGCTCCCTCAGTGGAAGCCTTTAAAAAGGACCTTAAAGCATATCTGTTCCAGCAAGCATTTTATAATGTTTTCGAATTATTATTTGGTTTTATGGGATGGATAGATAGATAGACAGACAGACAGACAGACAGATAGATAAATAGATAGATAGATAGATAGACAGATAGATAGATAATGGTATGTTCCCAGCTGTATCCTTTTATATGTATATCTGTGTATGAAATGTATGGTTTTATATTGTACAGTGCCCAGAGTCTCTGGAAATGGGTGCTTTAGAAATAAATTAGAAAATGGGCCAGATTCTTAGAGCTCTCCTATTGGCTGAGAGTCATTGCTGGGGGGTACATTAACTTACAATAGATGCCTACTTCAGAACAAGGGCTGATTCAGGGTGCCTCATTACTGAGGTTATCCAAGGGCACCCCGAATCTTCAAAGGCAGCAGCCACCAATTTTTGCCCCTTGCTTAGCTTGCTTCTCATTATTTTTCTTCCCCTTGAAAAATACATTTATTTTTTACTGTAACATATTAGCGCTAGCACTTTGAGTACTAAGAGCCACTCGGAGTGGGAGAAACATGCTTTTTTTTGTTCCAGTTTGAAAGGGTTAGCAGTTAGCATATCGCATACTAAGCGCTACAGTGAAAGCGCCTGGCTCGTCAAAACTCCACGGTGGTTCCCCGATTGAGGAAAAGAATAATTTCATAGGCAGGACTTAATAAAATAAATAAAAATTACTTACTGCAGCTGCCATCCTACATTGATCTCACTTCCTGTTTTATAGCAGGTCACTCAGAGTCGCATGCTGGACCCAGACTGTCTGGCTAACTACAGGCCTGTCTCTAACCTGCCCTTTGTGGGTAAGGTTATTGAGAAGGTGGTCGCGTTGCAGCTGGATGATCATTTGACCAGCCACAATGTCTATGATTCTCTCCAGTCCGGATTTAGGAAGACACATAGTACTGAGACAGCTCTTGTCTGGGTACTAAATGACCTCCTAATAGCGAGAGATCGAAGAACTCATTCCATCTTGGTCCTTCTTGATCTCTCTGCAGCATTTGACACTGTGGATCATGGTGTGCTGTTGGAGCACTTGCAGTTTATCTGTGGACTGTCTGGTACAGTCCTCAGTTGGTCTCGATCTTTCCTCGAGGGTAGGACTCAGAGGGTGGTGTCTGGGATTTTTTCCTCGGCATCATTCCCCCTATCCTGTGGGGTGCCGCAGGGCTCTATTTTGGCACCCATGTTGTTTGCGGTGTATATGCTGCCATTGGGAGTGATTATTAGGCAGTACGGTTTGAGTTTTCACTGCTATGCAGATGATACTCAACTGTACATGTCCTTTGTGCCTGGCCAAGATGTTGCCATTTCGTCTTTAACAACTGTCTAGCCGAAATCCAGGACTGGATGAATGTGAGTTGGCTGCGGTTGAATCCAGGGAAAACTGAGGTGTTGGTTGTGGACACAGGTCACCAGGAGGTGGGTATGTTGGCGGGATCACCCTCGGGTTTATGGCTTGGGGGTGTTCAGCTAACTACCTCAGACCGGGTGTGGAACCTGGGCATTGTGTTTGATGACTGTTTGACACTTAAATCCCAGGTGTCGGCAGTTGTCAAAGTCTCTTTTTACCATCTGAGAAACATCGCCCGGGTGAAGCACCTGGTTCCTCCTGACGATCTTCCTACTCTGGTCCATGCCTCGCTACCTCCCACCTGACTACTCAATGTACTTTATCTTGGCTGGGGTTGATATATTCGCCACTTGCAGCTAGTGGGTAGAATGCAGCAGCCAGGTTATTGACTGTTTTTTCTAGGGCTAGTCATATAACGCCTGAGCCCGCGGGACTGCACTGGCTGCCAATATGCTGGCGAATCACCTTCAAGGTCGGTTTATTGACCTGTAAGTGTCTTACACGATCAGGGACCTGGCTACCTGAAAGATCTCCTTGTCCCTACTGTCCCTCCCACTCTCTCAATCCACTGACGAGGGATTGCTGGAGATCCCCAGGGTTCGTCTAAAGACTTCTGGGGCCAGATCTTTTAGTTTTATGGCCCCAACCCTGTGGAATTCTCTGCCTCATCAGGTGTGAGATTGCCCGACTGTCCAAAGCTTTAAAGGGGCATTAAAACACATCTTTTTAGCCTTGCAGATAATGATTTTTAATGTTGCTGCCTGGATTAATTTTGTTTTAATTATTTATTGATTTTATGTTATGTACAGGCACCTTGGTTTTGGTAAGGCGCCTTTTAACAAATAAAGTTTGATTCGATTTGATTTATAGTCCCCTGCTAAAATAACATTCTCTGCCTACAACATTTGGAGTCATTGTGTAATTTTAGCCAAAAAAAGCTGAATAGTTTTCAAAAGGTGCATACACTGAACCAATAACTAAATCTTTATTTAGTAATTTACTTTTTAATAGGATAACCCTCCCCTCATTATCTCTGAAAGAATCTAGTGCTTTAATATCACTACCTTTTGTTATCAAGATGACAACACCTCTGCTTTTCCTAGAACCTAACGAATAATAAATTTGATCTATCCCTTTTCTTTTTAGTTTAACTACTTCCTTTTCTTCTAAATATATTTCTTGCGTATATATTATTTGAGCGTTTAATTTCTTAAAGTAAGTTAACAATCTGGGTCTCTTTATAGGACAGTTTATTCTATTTTCGTTCAAAGATACAATTTTTATGTTCCTTATACTATTCATTTTTGTAAAGGTAAAAAAGTGTTCTCTTAGTTGAACATCTTGAGTTCCCACGTCTACACATTTTTCCAGTAGAGATTCTGTAAAAATAACAAATACCCCAAAACATGTTTTTACAAGACATACAGGCAAAAAACTTTATTCATACCATTATTTTAAAACTCATTCCATCAAAAAATGTAAAGGACGGTACCTTCTCTTGTATCTTCACTACATATTTTCCTCCCTCCACCCCCACCTCTGGCAACCGTAATTTAAACATTTCTTATGGGTACCCCAGGGATCTATCTTGGGCCCTCTTCTATTTTCGATTTTTATTAACAGAATTGCTGAAAATACCCCAGCCTGTTCATCCATCCTCTATGCCGATGATCTTGTCCTGTATTCCAGTAACAAGGATATACTCAATATCAACCGCAGTCTCTCCTGTGCCTTTAATGGCATTCAATCCTGGTTATCTGGACATCAGCTTATACTCAATGTTGGTAAGACACACTCGATGCTCTTTGGCACTGTGGCTAAATTAAAAACTTCTCGGGCCCTGTTATATATTTCATGCTGTAATGGCTCCTTTCTTGAATCAGTAAGCTCTTTCCTTGGGTTTCACTCTGAAGATAGGTCCTATTCACCTCTGTCTCCTTGATGGACAATGTAATCAGGGCTGGTATCCCTCTTTCACTTGCCTCTCTGCTGCTTCCACAACCCTCCCTCCATGGGTTTCAATCTGATGCATATGCCTAGATGCAAAACGTCCAAGGGTATGCTAGCAGACCAGAGGAGGACAACTAAAATGGTGCAGTGGATGCACCAAAAGCCATATGAGGATAGAGTGAGGTATTTCAACATGTACACCCTGGAAGAAAGGAGACCAAGAGGGAACATGGTAGGCACCTATAAGTATGTTGCAGAGTAAACAAGGTGCAGGAGGGGAGCCTCTTTCAAGTAAGAAAGAGGACCTGGGGCATGCACTGCAGCTGGGGGGGGGGTTTAAGAGGGATGCGAGGATGTACTATTTCACTGAAAGAGATGTGGTGGAGGCAAAAACAGTGGGGGGTTCTAGCATGTGTGGGACAGACATAGGTGAATATTAGTAAATAGGCAGGGAAAAGGCAGGGTCACCAAAGATCTGTTAGGGTCTGCAGAGACAGACTAGGCAGGGAACATCTGGGCAAATTGGGTGGGCCAAGCGGCTTTTTTCTGCAGACAAATCCTATGTTTCTTCTGCCCTGCACCTGAAATTTGGTCTCCCAAGATGCTAACATACATAGAGATATAGAATTTGATGGCAGATAAGGACCACTTGGCCCACCTAGTCTGACCATTTCCCTACCTAATGGATAAGCTGCAGATCCTTGTTAACCAACAGCCTATTTCCTCCTACTCCCCCCACTAGAATTGCCTTATGTCTGTCATGTGCATTCTTGAATACCCCCACTATTTTGAATCCACTACCTCCTCAGAAAGGCTGTTCCATGTATCCACAACTGTCTCCATGAAAAAATGCTTCCTCACATTACCTCTGAGCCGTCCCCCCATATCTTCAAATTGTGCCCCCTTGTTCTTGCACATCTCTTTTTCTGAAAGATGCTACTCTCTTGGACTTTGTTGATTCCCTAAAGGTACTTGAAAGTTTCTATCATGTCCACCTTCTCCCTCCTCTGCTGGGACCAGGTGTTGTCTCTGCAAGGTCACGAGTGCACATGCTGTATATCCTCTTGAGATGTCACCAATAAGGCATAGGTCGGAGCACCATACTCCTGACCTCTGTTGTTGGCTCCCACAGCTGCATGTTCTCCTGCTGTGCACATAGCATGTCCCACTGAGCTGCCTCACCATGTCCACCTCATCACACTCCCTGGCTGTGCCCTTGTCCCCACTACTCTTTCCCTGCTGTGTGTGCCCTTGTATCTGCTGTTGGTATCAAAGGCACTGTCTTATGAGGCGTGTGACATGGCATTGTGACCATGTGGCCTTACGTACCTCACATGACTGGCCTCCTCTCATCTGCTGTCCCCCATCCATTCTACTCTCATAGAAACACAGAAATTGTCATCAGATAAGGACCACCAGGCCCATCCAGTCTGCCCAAAAGCCCTACACTAGTTTGTGGCCTCTGACCCTACTTGGTCAATGGCTTTTCACCACTCCTTCCCTCCTCTAAGGTACCCTTCTGCCTGTTCCATGCATGTTTAAAACTCTCCACTGTGCTCACCCCACCATCTCCTGTGGCAGCCTATTCCATGTGTCTACCATCCTCTCTGTGAAGAAAAACATCCTCACATTTCCCATCAGCCTGCCATCTTCCAATTTCATATCATGCCCCCTCGTTCTTGTACATCTCTTATATTGGAAGATGTTTCCCCCTTGCACCTTGTTAATGCCCTTAAGGTACTTGAATGTTTCTATCATGTTCCCCCGATCCCTCCTCTCCTCCAGCGAGTACGTACTGAGGTCCTTTAGTCTCTCCTCATATGTTTTCTGGTGTAAACCCTGTACCATCTTAGTTGACCTTCTCTGGACCACTTCCACCCTGTCAATGTCCTTACAAAGGTGCAGCCTCCAGAACTGCACACAGTACTCTAGAGGAGGCCTCACTAGCATTTTGTACACAGGCATCACCACCTCCCACCTTCTGCTACTGATATCTCTCCCTATATACTCCAGCATGCCACTGGCCCTGTCTGCAGCCTTTGTACTCTACTTAGACACCCTTAGATCACCAGAAATGATAACTCCCAGGTCCCTTTCTTCCTTGGTGATAGACAGCATCTCTCCCCCCAATCCTGTAGCTCTCCCCAGGGTTCTCTCTTCCCAGGTGCATTATTTTGCACTTCTTGGAACTGAACCTTAGTTGCCACACTTCAGACCATTTTTCAGGCTTCTCCGGCTCCCTACTCATTCTCTCCACCCCATCCAGAGTACCTGTTGCAGATCTTGGTGTCAAATGCAAACAGGCAGATCTTTCCTGTGGGTTGCCTGTGGATAGAAATGAACATGGCAGGAATCCATGCATATGGCATCACTGGGTGTTATTGTGCAAGGTGCATGTGCACTATCAGTCTGTGGAACCAACCTTGGCTGGCTTACTCCTGTCTGGCTGTGCTGGGCTTATGGGCCATGAACTCATCCACTGGGTTTACGGTGGCCTCAGATCCAGGTGCAGAGTTGGTTATGGATTCTGTGGTGAATGATATAGTTAGCAAGGCTGTGTGCTATGGCATATACATTTTGTGTCCATGTTGCATAGTACATACCTGGCAGGGTGGCCATGTCTTCCTCCCTGCCATGCAGTAGCAACTGTGTGATTATCTCAGCCACCATTGTCTCATTTGGTATAAGGGTTATTGCAAAGGTGGGTGGACCCCACCTGTGCTGGTCTCTGATTGCTTGGTAACCCTCATCTTCTTTTTTTACGGCCATCAGGAAATCATACTATTTGTGCCTGGTGATGGGCAGTGTCCATGCCTCATGGCCTGTGGTGTTGACAGCTGCCTGGATGTCCAGCCAGATCTGTGCCTTAGTTTCTGCCAGTGCTTTAGGGGACTGGGACCTATACAAGGTGGCATAATGCTCCCATATGTCAGTCATCATGGTGGCTACCTACTGGGTTGAGAAATTAGTGGAACTTGAATGCCCAGCACCTTGGACTCATGCACAGTCACAGAGTGGGGACCAGCCACATTCTGTCCCATGCATGGCCACATCCGTAGTGTTAGGCTTGGTTCCCACACCCTTACTGGCAACCCACTGTGCACCGCTGACAATCTCTATTATGTTAATATGCTATGTTATGCAAAATCAGTATTAACATTTAGGGCATTGGTACTTACCTTATAAGTGTAAGTTACCAGGGACATAATTGCGATTATTGCCAATATTATTACTATACTTATTATGGAAATGCATAAGTAACATGCCGAGAATACATTTCTGTGTTCTTTGTCTATTCCTCTGAGAAGTCACTGTATAGCCTACACTGCCATCATGCGAATTTATGTAACACCACACCTATTTCCTGAATTTTATGAGTTCTTTGTTCTTCTTTTAGCTGATTTTACACTTTTTGTATATCTCTAGATACACTGTGGAGTCATCTAACTTTTGGCCAATAGGGCCTGTTTTATGTATCTAACTCATGTACGAAGTAATAGTTGCTATGGTAATTATTATAGTACATAACTTGCTGTATTATGTTTTCTCTCTGAGACCATCTTCATACCATGGGGTATTGGGAAACCCTGGCTTCCAGTGTCTATTTGGTAAGACCTATTTTTAGGGCATAAGTCTGCTTTTGTGTAATAAACAAGTTTATTATCACATATGCCACTTGTCTGTTGTTTCCTTCTGCTGGTTTATTACCACCAAGAACCTGAGAAGGGCTTAGACCCCTTACATTATTGGTGACCATGTGCAGGTGGTCTGAACTAGTGAATATTCACTATTTGCTGGCTTTTCCCTTGCGGGTAGTAAGTAGGTGTACACACCCGTACCACCTCGCCCGTGTTTTTCACTCCATAGCATCATGTAAAGTCTTGCTGCTTACTGGGAAATGTTGATGCTGTCTCACCTTGTTCAACAGCAGTTTGAGTTGCAGGATTGCATGAGTGCAGACGCCCAACCATCTGTTTGGTTCAGCCACTGTGGATCGATACACAGCAGGATAACCACTGACGGATTTATTTGGGTTTCCCAACCTTTTCTACCATGTCCAATATCTGCACAGATTTGAGACTCGATGTCTCAAACTTTCTCGCTTCCTATGGAGGCTGGAGTGACTTTGTGTTGGACGTGAAAAACTCTGATAACCCTGTACTGGGGATCTCAACCGAGTACTCAGAGGAGAGACAAACAGCCAAAAGGCATGATTCTAAAGGGCTGTTGGTCGTGGCTCTCTATGCTGCTTTAGAAGACTCCAAGGCAAGGTTTCATTCACTAGAACTGAAAGAACTCTTAAGAAAGAGATGGGCTTGCAGCCACCTGAATGTCTTAGGAAAGAGCACAGACTGGAAGAGGAACTTCAGTCCCTGTGTAGCAAGAACAAGACTCTTTTGCATTGTACTGTACAGAATAATAATCGAGAGTTATGCATGTTGAGAGAGGATTGTGATAGGTTGAACCAGGATAAGAAGCAGGTTTTGCAAATTAATGATTTGTTGAGTGAGATGAATTAGTCTTTGCGAGAGGAAAATGAGGAGTTGAGAGACAATCTGAAATGAGTAAGGGATGAGTTGGATAGAGAGCTTAGGGACAACTGCTAACTGAGTGCCACGTATACAGTGCTACAGAAAGAGGTTGCAGGAGGTTTGGGACAGAACAATGCAAAAGTTAGTCACATACAGTGCAGATCTAAGATGGCAAAACTGCGTCATCAGCGTGAGGTGCTGGCTGGTCAAGTCAAAGCGATGGGCGGGTTCTATTACACACCCATCAACCTTACATCATCTGGAGATGACGATTCTGGTGACAACAGCAGCCAAGATGGTGCCCAGCCAAACTATCAATATGGCACTTCCCCCACCCAACATTCACAAGATGGTGGCTCCCTATGCTATAATATTGCGACCCTTTGTCATGAGAAATATGGTGACTCTCATGTGCGACACAAAGATGGTGACCCCCATGATGGGGGGAGATCAAGGCCTAGTCCCTCTGATTGTCATCCTGAAAAAGAAGGACAAAACAGAGATCAATCAGATCATCGAGGCAGCCCTTGCTAGGACACAGATGACTGAGGAGCAAAGACAGGTCTTCCGGGAACACATGGAAAGCATGTTGAAGGAAGCCGCTACTCAGCAATCACTTGTCCACTCTGACTGACGCCACAGTGGAGGCCGCCCTTCACGGCGCACACTGCAACAACCCTTTTCCTGATCTGCATCCCATAGTTCAGAACAATCTACTTCAGGCAGCTCACTCTGTACATCAGATCACTGACAGTATAGGCCGAATGACCCCAATGACAATCTCAGCTGTCATTTGGAAAACATTTGTTCCAAATGCGAGATGCTCAGTCTACTGGTGAGATACCAAGTACAGATCCTCCAGCAGACTGCAGATCCCCACCTCTGGGTAAAACTCTCAGAAGATGTCAGCCAAGTCACTGATGCGACTTTTGATGATGTCACCGCAGAACTCATTGCCGCACACTCCCCAGGCGTGGTTGGCGTTATGTTAGCCCATCCCAGTATGCCAAGGAAAGTCCAGTGTCATACCATCAGAGGTTATGGTTGGCCTACCATACTGGCAAGGTGCTCTCACAAGAGATAGTGGACAGAGGCCAAATTGAATACAAGACTGTGTTTATTCCGAACATGATTCCTGTCATGCGTGGCAAGGTTGAACCTACGTCTTTCCTCTGAACTGACAAATTCTCAGACATCCTCATGAGGACAGAGCATGTCTACCTCTGAGAATTGAATTCTGGCTCAAAAGCCAAGGTGGCTGTGGTACAACCTGCCAATAAGCCCACAACTCACTACATGGTGGAGGGCAAGGCCCAGGATTATAAGGCTGCACCCACTGATGACAAACAGACCTACAAGGCGGGGGGAAACCACAAAAGAAATAGGAACAGACAAAGAAATTGGAATAACCCTAATTCCGATCAGAATGACAACCTGGGCAATCGAAATTATCAACAAGGCCCTTCTTACCGTGATGTAGTGGCAGAGAATAAAAACCTCCGCACACTCCTAGGGAAAGTCCAATCAGTGGCTGAGTCCATCCCAAGGCAGACCATTGTAGCATTAGCTCTGGTAACCCAGACTCTACTAGGCCACGGAGATTATAGAACCTCCTCTGGCCAAGCTGCAGTAGGTCCTAATCCTGAGGCCTTGTCTATTGCAGCTACTATCAGTATCCAGGCTTCCCTGTATCCTATGCAGGACCTGGAAGATGCCAAGCAAGATCCTGCTGGCATGTGTCTTCAGCACCAACCTGAAGACACCAGTAATAGTTCAGATTCACAATTACAAGCCCCAATCTGTATTGTGAACAATATTACTATTGACACAAACAGGCGCCTTGTACCAAGACTACAGTCGGAGGCTGCCAAATTGTTGTACTGCTAGATACAGGTGCAGCTGTGTCTGTACTACATGATGAGGATTCAGCTAATTCCTCTTGGTCCACTGGATGGAGAAAGTACAGTAACGTAAGAACTTACCATAACAGTAGAACTTCGAGAGAGTAGGTATTCACATCCAGAACATCCACAGAATGTAAGAGGTACTCCCTATGATTGGAGTGTTGCGTAAAGAAAGCTGGTAACTCAATGGATTGATTCAGTGTAGACTCAGCCACCACCTTATGAAGAAACTTAGGATTGATGTGTATGGCCACCTGTTCCTTGTGGAAAATCAAATACGGGATTTTACACATCAAGGCTTGGAGCTCGGAAATACATCAAGCAGAGGTAATGGCCACTAGGAAGAGAGTCTTCCAGGAAAGGAACTTTAAGTCTGCTTCCACTTCGTTCCCGGTTCGAAGGGAGGCAGTGTGAGCTTTTCCAGGATAAAATTCAAGTCCCATGGAAGGGAGGGATTGTAGATGGGGGGGGTCTCAGGTGGAGAACCCCTTTAAGGAAGGTCTTAGAGACTTCCAGTTGGGCAAAAGACCGGTCCCTGGAGGGAATGTGGTAGGCTGAGATAGCTGCATATGGACTTTCAAAGAAGAATGGATGAGACCCAGGTCGAAGAGGTGAGGCATGTAATCCAGGACTTTGTTAGCTGGGCACAAGAAAAGCTCCAAGTCTTTAGAGCTCACCCAGATGGAAAACCGTTTCCACTTCATGGCGTAGGTAGACCTGGTGGAAGGTTTTCTCGCCTCCTCCAAAATGTCTGCTACTAACGGAGAAACTCCGAAGCATGCCTTAGCTACATCTGAAGGAGCCACACATGGAGATGAAGGGATCTGAGGACCGGGTGAACTACAGTCCCCTGATCCTGGGTCAGCAATTGCTGTGACAGAGGAAGAGGAAGAGGAGGCTCCTCAGAAAACTGTTGCAGAAGAGAGAACCAAACTTGCCTGGGCCAGAAGGGGACGATGAGAATCATTCAAGCCTCTTCTGTTCTGAGTTTGTTCAAGACCCTCAGAATCAAGGGAATGGGAGGGAAGGCATAAACAAATCTGTCCCTCTGGCAGAGAGACAGAGCATCCCGCTAGAAAACATCTTGTCCTGGAGCGAGCGAGCAAAAGGCAGGAAGTTTGACGTTTTGGGGGAGGCAAAAAGATCCGCCTGAGGCGTCCCCCACTGCCAAAAAATTTCATTTATGACTTGTTGGTCTAACTCCCATTCATGATCCCTGGCTGAGGAGTGACTGAGTTTGTCTGCCAGGGTATTTTCCACCCCCAAAACATGAACTGCGGTCAGGTGAAGGTTGTGCTGAGCTGCCCAATACCAGGCTCTCATCACTTCCTGGCACAGGGGATAGGAACGTGTTCCTCCCAGTTTGTTGAGGTATAAGACTACACATGTTGTCTGATTGGATCAGAAGATGACCAGGAAGAATGAAGGGGAGAAGAGCCTGTAAGGCATATAGGACTGCTCTTAGTTCTAACACGTTTATGTGCAGTTTCTGCTCAATAAGGAACCAGCTGCCCTGAGTCCTGTGAGACCCTAGATGGGCACCCCATCCCTCCCCTGACACATCTGTTGTCAGCATTTGGGATGGAGGGGCGATGCAAAATGGAATTCCCAGACACAGGTTCTCCTGAACCATCCACCAGTGCAAGTGCCTGATCATGGGATCCGACACCAGTACCTCTTGGTCTAGTTCATCTGAAGTTGTGTCCCATTGTGACTGAAGCGTCCATTGAGAGATCCTCATATGGAGCTGGCCCTGTCCGGAGGCAAAAAGGCTTTGCCTAGGGTCGTGTCCAGTATCACCCCTATAAACTGGAGGCATTGGCAAGGGACCAGGTGGGACTTGGAGGGTTGACAGTAATACCCAGGCTAGTAAAAACTTGCAGGGTAAGGGAAAGGGAGTGCAGGAGTTCCTCCCTAGAAGGGGCCACCAGGAGCCAATCATTCAAGTACGGGAAGACCTGCACACCTTAAGTATGTAAGTGGGCCTCTCTACTAGGGGGCCGAGGAAAGACCAAATGGGAGGGCCTTGAACTGGTAGTGGTCCCCCTGAAAGCAAAAACAGAGGTATTTGTGGTGAGAAGGGCATATGGGGATATACAGGTATGCATCCTGCATATCCAGAGCACACAGCCACTGTCCCAGAGGCAAAAAGACTTTACCTAGGGTCGTGTCCAGTATCACCCCTATAAACTGGAGGCATTGGCAAGGGACCAGGTGGGACTTGTAGGGTTGATGGTAATACCCAGTCTGGTAAAAACCTGCAGGGTAACAGAAAGGGAGTGCAGGAGTTCCTTCCTGGAAGGGGCTGCCAGGAGCCAATCATCCAGATTCAAGAAGACCTGCACACCTTGAGTATGCAGGTGGGCCTCTACCACTGACAGGCATTTGGTAAATACTAGGGGGCCGAGGAAAGACCAAATGGGAGGGCCTTGAACTGGTAGTGGTCCCCCTGAAAGCAAAAACGGAGGTATTTGTGGTGAGAAGGGCATATGGGGATATGCAGGTATGCATCCTGCATATCCAGAGCACATAGCCACTGTCCCGGCCGAAGTAAGGGAAGAAGACTCTGTAAGGAGAGCATTCTGAAGCGTTTGTACTCCACGAACATGTTCAGGGAGCTGAGGTCTAGGATAGGCCTCAAGTCTCCCATCTTTTTTGGAACTACAAAGAAATGAGAATAGTAACCCGTCCCCCAAAGATGAGTGGGGACGGGCTCTATCACCATCTTCGATAGAAGGGATAAGATTTCTTCTAGAACCAGAGGAAGATGTTGTGGGGAGTAAGATGACTGAGGAGGGGGTTTTCGAGGAGGTTTTTGTAGAAACTCTATCAAGTGTCTGGCTGATATTAGCTGGAGCACCCAAGCATCTGACGTTATCCTCTCCCAGCCCAGTAGATGGAGGGAGACTCTCCTCCCCACCGGTCCCTCTGGAATGGCCTGAGGGAGAGGCAGAGAGTCAGGAGGTGATGGGCAGCACAGCAGTCGAGGCTCCCATGGGTTTTTTGCTGGGAGGAGTCTTGGTTGTTGGAGGGGTCCGACATTTGTTGGTGCACTTTCCTTGGGTAGGTTTTGTTTTTTGTCAGTTTTGGTGATGAAAAGGATGTTGCTGCCCTTGAGGGGGCCTGTACAAAGTCTGGACTGACTTAAGTGCTGTGCCCTTCTCATGCAGCTCGGTTATGATGTCCTTGACATCACCCCTGAACAGCACCAAACCCCTGAAAGGAGCATCCTGTATGGCAGTCTGCACTTCAGGGACCAATCCTGACACACGGAGCCAGGCATGATGCAGTAAGCCTATGGCGAAAGCCGAGCTTCTGCCAGCTGTGTCCACCGCATCATAGGTGACACGGAGCATGTGCTGACAGGCTGAACGAGCGGATCGGACCAAGTCCCCAGTTCCTGTTTGGTCTGTGAATCAGGAAGGGAGTCCAGCGTGGATTCTACCTGGCTAAGAATGGACTTCTGGAAGTCCCCAATGTGGCCGACATAGTTGAGGGCCCTGATGCCTAGGGTCAAAGATGAGTAGATCTCCTTCCTGTACTGATTCAGAAGTAGGGATTCTTTGTCAGGTGGGGATGAGCTCAGGGGTTTTGGATTGGCGGAGTGGACGTGGGCGGCACTGATCACAACCGAGTCCGCATTGGGGTGCAGATTGAGTAAGTCTTTACCCTCCAGAGCATGATATAGCCTATCTGCCTTCCTTGGAAGGGGGCTAGTGTGGATGGTTGCTTCCAAATAGTAGAGACAAGATCTGCGTGAGGCTCTATCCAGGGTGGAATCAGTGTGGGAGTTGTCTCAGGCAAATCCAAATGTGCAGTGAGCTTCTTACACTGTGGGTCTGGCTCCACTGATTGCCTTTGACACGTCTCCTGGATCTTTCTCAAGAGCTCCAGAAAAGAAGGATCCTCCATAGGGGACTTCGGAGGGTCCCTCGGCCTTGGGTTTTCTGGAGTATGAGGCTCATCTCCAGGTTCAGAGTGATCTGAGTCGGAATATGAGTCTGATGGCTCTGAAATAGAAGAAGAAGATTCCTCCCTAGGAGGGGGAGGAACGACCCCTCTGGGGACCTCTCTGCCCCGGGAATTGGATGGATCTCCTCTGGCATCGGGTAAAGGGGGAAGGGTCTCCAGTCTCCGATGTAGGGGGTCCAGTGTAGGAGCCAGTGTCGGAAGACGACTCTCAACCTCCCTGGTGAGCTGAGCCTTGGCCTCGGCCCACCAGGAAGCCAAGACCTCCTTCAGGTTCACCAGTGGCTGCAGAGATGGTGGCAGTGGAGGAGGAGGAGGGGGCTCGGGTACCTGAAATAGGAGTATTCATAACCCGACGGCGGGAAACCTGGCATCAGGTACTGAGGCATCGGGTACTGCGGCGCCAGATATTGCATCGTTGGGTACTGTGGCATCAGATACTGTGGAGCTGGGTACTGCGGCACTGGGTATTGCAGCGTTGGGTACCCTAGCGCCAGGGGCTCTGATGGAGCAGACGGTCCTGGTGTAGGCCCTGCTGGCAGACCGGACGGTGGGAACACTGGTCCAGAGGGCATCGGGCCCGGTGTGGGGAGACCTCTGGGAGAGTCCGATGGTCCTGGCAGAGGAGCAGGTCCTCCATCTGGCAGAGTTATGTCGGAGGTCGGCATCGGGTCGGCCAGAGTCGGGTCCAGCGTCTGAGGGTCCGGCATTGGGGGAGTACCCCTGATGGCAGCTTCCCTAGGTCCTCAGTCCTGGCCAGGGAAAGAGGATCAAAATCCCTGGGGGGGGACCAGAGGGGACACGGGGACCTCAGAGAGCAATGAGTCTAACTGTTATGGGGAGCCTGGAGCATCAGGCATGATGACAGGGTCTGACGCAGGCAGATCTGCTGGGCGGTCGTCTTAGGAGCCGACGACCAACTTATAAACCGCATCCGGGTGGATGTCGGGCTAGCCGGTATCTGACTTATCAGACTCCCTGTCCGTGGAAGGCCATGAAGGAGGGGCAGCCTTGGTGGAAGGGTGGTGGGCTGGGCGTTCACCTGAGGTGGTGAGCGGCTTATCAGCCCTGTCTGTGCAGACTCACTCGGACCAGAAGGCCACAACAGAGGAGCGGTCTTGGCAGAAGCAGAAGCCTCTTTTGCCCCGGATGTTCCCGAGAGGCCCAAGCATAAGCCAGAAGGGAGGGGCGATGCCTTCTTGATAGCCACCAAGATGGCCATCGAGGAGCGATCCCCCTGAGGGGCAGATACCTGGAGGGCCGCAACTCCAGCTAAAGTCTCAGCTGCTGTGGATGAGGAATCCCGGTCCTGGTGCTTCTCTATTTCATGTTTCTTTCTATGACCTTCTGGGGAGGTAGATGCCTGCCGAAGTTTCTTTAACTCCTTCTCTGTGGATGCCATTTTCTTTTTTAGGAGATGGGCTTCCAGGGACTGCTGCCTTCTTTTGCGGGGAGCTGAGTTGAACTTTTGGCAGTGCTGACAGTCCTCCACGTGGTGGTCCGGGCCTAGGCAGAAAAGGCACAAGGAGCACCCATCCTTGTGTGGAAGCTGAGAACCACACAAGTCACACTTGTTTTTATGCGATTCAGAGGGCGTCGGGAACGACATACACAGCAGATGGATTTGGAAAATTCTGAACAAAAATCAAAATAACTAGCTGAAAAGTCAAAAACTTTAGGCCGATGAAAGGTGCTGAGGAGCGCTGTTCTACTGCGAGGAACTTTCACAAGCCGACAGCGGGAAAGAACTGGAAGGTGGGTGTGGGGGACCACTCCTTTATACGGACGTCGTCTTGCGCCTGTCACCTGACGTGGGGGTGGTCCTCCACCACAGACTGCTAGCTAGAAGTTTTTTCGTGGGGTCCTGATGCCTGGGGGCTTAGTCCTATCTGTGAATACCTACTGCAAGAGTCCTCTTGAAGTAAGATCCAATGCTCAAGGTGTGGATGGCAATAGATTGCCTACCTACTGCTCTATTGTACTCTCCATGGTGTTGGGTACCCTCAACACGAATCACGCTTTTGAACTCATGGTATTAAGTCATCACCCCCAGCATCCTATAAATTGATTTCCTAGCACTACGTGGCTGTGTAGTGGATTTAGTCAATTGGCTCTTGATCCAAATCAAAGGATAATACAATACGGTCATGATTCCCACATGTTTGCCACCACTGCAGTCAATGACAAGAAATATTACATCATAACTCCATTCCAGACACATGCATTCTTCGAAGAACTATTACCCGTTCTGCAGAAGCACTTTGATGTTTTCACCCCACACAAACATGATTGTGGGAGAATGCATACCATCATTGAAGTTCCAGGCCCTAAATACAACAGGCAAAGACAGTACCCTTTTGCTGAGGAGGCCTTACCATCACTCAGAGAAACCATTCAGTCACTTCTTCATCAAGGTGTGATCAGGCCTTGAGTCTCAACCCTAAACTCACCCATCTGGCTGGTAAAATAGCCCAATGGATCTTGGAGGCTCACTATTGACTACAGGAGGCTTAATCAAGTCACTCCTAGCTGCTTCCCTCTTTTAGCCTCAGCACCAGATGTGCTTAAATTGCTAAGACCAGATCATAAGTGGTTTAACGCCCTTGACATTTCCAATATGTTCTGGTCACTGCCACTTGCTCAGAAAAGCCAATACTAGTTTGCTTTCACTTTTGAGGGTCATCAGTACACCTGGACCTGCCTTCTGCACGGCTTTCACAATAGCCCCTCCCTCTTCCATCTATACATGATGGACACCTTGCAGGGTTTCTCTGCCCTACAATGTCTTCTGCAGTATGTGGATTACTAACTCTTGGCAACCGCCACTAAGGAGCAACATTTTGACCTCCTTGATGAGTTACTGACTCGCCTACAGACAGCAGGCCTCAAGTGCAATCCTGCAAAAGCACAATTGTGCCAGAAAGAGGTTATCTTCCTTGGGCTGCATATCACAGAACAAGGCAGAAGCCCAGCCTGGAAGAAGGTCCAAGGCCTACAAGATTTGCCACTTCCTACCAGTGTGGCAACACTCAAACATTTCCTGGGAATGATCAACTATTCCAGGGATTTCATTTGTGACTTTGCACAAAAGGCCACCCCTCTGTATGAGCTTTTGAAAGAGGATGTCCCCTGGACTTGGGGTCCCATTCACACCAATGCTGTGACCCTTCTAAAACAGGCTTTGGCCTCTGCTCCAGCACTGGTTAACCCCAATCCAGCCTTACCCTTCCATCTGGAGTCAGCTACTTCAGACATTGCCATGTCTGCAGGACTTGCTCAAAAGGTTAATGGCATTCTGAGACCTATTGCCTATGCTTCCCAGATGCTGTCCCCAGTGCAACAGAAGTACAGTCTTTGTGAAAGACACCTTCTAGCTACTTACTGGGCTGTTAAGCACTTTCTGTACATCACTGGGTACTCACTCATTATTTTGCATACCAATCACACCCTCACAAACTTTCTGTTGTCAGACAGCGTGAAGGATGGCTTTGTATCTATTACCAGACCAACTCACTGGTCTCTTCTTCCCCAGGACTGTGACATACAGGTCCACACTGCCAAAATGCCCTCAATTCTGGCCCATGGTCTCCTGTACAAATGAGCCCTACATAACTGTGCACTCCAGCCTCCTGATTTGCCTGATCCAAGACCCTTTCTTCCCACTGCTCCAAAACTCCTAGCTGACACTTTCCTGTGCCATGCCTTTACTGATGGCTCCACCTCATACTGCCAAGGAGAACAGGTAGCCGGATTTGGAGTGTTGATCATGTACCCCAGTGGTAACACTGTCTATGCGTCCAACTGCTGCAGTGTTGCATTTCCTCAATGCAGAACTGGTGGCTGTGGCCTGTGCCCTTGAACTGATACACCATGATACCACAGATACCATTATCTTCACAGACTCTAACTGGGTCTGTTGCTCTCTAACTTAATTTTTGCCATTCTGGGAGAAGAACGCCTTCACATCTTGTGATGGCACCCCTGTGAAATACAAAGCACTCTTTGTATACATGTATACTCTGACTCAACAGTTTAAGCACAAGCTGTTCATTCACAAGGTGAAAGCCCACTCTAAGTCTTATCCGTACTTCATCTTCAACGACCGAGCAGACACTCTTGCAAAAGAAGGTGCTTGGGGGGGGGGGAGACATGTGTGGTACGGCTCACCCTGTGGCTCTGGCAGTTACACATATAGCTGCCATGAAAAAGAAGAAACCCAAATCTTTTGTGCCGCTGGACTTGTCCACAGCACAAAAATCTGATCGTCAGCTGAAAGAAGTGTTCAGATTCCTAGACAAAGGAACTGAACAAGAAATGGCAACCAACAACCCTTACAAAAGACATGCAGACAAACTGCATGCATCACATGGCAACAAGTTGAGATGGTATCAACCTGATGACCTGAACTACAGGTTGTGGACAGTTCCCGAATCATTGCGATATGAGTTCATTCATCAGAACCATGACACCTCGACTGGTGGACACCAGGGGGGTGGAGAAAACAGTCCAGAGACTTAAATCTGTGGGTTGGTATCCCAACGTCACTAGGGATGTTAAACATTACATTCACAACTGCCCAGTCTGTGCGCAAAACAATTCTGCCCCAACCAAAAGGAATGCTAAATTACTTCCCCAGAGACAATCTGGTCCCTGGCATGCAATTCAAATTGATTTTATTGGCACTCTGACCACCACCAGCAGGAACAAGTACGCCCTTGTGGTCACTGATCTATTCTTCAAATGGGTCAAGGCTTTTCCCACTCCACAATGTACAACGAAGGCAACTGCAAGAGTCCTGGTAGAACAATTGTTTTCTAGGTGGGGCCTGTGACGCTCTGCACCTTGCTTATGATTATTGTATGATATTGGTATTATAAACACATTGTCTGTGTACAACATTTCAGTGTGTGAGGAATTTGGCCTATAATTTCAAAGTATCAGTAGCTGAAAACCAGGAGGTAATAAAATAGACCAGAAGGAAACAGTTAATTGGAACATCCTCCAGAAACAGTTTATTGCCTGCTGCTGCCTCTGATGTTGGAAACTAAATATGAGTTTTATGACGTCAGGGAAAGGATATCATTAGGCTGATTCCTGTTGGCTTTTTAACACCCTGGTACCAGTGTGGGATTGCTAAGTTCAAAGGGAAAATGTTTAATTAAAGGATGCCATATTTTTTTTCTTCTGATGTACCATTAATTTTAAAATACCTCCTGGTAGGAAATTATGTTAGAATTAATTCTAAAAGGAGGAGGAGCTAGCTGACTCACCAAAAAAGGTGTGGGGAGATAAGAGTTAAAAAAGTTTCAGTGTATCTGAAATGTGTGATCTCTCTTGGGCTCTAAAAGAAGAGGATAACATCTCTCTAACTTTAAAATGCACTTAGAAAGGTAATACTTAGAAAGAAATTTAAGCCTTTTGTGGTAGGAGTGTTTTGCCTGTAACTTCCTGTTAATTTTAAATGATTGTAAGCTCTTTGATATTTGTTCTGTATTTTATCTTACTTGTTTTACAATTTTTTAGTAAAGAACATTTTCTTTGAAAGACTGCCTGGGTGTCTGTCAGTTCTTTTTGCATGTGACGTATAGATGGTTAAGTCTGACAACTGTTCAACAGCTTGATGGTGTTACTGAGCTTGGGAAAGAAGGTAAGAATATACCTAAGGTCTCTTATAGAGTTTTTAGGGTTCATTTTGGAGATCTGGCTTGGTGCCTCTGGCGAAAGATTGTACTGCAGTCCCAAAGAGGGTACGTATCTGAGCCTCTACATTGGGTATGCTAGCATAAGGTTCACAGTTTGAATCCCTCCAGAACTTGAGGCTAAAGGTGATTCAGACCCAAAGCAGACAGGAGGGATAACCTGTCTGTTACCTGTTCACATTATTGTGCTCTGAGGTTGGCACTGTAAAAGCAGAGGGCCTGACCTGCGGAGTGCATTTGTGACAGGGCCTACCTCTTAAGGTAGACTCTGATCAAGGCACCAGTTTTACAGATGAGTTGATACAAGAAACACTCAGACTTCTTGGTGTACACCAGACGTTCCACATTCCCTATCACCCACTATCTTCAAGCCAGGTAGAAAGAGCCAACAGAAGGATAAAGCAAATGCTATCCAAATTCATTAAGGACAATCCTAAGGATTGGGATTCCCTTTTGCCTTTACTCCTTATGGCAATTAGGGGTACTCCTTCAGCTACCACCCAGAGCACACCCTTCGAGGTGATGACTGGTAGAACCATGAGATTATCTGAGCACCCGTTGATTGATCTGAACACACCCACTGCAGACACCGTGTCCGTGAACACATATGTGGCAAAACTGAGAGATGACATCATCAAGACCCACTTGTACACTGCACATCATATGGGCAAAGCCCAACAGCAATACGAGATTCACTTTGACAAACATGCACAAGAGGTGGACTGGCAAGTCAGAGACCAGGTAATGGTACTCAGGATTGCACACCCTACTCAACCCTTCTCCAATAAGTGAGAAAGACCCTGCCCCATTATTAACAAACTCAGTCCTGCAGTCTACCATGTTAGACTGACCAGCCAGAAGAAGCCTACTGATAAATGACTGCATGTTAATCATCTCAAACTGTACAAAGGAGAATAACTACTTTTCCTAACCCCATTGGGTGGAATAGTACTTGCTGAACTTTTCTTTCTTCTTTACAGGTACCTGAGCAAGATGGTTTTGCATTTGATCCTCCTACTAGGAGTGCTCCCCGTTGTCCGTGGCAAGGATATGAAAACTATAGCAGACTACAACAAAAATCTAAGGCAGCTCCTTCCACTTCTTGAACATCCAGAGGAGAAAATATAACACCCCACAAAACCCACCACCATCCCTGAAGGAGTCAGCACAGATGTTTCCAACAAATTAATCACTGTTCAGGAAGGCATGGACACCTACCTGACCACCACGGTTGTGGCACCTGACAAATCATCTCTCCAAATTGAATGGCAAACTGACAATCATGGACAGACACTTCTTGTTGCCCGCCTTTACAAAGGCACCTTCCAAGGATGGCTCGATATCAGAATCGCCCCAAATGGTACCCTATTTGCCAAGCCAATTACAGACATTCTGGTCTATACAACCTTACTACTTTGATTGATCCCACCTTTTGTGATAAATACATATTAGACTCTGCAAGAGACTTTTGTGTTTGCAATTACATGGCTACAGCAGCTATATTTCTGTCTGTAGTACCCCCTACTGAAGCAGAACTTACTGACTGTCCCACTGAGGAACTTGGACTGCCTAGTGGTCTCACTGCCACCTCACTTCCAGGTACACTTGTGAACAATGTGCAGTTTATGCACATTCCTGTTAATTTTAATCTCACACATTGGAATATGGCTGAATTTGGTATGTGTTCTAAAACTAACACTTCTAGGTTTTTCAGCACCATGTTATTAGTCTTGCAGCATATCAGACATGCACACAAGACCCTGTGGCTGGTCCACACACTACTGAAGACTTAGGATTATTCAGGTCTAGACCTAACCCCAATAACAAAAAAACTTCCTCATCACACAGGAGGCATGCCACTGCTGTCACTGGTGCAGCTGGCATCATATCCGGACTGTTTGGATCTGGTATGTCCATCTGGAACCAGGCAGACATTGCTGCCATTAAAAGCCAAACAGTTGAATTCCAGACTGGCATGAAGAATGATGTTTTACCCCCTTTATTGCATGGTGTAGATGGGCTTAGTCAGGAAGAGCGATACACTGTGTACAACATGCATGACATTGCCAAGAGTTATGACATTAAGAATAAAATCAATGAACTATTTTTCCAGAATAACAAGGAGGCAGACAGGCAATATATTGCCAGGGAATGTTTATGCTTCGCTTATGGCTCTTATGTCATAACCACTATCAATGATCTCTTCCAGGATTCAGAATCTGGGCGTATTCCAGATATTATCCATGATAGAAGACTTGTTAAATGGTACTGCCCACATTGTAGAGCCACTGCTTGTATTACAATGAGTATGTCTAGATCTGCTGCTATACCAATGTCTATTGCTCGAAATCTAGGTTATGTCACATGCCATCCCAACAGAGGCCCATGCTACACTGCCAACTGCTGACATCCATGACACCATGTTCGTGACCTTCACTGTCTCCTTGCCACATTCTGATCCAAAAACTGCCATCTTCAGCAGGCTGGCATCCATCCATTCCACTGGACATCTCAACGAGGACATCTACCGAAAGAGGATAGACCTTCCACCTCTTCTGGTCTTCCATCCCACCCTGGAAGCTTGGGTGGTGCCTCATACAGACTGTTGTGCCAAAAAGGGATACCACTACTTATGTCGCTGTGATGTGTTCAACGTCATCAAGCCAGTTTGTGGATTCTCACTGGACAGCATTAATTGGTCTTTTACTTTGGACTTGGACATTTCTTCAAATGAAACTGGTACCCCTAGGGAAACAGCATCAGCTTCAGCTACATCGCCAGTGGGCAAAACTGGACGTCCCTACCAGAACTACACGGAAGAGGCTCATCGCTTCACTACCAGGCTCACAAATCAATCTTTCACCTGCCCAATTCGACTGCAGAAATGGAGAATTCCTACAGTGATGGTGTCATATAATTCTGATGGTCAGTATTGTGTGATTACTAATCATAAATCTTTCTCCTATGGGTCCAAACCTTGTGACATACAGTTTCCTAACTTCTGTTTTATTTCTCATCAAACTACTGTAATTGTTCATACAGTGATTACCCCTGTTCCCATCTCGGAACCAGACGTTATTGATACTGACCCTGAATATTTGCTTGCTCTCAGTATTTACACATTTTCAATGTCCATATTGATACCTTGACTTTGTCACTTAAGACACTTTTAGATAGAAAGGATACCCATCTCATCTACATCAGCAATAATATCTCCAACACTGGAGAGGCCCTTAACACCTTTATCCATGATGGTGATTTAAGCACCACACTTTCCAATACATGGTTAGAGCTAACTTTTAAAGGTTTTGTTATTGTACAACGTTTTTTCATTATCGTTTTAATACTGACACTTTGCTGTCTACCGTGCACTCAGACAACAAACACCGTGAACAACTTAAATTCCTTTTCAAGGCTCATTCGTCAGGTCTGTAAACGATTGATTTTGTTCCCACTACTTTCCCAATAGTATTGTTGCCTTTTCAGTAAGGCAACAAGGGGGGAATGTTAAGCTTGGTCCCCTCACCCTTATTGGCAACCCACTGTGCATCGCTGACAATATCTATTATGTTATATGCTATGTTATGCATAATCAGTACTAAAATTTAGGGCGTTGGCACTTACCGTAAAAGTGTAAGTTACCAGGGACATAATTATGATTACCAATATTATTACTATACTTATTATGGAAATGCATAAGTAACATGCAGAGAATACATTTCTGTGTTCTTTGTCTATTCTTCTAAGAAGTCATTGTATAGCCTACACTGCCATTATGTGGATTTATGTAACACTGCACCCATTTCCTGTATTTTGTATGAGTTCTTTGTTCTTTTTTTCAGCTGATTTTACACATTTTGTATATCTTTAGATACATTGTGGAGCCACCTACGTTTTGGCCAATAGGGCCTATTTTATGTATCTAACTCATGTACGAAGTAACAGTTGCTATGGTAATTATCATAGTATATAACCTGCTGTATTACATTTTCTATGTCAGACCATCTTCATATTCTGGGATATTGGGAAACTCTGACTCCCAGTGTCTATTTGGTAAGACCTGTTTTTAGGGCATAAGTCTGCTTTTGTGTAATAAACAAGTTTATTACCTCATATGCCACTTGTCTGTTTCTTCTGCTGGTTTATTACCAAGAACCTGAGAAGGGCTTAGACCCCTTACAGTAGGCTAGGTACCAGTGGTGCTGCTTCCTTGCAGGCTCCATGTGTGCAATTCTTAACATGGACATAATGGCATGCAAGTACCCAAGTGCACACTATGCTCTGTGCGTGGGCATGCCATTCGATTGCCCATATATGGCAGGATCAAGGGGCATGGCTGCATTCTTCAACTCTGCCTTGGGTGAGCTCCACACTGTTGGGCATGTGTTTCCTAGGCCTACCCACATTGCTGTTGGTGCTGTGCATATTGTCATGCATGTTGTGCTGGGGTTTCTGCACAGTGCATGGGTGTGGCAGGTCTACATCTGTTTTATGTGTCAAACACGCATGTTGATGAATAGGCCCCCTAATTTCCAATGATAAAAGTCCTAGTAACTATGCTTTCCATAAAGGGTTCCTATGCCCTAGCTTCTTCATCAACATTTTCACATGGCTGCCCCCCAACCCCAGAGTTACTGGCAAGTAAATAGTGTGCAGCATGTTACTAACTCGGGCCAAGTTTCTGCTGCAATAAAATGTGTGGGAGAAAAAAATAACTTTTTTAGTCAAAGGCTTCAAGTGACAAGACCACCAACTGTGCAAGGTCACAAGTTACTGTTTTACCAAATTTCCCTTCAATCAGACACACTGGAAAGAACTACAAGGTCAAGAGTCCATCCATCTGTGCCTGGCTGGACCTTGAGAACTGCAAGGACTGTATATTGTGACACCATAGTGTTTCATACAGCATTCATCATGCTAACCACACAGAGTTCAGGCTTATTTAGTGTCCCAAGGGTTAAGAAAAGCAAAGGCCTTTTTTTGCTTTGTAATTCAAAAGATGAGACTGCAGATTAACTGCCCTGTTCGGATCTTAAAGGGGTTTTGTAGATTTTTACAGATCTGATATTATCTATATCAACCCCCCTGCATGTCCACCAACCCTTGAGTTACCTTAGAGTTTATTTGTATCTGTTTACTGGCTCTTTTGTTGTGTGCTCTGTATTTGTTTTCTGTTCTAGATTATCCTGTCATATACACTGTTCCTATTGTAAATAATGTAAAATTTTGCAAATTTTGTTTTACCTTTTTCTCTTCATCTTCAATTTTCTGTACTACTGGACATTTGTGAAAATGGACATTTCTGCTCACATACTTTCCAGTATAAAAATAAAATTGAATTTGATATTACTTACATGTGCTGTAAGCTGATGCCGGCAAAAGTCTTTTTAGGCCACTTTCATACTTTTCTATGCAGTCTGTACAGGAGTAGAAGGGATCGTAGTCTGGTCTCTATGAGGTAGTCAGACAATCCTTTCCACTTCCCAATTACCCAATCCACTCAGGCACGTCATGACATGAACATAGAACACCACAGGGGCACAACCCATTAGTCAATGGGGGGCCTATTTTAAGTGTGTTTTTATATATAATAATGGCCAGTTGGAGAGAAATCAACGGCTCTGGCCACCTAGGCCCTTTTAGTCGACCAGTGCTCTTGATTAATCTCCAACTGGTCATTATGTGTAAAAAAGGAGAATTAAATTGAACACCCGTAGACATTAATGGGGGAGTGCCACGCTCTTTCTGGGCACACGTCATTACACGCCTGAGTGTGGGGACGGATCAGATCAATTGGGAAGTGGAAAGGATCAGCTGGCTACCTCTTTGGGGCTAAACTATGATTCCTTCCACTCCCATACAGACTGCACTAAGTTATAAAAGTAGCCTAAAATGACTGTCACCAGCATCAGCCTACAGCACATGTAAGTGATACTGGAATCTTTGTAAATCACTTTAAGGCTCAATCATGTTCAACATAAAGTTAAGCAACAGGTTACCAGCGTTCTCACTGAATCCCCAACCCCCTCATCAAATCTTCAAACTCACTGCTCACATCAGTTTTCCTACCAAAAACATGCAAACTGCTGCATTAAATGGGAATGAGAAAACACGGTATCATTTCCAATTTATAGTTTGACACCCAGTTTCTTTTCTGTACATATCCCTTTTATTGCTTTCTGTCTCTTTATCTTTAAAACCCCCTCTGAATGTAGTCCCACTAGTACACCACTGTGAATGTCTGTGCCAATGACATCATCGTTTAGAATCAGTCTGTAGCTCCCGTGCTGATGCTACTACTTCCATGTGAAAGGAGTGCACTGAAGAGCTGCTCCATTTTCACTGCTGTAGCAGACCATGCCCGTAGCAGCATCAGTGTCAGCAGCAGTACCGATGCAGAAACCACTGCCTGACTGGAGCTGGTTGAAGAAATATAGAATATGAAGGCAAAAAATGATGCATCAACCCAACCCTGCCTATTACTTGCATAATGACCCTATTGACCATCTACTTCGCGTCCCACTACTACTTTGCCACCCCCTGCTCCCCCACTTTTGCATGAACTCACTCACAATTTTGGCACATACCACTTTCTTTGGTAGTCTGTTTTACCTGTCCATCACTTTCTGTGAAAAGGTGCTTTCGTATGTCCCTCCTGAACCTTCCCTTAGCCAGCTTCAGTGGATTACCCCTTGTGTTGCCATTTCCTGCAATGTTACATTTCTAATGTAGGCTTGGGCTACTAATAATTGAGCATATTCAAGCTAGTCCAGAGATGTGGCAGTAGGGGTGGGCTGCACTGCCACAAGAGAGAACCAGGATTGAGAATGACCTTGGATCTTCCATCCCCCAAGCCAGCTGAGGCTGAGCACCGCTCTCAGCTCTAATGGCAGTCGGATACATGATAGGGGAATCTGGGAGGGAGGGGGAAGGCATCTAGCAAAAAAAATACTGAAATTAAGCCATGAACTAAGAAATATGCCGACCCTCGAGAATCACCTCTTCACTAATGTCAGTTCTGTTTTTCTGTGCGTTTCAGAAAATGCACAGAAAATCCCCCCCCCCAGTGGTGCAGAATACTGCAGAATTTATCAAAAATAAACAGTTAGGTAAGCGAAACTGCCAAAAAAGTGATAAGGAATTCAAATACAGCAAGGGAAAAAATGTAGCTAAAAAAATCTCTAACAGATGCTCTGGTACTATTTCACATTATTCATTTAAAAAACTGCTGACCTAAAAACAAAATATCTAATGTGACGGAAAAAAAATCTCAAAAAATTAATGTTGCTGTCTTTTAGAATATATTGCACAGAAAACGTGCATGTGTACCTCTTATGTGTGTATATATTTTTGGGGGGAGGACAGGCACATTGAGCTGATGCTCATTTCCAGGTGCATCCCAGGAGTACAGGGAGGTTAAGTGACTTGCTCAGGGTGTCACAGTGTGTAAGATGCATGGTGTCATGGGAGTTCAATCATAGAGTTTTTGATGCAGACATTTCCCCTGGACAAATGACATACATTATATGGGTTTAGAACTAAAATCCAAGCCTTTGGAGGGAAAAGAAAAAAAAAATGCACTCCCCACTCTAGGAAAATCCTAGAAAATGCAAGATCACCATATTTATGCTACCTGATCTTACTTTTGCCATGCTCAAACCTCAATCACTGCCATTGTCTTCAACAGATATGGCACGTTTCTCATGTTTGTCTTACTCCAATTCATTTTCTTTATTTCCTCCACAAACAAGATGCTACACATGAAAAGTACAATACTATATTATCAGCTGCCTCAAACTTAGAGGTGATGTTTTATTCTTCCTCATAGGACATTCAAGACAGTCACAGAAAAAAAAAACAAGTATTTTTATTTTTATTGAGCCATATCAGATCATTATAACAGTGAGCAAACGCTGTACCGTATAACTGCTCAGTACAGAAGATGACTGTACTGCTGTACTATACACAGAGATCTACTCCTCTTTTATATAAAGCTGATGAATCTGATTTGTCAACGCTTTCCTCAGAAATATAAAATACAAAATACAGTTTACAAAAAAAAATATTTTCTTTTAGAGCATTTCAATATTTCAACAAATAAAAATCAGCAAACAGAGCTCTTCATGTTGAAGCCCAACTTAGTATTTCTGCGAAATGTAAGACTTCATGTCGTGTGCTGCTACCCATGTACATTTCCAATGTATGTATGCAAAAAGTAACAACACAGATTTAAAAAACTACAAAAATGTTAGAAGGTTAAAACTATGTTCAGGCAAAATGTAATCACTTGTCAGGACGATGTACATGAACTTGAAACAATCGATGTGTTGCCCCAAGAAGTTCAAGACAGTAAACCTAGCATTAATGCCTACTGAAATCCACTACTGACTTTAATGTCAATATATGGGATGTAACATTTAAACTGTCAGCCTTTTTTATGCTAATTTTGCCTGAAGCTGAACCCATGTAGCTAATATGCTGCAACACTTGATGTATTCATTTACAGTCATACTGGTGAAAAACCCAGCTCAGCTGAGTTGCTTATGTAGTCATATATTTTCAGTCTTCTTTTTTTTTTTTCTGTTTGTCCAACACTTTTATATTAGTCCTTAAAAAGCACCAATCTCCGTTCCCCATGGTCGGTAGGGTTTGCCAAGACTGGCTGCTTGTGTTTGGGCAGATGGGCTGAGTGCATTGGGAGACAGCAGATGGAAGGCACCAAAGGAGAAAGGGAAGGCAGAAAGGGATGTCATGGAGGATAGTAGAGGTGGGGAGAGTTTGGAGGTGGAGGACACCACAGGCACCATTGGTGCTACTGTTCCATTAGGGGGCGCTCTGAGCGCAGAGGTCTCTGCATGTGATGAAGCAGCCAGTCGACTCTGGTGGTGTGACTCTGTAGAGGAGACAGTGCTGTTGGCATTACTGTGACCAGTCTGTGACAGGAGCAATGAATGTGAAAGGTGAGGGTGGTGTCCAAAGGCAGAACCCCAGGGGAGATGTCCAATGCTGGAGTGGGCACTGCTCACTGCTTCCCGCTGAGAAGCATAGTTGTTGAGGTGGGAGACCAGGCGAACACGCAGTGGATCAGAACCATCCATCCCTTCAATAATGCTAAGGTAACGAGCTACTTCTGCCAGACATTCCCGAAACCCTAGACTCCGGTAGTCCATAGCAAGAGCATGGGCATCAAAATAACCTAAAAGGAAGAAAAAAGTCAGAATTAAGCCTCTGGGTCCACTGTCTCATTTCTCTCAGGGGTCAGTCAGTGCTATGTACTGAAGTAAATCAATATGCTAAAAGCAGTTGCATTTCACACAAACAGAGGCAGTGTGCTCTATTTGTTGCAGCAACAGCTTTGGAACCAGGAGAGATAACCAGTACAAACACCATTAGAGATAAATACTCAGTGCAAGATGTCGGGCAAGTCACTTAACCAGCTACAGAAATTAGTAGAAACAGGACCTCACTGAAAGAAAGATGTGGAATCTCACCTGCTCCATCTTGGGTACATATACTGTAAAATAAAACCTGTGGTTATGGGGTCACACACACACACACACACACACACACACACACCCCAACCACTCTGAGGTGAGCCACAGTCACTTTTTTTTTTGTATTGACTTTTAAAAACCAACTACACAATTAAACGTGATGGTGGTAGCCATTTAACAAAATTGTGTCACATTCAAAACTTTGTAGACAAATACTGTACATCATCAAAACTTATGCAGAGTGGCTCCTAAAATGATGCCAGACATATGTGCAATGACATTAACAGAGCGCAAGCATTCCTTATCTGTTATTGTCTGCCTATGGTAAGTCTTTGTATTTTAGTAAATGTACCCTACTTGTGTCATTCAGCATTGATACTTCTTGAGAGCAGACTTTCAACTACACAAGTATTGATTAGTACACTGAATTGCACAAATAGGGTACATTTACTAAAATACAAAGACTTCACAATAGAGTTTCTATGTAAAACACTACAAATTTTAAACTAAAAAAAAAATCCATATTTTAAAAAATGAATTAACGCATAAATCACAGGTATAGAAAGAAGAACTCTAAATAATCTGTAGCATACAATTTAATTTTGAGGGGCAGCAAAAAGGGCTCTGTGCCTCCAGAATTGCCCTACATTCAAAATATAAGTACTAGCCTCAGAGAATGTCCCAGCGTCTCTCCTCCTGTAGCTTGTTCAGCAATAGGGAGATGATCCAATATTACTGAAGCTGAGGTGCGCCTTGGGAGCAAAGTCTAGGTTTGAATCCCACAACCACCATCACTTTATTTGCTGTTTGACTCCAAGTAAGTCAGTATAGCGCCAGTGGTCTAAGGCTCTGAGCTGCAAATCTGGTGACATCCAGCAGACCAGACCTGGGTTTGAATCCCACAGCTTCCACTTGCATACTGTGTAACCCTGAGCAAGTCACTTAACCTCCTTGTGCTCCCAGGTCGCTCCTGTCAAAAAGCTTTCAGCTTAGTGTGCTATACCTGGTTAAATAACTAACTAAAAAAAAAAAAAGTAAGTTACCCTATACTTAGCCCTGCTATAATTTTTCTAAATGTTTATTTCCATATAAATTCCAGGCATTCCCAGTCTTGTTATCAGCAAGGTTCTATGTCACTGTTTATTATAAGAGAGTTCTGATCTAACACCATACATGGACAAATAAGACTGTAATAGCATCGTGGGCATCTGATGGCAAATATAAACCACTCATTTTATAAATGTAACAAGACACACTGGATACCATCCCAAGCTTATTGTACAGTACACACTTGGGTGTACTTTATTATGCAATCTCTCTTGGGGGCACAAGAATAACAGGAATTTAGAGTACAAATACAGTAACTGTGTCTCTTGTGATTATTAAAATGTCTTCCGAGTCTGTTGGGTGCAAGAACTGTTTGTCTTTATTCTCAGTTCTCTCACCCAAAGAGCTAAAAGGATACTCTTAAAACCATAACAAATGGAGAAGTTGTACATATGCATGGATGGAAAGAAGAAAGTACATGCCTCCAGACATCTTGGTCACCAAAATATCTGGCAAACTGCTTCTTTAAAGATCACTGAAATATAGGGGCTCGAGTCTCAGCCGTAAAGTGTAGAGGTGCAACATGAGAGCAAACAGCTGTGACACCACAGTTTGCAGCTATACACTGAAGTCTGTCTTAGTCGGCCAGGGAAGGAGTTCGCCTGAGACTAGGGTGGAATACAAATGAGGGTCACCAGATGTTGGTCTTCCCAAACAGGGTTTGCATACAACACCTAAAGAGTGACAACCATAATCTTCTGCCTACAGCATAGGGCCAATCTCGTGACACCATGTCACAGACAGAGAACATGGTACAGGGGCTATTGCCTTAGCTGCATCTCCCACCTGTCCAACCCATACCTTTTGGTCTGCTTCCAGGCCAAAGTCTGATAGCATCGGTGTTGCTCCTCTGGTCCCTCCTGGAGGTCCAGTGGCCCACACCAAAATTCCTTAATGGTCCCCAATGTCCAGTGGAAACCTCCCCCTAGTCCAGTTAAACACAAAGTCCCTTACCAATCTCCATCCACTGTGGTCTCTGCTGCTAAAAAAAGGCACACAGTTTCAACACCTCAACTGCCAGCTTTTAATCATTCTAAAGCATGGGGTGTCAAACTCCTGCGACCGCTAACATAAGGGTCAACATGCTTTGAGAATAGCCCTAGGGACCATTTGTGTGGTGAATGACCTTGCCCTATTATTAGCAAAGTGGTTTGTGAATGTGTGGGAGGGATCAGGGATCCTCTTTGAGCATACTGTGGGGCAAGGGAGCGAGCACAAGCATAGGATCAGCACAAAAGAGCAGTGTAAGCACTTCTGTGCCAACCTCCTGCAACTGAGAATGAGAATCTCAGTTTTTTTAATTTTTACTGCTAGCATGTACTAGCAATAGAAAGTGAGTTCAAGTAAAAATAAAGGCTCCTCAAGACTTACCCACAACACAGTGACGGGGAGGGGTGGTAGAGTGATGGGGAGGGGTGGTAGAGGTGAAGACTGAAGTGGGGATTTAAAGAGATGTTGTGGGCCAGCCCAGAGGCACAGAAAGATTGAAACATCATGCCTTACCTGCGGTGACCCAGGATCGGGTGCAATCTCAGGGTGTCAGGGTTTGCCGGGGGCCTCCTCTGGGGGAGGAAGCACCGGTGCCAACTGACCCTGGCGGAGGCCGGGGGTCATCACAGTTGATGCTTAGCAGTTCTGGGAGGTGTGCCAGACATGGGTGCTTGCACCGTTATGTCATTGCACGCCACACCTCCCAACAGAACAAGAAAAAAACGGGACTCCGGCTGAGGCAGGATGACATCCCATCCCCTCCAAAAGCCCCACGAAGCTACCAAGACACTCCGTGGCACTGTTTGGGGAGTTAAAAGGGGACTTCCCCAGTGGCCCTGCCCTGGGAGGCAATCCTGGGTGAACGCGGGTGGAAAGAGGCAAGTCCTGGTGGATGGGATAAGGGGACAGGGGCAGAGAGACAACAAGCCAAAGTCTGAAGAGAAGAAAAAAAAAAAAAAGAGATGCTGTGAGCTTCTAATAATGGAGTAACACTTACTGTACTAGGAAGCCTGTGTCTGTGAAATTCATTTTATGTGCATTGTAAATTGTAATTCCAGTCCTTTTTGAAAACAGAAGGGATTGTAATTTGGCCCCATAAAGGTAGCCAGCCAATTCCTTTCTTCCCGGTTGCTCAGATCCACCCCCACACTCAGGAACGTAAGGACATTTGCCCAGGGAGAGCGCGGGTCGGGACGTGCCCCATTAAAGTCAACGAGGGGTCACTTTTACATCAGTTTTTCCACATAACAAAGGCCAATTTAAAATTAGTGAAGGACACGCTCGAGTAAGACAGCCCTTGTTAGTCGAGCAGTGCCCTTCATTAATTTCAAACTGCCCACTGGTATGTGGAAAAATGGACATAAAAGTGACCACCATGGACTTCAACAGGGCGCACCCCCATGATCTCCCTGGTCACACATCATAACGTGCCTGAGCGCAGAGGCGGATCTCAGCAACTGGGAATTAAAGGGATTGGCTGGCTACCTTTCTGGGGTCAAATTATGATAGCTTCTATTTTCAAACAGGACTGGAATAACACATTACAATGCACATCAAATGAATTTCGCAGACATAGGCTTCCCACCAACGTAAGGCAACACAATATCTCACAACATTACTTTAAGAAGGTATTAGTAAGTACTATTTCACAGAAAGGGTAGTGGAAAACAGAATGGCTTGCCAAGGGAGGTGGTGGAGGCTCAGTCTAGTGATAGCTTCAAGAAAGGCTGGGATAATTTCAAAGGAATGGTTGTCCCCTAGGGGATAGAATGGGGTCATGGAGGCAGGAAGAGAAGAGTTTGGGGGGGGAGAACGAGAATCACGGAAAACAACCCTTTGTGGCCTGAGGCCAATAGTGTGTAGGTAGAGGTACTGGGCAGACTGGATGGACATTGAGTCTTTATCTGCGGTCATGTTTTCTGTTTATGTTTCTACCCTGGGGTCATGACAATATACCTTTTTCACTGCTACTCTGTTCCTGATCACTGAGACCCACAATACTTTGATGTCATTTCTGAGCTTCGTCTTAATTATTTCTACCCCTAGCCATTTATGAATAGCAGAAAACTATGCTGAAACTAAAATGACATCTCACTCTTTGCCATGGAATGATGTGGCTCTGAGAACTCAGAGCAGAGACAGACATGAGAAAATGTATTACTTATTTTCTTTTTTTTTTAAATAATTTTTTGTTATAAACCAGCCCAGTGGCGAACAGGGCTGAGGCACTGGCACCTTACCTCTTCCCACACCAGCGACCCATGTTCAGGAACTAGCATGGTTCACCGGGGGGGGGGGCAAGGAGTTGGATCACACTGGGAAGGGATGTGAAGTTTCCCTGGCTCTTGGCTGCCACCAGGTGGAGGCTCGGTGGCAGCGCCAAGCCTAGGGAGGGACCTGGCATTAGGCCAGGTGGGAGGAAGAGGCCGTCACCGGAGTCTCGGAGCGCATGCGTGTCCATGTACCGGGGTCTTGGGATAACAGGAGAAAACAAAAAAGGGAGCACCGGAGCAGATAGGATGATGCCCTGGAGTTGGGTGGGGGTGCAATGAGTCCTCTTGAAGAGAGGACCACAGCAGAAACTGCCCAGAATCCCAAAGGGAGGAAAAACCCATAATGAAAAAAAAAATAATAATAATGTTTCATTATGAGTAAACATCAGCAGTGAAATTAACAAAAAGAAGCTTTATATTTCCATTAATCTCTAATGTTTTCAGTACTGCCCCAATAAACAAAAGAATGCTGTTTTATGGGGTTGCAAGTACATGGCCCAGAATTGTGGAGGACTTGGTCGGCCTAGGATAATCAGAAAATATTGAAATCAACAAAAATCCTACATTTTGACTTTTACTGTCATCATAAATCAGTTCCCCTGCACATCACCAAAAACATTTTTAATTATTCCACAGTGTGCAAAAAAATTCCAATTGTCCACAATTGACCTCATTATTGTGGCTGTGGCAACACATTTTATCATGGAAAGGAGTGTGATGTCATTGATAACACAGAAACAGACTGTATCAGCATATAAAAAACAGAGGTCAATTAATCCTGTCCATTTCTCTGCCTAGCTCCATGCATGGCATAACACTGGACTGGATTTCAAGATCAGACAGCCCTTGTGTCTGGGTGTCACCCGCTTCCCCAGTTATCCCTTCCCTCTTCTGTCCCACTATTCCCTTAAGTGCCATATGAAATCACAAAATCCTCATGAAAGCTTTTTGTGCAGACTTGTAGAAGTTGGCAAAACTATACTCTAAACACTGAGAAAGGGAATTGTAATCTGAAAATTGTAATCACAAGTTAAAATAACTGGCTGATAATGTTGATGAAAGTATAGTGAAACACTGACAGGACAGCAGAATGACACCATTGGTCCATCCAGTCTGCTCCTAGCACCCTATCAAACCCCAAGACCTTCTGTCCATACAGGATTCTAGTATATATTTACTCACACTCTCTCACACTCTCTCACACTCTCTCACACTCTCTCACACTCTCTCACACTCTCTCACACTCTCTCACACTCTCTCACACTCTCTACTTGCTGCTGATCAAACTTGCACAAACATAGCATGTTACTGTGAATGAACTTCACAGCTTACCAGCAAATCCCTCTCACATTTATATACAGTGAAGAAGGGCTCCAGAAAGGTCTACACAGATTATATGTTCCCATATCCAATCTAATGTTCCTCCACATCAACATGATTTACATGCTGCTTATGTCACCACCTTGAGGGCTCCATTAGCAGCTTAATGCAAGCAGATCTAGCAGCACTAGTAGGATGACTGCATGCATTATGCCAGCACTGACAGGGAACCTGCTTACATTGCGATTACACACGTCTGCAGGATAATCACCTCAATGTTAATTTAAAAAAAAAAAAAAAAAACTTTCTTCAAACATGTAACAGCTAGTAAAAATAGCAGGGAAAATTTTTATCAAGTTTTAAATAGCAGCTTTATTTTTTTGAAGAACTTCTGATGCCTCAAAGAAAACTTCAAAAAATAAAATCAGGTACAATTCAGCTTGCGTTCTGTATATAGTCTATAGATTTTTTCTCCCAATTATTTATTACAGAGGAAATTTGCATTAATACATGACCTTGTCCCCTAGAGTTCATCTGCCTCTATACCTTATCCCTACTTGAAGTCATAATCCTTTGTTGTGACATCAATCTTTTGCCATGGAAGTAACTGTGAGGTCACAAGCAGTGCATTATGACCTCAAGTAGGGAGAAAGCAGCAGGAATAGCCAAAACTTTTCAGAAGCAAATATCCCGTTTTCATGCAAATTACCTCAGTAAAAAATAATGGGAATAGAGAAATACAAAACTAATGTGAAATACAAGCTGGACAGTGTCAAAATCTTATGTTTTGTTAAAGTTCTTCTGAAGGCGTCAGCTGCTCTTTAAGTATTTATATTTTTTCCATGTGCTAATTTGAAAGTTTTCTACAACAGTCTTAGGTGTGATGTAAACAGCTCTACTTTAACTGTAGGTTGACATATCTAGTTATAATACTTAGTTGGTATGTTCTTTCTGTGATCTGAAAAAGTTCTGAATCCTTTTCACAGCTGCTGCAATCAAACTCATGCTAGCATCACTGAATCACTAACTAGAGTGAGAGCTGAGCTGTAGTATCAGCCGATTCAATCATAGCCATGCACTGAGTAAAACCAAGGTCTTACATTTAAAAAAATGCTAACTCTCGTGTAAGAACTCGCTGGTCACATGCTTCCTTACTGTTGTGACATCACTTGAGGTACTTTAGCTTCATTCTTATGCCAAATGATGTCACAACACTAATGAGGTGTGTGAACCAGCTTGTTCTTAACACTCTGGTGTTCATTATTTTCCATCTAGTCCCCTTTATACCTCGTCAGAATTGTGAGCTCACACTGCAACATCACTGGAGACCTATCTGGCAGCAGGTGACTGGCTCTTGGTCAGTTGTGATATCGCAGTCAGTGATACGGACAGTCCGTGAGGTCATAGAGCAGATGAGGTATGAAGAGGAACAGAACTAGATATGTCAGCCTCCAGGTAGAGTGCTGTCCCACACATCACACCATTACAGTCTCATGGAAAATCTTTTAGTTAATAAAAAATGTGTCTGTGTGTGTGTGTGCGCATGTGTGTGTCCGTACAGAATACCACTGCTCCCCTTACACAGACTCCACCATCCACAGCCCACATATTATAGCTCTGGGTAGCTGCACTCCACACCATGTCACATCTCCAGATGTATTCCAAGAGCATAAGTTGTAACAGTGTCTAGACAGCCTTGGAAATAATAAATTATTAAACAGAAGATTTCTAACTCTTCTACAATTCTGCTCCTCAAAATATACAAAGAATCTTACCTAGCCCTAAGTATAATGCAATACACATTTTAATTTACTGCTGCCCGTATTTAGGGAGGGAAGGGAAAGTATTTTGGCTCAGTGGAGCAGACAGCCTGATCCTTTCCATGTCCCTATTCAGAGACATGCCCCCACGCTAGCACAATTTAGGATGTCAGTACAGGGAGAGCACGGGGACATACTCCATGGAGTACAATAGGGTTGTTTTTTTAAGTGCTTTTTAATATACTTTAATAGAGTTCCAATTATGACAAATGAAGGCCACTGCTCAAGTAACAAGGAACTTGTTCACTGAGTGGTGGCCTTGATTTGTCATAATCTGAACTCTAAAGCATGCTAAAAAGCAATTAAAAAAGGCCCTATTGTACTCTATGCCGCACACCCCTCTGCTCTCCCTGTACTGACATCACAAAAGTGCTAGTGCGCGGATGTGTCTCTGACTAGGGAAGTAGAATGGAAGGGATAGGGCTCTTGGCTCCACGGAGCCAAAATACTAGCCCGTCCTTCCCTAAATAATGGCAACAAGAAAGTAAAATTTATATTGCATCACATCTGGGGCCAGGTAAGATTCTTTGTAGGTTCGGGGGACAGAATTTTAAAACAGTAGAAACCTGCTCTTTAAAGCAGCAAAGATTTAGAGGGCCTCTTTTTGTAAAGAGGTGGAGGAATGCTAAATCAGTGGAAGGAGGCTTCTCATCTTAAGGCACACAAGGATATTTTCCTTCAATTCAAGAGTGGCTGACACCCTTAACAGACTTCTAGGAAAACAAACTGAACTTACAAGCTCAAATGGGCAGACTGGGTGGGCCATAGGCCCTTATCTGCCGACACTGTCTATGTATCTATGTATCTAAGCAAGTTACGACCATGAGCACGATGCACAGTCTGCAAATTGGTCACTGCTGTAGTTCTTGATTTTGAACTAACCATCTGTATCCTTGTTTCCAAACAGAATCCTAGAACTATACCTCTAAACCCAGTGGGTCTGCAAATCTGAACTGGGGACAAATTATCAAGATCAGGAACACCATGTCAAAAAATGGAAGTATTAACTGAGGAAGCTCTTAGAAAAACTAATGTAATGAAACAAGTAACATTTTTCTGAAGTAGAACTTTAATGTGGGACTTGCCTTACTCCTGTGTCTCTAAATCCCAACACTTCAGTAAATGAAGCATCAATTTTTGAAGGGACAGATGAAATTTAGGGGTCGAAATAGTGGCCATTTATGAAAATGCAGGACATACGACAGGTATGCCAAAAATGTAAAGCACATTTAAAATAAAGCCATACCTTTGCCACCAGCTGCATGAAGCATCTTTAAATGGTCCACGGTCATCTGCAAAATCTCTGCTTTTTCCAGCTTGGCAGATCCCTGAAACACAATTAGAGTTCATAAAAAATTCATTTCTTGCAAGAAATACAGGATATATCATTTACTATTACAAATCATGACATCATTCGTAGCCAATCGGCATTGCTTATTTCTAGACATCTCAGATACTCTTATAACCATGAAAGGGTGTCTCATGCAGACAATTCTAAAATTCTGAAGTTGTAAGTTCAGTTGACATAGTCCATTCCCCACACGGGGAGTTGGCGGTCTGCATGTTTATAAAGTAAAGCAGTTTGATTTTAAATTCAGTTTCCATATATATATATATATATATATATATATATATATATATATATATATATATATATATATATATATATATATATATATATATATATATATATATATATATATATATATATATATATATATATATATATATATATATATATATATATATATATATATATATATATATATATATATATATATATATATATATATTTTTAACAGACATCTTAAACAATGATTTACAGTGTGTTTATCATATGTATAGTTCCTCGGTTTCTTACGGTTATAAGAGTGCCTTCTCAAGCCCTTGGTGTGCCAGAACTGATCAGTTTCACTTCGCAGTTCTCCCACCCAATGAACTCAAGAATGCCCTCTTATAACCATAAGTGAGACACAGGAACTGTACATAAAAACATATATACAAGGGCGTGGTCACCTATTTATCCCAATAATGCTCAAAAATGGTAAGAGACATTTGATCTTGCCTTCTATTAAAGGAAACATACACCTTAGTTTAAAATCAATATAATTATAAACTTACATGTGAGAAGTCAATTTAATAAAGCCTGTGTATTGTTTTGTGCTTTTTTAAAATGGTCCTATTTTTTTCCTTATTCAGGGTCACTGGTCAATGCTGCCCCATTTCCCACCCAATATTCATTTTTTAACTGCTGAGCAGTTCTGAAACCCAGTGACATCCGCTGAACTGAAGCCTACAGTGAAGCTTTCCATGCAGGTCTTCCACTCAACAACTGTCACTGGGCTCCAGAACTGCTAAGTAATTAAAAAATGAAATTGGGTGGAGAAAAAACTGCATGGTAAAGGGATCTGCACAAAATAATGCACTGGGAGTTCACACATGTCAGAATTAACAATTATAAAAACATTTAAATAACAGGGTTTGTGTTCCCTTTAATGTCATATTGTCAGTGGTACCAGTCAAGCACTACTAAGCATGCATAATAATTGAATATATAAGTAGAAACTGGTTCCATTTGGAGGCAGCACAGTCTGTTGGTCAGAGCAGAGGGTTGGTGCCAGGAGACCCAAATTCAAATCCCAAATCCATATACTTTTTTTTTTTTTTCCAATTGTTTAACCAGGTGAGACACACTAAGCTGAAAGCTTGTTTACAGGTGCAACCTGGGAGCACAGGAAAGTTAAGTGACTTGCTCAGGGTCACACAGTATGCAAGTAGGGGCTGTGGAATTCAAACCCAGGTCTCCAGATTTGCAGCTCAGAGCTTTAAACCACTGTGCTATACTGCCTCCTTGTTGTGTGGCTTTTGAAAAAAAGTCATGACCTCCCTATGCTCCAATTGTTAAAAGAAAATGTAGAAGCAAGACCTCATAACAAAAGTGATACAGTACATGATGATGACAGCATTTTTATTTTATACAGGACATTATACATTTTTACATGTTTACAAGAGGAAGCCAGTTATTGCATATGGTATGGAGTTCTGATGTACGGAAATCCATACACTCCCAAATACTGTAGTACCATAGAACCTACGTCACAGTGCAAAGCATGAGATGGCTTCTTGCCCTCCCCACTCCACCACCAATTTTCTGTCCCCCTAAATAAAACTTTACTTAGTGCCCAGCATAATACCTCAACTTGTGAAATACTGTAAATGTAGTTTTATTCATTAAGAAGTCCCACATCCCATAGGGAACAACGCCAAAGCACAGTGTTAACTAGGGTGAGTAAAACTCATAGCAACTGAAGAAAGGAATCGAGTGAAACCATCACAAACAACTTCAAAGTACAGAAACAGTGTAACAAGGCATATAGAAGACAAGCAGAATGCTGGGATGTGTAGAAAAAAGGGTTCTCTAGCAGAAATGAGAGGGTGATCCTGCCCCCCCCATACAAATCCATGGTGCGACTGCCCCCATTGGGTCATGCTTAGTTCTGGAACCCTCACCTGAAAAGGGATAGAGACAGACTGGAGATAGTGCAGCGACAAAGGACAAACCTGGTGATTCATAGGCAGCATGGGAGTACATACGAGGATGGACCACGTATCCTGAACATGTTCTCCATGAAGACCAGGAGAGAAACAAGGGGACTTGAATAACCTTCAAATCTATGAAAGCATCAACAAAGTAGACAGCCTGAAACTGTTCAAGTGCTGTGAGGGATCCACCAGTAGGGGGCATGGCTACACGCTCATTGGGGGTAAGAAGGGATGTGAGAAAGCATTTCATCATGGAAAGGGGGAAACAGTTCGCCTGGGGTGGCAGAGTTCAGATCTGGAGAGGGCTTCAAGAAGGGATGGGACAGATCTAAGGGACTGATTAAAGTAGAACGTGTTTGGGTGGGCAGCACTGCAATTAGAGGGTGTCCCAATGCACGCACAGCAGTAAGCCAACATAGTGGGTTAGGTAGGAACAGAGTGGTCTTTTTCTTCCAAAAAGATATTTATGTTTATTTACACCAGGTGATATCCTGCCTTCTAAGCACTTCCATTTAACTGAGACAAACGGAAGTGCTTAGAGAGACAGAATCATTGCCCTGTGCAGGACTGTTCAAACAAACAAAATTACACTTACAATATTTCATATCTTAAGAGGTACCACCATGGGCACTGGGTGGGTGCTAAGTAGCTGGGTGTGGGAGAATTTATTTCTTTAAAAAAAAAAAAAAAAAAAGTCAATTTTTTCTTTAGTTAGGGGAGGGGGACCACTTCTGTATCGATTTCAGTGATAGTCAATTTCGAGGCAGACTAATAATTAAATGGCATTAACCACACAGTATACAAAATAATACATGGGCTAAACTATACACAACCAGGCTGTTTCCATCTCAGAGTGAGGAGACCTCTCAAACTTTGCTCAGTGTCTATGATGTCATCTCATCCCTTGATGGAAACAGGCTGGTTGTGTATGGCTGCCCATGAATTATTCAATATATGTTGCATCACAACTAGGCCACCATGAAATAAACGGTTTGAAAAATCGGTACTTCATACCTGCTTTTCAAAGGCACTGGGAACCAGCCTTCTCAGTTCAGTTAAACTGTTATTAATCCGATCTCGGCGGCGTTTCTCAATGATCTGAGGAGGGACAATGTAAATACTTTATAAACAGCTGTAATTTGTATACTAATGCAAGGATTTGGTGAGACTGTTAAAAAAAACTAAGATACAATCACTTACTCCACGACGCCTCTTCCGGGCGAGAATCTGAGACGTTGTTGATGGAGACATTGAGCCTGGAGCAGATAAGTTCCTAAAAAAAAAAAAAAAAAAATGACAAAATTAATCAGATATTGTCAATATGCATTCACAAGCAGGGCAGCACCAAGGGGTTTCTATATGGCAAGGGTACATTCTCTACACCCTGTGGAGTCGGATGATTTCATAGGATCTCAAACAGACTATACAATGGTGTTTACTTTTATGCTGCATTGGAAAGTTAAAACTTACAAAATTCAAACTCTCCCAAATCCAACAGGAAATAAAAACAGTTTGAACTGCACTGCACATAGGTGCCTCTGTCCCTATCCCACACAAAAAAAATTAATTATGAAACATTAGGCACCTCACGTGAAATATGTTCACTGAAGTGCAATCTTGGCTGTGTTCCAACAAACTCTCCTTTAATTACAGAGACCGTCATTTAGGGGTAGCCTACTAGCAATGGTTTGCAATCGAGACCCCTATGATTTCTTTACAAGCCCCTGGAACCTCTAAAACAAGTGCTTTCTAGGGTTGGATCATATAGTATTCAGCAGGGGATCACTTGTGGTTCTGTGGAAATTAGACTTTGCAACCCCTAGGATTCTTGTGAAAGGATGCCTGTTGCTATCACTCATTTTGCTTTCAATTCAGTGCTGGCAGTATAGCCTAGAGGTTAGATTAACGCAGCTGTAATCCAGCAGACCTAGGTTTGATTCCCACAATCTCTACGTGCATGTCATACGACTATGAGCAAGTTATTTAACCTCCCCAGTGCTCGGGGGTCGCCCCTGGAAACAGACACCCGTGCATAGCGGGCCTTACATTACCTGGTTACCAAAAGAATAAAAAGGAAAATAGAGCAAAACTGCCCCCGTATGTCTTGCCGCACACGACTATTAATACAAACCATGTATTAAATGGCAGCTGACCTCAGGGATTTACACTAATTTCCCTTCAGTTCTGAAATGTCATTTTCTGCAGACAAAAATCTATTTTTTCTGTTTCCATGCAATTTCTTTACCTCACTCACCCATTTTCATCGGCGCTTTCTTTCTCCACCTCGATTGTCTCGTCGAGTTCGCTGTCCGACGAGCTGTAGTCGTGGTGGTGGCTCCTCTTCATGCTGCCAGACAGCCGGGTTCGGTTCTAATGTTATTTATTGCTCTGCCTACAGATAGAATGTGATGGGGTGCAGTCTGCCCGAGAGCTGTCAGTCCGAGAGAAAGCACTGCTGCAGCTCCTGCTAATCCCACCACTGCCACTGCTCCCGCTAATTCAACTACTGTCACTTCTGCTACTGCTCCTGTTGTTAGTGCTGCTACTGGCTCACTGTGAACACACCTCATCCTCTCGCAGCACTTTAAAAAACTTTAGGCTCCTTTCCCACGGTATCACAATCACACGCCGCAAGGGGCGGGGCCGCCGACCCACAAGGAAACAATACTTCAGTGCCGCCAATCATGCAGCGACTCAGCCTCCACTAAGGCAGCTCCGAACCAATCGAGACGTTCCGGGTTCCAAGGCTCCTCCTTCTACTCGCCACGAGCTCTGCTGGGTGGGGGGGTTCAGGTGGGTGCGCCACACCCTCCCCACGGACAGACGCTCGCTCGGCCCCGTCCGGGAAGCGATGCATGCCGAGTCCCGCCCTCACCCGCATAAACCGCGCCTCCTACAGTGATTGGCTGCGCAGTGATTGGTTGGGACTGCAGCCCACTGTGAAGTAGCTGGCCGCCTGTTAGCACGCGCAGGCCGTGGGAAAGTTCCTCCGCTGAACGCTGATGGCCAATCAGGGGCGGCGGCTGTTCCCGGCGTTCGAATGAATGGAGCAATTGGTTTGGGCGACGGGCGGTCTGCGGCTGACCGTGTGAACCTGTAATCTAATACTAACTCATCTACAAAGCCTTGTATACACATAACCCAACTGTAATTCAACACTGCGACAGATAATCCAGGAATATCATTTAAGCACTGTAATAAACCAGGGATAGACTTGTGTGCTTGTGAGGCGCAGCTATTGTGCAGTTTTAAAACCCCTTAATTATACAATCGGGTTCCTGCCTTTTAGTTTAGATGTCACATTATAGCTGTGAGATGAAATTAAATTAATAAACAGGATAACATTGCAACAATTGATAAAAGAGTTTTCATTAGTCGTATAATATTCCTTTCCGTGACCAGTCGATTGCAGCCGCCTCAGTGCAGTAAACTGATTACATGGCTTCAACAACATATTTTTTATATTTCTTTTGCAGTCTATTATGAATTCTTTTATTTTTGGACCCATGCAGCAAACTGGTGGTAATACCTTTTAACTGACTAATAGGAAATTATGGTATACAAGCTTAAAAAAACATGTCCTTCATCGAATGTGTTGGGGAATGGGGTTATAAAAACGTAAAAAAAAATGTAGGAACTTCCATAAATATTCTAATCCTTTTCTGCCGTGCTGCGTTTAAATGTTCTCATGTGCCTACAGCTATGTGGCCCCATGCCAGCAATGGGGCATTACTCCACTCATACATAGAAGGGTGGGGTGGGTCAAATTGTTCATAACTCTTCCTGCATATAGATTTCGAAGTTAGTGCTGCCTCCAGCCTTAGCATTTCCGAAATGTAAATACACTCAAAGAGGCTGTTTTGTAAAAACAAAATTTCTGAAACAAATGACCCCAGGAAATATTGGACTTTGATCAGATCCCTTGAAAAAACAGTTGATAACAAACTCTCAATTCAAATTCAACAACAAGGAGTGCTTCAATCTACTATTGTTTCTGCAAATATTTTAATTAATTACTTTGTCTCTTTGCCAGATATTGACATTCCAACTAGGGACTCAGAAATAGATTTTGCCATAGCCTCTGAAAGACCCTCAGTTGTCCCAAAATTTAGATTTAAAATAGTAACCTGTAGTGAAGTTAAAAATGAGTTAGAAAGGCTAAAATTTAAAAAAAGCTTTTGGCCACGATGGTATTGAAAACAGATTTTTAAGATTCTATAGACTTTGTGGCACCTATTTTAACTAAACTGTTTAACTGGAGCTCATCTGACAAACATTCTCCCGAATACTGGAAAAAGGCCAAAATTATCCCAGTGCACAAGGGGGGGGCCAACTGCCCCCACAAACTATAGGACAATAGCCCTGTTGTCCACGATGTTGAAGGTAATGCATAGGCCGGTGCAGAGGCAGTTAAGTGATTATCTTGAAAAGTATTCCTTGTTGGCCACCTACCAGTACAGATTTCGGAAAGGTCACTCCACAGACACTGTGCTCACTGACCTTATAGATTCAGTATCCTCCCAATTAGAGGAGGGGAGGCCAGTGGGCACGGTGTTCATGGACTTGTCCAAGGCCTTCGACACCGTGGACCACAGGATTTTACTCCAAAGACTGGCATCTCTTGGAATGGATTATGAAATAATAAATTGGTTTAGCTCTCATTTATCAAATAGGACCCAGCAGGTCCAGATTAGGGATACCCTATATAAGAAGGCAATGGTCCTAAGGGGAGTCCCACAGGGTTCCATATTGGGGCCCACCTTATTCCTAGTATATATAAATAACTTGGTAAAAATAGCATCTCAAACAACCATTAAACTATATACTGATGATACAGTTTTGCTTGCCAATGGGAGAACTGTAAATGAAGTGGAAAGTGGACTTCAATTGGATTTCACAAACTTAGAGAAATGGTTAGTTCAGTCAAGATTAGTCTTAAATAGTAAAAAAACGAAAACAATGATTTTTAATCCATCTTTAAATAAAAAACAAGACACAAGGCAGGGAAACATAAAAATTCTGAAAAATGAAACCTTGGGGCAAGAATCACAGTACAAATACCTTGGGGTTTGGGTAGATGAAAAACTAAAATTTGATGTTCACATCTTGGATATGATAGGAAAGATAAATAAAAAACTTTGCGCTTTTCACCAAACCAGTTTTTGTACAAATAAAAAAATGCACACTGATTTTGTAAATCATAGAAACACAGAATTTGACGGCAGATAAGGACCGCTTGGCCCACCGAGTCTGCACATTTCCCTACCTAACGGATAAGCTGCAGATCCTAGTTAACCAACAGCCTACTTCCTCCTACCCCCCACTAGAATTGCCTTATGTCTGTCCCATGCATTCTTGAATTCCCCCACTGTTTTTGACTCTACGACTTCCTCAGGAAGGCTGTTCCATGTATCCACAACCCTCTCTGTGAAGAAATACTTCCTCACATTACCTCTGAGCCGTCCCCCCTCTATCTTCAAATTGTGCCTCCTTGTTTTTGCACATCTCTTTTTCTGAAAGATGCTACCCTCTTGGACTTTGTTGATTCCCTTGAGGTATTTGAAAGTTTCTATCACGTCCTCCCTCTCCCTCCTTTCCTCGAGGCTATACATCTTTAGTTCCTTTAGTTTTCTTCATATTCTTCTGATGCAGACCCTGCATCATTTTGGTTGTCCTCCTCTGGACAGCCTCCACCCTGTCCTTGTCTTTGCAGAGATGGGGTCTCCAGAACTGTACACAGTACTCCAGATGTTGTCTTACCAACTGTCTGTACAGAGGGCCAACAACTTCTTGTTTTCTACTGGTGATGCCTCTCCCTATGCATCCCAGTATCCCCCAGCCCTCCTTACTGCCTTCTCACATTGCTGGCCCACCATCAATCAACCCACATATCAACTACTTCTCCCAAATTTAGACTACAGCAGCCATATTTATGGACTAGCCAGCAAAACCCTATTAAAAAAGGTAGATGTAGCATATAAAAACCTAGCTAGATTTATATTGTGGTGTGACGCTAGACGCCATCATTGAGATATGTACCGGGAATTGGGGTGGATATCACCTAAAAAAAAAGAGAAAATTGCTATGGGCTACCCAAATCCTCAGAATATTAAACTCAGGAAAACCAAAATACCTGATGGATAAACTGGATAATAACGTCCACAGACATAAATATGATCTAAGAGATCCCTAACATGGCTCAGATAGACCAAAAATAAAAAAAAAATTATTTGGGAAAATGTCCCTGAGGGCTGTTTATGCTTCCACTTGGAATTTGATAGATAAAAATGCAAAGAGCACAAACCATCAATCAAAATTATTTGCAAGATCTTTAAAATATGAGTTAAGAACAAAATGTATGTGCAATGGATGAATAGACAGCATTTTAAGATATATGCATGGGAACTGACTAGAGGGACTGGGATTGTATGGATTAATGTTTTGGGTGTTGCTTGTCATTGTTTTATGTATTCTGTCTAATAGCTGTTATGTCAATGAAATCAGTTTTTTACTTGTGGAAACGTTTATAATTTTGTACAAGTATTGTTCAGGACTATCTTGAAAATGGGTCTTATAACCTAAAGATGTGAATATGACATCTTATCCTGTAGAAAAATAAAGCATTTTGCCTTACTTACTTTTTAGTCAAGTCATTCGGTATTTGTTTAGTGGCACTGTACAGTGGAATGGGGTGGTGGTCTATAGGGCTCTGGCAGTTAATTTAAATGCATTGGGTGTGTCAAGGATTCATATATATCATTGTATGTATACATTATTTTTTTTTTTTTTAAGATCTGCACTCCAGTAAAGTCTCATTTACATGACGTGGGTGAAAATGAGACCAGACCACATCCACAAAATTTAGACTGGCTGGACCAGCCAGATTGAGCACTACTTGTGTGAATAGTGCTGGTCCAGTTACTCTGGCAGGATGGCCCTGTTTTATCTATTGTGTGCAGTCCCAGCAGTCCAGTTTTTGGCCCGTCCTGGGCAGGGGGGAAACCTGGACCACTGGAACTAGATAAGCCAGAGTGGCCAGACCGACAGTATTCGCACAACTTGAGCGAGTCCATCTGGTCCAGCCAGACTGATTACTCTGGATTTTATCAATCTGGTCTAGTTTGAGTCCAGAGGTCCAGTTTTCACCAAGTCCACCTAATTTTCAGTAGGGTTCTAGGGGGAACAGTGTAGCAACAGAGGAGTTGCACAATAGTTGCAGTTTTAATTTGAGCTGGTAAGCATGCCTACGAGCAAAAGATACATTTGAAGTGCTCATAGCTTGTGTCTTGGCTCTAATGAATTGCAGGCCCCAAAACATTTTTATATCAAACATTACACCTAAATAGGTGTACTCCTTCCTTATTTTGAAGGTTAATTCATTAATAATCCAATTATTTTGCTGAATTTTCCTTTTTCTATTGCCAAAAATTAGAACAGCTGAATTTGACGTATTAATAGATAGGTCCAAACTCTTGAGAGTATGAATACAACTATTTATTGCTCATATTAATCCAGATTTAGTTAAAGAGCATAACACAATATCATCAGCATACAATAGAATACCCACTTTCTCCCCATAAATACTTGGTGCTGAGTAATCAGTTGCTTCAATTCCCTTATTAACTATTCAATATATAGGTTGAATAATAATGGGGCCAGAAGGCAACCCTGTTTAACCCCCTTTCCTACAGATATTGAGTCTGTGACGTGACCATCTCTTGATGTCCTAACATGAGCAAAAGTATTTTCATGTAAACATTTTAACACATTCAACCAATTCTAACTATATACCAAACTCTTTTAACAAGTCCCACAAAAGTTTCCTATTCAAGCTATCAAAAGCTGCCCTCAAGTCCAGAAATGGCGTATAAAAAAATTCCATTTTACAATAAACAATATTTGACTATACAATAATTCAATATAAAAATATTATTAATAGTACCCTTATTCATCCTGAAGCCTGCTTGTTCTTCTGAAATTAGATAGATCACAGTAACCCAGTTCTCCAATCTCTCCAGAATGATTTGAGAGAAGATTTTCTTGACAATACATAGCAGGCTAATAGGCCTGTAATTCCCTGGATCATTAAGATCTCCTTTCTTATAAATAGGAATTGTTAAGCTAACCAACCAGTCATCAGGGATCACTCCCTTAGCTAATATAAAGTTAAAGAGACTGAACAATTTATTAGCCCACCAGTCGGGAAATGCCTGAAAAAATTCTGCCCCAAGCATATCTATACCTGGCACCTTGTTTTTCTTCTGTGCCATAATAGCCTGTCTAACTTCAGCTACTGTCACTATGAGGTCAGTCAGTATCTGTTGGTTATACTCTAAGGATAGTAAAAAGGACGTAGAGGGACTCCTAGGTACTTCATATTTTTCCCTAAAGAAATCTGAACTTGAACTTGAGTTGTAGTCCTTGATTTTGTCTAGAAGAAAGTTCCTGGTAGTAAGAGTTGCAATAGAAAAAACTTAGTCCTGAGTCCTGACTGTTTGCAAGTCCATGGTAGATACAAAAGGTTTTTTGACTGAGACCTTAGTGGATAAGGCTGGGTGGAGGGTCTGGATAGCAGGTTTGCAGGTAAGAAGAGCAGAGTCCACAAATGCACTTATATACTAAGGATGCACATTTCAGCTCCCTTCTCATCTCAGGGGGAAGGAGGCCTTGGGTGTAATACAGGATACAGTGGTGAACATATATTTGCCACAGTCTAGTAGGAACCAATATATATTGTTGAAGGCTACCATTATTTCTGGCAATAAACTTGTATCTGCAGTTTTGTATACTTCACTACTGTATTTCAAGATAGGTACAAGTGACTGTTGAAAGAGTAGCTTTTTGATATTCAGCTTACGACATGATCAGTTCTTGTAGAGTAGTCCAAGTTTTTGATGTGAAAGTTTTTCAGTTCTGATTACATGATCCAAGCAGGAGAGGGTTAAGTCAAGCCAACCCCGGGTTGGCAAATATTTCAAACTATGTATGTTTTCCGTGAGGATCCTGAGCGTGACAGCATTTGCAGTGTATGCAGTGGTAGCTTCTTGCCATTTATTTATTTATTTTATATATTGAAATGTTTCACCAGGAAAGGCACACTGAGCAACAAGATGCTCATCTCACGGCGTGACCTGCGGGGAGGGTTACAGCTGGAGGACAATTACAGGCAGTGTGGTAAGGAAATCAAACTTAACACTGTACAGGCTTAAACACAACATATAAGATGACAATTAGGTTACATACATTTTGGTTACATTTTTCATGGAAGTATAGCATATATTGGGTTAGTTAAGAATGGATGCACTAACATACTACACAAATAGAGACAGACATTGGCAACAAGAACATGGGCAAAACACTGGCAATTAAAGCCATTAAAGAGCATGATCTTTGTCTTGGAGTTGTTCAGTAAATGATCGCTGGAGTCCTTCCAGTACTGGATTCAAAGGCAGTTTGTAGCATGTCTTTGAGTTTATCAAGGGAGCCAGATGACCCATCGATATGCAGCCTTAGATCAGTAGTGGAACATTATGGAGGGTGGTCATAAAGAGACTGAAGAACAATGGACCTGGAATAGAACCTTGTGTTACTTCTAGGCTGAGCAGTTTGAGAGTGTAGATTTCGTTATTTGCCTTGACTACTTGTGTCCTACCTGATAGGCAGGCTTTTATTTAAATTAGTTCTTCATGTCAAAATGTTATTGTATGTAATTTAGAGAGTAGAATGTTGTGGTTTACTGAATTAAAGGCTTTGGAGAGGTCTATGATAATAGCCCAGGGGCTAGACATTCAAAACTTAGCCCCGGGGCTAAATCAGCACTGTCCAGCATGCTAAATTAGCCCTGAACCATTAACAAGCTATATTCAAAGGAATAGCCCCGGTGCTAAACCTTCTGGAGTAGGGCAGAGCTGAAGCTGGTGGACAATGTGTGTGACAGCAATGAAGTGTTGCACAGCAACTGTAAACATCAATGCAGGCCACGCACTTCAGAACTGTGCAATACTGATGAGAGGTTTGCCCAGGCTAGCCTGATTGTACAGTGCTAACACATTAGCCCAGTGCAAATGGGATAGCCTGGGGCAAAAGTTTGCTATATTCAAAGGGCCTATGCAAATGATCCTACTTAGGTAATTTGTGGGCAAACAGTCACATTTGCATCTCATTATGGGCTGCTTAGCATACTATACCATGTAGTTTGCCTAGCGCTATTGCATGGAGTTCACAGCAACCCCTTGTTGGTCTAAATGGCAGTACAGGCTGGAAACTGCAGGCCAGGGTGTGCTCACAGCAACCCCCTTTTGGTCAGTCTAGAAGTACAGGCTGGATGCTGCAGGAAATGAGTGTTCATAAGCACAGCCTGTGCACACCACTCACCCATGCAGCACAGCAGTGGGGTACACAGACATGCTGACTGAGGGGCAATGAGGGACAATGACTCTCATGATGAGAGATACAGCAGCAAACATGGAGATACAAGCCCAGAACACAGTGGAACCATAGCCTCCACTTGTACAAGGTGTACATCATCCTGTAGCAGTGTAGAATATCGCTAATTGCAGCCATATAGTATGATTGTACAGCACATCATCTGTGTGTCCAGCACCTTGTCCATGAGGGACAGATTAGGGACAGGGCAATTTAGAGGGGTAAGATGAGGGAAGTCCCTCAGAATGAGGGACACTTGGTAGGTATGCTCCTGTTCTGTACATAGTTCACTAATTTCCTGGTAGTCCGGTGGCCCCCCCACATACCTCTCAACCATCCCTGATTCTCAGGGATGTCCTTGATCCTGCCTCAAAACCCCCCTCAGTCCCTAGTAAAAGATGTTTTAATGCGACTGATCTGTGGGGACTGTAAGCACAACATAATACCAGACTGTAAAGATACAGCTTTGTTCTTCTTCAGACAATACATCTTACACTAATGTCTTCATTCTAAACAGCTGTCCAAGTGCACATTGCCAAGTTGTATGATGTGTCCTTGATTTCGGCTCTTCATCCCTAAACCTTTTAAAGCTTGTCCCTGAGTTTTGAAGCAAGTGGTTGAGAGGCTAATTTAGCATGCGCTCATTCATTACTCACTACAGTATGCACTCCTTCAACACACAGTCGGAGGCTGGCCGCAGAGGTGAGTGGTGGGTTGAGCCAGTCGCCGGCTCCATTCAGGCATGGTTGAGGGAGCGCGGGAGTGGCACTGCCAGGTGGGGGGACCACTAGACTACCAGGGAAATGAGTAAATTATGCAGCTATGGGGGTCGGGGATCGTGATGTGGGTGGGGGGCCCACTAGACTACCAGGGAAATGATTACTGTAATACAATCAGGGATCATGATGGGAGTGGGAGGCCACTAGACTACCAGGGCAATGGTATCTATACTAAGACTATGAGGGTCAGGGGTCATGATGGGGGGTGGGGGGAGCACTAGACCACCAGGGATTGCCACAGAAGTAATTTGAAGTGCATCGGCTTTACATTTTGAATTACTTCGAGTACCAACACCACATTACCACATGCTTTTTGGAGGCAATATTTAGCACCACGCAACAGGTGGCGCAAACACATGTAGCACGGCACTAATCTTTTGAATATGCCAGTGCGCTGGCATTCATGGCCACTCCCCTACCTCCCTTCCCTGCATACATTAAGCTTTAGCATTGGTGCTGTCACACAGCACCGGCACTAAAAGGGCTTTTGAATATTGCAGCCTGACACAAATACGGCGCTATTCCAGCACAACGGTTTTGCACCAGACACAAAGCTTTGCATATTCTGATGCAGGTGAGGTAGTCTGCCTGAGTCTAATGCAACTGATGTGTCATTAGTGACCTTCAGGAGTGCAGTACTTGTAAAGTGGATGGGTTGAAAGCCCAATTGGGCTTCGATCACGATATTGTACTGTATTATACAATGGATATAAAAAAAAATCCCATAACCTGCTTGGTCAACTAAGATCTTTATCCATGGGTATATCTTGCAATAACCTATGGCTGAGGAAAGGCATTTATAAATAAAAAATATATTACATTTAAATTTATTTTACACATAAGTTGTATAATCACAATAAGGCACTCCAGGATATGGGTAAGCAGGTGACTATCCACTTCTTGTGTGGTTAAGTCACTCGGCTGCACCACCTGACTCACCACACAAGGTGTGGGTAAATCTCCCAATAAACCATACCCTTCATCAAGTAAAGATTACTGCTACAAAACAAAGGACTTTGAATAATGTATAAAACACCTATGATTGTACACCACCTATGTTATCTTAGTTACATGACTGCAACTGCCACTGTTTGCCTCACATGGATTTTTCATTCTTTTTTTATACTCTATCATGAATTGTGATAAAACAAAAAAGGGGCACCTCTAGGTCAGCAGATGGAAGGAAAATTCCCCAAGAACAGTTGTTAACTGGCTTTAAAACAAGTGTAGATATTGCAAACTTTACAAAGAAATGGAATCAAACCATTTGCTGAACATGGGGACAAACAAGGGGCAGAGGATGCAGTCAAGAACATGTACCCCAACTGTTAACAAAGTGCAGCTGATAAAGTACACCATATCTGTCTGTAACCTCTAAAGCAGCAAGTAGCAGAAGGCTGCGGTTTGAATCTTAGTATATGCCAAATAGTTTCCAAGTCTTTTTCTGACCTTACCTTTGTAAGTTTCTGTAGAGTAGCTCCAGGTAAAGTTCCAGGGCAGATTGAATGAACTCCAAGGACCTGATTTTCGAAGGGCTTTGGATCAGCGCAAGGGACTTGAATCACAGAGTTTGATGCAAGGGGCGACTTGCATCAAAAATTGCGGCAATTGCAATTTTGTAAGGCAGCCTGCCACAAACCCTAATGCAAGTCCATTGCACCAAATGCTGCAAGTTAGACCAGCTCCAGTCCAGTTTAACTTTGTGCCATTTGGGATCCCATTTTATGGGGCTTGCACCAAAGCTTTGGTGCAAGCTGCCGTAAAGTGTGGAAAATGTCACAACTGCACCAAACATTCTAAAATTAGGTGCAGTAGTGTCAAAGGAGTAAACATCGGGATTGACGCAGGACATGATGCAAGCCCTGCATTAACCTTTGAAAACCGGTCCCCAGTCTTTTTCTGACCTTATCTTTCTATGTTTCTATGGAGCAGCTCTAGGTAGGGTTCCAGGCTTCACTGGATGGATGGCGAGTCTTTTTCTGACCTTATCTTTCTGTGTTTCTCTAGAATAGCTCCAGGTAAAGTTCCAGGGCAGATTGGATGAACTCCAAGCCTTTTTCTGCCCTTACCTTTCCATGTTTCTAAAGTTAAGCAACATGCAATAAACCACTGAGTAACTGTGGGGGCATTCAGTACCCTTGTCATTGCCTATGGTACAAAATCTGGGCACTTCGGGATAATGTAAGCAACCCAAGCAGTACAGCTATTATGGAACCTTTCCATGTCATGCTTTATTTTGAATCTTAAATTTAATAAATAAATGAAAAAAATGCTGCCATGTTTCTTCATTCAGAGGAAAACATTCACATGCCAATCAAATACTTCCCAGGGAGAGTGACTGTGACAGCAAGTATGTCCAGGATATGCAGACATAAACACCATATGAATTTATATATTAGTATTTGTATGTCCAGGGCTTGCAGACATAAATGACATATGAATTCATAATAGTATTTGTTGTCTAAAACTGGGTACTGTGTTCTGTAAACAAATGTACTGGCATGAACAATGATGAGGTATGCCTGTGGGGACAAGGCATTCAACTGATCCTGGAGTTTCCAGAAGTTCCAGTCAAAAGCATTTCTCTGCTCCTCAGTGTCTGGTGCATACTGAAACTAAAACATTTCAGTGTGCACAAGTACCTTAAAGATACAAGACCTCTCATGATGAGATAGCATTAGGACCAAATGGATGGACTAGAGTCTTTTTCTGCCTCTTGAGTCCCTTTTCCTAATGCTATCACCCCCCCCCCCAAACAATGTAATGACAGCATGTTTTAATCAACCCCTTAAAGACAAAATACTATACCCTGCTGGCTATTACATTTGTGATTGTCTCTTGCGGACACTAATCACAATATAATATTCATGTTGTATAAGTCAGACATTTCCTGCACAAAGTGTGATAGCATCTGGCATACTTCAGTGAGAAAGCACTACAGGTGCAGGCACTTTATGAACGGCCTGTCATTTAGTTGGGATTTGCATACTATCTCACCACAAGCCCTCACAGATGTGATACCATGTATACATATGCACCATACACCAGAAAAAAAGAGCTCCTGTTGTCACTGTGCATTTTGTACTTTTTCCGCATTCTCTGAAGATTAGCTGATAGCAGTAATCTTTCACTAGGATATGAAAATGCTTGTGGCTGAGACCTCATTTACATTGGTGTTCTGGGGTGGTGGAAGCAAAGTTACAGCAATCAAAGACTGTGTATAGTAATAATAAAAACATTAATTTGGTTTTATATAATGCATTTCCGCACATTGTATCCCAAAGCACTTTACAATCCATGAAGAGCTGGCAGCAGACATTAGGCATGCACAGAAAGGTTAAGGAAATGCCAGTGAGCTGGGTAAAGAAAGAATTATGCACAGGGAGGTTAAATTACTTGCTTAGGGTCGCACAGTAAGTGGCAGTTGTGGGATTCAAACCTGGGCCTGGTGGGCCACAGCTCTGTGCCCTGAGCATTAGGCCATACTGTCTCCAAGAAGAGAGTAAATATCTTTCAAACAGCCCCCAACACCTGAGGGAAACTTTGAAAAAGTATCATTTTTAGAAATATTTCAGCTGATATTTTTTCTGTATTTCCCTTTCCCCTGTTGTTGTAACTATACGTCTCTGCATGACAGCAAAATCATTGATTCCTGGTCTTATCTGCTTTGGCTGCTCTACTTTTACACATATGTGAGAAGCTGCTAACACAGAAACATAGAAACATAGAACTTGCTGGCAGGTAAGGACCGCTTGGCCCACCTAGTCAGTCAGCTTTTACCTGCCTATAGTATCACCACAGTTCATACTTAATCTCACTACCCACCCCTCCCAAGATTCCCTTATGTCTATCCATGCATTCTTGAACCCCACCAATGTTTTCACACTCACCACCTCTACAGGAAGGCTGTTTCAGAATCCATACAAAACTAGAACTGGTTGGTACATGATAGAATCCACTCACCCAGGTTAAGTAAGTAAAGATACGTGTTTATATATTGTAATATTTCATCAAAGATTCAAAGCTTATTTATTGAAGATACAGTGTTAGAGAACAAACGTTTCAGATTGTATCCTTCATCAGTGTACACACTATATCTATAGACAATAAATATTACATATGTATATACAACTTTGTTTAATTTTTCTATCAAAAAGTACATGTATAGGTTTTTAAAAGATTTTTAAATCTCACCTAGGTTTGATACTGCATACTGCTTATTCCTTTTTCCATTTAGACATTATTTCTGTTAATATAAAGAGTAACTACAAAGCAAAAACATAAATAGATATAATCAGGTCAAAGATCCCCGTATTGTGAGAACGCTATACAATTCAGATATCTCAACCACAACACTTTGTGTTAAATTACTTATATATCAAAATAATAGAAAAGAGTACATTTTCAGATAAGGACATCCACAAGTAATGGTATCCTTCACAAATAGTTTCATTCTACTTAAACATAAACATTTCCATCTCACACTTATAAAGTTCATCTTTTCACTTTACATTTTCACTGTTGTGCCCCACATACTCTTTCCTAAATCCTTTAGTTTTTTTACACCATTATACCACATGGTGATGTTACATTCATGTACCTGGGCTTTGTAGTGGGATGGGGTACGCAATCGATGTTCTAGGGACTTTATTTTGTTGATTATAGAATCTATAACAAAAGAGTTACAAAGGGTAGAAGTAGATATGAAACATTATGAACAAGAAGTGAGGAACAATACAGCATAGAAGCCTTAAAAGAATATTTGGATAAGGTAAATCTACATCTAACGAAGTGTGAGGAACAACTTAGGGCAACCAAATTACATAAATTTAAAAGATCTGATGGAGAGAATATGGTTTACACCTATAAAAAACATACTGGTTTTGATAACATATATAAATATAATCTTGATACAGACTCTTCTGTATCTCCAGTCATAAATGATAATGAGGGACAGAATGTATACTCTAGAGTTAGACAGGCATGTTTTTCGGGGGGGGTTGAGGATGATAGGGGTTCTGAGCAGAAACAAACAGGAGTACCAATATACAAGGGATACAGTATTGGAAGAACAGGAACCAGGCCCTTCTGGACATTTTGATATATAAATAATTTAACACAGTGTGCTGTGGTTGAGATATATGAATTGTATGGCGTTCTCATAATACGGGGATCTTTGACCCGATTATATCTATTTATATTTTTACTTTGTAGTTCCTGTTTATATTAACAGAAATAACGTCTAAATGGAAAAAAGAATAAGCAGTATGAAGTATCAAAGCTAGGTGAGATTTAGAAATATTTTAAAAACCTATACATATATATTATTTGATAGAAAAATGAAACAAAGTTGTATATACATATTTAATATTTATTGTCTGCATATATGGTGTGTACACTGATGAAGGATACAATCCAAAACGTTTGTTCTCTAACACTGTATCTTCAATAAATAAGCTTTGATGAAATATTACAATACATAAGCAAATATCTTTACTTACTTAACCTGGGTGATTGGGTTCTATCTTGTACCAATCAGTTCTAGTTTTGTATGGTTTGCTATGATTGGAAGCAGAACTACTCCCTTACATCCATTTTTCTTTCTACCAAGGTTGGCTGCACTGGTTCTTTACTTTGTGTTTCAGGAATCCACCACTCTTTCTGTGAAGGAGTGTTTCCTCACATCTGTCCTGAATCTACCCCCTCCAGCTTCATATCAGGACCTTGTCATCGAGGCACAGGCCAGGAAGCCAGGATAAGTCATAAAATTCACAAGTAGTGTTTTATTATTATCAGTAAGAATAACAAAAAAATGGTGCAGGATAGTTCTCATACAGGCAGTTCAAACAAAATAAAGTCATTCATCTGAGGGTATCTGTAAATCTTAATCTCTCTCTCTCTCTCTCTCTCTCTCTCTAAACAAAGCATTGCTCTCCTTTTTATAGGATGTTTTCACCTGGCAATTAAACTCTGCGTCCTGTTCTTATTAAGCTGTATACCTGTTTTCACACAATGTACCAAACTTTGTCAATTTATTTCCTGTGAACAGTATACATCCAGTCTTCTCAACAGTTGCAGCCAATTAAGACATTCTGACCAGAGCTGGTTTTCCTGCTGAAAGCTCTGCAAACAAGCTTGTGGAATATCAAAAGGTTTCTCAGGTTCAAGTCCTGTGCTTCAGATAAACCCAAACAGCTTTATGCATTCATTTCAACAGTATAACTATATACATTTACAAACCAGGGGAACTCAGTTTCACATAAAGATTCACAAATATTTGTTAACCACAGAGAAGCAAGGGGAGGAAAGAAAGAAAGAAAGAAAGAAAGGAAGGAAGGAAGGAAGGAAGGAAGGAAGGAAGGAAGGAAGGAAGGAAGGAAGGAAGGAAGGAAGGAAGGAAGGAAGGAAGGAAGGAAGGAAGGAAGGAAGGAAGGAAGGAAGGAACAGCAAGTGAAGCAAAGGAGATAATGGGAAATTGGGGGACCATCACAGTGGTCAGTTCTGAGGTTCCAAAATGAAAATATGATTGCGTAATTAGACAGACATGAGATAGACAAGTGACAGCATAGGAGAGGACAGAAAAATAGAGCTCTCTGTATAACAAATTGGGTAGGGTCTTACACAGTCTTGTCACAGACCGCTCGTTCTTGAGCACCTTTTTTTAAAAATAAATACTTCCCTCCTGTACACTATTTACCTCTGTGAGGTATTTAAAGGTCTCTAGCATATCCCCCCCCCCCAAACTCCTTTCTTCCAGGGTGTACATATTTAGGTCCTTTAGTCTCTCTTCATAGGGCTTCTGATGCAGACCCTGCACCATTTTAGTTGCCCTCCTCTGGACCGCCTCCACTCTGTCTACATTCTTTCAGAGATTAGGTCTCCACAACTGAATACAGTACTCTAGGTGGGATCTTACCTGTGATCTATACAGAGGCAACACCATCTCTGTCTTCTGCTGGTGATGCCCCTCTCTGTGCACCCCAGCATTCCACTAGCCTTCCCAACTGCCTTGCACACTGCCTGGCCACCTTTAGGTCATCCTAGAAACATAGAAACTTAGAATCTACTGGCAGATAAGGACCACACAGCCCACCTAGTCTGCCCATTTCCCTACTTGGTTTGGCAGTCCCTACTCTTATTTGGACTGCCTTTCCCCCATTCTGCTGTACGGCAGGGTGCCTTTATGCTTATCCCATGCACTTTTGAATCCCCATACTGTTTTCACTTCCACCACCTCTGCTGGTAGGCTGTTCTACAGATCCACCACCCTCTCTGTGAAAAAATACTTCCTAGCATTCCCCCTAAGCCTCCCACCCTCTAGCCTCATGTTATGTCCCCTTGTCCTTGTGCACTTTCTTCTCTAAAATATGCTCCCTTCCTGCACCCTGTTTATTCCTCTAAGGTGTTTGAAAGTCTCTATCATAACCCCTCTCTCCCTTCTGTCTTCCAGTGAATAGATGTTAAGTTCCTCGAGTCTTTCCTCATAAGGTTTGTGGTGCAGTCCATGTATCATTTTTGTTGCTCTTCTCTGGACTGCTTCCATTCTGTCTATGTCCTTCCTAAGATGCGGTCTCCAGAATTGGACACAGTATTCCAGATGAGGCCTCACCAATGATCTATATAGTGACATCACCACTTCTCTCCTCCTACTGGTTATGCCCCTTTCTATGCACCCCAGCAAGCATTCTGTTTGCCTTCCCCACTGCTTTTTCACATTGTTTGGCTGACTTCATATCATCAGATATGATAACCCCCAGGTCTCTCTCTCCTGCCTTGTGGTGGCTAGAACCTGCCCACCTATCCTGTATTCCTCTCTTGGGTTTCTGTGTCCCAGGTGCATTATCTTGCACTCCTTAGTGCTGAAACTCAACTGCCAAACCATTGACCATTCAACAAGTATTCTTTGGTCATTTCTGATTTTATCTAGCCCCTCCTGTGTGTCGACTCTGTTACAGATCTTGGTGTCATCTGTGAACAGGCATACCTTCCCCTCCAGTCCCTCTGTAATGTCACTTATGAAGACACTGAATAGGACTGGACACAGCACCGATCCCTGTGGAATCCCGCCAGTCACCTCCCCCCTTCTGATTTTATGCCATTTACTACCACCCTCTGGGTCCTGCCTTTTAGCCAGTTTCCAACCCATTTTATCACTTTAGAGCCCACACCCAGATTCCCCAATTTGTTAAGCAACCTTCTATGAGGAACGGGGTCAAAGGGCTTACTGAAATCCAGGTAGGCCATATCCACCACCCCTCCCTGATCTACCAACCTGGTCACCCAGTCAAAGAAATCGATAAGATAAGTCTGACAGGACCTACCCTCAGTGAATACATGCTGCCTTGGGTTTTTTGCAGCGCTTGACTCCTGGAACTTCACTACCCTCCCCATAAGCATCAGTTGTTATTACTCCCAGGTCTCTTTCCTTCTTGATTGTTGTCAGTACCAACCCACCCATTTTGTATTCCACCCAGGGGTTTCTGTGCCCCAAGTGCATTATTTTGCACTTTTTCACAATGACACCCAGTTGTTGTACCCTTGACCACTCTTTTAGTTTTCTCAGCTCACTGCTAATCCTTTCCACACACATCCCCAGACTGTCTACCTTATTGCAGACTTTGGTGCTATCTGCAAAAAGGCAGCTCCTATGCAATGTCACTTATAAAGACATTAAAGAGGACTGGTCCCAGCACCAATCCCTGAAACACCCCCACGGGTCACCCTTGTTTCCTTGGACTGAACTCCATTTACCACCACCCTCTACCACCTATCCCCTAACCAATTACTGACCCAGTTTACCACCTTTGGAGCCACTCCTAGGCTACTCAGCTTGCTTACTAGTCTCCTATGTAGAACGGTATCGAAAGCCTTACTGAAATCTAGGTAGGCTACGTCCACTGCTCCCCTGATCAGGTCCCTTGGTCACCCAGTCAAAGACATCTGTCCAATTAGTTTGACATGACTCCACCCCCATGAAACAATGCTGCCTCGGGTCTTGTACCCATTGGATTCAAGATATTCCACAGTCCTTTTCTTCAAAAGTAATTCCATTAACTTACCCACCACCAATGTCAGGCTGACTGGCCTATACTTGCCATCATCTTTCCTGCTACCACTCTTGTGAAGTGGAACTACATCTGCCCTCCTTCAGTCTTCTGGAACCACTCCTGTTTCCAATGAGCTGCTAAATGGGACTGTAAGAGGTGCAGCCAGTACCTCATTGAGCTCCCTCAAAACTCTTGAATGCACCCCATCTAGCCCCATTGTTTTGTCCATGTTTGGATTAACAAGTCCCTTCAGGCCTCTCTCCTCCATAAAAGGACTGGTGTTCACCTCCCTCCACAACTCCTGTTATTTTTCTGTGAAACCATGCTGCCTCAGGTCTTGTAACCCATTGGATTCAAGATAATCCATAATCCTTTCCCTCAGCAGTGATTCTATTAATTTTCCCACCATTTATGTCAGGCTGACTGGCCTATAACTGCCAGCCTCTTCCCTGCTACCACATGAAGTGGGACTACATCTGTCCTTCTCCTTCTCCAGTCCTCCAGGACCACTCCTGTTTCCAAAGAACTGTTAAATAGGGCCATCAGAAGAGCAGCCAGTATTCCCCTGAGCTCCCTCAATACTCTTGGATGCACCACATCTGGCCCCTTTGCTTTGTCCACCTTCAGATTAGCAAATCCCTTTAGGAACTCATCTCCAAAAAAGGACTAGTGTCCACCTCCCTCCCTCCAAAGCTTTTGTTACTTTTCTGTGGCCCCCTTCCCTTCTCCTTCCTCTGTGAACACTGAACAGACATATTTGTTCAGGATGTCTGCCTTCCTTGTCCCCCTCTGCACAATCCCCCCCTTCCCTTTTTAACCTCACAATCCCACCCGGTCTTCCTATTTTCACTTACATACCTAAAAGACGTCTTGTCCCCTCCCGTTATCACCTGAGCTATTCTCTCTTCAGTTTGTGCATTTACACTCCTTACTGTTCTCCCTTCTTCCATCTGTTTCTCATGATACACCTCCCTATCCTCCTCCCTCTGTGTCTCCTTGTAACTTTTGAATGCTACCTGCTGTTCTCAGGGAAAATTACTCAGGAAAGAAAAAACATAGAAAAGGGAAAAGGAGTTACACTGAAACTAGCCATTACATCAGTGCGGTAATTAGTGTGCAGGTGTCAGCATGGCTCATTTTGTACGACATCTGCCTCTGGGCCAGAAAGTTGTTGGTTCTAGTCCCATACGAGGATTGGGTTCATACCATAACGCTGGCACCTGAGAGCAGTACTAGAGGATGCTATACTGTAAGAGTGTGCCATCCTTTGGATGAGATGTTAAACCCAGGTCTCGTCTGCCTGTTCTGGTGGTAGTTCCAGTAGACATTAAAGAACCCATGGCACTTCTTGAAAAGACTAGAGGATTTTTTTAATTAAAATAAAATTGATACAGTAACAAAACAAGGAACATAATGCACAATTAACCATAAAGAACTCAAATCATTCATAAGAAACAAAAAAGGAAAAATATTATGTGAGAAACAAACAAAATACATAATATTCTTAGTGTAAGATTTAGTACCCCATGAACTGTGACTAGATATAGCCCACAACCAGTCCTGTGCTCTGGGTCCCTTCTCCCTATTAATCAAATTCAAATAATTTTACTGCCTTCCATAAGTTATTAGTCTTCATTGTTTGTGTACTAGAGCATTCAAAACTGTATACTTGTGACAAACCAATGGAACTTACGATTTCTGCATAATCCACAGTTTTCTGTCGTGTTGTATTTATTTAGTTTTTTTATTTACCAGGTAGGGGCACTAGTTATACAAAACATTTGCCTATTTTCAGCCATGACCTAGGAGATCACAACAGTGGAGACTGACACAACAATGTACAAAAATGGAAAGAGGGTGTATACAATGGCCTAGAAGTAAAAACAGAGAACTAAACCAAAAAAACAAATACGATATTTGGCAAGCATGATACAAGGCACAGTGCAAGGTGCAACAATAAAAGACAAGTAACAAGTATAGGGATAGGTTTCATACAATAAGACTTGGTAAGGTAACAAGTATAGGGATAGGTTTCATACAATAAGAACTGGTAAGGTAACAAGTATAGGGATAGGTTTCATACAATAAGACTTGGTAAGGTAACAAGTATAGGGATAGGTTTCATATAATTAGAGTTGGTAATCAGCAATACACACAAGTGCAGTAAGTCAGAGAATTTACTGCTGGTCTTATGCAACCTACGGACACATAGATGTTGAGGTTATGATTAGAACGGAGTGGTATCCACTCTTGAAGGCATGGTTGGATTGACACAGATAGACCATAGCGGATAGAGTTCCAGAGTGTAGGGTCAGAGTAGGAGAAGAACAATTCCCCTTAGTTCTGGTTTGGGGGTTGGCCAAGTAACCAAGGATGTTAGACCTTAAGAGACTGGATACACTATCTGGTATGAGGAGAGAGGCTAGGGAAAGTGGGGCCTGTTTAGGCATGATGTTATGAACAACACTTCCCACAGTGAAGTTGCACAGAGCAGATGGTGGAAGCCAACCAAGTTTGGTGTAGAGGCTACAGTGGTGACTATATTTGTTTGTGGCCAGGGCAAATTTACAGATATATTACAGTCCACATCCTATTTTTAGCATTGTTTTGGAGGCTGAGAAGTAGACGGACATCCCAAAAGTAAGTTTGGGGAGCATAATGCCACGGGTGATGGCTATTTGGGCTTTAGGAGTGAGGTTGCTAGTGTTTCTGAAGGACAGCCCCAACCTGATATTAACTACCTTACAAAAAGCTGCTATGTGCATTGAGAAGTTCAGTGATATGTCGAGTGTGACCCACCCAGGTAATTGAAGAAGGAAACAGTTGTGAGACAGTATCCATTTTCACATGTCACCAACAAACAGGGAGGCACTTTTTTATTCTCTGAGCCAAGCCAAACAGCATGGCATGGGTTTTTGTAATATTCATGAGGATCCTGTTAGTTCAAAGCCATCCTTGAACTGGCTGCAGATAATAAGGCAGATGAAGATTTAGATCTGAGACATTGTATGAGCTTGTAAAAAGGACTAGGTCATCAGCGTACAAGATGGGAGTGTTATGAGAGAGACTAGTATGGATTGAGTTGATGTGGAGAGAGAAAAGAAGGGACCCAGTATGGATCCTCGAGGGACCCCGACTGAAGTAAGGAGTTGGGTCAGACAGAGAGTTGCCAAATTTAACACGCTGGAATGTGTTAACCAGATAACTTTTAAACCATGATTGGGCAGTGGATGAAAACCCCAGTGCATTAAGCTTTCCAGTGAGTGGGGAATGGTCAAATTAAAGGCTTTGTGAAGTCAGTAAAAACCATACCTATAAGCTCCACCTCTTCATAAAAGAGGCAATATTAGAGGTGAGTGATAGGAAGGCAGTGGTGGTGCTGTGATCTTTCCAAAAACCATGTTGTGAAGGGGACAGGAGGCTATAAGTGTTAAGGTACTTGGTCAATTGAGAGGCTACCAATTTCTCAAGTATTTTATTGAATACTGGAAGTATCACTATGGACCTGTAGATGCCAATGTTCTTACTATCACCATTGTTAAACACTGGTACCACGTGCAAGATCTTCCATTGGTCAGGTACAGTGTGCAGTGTTAGGTTCTAGTAACTGGTACAGCAAGTGCCTCAGCAGCAACCCTCAGTATTTTTGGTTATGTATCATCAGAGCCAGCAGATTTTGACAGTGGGATTTGCATAAAGTGTTTACATATCTCAGCACATGTAACTACCTTGAGGTAGTCATCAATGGGAGGACAGTGGACAAGACAGCAGGGAGAGGGAAGGCACATGTGTAGGTCATGAGGTCAGTGAAGCTTTGATTGAAGGCATTAGCTAAGGTTACAGGGTTATTAAAGTTAACTTTTTTAATAGTTAGGTCATTGGGTGTGAATTTACAGGACTGGCCTAAAATTTGTTTAATATGTCTCCAGAACTGGTTTGGATTATCAGCTAAGGAGTCAAACTATGACTTGTAATGCAGGCTTTTGCATTGCCAGATGGCCCATTTGCACTGATTTCTGAGTACCCTATATTTTGCCCAATCAGTGGTAGACTTAGTGATAGTATAAGCACAGCATACTTGCCATGTATAATATGTCATCAATGAAAGGAGGAGGCATAACATACTCTTATGATATTGGGCCTACCCAGGTGACAGTAGTCCCAGAACTAGCTCCTCATACTGTATTGTCAAAAATAGAGGTTCTTTCTACTTGGAGGCCAAGTTCACCCACAATCCTATGACATAAAGATATTCAAAAAATAGATGGTCTTGTGTCTCTGGAACCCTCACACTACCAGGTCTGGGGCAATTGTGCTCCTATATACTCTTGTGTTTGTGGTTTTTTTTTGTTTTGTTTGCTCCTAACCTCCCATGGCATGACAGCCACACCACATACAGTATTTATAATCATTTGATCTCTAGTCCTTCATATACTGCATTGATATTTGCTGGGGATAGCCTGAAAATACAACATCTGTTTCCTCAGAAGGGCTGAGTATTGTGTTGTATAACTTTTTTCTATGCAACTATTGGACTTGAGTGAAAGAAAGGTTCTATTACCTTATTTTGTTAAAGAGAACCTATCTTGCTATTTTTGAAAAGGGAAAACAGTTAAGAAGACACTCCTTTACATCCATAAGAGTTCCTCTGGGGTAGTAGCATTTTTTTTCTCATACCAATGAAGGGATTGTAAATTTCTCCCGGGGGCTAGCTGAGCAGTTCCTTTCCACTTCTAGGTTGCAAGCCATTCCCTGTTTTATGATGTACTGTATTTATAGGGGTAGCATGGGGACACACTCCATTCAAATGTATGAAGCAGTATTTGCAAACACAGTTTTCAGACATTTAAGTGGTCATTTGGTAAAATTGGAGCCTGGGTTCAATCAGCAAGGCTCTTGTTGAACGCTAGCTCCAATTTTACCAAATTACCACTTAAATGGCTGAAAACTATGTTTGCAAATCCCACTTCATACAACTGAATAGAGCTAACCCCACGCTCTTCCTTTAAATATATCATAAAATGTTGGCATGCTGGGGTGAGGCCAGCATCCGTGAAGTCCAAAGGGATTAAATGGCTAGCCCCTCGGAGGCCATTTATGACCCCTTCCCTTCCTTCAGGGATATGAAAAAATAGGCTACTACCACAGAGGAGCTGCCATGAAGGTAAGGGAGCTTCCTCTTAATTGTGTGCCACCTCAAGAAGGGTGCTCATTAAGAGTAGTGGAAACATGAGTAGTGGAAACATATTCGGGAAGGCAAACATGCATAGATTGGGTCAATTTCATGTGACCTGATTGTCAGGAAGATATAATACATAATATCCAATACCTTGCAAGTGGAACCCAAAGTTTATGTTTATCTGCCAAAGCACAACCAAGATTTCTATACAAAAAATGCTGTAAAAGAAAACAACTGTGTTAATCATACCCAAACCTTCTCTAGAGATTGGGCTATAAGTTATATCTCTCCTAATGGGATTGAGCTGACTACCTATACCATCTACAAAAAGACACTCATCAAGTTTCCATCTGAGTATGAGGGGAATATAGCACTGACATATAAACAAATAGGGACAAGCAACATTTTTATTAAAAGTAGCCTTTTTTTCTTTGGACAAAGCCCATGATTTCCAATGAAGAAGAAGAAGAAGAATCAGCATTTATATAGCGCTTTTTATACACAGTATCCCAAAGCGCTTTACAAGCAATGCTAGACTGGTAGTGAAGTGACTGAATGTGTGGTGGCAGCCATATCACACATCATCACCCACACACAGCATGGATAATTGCATGAACCGGTTTATGGGAAGGGGAATGTTGGCCAGGACACCGGGAATGTTCCCTGCTCTTTACGAAGAGTACCCTGGGTTCTTTTACTTCCACCTGGACACCCACCAGGACAACACCAGGATGGGCAGAAGGGACCTCGGTTTAACGTCTCATCTGAAGGACGGCACACTCCAGCAGTACAGCACCCCCCCAATACTGCACTTGGATGCCAGCAATTTTTAGGTGCAAGTCCATCCTGGTGTGGGATGAGAACCCATGACCTTCTGGTTCAGAGGCGGATGTGCTACCAACTGAGCCATGCTGAGCCATGAGACACCTTCCAATTTGTTTGTTTAAGAACAAGTTCCCAGTTCAATTGTCCCATATCTCTATCACGAAATATTAGTCCTAGAATCGTTATGGGGGTGTCCACTAAGGGAATATTAGCTGTAAGGGGAGGGTCTGATTTACTAACCTGTCCTAATATGAAGCCTTTACTCTTGTGATAGCTAATAGTGGACCCAGAGGCACTGGAGAAAGTCTTTAAAACCTTACTCATGACTAGACCTGATTGTTCATCTCCCACTATCAAGCACACATTGTCCATGTCTGCTAACACTTTAACTTCAGACTGCACAACACTGGACAGGACACCTCTAATGTTATAAAGGGACCCTACAATTGTCAGTAGGGATCCAAACACAACACATATAATAACAGGCTCAATGGGCACCCTTGTCTAACACCTCTAAGTGTTGAAATTGCTTGCCCATTAACCCATTGACAACAGGAATAAGTGTAGAGTCTGAATATAATACCTGGACCCACTTCCTAAAAGTTGTAAGTGTCACAAATTTGCTCAACCGATCAGCCCTCTACTCCCAAAGTGCCAACCTCTGAGCATATGATTTGTGGACAGTGAACAGTACAAGGTAACCCTCTTGTCTGTTATGTGGGTTTGAGTCACCTTAGTCTCAAGTTCTGGAGGGATTCAAGCTGAAAACCTCTTGTTAGCATACCCAATTATCAGGCTCAGATAATTCTGTCTTTGGGGGTGCCAGATTTCTTTGCCTATGAGCACCTGACCAGGTCTACAAAATGAACGCTTAGAACTCCAGGCAAGACTTTAGAGAACTCTATCCGTTTCCCAGTTTGGTATAACAATAAGCCCATACACAGTGTTAACTATAACCTTTAAAAGCTCCACTGAAATAAAAAGAAATGTCAAGGCACTCCAGGCAGTTTCCATTGTAAAATATATATCTTTACTTTAAAATAGGAAAATAGGAAAACAGTAAAATTACAGAACAAAATATCCCAACACATACAGCCTTAAAAACAAATAGGTTTAAAGTGCAAGTTTCTACAATACATACATTCAGACTGGTCTAATCTAATATATGCTTACTTTCTTTCAGTGCCATGATATTTCTTCCTCAGTCAGATAATATGAAAACTGTCTCTGTCCAGGTTCTCTCAGCAGTTAAAACCAGTCCCCAGCCTTCTCTGAGGTTACCAAACTCCACCTTGGTGTAACAAAATCTATATTTTATAACACAGAATGTCTAAATAAAATATTTAAAAAAACATAATAGGTGACCTCACTGACTTTCTTCTCCTCAGGTTAACCAGCCAAAACTGGTTTGTGCTCTGCTACACATACATATCAAAAGTTTATTTGATATAAGTCACTGTATTCAAAGCAAAAGTGTATTTGACTCTTTAATCCCATCTGGGCCTTGGTATCTACACATCAAAGGTCTCTCTGATGTAATTCAAGGATTTTCCAGGAATAGATATTGGACATTCAAAATTTGTCTGTGTCCTGCTTGGCCCAGCCATCAACCTCTTTGATGAAATGAGCTGGTTCCTGGAAGGTTATTCATAACACTGGCCAGTGTCCCTTTTCTCAGGACACCTAGGGCACATCAAAGGATTTCCCTGAGTACGTCATGAATGGCTAATTTAATTTCCTGGGATGGAAGCAAATTGACAAGATAATTGCACCCCAGATATCTGCAGTTTATCTATGTCCTGTCCTTTGACCTTATCCCTGGGGGGGTTTGATGTGTCAGTTCAGCAAGACTGTAGTTTCCTCAAACTGACTGTCCCATTACATATTTTATATGTAATAAAAAAAAATTGATACAGCACTCAGAACTGGCTGTCTACGGCACAGTAAGTATACAATATATTTCTCCAAAACTACAAAAAGATAGTCATATGAGATGCTATCTAAAGCTTTGGCCTGATCTATCAAGAGTAAGTAACCTTTTGTGTGTCCCTGTCTACCACGGTCACATAATTCCCTTAGCAATATAAAATTGTCAAAAATAGGTCTAATCAGTAGAGCAAAGGATTGGTACAGACTTAGTAGCTGTTCTGCCACACTGGTCAGTCTCAAAATCAATATTTTCAGCAATATCTTCATATCAACATTTAGTAAGTTTAGTGGTCTCCAATTCCCCATATCCCTTCTGTCCCCTTTTTGTATAAAAATATAATTAAAGCTGTTAACATGTGTTTCGAGGTCTGTCCTACTTCAAGTATTTGATTATAAACTTCAGTCAATACTGAATTTAGTGTACCTGTGAAAACATTATACTGTAAAAGCCTGAAGAAAGTCCATCAACCCCTGGGGCAGTGTTTCTTTTAAGGCATGTAATCCATGTAATAGCATTAGAAACTTCCACAGGAGTTATTGGCTGAACAGTGGTATGTTGAATCATATCAGGTAAGGAAGGGGCAGAAAAAGTATCCAAAAATCCTACTATAGCCACAGTTTCAGCTGTAGTACCAAAGGTGCCCTGTATATGGTTATGTACAATATGTAGCATTCTGAACCATTTTCCATTAGGGCTGCCATAACTATCTTTGCAGTTCTACAGTGGCACTCTCTAAAGGGGTCAAAAGTGCATTTTTTTGTTTAGTGTACTAAATTGCATCTCTCTTTTTAGAGACTCTTATAATATTGTATAGTCCTTGTCTGTGTTTTAATGTCTGAAATTTGAGCCGAATAGGAAACTTTATGTTGTATGGAAGTGGATATACACTTATATAATTGGCGACAAAGTTCCAAGTAGCCTAAATATTGTGACCTAAATTTCCCTTTAGAGAAATTTTAGAAAGAAGACTTATAGTCCTTTTTGGAATGAAACCACCACATAGCAGTGTCCTTGATGGGCGTCATTTGCAAGGAGCCTCTCATTTAACTTCCACCAGCTTGGCCCTATTTTCTGAGCTGAGACTAAAGATACTGTACACTGTAAACAGGAGTGGTCTGAAATTTCAGTGGGAAATACTTTTGCCAAATGAACATGAACAGATTTTGAGGCAAATATATACTCTATTCGTGTGGCTTTACTACCTTGTGCAAAGATTTTCCCTCCCACTGGATTCACCATCTAGTGAATATCTACAAACTCAGCAGTTTCAGTTATTTTGGACAGTAAGGCAGACCCACAGAAAATCAGTGTCAGTCCTCTATCAGTCAGATGAAGCTCACAGTTAAAATCTCCCCCATTATTGTCACTTTAGAAGTATAAGAATAGTTAAATTTCCTTAAAGAGACCTGTGCACACAACCTTCGTTTGTGGTGCATAGACACATACCAGTCGGTATTGTACTTGTTTGTGGGTTTCCAACAAGGATTCTTCTTGATTCAGAGTTTTTATAAGGGTATGGTACTGTAGCTGAGTTTTAATGTGAAAAAGTGCAAAATCATGCACTTATGGTGCATAAACCCAGAGGGGGATTATAAAATGGGTGGACAGGAAGTGATGACCACCAAACAGGAAAGAGACCTGTGGGTAATCATATCTGATGACTAAAGGTGGCCAGGCAATGTGATAAGGCAATTAGGTGGGTTAGTGGGATGCTGGAGTGCATACTGCGGGGTATCACTAGCAGAAAGAGGGAGGTGGTGTTGCCTTTGTATAGAGCACTGGTGAGGCCCTACCTAGAGTACTGTGTCCAGTTCTGGAGACCATATCTCTAGATGGACATCAACAGAGTGGAGGCTGTCCAGAGGAGGGCAACTAAAATAGTGCAGGGTCTGCTCTGTATCAGAAGCCCTATGAAGAAATACTAAGGGACCTCAATATATATACCCTGGAAGAGAGGACAGGGAGAGGAGATATGATAGAGACCTTTAAATACCTCACAGGAGAAAATAAGGTTGAGGAGGGGAGTATTTTTCAGAAAAAAAAAGATGCTCAAGAACAAGGGGATACACAATGAAGCTGGAGGTGGTAGATTCAGGAGAGATGTGAGGAAGTACTTCTTCATAAAAAGAGTGGTGGATGTTTGGAACAGTCTTCCTGTTGAGGTAGTGGGGGCGAAAACAGTTGTGGAGTTCAAGACACTGTCGGCACTCCGTGTCTCGGACCGAGTGCGTCTGCTATTAGCAAATCAGTTTCTAGGGTTTGCTGCCCCTTTCCCAAGGTCCGCCCCCCCAGAGTTTGCATCTTTAGTTGGGGGGGTGCGGGGGGGCACAGCCCCCTGCAACAGAATGGGAATTTGCTGTGAATTCCGTGGCACCCTGATGGCGAGCGCACTTGGGCTGGTGCAATCACCACCTGGAAAAAGTTAAAGAATGTATGGCATGGGCATAAGGGAATCTTAGTGGAATGGAAGAAGGGAGAAATAGCTGGAGATTGTGTAGGGTCTGCAGTGGCACTGTAGGTAGGGAAAAATGGGCAGACTGGGTGGTCCTCATCTACAGTCAAATTCTATGTTTCTATGGAAGCTACAGCTTGCAAAGAGTAAGGGAGAGAAGATGCTTCAGTCTTCGTTATCCTCAGTATCTCCCCATTGTTGTGTCTTATGTAATACAGTAAATCCATTCCTGACTGGAATAGGGGCAGCCTTTGTAGCTTTGGACATTTTCAATCAATCAATCAATCAATCAATCAATCAATCAAAATCTTTATTTATCCAGGCGGGCACCATTGAGCAAGGCTCATTTGCAAGGTGGACCTGGTCACCTTTTGGTTTTTGACTATGTCTTCATTTTTTTCACCTGGTGAACATGCTAGACCCTTCCCTCTCAGTGGTGGGGGAGGCATAACTACCAGTGGTTCAGCTGAGGTATCCTGTTGCAAGGTAACCTCATCAAGGATGCTAACCCCCCCCCTTTATTTATTTAAGACGTTGTCTCCATTTCTTCCGGTAATGGGAGGGCGGTTGCATTAGAACTTGGTTCAGGCAGAACAGTCTGCTGGGGCTGGGGCTCAAGAGGTATAACAATGTCAGATGTTGGGGACTGTGGACTTTTCTCATGAGAACCATCACTTTTACTGTAGCGTTGTTCTGGATACACTTGTTCAGGTTCTGGGGTAGGGGTGACAGGTTCAGCTGGGGCTGCCGTAGGGTATTATCTGGCCCCTTCTGCTCTGTTTTTTTTATTAAATTCACCTGGTATAATCCTGCAGCTCTATAATGTGCTGCATATGGACACTGTCTGCAGGTATGGCCAGTGGCCCCTAATGCAAGTTGCACTTCACAGGGTTAGAACAGTGGAAATTAACATGACCATACTCCAGACATAAGCTACAATGACAGTTGTCACATGCATTCCTGAGATGCATTTTTGAGCCACATTTATGACATGCCTTCGGTTTCCCCTACTGAAATAACAGACCTCTGTGCCGACCTATAAAGAAACTACAAAGGAGTTGGACAGTCCCCTGATCTGTTTGTAGTAGTTTCACCTGAATCTTCCACCCTCCTGTCCAAATGAACCCTGAATGTATGACTGGTTCAGATTTCCCCAGAACACCACACTTTTGGTGAAGCCAGTACAAGATATTGTTGACATTCACACTCTCATTCCTAAATAAAATAGTGACTACTTCAAAAGCAGGCTTTGTCAATGGTATTGCAAAGAATTGGAGTTCATAGCAGAGTGTTTTTTAAGTGATTTATATTTGTTCCAAAAACTTTTAAGGGAAGCTGCTGTGTTAAAACTAATATCATAATTTGCCTCCCCAGAGACACGAGTCAATGCGTAAACCTCTGAGTCAAAATATCACATTGAATCTTTAAGCAGGACACTAGCTACATAAGTGCGGTCAGGTTTCCAGACCTCCTCTGTATCTTAACTGGACCGTGTTTTGTCTCTGGACCAGTTCCCCTATTGAGGTAAAAAGACCTGAGAGTTTAAAGGTTCTTTCCTGATTTGATATGGGGGTTACAAAGATTTTCTGCCCTATGTCAATATCTGGGGCAAACTGCTTACCGTCCAGTGTAGCAGGTTATGCACTATTTGCAATAGGTCAAGTAGCTGGTATGGCATTAATAGCATTTTTGTGTAACCCAGACAGCCCAGCCTGTTCCCCATCAGGAGTATCAACCTGTTCTTTACCAGCAGTCCCTTTTAATGCATTAACTGTTTCAACATTATTTAATATTGCAACTCCCAATAACACAGACTGAACATTTTCCCCAGAGTCATCATCAACAGCACCTCCAGCCAACTGTTTTTTATCAGCTAAAACAGATATAAGTTCAATTTGTTGTGTTGTATGCTCAGTTGCTTGACCATACAGTAATTCAAGTCTAGCAATGACTTTTCCATGGGACCACTTACTGTTGCCATTCCCAAAGTGGTGCACAAAGCCACAACTGTCTCAGTCTCCTGTGGTGCTGCCAGGTCCAGCTTTTGATGATTGTTAGCACCTGCTCTCTCTTCTGATGTCAAAGTAGTAGCTTAGTGCAGTGTTGCAGCCGATGGCTGCATGTGACCCAGGTCCTCATCTACCTTGTCTGTGAGTGCCAGCCAGGTGGTGCTGTCCTTTGATTTCCTCCACCTGGTGGCTAGTAGGACTTTTTCAGGAGACCAGCTCTCATCAAAGTCATCATCCAATTAAGTTTGAGACCCAGTCCTGTGTCCCAGTCTCATCTGATGCTGTCTATCCAGTCACAGTCAGGGCTTAGGGGAAAAACTGCCACATCACCCAGCAGCACTTATTGCATAGAGATGAAAGCAGCCTTCCTCTGTGTTTTTGCTCTCATTGGTACTGTCAGTTCACTACCTTCCCTCTCAGTGGGTCTCCTTATATTCATGGGATATTATTCACATGGGCACCAGGAGGCATCCTCTTCAGCTCATGAGGAAAAGCTTTCATCATGATAATCAAAAATATTTTTCACATAAAGAATTATTAACCCTTGGAACAGACTTCCATTTAATGTAATTTCTAGTACAATGAAATCTGAGTTTAAACGCCATCTTGACATTTGTATCTTAGAAGAGCTGGATATCAGTTACTATAATTAATTCAGTAAGTGCATTCATGGGCACGTAGCCTCCTAGCACCTCACTTACCTTAGTGAACCTTGGTGAACAAAAGCAGAAGCATATTTTCCCCTGGTTATCTACTGGGGAAGCGGTGTCTATATTGTGCATGTCCAAAGGTGGAGTATCTCCACTGGATCCAGCCATTGATGTAGTAACAGCAGCACCTCTCCTCATTTGGACTGCTACCAGACGTTCCCTTTCACGGATGAATTTCCTCTCCTCCTCCACCATCAGAGCCATCAGGTGAGATTTTTTTTAATTTCAAGTGCTTGCTTTAGTTTGACTTCCTCATTAGCCAAATCTGTCTATATTTCCATCTCCAAACTTCCAGAACTATGTTCCTCATCAACATCCATCTCTGCATTCCTCTCAGCATAAGCATCTGCATTTTAAACATTATCAGGCACAGCCTCTGGCAGAGAAGGAGCCATGAAGGAGGCCTGCAGCCTATCTCCGGCACCTTCCACCTCTGGTCCTCTATCTTGTTCTGCCAGACAGCATCCTCCCTGCTGGAGAGTAGAGGAAGTTTTTATTAGAAAAATACAGTACAAAATTCTCATACATTTACATCAGTGATGTATAACATAATCATTCTAAAAAGGAACCATCACCATAGGAAAAACAAAAAATAAGAAAGTCAAAAATCATTAAGTGAATCAACATAGTAGATTATGGCAGCCCTTCCAGAGAGAGACATGTTTGTTTAGACTGAGAACATCAAAGTTTATCTTTGTCATAACAAGCTCTCACATGATCCTGAATAGTCCAAATCAGAGCCTCCCATGCCAGATATTGTTGTTGCAGCATGATGTTTGCACTTAAATTGCCAAATCCAAAATTTCACCACTGTCAGAATCACTCTAACTGTCCTAATATGAAAACAGGTCCACTCAGAGCCATATATCCCCCAAAATCAGACATTCATAAGACATATACCTAAATTATTTACTGCTTGTGATTAATACAAATTTGCCCCAAAAGGAAATGATAATGGGGCAGTCCAAGTACAAAATGAGACTGAGGCTCCAAAAGTTCAATGCACGTGTCTTGTGGACAATCATTTTAGGCTTTTATGTTTATGTGAAGACCATACCACCAGTCCCCCATGACTGCTGAGCCATATAATATCCCAAGCATACATTGGAATTCTGGGGTCACATAACTGATTTATAGTATCTTTGGTAGATTGTGTCATGGACCCTGGGAACACCAACTGCTCTTTGAAAGAGTTATCTATTATGGTGGCATAAACTTGTTTCCGAGAAGTAGACCTAAAATGGTCCGGAGACAGTTTCCAGGTCCTTATTTTTCCTTAATGCTACCAAGATATATGATGGTATATGAGAAGTTCTGAGTGCTGATGGGAACTACCCATCTTCCTCTGTCCCCCTTATCATAAAATGGCATCACCCACTCTTGAAGAAAAGAAACCACCTGTGAGTCCAGGCTATATCTGAAAACAACTGTGAAATATTTTGTATGAAAAATACTGAAAAGATAAAAGGAAATAGGGCTAACCATACCCAAACCACCATCTTATTCTTTTAGTGGTAAATAAGTAACATTTCTCTTAACTATAATCATCCTACTACCCCACACCAGCTGAAAAATACAGGTTAAAATCCTGGTTTCCAACTCCTGGGGATACACCATTGAGAAACCAGAATACAAGAGGCAATAACCTAGACTTTCCCACTACCTTTCTGATAAATGTAAACTTTTTCACATGGTGACTTTCCTTTCCCCTTCCCGAATTTTTTGTTCCCAGTTTCTGACGGCATACCACCTAACCCAAATTCAATCCTTAAAATAGATAAATAGGGAAAACTGGAATGGGCCCAATACTGCTCAAGCTTAAGGACTTGAAATCGCCCAAGCACAAGGCCTTACTCTTAGTCACATTAATTCTAGCACTTGAAACATATTAGTAATCTTTCAAAATTTCAAAAGCTACAGTACTTGTGTAACCCCCCCAACCCCTCCTCCCCCACTAATTTATATAGCTACCCTAGTACCTTGCCTGGGCACAAACTACTTCGAAATTGTGCCATCCCTAGTTTTGGGAATGTATACCAGGCTCATTACTTTAAGAAGTCAAAAGCGGTGGGGGTGTACAACAGCAACATATAACCAATAACCCAGGTCCTGAGGCGAGTCCTGAACTGGTTACTCCAGATGGGGGGCTGCCCACCCTTTGCTCCCAAATCCATACACAGCTATTCCTTCAGAGTTACCACCCCCTCACTCACTTAGCCCTCCTGACCCTCCATACCCCCTAACTCCACACCCACTTAGCCCCCCCGACCCTTAAGCTATCACCCACCGTTGTACTCTCCCCTCACCCGTCTAGTCTGTAGCCTACTCTCCTTTAATGGCTGTACTTGCTGGTGGTCACATTAATTGTTCTCTCTGGGAACCTATCTAAGCTCTATAGCTGCATTCTGGGAATTCTCATACTTTGTACATACAGTAGTTGGAATCTGCACTTTATTCACCTAATCTGTTGTGGGACTATTTTCCTCTGTATTACATACTGAAGTGATGGGTTTTGCAATGTATTCTGTCTCTCCCCATCCTTCTATTTGTAATGCTGTATAGCCTTTTTAATGATGTGTAATTGGCAAAGCCTACTAGCTGCATCTGTTTTTCTCCACTGTCCATGTTTGTGATGTTCCCCCACCCTCTGTTCGATGAGGATCCTTTGTAAATGAGCTTTTAACTCAAAGGTTGCAATTCAAATTTTACAATAAATAAAAAAAAAGTCTCAAACTTCTGAACAGAACAGGTGTACATTTCCTTTCTAGTCAGAGAAACACCACAACACAGATACTTTCCTTTGGCAGCACAAAGTCAGATCTTACTCACTGTTAGAACATTACAGGCAGCTTCAACATGTCCTGGATCAAAAGGGGATTTCCCCTTGGATCCATCCACCAGGTTTCATAGGTTTCATAGGTAAATTCAAGCTAATAGACTGACGTCCATAGATCTTGCCATATACCCAAATTAAAATCAAGTTGTTAACTTGCTAAAGTGTCGACCTAAGTTGTTCTTAAAACTGTTCATACTGGGACTTTCGGCAACAACTAATGGGAGTTCATTCCAGAGAACCACCACCCTTTGACTAAACCAGCTCTTTCGTTGCTAGCGATTCCGTTTAGAATGAAGAAGTTGTCTGTTATGTCTCCTACTAATACACCAACTAGTTTTGGGCTGGATTCCAATCTCAACCCGAAGCTTGTCATCTCCCATAATTCTATATAGCAAACACAAGTCCCCCCTAAACCTGCTGTAGTAAAGGGAATAAAGGTTGAGGGATGATAATCTCTCTGCATATGGTTTGAACTTTAAACCCTTTATAGATCTGGTGAATCTTCTCTGTACTCCCTCCAATCTGTTAATAACTTCCTTATTCTCTGGGGACCAAACCTGCATGCAGTATTCCAAATAGGGCCTAACCAGTGCTACATAAAGTGATGTCAATACCTTTTCATCCCTGCTGGATATATGTCTGAGGATGCAATTCAGATTCTGATTTGTTTTTTTTACCTGTGTCCTACAATGGGAACCAAACTTAAGATCAGCAGTAATCATAATCCCCAAGTCTCTTTCCTCATTAGTATCTGTGAGTGCAATATTTGCAAATTTATAAGAGACCAGTCCATTGTGTTTGCCAAAATGCATAACCTTACATTTTGCAGTGTTCAGGACTAATTTGTTACATTCTGTCCACTCAGAGATCACATCAATAGCACTCTGTAAAGATGCATCATCTTCTTAATTGTTCACTACTGTCCCCAATCTGCAATCATTTCCAAATTTGTAAAGCCAAATTTTTGAGTTGCTTAGTTTAAGGGAGGATATGTATATATTAAAGAGACTTGGTCATGGGACCAAGCCCTGGGAAACCCCACTAGTGATTGGTACCCATTCAGAAACTACCCAATTAATGGTTACCCTCTGTTTTCTCCCCTGCATTCATGCCGATAGCCAGTTACAAATATTGCTATACAGATTAATTTCCTCTAACAGGTTTAATAGTTCCATATGGGGCAATTTGTCAAAAGCCTCAGCGAAGTCCATATAAACTACGTTGACCAAATTCCCAAGATCCAACTCTTTATTGACATTCTCGTAGAAAACCAAAAGATTTGTTTGGCAGGATCTGGATTTTGTAAACCCATGTTGTACAGGGTGGATCAGGCCTTGAGTCCTTAGAAAGTCTGAAATGAAATCTTTAACTAACCCTTCCATAATCTTCCCTAACAGGGAGGTTAAACTCATGGACCTAAAGTTGTCAGGTTTTGACTTGGGCCCTTTTTTCAAAATGGGAATTATTATGGCAGTTTTTCAGTCTAAGGGTACTGTTCCTGTGTCAAGAGATGCCTGGAAAATACAGGTGATTGGTAGGCCAATACATCCACTAGTTCCTGTAGGACTCTTGGGTGTAAGTCCTTGGGGCCAGGTGATTTGTTGATATCTAACTTTATGAGACGATCTAATACATCTTTGGGGTTTATAATTATTTTCCCGGTCATAGATGCATCCTTGCCAATGTGTGATACTCGAATCATTCATAAATGGTCATATCATGCTATGGCCTGTTTTCATGCTGTCGATGTAAGAAAACAATGATTTTTTGCTCTCCTTCACTTTATTTGCTAGCTCCACTTCAAACTGCGCTTTTGCTTTCTTGATTTTTACTTTAACTTCCTTAGCACATTCTCTATAGGCCTGATGAATCATAGGTGTATTATTTTATTTTATTTTTTTATACATTCTGTTTTTCCTATTTATCAGTCTCTTGATGGAAACATTTTTTTTTCTTATCGGTGTTATATTTTAGAACACTAGATATATAGTTTTTAACAAGATGTGTTACTTTAGTTAGCAACAGTTTCCACGTGCCCTGTACAGATGAACCTTTGAAATATTTTTCCCAGTCCCAGAGTCAAAGTTGATTTCTGATACTTGAGAAATTAACTCTACTAAAATTTAACTTAGTTGTAATGCCTGATATTTTGGTAGTTAGAGATTCCCTCATGCTAAAATGGACTGAACAGTGGTCACCTTTACCTAAAGGACTGTTAACCTGGACTTTATTAACTGAGTTTCCTGTATTTGTGAGTACTAAATCAAGGATTCTAGTTCCTCTGGTACTACTTTGGACTAGTTGTTCTAGTCACATCTGATCAATAATATCCAGATACTTCTTATCCATGTTACTACCTCCTTGCCCCTTCATCCAATCTATACTGGGTAGGTTAAAGTCACCCACCAACAGTATTCTGTCTGCTGGGTTCTGATCACCTATCACATTAAGTAGTGCCATATCGTCATCTAGTGATGTGGAAGGTGGCCTATAAAGTAAACCTAAAATGATCTTGGTACCTTTATGGGGAAGCAGTTTTATCCATATTAACTCTAGAGCACCCATGTCCCACTGTAACTCTTCACCATTTTATAGATTCATGTATATACATGGCTATACCACCCCCCTTCTATAAGCCCTAGATTTAGAGAACAAGTTATAGCCTGGCACATTTTTCTCCCACATGTCATTATCATCCCACCATGTTTCCATAATCAGAGCCAAATGGATATTGTGTGAATGTAGCAACAGTTTGAATTCATCATATTTGTTCACCAGACTCCTAGCATTAATAAGGACTGCCTTCCATTCTGGGCTCTCGTTGGGAACATCAGTAGTGTTAATACTACTATTTATATCCTTAGCCAAGTCCCCCCTTCCCCTTTCTCCAGTTTAAATGAAATGTTATTACTTCGAGAATTTTTTTGCCCAGAATCCTGGTACCTGAATGGTTTAGATGCAGGCCATCAGATTTGAAGAGAACTGTTCTGTTGAATGTTACAGAATTATCCATGAAGCCAAAGTTTTCCTCTTCACAGAATTGTCTCAACCACCTATTAATTTGTACAATAGCCCATTTTTGTTGGATTGATACCCATCTGGGGATGAAAATCAGGAGATCCTGCTGTAGGCAATGGTTTCCACCACTTCTCTTGGCAGACTGGAGAATACCAGGACTAGGGTGAGAAAACAGGCTCTCCTCTCAGAGCCCACAGCTGAGCACTCCTCACACTTCAAACTGCTGACACAACTGACCACTGACCAACTGACTCAAGATTCTAAAACTCCCCACTCTCAGCCAGCTGTGGCTTATGCTGCTGTGAGAGTTCTAAATGACCTCATCTCTCTCATCTCAGCTGAGGCCAAGTAAACAAGAGGGTGAGGAGGTGAAAACCCCATTTAACTAATTATTCACCAGCTGCCTTTCTCTACCTAGTACTGACACTGATGGAATTCTAGTAAAGCCAGGGGACTGGGTGGTTACACATGCATTTAAATCTTCCATGGGGGTACTAAATGAGAAGCCTCTATCCCATTAATGGATATAAGGGGATTTAACCCTCCTTGATTTTGCTACCCCCCTCCTCACACTTACATGACCCCTAGTCTACCTATTATTTCTCTTAATCATCCTAAGGTTTTACCTTGATTTGCACTTTTGTCTTATGATGATTGCTGCCCTGGCATTGTGTCCTGCCTATGTATTATTTACCTGAATTGTATATCCTGCTGCTTGTTCACTGCCCTTGTCTTGATTGTACTTGTACATCTGCGGTCTTATGATACTTACTCTGTATATTTTGTAACATTGTTTTGTTGTTTACTCTGTATCTTTGTAATCGTTGTATCTATGTAATCCCTGTAACCTCCCGGGTCGTGCCTAAAAATAGTCATTTTTTGGCTATGGCACCTAGCCGGTAAACAAAAACTAAATAAATAAATAAAATAAATTTGGTCAACAACAATTTCCGCAGTAGGATATCTAGTCCATAAATTTATAGCAGGGGGCTTAATGGGCATCCCTGCCATTCCCATCTTTTTATAAAATTGGTCTTTCCTAAGAAACCAATTGCCATTGGCTGAAAAGAAGCTGAATGATATAAAAGTTGAACCCACTGAATCAATTTTTCTGGTATACCATGGTACCACAAAGCTTGGAACAGAAACATATCAGGACCCCAGCCTGTCTATCCCCCTAGCCCTTTAGGGAAAATCTGACTAATCTGCCTTCCGGGGAACCTATCCTCCCAAACTTCCCAGGGTACCTGTGAACAACAAAAGAAACATACACTACATTGCATTTTATTTCCCCACAATTTTCACACCTGTGAAGAAAAACATGTTAACACCCTGTTAACCATAAACAGTCCTAAAACACTAAGAAAAAGGGAACTCGGATGAGCTCCAACATCCTCGTCTTCTCTTCTTTTCTTCCTCAGGAGCACCTGCAAAAGAAGAAAAAAACAAGAACACATTCTGCATTCCACACAGTGCCTAAACCTCCATCTAAACATTAAAGAACCCCAAAAATATTGTTTCTATAAAAGTACAAAAGTAAAAAAAAAATGGAAAGTAGACATTTATACAACACATTTGGGGATAGGATGCCCTACAGTGTTCAAAACTAGTGACTAGATTACTGTTGCCCATAGGCATTGTCCATTAAAGAGTCTCTCCTAGGCCGAAGCCTACTGAAGAACAGTTCTTGGACAGGACAGGGCCTGTATAGCACTACAATCCATGGGGAGAGTCTTTGATGAAAATTAGAGTTCTGTGGATAGTCTTCAAATATAGTCTTCATACTCCCCAACATACCCTGCCAGCTCTCTCCCTTCTGCCAATTACCCGCCATTATACTTTAAAGTAGTCAGGATGCATGAAGCCCAGAAATATATCTGTATTGAAATTGGCAAATCCAGACAAAGCAGGGACTCACTTGACCTCAAACTGTTGTCCCTCACCCTTAATGAAGTGTTAGCACCTTTAACTAAGATCTTTAACCTCTCCCTCAGTCTCAGCCAGTTCCCTGACAGATGGAAATCTGTTAGTTACCCCGGTCCACAAAAGTGGTGACAGGGCTCTCCATGTGTACTACCGGCCAATCTCTATATTACCTCCCCTCTCCAAGGCCATTGAACGCATTGTAGCTCACCAACTTACTGAATACCTGGACAACCACAAGATCCTATGTGCCCAGCAACATGGGTTCAGACAAGGGCATAGCACCACTTCTGCCCTTCTGGAATTCACCAGTGCCATCCACAGTTCTCCAGATAATGGTCAATTAGCTGGGTCAGTCATTATTGACTTGACTAAAGCATTCAACATTGTCCAACACCGTCTACTACTCGAACAGCTTCACAATGCTGGGCTCTCCCCTGACTCCTCAGCCTGGTTTAAAAGCTATCTGGATAACCGCTTTCAGAGAGTCAAAATTACGGATGTCCTCTCCGACTCAAGACCTGTTCACTCAGGAGTCTCCCAAGGATCCATACTGGGTCCCCTTCTATTCAGTCTCTTCCTAAACAGCCTACCCCTATCTTGCCCTGAACAAATCCTCCTCTATGTTGATGATGCCATTATTCATGCCTCCCATAAGGACCCCCTACCTCTTCAAAGCAAACTACAACTCGGATTTGCCTCAGTAGAGAAATGGTTTAGTAAACATAAATTGGTACTAAACTATAAAAAAACTAAGACAATGCTCTTCAGCAGCTCCCACAAGAAGCACAGACTACATCCCCTGACTATTACCAACTGCCTTGGAACTTCCCTTGAGCAGATGCAATCCTTTAAATATCTTGAAGTCACGACTGACAGTAACTCATCTTATGGTGTGCACATAGATAGCGTCGCAAAGCTGCAAATATTCATATTGTGCTACTCTACAGACATAGGCAATACCTCACTCCAGAAGCCTTACAGGTAGCTGTTCAGAGCTCCATTATCTCCTTAATAGACTATGGCCTGATCATCTATGGCTCAGCCACTGTCACTGCCCTCCAGCGCATCTCCATGGCTCTCAACAAAGTATGTTGTCTCATCACGGGGAGCTCACTGTCTCACTCACACATGTGACCTCTATGCACAACTGGTTACAACTCACAAACCGCATCAAGTATCAAACATGCATGATTGCAAAGAAAATAGCACTAGGCCTTTCACCTTCCGGAGTCCAGGGTCTCCTTTGCCCCCTTCATAATCCTCGCCACACCCGAGGCTCCGAATCTCAACTCCTGCAGGTCCCTTGTTGCCGTACCACTCAGGGACAAAGATCATTTGCACATAGGGCCCCTATCTGGTTGAATGGTCTCAACCCAAGCTTGGTCCTTTCAAATCCAAGCTCTGACTTCTACTCTCAGCTTCAAGCTCCTGCAATTGTCCCTTTAATCTGCTCTCCCTACCAGGACTCAATCCCTTGTCGTAATTCCTAACAACTTTGCACTTCTGTTATTAACCCTAATTACCTCCCACTTCCCTCCCCCCTCCTCCTCCCCCTCTTTCTCTCCCTCCCCTCCCATTATCCTCTCCTCACCCATCTCCTCCCCTCCCTGCCCCCTTCTATACTCTGTGTGTCCTGACAATGCCTCCGGCTGCTATTAACCTAAGTGTTTGCTTACCATGTTCTTGTAACTCTGTGCATCCTGACAATGTCTCTGGCTGATATTGACCTAAATGTATGCATTCATGTTCTTGTAACAGACTGATCACCATGTAGCTTGGCTTTTTTACTTAATTGTCCTGTTTGTATTGTTTATCTACTGACGTGGGACCTTTGTAAAAGAGCTCTAAGCTCAAAGGTATTTGTAATCCTAGACTCAAATAAATAAAAAATAAATAAATGTAGGATGTGTTGTGCAAAGTCAGTTAAAGTAAATAAAAAGTTGTCTTACCAGCTCCTTGAAGAACGAAAACAAAGGATCACCCTACTTCTATGCACTGAGGACGTTCTCCCCTTCAGACCAAATGGCATCTTCAGATACTGCTATGTTGATGTCCTCTGGAAAAACAAATGATGAAACAGGAAAACTGCTGTAGTGGTGGGGTTCAAGAATGTCTGGGATAAGCACAAGGAATTCATAGTGGAAAGGAAGGGGACAGGAACAAAGAGCTGTAGATCAGGTACAGTCTGTGGTAATAGAGTAAGGAGAGAGGAAAGGGCAGACTGGATGGGCTAAGTGGTCCTTATCTGCTATCAAATTCTATGTTTCTATGTTTTTTCCTGCGTGTGAATTTTGTGCTTATGAAAGGCGCTGGATTGACAATACTGGAAACTAGACTCCTCTGCTTATCAGCACAACAAATACTGCATGGACGATCACAGTGCAAGCTTCCCCACACTGCCCTGCCAATGTGCCTCATATCTACAATGGAAGGATAACCACATAGATGAGAGTAGTTCAGACTTCATTCCCATCCAGTCCTTGACCTCTTCTGTAAGACTGTCAACAAGGATGCCAAAAATGCTAATTGTGTTTTATTTTGTCTTCTTGTGATGTGGACACCTGCCCACTGGGGACTGGACAGAGACCACTACAGGTCATTTCACCCATAGGCCACTGAATAGCACACAAGTGATAGCTTTTGGCCGCTACCAACCTGTGCTGAATTCAAACCAGTGATCTACAGGTGAAAGGCTCTGTAATCCACTACCAATCCACTAAGTCATCCAATTCCCTGTAATCAAGTTGTTAAAGCACCGAACTGTGAGTTGGATGCTCCCAAAAGTTAATTCCATGCTGCTATGAACTCACTGACCCCGCGTATGGTCCTGTCCAGACAACATTCTCAAAATCAGTTTAACCAAACCATTTAGTATGTGGCAACTTAAGGCAATGAAAAACTGAACTTCACTAGTATAAAGACTGATGCAGTGGGTCAGTTCTGCAGTTCAGGTCACGCCCTGCTGCATTATGAATGCATTTACGAATGGAAACAAACAGGACATAGGTTCAGGAGAGCTGTGAGGAAGTATTGCTTTATGGAAAGGGTGGTGGAACATTTGAAAAGTCTGTTGGCTGAAGTGGTGAGTGTGAAAACAATCAGGGGATTCAAGCAGGGGACATAATGAAGGCAACAGTGGTTACCAGGGTGACATGACCAAGGTGGAGAAAAGAGAGGGGATGGAGAGGGTTACTACCCTGGAGGAACAGTAGGTTCCAGGGATTATAGGGAACTTGGGCAGACTGGATGGACCTCTGGTCTTTTTCTGCCGTCATTGTCTATGTTTCCATTATGAGAATTCCCACAATGACTCATGGAAACTCATAGAACTGTTCTCTACAGGGGTTACAAAATCCTTGTTCAATTGGCTTAGTGTAGAACCATTCTTTACCTAACCTGTCTTCCTTGCTGGGATACAGAACAGTTCCCAAGAATGGATCTGTAAGTGTCACAGTTCATTTGTGACACTTTTAAACTGGGTTAATGTTGCTCAGCAAGTTTGAAAGCTATGATCTGAACAGGGCTCTGGTGCCTCATACTTCCTGTTTAAGACCACCGAACTGCAAAACTGGGTCAAAGCAGCTTGCTCTGAAAACAAGATGCTGCATCTTTTTTTTTTTTTTTTGTTAGTTGTTTAACCAGAACTAGCACACTAAGCTGAAAGCTTTTTTACAGGTGCGACCTGGGAGCACAGGGAAGTTAAGTGACTTGCTCAGGGTCACACAGTCTGCAAGTGGAAGCTGTGGGATTCAAATCCAGGAGGTCTGGTCTGCTGGATGTCACCAGATTTGCAGCTCAGAGCCTTAAACCACTGTGCTATACTGCCTCACTGAGCTACTGTATTCTGAAAAATAGATTCTAAACAGGCAAGATAATAAGCAAAAACAGCAGTTTTTATTGACTCCAAGTAGCAGTACTTGTAAGATGAGATGATGACTGCTAATGCAGAGCACTTACACTGTAATGGACATTATCACAAATGTTTCATGAATTAGGGGTCTGTCATGTCTGCAATAATGGCCACTAATGTAAAAGCCTTTCAAATAATTAAATTATTGTACAAGACTGTTGTGTTGCACAAATATTTAATAGCTAAAAAGAACTAAGGCTTTGAAATCTATAGCAGAATCCAGTAAGGTGGGTGTTAATTTGTATATCCTTGCAGTTTTTTTTCTTCTGTGCTGTACCTTCATGCAAAATTTCAGCAATGTTAGTCTGTGGAGGAGAAACCGATTGAGATATGATATTATGGGAACACGCTGCCCAACTTCAAAGGTCAGACCAAACTTCAACCAACCTGGCAGTATTTAGTATCTGACGCCCTTCGCTTGTGTTGCATGTTTCGGACTTCCAGACCTTGCTGCCTCCACACAACAGTAATTGTGAGTGGACATGGGCTTGCAACACTGATATACAATTAGGCCACTGTACTGTCACTATAAAAACTGGAGTGCATGCACTTGTTTCCAATGGAATCACCTCTCCTTGGACTCCATCATGTACTGTATATGCAGCATATGTAAAAAAGAAGGTGAGGTGCAACCTTTTTTTTTTTGCCAGGAAAAACACACTAAGCTGAGGCCTGTTTCCAGATGCATCTGGGAACACAGGGAAGTTAAGTGACTTGCTCATGGTTGCACAATATGCAAGTGGTGGCTGTGGGATTCAAACCCAGGTCTCCAGGTTTGCAGCTTGGTGCTCTTAATCGCTACGCAGTACTGCTTCCCTTGCCTATACATGTTCCCTCTCCCCCAAGGGTAGCATGTTGAACTGAGGGAGCCTTGAGTTTGTTAGCCTCTCAGGACTCTCACTCCCCTGGCCAGCAGAACAGTTAAGGTCTTGCAGAGGCTATTACAGTTACTGTTTGCATCCACATAATGCCTTTTGATTGATTGATTGATTTATTGATAGAAACATAGAAACATAGAATTTGACGGCAGATAAGGACCACAAGGCCCATCCAGTCTGCCCATTTCTTTTTCTACCTTATAAATGTGCCATCGGCCTTTGCTCTGTCAATGGCCTATCTATTCATACTCATCTGTATTGCTCCCTTATGCCTATCCCGTGCCTATTTGAAGCCCTGCACTGTATTCATATCCACCACTTCCTGAGGTAGGCTGTTCCATGCATCCACCACCCTTTCTGTGAAAAAGAACTTCCTCATATTACCCCTTAATCAGCCTCCCTCTAATCTCATGCTGTGTCCTCTTGTTCTGCTATTTTTCTTATATTGAAACATGTTAGACTCTTTCACCTTGTTAATGCCCTTAAGGGTTTGAATGTTTCGATCATATCACCTCTCTCCCTCCTTTGCTCTAGGGTATACATATTAAGCTCCATTAATCTGTCCTCATATGTTTTCTGATGCAGTCCCTGCACCATTTTGGTTGCCCTTCTCTGGACTGCCTCAATTTGGTTAATGTCCTTGTGAAAGGTGTTGCCTCCAGTACTGCATGCAGTACTCCAGATGTGGCCTAACCAGTGTCTTATAAAGAGGGATTATTACCTCCCTCTTCCAACTTGTGATACCCCTACTAATACATCCTAACATCCCCCTAGCCCTTACCTATTGCTTTAGTGGTCTGCTTGGATGATTTCAGATCATCAGTGATGATGATGCCCAAGTCTCTTTCTTCCCTTGTGACTGCCAGCAACTCCCCTTCCAGCCTATAGGTGGCTTCAGGGTTTCTCTTCCCTATGTGCATGATCTTGCACTTCTTTACATTAAACCCCAGTTGCCACTATTCTGACCATTTTGCTAGTTTATCCAGATGTCTTCTCATTCTGTCCACCCCATCTGGATCATCTACTCTGTTGCAGATCTTGGTGTCATCTGCAAACAGACAAACCTTACCCTCCAGTCCATCTGCAATGTCACTGATGAAGATATTGAAGAGGACTGGCCCCAGGACTGATCCCTGAGGTACCCCACCTGTGACTTGCATTTCTTCTGACTGTATACCGTTTACCACCACTCTCTGTTTTCTGCCCGTGAATCAGTTTGCCACCCAGTTGACCAACTTCTGACCCACCCCTAGCCTACCCAGCTTATTAATCAATCTTCTATGCGTAACAGTATCGAAAGCTTTGCTGAAGTTAAGGTAGGCGACATCAACTGCTTCCCCTTGGTCCACCACTCTGGTTACCCAGTCAAAGAAATCTATGAGATTAGTTTGACAGGACCTTCCTTTTGTAAACCCAGGCTGTCTTGGATCCTGTGCTCCTATGGATTCCAGGTGTTGCACTATCCTTTCCTTAAAGAGTGCCTCCATAATCTTGCCCACTACTGAGGTAAGACTGACTGGTCTGTAGTTCCCTGCCTCCTCCCTGCTACCACTCTTGTGGAGCGGAATCACATGAGCCCTTCTCCAGTCTTCCTGTTCTCAGAGACTCATTAAACAGTTCTGATAATGGTGCTGCTAGTTCCACCCTTAGCTCCTTTAGTACCCTAGGATGTATGCCATCAGGTCCCATTGCCTTGTCCACCCTGAGCTTATCGAGCTCTTGTAGGACCCTTTCTTTTGTAAAGGGACTAGTGCTCACCTCCCTCCCCCTGTGTCCATGGTGCTGAGCTGTGGGCCCTGCCCTACCTTCTCTTCCATAAATACTGAACAGAAGTATCTATTTAGGATAGATGCTTTTACATGGTCCTCCTCCTCACACACACCTTTATCTCCTTTCATCTTAGCAATATCCCCCCTCTGGACTTTCTCCTTTCACTAATTTATCTATAGAAAGTCTTGTCACCTTCTTTTACTGTCTGTGCTAGTGTTTCCTTGGTTTGGGCCTTTGCCTGCCTTACTACCTTCCCTGCTTCCCTTAGGGAAGTTTGGTATGCCTCCCTATCTTCATCCCACTGCATTCCCTTATACTTCCTGAAGGCCAGCCTTTTGGCTCCGACCTTTTCTGCTACTGTTTTTTGAGAACCAAAGTGGTTTCCTTCTTCTTTTGCACTTCCTCTTCTCTCTAACACAATGGGATGTTGCTTCAAGTATTGTATCCTTAATGCTTGCCCACTTTTCCTGTACCCCCTCACCTGTATTTCTTTTTGCCAGGGCTAGCTTAACTCTATTGGCCATCTTATCAAAGTCAGCTCCTCTGAAGTCCCATATTTTTGCATTGGAATGGGATGATTCAGTTGTGGTGGCCAAACTGAACCATACCATGTGATGGTCACTGGCCCCCAGGTGACCTTCCACCTAGAGATCTGTGATCCTTTCCCTGTTAGTCAGTACTAGATCTAGGACAGCCCTGTCTCTTGTGGGTTGTTGTACCAGTTGTTTGAGGCCCTCCCCCTGCAGGGAATCCACCATGTGTCTAGTTCTGGCAGATGTTCCTGCTGGTATTGAGCAATCTGTATCTGGCATGTTGAAGTCTTCCATTATCAGAATCTCCCCTATAGCTGTCATGTTTTGTATATCTTCTAACAGTAATGTGTCTATGTCCTCCTCCTGGTCTGGTGGCCTGTAGACAACCCCAGTTCTTATGGCTGTCCCATTTCCTGTTTCCAGGGTGACCCACAGTTCTTCTGGCTCCTTATGTGTATTCTGAATTTCTGTAGCTTTTATATTTTCATTGACATACAGGGCCACTCCACCCCCTCCCCCCATTTTGCACCTCGGTCTCTTCTGAACAGTACATAGCCAGGTACTGAAGTCTCCCAAGTGTGATTACTGGTAAACCACGTCTCGCTAATTGCTACTATGTCCAGTTTAGCCTCTGTCATTATTGTCTGCAGGTCTGGGATCTTGTTTCCCAGACTGCGAGCATTTGTGTACATTATTTTCCATTGGTCAGATTTCAGTGTGTTAGTTGTTGGGTGAGGTCTTGTGTTTTCCCTGTGCGTTGTATGGGGAGCTGGACCTTTTCCTTACCTGGTGATGCAAATGAACTGCAAACATGCTGAATTCCTGTTTGACCACTAGCTGGGGGGTGTTCATCCATTCGGCGTATAGGGTGCTGCACCCCTCTCCCCATTTGCTAATTTAAATATTCTGCAAAGACGTCAAACTTCTGCCCCAATGCACTGACTCCCTCCTTAGTCAGATGCAGTCCATCAGATTTAAAGAACTTTCACTCCCAAAACTGTTGTCAGTTCCCTACAAATTTGTGTCCTTTTTCTTGACACCAGCCCTTGAGCCACATGTTTAGCTCCCCTATCTCCCCGTCTCTGAACTTCCATCCATCTGCCCCCCTCTCCCAGACTGGTAGGATCTCAGAGAAGGAGATGCCCGATGAAATGGATGATAGTTTGTCACCCAGCCTGGTCAGGTGTTCCTTGATCTCCACAACTGACTGACTGGCGAGATCATTAGTCCATATGTGTACCAGGACATCAACGTTTTCCCCTGCTTCCTCAACAGTTTTAGCAATGTGGTCAGTGTCTCTCCATGCTGATGTACTGGGGAAACATCTGACCATTACCCCTGGCTGGAGATAGGTATCAACTCCCTGAATCATGGAGTCTCCTATGATCAGAAGTTTTTGGATTTCCTTTTTGCTTTTTTTGTTTTGGTTCCTGTTTTGGGTGAGTTCCTTTGTTTGATTTTGGAGATAGAGGCAGATACCTGTGTGTAGTTTTGATATGGTTTGTGGAGGTAATATGTTGGAGAGCACCGAGTGATGGGGCACCCAATTTGCCCCTCCTAACCACCTGCCAACCTCCCGGACCAACTACCCTCTGCGTTATGGGTGCTTCTGTTGGATGTTGGGGAAATGGCGAGTAGTTCTTATATTATATTATATTTCCTCTTGAATATGAAATTTGAGGCGCGCAATCTCTGCTCATGGTGCCTGGATCTGAGCCCTAAGATCTGTAATGGCCCAGCATGTACAACAGTGTTCTAAATCCTGTAAAACTGCCCTTCTTAAAAGTGTTCCACAGTGTCTGCAGTTAATGATATCCATTCCAGATAATTTGCGGGATTTATAACCTGGCCAGAGTAATTAGAAGGAAGAAAATACAAGCAAAAGTTTGATTTTGTGTTTTGTTTGTTTGTCTTTGTATAACTTGTTATAACAGGTAAAATTACTAGTGCCCCTGTAAATGAGGTCACCGTGTGGATACCCCACTGATCCACCCCTTCCTGCTTTGCCACAGGAAATGTCATGACTGTACTACCCTATAAAAGGAGTGTAGTGTGGGGTGGTTGGGGATGGGGGTGGTTGGCTGGGCCCTTCCCCTGCCAAAAAAGAAGAACCACGGGTGAAAGAAATGAGGTAAGAGCAGAAACAATCAGTCAGCAACAAATGTAGTAACCCTGAAAGCTTATCCTAATGATAGATAAAACTGTAAAACCTGTAAAGTACCACCTGTAATAATTTCATAGAAGATATACTCTGTAAGAAACACTTTGCTACAGAGAAAAATAAAGCAGTAACAGAAGATATACTTTGCAAAAGACAATTTGAATCAGAAGATTACAGCAGTAATCTGTTAACACACACCTGTAGGCACACCTTGTAATAATGCAGCAGAAGGTATATAGGGAGGCAGTATAGCACAGTGGTTTAAGGCTCTGAGCTGCAAATCTGGTGACATCCAGCAGACCAGACCTGGGTTTGAATCCCACAGCTTCTACTTGTATACTGTGTGACCCTAAGCAAGTCACTTAACTTCCCTGTGCTTTCCAGGTCACTCTAGTAAAAAAGCTTTCAGCTTAGTGTGCTACTCCTGGTTAAACAACTAAAAAAAAAAAAAGAAGGTATATCCAGTAACAACAATTTGATTCAGAGAAAAATAAAGCAATAAAATGCAACAAACAGTAACAATCCCTGTGAGTACAAAATAAAAACAACAACACACAGTAAATCTGCCTAGCCAAAAGAAGTCTTAATCCTTTCCCTTGCTCTGGTAAGGTTCTTTGCTCTGTCCTTTCAAGCAACATAGAAGGAAAGAGCTCAGGTGAAGCTAGGTGCCTTGGCCAGCAAACCTAGTATTCCACCTGTTTGATTGACTGATTTCAAATGTTTTACCAGGAATGGCAAACGGAACTGTAACATCTCCTTTCCAGATTTGCCCTAGGGGACGGGGAAATTGAGAATAGACAGTGCAATAAAAATATTAATACATAAGGCACATAGTAAATCACAATACAGTGCACTGATGAAGCCAGAAAGCATCTGAGGACACTTATCACTGCTTCTGTCACCCAATATGTGACAACAGAGACCTAGGTACTGGCACTCAAATGTACCCAGAAGTGGGTGGGGGGGCAAAATTGCATAGGCCAGGAGGTCACTCTGTGAAAACCCTCAGACCAAGGCACTAGAGAAGCGACTGATTTCTTGAATATACTTCAGTCAATGTTGTATAATCCCAAATATTCAACACATTTTTGAAATAGTCCATGGTTTATTATTTATTTATTTCAAAATTCTTACCAGGAAAGGCATACTAAGCTGGTATCAGATCATTTGCAGATGTTTCCTGGGGGATGAGGTAAAATAACCAATACAGAAGGTACAAGAGTAAAAATACATTAACAGTAGTGCGGCCACAAAATGGACATGTACTGATTAGTCAGGACAGAATGCAGTTTTTGAAGCATTTTAAGAGAAAAATGGAAGACCAAATAAATGTACAGTGCCACCCATGCAATAGTAAAACAAAATGTCATGCACATCTTATTTCAAAAATACAGTACACTTCATATTGCCTGGATTTTTGTGCATATTGGGCGCTATTCACAAAAGAACCACTGCTACGTGCAGAAGTGGAGTAAAGGCAGGCACACAGCTGCATGACACATAACACACATGAGATACGAAATATGCACAAACATGCCTGGAACACCCCTAGGAGGACAGGGTGGGGTAGGTGGAGGTGCATAGCAATGCAGAAGGGCAGAAATGGGACAGCGCAAGATGCCCAGAACACTCCTTGACCCACCATATATGGAGATGTGGAAGCGATAGGCTACTGAGCTATGCAGACAGATGTGGAAAGATGTTGGTGGAGGACATGAGAGTGGAAACCAGGAATGAGGATCATGGACCAGTGGAGACCACACCACAGGCAAGTAGGGCTGGGGGACGTGGCACAGGTGGGGGTAGCAGAAAGAGGCTGCAGTCCCCCAACTTTATGGGGATGCAGGTTGCCATCCTGGTGACAGAGGTCTGACAGCACTATGATATGCTGTTCAGGCGGTGGGCACTCAGCACCCCACCAGAGACCAAGTCCCAAATATGGCTGGATGTGCAGGCAGCAACAAACACTGCTGGACCAGAGGCACGCACCTTGGCTGCCATAAAGCACAAGTGGCAAGACCTCCAGTCCCAGGTAAAGAAGAAGATGAACTGGGCACAACAGTTGCAGGGTGCCACCGGGGGAGGCCCACCACTGCCAGACCCCCCCATGCCCATCGAACAGATGATGTTGGACACAATCAGCGACATTGCCATGGACGGGGAGCCCAACAGCCTTCACAGCATGACAGGTGAGTGCAATGGTCCCATGCACAGGGTGGCCACACCACATAGTAAGACTGACACAGACCCTAATCACCTATCACCCTTCTCACCCACAGTGTATGATGATGACAATGCCGGCAAGGGACCGTCTGGGATTGGCGGAGGAGTGCTGCAGTGTTTCAGTGATGCAGGTATGTTGTGGCACAGACACAGGGTGGTGCACAGCACAGGAGGGACTTGCATATGAACTAACCGATGACCCACCCCACCCACACAGGTATGCTGCAAAGCCCTGATGGCACACAGGAGGGGGGACACACAGCCGACTGCAATGGCAGAGGAACAGCAGAGGCATGAAGATGGAGGGGCACTGGAATGGCAGCAGGAGGAGAGAGGCAGTCAAGCCACAGTGGCAGACACATAGGCCAGTGAGGAAGGTGGGACACCTGCAGACCACAACGGGGAGGACCACATGGTGCTGGGAATGGACAGAAGCACAGAGAAGGACACCCTGTGACTGAAGGACACATGCATAGCAGCTGTGGGGGACATCAGCTCCTGCCTCACCACTGGACACCCAGGTGCAGGACATGGGTGCTTCAGAGGACCCCCCCAACCACAAGGCATCGTAGGCAGGGCAGCAGTGGCTCAGCACTGGCAAGCTACTATCCAGACCTCGGCCAGCTGGAGCATGACCAGATGCAGGCCACCTGAGACTGCACAGAAGCAGTGCACCCCATGATGGAGGTCATGGTAGCATCCGTGTGGGTACAGGAGAGGCTAGCCGAGAGTGTTGTTGCTGGTGTGAGGGCACAGGTCATGGCAGAAACAGCTGCCACAGGTGCTTGTGTCCAGGACAGACTCACAGAGGAGGTGGTGGCGGCTGTCCATTCACTAGATCTGACAGCAGAGGCACTCCTGGCCATAGCTACACACCTGACAGTGCAGCATGCCTGACCACCAGCCACTGCCGTGCCACCGGCACCGACCAATGCCGCACAACCATCAACCGTTGCACAAGTGGCAGTGCATGACAGTGCCCCACAGCATGCTGCAGCAGCCCAGGCAGCCACAGCTGCCACACCAGACGCAGGCAACGTGGCCCGATGGTCACGTTGCATACAGGTGGCAAAGAGCAACCAATGGCCATACCACAGAGTAATAGGGGAACAGGATGAGGGCACAGACATGGTGGATGGCCACAAACACCAGCCACACAGTGACAGAGAGGATCCAACAGCATCGACCAGGGCCATCACGCACACATGCCCCACACATCCGCACCCACACTGACCACCAAGGCACACCACATACTGGTGCACCGTGACACCCCATGGACCAGCGCCGCTTGGGTGGTGCTCTACAAAGCACACATATGGGTCACAGGCACACCACAATGGGCACCCCCCCAACACGAGCATCAAGCACACTGTGGCATGCACGGCATGCAACGGGCATGCCACCATATGGGTCATGGCACAGCACCATGGCAGCTGGCAGTGCAAATGTCCAGTGCCCATTGCATGCAGTTGGCAGCATGGCCATTTGACACACATGCCAGCTCAGCCATGTGAAATCATCATCACCAGCATGTGCCACTGCTCAACTGCCGAATGTGACATGAGCCACACGATGGAGCATGGCCTTGCCACCATGCATCCCATGGCATGCTGTCCCCTGGGTGGCACTCTACCGCCATCACTGGGTAGCGCTGGTCCATGGGGTGGCTGCGGTGGTTCCTCACCTAGCTCCTCAGCGTGTGTATCCATGGGCTGTGGCACACTGTGATGGATGCATATGTTGTGCAGCATGGCACAGGCGGTGAACACTCTGTACGCCATCCCTGGTGCAAGCGTCATTGTGCCACCTGTGTGGTCCAGGCAATGGAACTGCATCTTCATCAGCCTGATGGTACATTCCACAATGCCATGTGCCCACACATGTACAGCATTGAATGCCTCATCCTCAGGGTGCCGTGGTGCCAGGTATGGTGTCAGGAGGGTCATCCTCAGTGGGTAGCCACTGTCACCTGTGGAAATGGGATGGAACAAAAATGTTAGGCTCTCAGTAGTGCACATGCTGCAACCGTTACATCAGTCATTGACGTGTACCAACCCAACAGCCTACCGTATCCCTCCTCCTGCCGGTCCAGATGGCGTCGCAGCGCACAGTTGTCATAGATGTATGAATCATGCCACAACCCCAGGTACCATGTCAGGATGTTTGTGACAATGCCCGTTGCATCGCATACAACTTGGCAGTTGATGCTGTGGTACCCCTTACGGTTCCTGTAGGCCTCCTCATTTGTAGACAGTGTGAGTATGGGTACATGCGTGCAATCTGTTGCACTCACAGTGTTAGGCATGCCATACCTGTCCAGGAATGCACTCTTGATGGCCCTGAGCTCTGCCTCAGTTGTGGGGAACATCATGTGCCATTGCCTGTGGTGCACAAGGGCATCGGTTACCTGGTGCAGGGCCCTGGGCATGGAGGACTGGCTCTCACCTATCATGTCCCCTGTCACTCTCTGGAAGATGCCTGTGGCATAGAATTGCAGTACTCACAGCACCTTCATCTCCATGGACATGACCATGGAGCCCCTTGTGCTGGGACATATGGCATCCTCCACAAGTTCACAGACAACCTGTAGTGTGTCATGGTCGAGCTGGTACTGCTGCAGGATGTCCATGGTGTGGAGGCTCCATGCCACAAGCCATAGCCTGAATACCCATTGGCAGCACCTCACACAGGCATGGCACTCCGCCAAGGTGTCCTCTAGTAGGACCATGTGTCGAAGTGCCCCAGGGCACATTGCACTACCACGGCCTGTTTCACTGTCCATGACTGCATAGTGGCATTGCAGGTACACAAGTGTGTCCTGTGCATGCTGTGTGGTGTGGCATATGTGTCCTATGAGGTGTGGCGTACTCACATGATGTGGGCGGGCCAGCCACCGGAACACCATAACTGCACTGGTGGTCATGGCGGCGGCGGTTCCACCAGTGCCACAGAGCGAGGTGTGTTGCAGGCTAGCCCTTATACGGCACATGTATCATGTTGCTAAGGAGGTGTATCAGGATGGAGTTCCAGCAGGAGCCATTTTGGAGGTCATGGAATGGAGGCAGGTAGGTACCACAGCCTGTTCAATGACCATTTCAGCTCTGTGCCTGTTGGGGCGGGGGGGGACGGCGCTCTGATTGTGCATCTCACTGTTGTTACCTGTGCATATTTACAGGGGACCCAGAGGCATAAGACCATGCTGGTGCTGGAGCTGCATGAGGTGAGGTGGGTGGGCCAGGCCCTGCAGTGGTGGTGACCCCAGGCCAGAGGCTGCCCCATGACATCCCGCTGCGGTTTGACCTGTAGCAGAGTACATCCGACATGGTTTACAGGAACAACGATGGGGACCTGTGGGCCATTCGCTCCCCCCCTTGCAGGTAAGTGGCCCCTGGTACTCTGTGTGTGTGTGTGTGTGTGTGTGTGTGTGTGTGTGTGTGTGTGTGTGAACACTGGATTGGTGGCCTGGCTGGCATTGTGGGTACTGATATACATCCCCTGTGTCTGCACTTGTCGTTGCAGTGCTACTGTGGGCCCATCAGGCGCCTAGTGCTGGAGGAACAAGAATTCACCGATTCAACACCCCCTCAAGAGGTGACCCCATTGACTAGCCCAGAGGTGGCCATGGAGGAGGATTCATCAGACTGAGCTGGATGGACTCCCTGCACTCCCAATCTGTCTCGCCTAGTTCTTCACCCTGGCACTGTGTGTGTGTGTGTGTGTGTGTGTGTGTGTGCATGCGCATGCGCGCTATGGGTGTTGGGCTGTTCATGCTTCTGTGACCACTTCCTGTGTTGACTCTGCCATGGGTGCAGCCTGTGAGCTACTGTTTGCCATGTTGAGCTTGCGGTGTCAGTAGTGCCTGGTTGTTGGCATGCATGCCGTGCTTGGGCCCGCAGTCTGGTTTTGTCACACTGGCATGTGGCGCACGATGCACATTCTGGGCACATGCATGGCCATACCCACCGTGCCATGCATTGCTGCATGCATGCCTGGCGTGGTTTGCCATTGTGGGCATGGTCGCCCCCACGACGGTACACTTCACTGGACATTCCTGCTGTGTGTGCGCCACATTGGCCACTTTACAATTGCTTTCAAACCATGTATTGCCTACGCGGGACCATGACACATCATTTCAACATACTGTATGGCGTCCCGCATGTAAAGCATATGCGGGAATGCTCCTGCAGAGCCACTTATCCTCCATGGCACGCTGCTGTGCTCGGCACGGCTATGCACACCCCTATGCATGGTTTGTACATACCGCACGGTGGCTGCATATGCTACTTCAGTGCGTATGTGCCTCCACACAGGACTTATGCACCATGCGTAGAGCCACTTAGCCTTTGTGAATAGGGCCCATTGAAAACACTAAAAGTTTAAAAGCAGTCTGTCTCTTGTCTTTGTAGAATTACCGTATGCCCTAATTTCTCTTAAATTACTGCTGCTGCACCAACTGCCACGTGAGCGTACATGTGTGCGGGGTGTTTGTGTGTGCAAAACGCATTGGCTGTCCACCCAGCTATAAAAGTGAGGGGTCTTCTGACCTTCTGACTCTGTCCCAGGTGTGTAATGGAAACCCAGAATATCATTCATAAGTGTAACCTTCAACACTTGCCACAGTGCTATCGGGGAGCTGTTACCCTGCATTTTGAAAAGGGTTCTGTCATAGCAAAGTAAGAAAGGAGGTGGTATTGAATGTGGCTTTCAATCTCCTTACACTAGTACTGGCATTAGGCTATGGAAAATATTACGGCAGGTATAGAGCACTCTGTCGAAATTCGGCTGTTATGGATGACACCTACATTGTTGTTCAGTAAGGTAGCAGTGCATATTTTCCCCTTTGCGTCTAATGTGTGTGGAAGAAGGTACCTGTCTTCAGTGATGTAAGTGCAACACTTACCCTTGGGGAAGGGGGGGAGATTGAATAAGACATCCATTCAAACTGGATATATGCATCTGACAGAACAGTGAGAGGCTACAACTGTTGGGGGTGGGCACGGGCACCCGTGCTTCTGCAGATCCTGATTCTTCTGACGGATGGTAATCCACAGTGCTTGCTTCTCAGACTCCAAAATAAAAACAACATATGTGGGTACAGACCATGTAGCTCAGAGCACAGAACTAGTGTAAACTAGGAGAGTCTTCTCTTTTTTTAGTAATATTTAATGTGCATGTTGCCATGCTCACCAGTTCAACCCCCATCAGGCTAGTGCAATCTCCTAGCCGCATCACAGTATGCTGATCACTCTTCGGTCCCTCAAGTTTGTCCCTCCACCTCATCAGAACATTCAGCAAGGAAGTGTCAGCTGCCAATGCAGGGCCCAAAATTGCCCAGCATCGACTGGGTAGAACAAGGATCTCCACCCCCTCCCATTGTTTTCTCCCTGAGCCCGTGGATGTTGGTGGAAGTGTTTTAAGCTCACAAGCGCAGGCACGAGTGTGTCTAGCGTCCATCCCACCCAGCTGCTGCCATCCAGCTGCACTGATGCCTGTTTCCTCCAGGTGGCAGTAGTGCAACAGATGCTATGATCCTCCCTCTCCAGGGTAGTAAAGCATCTTCTAGGGTGCTCAGTCCTCCCCTTCCCCTAGCCCCCCAATGAAGCAGGCTCAGGCCATGAACCCGGATCACCAGCACCATGAGTGGTAATGCAGCTGCTGCGTCCATGGACCATCCAAACAAGGAGATTCTGATTCCGGTCCTACCATGGCCAAAGACTTACTGTGCAACTCTGGAGAAGTCAATTAATCTTTCCATACTTTAGTCCCAGCTGTTAAATTGAGTAAACAAGACTCCACCATAAGGGAGATCATGTACCTTAGCTGGGTTATCCTGAGTAAATACATAAAAGTCTTTTTTTTAAAAAGGAGGGCAGTGATGAAGAAAAATGCTTGTTCTCGGATGAATGAAGAAGGGGGTCTGTTTAGAGATGGAGCTAGGAATTTGTGTGTGAGGGGCTTGGGCACATTCTTTTGGAAAGTGGGATAACACCATTTGTTATTAAAGGTCTGGGGCCACTTAGAAGCTCTTTTTTTAGACACTCGCTAGTGCATTTTTTATTTATATTGATGATGATCCTTTGAGACTGCACAGATCAGACTTATATTAAAAAAAAGGTTACCAAAATCGAACACATGAATAGTGCATTTTAATCGACAAGCAGCGATTTCTATAATATGTGCATGTTCACTCCCTGTCAATCGGTCGGTGGTGAAAAGTAGATTCGGGCAGGTTGCCGTCTGCAGTGCTGCCCGCAGTCCTGGATGGGCTTTTGGAGGGTGAATTGATGCCGGATTGAGGTGGAGAGGCAGGGTGCTAAGTTGGTGGGCCTAGGAGGGGGGATCCATCCTAGTATAACAGGATCGGGTGGAACAGAAGGTACCACTGGACAAACTGGACTTTTCACACTATATTAGGGATCAGGTAGGAAGGGAGTACCATTGGACTACCAGGGAATTTCACACTACACTGGGGAATCAGGCAGGAGGGGGTAGCACTAGGCTGCCACAGATTCCTTTTAGAGGGATTGGATGACAGTGGGGGGAATGGCCTAGGCATTGTGCAGAGCTGATACTAGCCACATAGCATGTCGTCATTAACATTCCAGCCATTGAATATGGCTACCAAGAGCACTCTTTTCTGAGGTTCTTGTTCTCTGTGTGCATCAACTTGGACTTTTGGGCACTGAATTTCACCTGCCAAACCTTGGACCACTTCTCCATCCTTGCAGGTCTCTGTATCTCCCTTACCTCATCCTCCTCACTGTCTACCCTGTCACAGAGCTTAGTGTCATCTGCAAAGAGGCACATCTTGCCCTGATTTCCTTCTCCTATGGTGCAGTAGTTTATCTCAATGCTCCAAAGGCATCACTATACAGATGGGACACAACTTACAACAACATCTGTTGGTATGCCTCTGCATCTCCGTGCCTAAAGCATTGCTGTCAGCTCTATGCTGACTTTAACTGGCCTTCCCCATCAAACTATTGGCTGCTCTCACTTCACTCACTGGTGGATAACATTGTTAGAACTAATATCCCAATATCACTTGCCTACGTTCTTCTTCCACAGACCTCCTCCTATGGCCTCCATTCTGCTGATAGATCCCTATTACACATCCCTAGGTGCAAAATCTCCAAGCGAACCTGTGCCTTCTTCTATGCAGCCCCAACATTTTGGAATTCGCTTTCTCTTTGTGTCCGGCTCGTACCGAGTCGTGCTCACTTAAAAAAAAAGAGTACCAATCTCATCTATTTAAGCCTATCCTGTGCATGAGCTTCAATCCACCCTAACTTTACCTGACTATCAAGCCTGCTCCTTCCGCCCACAACCATGCTATTTCTGGCTCCTACCATGATCTACCCTCACTGTCACTCTTCCTCATCCCTGGGACCTAACTCTCTCTACCCTCTGTCAACCTCTACTCAGACCTGACAAATTGTGAGCTGCACCTAGATATTGCTGTTAGCTCATATTAGACCCAATTGTTTTTACCTGTGGCACTTACTTGGAACTTGAACTGTTTCTTGATTGTTGTATTTTATGTTTGACTGCCTTCTCCAATGCTTTTACCATGTCTCACTGTCAACTGCTGTGTCCTTCTATTTGTGATTCCACCTTGTATTTTACTGTACTGCCTTGTTTGTAACCTCCCGGGTCGTGTCTGAAAATAGTCATCCCTATGGCTAGCATACCCACCCAGTAACCAAAAACTAAATAAATAGAAAACTTTGGAGATAACCTTTGAGCACAAGTGCTCATTTACAGAGGTTCCACATCAAATACAGTCACAAAAACATTACAATAAGCAGTTACAGTGGAAATGCAGCTGAGACCAGCTCAGAACACATAAGACAGAAAAATTACATACAGTTTTGAAAACAATTCATGCAGATCGTTGTATAAAAAGTCACAGGAAATGTACAGAGAGAAACTGAATAACGCAATTTAACAGTTACAGTGCACTGGACTGCAAGGGCAGACCACAAAGGTCTCTTAAACTTATTAATCTTGGGGAGATTCTGCAGTGTATCAGGCAGTTCGATTAACCAATTAGTAGCTCTGACAGCAAAATGACCGCTTGCCCAGCTGAGTATGCCAGAAAGGAGGCTTAAGGGCATTCCTGGCAACATTCCTGGTGTTGTATTGGTTGGAAATGGTGCAGAACCAATTTGTTAAAGCAATTCTGCTTGGTAAAGATAGCCAGTTAGTGAGTGCATAAAGGGTACAACTATGAGTGTGGTTATCTGCATCAAGTACAAAGTGCTACACCTTATTGCAGATCAGGTTTACTCTGTTTAGCACCATGTCACAAGCAGCTGCATAGACAGGAAGGCCATATCTATAAGTGGCAGAATGGAGTTGGCCGTAATAAGGCGTCTAGCATCCCCTATGCATTTCCTATGAGATTGTTCTGGTTATGGTTCAGGGCACCCAGTCTTCTGTTAACTATGGCCACCTGACTGTCAACATAGGGGGAGGCAAAAGATAAGGTGTCATTCAGTTACTGCAAAATATTTGAAGGTCTTCACCTGTTCCAAGATTTTGCCCCAGGCCATTTCAGATGACAAAGGGTGCAACTTTCCTCCTCTGTGGAAGGCTAGAGAAGAGCGCAGTCTTTATTTTTTTGTAATTGAGGAGCAGTTTGTTGCTGGAGAATCACTTTCTAGTGTCCTGAGGTTACCTAGGAGAGCAGCAGTGAGGCTGTCAAGGTCAGGGTTTTTGGAACAGATGACAACTTCATTGGCAGAGAGAAGTATAATGGCTGTCTGACAGGCATCAGGCAGTTGATTTATGAAGAGGCCAAATAGGAGTGGGTCCAAGATAGCGCTCTGGGAGACACCAATAGATACCTAGTGCTGGACAAGGATTTATCAGTCTTCACACACTGGGAGTGATTGGTGAGAAAGCTGTGGAACCAGTCAGCTGTGTTCTGTGACAAACTCAGGCCAAGGAGTTTGTTAAGTAAGAGCTAATGGTTGACCAGGTTGATGGCCTTAATAAGATTTATTTATAAATACAATATATATAGGTCTGATGAGAGCACCATTGTCAAGGGCCTCCTGAACATAGTTCATGTATTCCAACAGCATTGTGTTGGTGCTGTGGAGCTTCCAAAAGCCATGTTGCTGTACATCCTGGACACCGTATTTTTTGAGGTATGTGACAAGTTCATTAGAGACTCTTCTCTCGAGGGCCTTGGACAGCGGGGAGAGAAAGATATGGGTCTATAGTTGGCAAGGTTAGTGAGGTTTCCACTTTAGAAAATGTGTAACCATTTCAGATTTTTACTTCTCATGGAACAGCAAGTAGCACAGGGAAAAGTTACAAATTCTATATATGGAGGGCAAGAAGTTTCATGCCACCTGAATCACTCCCACACCTACTTTTGCCTAGTACCCCGTTGATGTACTTTGAGGCGTCTTTGATTGAAACAGCCTTAGAGCAGAATTTAGTGTACCCTGGTTCAGAGTTCAATATCTGGGAGGCTTCAGGACCGAGACCCCTACAGGGAGTCTGGGCAGGCTCAGTGAGGATGATGGAACTGAGCTTAGTAAAGTCTTTGTTGAACTAATTGGCAATTTGGTGGGATCAAGGACCTCTCAACCCTCCACTATGACCATTTGAGGAGGGATCTTAACTTCCTTGCCTAAGAACTCCGAGTTGTTGTCCCAGAATCTTTTGCCATTGCTCCAGTTCTGGGTCTGCTGGTCCTTAAAGAAATCAGATTTGGCCTTTCTAATCATACTGGTGAACTTGTTGTGGGTTTCTTTGTACCTTAGCTGGTTGACAGGTGACCCTGTTTCCCCAGTAACTGGTCACAGATTGATCCTCTCTCTCATGCTGGCAAGGAATTCAGGGGTGCTCCATCTGAACAGTGATACTCTTGCCTTGCATTTTTTAAAGGGTGCAAATTTATCTCAGGTATGTGTGCACTCAGAGACAAAGAATTACAGGGCTAAGTCAGTCTTGGGAATGCATCTAAGAAGCGCCAATCAATTTAGGCCAAGCAAGATTTGAATTTGGGCACCTACATTTTGTTTAAGACTCAGCTGACTATGATCGGGGGCATGCTCTATCTGAATGTCCATAGACATTGCACTAGGGAGTGGTCACTTAGGATATCTGGCTGAACTTTGACAACTTTAACACTATCAGGATGTGTAATTAGTATCTAGTCAAGTAGTGTCATGGTGCCTGTTTTATAATTGGCCCTGATGTGCTCAGTGACCATTTGTGTGAGAACTAGGCTGGCCATATTATCCCTATGACCTGGGCTGGACTTAGCATTCCAATTAATGTTAAAGTCACCAGTACAAATGTATTTCTTTTTCTGATTAAGTTGCATGAATTAGTGAATAAGTGGCTCTATATTTAGATTATGTTTACCCGGTGGGATATATACAGAGAGGATGACAAGAGATTTGTGCCCTTGCCCTATCAAAAGCTTTATTGCTAGGCATTCACAGTCCCTGGTTAGGTCTTTGATCACAATTTTAGAGACTTGCAGGTCTGATCTGAGATAAATAAGGCATTCCCACCTCACTTGCCTATTCAATCCTCCTTGAAGAGGCTGAAGCCTGGAAATTAAATAATGGCATCAGGCATGTGTGGAATGAACCAAGTTTCAATCAGGCAAATAACGTCTTGCTGCACAAAATCAACCCAGGCTTCGAACTGGGCAGATTTAGGTAGGAGACTACCAATATTTAGGGAGATTATGTTCAGTTATCCGTGGCTGTGTGCCAGACTCAGAGCTACTAGCAGGGCTTTGGTTGAGGTGGACTTTGCCTGACAGACAATATGAGTAACATTATTGTAAAGACTCTGGTGACTCTTAGTTAATGATTCAGTCTCCAGGATTTACTCCTCGAAAGGAGGGGCAGGCATGTGGTCTTGGCAACATGGCCACGTCAGGCAAACCCATAGCATTCCCCATGTGTCACCAGGGTTAGGTGTCCAATGTGGGGGGCATATGGCTCGGGGGCTCAGGTACTGTAAGGTTGTTATGGGGAATCAGTAGGCCTTGGTATCTGCATGGGACCAAGGGAGATAGCCTCGTTTATCTCTGAGGGCTCTATAGGTTCAGGTAGCAATGCTGTGGGTAAGCAGGTCAGCAGCATTAACATTACAAGGAACATGTTTGCAATGAGAAAGGGTGACAGCAGTGTGCAAGTAAAACAGGTTGGTCACTGACCCATAGCCCTAGGACACAACCACCATGTGGGGTGTTAGCAAAATTACAATAGCAGTGAGAGTAGCAGCACCAGTAACAAACAATTTAAACACTATCATCATTCAGGAGCAGGTACTAACAGCAGACAGTTCTGGTAGATCCTTGACCAGCAAATCTTTGACACAGTCCACCCAGGTATGGTGTTAGCAGTGCTACTATGGCAATAAGGGTGGCAGCAACCACTATTATACAGAATAAACACTTTTAACAGACAGAACTGCAACCCATACTAGTATCTGGTACCCAAATAGATTGTACAGATGAGGTGTTAGCAATACTGTAGTAGAGGTAAGTGTGCCAGCAACCAGGAAAGTACAGTTTTAATACTTTTCAGCAGTCAGGATGTGACAGAGTGCTCAGAAGCAGCCCATGGTTGTACTTAGTACAGTTGAAGTCGTTTAATTGGGACGCCTCCGTGGCCTGCAAAACGTCCCATTTAAGCAGCCATCCCGAATAAAGGAAGCACGTATTTTTAAAAATTTATCTGCCTTCCTGACTACTGCACTACCGCTAAAAATGCCATTACAAATACGAAACACAAAGTAGCAACAGACAACAACACAAATCAGTGATTTACAGCTGTTTTTTGAATTTGTGTTTGTTGTGCTTTTTTTTTTATATGCATCTTTATTTATAGCGCCATACATTGCAGTATCATTATACAGCAACAACTTAAAATCTTATCTGCTTGGTTTTTTTTATTTAGTTATTTAACCAGGTGAGGCACACTAAGCTGAAAGCTTTTTTACAGGTGCAACCTGGGAGCACAGGGAAGTTAAGTGACTTGCTCAGGGTCACACAGTATGCAAGTGGAAGCTGTGGGATTCAAACCCAGGTCTGGTCTGCTGGATGTCACCAGATTTGCAGCGCAGAGCCTTAAACCACTGCGCTATACTGCCTCCCTGTTTGTCTCCAAGCTCTTCACTCGCATTACTCGGTGGAGGCAAAGTAATCCGTAATTTTGCTTTGCTTCTTGTCTGATGCTAGCTGGCGGTGAACAATCGCTTCAAGCTCAAAGATGTGCTCCCAATAATCCATTTTGTTGTTCTGTAAGCACCAGTCTCTAAGAGAGCTGGCATGCAGAAGAACTTCCTCGCTGGTGACATTGACTGGCGGAGCATCTTCACCGTCGTCGTAATAGATACCCGGCGCTTCTATCTCATCCGTAGCAAGGAGCACAGGTCATCAAAGAAAGCTCACCTTCTGTGACTTCATCATCATCTACCACCACAAACACCAGAAACTCATCATGTAACATCCCATCAGGGATTGGCACATCAGCTAGTGGGTCGTCCACTTCTGGGTCTTCTCCTGTCTCGAGCATGCTATGACTGTCAGACGGTATGTCCACGGAAAACCCTGCTTTTCTGAAGCAGTTTGCTATTGTCGATTCCTTGACAGCGGCCCATGCCTTGGCCATGATGTAGATTGCATCCAATAAATTTACTGCTTTTGCAATCTCGGTGGCCAAAGCAGAGGAGCCACTGTCAATGACACCGACTACGCGAGCAGTGAGAAGGGAGCGGTAATGGCCTTTGAAATTCCTAATCACACCCATGTCTAGTGGTTGGATAAGACTAGTGGTGTTAGGTGGCAGAAAATGTAATCTTATCTGGCTGAGCTTGTCAACAAAAGAGGTAGGGTGGATGCTGCAGTTGTCAAGAAAAAGCAGCACTCTCCTACGGTGCCTTTGCAGCTTGCTGTTCCATGCAGAAAGCCACTCGTGGAACAAACTTGAAGTCATCCAGGCATTTGCTGAGTTGTGGTAAGTGACCGGGAGTGAAGCAAGATCCTTTGGTAGACATCTGGGGTGCTTGCTCTTCCCGATCACTAAAAGAGGCAGTTTTTCATTCCCAGCTAAATTCGCACAGCACAGGAGGGAGACACGATCTTTTGCCTTCTTTCCTCCAATGAGCTCAGTGGCCTTGTGTGTATGCCCATGGTCCGGGTACCCACGGTAAAACACCCCGGTCTCATCAGCGTTAAAGATGTCAACCGGTGGGTACTCAGCAAGCAGATCAGGGAGCACATTTTTTGCCCACACAGAAGCAGAGGGAGCATCAGCATCAAGCCGTTCACCCTGCTCACGCTTCCACACAATGCTGTTCCGGTTCTTCCAGCGCATAAGCCAGCCATCGGTCACTTCAAAGCTGTCATGACCAAGATGTCTGGCTATCTCTTCAGCCTTCTGCTTTAGCACAGGACCAGTGAGTCGAGCATCTCTACTAACGGCATGATTAAACCATGTCAGTAAGCCATCCTCAACCTCACTGTCCTTGCCTTCCCTTTTTCATTTGCGTGTGGGGTTACTGTTTTGTTGCCATTCAGCCATTAAAGAATCTTTGTTTTGGCTAATCCTCCCAGCCTGGCTCTTGGAAATGCCAAACAGCTTAGCAGTCTTCACAAGGAAGGAGTTCGGTTGCTGAAGGCATTACAGCACCTTAATATTGTCCGACAGAGGGAGGTCTACTCTTTTAGTGGATGCCATTGTGGAGCTTGTACAACAAATAACAGTTTTTCAAAACTGGGAACAATGGCCAGTTATCAGTCACTGTTTATGTAAAGAGGTGTTAACAAGCGCTAATGGCAGTTAATGATGAGAGTATCAGGAAAATCATCCCAATTAAGCGACTCAAGGGTCCCGATTAAAGGGAATGAGCATACATATATCATGGGCTGTAAATCAGTGCCCTAGAAATTGTCCCCTTTAAGCGGCTGTCCCCTTTAAGCGGGTCCTGTTTAAGTGGCGCCGACTGTAACCATAAAAGTCAGGCCACCCTGACAGGGTGCAAGCTGTACAACAGTAGGAATAAGGGTGGCAGCAGCTGGTAAAAGAGAGTTAAACATTATCAGCAGTTAGGCAGTAGCAGAGAAGTTAGCAGCAGTTTAGTACATGGTAACCTGAAGTCACAGACCACACACCCACCCACCACATAGGGCTTCTCATGCAACCCCTGCACCATTATAATTGCTCTCCTCTGGACTGCCCCAACCCTTTATGTCCTTTCTGAGGTGTAGCCTCAAAAAAACTGGACACAGTACTTTATGTGGGGTCTCATCAGCTAGCAATACAGAGACATCACCTCCTCCCTTCTCCTGCAGGAGATACTCCTCCCCATGCATCTCAGCATCCCAGAAGCCCTACCCACTGCTTTGTCACACTGCCCTGTAACTTTGAAGTCATCATTTATGATAATCCCAAGGTCCCGTTCCTGCTTAGTGACTTTCAGTACCTCCCCTTCATCCTGTACTCCACTCCTGAGTTCCTATGCCCTAGAAGTATGATTTTGCACTTTGTAGCTTTGAACTCAAGCTGCCATGCTCTTGACCACCCCATGAGATTCCCAAAATCCCTGTGCATTCTCTGTACCCCCTCCTGAGTGCCCACCCTATTACAGATTTTGGTATCATCTGCAAAAAGGCATATCTTTCCTTATAGTTCTTCTGCAATGTCCCTTATGAAAACATTGTAAAGGATGGATCCCAGTACTGAGCTCTGTGGCAGCCCCCTTTTTATTCTCACATCATTGGACTGAGTGCCGTTAAGCAACACCCTGTCACCTCTCCATTATCCAGTTTCTAACCCAATTCACCAGTTTGGATCTCAACCCTAAGGTGCTCAATTTCTTTATTAGACTCCTGAGCAGCACAGTGTTGAAGGCCATACTGAAGTCCCGATAGGCCATGTCCACTGCCCTCCTCGATCTATTTCCCTGGTCAACCAGTCATAAAAATTCATCAAATTTGCTGGTATGGCCATTCCCCATGAATCCTGCTTATGATGTTGCAGCCCATTGGATTCCTGATACTCTACCAGCCTTTCCTTAGGCAGGGCTCCCATTAATTTCCCCACCACTGAAGGGAGACTGACCAGCCTATAGTTGCTGGCCTCCTCCCTGATGCCACTCTTATGTAGAGGGACCACGTCTGCTTTTCACCAGTCCTCCAAAACCATGCCTGTTTCCAGTGAGCTGTTGAATAAGGCCATAAATGGGGCAATTAGAACCTTCCTGTGTTTCTTTAGTGCCCTTGGATGCATCCCGTCCGGTCCCATGCCCCTTGTCTACCTTTAGAACTGCAAGTCCCTTTAGGACTCTTTCCTCTGAAAATAGACTTGCATCCACCCCCCCCCCTTGCTCCTGCTACTCCCTGGCCCTTACAGAAATACAAGCACAAAGCATGTGTGCAGCATGCATGCTGTATGGCAATTACAGCATGCGGCATGGATGCTGCATGCAAACTGTGCACTTGTATTTCTTTAAGGGGGTTGTCTGTCCCCTCTCCTTCCTCTACTCCCTGTTGGTCCATCCTCTCCTCCCCTCTGTATCAGCATATGCAGTACATATCAGCAATTACAGAAACAGTATAGGAAATAGAAATTTCCCAGTATAGTTCAAGGCAAGATCATTGGATAAGTACAGGATACTGTGGTAAAGTGCATTAAATTTGGAGATGTACAGGATAACATGATCAGCAGGAGCAAATATACAGTGGCGTGAAAAAGTATTTGCCCCCTTCCTGATTTTCTCTATTATTGCATATTTGTCACACTGGATGTTTTCAGGTCTTTAGACAAAATATAATATTAGATAAAGGGAACCTGAGTGAACAAATAACACTTTTTTTTTTTACTTATTTCATTTATTTAATGAAAAAAGTTAACCAACACCAACTGGCACTGTGTGAAAAAGTAATTGCCCCCTAGTTAAATCAACCCAATTAAAGGGATAATTAGAGTCAGCTGATTGAACACAGCCAGGCTTGATTAACAGCCAGCCCTGCTCAAAATAAATCTCACTTATTTTGACCCTTACCATCAGAGTCACGTTGCCAGCACAAAGATTCAACAAGCACATTATGCCATGATCAAAGGAAGTTCCTGAAAAGATCAGAAAAAATTTGTTGCCCTCTATCAGTCTGGAAAGGGTTACAAAGCTATTTCTAAGGCTCTGGGACTCGATCGAACCACAGTGAGAGCCATAATCTCAAATGGAGAACACTTGGAACAGTAGTGAATCTTCCCAGGAGGGCGGCCTGCCAAAATTACTCCAAGGGCACAGCATAAAATCATTCAGGAAGTCTCAAAGGATCCTAAAACAACATCCAAAGAACTGCAGGCTTCTCTTGCCTCAGCTAAGGTCAGTGTTCACGACTCCACAATCAGAAAGAGACTGGGCAAAAATGGGCTTCATGTGAGAGTAGCAAGGCAGAAACCACTGCTAACCAAGAAGAACATAAATGCTCGTCTCTCATTTACCAAGAAGCACCTGGATGATCCACAAGCCTTTTGGGAAAATGTTCTATGGACAGATGAGTCCAAAGTGGAACTTTTTGGATGACATGGATCCCATAATGTCTCGCATAAAGCAAACACAGCATTCCACAGTAAGAACACCATACCAACAGTCAAACATGGTGGTGGTAGTGTGATGGTGTGGGGATGCTTTGCTGCCTAAGGACCTGCATGACTTGCCATAATTAAAGGAACCATGAATTCTACTCTGTACCAGGAAATTCTTAAGGAGAATGTCCGGTCATCCTTCAAATCAGCTGAAGCTGAAGTGTAGTTGGGCCATGCAGCAAGACAATGATCCAAAACACAAAAGCAAGTCCACATCAGAATGGTTAAAAGAAGTAAAATTAAAGTTTTGGAGTGGCCTAGTCAAAGTCCAGACTTAAACCCAATAGAGATGCTGTGGCAGGACCTGAAACGAGCAGGTCATGCTCGAAAACCTACCAAATGTTACTGAATTAAAGCAGTTCTACGAGGAAGAGTGGGTTAAAATTCCTCCACAGCGATGTGAAAGACTGATATTGAATTATAGGAAGTGTTTGGTTGCAGTCATTGCAGCTAAATGTGGCATAACCAGTTATTAAGTGTAAGGGGCAATTACTTTTCACACAGTGCCAGTTGGTGTTGGTTAACTTTTTCATTAAATAAGTGAAATTAAAAAAAAAAACAAGTGTTATTTGTTCACTCAGGTTCCCTTTATCTAATATTACATTTTCTCTAAAGACCTGAAAACATCCAGTGTGACAAATATGCAATAATAGAGAAAATCAGGAAGGGGGCAAATACTTTTTCACGCCACTGTACATAATCTCTGAACTGTAGAGTTACAGTTCCTACAACTACTCATAGAGCAAGCGTAACACAGTTAAGTACAAGCGCATGAATAGTTCATTAGTAATTATACAATGGCAAGGAAATTTCCTGTATTCTGATTGGTCAGTGGGTACCTGAGACAGTGATGTTATTACACAATAACATCACTGTATGGATTTATTGGACCATTTGATAGATTGCTGTTGTCTCTTCAGAAACACAAAAAATCTACTAAAAACATTTTTAATTTTTTTTTTTATTTTGTATAACATCGAGCCATTGTATAATTGCAATAAGGCACTCCAAGGTGTGTGTTATTGTGTAATAACATCACTCCTGGGGTGGTGGAAGCACTTGGCTTCACCTCGTGCTTTAACCCACCCCAAGAGTGACATTATTACACGATAACACACACCTTGTCGTGCCTTATTGCTTAAGTATTTCCTTAGGTTATTGAGCTGGTAGAAGCACAACTCTGATTTACAAACTAAATACTGCACCTCTGCTGAGCTGCGCTACAGGAGGTAAATAAATCAAAAGAAATGTGAGGGTTGTGAAGGCCTTGGTAGATAGTGCCCTTAGAGGGATAGGATTTAATTGTTTATTTGCTGAATAATTTCTTTACTTTTTTAAGATGTACAAATGAGCACAGATCTGCTGAGAAAGCTGCCAAGTCAGGAGCCCAAACTTGTTATTCTGAAGGCAGCTGTGTGAGCCATGAAGTAATTTTGCTTGCAGGCAAAAGGCAAGCCACCTTTAACAAACCATTGACACATAAACACAGCCGCTCAGCATTATGATGCTTTTAAACCAACCGTGTAGACAGAAACATTATACCAATTACCAGGGCAAAAGTCATCTCTCTCATAAACAAACTCCACCATGCACCAAAAAAACTGTCTCATACAGAAGCTGTGAGTGCGCCTACCTTAGTTACGGGAGGGTTCTGTATTCACCAGCAGCAGTGGAAAATGTTCTCATTTTCAGCAGTACAATTCTGCATGTTATATGCATTTCATGGCACACACAACAAAAATCCACAGTTGGGCTTTGAGGCCCAGATATTCAAACTGCGCTCAAAAGTAGCGCAACAGCAGGAGCAAGCACAACCCAGTTGCGCAAATGCGCACCAGGTGCGATATTCAAACATGGAGCGGAGCAGAGCAAATTGCGCAAGCAACCAACGTCTGAATATCGCACATACTGCGCCATCGCGCAACCAGGAAGGAGAAGCTGAGCCAAAATGTTGCGCTATGGAGCAACCAGGGAAGCTCAGCTGAGCATTCCAGAGCTGCCATAAGCAAGCACAGCCCCCCAGAGCAATGGAACTGCACATCCAGGGAGGCAGGCTGGGGCCCACCGCCAGCCATGCCACACATGGGCACAGGAACACACTGCAGAACCCACACCACACCTGCACACCCAGCACAGCATCACTGGGGGTGGGACGGATGATCCACGTGCCCATGGGGACAAGCCAACAAAGCATAGCAGAGCCATGACACCCCAGCACAACCACTGGCAGGAGGAGAGTGCCACACACAGGGGGTTGACAACCACAGTGCACATCAGCCCCCCGTACGCACAGCACACCCTGCACTGTGACCCCAGGACACCACCCATGTGCAGTGACTGGCACTGCAGGAAACCACGCAGTCCCCCCAGCACTCATCAGCCCTGTGCAACACAGAAGCCTACAAGCCAGACACACCCTGTGCATCCAGCAGTGGGTGGCAGCAGATGGCAAGACCAACCGAAAGTCACTGCCATGCTGGAGATACCTCCCCATGCACACACATGCACGCACACACACACATATACCCAGGACCATACCAGCCCAGATGGCATGTACACCCCTGCAACTGGGCACCCATAGGCAGCTGCAAATCACAGACCTACACATTATTCATATAAACATATAAAAATGTATTAAACAACAACAAACAGTATGGAAACAAGTCCAACTATTTACAAGGTGGGGATGGGTACAAGGTTGGGTTGGTCAAGGGGTAGGGATTACAAACTTGGAGAGGGAAGGCAGGGTGGTAGGGATGGGAGAAGTGGGAAGGGTGGAGAAATCATGGCCCAGCTGGTTGCCCGTCTTCCTGCTGGTGTCCTGCAAGTCTGTGCCGCCCCTCTGCACACCATGATGGTGAATAAAGTGCAGGATATCAGCTGCTCTGCCCCACAAGTTGGCGGATGGCCCTGACATCCCTCTCCATCCTCCGCAGCACCTCGAGGCCTAGGAAAATGGGAACACAGTCAATGGCTGTGACTGACCACAACCCTGAACACCACCCAACCTGCAAGCCATATAGCCCAATGTCCCGCATCTGTGATGGCATACACCCACCCACAGTGAACATGCACATGGCCATCACAAACAAGCGGCACCAGCTATGCAGCACCACCACCCACACTGCCCGTCAATCACAGTACAAACTAGGCTGGCAGAGACAGCGTGGCAACGTGCGATGCCAGTTACACAGCTATGTGCCCAGTGCATGCCTGGACCACCAGTGACGCATACACAGGCGTGCTGTGATACTGCACAGTGATGCATGTCACCTGTGTCGTGCCTACATACATGGATACATAGACAGTGTCGGCAGATAGGGGCCTATGGCCCACCCAGTCTGCCCATTTAAGCTTGTAAGTTCACTCTGTTTTCCTATAAGTCTGTTGCCCCTTACCCCTGACCTCCAGAATTCCTTTATGTCTATCCCGTGCATTCTTAAATCCCGTGATCAAGTCATCCCCCACCACTTCCTCTGGCAGGGTGTTCCACTTGTCCACCACCCATTCTGTGAAGAAATTCTTTCTCATGTTTCCTCTGAATCATCCCCCCTCCAACTTCATCCCATGCCCTCTAGTCCTGGAACATCTTTCACGCTTAAAAATAGTGTTTTCCTGCACTCTGTTCCCCCCTGTAAGATACTTGTATGTCCCGTCATATCCCTCTCCTCCTCTCCTCCAGGAGTACATGTTCAGTTCCTTCAACCTGTCGTCATAGGACTTGTGATGCAATCCATGCTCCATCCGTGTTGCCCTCCTCTGAACCCTCTCTACCCAGTCCATGTCCATACATAGGTATGGTCTCCAGAACTGTACACTGTACTCCAAGTGGGCCTCACCAGTGTCTTGTATAGTGGAATTATGACCTCCCTGTCCTGCATGGTTGTGTTGTCATGGCTGGTGGTCTTGCCCCCCACCCCAGCATGCAATAGCATCCATGAAGTAATGATACTCACACTCCTCCAGCAGCTGGCTCTGCCACTGCTGCTGCTGCTGCTGCTGCTGCTGGGGCACAACACCCCCCGGCACCGGGGCCCTGGCACGGCCCATGTCACCGTCGCCCTGCGTCCTCAGATTCCGGCCTGTGGGAGACATATGTTGAGACAAACATCAGTGTGACTCAAAAGCAGAGTGCCCCCTGCCCCAGTGAGAGTGCCTGCCCACACAGCCATAACCATCCATCGCACAGCTGCACACACTGACACAGCCAACCATGTCCGAGCCGGCACCTATGCACAGCCACCCAAGCACACACACACCCCTACAGAGAATATAGGTGCATAGATGGTACACTCACCTGGCCCTGGGCACTCGCCCTTCTGTGCGTGACGCAGCAGCGACAAATGTTCTGGCTCCCTCCGGCAGAGGTCACTGTACCAGTGCCGGCACTGCTCAGCAGACCGGCCCCGTCCAGTAATCGCCACCAGGTCAGTGGCCACTTGCTGCCACAGCTGAGTCCTGGCACTGGTGAGGGGCGCCTCACCATACAGGCCATCATAGTGTGTCTCAACTAGGGCCACCAGGTTGGCCACTTCAATCTGGCTCCAGGACACCGCCCTCCTCCTAGCCATGGCACCAACTTTACAGCAGGCAATATGGCACCCCGCTGCGCCATAACCCCACGTGTAGTTGTTGCGCAATAGACCACCACAGGCTCCAATCGCACTGTTCGAACAGCGCCGTCACTTCACATGGAGCTGTCACCAGACAGCGCAATAGGGATGTACACATGGCATGCCAACAGCGCCAGGGGTCAGAGGGCATACACAAGGTCACGGCAATGACGCAAGGCTACGCACAGCGCCATCGGACATATAGGCATCCTGCGCGACTGCCAAGCTGTGCACCAGTGCCACAGTGGACTATCGCGCAGTAGTGCCACAGCGCCATATAGTGCCCAGTGCTGTAGCGCCACTGGCACAATGGTGGCCATGGTCTGAATCGCCTATCGCGCTCAGCAGGTCTGCAGCGCGATAGATGCATGCGTAAGCTGTCTGGGCATGTGCAATGCAGTGTGGCACACAGCCACAAACCTGCGCCATTGGCTCAGCGGACCTTCCGGTGATGCGCCAAGTGCAAATCACGCGATATTCAGCCGACATATGCAAATCATACGATCAGCCATTCAAAGGCGCGGTGGCACGATTAGCATGTCATTAAAGTTCGCCACACCTCATTTGCATGTTGCGCTATAAAAAATGCGACAGTGGGTTGTGCTGGCCAGATTTGGTTACTGCAGGTGAGAGGTGAGTTACATGCTGTGTGATGCTCAGGACAATGCTCATGGGCGGAGGATGATAAAGGCTGAGGTGGCTGAGCATGAAAAGGGCACTTAGAAAGGGACAAAGGGCACCCTTTCTATCAGTATCTGCCATGCGGAGAGGAAACGTGGGGGGCTTCCGCCTCCCCGGGCCGGCAGCTATGCTCATGGGGAAATGCTGTCGACTGCACAGTGACAGGTGTCCACTTCCACCCATACAGATCACCATGACTGACCAGAGCCAAGCTGAGGGTGTGGACGGTGGGTGTAGGAGGAGGCTGAACTTCACTACGGCAGAGACGGAGGCCCTCTTCCAGGCCTACCTGGAGGATGAGCCACTAGTGAGTGGACGGAGGGGCACCCCTCAGGAACGTGCAGCTGCATGGGAGGGGGTAGCTCGGGCCGTCAACCTGCACGGAAACCACCAGCGCTCCATGCAGGAATGCAAGAAGAAGATGGGGACTGACCGCAGGAGGCTGAAGGAGAAGGTGGCAGCCTTCAGGGTGGCACGTGCTGGCACTGGTGGGGCCCACCAGTGGTGTTGCAGCTGACCCCTACAGAGGAGACACTGGTCATGGCCATGCAGCCGAGTGCCATGCGGGCATACCAGGCGGAGGATTCCAGACAGGTGGAAGCCCATCACTGCACGGTATGACATGGTGGTGTTGTTGGGGGCTGTTCCATGCACTCACATGTACTCTCTTTCTGTTACAGATCCTGTTCGCCTTCAGGAGACGGTGGTGGTGGTGGGTCCAGACAGTGATGCAGACCTGCTGGACGTGGAGGAGGGACCATCCACCTCCGCCACCAGCCTGCAGGCACTGCAGCAGCATGCACGCTGGGCCAACAACTCCGGTGTCAGTGATACGGGTGCAGGGGGTGCACAGCTTGTGTCACAGCAGTCTGGCATGCAGGTATGCCAGCATGCTGTGCCTATGGCAGTGGCACGCACCTGCACCATTGATGATAGCAGGCCTGCAATGGGCAGTGATAGTGTGTCCCATGACGGACACATGGCAGGCCAGCACATGCCCCTGGGCCTTCCTGGTTCACACCTGTGTACCAGCATGCTGGCACAGTCCCAGGCTGTGCCTGTCAGCACCGTGGGGCAGCACCGTGGCTGTGCAGGTGTCTGGCACTGTTGTCAGCATGGAGGTGGAACAGGTGGACCTGGGGGCTCAGCAGTTTGAGGGGCGGCAGCAGTGCACACACCAGGTCTGGGGTACAGTGTCAAGCAGTGGCACATGTCCACCACCTTTGATCCGCCTATACCTGGTCCTGGTGAACAGCGCCCACCCTCAAGGGCAATGGTGCACCAGGACCGCCCACACCCTGGGGGTCACGATGCCATTGGGGCACAGTACCCATTGGACACGCACACCCGCCTGCTGCAGGACTCGGTACAGCTGCAGGGGTGGGTTGCAAGGTCTGTGGAGGCACTGTCTGTGTCCGTGGAGCGGCATAGCAGGGAGTGTGCTCGGGACCGAGCCGAGCTGGTCCTTATGCGGACGGATGTGACCGCTGCCATTGACAGGCTGACCCAGGCAATGGTCTCTGTCGCGGATGCATTGGCCACACTGTCAGGTGCCCCTGTACCACACACCCCACACAGTCGCTCTCCACTCCCCATTCCCGGCGTCATGCGACACCAGGCCTGTCGATGGCGGGTTCTGCTGTGGGCATCCCGAGCACCCCTGGTGCAAGCTTGTTTGGCAGGATGCAGACCCCTGTGCGGGCAAAGTCACGTTCACGCAGTGGGACCCCTGGTGGTGCACCAGCGCCACCCGATGTGGCCCCTGCTCAGCCTGCCAGTGCTGCTGGGCCATGGCGGGGCCACCCACGCATCCGTGGTGGCCGTGGGACAGTGCTACCTGACTGAGCTGTCTCCCAGTGCAGGCCCTGTCTGGTGCTGCCCTGTGTGCAATGTGTGTCATGGTGGGCAGTGCACTGCTGGGTGCTCTGCTCACCACGCTGACACACGGACCACCTGCACACTCTCCCAACTGCTGTCCACAGGTGCGTGTGCATGATGATGCCTGCATTGCACTGTACACCAAGGTGCAAGGGTGCCCAGGTCCTGACACATGTACGTGGACAGTCCAGGTGGTGGGGGTGGTTGGTGGTGCTGTGTGTTGGCAATGTCGTTTCCGCAGTGCTGTGCTGCTGCCCATGTACGCTGCCTGGTGTGTGTGTGTGTGTCCATATGAGTGCTCACCCCTCTCTGATGGTGTGTTGGTATGCCTGGAACCTTCAACTCCCCTGACCTTCATGCACGGTGTGTTCCCCTGTGTGCCTGTGGTTTGCACATGGACAGTGTTGCCTGCACATGTCCCCTTGACTTACCTGTGTTGGGCGTAGTGCTCTTCTGCAATGGTGTCCTGGTGCAGCTGGGCCTGCCGGGTCAGTCGGAGGTCCCTCCATCCTAGGGGGGGCTGCTCATCACCAACATCACCGGCGCCACTGGCGTCCCCATCGCTGTCCCCCTCTTGGACCTGTACGGCTATCCCATGGTCTTTGGCCATGTTGTGTAGGATGCAACAGGCCAGGAATATCCCACAGGCCTTTTGGGGGCTGTACTGTAGGGCTCCGCCGGAGGTGTCCAGGCATCGGAAGCGTGCCTTGAGCATCCCAAACACCCGCTCTATGATGTTACATGTGGCAGCATGTGCCTCATTGAAGCATAGCTGCGCTGGGGTCGTGGGGTGCCGGTACGGTGTGAGCAGCCAGGGACGGAGTGGGTATCCGCAGTCACCTGTGTGGAGATAGTGGAGATCAGTGTCATGTCAGGTCCATATTGCCCATATCCTTGTGTGCCACTACCATGGCACCTGTGTCATTCCCACCCTTGCCCAGAGTTTGCATTCCATACATGTGTACTCACCCACTAGATGACCCGTGGGGATGTCCCCACTCTTGAATCGATGGCACAGTGCAGACTGGTGCCATATGAAGGCATCATGTGCTTCACCAGGGTGTGTGGCACAGACATTGATAATGCGCCCAGTGGCATCACACACCACCTGGCAGTTGACACTGGAAAACCCCTTTCGGTTCCGATATGCCTGGCCGTCAGGGCCAGGTGGCGTGTGAATGGCCACAAGGATGAAGTCTATGGCCCCTAGCATGCCAGGCATACGTGCTACCCTGTGGAACTCCTGCATGTTTGTTGTATGCTCTGCCGCGGTGCTGGGGAAATGGATGTACTCCGCAGCATGAGGCAGCAGTGCGCTGAGGAATTGGGTGAGGATGCGTGACGTGGCTGACTGTGTCATGCCTGTGGTGTCCCCTGTTGGCCTCTGGAAGGTGCCCGTGGCGAGCAGGCACATGCAGGCTGTCACCTTTGGTCTCCACGGACAGAGCGTGATCTCGCCGTGAGGGTGCCTGCATCACATCACTGCACAGCTCACAGAGCCGTCCTCAGTATTGCCCTGTTCAGGCGGTACCAGCCCACAATCTTGACGTCTGTGTACAGCTCGAAGCTGATGCGGGCACGATACCGCCTGTCGGGGCATACCGCCAACGGGCCCCTCCGCGGCCACGTCCCCCTGCAGCATGGTGTCTCACTCCCCTCATTACAGCTTCCATGTGGAAGCCGGCACTGTCCATCTCCCTGGCTTCTGCCCCCCCCCAGGCTGCTGTTCCTGTGTTACCCCTGCTGCCCCCACTGCTGCTTCCACTGTACCGGGCACCCCCCACTGGCCTCTCTGTCCTCCTGGACCCACTGTCCCTCTCTGCCCTTCCAGCTCCTGTCTCTCTCTCTCTCTGTCTCTCTCCCCAGTTTGCGGCCTGCTAGGGTTCTTGCGCCTTCCTTGAGCCTTTTTATTTTGGCTCAATTCCGCTACTGCGCAACTTCCGGCTGAGCCACTCTTGCGCATTGCGCAAGTGTTCGATTATCGCATTACGCACTTTATGCATGGACCCACCCCTTCAGTTGCGCATGCCTTCATTTCCATTGCGCTGTTGCTCAGCATGTTTTTGGTGGCGCAACTGGCCCCTTCTGAATATCGCAGAATGGCACATTTTTGGAGTTGTGCATGCGCAACCCTGTTGCGCATGGCGCAACCCTTTTGAATATCTGGGCCCGAGTGTTTTGTGACATATTTAGAGGGCTGTTGTTTACACTGCTGGTGCAAAGGAGTGTATGAAGTCCCACGTGGGTTATTGTTTACCCTGCCACTGGCAGGGAGTGTCTAAAGTCCCAAGTGTGCTATTCTTTACACTGCCGGTGCCAAGAAGTGTATAAAGTCCCAGGTGGGCTATTGTTTACACTGTTGGTGCCATAGAGTGCATAAAGTCCCAAGGGGGCTACTGTTTATACTGCTGGTGCCAAGGACTATATAAAGCCCCAAGGGGGCTATTGTTTACACTTTCAAAGAGTGTATAAAGTCCCAAGTGGTCAATTGTTTACACTGTTGGTGCCAAGGAGTGTATAAAGTCCCAAGTGGGCTGTTGTTTACACTGTTGGTGCCAAAGAGTGTATAAAGCCACAAGTGGGCTATTGTTTACACTTTTGGTGCCAAGGAGTGTATAAAGTCCCAAGTGTGTTATTGTTTACACTTTTAAGGAGTGTATAAAGTCCCAAGGGGCTATTCTTTACACTGTCAGTGTCAAATAGTGTGTAAAGTTCCAAGTTGGCTGTTGTTAACACATTTGGATGGTGACAAGGAGTGTAGAAATTCCCAAGTGGGCTACTGTTTACACCACCACTGGCAGTGAGTATCTACAGTCCCAAGTGAGCTATTGTTTACAGTGCCACTGACAGGGAGTGTTTAAAGTCCCACGTGGAATGTCCTAGGGTTGTCAGTGCCAAGGAGTATATATAGTTTCAAGGGGGCTATTGTTTACACTGTCAGTGTCAAGGAGTGTATAAAGTCCCAAGTGGGCTATTGTTTACACTGTTGGTGCCAAAGAGTGTATAAAGTCCCAAGTGGTGTATTGCTTACACTGTCAGTGCCAAGGAGTGTATAAAGCCCCAAGTGGGTTATTGTTTACACTTTCAAGGAGTGTATAAAGTTCCAAAGGGGCTATTGTTTATACTGTCAGTGCCAAAGAGTGTATGAAGCCCCAAGTGGGCTGTTGTTTACACTGTTGGTGCCAAGGAGTGTATAAAGCCCCAAGTGGCCTGTTGTTTACACTGTTGGTGCCAAGAAGTGTATAAAGTCCCAAGTGGGGTATTGCTTACACTGTCGTTGTCAAATAGTGTGTAAAGTTCCAAGTTGGCTGTTGTTAACACATTTGGATGGTGACAAGGAGTGTAGAAATTCCCAAGTTGGCTACTGTTTATACTGCCACTGGCAGTGAGTGTCTATAGTCCCAAGTGAGCTATTGTTTACAGTGCCACTGACAGGGAGTGTTTAAAGTCCCACGTGGAATGTCCTAGGGCTGTCAGTGCCAAGAAGTATATAAAGTTTCAAGGGGGCTATTGTTTACACTGTCAGTGTCAAGGAGTGTATAAAGTCCCAAGTGGGCTATTGTTTACACTGTTGGTGCCAAGGAGTGTATAAAGTCCCAAGTGGGGTATTGCTTACACTGTCAGTGCCAAGGAGTGTATAAAGTCCCAAGTGGGTTATTGTTTACACTTTCAAGGAGTGTATAAAGTCCCAAGGGGGCTATTGTTTATACTGTCAGTGCCAAAGAGTGTATAAAGCCCCAAGTGGGCTGTTGTTTACACTGTTGGTGCCAAGGAGTGTATAAAGTCCCAAGTGGGCTATTGCTTACACTTTCAAGGAGTGTATAGAGTCCCAAGGGGCTATTGTTTACACTGTTGGTGTCAAATAGTGTATAAAGTTCCAAGTTGGCTGTTGTTAACACATTTGGATGGTGACAAGGAGTGTAGAAATTCCCAAGTGGGCTACTGTTTACACCGCCACTGGCAGTGAGTGTCTACAGTCCCAAGTGAGCTATTGTTTACAGTGCCACTGACAGGGAGTGTTTAAAGTTCCAAGTGGGATGTCCTAGGGCTAAGTATAGTCTTCTGTGACCATACTTAGCCCCGGCAGGACAGCAGAATTAGCAAACAAATTATGTGTAGTTCATAGCTCAGTGCTTATGTAACATAGTGGAATGCTGTAGATGGTTGTTGGATACAGAGGCCAGCATAGAATGAGTTGTTCTTAGGTACTTGGATGCTTGAATTGAATCTTTAATAATATTAGATGGTTTTGGCCTTTCTCTGTATCCCACCTGTAGGAAGGAAGGAAGGAGGCTTGATTAGAATTATGGAGCCCCAAAAAGAATAAATGTCAACGATTATTCAGTAACTGAATGCTGAAAAAATCGTGCATAACACCTTAATGATAAGAAATGACGATCACCTCCTCCAACTCCGGAGAGTGTGACCAGTAGCACTCAGGAGAGGAAAAACCCCTTTGGGGGGAAACCTCTGAGGACCCATGGCTACTGACCTGCCCGTCTTTCTGGGCATACTAAAGGAGAGAGATCCTAGTTAAACTAATTAATCAGCTAATCTGAATTCTAATATTAGAATTTAATCCAGATAATTGGAGCTAGAGCAAGAACTGAATTGTAAATGTCCAGAGTAGTAATTTCCTCCTAAACTCCGAGTCAGAATCCATGTACAATTGAATGATGGAGTGTGGATATCTTCAAGAACCGTCTTTCGAACTTCAGTTGATAAAGGGCATAATCCATGAGATTGATAGTAGAGATGACGCTGATGACTGATGAACTCAATACAGAATATTTGAAAGATAGTTGAATCCAAACTTAGATGTCAACGAGGCAGGACGAATAGAAGTAATATGACTTTGAGTTGTTTAGTAATAGAGGCTTGTAAAGTAAGAGAAATGGAAGAAGGTTGGAGGCTAGGTTAACAAGTGACGAATCCAGTTCTGATAAGTACGTATAGTCTTTAGAAATTGATATGAAAACAACGGCTGTAGAGCTGAGCTGGAATAATAGCAGGCTGTATAGGAATCAGAGACTCTGTTGCAAGGCTATGAGCATCCAAGTAGTATAATAGGGAGACCAAAGTATGTAAGCCAGGTGAACCACCAATCCAAAGAGAGAGAAGCAGAATCACATCAATGTAGGCAGAGAAAGGAACCGGATGTGACAATCAGCCCCTGAGGAAGATGTAGCTGAATCGATAGCAGGTGAGGTATGAGAGAGGCAGCCGATTCCAGGTAAGGGATGCGTAGTCAGACCCATGGAAGTCAGCAGGAGAATAGAACTCAACAGTTTGTCCCTTGACGAGGCACAGCTTGGCCAGCCGCTGGAGAGGGAAGTAAAGAGGTGAGGAGCTCCAGGTAACAGGAAACGGCAGCTAGACAACTGAAGGCAGCCAGCGGGAATAGTGCGTCGTATACTTGTTCCAGAGACGCAGCTTGCGGCAGTCCAGAGCAGAGCAATACTGTAGTTGTAAGGTAAACGTAGAGAACGAAATGGAGTTGAGGACTGACAGATCCATTAGAGCAAGGATATCAGGGATCACCTTGGAGAGATCGTAGCATATAGACGACAACTTGATGAGGAATGGCAGTTGAAACTGAAGGTAGGCAGAGTTTGAGGCATCAATAACATGACGAGACTCGAATAAGCGAGCATAAGAGTCCTGGATGGAGACAATTGAAGAGGCTGAGTCAATTGGAGTAGCGATGTCACGGATCTAAAGACGGAAAGCACAATCAGAAGAAGGTCTTCATGACAGGTGCAACTAAACATCCTGAAAAGGGGTGAAGCAGCAATTCCACATGGCTGAAGCAGCAGGGCAAGCATCCAAGAATAAAGGAGGAACGAAGAACAGCCAGCAGCAAATCCATAATATTGAGCATCCGGCTGGCCCACGAAGCAGCAGGCATGAGTATTGTAGAATGAGTGAAACTTCTAGGCCCCGAGCTAGGCAAGGCAGGAGTAGGAAACCCCTTAGCCCAATGGGTGAAGGCAGGTCGGAGAAGCATATGAGCTGTAGAAAATGTCCCAGCCAATGGCGAAGGCAGGTCAAAGAAGCAGGCGAGTAGTACGAAATCCTCCCAGCCCGAAGGGCGAAGGTAGGTCATGAAGCAGATCAGTAGCATGGAATCCTCCCAGCCCGATGGGCGAGGGCAGGGCATAGAATTGAGAACTTCCATGCTCTGAGCCGAATGAGGCAGGCATAGAGTAGAAGGAGGGAAACCTCCCAGCCCAATGGGTGAAGGCAGGTCGAAGAAGCAGGTGAGGACGGTGCAATAAAAACAGAGGCACTAAGGACCTCCTAACCCAGAGGGGCGTAGGCCTGACTAATGCAATGGCCAATCACCGCCCGCGTTGAAGCAGGGTGCAGAGCAGATAGAATATGATGAAATGTCGAACTGCATGTAGTGTAGAGAAGCAGCGAAATAACTAGGAGCAAGTGCAAATGCAGGAAACTGGCATCCGGAATAAGTCCAATGTGGAGTAGAACCGTAGGCAGATGTAAGAAGCAGGATGGCTGTAGACTGATGCCTTGAAAGTCAAGGATGGCAGGGTTGCAACGAAGAGACCTAGGAGGAATTGGCATCTCAAAGAGAGGGAAGAGCATCACGAACTGAAGTGATTCAGGACAAGTGTCAGCCAAATAGGCATGCAGCACATCATGACAGTGAAGTCCAAGGATTTGAGGCATGGAGGCAAAAGCATCCCAGGAACAGGAGGCAAACTGATGTAATCCAAAGGAAATCCGGTAGAAGGCAGCATCCTGAGAATAGTAGGGAGAGCGAGCAGCAAGGTAAGCAGCGAGTCCAGGATCCGAGCAAACAGAAGGGACTGGAGAGGGGCAGCTAAGCCGTGAAGGCTAGGACAGCAACTGAACCAGATGAAGGCCAGTCGGTATGAGCGAATGGAGTGAGCCAAGCCCATAGGCTAGCAAGAGCAAAGGACTGCCAAGAAGGCTGCCAGATAGATAAGCTCCAGGCAAATGGGGACAGAAATGGACCAGGAGAAGCATGCAACTGTGGATGCAGGCAAGAAATTGAAGCAGCTGTAGGCAGGGTGTAGCCAGGGATTGCAGGTCTGCACACCAAGAGGATGCACAGCTAACCCCCGATAGATTGTGCTGGTGTGCTAACCTCCCTTGCATGGGTAATGCAAACACCATGCATTGCTCCCTAAGACAGCCACATACCAGCCCAGAGCCTGTAAAGTTGTATTGTCCTTGGATGCAATGACAGTGACCAGACCTTCCAGTTTTGACTCCGATGAATAAAAATTCAGAAAGGTTCAGCATTTGTTAGGTTAGGTTTCATACAAAAGGAAGCTGTTCAGAGTCTATTAGCTACCCCCTTAATAATTGAACACCATGGAGTACTTGCGTATGCCTGGCTACACCCATGGCTGGAGGATGTAGTACTAGAGTAATTTAGCCAGAAAATGAATATACAAGCCTCCAGGGAAAGCAATCGGGCAAATCCCAAGGCGTTCGAGATACATAGAGGCTGCTGTAAGGGCTGACAGTTAAAATCCAAAAGCTGCAAACGTAACGAATGCTGTGAAGCGGCCAACAGTGCAAATGGACAATACGAGGCACAATACAAATTGAAAAAAAAAAGCTGCTCTGAAGGACAATGCATGAAGGCCTGAAGAGGAAACAAAACAAGCAGGCAGGTGAGGCATACCGACAGGAAACTCTGGCAAGTCCAGGACACTCCAGCCTTCCCCAATGTCAGGATGAAATAACAAGCTCCGTTTCAGTGAGATGGAGTGCCACGCAATGCTAGTAAATTTACACCCCCAGTGATTGTTGGTGGAGTACAGTCAGTCCGTAAAGGTAGGAAGCAGTTGTGGAGAGCGACGTAGCACAGGCTGTGCAAGCGCAGGAGCAGGCATCTGGGCAACAGCAAGGGAATCCAAACCACAGTAAGCGAAGGAGAAGCGGCGACGAACTAAATGTGGAACCGGGCTGCCAGAAGGGAGACGCCAGAAGACAAAACAAGAGAACGGGGAGGCAGGTATAGAAAACAGTAATGGAAAACGGAGCCAAAGTGAACAGCCACAGGGAAGGAAACAAAGGGTGGGGAGAGCAGGAAAGGCAGCAAAAGGAGCAGGGAAACAGACCGACAGGAGGAGAAGCGAGAACAAAAACGGAACAGGGAAGAAACAAACGGGGGGAGGAGAACATATGACAGGACGAACAGAAGAACAGCTCACAGGCAGCCACGGACCAGCATGACCGAACAGTGAATGCGACTTGCTCTAAGCAGAGCGGGAGACAGATGCTCTGCTTAAATAGGCTGTGGGGGAGGAGCTTTTCCCCCATATAATTACAGGCAAGCCTATCAATTATCAGAACTTATAAAAACTCTAACATGCATTGCAGGCTATTAAATCTCCCTAGACTGCAGCCTTCCTCTAATGTCAGCTGCTTGGGATTTTGGGATTTGTCGTTACAGAAAATGGCAGCTTGTAATGCAGCAAAATCAGTCTCATAAAGTTACTATACTATAGTAAACAGTAAGTAAATGTTTTTTTTCACAATGTGCAAATTGGAACCTTGGGGCTCTTAGTGCTGACTGTTCCCCTTTAAGTGACTTGCTCAAGGCCCAGCAGTGAATATCTGTCTCTAGTGGGGTTTGAACCTGTGGTCTTTTAGTTCCCAAGCCAGTGCTATATTGCCTATGCCATACTGCCTGCCCGATAAAATTTTCTTCCCATCAGAGAATCAAACTCTGATCTCCCACATGACAGGCAGGGACGTGCAGTGTTAGAATTACAAGGGGGCTTGCCAGGGTTTAGTCCCCATAGCTCTGAAATAACTGAGCCCCAGTAGCTCTTGCATCACCGCATTTGACTTACAATGGGAATAGGGACTATTTTTAATATTTATGCCCCTTGTCCACCGCCTTGGCCCCTTCCACCCTAGGTGAGCAATCAGCCCTGTCGCTTCAGCATGTGCCTTCTATGATCCCCATTGTTTGCCCTCAGGAGAGGGGTCAAGGAAGGTTAGGCTTACATTCCCCATAACTCCGAGGTGACAGGCGGTTGTGGTTGAGCAGGGCCAGACATGCCCAGACTTTTGTTTTTCCAGTCTGGGGCATTTTCTAACTTTTCTGTTTTCTCCCAGTCTCACTGAATATTGGAATGCACGTGGCTCACTGGGGATGTGAGCACAGGGTGAAATACACATCCACAAATCCGGCTGACGTCTGCCCACCCATTGTGCTACACTTTCACCTGTGGTCCCCCTGTGGAATTCTCTACCTTGACGGGTTAGAGAGTGCCTGGCTGTCAAGACCTTTAAATCTGCTCTAAAGATTCATTTGTTTGGGATAACTTTTCCCGATTCTGATTAATTGGTCGCTTGGTTTTAACAATTGCTGAATTTTAACTGTAGCTTGTTTGTATTTATATTATTGTTTTTACATATTGTTTATTCTGTACAAGCACTTTGATCATATGGAACTGCGCTTTTTAAAAATAAAAAATGATTGATTGATTGATTAATGGATGGATTGATTGACAGTACTGCTGCAGAGGCAGTGACACTCCATCCACAATCATCCTATGGCCAGGGCTCATTCCAGAATCCAGGTCACTGGTATCACAAGCAGCAGCCTTGCCACCGCACTGACAGGCTGGACAAGGGGGCTTATTTAAAGACAGAGAGATCCCATGGGCCCCCATAGCTCCCAAAGCTCATACAGTGTAACTGCAGCACCACTAAACTGATAAGGAGTTCTGAGATCAGAACTCTACAGTTATACCATTGGAAAGTTCAATCATGTCTAAAGTGATCCACCCTGGATTTGTAATATATAAATATATGTACATAATATAGGTAGCAATGTCACTGTACAAATAAATAGATTATTTTGCCAAAAACCTGAACCAAGTGAAAAATAAACGCTGTTATTGTAAATAACACTGTTCATTTGTTACTTGCCTAAGTCATCCTGTGACTCAAAATGTCAATCAACTTGATTGACTCCCCCACTCTGGCCAATTCCACAATGAATGTAGCACACAACTGCAGTCAATAATGCTACTTCTGTCACACTGAAAACTAGAGGTGGGCAAGCCAGAGCAGATGCACGCCTGGACTTGATCTCTATAAACAACTGAGAGCAAAGGTCAAGCCTAGCCAGTTAAGGTCAAAGTAAGCATTTTTGTCAGCCTGATCTATTGGTGTAATAATGTCTGAAACTGTCACCTCCTCTCATGCAATTCATGAGGGGCACTGTCTGACAGCCTGCAGCAGTCATGGCTCAGCTCATGCTTTGACTCATGGTGTCAAGTCAGACCACTAGTTCTGCTCTGGCTTGAGTCTAGGTGAAAACCTCTTGGCCTGCCTACCTCTACTGAAAACCCTACTCCCACTGCCATCTCCTTTCCCCTACGTTGTCATAGCCCAGACAAACAATTAAAAAAGCAATGAAGGAATTGGGGAGGCAGAAAGTGACCCCCCACAGGCTAAAGTGCCTGTGCAGCAGTACTGTCACCTGGGTGACCACAGGTGGGAGTGCAGCACAGGCATAGTGGAGTCCAGCACAGGGGGAGGAATTAGATAAGGTATGGGGGGAAGCCATTGGGAAGATGCCAGAAAAGGGGGAGGTGCTGCGGGTGGGTGACTTCAACCTGCCAGATGTAGAATGGAGCTTCCCAGCAGCAGCTTCAGCCAGAAGCAGGGGCATCCTGGAATTTCTGCAGGGGCATTCCTCAGGCAACTAGTCAGCAAACCCCCTCATGATGGGACAGTAGTGGACCTGGTACTCACTAGCAGGGATAATGTTGCAGACGTTAAGTCGGCAGGCCACCTGGGGACCAGTGATCACCGTATGGTGTGATTCAAAATAAGGATATCCGTGGAATCAAACCACACAAGGGCAAGGGTCCTAGACTTTAGGAAGGCAGATTTTATTGTAACCCCCCCCAGCCCCCTCATCTAGGAGCATAAATTATCATCGCAGTTGTTCCAAGGGGCACTGGGGACGACTACATCAAGCGCAACGCCCGAGCCAGTGCACCCTCAAATAAGATACGAAAACTATCTATCCTACCTCACGTTGACTTCATTTCCTTGTGCACTCTCAATCTCGCCTCCAATTCTGGATTTATTTGTCCCCCAAATATTGCCCACCAGACCAGGATCTCCAAAACTGGAACCACTTGTCTCTTCTGAGCCCCAGAGCCCCTCGATCCTGATGCAGCCTGATGAAACCCTTTTGGAATTACAACTTAGACACAAAAGAGGGGGGTTTTCATTTCATTCATCCCCTTCCAAACTTAAATAAAGAAATAATTATTACCAAGTTTCTTCCCAACTAGCTTCTTTATTTTAGCTCCTGCACCCAAAATAATTCCAGGAATGCAAGGGTCACATCCTTCATCCAATAAATAACGCAGCTCCATGGGGCTATCAGTACTTTTTACAACATACCCACAGCTGGACAATCTGAGCAGCATAAATAGTTTACACGCAGAACAAGCAGGGCTTCTTCACTCTAACCTCTTGGATGATTTACCCAAGGAACCTCCCTACTTGGAAAAACCCACAGGCTAATGGCTCACTGGCGCTGGTAAGCCAAATCTTTTTTTTTTGCTATTCTGGGTTACACATTTTTGTCCAACTCTGTCTAGTTTGGCACTGGTTAGCTGCCCTATCTCCTATGTGGGAAAGTATGCTGCTTCCTCCACCTAGCCCCTGGACCTTGGCCAAAATCTGAAGGGATACCAGGATCTTTTCCTCCAACCCAGGCCCCGTAACCCACTCTCTCTATCTTTACAGGCAACCTAAACTTGCTGGTGCTCCCAACCTCATGGAACCAGTTCCCTCACTTTTGGCTCAGCTCTCTCTCTCTGCACTGCTCTCCACCGGTGCAGCGGCCCCCAAACCCAGCCCTGCTCCAGTACCTGAGCTACCTATATCGGGCTGCCCTGCCACGGGGAAGCCCCTTAGCCCTGCCACCACTCAGTCTCCTCTGAGCAGCCCACTCCTCACAGCCAGTGCCCAAACTCCTTCTCTGCACTCCCAGATGACCCTTCAGGAGTATCCAGCCCCAGGCCCACATCCCTGCCAACACATCCTGGGCTTGCAGTAAGCTCCTGCCAGAGGTCATCCTCCAAGACCTGTCCTAAGACCTGCAACCCACCCGGCCCTTTAATGCTGGTGCCCAGAACCTGCCCCTCCAAGCAAGCCCCCTGAATTGAGTGAAGGGCCCCCTGGTTTCCTCTACCCTTAGGCCACCCTGCCACATGGGGTACGGGGGAGAGCCACTGCTACTGGCCTCCCCCCAGGGGGTACCCTGCCACTGTCCCCACAGCCCTGGGATCCTGAGCAACTACTTCACTGGATCGCTAAGGATTTATGCTTTTCCTGGCCTCCTACTGCCACCTGCACCTCCCTTATCCCGATGACGCAAAACCTGGCTGACCATCCTCCACATGGAGCTTCCATCCCGGCTCTTTGACACCACATTGCTGCAGAGGCTGTCCCCATCTGCCACTTTTGGGGGGGTTGCCCCCCACAGGCCCACCTGGACCGCCAAGCTCCTTTCCTGACTGTCTACTCTGCTCCTCCTGCCACACCCCTCCAGCCCCAGGCCTAATGCCTGGGCTGGAAAAGGCCCCAAAACGTCCCGTCTCCAGCCTTATATACCTTACCTAACCTGCCCTCTGCTGCCACCTTGAGACATCCAGCAGGTACTGACCCCCAGAGCACTAATAAATTCCCTAGCTCTGGGGAGGGGGGAGGAGGGGAGGAGGAGAGGAAAGGGTTTCTAAATGAGAGCATAAACCCCTCCTGCAAGGGAGGGCTTACATTATAAAGATGGGTGAATGCCTCAGGGATGACCTTGCGGGGGCGATGGCCTGGCGGGGTGTAGGAACAGTGGGTGAAGCTAAAAAGGAGCTTAGTAAAGGCAGTAAACCCCTGCATCAAACAAGTGAGCAAAAGCAAGAGGAAAAAGGGACTCTATGGTTCTCAAAAGAAGTGGCTGAAAAGGTAAAGGCTAAAAGAGTAGCATTCAGAAGGTATATGGAGATTCAGAGGGAGGAGAACAGGAAGGTGTATCAAGGGAAACAGAGGGAAGCAAAGAAAGTAGTAAGGAGCACAAAAGCGCAATCTGAAAAGAGAATAGCCCAGGGGATAACAAAAGGGGAAAATACATTTTTTAGGTATGTAAGTAAAAAGAGGAAGACAGGGGTGGGATTGTAAGGTTAAAAAGGGAAGGAAGGGGTCTGTGCAGAGGGGGACCAGGAAAAGGCAGACATCCTGAACAAATACGTTTGTTCAGTGTTCACAGAGGGAGAGAGAAGGAGAGGGGCCACAAAAAAGTAACAGAAGCTTTGGAGGGAGTGAGGTGGACACCAGTCCTTTTTCAGAGAAGAGAGCCCTGAAGGGACTTGCTAATCTGAAGGTGGACAAAGCAATGGGGCCAGACGGCATGCATCCAAGGGTACTGAGGGAGCTCAGGGAGATATGGGCTGCACCTGACAGTCCTAGTTCAGAGTACACTGGAAACACGAGTGGTTCTGGAGGACTGGGGGAGGGCAGATGTAGTCTCACTTCACAGAAGTGGTAGCAGAGAGGAGGCTGGCAATTGTAGGGCAGTCAGCCTAACATCAGTAGTGGGAAAGTTAATGGAATCACTGCTGAAGGAAAAGATTGTGGAGTATCTTGAATCCAGTGGGTTACAAGACCCAAGGCAGCATAGATTCATGGGAAGGGGAGGTCATATCAAACAATCTGGTAGGCAGAAACATAGACGTTGATGGCAGAAGGAGACCACTAGGTCCATCTAGTCTGCCCATTTGTTTAGACCTATTTTGATACTCTAGTTGCCCTTTGTAGTCAGGGCTCTTTTGTGTCCATCCTATGCATTCTTGAATCCCCCCCACAGTGTTGACCCCCACAATCTCGTGGGGCAAGCTGTTCCTGACGTCCACCACTCTTTCTGTAAAGAAAAACTTCCTGGTGTTGGTAGACAACCTCCCCTTCTTGCAGCCTGAGTTCATGTCCTCTGGTCCTGGAGCCCTTCTTGAAGTGAAAAAGTTCCTGTGCCTGTACCTTGTTAATGCCTTTGATGTACTTGAATGTTTCAATAATGTTCCTTCTCTCTCTCTTCTCTGCTCCAGGGAGTACATATTCAGTTCCCTAAGTCTTTCCTCGTAGGACATGTACTGCAGACCCTGACTCATTTTTGTCTCCTTTCTCTGTACTGTTTCCACCTGGTCAATGTCCTTCCTGAGGTGAGGCCTCCAGAACTGGGCTGCATATTCCAGGTGAGGCCTGACCAGCGATCTATACAGTGGTAGTACAACCCCTCTCCTCCTGCTCATGATTCCCCTCCCAATGCAGCCCGGCATTCTGTTGGCTTTCAATGTTGCCTTCGGATGAGACGTTAAACCGAGGTCCCTTCTGCCCATCCTGGTGTTGTCCTGGTGGGTGTCCAGGTGGAAGTAAAAGAACCCAGGTCACTCTTTGCAAAGAGTAGGGAACATTCCCCGGTGCCCTGGCCAACATTCCCCTTCCCATAAACCGGTTCATGCAATTATCCAGGCTGTGTGTGGGTGATGATGTGCGATATGGCCACCACCACACATTCAGTCACTTCACTACCAGTCTAGCATTGCTTGTAAAGCGCTTTGGATGTATGAAAAGTGCTATATAAATGCTGATTCTTCTTCTTCTTCTTCTCACACTGCTTACTAACCTTCAAGTCGTTTGAGATTATGATTCCCAGATCTTGTTCCTGGTTTGAGGCCACCAGTCTTTCGCCTACTAGGAAAAACTCCTTTCCTGGCTTTTTCTTTCCTATGTGCATGACCTTGCACTTTTTTGGCATTAAATCTCAGCTGCCACACTCCAAACCATTCTTCTAGTTTCTTGAGGTATCCTTCTGTCTTGCTCACTCCTTCTGAGGTGTCCACCCTGTTGTATATCTTGGTGTCATCTGTGAACAGACATACCTTCCCTTCCAGTCCATCCAGATTTCCTTGACTGGATGATGAAGGAATTAGATCAAGGTGGAACAGTGGACATGACCTACCTAGATTTCAGTAAGGCTTTCTACACCGTTCCGCATAGGGAACTAGTAAGCAAGCTGGGTAACTTAGGAGTGGGTCCAAAGGTGGTAAACTGGATAAGAAAATTGGTTAGGGAATAGGTGACAGAGGGTAGTGGTAAACAGAATTTCACTCAGAAGAAGGGATGGTAACCAGTGGGGTGCTTCAGGGATCAGTACTGAGATGGTCCTCTTTAATGTCTTTATAAGTGACAGTGCAAAGGAGATGGAAGGGAAGGTCTGCCTCTTTGTGGTTGACAACAAAATCTACAATAGGTTGGACACTCCAGAGGGGGGGTGGAAAGGATAAACAGATACCTGAGAAAACTAGAAAAGTGGTCAAGGGTATGGCAGCTGGGCTTCAATGCAAAAAAGTGCAGAACCATGCACTTAGGGCACACAACCCAAAGGACAGAGTACAAAATGGGTGGAATGGTATTCACGACTACCAAGCAGGAAAGGGACTTGGGGTAATCATATCTGATGACCTAAAGGTGGCCAGGAAGTGTGACAAGGCAATTAGGAGAGCAAGTGGGCTGCTGGAGTGCATAGGGAGGGGCACCACCAGTAGAAAGAGGGAGGTGGTTTTGCATATACTGTAGATCGCTGGTAAGATCCCACCTAGGGTACTGTGTGGAATTCTGGAGACCATATCTCCAGAAGGACATAGACAGAGTGGAGGCAGTCCAGAGGAGGGCAACTAAAACAGTACAGGGTCTGCATCAAAAGCCCTGTGAGGAGAGACTAATGGACCTCAATATATACACCCTAGAAGACAGGTGGGAGGGGGGATATGATAGAGACCTTCAAATCTCTCACAGCAGTAAATAAGGTACAGGAGGAAAATGTTTTTCAGAAAAAAGGTGCTCAAGAACAAGGGGATATGCTATCAAGCTGGAGGGGGATAGATTCGGGAGAGATGTGAGGAAGTACTTATTCACAGAAAGAGTGGTGGATTCCTGGAACAGCCTTCCAGCAGAGGCGGTGGGGTAAAAGCAGTGGTGGGGTTCAAGAATGCATGGGATAGGCAATCATTGCGGAAAGGAAGTGGGGAGGTAGAAAGAGCTGTAGATCAAGTAGGGTCTGCAGTGATAATGTAGGTAAGGAAAAATGGGCAGATTAGGTGGGCCAGGCAGTCCTTATCTGCCATCAGATTCTCTGTTTCTCTGTTTCATTAATGCCATATCATTCTGGCACTGTAATGTTTTTTTATTGCCTCCCCACCCACCAGCCTCTCTATTTCAAATCCCCCTGTAACATCTCCTGCCAACCATATAAACCGCTCACTGCAGACAAACTACCGGTGGAAAAAACATTGCCGCAGCTCATGCTCGCCACTCATTTCAACAGGCACGCTCTGCTCCAGGAACAGACACTGCAAACAGAACAGATGCTACAGAAATAACAGGTCTGGCAGCTTCTTTTTTGTTTTTCATAGAGTATGGGACTGTTGATCCCTTCAGCAGGGGACATCAGGTTTTTTTTTGGGGGGGGACAGCAGCACAGTACTTTCAGACAGGAACCTGCAGTGCTAACCTTCAGTCTGTGGGAAGGACTTCCTGTGTACACAAAATATACAATGGCCTGTTTTCAAAAATACTTCATCACTGAGGCACTAAAGAGTTATCAACATCAGTGACCAAATTCTTATTGAATGTGAATATAGAGTTTTATGTAAGGGACTAAGTTTTTTTCCAACAAATAAATTAGGCCCATCTGAAACAATTGTGGACTTACATAAATTCATTCGTAAACTCCATTTGAAGGCCTTTTTTCCATACAGACAACATGGGATATTCAACCTTAGAAGAAACAGCTGAGAACTTGACACAAGATTTAGATGTGAGTGGGGCTATAGGGGGCAGCAATGAACAGGGAATACATGCCCCAGTAAAAGTTTTGAAACCAAAATCAACATTTATTGCCCTCCAAAACTGCAGTGACTATTTTTGAAAATAAAATGTGTTAATGACTTAGAGACTCTGGGCCAGATTACTCAGACACCGCGCGCTGCGACACCGGCTGCGCTGAGTGCTGGTGAGTCAGGACCCTGCCCCAATTTTAGAAGGGCACAGTCCCAGCGCCTAAGTCCGCCACTTGTGTCAAGTGAGTGGGTGCAAGCGTTTGGTGTGCCCAGCCCAGAATGCATAAGCGCTGCAGGATGGTGGGCGAAGCTGCGCCTCCATGTGGGCCATCTGGTGCCCCCTCCCAATGCCATGGCTGATGTGCCCAACAGTGGCACTGCAGTGACCCTACACCCCCTTCTCCACCCTGACTGTTACAGGTGAAAGCCACCCTGGTGATCTAGTGGCCCCCTCTCCGCCCGACTATTCTTGTGAAATGCCACCCTGGTGATCTAGTGCCCCCCGGCATGTAGTGCCCACAACTCCATACCCCAAATCCATACATGAGATTTGGCAACTAGTACTAACCCTCCGGACACTACCACAGCCAGCCGGCTGAAGAATTGTCAGTGCGCGGCATGCTGTATACTGTACGACAATCGTGCACTGTACGATGCACAGAAGAGTGCAGAAGCCCCAGAAATGAAGTTTCCTACAGCAACCTGTTGCATTCTTTTGGTTACATAGGATTCAAACCAGTGCAAGACAGTTGCCAGTGAGACCCACCTAGATCCTCAGGTGATCCAACAGCACCCTGTGGTCGACTGTGTCAAATGCTGATGAGCGATCGAGAACGACCAAGATAGAACAGAGTCCTCGATCCCTCACCAGGAGGAGATTATGGGTTACTGAGAAAGTGCAGTCTTAGTGCTGTGATGGGGCCAAAAGACCAACTAGAGAGGTTCATAGATGTTATAATTCTTCAGGCAATCAACCACCACCTTCTCAATAATCTTCCCCAGTAAGGGAAGGTTCAAAACAGGTTTGTAATTCACCAGAACATCAGGGTCCAAGGAAGGCTTTTTTTAGGAGGGATATAACAATTGCCTTTTTCAGGACAAATGTTAAAACACCCCCCCTCAAGGAACCATTGATGAGCTTGGTGATCACCAGACCCAGGTATTCACTGCAGCCCAAAAGTAGCCAAATTGGTGCCAGGTCCAGTGTATAGCAGGTGGGATGCAAAATAGAGATCACCCGGAGCACCTCATCCTCCAAAACTGGCCAAACCTCACTCCAGGTAGGCAGATCTACATTATCAGAAAGCAGACCACAGCTGGATCATGACAGGCCACTTGAAGAGATACCAGATCTAATGGGGGACACCTCGTCAGAGAAGAATTTATCAGACTTTTTGCACTTGTCTGCTGAAAAGGCTCTAACAGATCACAGACAGGGAAGATTTAACAATCTGTGTACAGTGTGAAAGAGCTGGGCTGGCCGATTCTTCCTTGCAGCAGTCAACCTTGACAGAAATGCTGCCTTTTTTTCATTTCAGTTGCCTGTTGATGCTCACCCTAGTGAGTTTTCAATGCCAGCCTGTTCTCATCAGATCGTAACTTTCACCAGAAATGCTCCAACTTCCATCCCTTAGTCTTTCAAACAATGCAGGTCAGTACAGTACCATGGTGAACTGCGATGGGACATCAAGGGACGAACGTGGTAAGTCACCAAAGAGTCTAAGGCAGCCATGAGAACTGTAGTACAGTGCTAGACAGCCTTCTCAGCCCCCTGGGTACAAGGAAGCATCATAGCCAAGATGTCCAGTGCCTCCTAGAGTCTGCAAGGCTCCAAATTATGTTTTGGATAGTACCGGACAATCTCCATGGAAGGGGTATTAAAACAGGGGGTCCCACAAAGGAGCTACATGGCATGACGATCTGACCAACTGACCGGATCAACCTTGACCGCACTTATGTCAGGTCCCAATGAGAAGATCAGGTCAAAACTGTGGCCATCTTGATGCGTTCTGGGGCAAGTGCCTGTGCTAGTCCCAGTGAAGACATCAGTTGGAGGAATCATCCAAAATGCAAGGATTCATCATTGACCCAAGCGCTGAAGTACCCCAGCACTAACAATCTTGGAGCATCCAATACCATTTCAGCCATGAAATCCACCAACTCCTGTAAGAAATCACTCCCACACCCCAGAGGATAGTATATGAGAATGATCCTTGCACAAACACCCAGAGTGCACTTAACTGCCACATATTCAAAGACCTGAAAGTTCCCATGGGAAGTGTGGTGAGTCCCAAAGTGGATTTAAAGCAAATGGCACCCCATCCCCTCTACAAACCCTCCTCAGGCAATGCACCACAGAGTAACCTGGCAGGACTGGTGTGTCCAGAACAGGTCTGGAATCATCACCCAACCAGGTTTCCATGACCTGCACAATCCCCCAGCCATGCCTAAAGTAGCCAGTATTGGCTCACTAACTGAGCCATTAGCTCAGTTCAGGGTCAAAAGAGCCGTTCAGAGTCCTCAGTGGCCAGAGACAAATGCAAAGTCCAAAACAACAGAAATGTCACAGCACTTACCATAGAAACATAGAATTTGATGGCAGATAAGGACCACTTGGCCCACCTAGTCTGCCCATTTCCCTACCTAATGGATAAGCTACAGATCCTAGTTAACCAACAGCCTACTTCCTCCTACCCCCTACTAGAATTGCCTTGTGGCTGTCCCATGCATTCTTGAATTCTTCCACTGTTTTTGACTCTACGACCCCCTCAGGAAGGCTGTTCTATGTATCCACAGCCCTCTCTGTGAAGCAATACTTCCTCACATTACCTCTGAGCCGTCCCCCCTCTATCTTAAAACTGTGTCCCCTTGTTTTTGCACATCTCTTTTTCTGAAAGATGCTACCCTCTTGGACTTTGTTGATTCCCTTGAGGTATTTGAAAGTTTCTGTCATGTCCCCCCCCCCCCCTTTCCTCAAGGCTATACATCTTTAGTTTCTTTAGTCTTTCTTCATATGTCTTCTGATGCAGACCCTGCATCATTTTGGTTGCCCTCCTCTGGACAGCCTCCACTCTGTCTATGTCTTTGTGGAGATGGGGTCTCCAGAACTGTACACAGTACTCAGATGTGGTATTACCAACTGTCTGTACAGAGGACCAACAACTTCCTGTTTTCTACTGGTGATGCCTCTCCCTATGCATCCAGTATCCCTAACCCTCCTTACTGCCTTCTCACATTGCTGGCCCACCTTTAGGTCATCTGATGTAGCTACCCCAGGTCCCTTTCCATTTTGTTGTTGTCAGTATCTCACCCCTTGTGTACTCTTCCCTGGGTTTTGTTTCCCAGGTGCATTACTTTGCACTTCTTTGCATTGAATCTAAGCTGCCATACATTTGACCATTCCTCCAACCTTGCCAACTTCCTTTTCATCCTTTCCACCCCTCCTTGTGTATCAACCCTGTTGCAGATCTTTGTGTCATCTGCAAAGAGACATAGTTCCCCTTCCAGTCCCTCTGCAATGTCACTTATAAAGACATTAAAAAGGACCAGCCCCAGTACTGAACCCTGCAGTACCCCACTAGTAACCCTCCTTTCTTCTGTACTTCATTTACTATTACCTGCTGTGTCCTGTTGTCCAACCAGTGTTTTACCCAGGCTACCACCCTAGGACTCACTCTGAGGCTGGCTAATTTGTTTATTAATCTTTTTTGCGGGACTGTGCCAAATGCCTTGCTAAAGTCTAGGTAGGCCATGTCCACAGCCCCTCCCTGGTGTACTACTTTGGTCACCCAGTCAAAGAAACCAATTAGATTTGTCTGACATGACCTTCCCACTGTGAATCCATGCTGCCTTGGGTCCTGTGCCCCACTGGCCTCTAGGTACTCAACAATTCTTTCATTCAGAAGTGATTCATCATTTTCCCTACCACTGAGGTCAAACTGACAGGTCTGTAGTTTCTTGCCTCTGTCTTGCTCCCACTTTGTGAAGGGAATCACATCCACTCCTCCAGTCTCAGGTACCACCCCATCCTCCATGATTTATTAAAAGGGTAGTCAGTGGTGTTACTAGTTCTTCCTTAGTTCTTTTAAAATTCTGGGTGACTCCATCAGGCCCCATTGCTTTATCCACCTTCAGTTTTAAGAGTTCTTTCAGAACCCTTTCTTCTGTGACAGGACTAATATCAACCCCCATATCCAGAGTGCTTCTATTGACTGGATTAGGTATTTCCCCCTGCTTTTCCATTGTGAATACTGAGCAGAAGTATTCATTCAGTATCCCTGCCTTTTCACCTTTTCACTTTCTGCCCAACCACCTTCCTCTTTGTTCAGCCTCAGTATCCCTGCCTTAGTCTTTCTTTGTTCCTTAATGTACCTATAAAAGGTTTTATCCCCCTTCTTAACCGAGTTGGCTATCTTTTCCTCGGTTTGGGCCTTTGCTATTCTGACTGCCTTACCCGCTTCCTTCTGCTTAAACTGGTACAGTTCTCTGTCCTGCTCCTTCTGTGTTTCCTTATACTTTCTGAATGCTATCTTTTTTTCCCTTACCTTCCCCACCACTTCTTTTGAGAACCATAGTGTTTTTTTCTTTCGTTTTGATTTGTTTATTTGCTTCACACAAAGACTTGTTGCCTCTGTGATGGCGGTTTTGATGTTTTCCCATTGTTGCTCCACCCCACCTTCTTGCCTGTTTGCTAGTGCTTTTCTGAGGGCACTCTCCCATTTGACAAAATCAGCCCTCCTGAAGTCCAGTACCTTCACTTTTGTGTGGCTTGACTCTACAGCTAAGTTTATCGTGAACCACACTATTTGGTGGTTGCTTGTTCCCAGATGGCTACTCACTTCAAGATCAGAGATCCTCTCTCCATCCCATTGAGAGTACCAGGTCTAAGATTGCTCTCTCCAGTGGGTTCCAAAACTAGCTGTCTGAGGCATGCCTCCTGTAGGGCATTGAGAATGGCCCTGCTCTTGAATGTGGCTGCAGCAAAGGTGCTCCTGTCAACATCTGGCATATTCAGGTCCCCATCAGCAATATCTCCCATTTTCTGCCATCCTAAGGATGCCTTCTATCATTCCTTGTCCATTCCCTCCCCTGAGATGGGGTCTGTATACAACCCTGTCTGGATTGTGGAGCCATTTCCAGTCTCAGGGTGACCCACAGTGCCTCTCTCTCCCTGTTTACCCTTTAGTTCTGTTGCTTTTATCCTTCCCTTACATGAGAGCTACTCCTCCTCCTCCTCTTCCTCCCCCCATCCCTCCTGTAGATTGTGTCCCTGGTATGTTGACATCCCAGTCATGGTTCTCTGTGTACCATGTTTCTGTGACTGCCACAATATCCAGGCATCCCTCTTCCATCAAGGCCACCATTTCAGGGAGCTTTTTACCTAGACTATGGGCACTGGTACTCATTACCCTCCATTTTTTTATGGCTTTATTTATTTTTGCCCCATCCCTGTCCCTACTACCTTTGTGTTTTTCTCCATTTACCCCTGCCCTTCTCCCTATCGACTGCTCTATTCTGGTGTTTTCCTCACTAATTACCCTGATTTTTGGGGGGGCTAGAATTTCCCTTTTCCTCTTCAGTGCCTCCCCCCTTGGCTAGTTTAAATGCTTGCCACTGAAGCATTTAAACCTATCACCTAGGATCCTGGTTCCCCTCCAGGATAGATGCAGACCATCACACCTGTGTAGGCCTGCATCCCTCCAGGTGGAGCTCCAGTCCCCAATGAAGCCAAATCCCTGAGCTCTGCACCAGTTTTTCAACCAGTCATTGAATACCATGGTGTGGAGTGCCCTAGCCTCATCCATGCCATGACAGGTAGCACTTCCGAGAAGTTACGTGTGTGCTACTTGTCTAAGGCCCCTCCCCAACTCAACAAACTCCTGTTGCACTGCTCTGATCCCATTCTCAGCCAGGTCATTCGTCCCTAAGTGGATAATGAAATCAGCTCCTCCCCTTGCACTGCTCCCACGATCCTGAGGATTTGTTTCCTGTCCTCAAGCCTTGGCGATCAGGCAGGACCTTACCTCCTTTCCTCCCTACCCCAGTTCTACCCGCCTAACAATTGAGTCCCCCACCAGGAGTTGTTTCCTTCCCCTGTGGGGTCCTGGGCCACCCTCCTGTAGGTCTCCATTGTGGAGGTTCCCAGCATCCTCCATGGCCTCCACTGCAGGTGCCTCCATAGAGGAACCATGCTTCACCAGAGTGGTGAATGAATTGTGGAGAGGCACAACTGGAGGGATGCACCTCAGTTCCACTACCCTCACCCTCCCTGAGCCCACTGTGGTCCAACCACTCCTCTTTTTTGGCAACCTCTGAGGTAGTGGCAGTGGCCTGGGTGGTCCCTGGGTGGGGGAGCAGCTTTCCTGAATCCTTGCCAGGTCAGCATGGAGACGAGCAACCTCCTCCCTCAGACCAGAGAGGTGCCTGCAAATAGTACAGCAATACATTTTCCAGAATGTCTCCTGGAAGACTGTGCTCCACAGCCAGTGCATTGCACCACTCCCCACATGTCTGCGTCCCTTCCAGTTACAGATGCTTTTTTGGTTTTTGTTCTTGTTTTAGTGTGTGCAAGCTTGTGAGTGTTTCTACCCCCTATTCAGTGTGCTGTGCCTTTAAGGATATGAACAGGTGTATGTTGTTAGCAGTTTTGAGGAAGTGATGTCAGAGCCCCTGCTATAAAGGAGGAGTTATGCGCTTGGGGCGGGTGGAGTGAGGGGAAGGGTGGGTAGGAGTAAACCTATGCTGTCCAGAAACAATCACCTACAACTCTTACCCTCCACCCTTTATTTTTCTCTGTAGCAAAATGTTTCTTACAGGGTATATCTTCTTTGAAATTATTACAGGTGGTGCTTACATTTTTGTGACTTTTTATCATTAGGCTAAGCAAAAGGGAGTGCCTTCCTTCCTTTCAGACACCTATTTCACAAAGGCTAAGTAACAGGTCTAGTCACAACTGACTGCAAATATCTCCCAGCTACAGTTCCTCCCTGGCAAATTAAAATTAAAACCAAGAAAAGTCCACCCCAAAAACAGAATCAATGCTAGTTACTTACACAGGTCAAAAAAGTAATAATTCAGTTCAGTATAGTCTAGAAAATAATCTCCTTGATTCAAGGAAGCTGTGACTGCTTTCTCACTCTCCCTGTCTTCAATGTAAGAAGGAGACTGCAACACCTCTGAGGCAAAAAAAACTTTTCAGCAAAAAAATAAATAAATAACATAGGGGCAAACAGTAATTTTGCTTAGCCTAATGATAAAAAGTCACAGTAATGTAAGCACCACCTGTAATAATTTCAGAGAAGATATACCCTGTAAGAAACATTTTGCTACAGAGAAAAATAAAGCTGTAACAGAAGATATACCTTGCAAAAGACAATTTGAATCAGAAGATTACAGCAGTAATCTGTTAGCACACACCTGTAGGCACACCTTGTAATAATGCAGCAGAAGGTATACCCAGCAACAGCAATTTGAATCAGAGAAAAATAAAGCAATAAAATGTTATCAACAAACAGTAACAATCCCTGTGAGTACAAAATAAAAACAACAACACACAGTACATCTGCCTAGCCAAAAGTCTTAATCCTTTCCCTTACTCTGGTAAGGTTCTTAGTTCTGTCCTTTCAACCAAGCTAGAAGGAAAGAGCTCAGGTGAAGCTAGGTGCCTTGGCCAGCAAACCTAGCCTTCCATTATCCAGTGGAAAAAAGTGGGTCCACACAAAAATGTATTGTCCAACTTCCATTTAATATCCAGTAGTGAAAGACAGTGCATACAGAATAGCCACAGCAGCAGGGAGCACTAAGTTGGAGGGTGCCCTCTAGGGTATGATCACTTTTATAACAATCTCCTGACTATGCAATTAGTACAAATCTAATTGTATAGACAGGAGATTACTATAAAAGGGATCATACCCTGGAGGGCACCATCCATTAAAAATCTGTTTTATAAGGTGAAACGTTAGGAGTTCGTGTTCCCTGCTGCTGTGGATATCCTGTATGCACTGTCTCCAACAGCTGGAAATTAAACAGAAGTTGGACAATACGTTCTTATGTGGTCCTCCTTTTTACTGCTGGATGGTGAGTGCCATGACTTTTCTGTTCCATTGGCTTAGCTCGTTGATGAACACATTAAAGGTTTGGCACAACAGGCTCACTGGTATTTGAGAAATACCAGTGACATTCTAAATATTCTGGAGGATGCTGGTATACGACCTGATTGGTTTCTAGTAATGCAAGATGTCCAGGCCTTGTATACTAACATCCCCATGAAGGGGGTCTGGATGCACTTAGGGAACAGCTATATAGGGAAACTGAACATTTTCTGGCCTGTTTATTAAATTTTTGTTTATTATAACAGAGAAAATTCTGAAATGTAACTGTTTCATGTTCTTGGATCGCATGTATTTGCAGGAAAAGGGTACTGCCATGGAGGCAGCTATGGCACCCAATTATGCAAATATTTATTCATCAGACTAGGAGAGGAAATTTGTGGTCTCAGAGAATAACCCCTTCACAGAAAAAATACATCTGTATAAAAGATCTACAGATGATCTTTTTTTTGTTTGTTTAATATGTTTATTAAATGACAGTGTACATTATAGATTACATAGCATTATGGGTTATATTCCACATATCATGCCTTTTCTTGAAAAAAAAAAAAAAAACAGAAACATAAAGCATTTTCCAAATCAGAATGCATGTTCAATAATGTGTTGCAAAAGTTCTGTATCAACTGTATGAAACCAATTGTACCAATTTCCAGTTACCCACCACTTGCTGTCAGTAATTAATAAAATCCAGTGCACATCCAACTAAGAGCACCATTAACTGTTAAATAAAAATCTAATAAAACTATTAAACTATTGGTCTGTGCCTGTGTTCAATTCATTTCATATCAGTTCATTTTAAGTGTGACAAGCTAAGCTACTTCCCTATCCTATCCCTATAGTCTCCCATCCATATATTGTGTCCCTTTGATCAAAGGAGGTTTATTGAAAAATATCTCTTACAGACAGTTTTGAGATCCCAAAGATACTATAGTAATAACCAGGAATATGAAGCAGCAGCATCAGACCTCATTACTAAGTTCGCTCAAGGAGGTTATGCAAAGAAGATAGTAAAGACAGCGAGAACTTAGGCTTCATCCAAGTCAAGGAATCATCAGTTACTAGTACTAGTCACTAAAGAGAGTGCATGACCCTCAAGGACTGTTTTTTCTACTCCTTACAACAGTGTGTTTGGATATGTAAAGAGTATAATTCAAAAGAATTGGCACATGCTCAAAACTACTGCTATCAGGGAATGAGTATTCCATGAACCCTCCACTAATAGTGGCAAAAAGAGAGGACACATTGAAAAATAGACTGGTACATTCTCATTATGTGTCACCAAAAGTGATACAATCCAGCTTCTCTTTCAGTTCACCCCCATTAGAAAACTTTCTGTGTGGCCACTGCATTCAGTGCAGTAACACACATAAAACAACTAAATACACAATCCATACAAGGATGAGAAAATACAAATCTGGCAAAGAATCACATGTAGATCCACCTATGTTGTATATATCATTAAACGCAATTGTAACAAACTTTATATTGGATAGACTAAGAAGGAACTCAGGATTCATGTTTCAGAACACAAATCAGGGGAAAGGATGGAACATCTAGCTTAGCCAGGCATTTTAATGTCAAAAATCACTAGGTTTCTTATTTAAATTTTTTTGGATTACAATGTTGGACCCCGACAGGGGAGCTAACAGGGATCAGAGACAGTTCCTACAGGAAGCTTTCTGGATCAACATGTGTGGCAGTTTACAGAGTAGCCATGGTTTAAATGATGAGATTGACTGGATACCTTTTCTGTAAAATAACTGTGATGGTATATGTTTTGAGTATAACATTTGGATGTCAGTACCTGTATCCAGTTAACCTAACACTGTGAAATTCCCTTTCCCTCTCCTCCATTCTAAACCATCCCCTCTCTCTCCCCCGTCCTCCTTCAATCAACCACGACAGTGGCACCATGATTTCATTTAATTCTATATAGACCGTAACAAAGAAGTGATTGTGACTGATTATGTTTGATACAATATGGTGGCTTATACGTCCTGTGTAGTACATTTTTTGATTAAAAGATAATTTTCTGATGTGATCCATAAAATGCATAAATCTATTTGATTCATTGTTAGTAGAGTGGACACTATGAAAGTGATATAATGTGCAAGGAGTTAAGACTTGGGACTGAGCACATATGTTCCCACCCAGGATGTTATTGCAGAATAACTGACCTCGAGCACCTTTGAGTCTGACCTTCCACCCCCAACGAAAGTTGTTCACAACATTTAAATTGGCTTACACATTGTGAACTGACTACTTTATTAAAAGTTTTTACTTTAGTAAATTGGCAGGTTGGTAAACAAGTAAATAATCCACAGTACTAATAACTTTCAGGCAATCAGGAGGTTGTAGTTGTTTCTTTAATCAATCAATCAATCAATCAAAATCTTTATTTATTCAGGCGAACATCATTGAGCGTAGCTCATTTACAAGATGGACCTGAGTGGTCATACAAAGAAGGATACAAGTTTTTTACAAAGACATGAGAATAGCATAACATTAGTACAATCAAATAAATAAGAGCTATATACAAAATTTACAGATATACAAGGCACAGTAAAATAACTTAACCTGTAAAAATGAAGAGGATAATAGATATAGAAGGGATAATAATCAAATAACAGCTACCCGCTGCCTACAATGCTCCAGCTTGAGTGATACACGTGTCAGATGTCGCCAACAAGCCTGGACGTGTGACATCATCATGCCTGATGGTGACACGGCAGACATAAAAGGGCTGCGGGAATGAGCTTTGCCAGATTTGCACCACAGGGCAAGCATGCAGCACTTGAAACTGTGTGAGCATCCTTCAAAAGAGTTAGAATTTTACATGATCGTGGTTAGAAATGTTACCTTCCAAAAAGTACATTGCATATAAAGCAGTTGAACTGTGTATCTTTCTGGTGGTCCCAGTCAGGGTACTGGTGTGACTGATAGGATCCAGACTTTAAAAATCTGTAAATGTATGATATAATGCTTAAACTTGCAGGACCACTCCCCTTGAAAAAGCTGGCAGGGGTGCCAGCGAAACGTCAGGAGCAACAGTGTGGTGGCCAAGTACAGATGAATTTGACAATAAAGAATATTACATGAACATTTTCTGCAGTATGATGTGTGGTTCACCAGTTGATTGGAATCCCCCCAACCTGTTCTGAGTTTAACATCCTTTGGACTCAATTTTGGTGGACCTTTTACTTAAAAGTCATATGAGTGTGACCACCCACAGGATCCCAACCCTTTGCTTGCAACATTTGAAAGCAGGCCATTGTATATCCTCTACATATTTTGGGTATGTAATGCTGCTTGTGAAAATGTATTGACATTTTTTTCCATGGGTTACCCCTGACACTGATAATAATGTTTTAATTATTTGTCTCCCGACCGAAAAACAGATATTTGCAAAAAGGAGAAAGATCAAAAGGTAGCAATAATAACTTCCCAGAAGACTAGAACTTGCCTTTATGTAGCATCTTTCTTATAGGAATTTTCATACAAACGTATAAAATAGACAGCAGAAGAAGGCCATTATGGTCTACTGAGTCTGCTCGATGCAGAGCTCATGCCTGTGGTGATACATGGCGCTCTGCTTCCATCCCCCACCACTCTTACCCTCCCCTTGACATTATCCCCCCCCCTTATATCCCCCAACTGTTTTCTGGTTTACAACCTCCTCTGTTAGCCTATTCCACCCTATCACATCTCTCTCCATGAAAACGTACCTCTTGGCCTCCTTCCAGAACCTTCTTCCCACCAATTTGTCACTTTACCCCCTTATGTTCTTGTTTTCGTGCAATCTAAAAAGGTCACCCTGATCAACCATGTTTATACCCCTGAGGTACCTGAGGGTCTCTGTCATGTCCCTTTGTTCCCTTCTTTCCTCCTTTCCTTACAAGTTAAGGTTCTCCAGCCTTTGCACATAGAAGAGTACCTGTTGACAATGAATCATCTTTGTGGTTCTTCTCTGTACCATCTCTAGCTGGCTAAAGTCTTCTTGTGGTAGGGGCTCCAGTATTCCACACAGTACTTCAGGTACAGTCACACGATAAATCTGTATAGCGGCAGTATGACCTCTTTTCTTCTGCTGGTGAACCTCCTTGTTACGCAATCCAGCATCCTATTTACCCTTGCTGCTGCTTGTTTGCATAGCATAGTGGACTTCAGATTGCTCTTTTTCATAAATACATTTTTGGCCCCAATCGCCCTTGGGTCACCTCTTCTATCTGGTTCCCCAGCCCCATCGCCTGGCTTCTCCGAGACTTACCTTCACATTGATGTCCAGCTTTCTGGACTGTGACAAGATGCCTGGTCAGTGGTGTGGGGCATGTGAAGAACCGAACTTCATCCTGTGGCTAAGGGGGAGTTTTCCACCTTGGTTATAGGTTTCCCCTGGGACCCGGATGTGTGATGTGTGAGCAGGTGAGCTCCGCCTCTGCAAAAATATCCTAACACATATAGCTATGGCCCTATGTACAGACGCACCCAGACCTGCACTGCTACCTGGACATCTTCAGGTGGCAGTATTGCAGCGGGACGCAGTAACCCCCCCTTCCCCAAAGGAGGAGAGCTATTCCTGGGATGCTCAATCCTCCTTCTCCTCGGCTGACCCCCAAGTGACCCACATCTGTTCTCAAACCCGGGTCTCTGGCATGGCAGGGAGGTAAGACTCCAGTGTCTCTACCCTCTATGCCACCAGGCCGGCTTTCAGATTGCTCTTAATTGCAAACCCCAGGTCTCTCTTTTCCTTGGATACTGTGACAGTCACACATTCTAGTCTGCACTTGGTCTTTTGGTTCTTGCTCCCTATGTGCATGACCTTGCACTTTTTTGCATTAAACCCCAGTTGCCAGATGCCAGACCATCTTGCTAACCTTCCCAGTTCCTCCCTCAGATTCCTGACTCCCACCTCCATGTCCACCCTCCCACAGAGATTGTTGTCATCTACAAAGAGGCAGATTTTGCCCTTTATATTACATAGAAACATAGAAGTTGACGGCAGATAAGGACCGCAAGGCCCATCCAGTCTGCCCATTTCTTTTTCTACCTTATAAGTGTGCCATCGGCCTTTGCTCTGTCAGTGGCCTATCTATTCATAGTCATTTGTATTGCTCCCTTATGCCTATTCCATGCCTGTTTGAAGCCCTGCACTGTATTCATAGCCACCACTTCTTGTGGTAAGCCATTCCATGCATCCACCACCCTTTCTGTGAAAAAGAATTTCCTCACATTCCCCTTAATCGGCCCCCTCTAATCTCATGTTGTGTCCTCTTGTCCTGCTATTTTTTCTTATGTTAAACATGTTAGACTCTTTCACCTTGTTAATGCCCTTAAGGTGTTTGATGCCTCGATCATATCACCTTTCTCCCTCCTTTGCTCAAGGGTATACATATTGAGCTCTGTTAATCTGTCTTCATATGTCTTCTGATGCAGTCCCTGCACCATTTTTGTTACCCTTCTCTGGACTGCCTCAATTTGGTTAATGTCCTTGTGAAGGTGTGGCCTCCAATACTGCATGCAGTACTCTAGATGGGACCTAACCAGTGTCTTGTAAAGAGGGATTATTACCTCCCTCTTACGACTTGTGATACCCCTACTAATACACCCTAACATCCCCCTAACCTTACCTACTGCTTTAGAGGTCTGCTTGGATGATTTCAGGTCATTGGTGATGATGATGCCCAAGTCTCTTTCTTCCTTTGTGACTGCTAGCAACTCCCCTCCCAGCCTATAGGTGGCTTCAGGGTTTCTCTTCCTTATGTGCATGATTTTACACTTCTTTGCATTAAATCCCAGTTGCCACTCTTCTGACCATTTGCTAGTTTATCCAGATCTCTTCTCATTCTGCCCACCCATCTGGATCATCTACTCTGTTGCAGATCTTGGTGTCATCTGCAAACAGACAAGCCTTACCCTCTAGTCCATCTGCAAGGTCACTATTATGAGATGTTGAAGAGGACTGGCCCCAGGACTGATCCAAGGTACCCCACTTGTGACTTGCATCTCTTATGACTGTATACCATTTACCACCACTCTCTGTTTTCTGCCCGTCAACCAGTTTGCCACCCAGTTGACCAACTTCTGACCACCCGAGCCAGCCCAGCTTATTTATCAATCTTCTATGTGGAACAGTGTCAAAAGCTTTGCTAAAGTCAAGGTGAGCGACATCAACTGCTCCCCTTGGTCCACCACTCTGGTTACCCAGTCAAAGAAATCTATGAGATTAGTTTGACAGGACCTTCCTTTGTAAACCCATGCTGTCTTGGATCCTGTGCCCTATGGATTCCAGGTGTTGCACTATCCTTTCCTTAAGGTGCCTCCATAATCTTGCCCACTACTGAGATAAGACTGACTGGTCTGTGGTTCCCGCCTCCTCCCTGCTACCACTCTTGTGGGCGGGATCACATGAACCCTTCTCCAGTCTTCTGGGACCTCTCCTGTGCTCAGAGACTCACTAAACAGTTCTGCTAATGGCTCTGCTAGTTCCACCTTTAGCTCCTTAAGTACTCTGGGATGTATGCCATCAGGTCCCATTGCCTTATCCACCCTGAGCTTAGCAAGCTCTTGTAGGACCCTTTCTTTTGTGAAAGTTGTCCCCAATGTAATTTCTGAACACACTGAGCAGCAGTGACACCCTCTGGAACCCCACCCGTGATCTCCCTCATAGATACATAGACAATGATGGCAGAAAAAGGCCTGTCAGGTCATCCAATCTGTCCACTATACCTAAATAGTCTGCACTGGCCCTAGTGGCCATCCCTCCCCTTTGTTTCTGCTCCCCTCCTTTACTAACTAATCCCATATGTCTATCCTGTCTCTGCTTGAAGCGTTCACTGACTTAGCCTGTACCATTTCTTCCAGCCACTGGCTCCACTTGTCCACCACTCTGAAAAAGTGCTTACAAAACTCTGTTTTGAAACTCTCCCCTGTGAGTTTAAGTGAATGCCTTCTCATCCCTGTATCTGACCACAGGAAGAAAAGTTCCTTGGCGTCCACCATATTTATCCCATGCAGGTACTTGTATGTCTCGACATGTTGCCCCTTTGCCTTCTCTTCTCAGGGGGGTATATGTTCAGGTCCTGCAACCTCTTCTCGTATGTCTTGCCCCTGGTCCTTGGACCATCTTGGTTGCCCTGCACTGTACTGCTTCCACCTTGCCTCATTCTCTTCACAAGTGTGGACTCCAGTACCTTGCACAGTATTCCAGATGTGGTCACACCAGTGACCTGTACAATGGGAGGATCACCTCCCAACATCTGCTGCTTATCCGCCTCCCTAAGCAATCCAGTATCATGTTTGTCTTGCCCACATCTCTATTACAATGTGCTGTTGAGCCTTGTAGAGGGTTTCAGATTCCTTGTGACTGCAATCCTTAAGGGTCTTCTCTTCTTTAGACACCGTGACAGTCACATCCCCTAGCCTGTATTGATCTCTGAATGCCCCCCACCACCACTTTTTGGGTCCCCCAGCTGGTTTGCCACCCACCTAGTTAACTTTTCACCCACCCCCAAGTCCTCCAACTTTTTGATCAATCTCTTGTGGGAAACCAAGTCAAAGGCCTTGCTGAAGTCCAAGTGCAGTATCAGTCAAAGAAATTGATCAAGTTCATTTGGCGACTGGTATGACCTCCCTGTCATAAAACCACATTGCCTGTTATCTTGGAGCCCGTTCATCTCATGGAACTTGAACAACCATTCCTTGGGAATGGTTTCCATCTTCTTAACAACCATCAATGTCAAGCTGACTGATCTGTAGTTCCCTGGTTCACTCCTTGTTTCACTCTTGTGCAGGGGTTCTACATAAGTGGTCCTCCACTCTCTTGGCACCATACCCACATTCAGGGAGCAGTTGAACAGGTCAGCCAAGGGAGCTGCACAAATTGCCACCAGTTCTTTCAGTACCCTGGGATGCATGCCATCTGGCTGTGAGAACTTCTTTGCTTTGAGGGCCTTGAGCATCTTGAGGACCCCGTACTCCATAATCACATCCTCCCTTCCCCATCCCAATCTTCCCCTACAGAACTGGTCCATCTTTTTCTTTTGTGAATACCGAGCAGAAGTATTCATTTAATACCTCTGTCTTTCCTCTGTTGTTCTCCACCCACTCAAGCCCCTCTCAGCTCGACAATTCCTTCTTTTGTCATCCTTTTCTCCTAGATGTACCAAAAAAAAAGACTAGTTCCCTTGCTAAACACCTCCGCTGTTCTTCACTCGGTCCCTACCTTGGCCTATATTACTTCTCTGCTTGCTGTTTTTAGCTTTTCTAGATAGTCAACCCCCTCCTTTTCCCGCTGGGTCCTCTTATATTTTTTGTAGGAGACCCTTTCCACCCTCACTGTACTGCCAACCTCCCCTGTAGGCCAGAGTGGTTTCCTGTGCTTGTTCATTTTCCTCTTCTGCTTTGAACAGGTTTCAGTGACTGCCTGGACCCTATTTTTAAGGATCATTTTCTCTTCTACTCCCATGGCAGTCCTGATTTTTTCAGGAACTCCCCTAGATTTACCCACATTTTAGTGAAATCTTCTCTTTTGAAGTCCAGAACATGCGTTTTTGTGTTCAGTACCCCCCTTCCCATATCGAGATAAAACCATACTGAACAGTGATCACTGTCCCTCCAAGGGCACAACTATGCTGATGCCTCAGACATGGTCAAAGTTTGTCAGTACTATGTCCAGATAGGCCCAGTCCCTAGTCATCTCCATCACCCCTTGGGTTAAGAACTCATCTTGAATAGCATCCAGGAGCGTTTGGCCCCTGCTTGCATGTGGGATGCTCAAGTCCACATCAGGCAGGTTAAAGTCTCCCACTGTCACCACCTCTCCTCTCTCAGCAGCCTTTCTGATCTTGTCTCCCAACTCCCGGTCTGTGGTTTCACTTCACATTGGTGGCTGATATAACACCCCATCCTTATTTTTCTCCTTGCCTCTGTTTGGATCTGTACCCTGATTGACTCGTACCCTCTCCACCCATGTCCTCCCTTGTGGCCATAATCCTTTCCTTAATATAAAGTGCTGCTCCTCCCCCCTTTCTCCTTGATCTGTCCCTCCTGTAGAGGGTGAACCCCTTACTAGACAGATCCCAGTCATGGCTCGGGGTTGTCTAGTTCTTGGTAACCACCACCAGACCCACTTGGTTTTCCATCACTATGACCTGTTGGTCATCCATCTTATTACCGAGGCTCATTGGTATGGATAGATACCACCCTCCACGTTGCCTGTCTTCTCCCTTCCTCCCACTTACCATTGTTCTCTCTCCTCCTCTGCTGCCTCATTGAACTGTTCATGTTCCTTCCCCATCCCGTCCTTCCCCTGCCCTCCATTTGACCCCTTCCCTCCTTTTTTCCATACTCCTCTCACATTTCCTCCCAGCTTCCCTGTCCGCACCTCCCAAGTCCCCCTTATCAAATATGCCCTTTACCTGTGAAGAGGCCTGCAAGCCCCCTCCTTGTGAAAACTTTAGGTTCTGTGCCCCACAGTAGTCTCCCCCTGATTAGTTTAAATTTAAGCTGTCTTTGATATATTCCTCAGTTCTGTCTTAGAGCATCCTGATCCTCCCCCTTGCTGAGGTGTAACCTGTCTGGTGATCTCAAAGCACATTACAAAGCAGTGAGTGAGTGAGTGAAAATGCCTAGAACCATGCTTAACCTGCTCAGAAATATCCCACACATGAAAGGAGAATTGTTTGCCAGAAGGCCAGAGGTTATCTCCTCTAATTTTTGCCAAGTGTTCTTTAACTTTAACCTAGACAACCACCAGAAATGAGTAGAAAGGGCCTCACATGGGGGGCAATCCAGAGCTGTATGGAGGCAGGTGAGTGTGGGAGAAAGGCACTGTGTAGATGATATGCCTAGAAGTTTCTGAGGAAAGCAGGCACCAAAGTCTGCAAACCAGGGGAATGCAGATTTTTTTAAAAAGAGCATGAGCACTGCTATGCAACATGATCATGATGAAGAAGAGGTGGGTTCTGGACCAAAACAAATACAGGGCTCTAAGGTGGCTGGATAGACTGGATTTAAACGCTTGCAAGCTAGAAGCATTCCTTAGCCTGAGAAGTAGTTTGTTCCAGATGTTTGGTGGTGCAAATGCAAAGGCCTTTCTACCAAATGCAAGCTCCATCCTGGGAACCGAGAAAGTAAATGCTGCTATTAATGTTAAACGGAATGAGTAGGCACTGCTTGACTGTCTGAGGTTGGGTTGAAGATAATCAGGGGCTTTTCCTTGTGCACAGCTGTCCAACAAAGACTATTGAGAACCCCTTCAACAAGGCAGCACTCCTCTGGATGATACTGCACTGCAAGTGTCAGCATTGGGAAGGAGTCCATGTCGCCTGGTGTGGGGCTTGAACCCATAATCTTGAATATTTGTGGCTCAGAGGCAAGAGTGACTACTGGTCACTGGAATTCTATTTCATTTAAATAGTATTTGGAACACTTATTCAGAATACTTAGTATTTAGAATACAAAGACTATATAAACAGAGGGATGTCTTCTTTTGTGCATTGAAAAAATGCTGAGCACTGGCTCCCAGCATATGCAATCTGTTTGAATCCACAGATCTATTATTTTCGCCTAAATGCATTTTCTAATCTCCAAGCACTAAAGGCTCCCATTTTATAGAAATCTGTGGGCGGAGCACAGAAAAGCAAAGCTGTGGCATCTGAGATTAGAGCAGTTTAAATGCTATTATAAAAAGGGGCTATAGAAAACAGCCTCCTGATTTGGTCTTCACATCCTGACAGCCTTACATTTACATCTTTTGTTAATATACCTGCAAAACTTAATGACACAAAAAACAAGACGCAAGTCTCTGAATCCAAAGGTAATTTTTTTTTACTCAACCCAGTCTCTATAATAGCAACAAGGCACTCCCGGGGATTACACTAACAGTCAATTAATCACCCCAGGGCCATGTGGCATTTAGCTGCACCTCCTGCCACTTACATTACCCCTTAAGGGATGAATACGAGACTTTTAATGCAACCGCTGGTCATGCCTTATTGCTTAAGAATTGTTTAGTCACATTTTTCTGCAAGCAGAAAACTCTAAAATTCAAGGTTCTGAGGGTAACATGTTTAAGTAGGGGCCACCCTGCCGTCTCCCATGATATCACTGTACTGCCTCCCTAAACACAGTATTATGCTGTTTCAGCTGTGAAGAACACTTGATTGTGGGAATTACTGCCCCCTGTTCCTGCCCCTTTCCTCCATTATTTTATACAAGGACGGGTGGGGAGTAGTGTGTTAATAAGTACTGCTGGGTTAGGTCTGTACTTGCTCTGTCAAGTATTCTAACTGAAGCTATGGTGCTAACTGTTGACATCCACCTAGTGCTGAACTCTAAAGACCAGGTCTGCTGGGGATGAAGATGACAACTTCACATGTAGAACAAGTGAAATCTGCTTGACACCTGAACAACAAGCTGCAAATGTCACACACACTGGAGCCCATCTTCCTGCCAGCATGGGGCAGATGCTTGTAAGCTCTTTGAAGGAGGAAGTGTGATTGCCCTCTTTTTCTTCCCCCCTTCTTTTCTTTTTTGTTAGGAATGTTAACTGACCTTTCATGACCTGGCAAGTGCTAAGGTACCAAAACACATTCTCTTTCATGTCTAAATACTGAACAAAATAGAAAGAAGACCCCTCCCCTTCTTTTTGATTGAATGCCTAGAATGAAAATAGCTGCAGTGTTTGGTCAGTGCCAGGCACTGATCATCATATGAAAGTGTTTGGTCTGTGCAGTTTTTTTCCATGGTGGCAGTTGATTGTTGACGAGTTTTTTTTTTTCTTTCAGTGGGGGTCTCTGTAATTGCAGTTTACATTGCGTTCCCACGCTACCATTGTTGGGCACTTTGTTTCCTATTCCTATCACGTGTCCTAATTAGCTGGAGCTGCCGGCTGGCTGGGAGGCGTGTGTCTCAAATCAGACAGAGATCAAGGGAAAGGAATCAAGAAAATCCTAGCAATGCTCTTAGAGGCCTGGTTGCCAGCTCCCCTTCAAAACTCATGCGAGGTATCCAGCATATTAATCAACACACATGCTCAGATATATTTTTTATTTATTTATTTGACATTTATTTTAACAAGAAGGAATACAGAGTTAAGAAAGACTCACAGACCTGACCTGCGAGAAGGAAAAGTTTTACAGTAACAAGGATACAACATAGCACTAATAATACATTGGTCAACATAGACATATTTTATTCAATGTATACATATAGCAAAACTTGATAACAGTGGCAGGAGGTGCCATAGTGTATGGGGGACTAGGACAGGGAGTTACAGTGGCAAGGTGCACTATACTGATGCTTGAGCTTGTGTTTGGCAGCCTGAAGAATAAGAGAGACAGTTATACTGTTACCGTGTTACATCAAAGGTTTCAAAAACTCACACTTCACTGTAAATCATGAAGTAAGAGATTTTAGAACCAAATCCATCAATCACTTCACAAAAATTGTGGAGTGTGACATTTGATCCCTTCACTTGTCAGTCAATAAACTAATCAAAGTGGGAGCATACACACGTGTACATTTGAAACCACAACTGAAATCTTTTTTATGATGATAAAGTACTAGTGCTCTGTATGGCTGATGCCATTAAAGAGGTGTAGGAGAAGTTACAGAAAGGGTTTGAGTCTGTGGAGATTTTTCTTTTATAACAAGCTAGTTTTAAATGCAAGCAAAACCTAGCTAGTACCATTTGGAACTTGATAAGAAGATAGAAACATAGAATCTAATGACAGATAAGGACCGCTTGGCCCACCCAGCCTTCCTGTTTTTCCTACCTACATTATTGCAACAGATCAGTACAAGATAGTACAATGTCTGGACAACTGAAAATAGTCACTCTGGAGAGAAATCGCTTTCAGTCTAATGAGAGATCCAGGATTTTACAATGGGGGTAGTGTGGGAGGGACATGATGTGTACATAGAAACATAGAAACATAGAATTTGACGGCAGATAAGGACCGCTTGGCCCACCCAGTCTGCTCATTTCCCTACCTACTGGACAAGCTGCAGATCCTAGTTAACCAGCAGCCTACTTCTTTCTACTCCCACCCCCCAGAATTGCCTTATGACTATCCCATGCATGCTTGAATTCCACCACTGATTTTGACTCCACAACCTCCTCCGGAAGCCATTCCATGCATCCACAACCCTCTCTGTGAAAAAATACTTCCTTTAAATTACCTCTGAGCCGCCTCTATCTTCAAATTGTGCCCTCTTGTTCTTGCACACCTCTTTTTGAAAGATGCTACCCTCTTGGACTTTGTTGATTCCCTTGAGGTACTTGAAAGTTTCTATATGTCCCCTCTCCTCCTTTCCTCGAGGCTACACATATTAAGCTCCTTAAGTCTCTTCATATGTCCTCCGGTGCAGACCCTGCACCATTTTAGTTGCCCTCCTCTGGACAGCTTCCATCCTGTCTATGTCTTTTGGAGATTGGGTCTCCAGAACTGCACACAGTACTCCAGATGGGGTCTCACCAGCTGTCTGTACAGAGGATAATAACTTCCTGTTTTCTACTGGTGATGCCTCTCCCTGCATCCCAGTATCCCCCAACCCTCCTTGCTGCCTTCTCACATTGCTTGCCCACCTTTAGGTCATCTGATATGACTACCCCAGGTCCCTTTCCATTTTGTTGTTGTTAGTATCTCACCCCATTGTGTACTCTTCCCCTGGGTTTTGTTTCCCAGGTGCATTACCTTGCACTTCTTAGCATTGAATCTAAGCTGCCATACATTTGACCATTCCTCTAACCTTGCCAAGTCCCTTCTCATCCTTTCCACCCCACCCTGTGCATCAACTCTGTTGCAGATCTTAGTGTCATCTGCAAAGAGACATACTTTTCCTTCCAGTCCTTCTGCAATGTCACTTATAAAGACATTGAAGAGGACTGGTCCTAATACTGAACCCTGCGGTACCCCGCTAGTAACCCTCCTTTCTTCTGAGTGGACTCCATTTACTATTACTCTCTGTGTCCTATTCTCCAGCCAATTCTTTACCCAGGCTGTCATCTTGGGACCCACTCCCAGGCTGGCTAACTACATATTAATCTTTTGTGTGGGACTGTGTCAAATGCCTTGCTAAAGTCTAGGTAGGCCATGTCCACAGCCCCTCCCTGATCTACTACTTTGGTCACCCAGTCAAAGAAATCTATCAGATTAGTCTGGCATGACCTTCCGCTGTGAATCCACATGCTGCCTAGGGTCTTGTGCCCTCTGGCCTCTAGATACTCGACAATTCTTTCCTTTAAGTGATTCCATCATTTTCCCTATCACTGAGGTTAAACTAACAGGTCTATAGTTTCCTCTCCTCCTTGCTCCCACTTTTGTGAAGGGAATCACATCTGCCCTCCTCCAGTCCTCGGGTACCACCCCATCCTCCCATGATTTGTTAAAGAGGGTAGTCAGTGGTGTCACTAGTTCTACCCTTAGTTCTTTAGAATTCTGGGATGAATCCCATCAGGCCCCATTGCTTTGTCCACCTTCAGTTTTAAGAGTTCTTTCAGAACCCTTTCTTCTGTAAATGGGCTGGTATCAACTTCTGTATCCAGAGTGTTACTACTGTTTGTTTTATGTACCTCCCTCTTCCTTTGTAAATACTGAGCAAAAATATTTGTTTAGTATCTCTGCCTTTCACATTCTCCCTCTGCCCACCCTCCTCCCTTTATTAAGCCTCACTATCCCTCCCTTGGTCTTCCTTTGCTCCCTGATGTACCTATAAAGGTTTTATTCCCTTCTTAACTGAGTTGGCTATCTTTTCCTCAGTTTGGGCCTTTGCTGTTCTGACTGCCTTCCCAGCCTCCTTTTGCTTTAACTGATACAGTTCTCTGTCCTGCTCCTGCTGCGATTCCTTTTTTAACCTTTCTATAGTACGTTATTACCTTTTTTATTACATTTTGAATAGAGAATACAAATGTAGCCTATAGTTTTGAATGTGCATTCTGTTCTTACAATCTATAAACCATGTTTGTCAACAAACTGAACTTCAGCAGCAGCAAACAAGTATGCTACAATGGGGGTGCAGCCGCCTCATTCACCCCCCCCCAGATCTGCCTCTGATTTTAGTGTACAAATACTAGGGTGTGTGGGTGGATGCCAGTATAAAGTGGTAACAGCAGATAGACTACAGTATATTATCTCAAGAGTGGGGCCTAGACTTGAGTTCTTGTATAGGCATAAGCAGTCTCCCTCAAGGGAATCCAGGCAACAAAAAACTGTTTACACTATGATAATCCCCTTAATCAAATTTGGGGATCTTGCATACGGTCAGGCTGCAGCCACTGTGTTAGGAAGGCTGAACATCCTCATAACTATGCTGGGGTGTTTTATATCGGATTCATTTGAGAGCACCACCGCTGTATGGTCATTGCCAATCTTGGCTGGATTCCAGCAGGTGGGGGAGGGCATTTGAACTGCACTAGTTGCAATTTATGCTCAGAAAATGTAAATATAATGTACCCACTTATACAAGTGAATTATTACAAGTAAAGCAAACTCATCTATGGGGACATTCAGCATGTGGCCTGGAACTTATAGTTCAGGTTTTAAAACTGTGAAAGCCTGGTGATCATTGTCTTGTACTGTTCATGTGGGATTCCAGTTAGTATAAGGTCTAGAACGGGACCCCTTCCAACTTGTGGCATTTTGGAAAAGTGGGTTTGAGAAAAGTAGGTTTTGTGTGGAAACTGCTATTTTTATGCCTCATTTACTTGAGCTGCTGTACAAATGTAAATGATTTATTGTTAGTACTTTAGTACGACTTTGTGAACTATTTATTAATTCTGTAGATATTCTGTGCATGTACAGGTGTAACCCCCCTGCAAATGGGGGTTCCCAAAAGACTTCCAGGAGCTTGCTTGAATGCTCCAAGCCTGAATGGTGTTTGGCATTTAAGCCATTTATCAGTGAGTGTTTTTAGAGCCTCTGGTACTGTCTCTTTAAGAGCTGTCTGCTTGCAGACATAATTAGTTTGTATGGGGGGACTGTGTGTGCTTCTCTGAGTACCACTCGAGCTGCTGCCAATTCACTTCATTTTTGCAGTCACTAGAGTGCAAAGGAACCTATCTGAAAGATGTAACTGTTTGCCAGAAATTATTTAGAGTAATAATGAAATTACAGTTTGTCTAACCTGCTTTCTTTGCAGTCAGAACTGTGTCTGCTAGTTCCCCATTCTAGTTTTGAACTGCTGAACTGGACCAATCAGTGTGGGGTAAGCTAGCTCTAAAATGATGCCTTGGACGAATCAGAACTTGGACTCATAATCTGAGCCAGCCACAAGAGGATTGTATAGGCAGTGACTCTGGGAGATGTAGTTTAGACTTCAGTGCCTTTTGGACCAACAGCAGCAGTCTATTGTGAGTGACAGCCAATCCAGTCAAGAACTGGGAGGAACTCAAAAGTGCCAGTTTCGTCAGTTGGAGTTCAGTTGAGCTTTGGCAGTGAAGAAGGAAGGAGCCTGTGCTTTTCAGTGTGCAGTTTTAGTCAAAAACGTGTGTAAGGCCCAGAGTTCCGGTCTGCAGCTTGTTAGGACTGAATCAGTCCTGTGAAAAGAATCAAAGAATCTCTGAAGAGTAGAAAACAGGCTCACCCTGTAGAAGACTGGAAGAATTGCTGAAAATTGCACTCGGTCTGTCAGGAACTGAATCTGCTGTGTGTTCTCCGGGTATTGTGCAGTAATTGCGATCGGATACAGATGCACCTGCCTGGTATAGTACTTTCTTTTATATGGATGTGTGAAGAGGTTTGTGTACCTCAAGTGAGCCCTGCTGACATTGAAGGACCCTATCTTATTTGGAGGTCGTGAGTACTAATTCAGGGTTGCTCCTGTTGGATTGCCACATTAAATCCAAATGGAATTACTGTACTGCTGACTGTTTAATTCTCCTTTTCTCTGTGTGAAGGGCCCCTACCAGCTGCCACGGTTTGGACTAGCCACTAGGGCTTGGGTACCCAGGGACAGTAACTGATAGGGATAGGCCTGTGCACAGAGCCATAAATAGATTATTAGAGTGATAAGCTAATTAACCTGATTTCCCCTGTCCTTGTTATATCCCCTAAATAAATCAGAGCTGCTTGTTTCAGCAAAGTTATACTGCCTGAGGTATTTGTCTATGTTAAAGTACTGTACTGTGATTGTTGCACTGTATCTCATTTCACAGGAGGTCCCAGTGCGGAACCAGACCTGGGGGTAAGTGTATACTGTGAAGGTAATTCTGATATATTGTGGGCCACTAGTGGGAAGAAAGGGGTTGCAGTGTCCCAGAGGGCTGTGACCAAGTTAGTTTAACTATTGCAAACCCTGACCTCTGGGTGGAGGCACCCGCCATTGGATCCAGGCCCCTCAACCTGTTAGTGGAAAATCAGGCAGGGGTAGTAGCCCCTGGGATAGCGCCATCTAGGGTTACATCTTGGAGGCTCACCGCTGGGATTGTGTGTCCTCTAGTGGCCATATTCCGAACCACTGTTAAGAAAAAATGGGTACCCGACAGAAGTGGCTGTGCACGGCTGGTGGAGTGGTGTACTGGGAGGAGATCGACCCCAAAATGCTATGCTTATCCTGGACATCCCCTGGTATCCACTACGGACACTGTGCAGGAGTACTTTCCAAGGTGGAAGGTTTACAAAACCCTGTGGTGGTGGGTCGGCATGCTAATCTGCTCACCCACACTTTCCTGGCCCTAGAGTTTAAGGATCCCATAGATAGCTCCAAAGTGCCACAGACCATTACCCCAGAGGGAGCCCTCACTGCTTGAGAGTGATAACTAAGGACAGTAAAGACCGGGGAATCAGCCCCACCACTATCTGAAACTTTTGAGGAGAAATTTGCTGAATGGTTGCTGGGAGAGGGGAAAACTGTGGAGGACTTGAAGAAACTATTCTTGCCACCTGGGGGTGTTCCTCCCCCAACACCCTCTCCTGCTCCAGTGCCCGTAATGGTGGCTGAACCAATGCAGACTCCTATTTCTGCACCTGCCATTAGTCACGACTCTTACCGAAGGTTGAGGATCTTCTCTGGCACCCTCCCCAACCCCCAAGGGGAGGATGACTAGGAGACCTGGATGAACTATATTGCCCCAAGTGCTAGAATGGCAATGCTCGGGCGGCGAAAGAGGTTAGTGAGGCCTCAGGGTCCTGCCCTGGCTACCATCCGTGCTAAACGGCCAGTAACCCTGAAGCGACTGCACAGGCCTATCTTGAGGCCTTGGAGAATGTGTATGGAGCCCAGATTCTGATGAGGACCTATGGTGGAGAGTAAGAGATGCACAACAGTACCAAGGGAGTTGTTGTCTGTGTATGTATCTCGGCTGGAAAAATTGTTGCAAGAATGCCTCAGAAAGGTAGTTTGCCAGCTATTGAACTGGACCGAACCAGGCTGGACAGGATCCTTAAGTCTGCCCCCTTCTCAGAACTGCTGTTGCTTCAGTTACGCCTGGCAGATCGACTGGAATCCCCACCCTCCTATGATGAGTTAATGAGAGAAATTCGAGGAGTTGAGAAAAGACGACCTCGGGAGGGACTGCTGGTCAAGCCTAGTATTTTGCCCGCTAGAGCCCATGCTTATGCCAGAAGGGTAATGGTCCAAGTTCATAATGTGTCTGAAAGAGACATTCGAGTAAACAGAGGTTGCATCCTGGCTAATGTGCATTGTGCAGACACTGCAGTGCTACCCAGCAGCAAGAGTTCAAGGAAGAATGACAGAGTAACGCCTGACTTGTTTGATTTCGGCGACTCCCGCTGCCAGCTGAATGGAAAGTGAGGATCAGTGAGAAGCTTGCCCAGAGAGACCAGGTGTTTTCTTTAAAGGAATGGGATGTAGGATGCGTGCAAGGAGCTGAGCACAATATCCGGCTGCATGACGAAAGACCATTTCGTGAGAGGTCTCGAGCCTGGCACCTGCTGACATAGATGATGTGAGACGGCATCTGCAAGAGATGTTAGCTGCTGGTGTAATACAAGAATCAGAAGCCCTTATGCTTCCCCATTGTGGTAGTGAGGAAAAGAATGGAACAGTAAGGATGTGTGGATTATCGCACCTTAAACCGCGGACTATCCTGATCAGTACACAATGCCCCGCATTCAGGATGCTTTGGACTGCCTAAGCGGGGCAAGTGGTTCTCTGTGCTGGATCTCCGCAGTGGGTACTACTAGATCCCGATGCCCCAGAGGACCGTGAGAGAACGGCCTTTATCTGTCCGCGGCTTCTATGAATTCATGAGGATGCCTCAAGGAGTTTCAGGTGCCCCAGCCACTTTTCAACGATTGATGGAGCGTGCAGTGGGGACATGAACTTACTAGAGTGCCTGGTATACCTAGATGATGTCATTGTGTTTGGCAGCTCACTGGAGGAACATGAGAGCAGATTATTTAAGGTATTGGACCGACTGGAGGACTTTGGCCTTAAACTGTCCATTGATAAGTGTCAATTCTTTCAACATCAGTAAAGTATGTGGGACACATAGTATCCACCGAGGAATAGAGACCACCTAAGTAAAGTTGAGGCCTTGACTACCTGGCCACAGCCCAAAAATCTAAAAGAACTGCAAAGATTCCTGGGATTCTGTGGTTATTATCGGCGCTTCATCAAGGACTATTCAAGAGTGATCCTCCTTTACTTAACCTTACTCAAGGGTATCCCCAACCCACAAAAATACCAAAGTCAGCGTCCCTCAAGACTGAAAGAGTGTATTTTCATCCGAGTGAAGTATTTGGGGCCGCTGGACTCCTGATTGTGAGACTGCTTTTCATGAGATCATATATCAACTTACCCATGCTCCAGTGCTGGCCTATGCCGATCCAAGAAAACCTACGTCCTGCACACTGATGCTAGCTTGCAAGGGTTGGGGGCTGTGTTGTACCAAGAGCACGAGAATGGCCTGAGACCAGTGGCCTTTGCCAGTAGAAGCCTGACCCCATCCGAAAAGAACTATCCTGTACATAAGTTAGAGTTCCTAGCTTTGAAGTGGGCTATTGTTGACCAATTCATGAGTACTTGTATGGGGCTAAAATACTAGTAAAACTGACAATAATCCTTTGACCTATGTGCAGACCTCAGCTAAGTTGGATGCCACTGGCCATAGGTGGCTTTCTGCATTATCTACATATGACTATGCTCTCGAATACCGAGCAGGTCTGAACCACATAGATGCTGATGCTCTCTCCCGGAGGCCTGTTCCCCAGAATGATTGGGTCCGATTGGCAGAACCTGACATTCGGGCACTCTGCCGGAAGTTTGACAGGGAGGAACAAATGTCCACGGACGCAGTGGACTGCATGGTGGACTGCTTGGGAGCCTCTGAGAATTGCATACCTGCTGCTTATTGCCACTTTTCTGCAATAGACATTGGTGCACTGCCTCAGCTGGACAATGACAGTATTCGGCGGGCTCAATCCCGCGATCCCATGATCAAATCAGCTTTAGAAGCCCTCTATGCAGGAAAGATGTGTCCAAATTACGCTCCACTGATTTGAGAACTGCACTGTTATACAAAGAAGGTCCTAAGTTGAAACTGATCAATAAACTGTTATACAGAGAAACAGTAGACAGGGGGACAAGTAGACAAACAACAACTAGTGCTGCCCACTGCCTTTCGAGACTCAGTACTGAGGTCCTTGCACAACCACATGGGCACCTTGGTATAGACAGAACACTTGACTTGGTGAGATCCAGATTCTATTGGCCTAAGATGGGGGCTGATGTGGAGCAACACATTCGAACTTGTAGTCGCTGCTTACAGAGAAGCTTTGCCCAGAGGGCTGCCCCCTTGTTAACATCACCACCAGTGCACCCATGGAGCTGGTCTGTATTGATTTTCTGAGTTTGAGTCGGATCAAAGAAATATCAGTAATGTGCTGGTGGTCACTGACCATTTCACGAGATATGCCCAAGCTTTCCCACCAAAGACCAGAAAGCATCCACTGTGGCCAAAGTACTTGTAGAAAACTTTTTGTTCACTATGGAGCTCACAAAGAATCCATTCTGATCAAGGGAGAGACTTTGAGAGTCGTCTGATCAAAGAGATGCTTTCTCTGTGGGAGTCGAAAGTCCAGAACCACTCCTTACCACCCCCAGGGGACCCACAGCCTGAACGTTTCAACCGCACTTTGCTAGATGCTAGGCACCCTGCACCCAAAGGACAAGCCTAGATGAAGCCAACAAATTAGCACCCTGGTACATGCTTATAACTGCACCAAAGTGATGCCACTGGATTCTCCCCTACCGCCTGATGTTTGGAAGAGAAGCTCGACTACCAGTAGATGTGTGTTTGGGGTCTCTCCTGATGGGGTTCAAGCTGACAACTATTTACAGTATGTGCAAAGTTAAAGGCCCAGCTAACTCATGCGTACCAACTGGCTCAAACCATGGCTGCCAAAGAAATCTGGCCAACAAAGAAAGGTATGATAAAAGGTGAAAGCACAGGAACTCCAGGAGGGAGATCGGTATTGCTAAGAAATCTGGGACTGCATGGCAAGCACAAGATTGCTGACAGATGGCACCATCTCCCTCACATTGTAGTGGGCAAACTAGATGATCTGCCAGTGTACAAAGTAAGGCCTGAGAATAATTCAAAAGATGTAAAAACAATGCATAGAAATCATTTACGCCCATTGGACAAATCTTAATTGAGTCTGAGCCCTAGAAGATGCCCCTCTGGACCAGTGACTAGAGCTGCTGCTAGAAAAGATCAAGAAAGTCTGCACCTACAGAAGCAAAGTTAAAGTGTTCCTCCACAAGTCCCAGTTGAGCATGACTGTCAGTCCATATCGGAAGAAAGTGAGAGTGACTTTGAATACTATCCTTCTTCTGAACTGAGTCAATTGTTTGGGGCAATCCCTAGTCAATAGTGGAGACAAAGCTGGGCCTTCTGGACTGTCTAAGCCCCAGCTTCATCCCTGGAGCCAATGCTCCCAGAAAGTGAAGTGCAAAGCATCAGATCAGATGAAATAGAATCATTGTGCATGGTTGAACTGTTTGAGCTTTCAGGGGAGGAAAATGATAGATTGGGGCAGACTGGTGATACACCCGAACAAGAAGAGTATTTGAGTGCCCTGACAGTCCACTGCCAGTGTCCGAAAGCTCTCCATGCGAGCCAAATGTTGTGGACTCAGAAACTGTAACTCCTGGAGCTGAAAGTGCCCCAAGTTCTAGCCTCTCTACCCCATGGAGACTCCTCTGACAAGTGAGACAATGCTGAAAATGAGGCTCAGAGTGCAGAGACTGTAACAGTTCCCCTAGAAAGACTGGTCGAGCTGTAAAGCCTGTGGTGCACCTCAGTTATGATTCCCTTGGGAGGCCTGTGGATTTGCCTCTCAATGTTGTCCATAAAGGAGTGTATGTGTCCCGAGCTCATTGCCCAAACTGAGCGTCAGTGCTAACTCAAGTTACTTGTGTTGCCCTCTAAGTATGGTGCCCTTGCCCCATCCAGCCCCAAAGGTAACTGATAGGGAAGGGCCCCCTCTCTTCAGGTTTCATGTACAAGAGGTAATAACTTGAGTTATGGTACAATGTGTATGTAATACTGTGTAAAGAGTGACGTACTGCAATGTTTCAGAAATGTGTTCTTGGTAAAATGATATATTGACTGATGATTACATGTGCGAGCCTAATGCAAATGTATATGGTTGCAGTTGAAACTTATGGGGTACTTGCTTGGGCAGACGTCAAGCTTTCCCAAACCAGGAAGGTGTAACCCCCTGCAAATGGGGGTTCCCAAAAGACTTCAGGAGCTTGCTTGAATGCTCCAAGCCTGAATGGTGTTTGGCATTTAGCCATTTATCAGTGAGTGTTTTAGAGCCTCTGGTACTGTCTCTTTAAGAGCTGTCTGCTTGCAGACATAATTAGTTTGTATGGGGACTGTGCTTCTCTGAGTACCACTCGAGCTGCTGCCAATTCACTTCATTTTTGCAGTCACTAGGAGTGCAAAGGAACCTATCTGAAAGATGTAACTGTTTGCCAGAAATTATTTAGAGTAATAATGAAATTACAGTTTGTCTAACCTGCTTTCTTTGCAGTCAGAACTGTGTCTGCTAGTTCCCATTCTAGTTTTGAACTGCTGAACTGGACCAATCAGTGTGGGGTAAGCTAGCTCTAAAATGATGCCTTGGACGAATCAGAACTTGGACTCATAATCTGAGCCAGCCACAAGAGGATTGTATGGGCAGTGACTCTGGGAGATGTAGTTTAGACTTCAGTGCCTTTTGGACCAACAGCAGCAGTCTATTGTGAGTGACAGCCAATCCAGTCAAGAACTGGGAGGAACTCAAAGGAAGTGCCCGGTTTCGTCAGTTGGAGTTCAGTTGAGCTTTGGCAGTGAAGAAGGAAGGAGCCCTGTGCTTTTTCAGTGTGCAGTTTTAGTCAAAAAACGTGTGTAAGGCCCAGAGTTCCGGTCTGCAGCTTGTTAGGACTGAATCCGTCCTGTGAAAAGAATCAAAGAATCTCTGAAGAGTAGAAAACAGGCTCACCCTGTAGAAGACTGGAAGAATTGCTGAAAATTGCACTCGGTCTGTCAGGAACTGAATCTGCTGTGTGTTCTCCCGGGTATTGTGCAGTAATTGCGATCGGGATACAGATGCAGCCTGCCTGGTATAGTACTTTCTTTTATATGGATGTGTGAGAGGTTTGTGTACCTCAAGTGAGCCCTGCTGACATTGAAGGACCCTATCTTATTTGGAGGTCGTGAGTACTAATTCAGGGTTGCTCCCTGTTGAATTGCCACATTAAATCCAAATGGAATTACTGTACTGCTGACTGTTTAATTCTCCTTTTCTCTGTGTGAAAGGGCCCCTACCAGCTGCCACGGTTTGGACTAGCCACTAGGGCTTGGGTACCCAGGGACAGTAACTGATAGGATAGGCCTGTGCACAGAGCCATAAATGAATTATTAGAGTGATAAGCTAATTAACCTGATTTCCCCTGTCCTTGTTATATCCCCTAAATAAATCAGAGCTGCTTGTTTCAGCAAAGTTATACTGCCTGAGGTATTTGTCTATGTTAAAGTACTGTACTGTGATTGTTGCACTGTATCTCATTTCACAGGAGGTCCCAGTGCCGGAACCAGACCTGGGGTAAGTGTATACTGTGAAGGTAATTCTGATATATTGTGTGGGCCACTAGTGGGAAGAAAGGGGGTTGCAGTGTCCCAGAGGGCTGTGACCAAGTTAGTTTAACTATTGCAAACCCTGACCTCTGGGTGGAGGCACCCGCCATTGGATCCAGGCCCCTCAACCTGTTAGTGGAAAATCAGGCAGGGGTAGTAGCCCCTGGGATAGCGCCATCTAGGGGTTACACATGACTGCTGAAACATGTCTGTTGAATGCATTTTTACTGGGACACAGCTGGAAATGACTCTCAGCTCAATGGTAAATTGATCTCTCTGTTTTACAAACTTAAACTTGATACAAGTGTAATCCCACTGTGGCAAACATGGGGGTGTACTCCATGTTCCAGGAATATGCCAGTCCAGTACTGCCTTTTTTCTGGGGTTAAAGTTTTCACTCGCAAAGAAATGTAATAAAGTATGTTTCCTGGTTACTGTTTCTAGCCCTCAGCACCCAGGAGGTGGTTAATTGCTTAAGTACATCCTGTGCTATTTGGCTCCTGCCTTTCCCAGGCTTTTCTTGCTGTCCCCCCAGGGTATGGGGCACCAATCCTGCTTAAGGTGTTTGAGTTCCAGGTTCAGTTATATAAAGCTACCAACAGTTCCTATTTTCCCAGGACAGTCCATATTTTAGGCAGCATGTCCCAGTGTCCCAAGTTTTGCAAAATGTCACTTTTGGCCCTTTTTTTGCTTACTTGTCCAAGTTTTGTCCCTTTTTTTTGTTTGTTTTGCTGGCTACTAATCCGTGAGTGACAGTTATTTCTGCACCACTGTGGTGCTGCTCAGGCTGGACAGCAGTTTGCAACTTCAACCCCTGTGCCTGTGTTGCACTGCAGGCATGTCAGTGGCAGCACAGTAAAGTGTGTTCCTTCCTGTTAGATTAGACTGGGTAGTAGTGCAAACAAGCAAATGTGGATGTCTGTCTGCCAGCAGCTTAGAAGGACTCCAGACAGAGAAGAGACTGCCAGCAGGGAACTAAGGTACCCAAACCTGATCAGCTGTAGGCGTGTGTGTGAAAACAATCTGGTGTGGTGGTGGGAGTCACTAAAGTGAAGTTTGCTCAGCAAATGAGGTGAGTGTGAGCGGGTTGGATGGGACTGTCAGGAGGAACAATACATGCAGCTTGAATGTCTGATCACAATTCAACACAGGTCTGCTTCTAATGAACTTTCTGTACATCATGATTTTGAACTTGCTATAGCAGAATGATGTATTGTTTTAATCTGAATGTTTGCTACTGGTGTTACTGTGGGGCAGCATGGCCAGAGCAAGCTGCAAAATGTAACTGATTGTGCTCAGCGTTATCTGCGGCGGTGCCCATGGGAGTGATACAGTGGTGGGGGAGGGGGTCATGCTCAGGATGGACTGTCCCAGTTTTAGGTATTGGAAAGTTGGCAGCTTTAGTTATGTAGCCTGGCTCTGAGCAAGGAGTTTGGGGAACTCAGACACCCATGGAGTGTGAAGCAGTACTGGCTGTGACTGGCCAGAGGGGGTCTGTGGGCTTGGAATGGTGGTAGGGTCCTGAATCTGGCGTGACTCTGGCTTCCTCCGGGTTAAGTCTGCAGAGGCAGGATTCTAGCAAGTATCCAAAGCTGGGATGGCAAGAACCTGTTGGCAGCATGCTCTCAAGGAAGACTGGCTGATGGTGACCGCCACTAAGTACCGGGATTCAAAAAGGTAACCTGAAGTTTCTCTATGTGCCAGGCTCCCAGGTGGGGAGTGAGAGTGCCAGATTCATCATCCTTATCCTTATCACCCCCTCTGCCTACTTTGATCAGCTGACAAGGGATTGCTAGAGATTCCCAGGATCTGTTTGAAGTCATCTAGGACTAGGACTTTTTCGTTCGTTGCCCCGAGCCTGTGGAAATCTCTACCTCATTCAGTAAGGGAGTGCCCGACCGTGGAGAGCCTTAAGTTGGCATTGAAGACCTATTTATTCAGACTCAGTTTTCTGGAATCTTGATAATATATTTAATGAATTTTACTGTTTTAAATGTAATATGTGTCATCCTGCTGTGTTTTGCTTTTTGTACAAGCACTCAGATAATTTGATTTGCGCTTTTAAAGAAGTAAAGTTGTTGATGATGATGATCCTGAGGACTGGGGCACTACTGTGACACAGGCCTGAGGGTAAGATATGCTGAAGCGAACACCATTCTACCTCATTTTTTTGTGCCCAATCTTGGTGACTGTTGCTCTTGTTAGAAGGGTACTGTATATGTACTCAGCCTACCTTTCAGAAAGAGACTGTTTGCCTCAGTAAATATGCATTGTGGCATGAGTTAACCAGATGGTAACCCTGGTTCTTTTCACAGTTGTGAGGGAGGAACCCATAGCATGTATGATATGTTATTCTGATTGCAAATTGGTTCCTGCTGCTCACAGGCTTGGGACATTTATATAATGATTATAACTCGGGCCCTTAACAGAGGTAGATGAGCGGAGAGTATGATATGTTGTTCTGTTTAAATTTGGTTCCTACTGCTCACCAGCTTGGGATATATATTTGTTAATTAATTTTTTTAATTTTGAATCTTGATTATCACCCACTGCCTGTGGGGCTTGGTGGCAGTTATACCGACCATCCATGCTCCATCCCCCCTCAGCTATTAGGGATCATGTTGCATGGCAGTGGGGGCTTTTAACCTTTGTTTCCTCCTAAGAACCCTACCCCCTGAGGGTGTTGGCATGAAGAATGGAAGTCCAGGCTGTAGACATGCTGATGCATGTCTCAGCCAAGCACCTAATGGCGTCCTCCCCTCCCCACCCCACACACCATAAGTCTGTTGCCGAGCATCCAGCAGTGGCAGGAATGGGGAGATGTGAGAGCCCACCCCCCTTGGAGGAGGGCATCCTGTGGGATGCTCAAACCTTCTCCCACCCCACCGACCTCTGATGAACCGGGTTCATTCCCGAACCCAGTTTTCCAGCATCGCAGGTGGTAGTGCTACCAGTGTGCCAATGGGTCAGCTAGCTTGAGACATATATATAAGGATTGTAACTCGGGCACTTAGTAGAAGTAGATGAGCGGGGATCCAGTCATGCAAAACTGCTTAACTAGTACTATGCACAGTGTTGTGTAAATTGCTCTGGTTGATGCAGCCTCACTTCCAGTGTAGTGCTCTGTGTCCAGGTACTGTTTCCATGTGACTAAGTAAAGGGACCAAAAAGTATTAAAGATACATAAAACCAGTTGCTGCCATGCATATAATCCTATTGTAGTGCTTCCTGATATCAGTACTCAGAAAGGGGAGTAAGTGTCAGGATTCCCCTCTGTGAAGTCTATTTTTTTAACCAAATTGTGTTGCTTGGCAGAGCAGCAAGCCGCTGAGATGCATTCAGGCTGGGTGCCACAACTCAAAAGACCTGCATCACCAGAAAGTTGCTGAACATCTCTCGCCTGCATCACCTGGTGGGCCACATGTCTGGAAGGGACGGGACTGACAGTCTTGAGAAGTTCTCAGTATAATTTTGCAAGGACAGCTCCAGGAGAGTGATCTCATTCGCAATCCACTAGACATGGGAGTCGCCCCTGGGCCATGGCCCAATCCAAATCGCAGGCACAGAGACAGACCCTAAAGTCCACCCCCTTCCCTGAGAAAGCAAAGTTATTCATGGTTTCATGCTTTGCATAGGGAAGGCAGGACCCTTTGCAAAGAAAGTTATGAATGATCTTGCTCTCATGCTTTGCTATATGTGACCTCTTGCTTCACGCAGAGCCCTGCATGAAGAATGTTCTGTCTGATTCTGTTGGCCATGTGTGGTCAGCAATACTGCTCTGCCTCCAAACACTATAGGCCTATGAGGCATGGGCTTGGAACAGTACCTTGCGCTTTGGTGGGATGCTAGGGGCCAGGGGGAGGTGAGGTAGGTATTAGGGTTAAGAACCCCAAGGAATACCACACAACCAGTTCAACAAAACTTCTGAAACTCCAAATGCTAATTTTTTTTTATTTTCTTACTTTGTGCACTCTGCATTCCTCAACCCTATTGTCTGTATCAATGTAGTTTTTGCAATTAATTTCCCTTTTTGTGATAGTGGCATCATATTCTCATTTGCGCAGGTCTCTTCGGGACTTGCATGAAATTAAATAAACAGAATAGTTGACATATTACAAGCCCTGCATCACCAACCGCCTAAAAAGCGAAAGCCAACACCGTGTAAATACACGGGGCTGCATAATTACAGCTTACCAACATAGATAATAAGTAGCAGATCTCAAACCTGGGTACTGGGAAGCCTGTGATGGGAGGTCTCAAGAGAACATCCAGTCATACCTGCAAAATAAGAATAGTAATTGGGTCACAAAGGATCTGTAGTTCTTTAGGAACTAAATAGGAAAAACAAGGAAGGGTAACCATAATACAATATTTATCTGATACACAGGGGACAGTGACCAGACCGGGGTCGGTGTCCTGTCATAGTATGTTTGGTGTCCTGTTAGACCTGTAGAAATAAAGGGAAAAATGGGTTAGCATGAGGAATAAAATACTGACCAGCTTGGTTGAGCAGGAGGGGCTCGTAGAGGGAGGATTTTTTGAGGGGGTGAGAAGGGAGATACTGGAACCTGTAAGGGGTTAAAAAGGCAGAATAAGCACTCCAAATACACCTTTAAATCTGCAAGACTACAGCCGCACTTTAGGCTGGCTGTAGTCACATGACCTGATCCTCTCACCAGCAGAGCTACTCATGGTTATCGTCCTCCCTGCCCTTATTTATTTATTTATTTATTGAAATGTTTCACCAGGAAGGCACACTGAGCAATAAGCTGCTCATGTCCTAGTGTGAAATGGGGTGAAGGGGTACAACTGAAGTGAGACATTATACATTCAAGTTACAGGATTAACATTAACATATAGTTGTAAGGCAGGTGTTACAAACAGTGTTACTACAGTGTTGCTCATACCATGTTGAAAGAGGGGACAATAATAAGTGCTGGGTTAATAAGTAAACAAGTGCTTACATGATGGAAAAGGGGGAAGGGGGAAGGGTGAGGTGGGGGAGGGGGAAGAGTCATGCTCCTGAAGACCCCTTCAGGATGCGAGAAACCCTGCAAGAGGACTGGGGGGATCAGAGAGAAGGGGAAAAAACATTGTCCCAGACATAGAAACATAGAATTTGACGGCAGATAAGGACCGCTTGGCCCACCCAGTCTGCCCATTTCCCTACCTACTGGATAAGCTGCAGATCCTAGTTAACCAGCAGCCTACTTCTTCTTACCCCCACACCCCAGAATTGCCTTATGACTGTCCCATGCATGCTTGAATTCCACCACTGATTTTGACTCCACAACCTCCTCGGAAGGCCATTCCATGCATCCAACCCTCTCTGTGAAAAAATACTTCTTAAATTACCTCTGAGTCGCCCCCTCTATTTTCAAATTGTGTCCTCTTGTTCTTACCTCTTTTTTTGAAAGATGCTACCCTCTTGGACTTTGTTGATTCCTTGAGGTACTTGAAAGTTTCTATCATGTCCCCCCTCTCCCTCCTTTCCTCGAGGCTATACATATTAAGCTCCTTAAGTCTCTCTTCATATGTCTTCCGGTGCAGACCCTGCACCATTTTAGTTGCCCTCATCTGGATAGCTTCCATCATGTCTATGTCTTTACGGAGATTGTTTCTCCAGAACTGCACACAGTACTCCAGATGGACCCCTTTAAGATGGTGGGGGAAAAAAGTAGATGAGAGATACAAGCCCCTTGGGGGGGCAGGAGAGGAACCCATGGAGAGCATCCAGGGTCCTTTACATTCTGTGAGAGTTCAAGGAAGGCCTGTAAGAGGGAGCAATTAGAGTAAGGGGAGAAGGGGTGGGTGTGCACAGGGTAAAATGAAGGTGACTGTAGGGGGATAGGGTTTGTCTGGGGCTTAGAAGAGGGAATTAGGAAGGGACATGGCAGGAGCAGCTAGGTGCAAGGTAATTATTTAATTTATTTATTTTATTTTTATTTTTATTTAGTTTTTGTTGACCAGGTAAGTGCACTAGACAAATCCTGCCTATTTTCAGACACGACCCGGGGGAGGGGGATACAGATGAATGCCAACTGACCTTGAACCAGATTAAGCTGTTGGTGGTATTTTTCTTGAATGAAGGAAATTTGGCCATTGCACCGGGGAAATTCCCCTGCTCTTTTCAAGAAGTGCCATGGGGTCTTTAACATCCACCTGAACTACCACCAGAACACGCAGATGGGATGTCAGTTTAACATCTCATCCGAAAGATGGCACCTCAGGAGTGCAGCAACCCCCTCATGCTGCACTACAGTGTCAGTATTGGGATATTAATCCAAGTGCCTGGTGTGGGGATAGAACCCACAGCCTACTGATCTCCCAGCCTCAGAGGTGAGTATGCTACCTGCTGAGCCACTGACACTGCTGCTATTGAGGGCAGAGCTGATGGAGTAGGTGAAAGATGAGTGCTGGATGGGGGGAAGGAATTCCACATTTTTAGGAGGTGGTGAGAGTAACTGGATTGGTCAATTTGGGTGGATCTGCAAGGGACAACCAGAGTACAGGAGTCGTTTGATCTAAGGGAATGGGAGGGTGGGGGTTATAAAGGAGGGGTGAGGTAGGAAGGGAGTTTACCCAACCAGTGTTTGGAGGTGAATTTAGCACAGTGGGAGAGTCGCCTATTTGTAAGACAGGGGAAGGATAGGGCATGATAAAGATCGCAGTCATGGGTGCAAGGGGAGGCATCCAGGGCAAAGTGGCAGAAGGAAGAAAAGAGGGTGTCCAGTCTGGCCAGGGAGGATTTAGTGGCAGCACCATAGACCACATCACAGTAGTCAAAAATGGGCAGTATCATCTTCTGAATAAGTTCACACCTAGCCGTAGGAGGGATGCAACTATGGTTCCTGAACAGGGCACCAAGCTTGGGGTGCAGTTATTTCTGGATGGCATCAATATGCCCAGAGAAGTTTAGGTGTTGGTCCAACCAAACACCTAAGTACCTGAAGGAGGATGTGTCCTCAAGTAAAGTCCCCTCAAGGGTGTGAAAAGTGGGTAGGGAGGGAAGCCTAGAGAGTCTATGCCTTGCGCCAAAAGTCATGGAGACAGTTTTTTTGGCATTGAGGAAAAGTTTATGGTTAGCAAACCAGAGCTGAACCTTGTTGAAGTCTTGCTGTAAGCTGGTTGTAACCACAACAGGACAGGAGCCAGATGAATACAGGACTGTATCATCTGCATACATATGTATAGCGGAGAATGGTGAGCAAACAGAGGGAAGGTTATTTAAGAAGATGGAGAATAGGAGGGAACCTAATATCGAGCCCTGGGGGACTCCAGTGCTAATTAGGAGGGGCGGGGAAGTGGTGTCCAAGATCTTAACTGATTGGGTTCTACCAATAAGGTAGGCTTTGAACCAGTTTGTGGCAGAGGGAGATAGGCCAGTTGCTGGGAGTGAGTTGAAAAGAAGGGAGTGAGAGACGGTGTCGAAAGCCTTGGCCAGGTGGGAGGGTAGTGGAGGGGGCACACCGGTAGAGGGTGGGGAGGGAAATGGGTAGGAGTAGAGGGATTTCAGTAGCTCAGTGGTGCAGGAGGCTAGTAAGAGTTAAATTCTGCAGCTACAGCCTGTGAATCAGACACTAGTGAGCTAGTTACTTTAGGTACATGGGGCTGGGGGCAAGATGAGGGGGTAAATAGGGTGTGCACCACCTTTCAGAACTTTGAAGGAGAATTTATGTTGGTGATGAAGGCAGATTTGAAATATTCAGACTTGGCTAACCATGTAGCCCCGGTGCAAGTGTTTCTGAGCATGTGGAAGTTTGCGAGGTCTCTAGGATGCTGGCTAGCTTTATGACACTTCCAGCTTGATCTCTAGCCCTGAGACAGGCCAGAAGTTCAGGGGTTATCCAAGGTAAGTGGTTACCTCTGACTCTGGTTTGTTTGAGTGGGGCAAAGGTGTTTCAGTTTACAAGAAAGATTTCTTTGAAGTGGGCAAGGGCCTTATCAACTGAGAGGATGGAGGTTAGGGGGGGTCCAGTCAGAAGTGGTAAGATTACTCAAGAGAGGTTCGAGGTCAAGTGACTTGAAAGAGCGCAGTTGTATGGTTTTGTGTGGCAATTTAGTTCTGTGGACTTTCCTAACTATGAATATTGGGTTATGGTCACTGAGAGCATCGGGTTGGATGCCAGAGGTGATGACGCAGTGGGGGTGGGAGGTAAGGGTCCAGTCGAGTAGGGAGTGTTGTTGTGTCTTGTGGTTTGGGCGGGTGGGTTCAGAGATCAATTGGGAAAGGTTTAGGGCTCCAATTTCATTTTTAGTTTTGGTAGTTTTAGGTGACAACCAATTTATATTGAAGTCACCTAGAATGAATAATTCCCCAGAGCGAGCAAGGGAAGTGATGGAGGTTAGAAGGTCTAGTGCGATCGAAGGATGGACATTTGGGTGGCAGTATATGCCAGCTACAAAGACTGGGAGAGTGAAGGGGAAGGTCACATGGATAGCTAGGGCATCATGGATCTCAGGATTGGAGGATGACTAGATGATAGAATATTGGACGGTGGCTAGGACATAAATGGCCACACCACCATCCCTGCAAGCACAGTCTTGCCTTAGCAGTGAGTAGCCAGCAATGGAGACTGAGTGGTCAGGGATACTGCTCTTTAGCCAAGTTTCTGAGAATATTAGAATGTCTGGTTTTAGAGTGCACACCATGGTCTGTAGCTGGTCTATTTGTTGCAACAAGCTGTGGGTGTTTAGAAGCAGGATCTTTAAGCCCTTTGGAAGGGCTGAGAGAAGAGTGCGGGGGGAGGTAGTACAGGAGGATGCACCAGAGGAGCAAGGGGCAATAGGGCCTGGGTTGGGGTGGATATCCCCGGTGGAGAACAAGAGGAGGGTAAGTATGAGAAAGTGGAGCTTAGGTGATTTTGAAAGGGCTGGCGAGGAGGTTGGAAGTTTTGAGTAGAAGGGAGTGGCTGAGTGAATAACAAGAAGGTGGAGAACTGCAGAGAAAGTGGACACCGTTATCAAAGCTGCATGAGGAATAGTGGTAGAGTGAGACCATATTTCAAATGGCAGCGAGGGAGTGATAACATGGATGTTGGTAGGGGATTGGAGATAGTGACTGATGGGATTGGGAGAGTTATTAGGAAAAGGTGAATATAGAGCAAGTGGAGGTGGTATATAGAGAGGGATATGAGCAGAACAAGGGGGAAAGAGGATAGTAGGGGATGCATTGTTCATAAGGCAGAGAAATGAGTGAATAATTGATCTAGGAAGGTAAAGAATTTGTAAGTGGGAGGGGCACAGGAGAGGGCTGGTCAGATGGATTTGGGAGCTGTAATTTAGGAAGGTATCTATATGAACAACAGCCCTCTCATGCAGCAATCACTTACCACCACCCCAGCCCACAGACACAATGTTGTTTCATAACTTTGTTGCTTTTGGAAATTTTCACACCAACAGAGAAACATAGAAAATGCTGGCAGAAAAAAACATTGGTCCATCATGTCAGCCCTGCTTTAACCTCTCCTACCCAGAGACTTATTGCCTAGTTAGGGTTATTGCCCTTACCCCTCCCCTCCACCCCATGCCTTACTGCTTCACCCATGTAACTGTTAAGCCCTTTACTCTGTCCCACTCATGTGAGCAACCAATAATGGCTCTTGCACCCACCACATCTGCTGGCAGGCTGTTCCACAGTTTAACCGCTATCTGTGTAAAATAAAGGTTTCCCACATCCCTCCTGAATCTCCCCCTTGCCAGCTTCCACTTATGCCCCCCCCCGTGTTCTTAATTCACCAGTCCTGCTAAATTTTTCACCACAGTCTACCGTGTTCATTCTTTTCAGAAACCTGAAGGTCTGTATCATATCTCCCCACTCCCCTTCTAGTCTCCAGTGAGTACGTGTTCAGGGCCTTAAGTCAGTCCTCATAGGATCTGCCCTGCTGACCCTGAATCATTTTGGTTACCCTACACTGTGCTGTCTCTAGCCTGTCTTTGTCTTTTCTTTGGTGGAGCTCCAGAACTGGGCACAGTATTCCAGATGTGGCCTCACTAGTGAGCTATAAAGAGGCAGCAACACCTCCATCCTCCTGCTGTCAAATTCCCTCTTGAAACACCCCAACATCTTCATTGTCTTGCTGTAGGCCTTGTTACACTGTCTAGATTTTTTAAGGAGTCATTTATGATGACTCCCACATTCCTTTCCTCAACAGCAGTGCCAACTTAACCATTCCCACTCTATATTCCTTACTGGGGTTCCTGTTCCCTCTGTGCATCACCTTGCACTTTTTGAATTTCAACTGCCAAACTTTGGACCACCTCTCTAATCTTTGCAGATCCCACTAAAGCTCCCTAACCCCTTCTTCGCTATCTACCTTGCCACGGAGCTTAGTGTAATCTGTGAAGAGACACATTATGCCTTGTATTCATTCTCCTATATATTTTTTTTTGTGCTGGCTTCCCAAGCCCTGATGGATTTGCCAGGCAGCCTCCCCACTCATACTCAGGCTTACCTCCCCCCCCAAGTGGGGCTGCCAGTAGGCAAATTCTGGTGGCCAGAGGGAATGACAATGGAGTCGGCTCATTAGCAGGGGCCGGCATTTTGTAGGCTGTAAACCCCAAGGGGCTGGGGACGTTCAATGATGACCCATGTTTGCCCCGCCCCCCCGAACATGCAGGCACTGACCGCCACGGAACTCCTGGCCTCAGCCAGGAGTCCGTCATGCGTTGGACACTCAACCCCACCACCCCCCAGAGTAGGAAAACAGTTCACTGGATACGTAATCCTATTCTTTCCTGCCAGCCGTCTGACTCCCGAGTCTGTTCCTGAACCCGGGTCATCAGCGCCGCAGATGGCAACCATACCTCTACACAAGCAGGCCAGCTCCTTCTCCTGTATTAGCAATGGACATATTGAAAAGGACAAGCCCCAGGACTGAACCGCTGGTACCCTACTCATGACCTTCCTTTCCTCTGACTTGACCCCATTTACCACCACCCCCCTCTGCTGTCTTCCTCTCAACCAGCTTCCCACTCATCTAAATGGATTCTTCACCACTCCCAGATCCTCTAACTTTTTCAGCAACCTTCTGTAGAGTACCGAGTCAATTTCGTCGAGCGACTGTAAAAACACATTTTGGAGGGGATTTGAAAAGTGCCTTTTTCATGAAGTGGGGGAAAATGCCATGTTGAAAAGCTGGGGCAAAAACATAACAAAGTGACAAAGTTCTGAGTAAAAGTTAAAAAGCCGTTAACCAGACTTACCTTGTTTTTAGTCAGTTTGCAATTGGGCTAGGTAGCAACAGGATGTTGAAAGTTGTGAGAGGATTGCTTCATTGGACCATAGAGAGGTAAGTGAGGGGTGGGGGAGGTGGGTGCTGAGAGGGGGGGTCAGGTGGGGGTTGCAGGGTCAAAGGACAGAAGACATCACTGAACCATTTTCTGTTTTGCAGGTAAAAAAAGGGGAAACAGTGAAGGACAGTTTTCTTGATTTCAGGTCCCGATATGAGGGATTGGGCATCCCAGTGTTGGTGTGTTGTTTGGCAAGAGCCAAATGGTTGATTCTTTGCAACTGGATTTGTGTTCCTATGATACCTTGCACTGGGAATGAGGCATTAGAGTATGGTTTGGATACATGCAGAAAAAAATATTCGAATATTTCTTCTCTTCAAGCATCCTTTTACGGATCCCATATCACAATACAGTTCATTTATTTATTTAGCTTTTGTTGACTAGGTAAGTACAGTAGACAAGACATTTGCCTATTTTCAGGTACGACCCGGGAGAGTACAATGAAATACAAGTTCATACAAAGGACAACATGATACAAGTTAGGCATTAAACATAATCAGGTAGAACTAAGTGAACATGACACAAGCAGTCAGTAACACAGTTAAAATAGGAACAAAATATATACATAGTCTCCAAGGATATGAACAGTGCATTATACAATTCTATAAGCTCAGAGCCTCAAAAGCAGATCCGCAGTCAAAGCATCACCTGAAACAGAGAGTAAATACATTATATACAGAGCAGAACCCAAGCAGGCAGGATGCACTAGCAGGACCTGTGCAAGGGTACCAAAAGAAGGACATGTAATTCCAGTGCAGGGGACCAAGGTTAGTTATGGTGGTTTAGGAAAACCACATGCAGAGGAGCGCTTCAAATAATTCCACAGGGATCTCCAAAGGCATGAGTGGGAGGGGGAGGAGCAGACCTGAATGGAAAGGAGTTCCATACTCTGAGGGGCACATAAAGCAAAATTCCTGTCCCCCATTTGCGTTCAAGTGGCAGGCACTTTGAGAGCAGCAGGGCCCAATGACCTAAGGGAGTAAGAAGAAGAGGCAGCCAGTTTGAGGAGCTCAGCCAGTTCTGGGGGGTGCCAGTTTTGAGAACCTTGCCCGTGAAGCTGCCCAAGACAAAATTCATGTGGGTGGGTGGGTAGAGCCAGTCAAGTTTGTTATACAAGTCACAGTGTTGAGTGAGGCGAGGGGCAGCAAGTGCAAAGCGGCAAATGTTATTATAGGCTAAGTTCCACCTAGGGGTGAACTTTGGAGGTGCGTGCAAACAGGATGAGTCCATAGCAGAGCAAAGGGAGAAACACACCTCTCCCCAGCGCAAGGCAAGCAGCAGAAGTAAGATTGTCCTTCGTTCTGTAGGCCAGACCCAGTTTGCAGTTGACAGCTCTGCATACATTTTGGATATGATGCCCAAGGTCAAGCTGGGGATCAAGTGTCACCCCAAGGTATTTGATGGAGTCAGTGATTAGGACAGGGTTACCATCAATACCAGTTATACTCAGTGGGGCAGGGGAGGCCTTTATCTTGGCCAGGGACTCAAAAAGCATGGCCTGAGTTTTTTTTAAGGTTGAGGACCAGCTTGTGGCTCATTACCCAGCACTGGATATTCCTGAAATCCTCACTCAGTTGGTGGTTGATGACCCCAATGTCATGGGAATGGGTGAGGATAACCAGGTCATCCGCATATAGGATAGCGCTACATTTGGAAGAAGTAGAGGGGAGATTATTGACAAAGATAGAGAAGAGAAGGGGCCCTAGGACAGAACACTGGGGGACACCAGAGGTCACAGGAGTGGTGACTGAGAGGACCTTACTGAATTTAGTAAGTTGCTGTCTGCCCTGGAGGTAATTTGTGAACCATCTTAGGATAGGTTGGGACAGACCAAGGGATCGAAGTTGAGAGCAAAGTAAGACATCGTCAACTAGGTCGAAGGCCTTAGATAGGTCAATGAAGATGGCACCTGAGAGCTTACCCTGGTCCATAGCTGCCCTGATCCCAGAGAAGACAGTGACAAGGGTGGAGTATTGTGCCCTTTGCGAAAGCCATGCTGCGTGGGAGACAGTAGCTCATGGGCCTGAATATACTCCGTGAGTTGCCCAACCACAACTTTCTCCAGAAGTTTACTGATAGCCGACAAGATGGCTATCAGTCAAGTAGTTGTCCAGGATCTTAGGGTTGCCCTGTTTGTGAACAGGGACAATCCTCACCACCTTCCAGAGGTCTGGGATAACTCCAGAGGCTAGGGACATGTTGAAGATTTGGGCCCCTTGGGAGGCAATATAAGGCACTGAGATGGAGAAGCTTAGTTTCCATGCTATCGTGGCCAGTACTAGAGTGAGGGGGGAGACCAAAGAGAAGTCTCTACATCTCCTGTGCCATCACAGCCCTGAAGTAGAGTAATGGATGGGAGATAGGGGCCAACTGTGGGGCAGAGGCGCTGACACGACTATCACTCCCACCACTGGAGAATATGGAGGTGAAGGCAGACAGATCCGTGAAGTGAGAGTTGAATGCACTGGCGATGGTTAGTAGATTGTTACAGTTAGATCCATCTATGAGCATGTCAGAGACCCCACAGCTGGAGGAACCACTTACTATATTTTTAATGTTACTCCAGAAATTCCTAGGGTCCTTAACTGAGTATACTAAGGCAGTTTTGCAGTATTCACTTTTGGCAGCTCTGATTGCTTTTTTGCATTATTTCTGAGCCTCAAGTGGGCCCAGCACTTGTCTCTATCCCTCATGAGGGCTAGGAGGCTCCCATGCAGCCACTTAGTGGCAGACCCCCTTACCCTCCGCCTGATAAGAGGGGCATGCTTGTCCTGCAGTTCCCCAAAGGTGCTGAGAAAATGACTAATAAGAGTGGAAGAGTCCTGAGCATTTAGCCTCACAGACCAGTCCATAAGCCTCAGATCCTCATGGAAGGACCTCAGGTCAAACCAGGAGAAATCCCTTACTTGGATGATTTTATGAGGAAATTTCTGGGAGGAGATCTTCCATATGCAGTACACAGGGGTGTTTTCAGAGATAGAGTCAGGAAGGGTACCAGAGGAGCTGATCCTCTCAGGTCTATTGGACAGGACCTAGTCCAGAAGGGAGCTAGTGCCACCAGTGGTAGACCACCTAGTGGGCTCCTGAATAAGTTGAGACAAGGAGAGGCCAGCAAGCAGAGGTTCATACAGCTTGGTGTTTCCTCCCAGCCAGTATAAATTAAGATCTCCCAAGATCATTAGCTCATTATCCCCAGCCCTAGCACCAACAGTATCAAGAAGGTAGGATAACCCCGACAGACCACCCTTGGGGGACTGTATGTACAGATGATGTGCAGCTTCTTAGTGTTCTCAAGTAATAGGATTGTGTGAAGCAGCTCACAAGAAGACAGTAGGGGCTGTTGGTGGGATACAGCAGACAGGTTTAGGTGATTCTTGTAGTAGACCAAGATACCACCACCATGCTTTTTCCCAGGCCAATCTTGCCTAATGAGATCAAAGCCAGGAAGCGTGTAGGCCAAGTCAGGGGTGGAAGGTTTCAGCCAAGTCTCAGTAATACCAAGGATGTCAGGCTTGTATGAGTGATCCAGGCAGAGAGTTCAGCCAGATTGGGCAGGAGACTGCGGATGTAGACTCTTCCTGCAAACTGCCTCTCCAGTATGCTCACTCCACTTCTTCTAAATGTCCATTACCTTGGGGTTCTGGCTTTGCGGCAGGTTGAAACAATAACTGCATTACACCTAGAAGTCTCATGAGGATGAAACACATGTCTGTACTTTGTAACATACTGGATCAGATGTACCCATTTGTTTAAAACATGAGGGACTCAATTCATGACGGTTGACACAGGGCTTGTGTCAAACCCTGCATCAAACCCATGTTGTGGCACAGTTGCACCAAACACATTGCTGAAGTTTGTGCCAATTCCAGAAGATCGGCCATATCTGCAACACTTTTCCCACTTTACTACAGCTCGCATCAAATGTTTGGTGCAAGCCCTCTACAGGACTGCCAGAAAGTTAGACCAGCAAGAAGGTGGTCTAACTTGTGGCAACTGGCATTTGGGATTCAGAATCCCGATTGCTGGCTGGGGAATAGTGCAAGCCCCATGCACCATATGTTTGGCACACCCAGGGTTTGCATCATTCCTGACACATTTATGAATTGAGTCCCATGTCTGTTCTTGCAAAGCCTTGTCAGCCTAACCTGTACAAGGCTGATGCCTTGTATTGGGAATGCGGCTTTAGAGCATGTGTATGGTTTGAAAAGATGCAAAAAAAAAACAAACAATTTAGATATTTCTTTTCTCCTAGTATCCTTTTCTGAATCCCGCATACTGTTCTTCCAAGAAGGGGACATAACAACTGCAGTTTTTCCAGGGTGTGGCAGAGGCTGTGAAAGAAAAGGAAGGTGTTTCACCAGGTACAAGTCAAGCAGAAGAAGACAGGAGAAAATATCAAGAAAGGTTGAGGATGTCCAATCGAACAGGGAGACAGGTGAAAGCAGATGGCAGAGCCGAGCTTAACAGAGGGGTTAAAGAGGATGACAAAGTATTCTTTTGATAGATATGATAGCAGCACAAAACCAGGGAAACGGGTGTCAGTATCAGGAAGGGGGAGGGTTGGAAGGAGGATGAGAGGGGGAAGGTGAACTTGCTGAATGAGTATTTCTGCTCAGGGTTCATGGTGAAAGACAAGGGCCTGCTGCTGAAATGCTTTCACAAACACCACTCCACCATTTCCTCCTTCCTCAGGCTCACCGACGCCATCCACACAGGAATGGACCGGGGCCTCTTCAGCACCACCATCTTTGTCAATTTAGCGAAAGCTTTTGACACTGTCTCCAGCCTTGTCTTGATTGTCAAGGGCCTCAAGTATGAAACTGGAATACTCAATTAGTGCTGTATTGGTGCTTTTTTTTTAAACCCATACTGCTGGGGACCTTGTATTTCATAATGCTCAAGATATGAAACCAGTTGATCGTACACTATTTCTCAAGAGTTTTGGACAGGGGGAAGAGTATGGAAATTGGCCAGTAACTGGAATGTTTAGAACGGTTGCCACTTTTAAAAACTGGTATAATCAGTGCAGATTTCCATTTTTCGGGGACCTAGGAGTAGCGCAGAAGTAAGTTGACATATTTGGAAATGGGGTAGGAGAGTTCTTCAATGACCAGGGTAAATAGCTTCTAATCAATTGAACCATCCCTGACTCTGGTTTTACCAAGCACCTTTCTTATATAATTAGAGGTGTCTCTTACTGACACTAGTTTAAAATAGAATTTAGGATTACCTGGCTCCAGGTCCAGTGGTTGTGTGTTGACAGGACCAGGATCTTTGCTGGAGGGTAGGGTGGCACAGTGGGAATGACAGAACTAAGGTTGGTGAATGCAACATTGAAATTGTTAGCAATTTCATCAGAATCAATTATGTCATGTCCATCAACCATGAACATTTTAAGTGAGGTTTCATCCCCCTTACTAAGGAGTATTGAACAGATCCAGAAACAAATGATTTGATACCTTTTATTGGACCAACATGGATGTTTCAGAAAAGAACAAAGTGCTCTAGCTTTCGAACCAACCAGGTCCTTCTTCAGAAGAATAACATTAAGGAGTACTGAGACGTTCTCCCAGAATCTTTTGCCATTGCTCCGGTTCTGTGTTGCTGGGTCTTGCTATAGATGAACTTGGCCACTCAAATCCCAGTAGTGTATTTATTTCTGGCTTCCTTGTATTTTTGCAGAGGGACTGGGGAACCAGTCTCCCTGGCCAGTGCCCACAGATTATCCCTCTCTCTCATGAGAGCAAAGACTTGCAGGGTGATCCAACCAGCTGGTGTACTTCTTACTTTGCGCTTTCTGAAGGGTGCAAATTTATTGCAGGAAGCTGTGCATTCCATGACAAAGAATTCTAGAGCTGAATCAATATTTGGGATGGCATCAAGGAAGTTCCAATTTAGTTGGGCCACACAGGATTTGAATTTTGGCACATTCATTTTGCTTATGACATGGCTGTTTATGAGTGGGGAGGGGGACCTGGACTGTTTTACTTCCCACAAGCATGGTACCGGGGAGTGGCCACTGAGCATATCAGGTAGAACTTTGACCTTTTTGACCCTATCTGGGTGAGTTATAAGTACCCAATTGAGTAGTGTCGTAGTGCCCAATTTATAGTTAGTTCTGAAGTGCTCAGTGACCATTTGTGTTAGAAATAGAGTGGTGATCTTATCTCTGTGCCTGGTACTGCACTTTGTGGTCCAGTTAATATTACAATCACCAGTTACTATGAATTCCCAGTTCTTTTTAAATTGTTTAAGATAGTTAGAGACAAAATTGTTTGAGTTACTTAGACAGGGACTTCATACCCACTTGATAATTACCAGGTGGGATGCAGACCATCAGGTGAACAAGAGATTTTTTTTTTAATTCTTTATTTTATTCACAGGATATCACAAGATTTCATATACAGCATATTCCAGGTATTTTGTAAACAGCTTTCATCTAAAAGACTTTAAAAATACCATAAAATTATTTCAGGGAGACAAATCCACATAATTTAAATAATATCAATTCAAAAGCAGGGCTATTGGTACTGTATATGATATATACATTTTACATAAGTACTATTTAGAATGAGGAAAAAACAATTTATTTACTGGGGTGTCAGGAGGGGACCTTCATCCGTTCTGTCCACAGTGCTTCTATTTGTGTATTTAAACACTACTAGATCACACTCCATGACAAAAGATTTTTGTCATCACTCCAGCAGCAGTTTAATTGCCAGGCATCATAAAAAAAATGTATCTTATACCTTATATATGCTTTTTGTAGCTCTGCTGTTTTGGTGCATTCTGCATTCAGGCTGCTGACATTTTTTTATCTATCTGAGCAGACGTTGACCGTGTACACATCATTCTTGTCCAAGCATGATAAGAGTGCTCAGTGTAGCACCAGTGTTTCCCGCTACAGCTTTGCTACTGATGGGACTGCATGAAAGCAAAATATCAATTGCACACACTAGGCATTAAAGTAGTGTTTGTCACAGTGATCAATAAATGGTAATGCCATTGTTTTGTTTTTTAAATGAAGCCTTTTTATTAAACCAAAACTGTCTGCCTGTTCTTTGCTCAGTAGCCCCAGTCTGACATGTGCTCTGACAGTGTAATGGCAGATGTGTGCTCTTGATGTTGACAGCTGCACAAATTATAGATAGCATCCATGGATTTATAGTTCAATATTAAAAAATATAGCTTTTCATAACTATTAGTTAGTCACCTGACAGGAGTCATCATACTTGTAATTTATGTCACTCATTTTTCTGCCTAACTGACTATCATTCTTAGTGCGTTCCAACCTTGTCAGTAACCACTGCATCCTAACCCACTGCTGCATAATGTTTCACAGGTCATTATGTTTTTATAAAAAGGTAGCATATGTTTCCTGTGCAATGCACTTAGTGGAGTTATGGTGGGTGAATGGATGGATAGATGGATGGATTTGATCCAGGGTGGACAATGATGTTAGAATGAATACTCAGGCTCTGCCGCTGTACATATATAACTAAGGGAATGAAAGAGACACTGAAGCTGAACATAATCAATAGCAAAAGCTGGGAATGCCTCAAAAATAAGTTAAAACAGAGAAGTACATACCAAATAAAAAAACTATACAACAGCAAGAGGAAAATTCCACCCTAGTATAATAGCAAAGTGAGAAAACAATTGGAAAAAAAGTTAAAGCATATAATCAAATGAAAAAAGATGAAACTGAAGAAAATATGAATAATTATAGGAGTGGGCTGAAAAGGGAATAAACGTAATTATAAGGGAAAAAAACCAAAAAAATTATAATAGCAAATAGTAAAAGTGCAAAATTATTCTATGCTTATCTCAATAATAGAAAATGTTCAGACAGATCAGTAGGACCCATAACAGAAAATAGTACTGAAATTAAAGACCTTGCAGAACTGGGAAATACATTCAGTAAGTATTTCATATTCATCTTTATCCCAAAGATCAATATTAACAAAAACTTCCTCTGATGACCAAACTATATGTAACTCCCCCTGTTACCCGGGGTTACTAGAATCCCAGTAAGAGGTAGAGGTAGGCAGAGAAGGCAGCTTGTGAAACTCCAGTTAAATGGATTTCACACTGTCTCACTCTGTTCTCAGTCTCAGCTGAGACGGAGGGATGACATCATTTTAGAACTGTTGCAGCTGCATAAGCCACACTGGAATGTTACAGTTGAAGGTTAGAGTAGAACGTTGGGGAATTTGAAGTCAGTCTGTGTGCAGTCTGAGTGAGAGACTGTAGTGCAGCTGAGTGTGTGCAAGCTATCAGAGCTTTAAGCTCTGTTTCAGAACCACTTTTGGAAGGTGTGTTTCCACCTGAAGAAGAACACTGGAACTGGTAATTGAAGTGGTGGAGACCACTTTCAATGAGCTAAGAGCCCCATCCCTGAGGGGATGGGGAAGGCTTTGCCTGCCTTTCCAGGGGCAACCCTCCTGGTCCAGCTAAGGGAAAGAAGCTGCTCTGTTCAAGTTGTGCTGAGGCACCAGAAGCTCTCAGAGAGAAATTCCTTGTGGAGGAAATGCCTGTGAGGCACCTGCAACCAAAGGGTGAGTTCGCTCTAAAAAAGGGCCAAGTGTTTTTTCACCTGAACAGAAGGAAACTAAAGGGACTGTTACTGTGGGGTTAGGAAAAGACAGCCAAGTACAGTTGGAAAGTGCTTTATCTGTGGGAGGTCTAGAGTAATGGACAATGCCACTTAATTCAAGTATGTTCAAGTCCAGCACAAAGAGTGAAGGAAATTGGGGATTGGACTGCTTAATTCAGTGGTGGGTCTAGAGTAATGGACAATGCCACTTAAAAGTATGTTCAAGTCCAGCACAAATGGGAAGCAAGACGAGTAAATGGAATGTGAAATACATTTAGCAAGAATCTACATTGCAAAGCTTTACAGGATGAGGTGTTTACTGTCCAGAGAAATGGCCGGGTATGAACCGTGGGAGTGAGAGGTGGGAGACCCCCCCCATCAGTAGTAACCAAATTCACCTCTATGGATTTGCTCTGAGACACCTTTTGCTTTCTCTCAGGTACTTGGCCAGTGCCTGAGGAAAGTACCCAGATGTGGGATTGAAAGGAAGATTCCCTGATGGAGCCGTGGAGCTCTTAGGTGGTTTAGAGAGCCACCATAAAATGTTTCCATGAAGTATGGAAGGTGTCCAAGAGGCTGGCAAGGGAGCCGAGCCAGAGAAAACCCAGAACAGTGTACAAGTTCGGGCTAACACAAAGCAGCATGCAAGTCCGGGCTGTGTGCCCAGTGGGTTCAGAGCCTGAGGGCTAAAGTGTTGAGGAAGTGTTCTGGTCTCTTTTAATCTGCATTACCAGGAGTGTAACCTGGGGGTCCATCTATGCTTTGTTTATTCTGTTTGGATGTGAATAAAAGCCACACTTTAGAATCCTCTTCTGGTATTGGACATTACAGTTATTGCTTCCTGTGTTCTGAGTTACTTGGGTGCCCCTGTGCAGAAGTAGCAAACTCTAGCTCCTTGTGCCGAAAGTGACCTATTCCTCCTAATAATCCCAGCCCACCTGGTATTGCTGTCAGATGGCAACGCAGACCAGGTAGGGGTTACAAAAAATGGAGGCACCGCTGAGGATTCTGGGCTCTGGGAACTTAGGGAGGAATGCAAGAAAGGTGCTCGGGCAAAGGACTAGCATTTCATTATCTGACAGTGGTAGCCCAAAAATCTGAAGCAATGTTAACTATATGTGCCACTATGTGCTGTTGTCCATGTGTGCTGTTAAATGCCAACTGTTTACCAAGAAGCAGTAAAGCCTGAGAGAGTATGCCCTTGTTCTGCATCAAAATTACAGCATTTTGCCAGCTTTTAAAACTGTTGTGACAAAGAAAAGTGTGGAAAACTAGGGGTAGCAAAAGGAAAATTGTGCTTTGGACATTGGAAATGCTTTCTTGTGAACTGAGAGACTGGTTGTGCTTAATGGCCATGAAAAATGGTTAAAATGGGCTCCCACCATGGAGTCAGTCGAGAAAAAAAAAGTGTGGTTTTGCAGTTTAAATTTGCCTGCTCGACGATCGCCGTGAGGAGAAGAGCACTTGAGAGGAAAGGGGCTCATTTGCATGGCGTCGTGTGATTGGTGAGACTGCAATTAGTCCCACCCCCGAGCCAGCTCTAACGTGACTGCCCAGCATTTGAGAGGGAGTGTGAGTGGAATGTGCATACTGGTTTACAGGAGGAGCATCGAGGTGACTGAAAGTGCTGTAAAAAGAGTAAAAAACTGATTTTTTTGTTTAAATTCAGGCTCAACCCGCATCTCGATTGACTGGACTGTGAGTGTGGTGTTCAGAGGGACGATCGGCAGGACTGCCAACCCGCTTCTGTCCAGAGACCTCCAAGACTGGCTGCAGTCCATTTTCCATCGCAGCAAACAGCTATTGATAACAGTGAGTACCAACAGAAATAATTGCTCAAACAAGTGATTTTTGCCAAAAGCCAGCTGAATCTGAGTGTAGCAGTGTAGTTGCTTTGCAGACAAGGACTGTGTTAAGTTTTACCAGCAAAAGCAAGCCATTTAAGCCATCGACTGTGAGCATAATTATGAATTCAGCATCAGTGTAAGTTTCAAAGCCATGAGAGAGACTGTGAGTTGTAGCAAGATATGCAGCAAGAGTTACAGGCAATCCTGTGCTTGAAATACTGAGGCTTTAAGGGACTGTGAGCTAGAGCAATGTCTTCAGCAAGTGAAAAGTCCATGGTAAATCATATAAATGTGCTAGGAAAAAGAACAGTGCAAGTTTGTACAGTTTGAGCAAAGTTATCAGTAGAGTGTGTAAATCGGATGCACAGTGGCTTGACCCAATTTCAGAATGTTGATGTGTAGGAGTGCTGCAGCTGCCATTACAGGGTGGGGTAGTAATGTAAACACAGCAGCAGAGGCGCCATTTTGAAAGAGAAGGAAAGCTTTCAGTGATATGGGACTTGAAATAACAGTGAGCGTTGTTTGTTTTTTCGCTGCAGTCATGGCCTCAGGACCAGCCCGCTACCCGGATCATGCCCGGGCTGTGGTAGCAGTAGAACGTAAATGCTATGGACATTGAGAGATGTTACTATGGAGGACGACTGCCCTCCCTCATGTGGCGATTCCTGGATACCCAGTGCAAGTATAAGTTAATCTGCTTAAATGCTGAAGGGATGTCTTCATGGTACTCACTGTTCTGGGTGCTTAAAGAAATATAGTTTATTTATAGCACCCAAGATACATGTGGCTCCCACATGGACAAAAGTTCAAGAATCTGCAGTTGGCAGCACACAGCACCAGACGGAGCCTGTTGGAGAAGGCCCCTCGGGGGAGTGTGGCACAAAGCTAGAGGGTGCAGATTTACAGACAGAACAATGTGCTGATGTTTCTGATTCTGGATAGCAGAGAGACAATTCAGGAAGAGCATCAGTAGACCCTTGGAGAGGGGGGCCTAGCCCAAGTCTCATAGGAGAAGACAAGATGAGGGAGGCCTTTGAATGGGAGGTTTCGACCTCCACGCCCAGCGAAGAGTGGATAGTCTCAGGAGTGAGGACGACTGCTCACTCCTGGGCACAGATTCTCAGTGAGGAAGAAGAAGAGGGGGAACCTATGTGGCCTTGTGAAAAAGGAACTGGTACACAGCCTCAAGCTCTTGCCTCAGAGAAATGCATGGAAGACAGTGGTGATGTCACTGCCCTGGCTGTGCAAGAAGAAGTAAGGGATCCATTTTTTGTCTCGTTGAGAATGCATAGCTGGCAGAACCAGGACTGGCCACCCTCAAGCCAGGCTAGAGGTCTCAGGTTGATCAAAGCTAGTAAAAAGGAGAGACTGGTTCATAGGAAGGTGAATGAAATCTATGGAATGTCCTTTCCTACCTTTCCTCGGAGAGTCTGGGAGGAGATTGAACAAAACAGGAAGTCCTGGATTTGGGCAGAAGCAATGAAATGTGTGTATCCTGGTGCAAACAAGCATGTCAGGAACAGAATGTTTCATGAAAAATACAGTCAGTGGAAAAGAGGCAGGACACTGTTAATGGACACTGTTCGAATAGTGGATGGAGAGGGACATGAAACCTTTCACAGTGTGAATTATGTGCATCCAGATGGGGTAATAATTCAAGCACCTGACCCATTGTGCTAATGGCCACAATGCAAGACCTCCCCTACAGAATGTAGCCCATGCCTACCAAAATGGAAAAAACAGAGCAGGGTAGTCAGTGCTGCCACTCCAGCCATTACAGTGCCTTTGTTGTTCCAACAGTATGGACGTCCAGGACTCAGGTGTCCCATTCATCAGTTCTACAGTGTACTGACTTTCTAGAATCCATCAACTGGCCCACCAGATGACTTCAGATCCAGAGAGGACACCAGCCCAGCTGTAATCCTGATTCATCGCCTGGTAATCGGATGACTTCAGACCAGCTGTTTTCCTTTTTGTTCCTGTTCCAAGGTTCCATCTCCAGAGATGACATCATCCCAGCAGTTTCCAGATGTGCCCTCCTGTCATTCCCGGAAGATGTCCGCCCAGCTGTATCGGAAGAATGCTGCCAGAGAGAGTCTTCGACTGAGGACCAGGTTGGTGCCATTGTCGCTCACAAGGACTGGTAAGTCCAGACTTTTCTATTCTTATGACATTGCAGTACACACCCTACACTAGCAGACTCCAGATGTTTGAACTGTCATCAAAGACTCTCCCCTTCGAGACTTTGGCCTGCTAGAACTGTGCTTCACCAGGCTCCGGCCCAGGAGAGACTCTTTAATGGACTTGCCTTTGGGCACTGTGGTCACTAGATGGGACTTTTAGGGCACTCCATCCCCAAAATGGTGTATTGTAAATAATGTCATTGTTTTCTACTGTTTTTCTAATGTTTATACTGTTTTCTACTTTTCTAAACAAAATCTTTTTGGGATTCTCCAGTGTTTTGATGGAAGGGGTTTAGATAGACTGTGTATGCAGATTAGGAGAGTGTGTTGTCTTTCTTTTTTCTTGCAGGTGTTCCTGAAGAAGATAGAAGAGAAGGCAAGAAGAGGAGGAGGGACTCATTGGAGTTCCTCACTAGTACTTTAGAGTGTAGTGTATAAAGTACTGTTGTTGTTGTTGTTGTTGTTGTTACTGTGTGTAACCTTTTTTCTTCACAGGTATGGTTGTAGGGGAGTGTGAGAGTAATGCATAGGTTATGGTATTAGCTCCTGGTTGTGGTTGCATGGTATCCAGAGTCGGGGAGGTCCCCTGTTTGTTTTGTTTTGGGATTTGAGTTAGAGGCAGACATATTTTCCCTAGAGGGCTGGGGGGATAGACAGGCTGTGGTCCTGAATGGCCATAGGGACTGCAGTGCTGATCTATTAGGGCTATGCTCTGGACAGTTCTTCCAGAGCCTCTGGGTACCCATAGTCAGTGGGTAGAGTAGAGGCTGATGTGTCAGCCGATGGCCAATGGGCCCTTAGTGTTGCCTGCCTGTGCCTAGCACATGGTAGGAGGGGGCCTGATCACCCCTCTCCATAGGTAGAACATAGGGTAGGATGGCCTAGGTCGGGTAACTAATGACTGCAGACAGTCATTTTCCTGGCCCAGGGTGAGTGTAACCCCCTGTTACCTGGGTTACTGGAATCCCAGTAAGACCTAGTGGTAGGCAGGGAAGGCAGCTTGTGAAACTCCAGTTAAATGGATTTCACACTGTCTCACTCTGTTCTCAATCTCAGCTGAGACTGAGGGATGACATCATTTTAGAACTGTCGCAGCTGCATAAGCCACACTGGAATGTTGCAGTTGGAGGTTAGAGTAGGACATTGAGGAATTTGAAGGCAGTCTGTGTGCAGTCTGAGTGAGAGACTGTAGAGCAGCTGAGTGTGTGCAGGCTCTCAGAGCTTTAAGCTCTGTTTCAGAACTACTTTTGGAAGGTGTGTGTTTCCACCTGAAGAGGAACACTGGAACTGGTAATTGAAGTGGTGGAGACCACTTTCAATGGTTCAAGAGCCCCATCCCTGAGGGATGGGGGAAGGTTTTGCTTGTTTTCCAGGGCAACCTCCTGGGTCCAGCTATGGAAAGAAGTTGCCTGTTCAAGTTGTGCTGAGGCACCAGAAGCTCTGAGAGAGAAATTCTTGTGGAGGGAAACACCTGTGGGGCACCTGCAACCAAAGGGGTGAGCTCGCCTGAAAAAGGGCCGAAGTGTTTTTCACCTGAACAGAAAGGAAACTAAAGGACTGCTACTGTGGGGTCAGGAAAAGACAGCCAAGTACAGTTGGAAAGTGGGGTATTGGACTGCTTTATCTGTGGGAGGTCTAGAGTAATGGACAATGCTACTTAATTCAAGTATGTTCAAGTCCAGCACAAAGAGTGAAGGAAATTGAGGATTGGACTGCTTAATTCAGTGGGAGGTCTGGAGTAATGGACAATGCCACTTAAAAGTATGTTCAAGTCCAGCACAAATGGGAAACAAGACAAGTAGATGGAATGTGAAATACATTTAGCAAGAATCTACATTGCAAAGCTTTACAGGATGAGGTGTTTACTGTCCAGAGAAATGGCCGGGTAGGACTTGTGGGAGCGAGAGGTGGGAGACCCCCCATCAGTAGTAACCAAATTCACCTCTACAGATTTGCTCTAAGACACCTTTTGCTTTCTCTCAGGTACTTGGCCAGTGCCTGAGGAAAGTACCCAGACGTGGGATTGAAAGGAAGATTCCCTGATGGAGCTGTGGAGCTCTTAGGTGGTTTAGGGAGTCACCAGAAAATGTTTCCTTGAAGTATGGAAGGTGTCCAAGAGGCTGGCAAGGGAGCCAAGCCAGGGAAAACCCAGAACAGTGTACAAGTTTGGGCTGTGTAACCCAAAGCAGAGTGCAAGTCTGGGCTCTGTGCCCAGTGGGTTCAACGCCTGAGAGCTAAAGTGTTGAGGAAGTGTTCTGGTCTCTTTTAATCTGCATTACCAGGAGTGTAGCCCCACGGGGGTCCATCTATGCTTTGTTTATTCCGTTTGTATGTGAATAAAAGCCACACTTTAGAATCCCACTTATGGTATTGGACATTACAGTTATTGCTTCCTGTGTTCGGAATTACTTGGGTGCCCCTGTACAGAGTAGACAAACCTAACCATTGTGCTGAGTGACCTATTCCTTCCTGAACCCAGCCCACCTGGTATTGCTGTCAGATGGCAACGGCAGACCAGGTAGGGGTTACATATAAATAAACCAAACAGGAAATTCAGTGCAAACAAAATACTAAAACTACTTATGGAACTGAAAAACAACAAAACTGCAGGACCAGAAGAACTGCATCCAAGGCTGCTGAGAGAGGTGACAAATGAAATTGTAGGTTCACTATCAGGTATCTGTAACAAATCCTTTAATTCAGGTATGATCCCATAAAATGGAAAAATAGCAACAGTAATACCGATTGTAAAAAAGTTAATAGAGGGCACATGGCAAACTACAGACTCTTAAGTCTAATGTTAATTCCTGGGAAATTAATGGAAAAACTAATAAATCAAAAATTGGAAATAGAAATGAAACAAGTGGGCATGACTGACAATACACAACATGGGTTCAATGCAGTAGATCATGTACAAGAGCCTAAGGAAGTTCAGAAAGATTTTAGGAAATTGGGGAAGGGTCTCAGTCAAGTAGCTACATCTGTCACCTTCTTGGAAGTACTACCTGTGACAGGCATGGGAGAGCATAGGGGCACATGCACCAGGAACTTTAACACATGGTTGAAGAACTGGTGCTGCAAGAAAGTGTGTGGATTCATTGGTGACTGGGGACACACCTGGAGGAATGGAAGCTTGTTCAAGCCTGACGGCCTGCATCCATCCTGGAGTGGAATCCAAGCACTAAATGATAAGTTTAAATGCTACATGAGCAAGCATTTAAACTAGCCAAGGGGGTGGCAGGCCAGCAAGGAGGGTACCTAATTGCCCACCCTCCATAGCTAGTGCAGGGACCCAGTGAACAGTAGGAAGGAAATCTCTACAGAGCAGTGTGCAAAAGATGGAGATAGGTACCCAAGGGGTGAATAGGCAGAAAGGAGACAAAATTCAACAGAAAGGCAGACAGCAGGGAGGACCAGGGATAAAGGACAACTGGGGCAGGCTGGAGTAGAACATCTAAACAGTCCAGGGAGTTCACATCATGGAAAGTCATGTGTCCCAATGCCAAGATCCTTAGCAACAAGATGGAGGATCTGGAGACTGCCATGGTGTAGTCAAACCTGGACATTGTGGCCATCACAGTCACCTGGTGTAATGATAATCATGACTGGGAGATGGCCATACTTCGCTACAACATATTCAGATGAGACAGGGCAGGCAGGAAGGGAGGAAGAGTGGCACTTTATGTGGAAGATGGCATAAAGGCCACAGAGATCCAGGAGGAACAAAATGGGGGAGAGAGAGAACAGGCAGAGAACTCCAGGAGGAAAGAGCTGCTGTTTTAACTAAACATCTATTGGGACTATATTAACTAAGTGTAGAAAGATTTGTAAAGTAGGGGGAGTGGCTTAGCTAAAAGGAAGCCAGGCTAAAGCCAGATTTAAACACTGCCCTAGATAGCTTCTGCCAGAGAACAGGCAGATAACTCCAGGAGGAAGGAACTGCTGTTTTAACTAAACTTCTCTACTGGGACTAAAAACTAGAACTCAGCTACTGGGACCTTCAATTTAGGGTAAAAAAAAAAAAGTTAGTGTGTTTGTCAGAGTTGGTTGAAGTGAATTATCTGTGCAGTTATCTAGGTGTTTGTCCCAGGTGGCTGAAAGGAATTATTATCTGTGACATTAACTGAGTGTAGAAAGATTTGTAAAATAGGGGGAGTGGCTTAGCTAGAAGGAAGCCAGGCTAAAGCCAGATTTAAACACTGCCCTACATAGCTTCTGCCAGAGAACAGGCAGAGAACTCCAGGAGGAAGGAGCTACTGTTTTAACTAAGCTTCTCTACTGGGACTAAGAACTAGAACTCTACTACTGGGACCTTCAATTTAGGGTAAAAAAAAAAGTTAGTGTGTTTGTCAGAGTTGGTTGAAGTGGATTATGTGTGCAGTTATCTAGGTGTTTGTCCCAAGTGGCTGAAGGGAATTATCTGTGCCATTAAGTAAGTGTAGAAAGATTTGTAAAGTAGGGGAAGTGGCTTAGCTAGAAGGAAGCCAGGCAAAAGCCAGATTTAAACACTGCCCTAGATAGCTTCTGCCAGAGAACAGGCAGATAACTCCAGGAGGAAGGAGCTGCTGATTTAACTAAACTTCTCTACTGGGACTAAAAACTAGAACTCTACTACTGGGACCTTCAATTTAGGCTAAAAAAAGTTAGTGAGTTTGTCAGAGTTGGTTGAAGTGAATTATCTGTGCAGTTATCTAGGTGTTTGTCCCAGGTGGCTGAAGGGAATTGTTATCTGTGCCATTAATTAAGTGTAGAAGGATGTGTAAAGTAGGGGGAGTGGCTTAGCTAGACGAAAGCCAGGCTAAAGCCAGATTTAAACACTGCCCTAGATAGCTTCTGCCAGACAACAGGCAGAGAACACCAGGAGGAAAGAGCTTCTGTTTTAACTAAATTTCTCTACTGGGACTATATTGCCATCCTTCCCTCCCCTCCACTCCCCCAAACCAGTTCTACTTTTACAGGCACAGGATTTGACTGACAACAGAAACTTCCTGTTTGGGAGCAGGAAGTGAGTGGTCGCAGAGCCACGAAAGACTCACCATCCTAGAAGGATAAGAGTAGCTCTCCGTCCACCCTAGCTGCTGGAGGTCTGACTTGGAGCAAGTAAGGAGACTACTGAGAAATATAGGAACTTCTTGTCTCAGAACAGAAAGATCAGGAGCTTAAAGGACACAGAGGCAGTAAGTAAATAGGGGGAAAAAAGCAAACAAACAGAGGAAAGAGTAAGTATTCCAAACAACAGTTAAGGGGCCAGAAATAAGAGATGATGGGAGTGGTGCAGTGCAGTGGCTATGGAGCAGCAGTCTTCCGGGAGATGTTCTGGAGGATGCGGTGTTGTCCTATCTGCAGGCACCTCTCTGGGCTGAGGGACGAGGTTGCTCATCTCCAGGCTGAGTTGGCCAGGGTTTGTGGGACCTCCTCTCCCACACAGGGCCCACCAGGGCCACTGCCGTTGTCTCAGAGGTTGCCAAGAAAGAGGAGCGGTTGGACCACAGTGGGCCAGGGAGGGTGAGGGTGGTGGAACAGAGGTGCATCCCTCCAGTTGTACCTCTCCACAATTCATATGCCGTTCTGGCAAAGTGTGGTTCCTCTATGGAGGCACCCACAGTGGAGACCAAGGAGGATGCTGGGAACCTCCACAAAGGAGACCCACAGGAGGGTGGCATGGGACCCCACAGGGGAAGGAAACATCTCCAGGTGGGGGACTCCATTGTTAGGAAGGTAGAACTGGGGGAGGAAGGGGAGAGGGAGGTAAGGTGCCTGCCTGGCGCCATGGCTTGGAGGGACAGGGAGAGAATCCTCAGGATCACAGAAGCAGCTACACAGGGGAGGGTGCTGGATGTCATTGTCCACCTAGGAACAAATGACCTGGCTAAGAAAGGGGTCAAGGCAGTGCAGGAAGCATTTGTGGACTTGGAGAGGGGTCTTAGACAAGTAGCATGCATGGTAACCTTCTCGGAGGTGCTGCCTGTCTATGGCATGGATGAGGCTAGGGTGCTCCACACCATGGGATTCAATCAGTGGTTGAAAAACTGGTGCACAGCTCAGGGATTTGGCTTCACTGGGGACTGGGGGTCCACCTGGAGGGATGCAGGCCTATACTGGCGTGATGGTCAGCATCTGTCCAGGAGGAGGACCAGGATCCTAGGTGATAGGTTTAAATGCTTCATTGGCAAGCATTTAAACTAGCCAAGGGGGGAAGCACTGGAGAGGAGAAGGAAAATTTGAGCCCCAAAATCAGGGTACTAAGTGAGTACACACCAAGATAGAGACGCCGATAGGGAGAAGGGCAGGGTAAATGGAGAAAATGAAAATGCAATAAGGACAGGGATGGGGCAAAAGGGGTAAGGCCATCAAGAAATGGAGGGTAGAGTACCAATGCCCATAGTCTGGGCAACAAGCTCCCTGAACTGGTGGCCTTGATGGAAGAGGGATGCCTGGATATCATAGCAGTCACAGAAACATGGTACACAGAGAACCATGACTGGGATGTTAACATACCAGGGTACACAACCTACAGGAGAGACAGGGAAGGGAGAAGAGGGGGCGGAGTAGCTCTCTATGTAAGGGAAGAGATAAAAGCAACTGAACAAAAGAGTAAACAAGGAGGAGAGAAGGCACTGAGGGTCACCTTAGAGACTGGAAATGGCACCACAATCCGCACAGGGGTTGTATACAGACCTCCGTCTCAGGGGGAGGGAATGGACAAGGATATGATAGAAGGTATCCTTAGGATGGCAGAGAAAGGGGAGATACTGTTGCTGGGGGACCTGAATATGCCAGATGTTAACTGGAGCACTTTTGCTGCAGCCACATCCAAGAGCAGGGCCATTCTCTATGCCTTTCAGGTGGCATGCCTCAGACAGCTAGTTTTGGAACCCACTCATGAGGGAGCAATCTTAGACCTCATACTCTCAAATGGGGACAGTGAGAGGATCTCAGACCTAGAAGTGGGTAGCCATCTGGGAACAAGTGACCACCAAACAGTGTGGTTCATGATAAACTCAGCTACAGAGTCAAGCCATACAAAAGTGAGGGTTCTGGACTTCAGGAGGGCTGACTTTGGCAAGATGGGAGAGTGCCTTAGAAAAGCACTAGCAAACAGGCTAGAAGGACGGGTGGAGCAACAATGGGGAAACATCAAAACTGCCATCACAGAAGCAACAAGCCTTTGTGTGAAGCAAATAAATCAAAATGAAAGAAAAAGCCACTATGGTTCTCAAAAGAGGTGGTGTTAAAGGTTAGGGAGAAAAAGATAGCATTTAGGAAGTATAAGGAAACACAGAAGAAGCAGAACAGAGAACTGTACCAGTTAAGGCAGAAGGAAGCATGGAGGGTAGTCAGAATAGCAAAGGCCCAAACTGAGGAGAAGATAGCCAACTCGGTTAAGAAGGGGGATAAAACCTTTTATAGGCATATCAGGGAGCATAGAAAGACAAAAGGAGGGATAGTGAGGCTGAATAGAATGGACGGTGGGTAGGCAGAGAGGGACAGTGAAAAAGCAGGGATACTGAATGAATACTTCTGCTCAGTATTCACAAAAGAGGAGGAGGGGGTGCCTAATCCAATTAGCAGAAGCACTCAGGATAGGGGGGTCAATCCCAGTCCTTTCATAGAAGAAAGGGTTCTAAAAGAACTCCTAAAACTGAAGGTGATCAAAGCAATGGGGCCTGACGGAATTCACCCCAGAATTCTAAAAGAATTAAGGAGAGAACTAGTGACACCACTGACTACCCTTTTTAACAAATCATGCGAGGGTGGTATGGTACCTGATGACTGGAGGAAGGCAGATGTGATTCCCCTTCACAAAAGTGGGAGCAAGACAGAGGCAGGAAACTACAGACCTGTCAGTTTGACCTCTGTGGTAGGGAAAGTGATGGAATCACTTCTGAAGGAAAGAATTGTTGAGTACCTAGAGGCCAGTGGGGCACAGGGCCCAAGGCAGCATGGGTTCACAGCAGGAAGGTCATGTCAGATGAATCTAATTGACTTCTTTGACAGGGTGACCAAAGTAGCAGACCAGGGAGGAGCTGTGGACATGGCCTACCTAGACTTTAACAAGGCATTTGACACAGTCCCACACAAAAGATTAATAGTCAAATTAACCAGCCTGGGAGTGGGTCCCAGAGTGGTAGCCTGGGTAAAACATTGGCTGGACAACAGGACACAGAAGGTAACTGTAAATAGAGTCTACGCTGAAGAAAGGGGGGTTACTAGTGGGGTAGCGCAGGGTTCAGTACTGGGTCCAGTCCTTTTTAATGTCTTTATAAGTGACATTGCAGAGGGACTGGAAGGAAAATTATACCTCTTTGCAGATGACACAAAGCTCTGCAACAGGGCTGATACACAAGGAGGCATGGAAAGGATGAGAAGGGACTTGGCAAGGTTGGAGGAATGGTCAGAAGTATGGCAGCTTGGATTCAATGCGAAGAAGTGCAAAATAATGCACCTGGGAAACAAAAACCCAGGGGAAGATTACACAATGGGGGGGAGGTAATAACAACAAAAAAAATGGAAAAGGGCCTGTGGGTAATCATATCAAATGACCTTAAGGTAAGCAAGCAATGTGAGAAGGCAGTAGGGAGGGCTGGGAGGATACTGGGATGTACAGGGAGAGGCATCACCAGCAGAAAACAGGAAGTTGTTATCCCTCTGTACAGACAGTTGGTGAGACCCCATCTGGAGTACTGCGTCCAGTTCTGGAGACCCCATCTCTGCAAGGACATATACAGGATGGAGGTAGTCCAGAGGAGGGCAACTAAAATGGTACAAGGTCTGCAAGAGAAGCCATACGAGGAGAGACTAAAGGAGCTTAAAATGTATACCCTTGAGGAAAGGCGGGAGAGGGGGGACATGATAGAAACTTTTAAGTACCTCAGTGGAATCAACAAAGTTCAAAAGGGTAGCATCTTTCAGAAAAAGAGATGTGCAAGAACAAGGGGACACAATATGAAGATAGAGGGGGGGATGGCTCAGGGCAATGTGAGGAAGTATTTTTTTCACAGGGAGGGTGGTGGACATATGGAACAGCCTTTCTGTGGAGGTTGTGAGGTCTAAAACTGTGGGAGAATTCAAGAATGCATGGGACAGACATAAGGCAATTTTTGTGGGGGGGAAGGAACAAATAGGCTGTTGATTAAATAGGATCTGCAGCTTATCCTGTAGGTAGGGAAATGAGCAGACTAGGTGGGCAAAACAGTCCTTATCTGCCATCAAAGTCTATGTTTCTATGTTATGTTTCTATGTAGAAAATGTGGGTTAAGCTGGAAAGGAAAATGGGGTCAGCCATCTGCACAGGTGTGGTCTACAGACCACCAGCCCAGGTGGAAGAGACAGATAGGGAGTTAATGCTAGCCATCCAAAGGATGGCAGACAAGAGGGAGGTGGTGCTGGTTGCAGATTTCAATATTTCAGATGTGGGCTTGAGTCTCCCAGCAGCAGCAGCAACCAGGAGCAGACTTATACTGGACTCCTTCAAGTGCCTTCGTTAAGCAACTGGTCATGGAACCAACTTGGCTGAAGGCAATACTGGACCTTGTGCTCACAAATGGGGACAGTGTGATAGGGGCAACAGTGAGAGAGCACCTGGGGAACAGTGACCACCAGTCACTGTGGTTTCAAATAACAGAAGGAGAAGAACCAAACCACACAAAAACACGTATCCTGGATTTTAGGAGGGCAGACTTTGGGAAAATGGGGACATGCTTGAAAGAGGCACTAGTGGAAATGGGGAGGGAATCAGGGGTGGAGGAACAGTGGGCAATATTTAAAACAGGGATTACAAGAGCAACAGAATTATGCATTAAGCAGGTTAGCAAGGGAAAATGGAAGAGGAGGCCATTATGGTTTTCCAAGGAGGCAGCGGAGAAAATGAAAGCCAAAAAGATCGCATTCAGGCAATACAAAAAGATGCAGGCAGAAGGAAATAGGGAGAAGTACCAGGAGAAGCAAAGGGAAGTAGGGAGATCAGTAAGGAAAGCCAAAGTTCAGACAGAAGAGCGCATTACAAAATCAGTGGGTAGAGGGGACAAAACCTTTTACAGGTACATAAGTGAAACAAGCATTTGTCAATGCCGAATGTTTGCTTGCTGGCATTAGCAGTGGAAATGCAGGAGTTAGACAGATGCAGTATAGGAATGGCATTGAAATATTGAACTGACACCAACTCCACCCTCACCCTGCAGAGATGGACAGGCATTAAGTTGTGCCTTTGGATTGTCACCCATGACAGTCATGACATTTCACCTCACCCTGCCTTGGGGTGTTTGGGCTTTACATTCACCTAATTCCATAAGGAAATATGCTGAAATGGGTGCAGTATAGGAGAATGGGGTGAACACTGGGGGAAAGGGGTCCAAGGTGCACCTCGATGCCTGTCACTGGCTGGAAGGTGGGGGTGGGGGGGTGAAATGGCATAAGCATTACTGACGAGAATCCCAAGTCACACCCCTGACACCTGTCAGTCCCTACAGGGTAGGGCATTACGATAGAAAACCCTAATGCCCTGGGCGTTCCAAGTATTTTTACTCTAAGTTTTCCACATGGGCTTTTCGTGACCCCACCTTATGAACAGTGACACTATCAGTCTGCTAGGGTGAAAGGTGATTTTGCACAGCCATCATGCCATTTGGTGCCACAGGTCTGAAACACATTTTGAAAAGGATGAAAGTGACAGGTGTACTGTTCATGAGGAGGTGTAAAAATGGCATTGTTGAAAATCTGGAGTGAAAATGTAAAAAACTGGTGAAGTCACGAGCGTGCGTAGAAACTGCGCAATCTACACCAGTAATGTAATTAATTTGAGGGTTTTTTACTGCAGATTTTCAACATAGGCATTTTGGGACCTTCGCTCATGAACAGTGTCACTGTAATTTTCTTAATCTATCCCGAACACTAATTTCCCACAGCGACCGCGCTATTCTGCGCTGGAAGTGTGAAAACACATTTTGACCATGGTGTGAAAAATGATAGCTGTACTGTTCATAAGGAGGTGTGGAAAAATGTAAATGTTGAAAATATGGACTCAAAATATTACAAATTCTTGAATTTACGAGGGTGCGTGAAAATTGTGCAATGCACATACGTAACACAGTCATTTTATGGACTTTTGTCACCAGATTTTCAACATAGCCATTTTAACACCTCTGCTCATGAACAGTGTCACTGTGACTTTCTTAATGTGTTCCGAACATTGATTTTACAAACTGACCACGCCAATGTGTGCTACATGTGCAAAAACACATTTTGAGCAAGATGTGAAAAATGACAGCTGTACTGTTCATAAGGAGGAGTGGTAAAATGGCAGTATTGAAAATCTGGAGTGAAACTATCACAAATTCTCAAAGTTACAAGCGTGTGTAGGAACTGCGCAACGCACGCTTGTACAACAGTCATTTTTGGGAATTTTTTCACCAAATTTTCAACATAGAGTTTTGGGGGCCTCATGAATCTGACAATGTCATTTTATAATCAGTCCCAAAAGGTGGTTCCACGCAGTGACCGCAAAATCACCTTTTGGGACCAAATAACAAAATGACAGTGACTGAGTTTATGAGGTGGGGTTCCAAGAACTCCATATTGAAAATTTGGTGAAAAAATTCCTCAAAATGCCCAAGATATGCACCAAAGTTGAAAAAACACCATTTATGCCATTATACAGCTTACCGGCATTCTTCAGTTCATGATCGACTTAGAAGAGTGCAGACGTGTTCCCGGTGCATCGAAGATCATCGCACCAGCTTCCAGAGGTAAGTATGGGGTGAGGTGGGGGTGTGGGGAGGTGGGGCACTCAGAAGGTGGGCGTGGGTTGGGGGAGGGGGCAAGACAGTCAGCGAGGGACCGTTTTTTCTAACAGGTGATGGTTTTTTTTTGAAAGACGATGCGGGACTTTTGCCACACTGGGGTGGGCTCCCAGTGTGGTAGCTGGAAGGTTGTTTGGGGGAGCCAGTGGAGCCTATGGGGGATTGGGCACCTCCATCAGCCATACAGACTGTTGCCATGCTGGGGTGGGCTCCCAGCGTGGCACCTGGAAGTATATTGGGGGGGCAATGGAGCCAACAGGGATTGGGCACCCCCATCAGCCATACAGAATTTTGCCATGCTGGGGTGGGCTCCCAGCATGGCACCTGAAATCTGTTGGGGGCAGCAGAGCCGATGGGGGATTGGGCACCCCTGTCGGCCATACAGTGTGTGTTGGGGGGGAGCATATGAGCATGCTGGGGTGGGCTCCCAGCGTGCTACTTAGGTGTTTTGGGCGGGGGGATGGAGCTGTTTATGACAGCTGTTGCAATGCAGTGCCGACACGTAGGCACTTTTCATACTGCCGACGGCAGTGTGCAAATTGCCTACACATTACCACCACTGCTTGTAGCAGTGTTCTGCTTGGAACTGTACGCCACTGCATCTGAAGTGCTATCATAGACAGCTCAGACATTTATTGGTGCAGTGAGGCCGCGCCTGCGACAAGGAGCAGGGCATTGGAAGCGTGGTGGCACACCTACGAAAGTTTGAATGGTGGCACTATGTTTCTTGCACATGCGTGCAAGCAAACATAAAAAGTTTTAGGGGTTCCTAGGGTTTGCAATGGACATAAGGATTGCAAAAAAATTATAGGGGTCTCAATTGCAACCCCTGGCTACCTCTACATTACACCTATGCCATCAACATGTATTTGTTGTGCTGGTAACAGGCCTACTGTACATTAAATTTGCACTGTGGATGTACTAGGATGGTGCTCTGCCATGTTTCTGATGGCAAGCAGCATAGCATCAGGCCAAGATGTTTTATTGTTTAATGGTGGAGGCAAGTGAGCAGGCACTTTTAAGAACTCCAGTACAGCATATCTTAGTTCAGGTGGAAAATAAATAAAACTGTTATACTAATTTTTGTGCCAGAAATACATCATACCCCCCCCCCCCAAAAAAGCTATATGATGAAATTATTGCTGACTAACAAATACTGATGCTTTATGAAGAGCTGAGGGGGGAGCGGTTAAGAAAAAGTGAGAGAAAGAAGGGACTAATAAGCCTAGAAAAGTTGGCTAACTTGCTCAAGGTCATAGGGCAGGAAGTAGCAGTAGTGGGATGCAAACACAGGTAGCAGGTCCTGGAGCTCTGGGCTCTAACCACTACTGCCTCTGATGTAATTGGGATTTATCTGCAGAGTCCCCAGTATTATATCATTAACAAAGGCAGTAGTGAACAGATATGGGTGAAAGCAGCTCAGCAAGATCGACAACAGATTTGAACTATCGGTGTTGATTTGAGGAGCACACGATGGTGATAAGTGGGTATTTTTATACTATACTCCTAGGTTGAACTTATACATCTCGCTGCAATTACTTGTAGACTCCCATGTGGGATGAGTTAAGATTTTCTTACTCATACAAATCATGAACTCCCACAGCATGTGGCATCTTTAATTCAGGATTCAAAAAATAAACAAAAAAACAAAACAAACGAGACTGAACAACAACACATAAATCAAGGACACTTTAGTTGAACACACATTTGAAAACATCAGTGTCTAATCTCGACAAGATGCCACTGTGATGGCTCTGTGACGGCCTCTGAACCCTGAGTAAAGCAGCATAAACATAATGGGAGACACGGACAGGCAGGGACTTCAAAGGCAGAAAACTGAAAGCTGTACTGGGATTGCTGTAAGTGAGCGGTTGCACTTAATACCAACTTCTCTCTCTCTCTCTCTCTCTCTCTCTCTCTCTCTCTCTCTCTCTCTGTCTCTCTCTCATTTTTTTAAGTAAAAGGGGACTCCCTTTATCTCTAAATATCATTAAAAATAGAATCATAAATTTATGCCAGGCACTAGTATGTATCAATGGCTACAAGCTACTTGGTTGAGCAGACTATGTACACGGCGAGGACTGGCATTTCCTGATGACAGAAGGTTATGACTTCACTGTATCCGTAAAATGCAAAATCAGCACCTCCAACACTTTTGAAGGAATTGCAAGCAACTCAATTAAAAAGCCTTTGCCTATGTTTTGCATTCATTTATTTGTAACTATATGTGTGTGTGTGTGTGTGTGTGTGTGTGTGTGTGTGTGTGTGTGTATATATATATATATATATTAATATATATATATTACAAGTTGTGATTTTTCCTTTGCACTGGCAGCATCTTTTTTTTTTATTAATACATGTATTTGGTCTTTTTTACACGTCCCCTTTCAGATAGATGCGGACTCGAAGCATGTGCGGCCTCCGAAGATTTAAGATCTATAAAGCTGGGAATCTCTCCTTTTTCTTAGGAGCCCTTGCCTCTGGAAGCAAAAGCATGTAACTGTTTATATTGCAGCATTTTTTTATGTTAGCAAGGGCACTGACGAATCCTCTGGTTCATTGGAATTTGCTCAAAGTTGGTACACAGTACTCTGAATCATATTTTCAAAGAGATTTTGTTGCAGTTAATTTTTATTGAATAACTTCAACAAGATACAAACAACATTACATTATTTTGTTACTTTTTCAAGACTACTGTGTTGTTTCACACTATAAACGAATGAGCTTATAGATGGCGCTGTGTTGTTGTTTGTATCAAAGTGAGATTTTGAGATAAAAAAGATGATTGGGTGTACTGACCGAATATGCAAGTCATTTTTTGTCTTTTCTGCGCGTTTATATATTACAAAAGTAACAAAAAGCCTGCCTTCACGTTTACACATTCGTATTTTGTCTTCTGAGGAAAGTACTGTAGATGTAAAGGGTTATTCAGAAAAATAGTACACATCTTGACCGAATCACTTCAGGTTAAATACTTTTTAAATAAACTGTCTATTTGGACAGATTTGTTGGTAGCATTTCTGGAAATGTAATAAGTTTTATAATCAGATAAGTAACATATAATGTATTCAGAGCAACAATTTGTTTTTGGAAAACAGGTTTTTCTTCGTGTGGGCCTGGGGAGTAAATATAGTAACGTTGTGTGTGTGTGTGTGTGTGTGTGTGTGTGTGTGTGTGCACGTACGCGCATGCACGCACTGTCTGTCTGTCTACCTATCTGTATCTATCCTTACGTTGGCCCACCTTTACAAAATCTAAGAAAGGAAAGTTAAGTACCGGTATATTCTACTGCATTTCCTTCGAGCGTATGGCCTCATCTGTCAATAAATATAATATATTTTTTAATATACTAAGTATAATGGACACAATTTCACCTTGGTTACCATGTCAACATCAAAATTTAGAGTATTTAAACTTCTAAGTACTAATAACCACTTAAACTTGTATCCTACTAGTAAGCGATCGAAAAAACATTAATACAGTGCACAAAGTTGAGATACAAGTGTATTATTGTTGTGTCCATGGTTGTGGGGTTACAGGCAGTGTCAAAATCCCTCTGCCCTGAGTGAGGAATGTGCACCAGACTGGGGGCTGTTTTCTGGCTTCTCCCTTCTCTCCTCTTGGCACTGCCAATGCCAATCTGATTAGTCATACCTTTCTACCACTAATACCTAAAAAAAATATGGCTGTAGCAGGAAGGAAGCGAATTTCCCAAATCTGTTCCCGGTCATTTCACGATTTAACATGAATCAGCTCTTAAAGACAGACCATAACAACAGATTATATGCCTGGCACAGACAACTGTCTAAGACCTAGATGTGACGGCTTCATTCTCAAACACTTGTATAAAAAGACTATACCATATCAAAAGGAAACATTACATTGGTTGTCTTAGTTTGGATCCAATAAATATCTGAAGGCTAGAAGCTAAACCATAAACATCTAAGAATTCAAAGAGACTTCTCAAGTTTACTGTAGTTGAATGAATAGATTTGCTTCAAGGAAAATATACCTTCTTTTTTTGAATGAATATATAATGAAAAGTTCCCCCAGCTAAGTGTGTGTGTGTGGGGGTGTGTGTGTGTGTTTTGTTACACTGATACCTCTTTCACATTTATCCTGTGTCGAATGTTGATATTAGCATTTACTGGCACATTTAAACAATGTATGCCATGGTTCGGAATAAATATTAAAGGCAGCAAGCTAATTCACCTTGAAATATACCCAAGCTTGTGAAAATACAAACAACAACAACAACAACAAAAAAAATCAGAACGTGTTGAAGCCTGCCATGCAATAAGGATCAGGAATCGTCGTCCACCCCCTTCCCTCGTTTCATACCTTTAAGGATTAACAATTCAATTAAATATGCAAAATAACAACTAATTAAATAATTTGGAGAGAACAAGCTGAACACATACTTACAAAACAGAACGTAGAAATAGAGAATGAACCAAAAACAAATCTATGAAATACACTATATTTACTTATGTTTTTAAACCATATCAGATTTGGATGTTTCACATTCTTCAAACATTCCATTTGTCATGGACTGGTGTTAAATGTACAATAGTGAGGCAACCATGTGGAAAGTAACCCCGTTTTTCTCGAGATCTTCATCGTACAATTCGAAAAGTGCTGTAGAATCCCCCACCCCATTTATTGTCTGTTGGGTTGTAAAGAAATATTCAAATATAAAATATATTTATTAAAAAATATGTGAAGTTGTTGTTTTTTTTGTACCAACATTAAGCAAGAATGTGCATCTCAAGTTATTTTCAATCACCAAGCAGTCTCATTGCAATGTATGTATTAGTGCAAATGTACTAGAGAGAGAGGGCAAGATTTCCCATTCCCGGTTCCTTTTCTTCCCCATTTATTACAGACTGTAATGAGATGGTATACTCAGAAAAAGTTTTTCAGCTGTGTGGTATGTGTGTCATCTAAGCAAAGGATCACAGCCTACGCCTTGGGTCAGTTTTTGGTTTAAATTGATGGCTGGCAGGTGTGTGTGTTTGTGGGGGGGGGGACATGGCTCTCTTTTATTTTGTATATGAAAATGACATCAGCAAAATAAAACACATGCTGTTATTCTCTCAAAGGACTACTACAGTTACACAACCATGTTAACAGCAATGCCTCAAAATGAATAACTTACTTTCTAGCATGATATTTATTTTTTGGGTTTTTTTGAAAGACGATGGGGGACTTTTGCCACGCTGGGGTGGGCTCCCAGTGTGGCAGTTGGAAGGTTGTTTTGGGGGGCCAGTGCAGCCAACAGGGGATTGGGGCCCCCCATCAGCTATACGGACTGTTGACATGCTGTGGTGGGCTCCCAGTGTGGCACCTGGAAGTATGTTGGGGGGGCAGTGGAGCCGATGGGGATTGGCCAGCCCCATCGGCCATATGAAATTTTGCCATGCTGGGGTGCGCTCCCAGCATGGCACCTGGAAGTCTGTTGGGGGGACAGCGGAGCCGACGAGGAACTGGGCACCCCCGTCGGCCATACAGTGTGTGTGTGGGGGAGGCGCGCATGAGCACACTGGGGTGGGCTCTAGCTGTCTGCAGGTGTTTGTTGGGCAGGGGATGGGCTGTCTATGACAGCTGTTGCAGTCACAGTGCCAGCGTGCAGGCACTGCATACTGCCGACGGCAGTATGCAAATTGCCTACACATTACCACCGCTGAATGTATTGATCTTTTGCTTGGAACTGTATGCTACTGCATCTGAACTGCTGTCATAGACAGCTTGGACATTTATTGGTGCAGTGAGGCCGTGCCTGTGACAAGAAGCAGGGCACTGGAACGAGGTGGCACACCTATAAAACTTTATATGGTGGCACTATGTTTCTTGCACATGCGTGCAAGCAAACATAAAAAGAAGGGCAAAGGGAGAAATAGTGAGACTGAAGGGGGAGGACAGGGGCTCATACCTCTCAACTGTCCCTGATTTTCAGGGATGTCCCTGATTTTGCCTCAGAATTTTCCTCGGTCCCTCATAAAATGTGTGTTTTTGTGACAGAACAGTATGGATTGTAAGCACAAAATAATGTCAAACATTAGTATTACAGGCGTGTTCTTCTTCAGAAAATGCATCTTGCACTAATCCCCTTATTCTGTCAGCTTTCTGAATGAATAATACCAATTTATAAAATGCATCCCTGATTTTTTTAAGCTTTGTCCCTGAATTATGAGGAAAAAGGTTGAGTGGTATGTGGGGGCTGTGTGGAGGATGACAACAGTAAACTCACATACTGAACAGATATTTCTGCTAGTCTTTACTGAGGAAGAGGAGGGTAATGGAGCTGAAGGGAGTACAAGGGGTGGGAATGGTGCAGAAATGGACACAAGTCCCTTTACACAGGAAAGGGTCCTAAAGATCAGAAGGCTGTAGGTTCTATCCCCACACCAGGCACTTGGGTTTAATCCCAGTACTGAGACTGTAATGCAGCATTGAGGGGGTGATGCACTCCTGAGGTGCTGTCTTTCAGATGAGACATTAAACTGAGGCCCCATCTGCCTGTTCTGGTGGTAGTTCAGGTGGATGTTAAAGATCCCACGGCACTTCTCGAAAAGAGTAGGGGAATTTATATTAAGACTGAAAAGCAAACTAAATACACAAGGTGTTACAGCACACCCAATCATAATACAAAATGAAACAATTAATATAAAAGGTAATACAGCATCCAAATGCACAAAAACAAATATCAACATTTTTAAAGTCCAAAAAAAAGGGAAGAATAAATAACCAAAGCTAAAAAAACTCCCCTAAAACCAAAGTATAAGAAAATTATATATACAAAAGTATTACTACATACTAAATTATAATACAAATAATAAACCGAAATATGTATTTCATCATACATGCAACGGAAAAAAAGAAAAACTCTGTCATTAGAGTCCTAAAACCCAAGTAGTAAATGCTGAAAGTCCTCCCCTTCCCTTACTTAAAGGAGCCAGGGATTCTATGAGAGAACCAAAATACCAAAAATTGTATGACAACATAAAAAATAAAAAAACAAAAAGAAAAATAAGTATACAGCATACTTTTTGTCCCTTGTAAACCTAAAGGGAGAAAAAAAAATTGTGAAAATAAGATGAAAGACATAAACACAACATTACCCCATACATAGTAAGCTGAAATAACCCCCCCCCCGCACATGTATACCACTATATGGCAGTATGTTTTCCCAACCCAAAGCACCTCATATAGAATTAACTAGTATTCACAACATACACTTCCATAATATACAGATTCTTCATGTTCCTATATTGTTTTTTTAAACCATAATCAAAATCAAGAATACTCCTCACCAGAAAATAATTCATTTCTACCAGAAACTGCCACTTCTCATTAATTAAGACCAGAATAAAATAACAGTGAAATTACAAAGAAAAACACTCAGTACCACATATTACTAGTCATAAGCAAAAGTGGAATTATGCAATGACTGAAATGTATCTCAAAATATACCCTACCAACTCATAGCCAATCCATACTGTACCACCAAGACTGGAAGATTTCATATGGCACTGACTTCCTTTCAGTATTTTTATGACTAAGAATTGTAGTAGTAATCATATGAAATAATTGTTCCTCTGTATATTCTAATTGTTGCAGTGTCAGCCTACACCGCACATGCCGTATATAGAATTTAAAATACACAAAAATAACAAAGTGTAACCCTATCATGTTTAGTCCATTTGAATGGAAGAATACCCAAGTATAAAATCTCAGGGGTTAAATCACAAAAGGGTGATGTAGGCCATTTGCCCGCAAAAATTCCAAAACTGTTTTACAAAGGACACAGAAAGAACAAATGGTCCATGGATTCCACCACCTCAACACAAGTCTCCCTAGGGCAGTAGCGATGTTCTACACTTTTGTTTTAGGTTTCATTTGACATTGAGTTTCCCATGTAGGAAAGCCACATAACATCCACATATAAACCAGTATAGGTTAGATGTCAACATTTTCTAATCAATATTTTATCTGAAATAGGTTTAAAGTCAAAACAGGCTGTATTGTGAAAAAAAGTAGATAGAAGATGTGCATATAGTGTTTCTGGTCCTGTTGTGAAAAATGTTCGTACTAAACACAAAGTTTTATTTTCCCAAAACATACCCTTAAAGTTTCTGGAATATTATACAAAGAACACTGTTTTGGGATGCATGAATGAGGAAGCCAGAAGGGGAGTATCCCTGCCAAGGAATCCAAAACCCATGGGATCCAAATAGCCTCAGATTTCAATAATAATGGTCTCAAGTTTACATTAGCAAAAATTGTAAAAAAAGAAAACAATGGGATTAATCGTTTTAATACCCCCCATATTTTTCTCTCTAAACAGTAAACACCATTTAATTGGATTCAGTCTACTACCCCAAATGCCTGAAAAAAAAAAACAACCACACATCTGGGTCTCCAGCTTAGGGGGTAGACTAAAAACTGCAGCTAAATACAAAAAAATTGGAAGTAAGAAGGTCTTAATCATATATACCCTTTTTAATTTGGACAATCTCCACTTATTCCACAGTAAAATTTTTCCATATGCAATGTCCAATTTGGAGGACCAATTTAAGAAGGCCAAATTCCCTGTACCAAACAGAAGTCCAAGAATTGTACAGGTCCCTGTCACAACAGGGATCCCATTTACCGTAGATTCTAAAAAACTGTCCAATCCAAAGGGAAGGCTTTTACTTTTCCTATAGTTAACTCTGGCTCCCATGAATTCGGAAAATTCCCAAAGTATTTGTCCCACTAAACAGGTCGAAGGTAAATCCCCCACAAGAAAGCAGATGTCATCTGCATATGCAATACTTTTAATTTCTTCTGAGGTGCTAGAAAAAGAAACCCCCTGAATAGCAATATTATCATTAACGCGATGAATTAAAGGGTCCAGTGTAAAAAGACAGAGAAGGGGACTCAGGGGACATCCCTGTCTAATTCCCCGGGTAATCATGCATGCCCTCCTCATCCATCCATTACAGTATGCTAAAGCTTTAGCATTAGAATAACAAGATTTTATCCAAAAAATAAAAGTACCCGGAATCCCATAACTAGCCAAACAGTCCCAAAGATATTCATGGTTTACCCTGTCAAAGGCCTTTTCCTGATCTAAACTAAGAATGAAACCAGTTAATTCTCCAGTCTCCCCCCGGGACAAAATTTCTCTTAATAAAATTAACCCATCCATTATACTCCAGTCAGGAATAGTACAAGTCTGAGAAGAATGTATCAGAGTAGATGCACAAAGCAACAACCTGTTATTCAACAATTTGATATACAATTTAAAATCAGTATTTAATAATGTGATGGGGCGCCAATTTGAAAGGTCAGTCCTGTCCCCAGATGTATACATAAAAACCACCAACCCATTACCCATTGAATCAGGCAACTTCCCTGAAACCATCATATCCTGAAATAACTCTAGGATTTCAGGTAACAAAACTTGCAGAATCACACTGTACAATTCATATGGAATTCCATCTGTTCCAGGTGCAGAATTCTTTTTAACCATTGCAAAAGTGGTCATTATTTCAGATTGAGTAAGTGGTGACACCAGTACCTGTTGATCAGATGACAAAACTTGTGGTAAAATACATTTTTCCAACCAAACCATATGACCATCCCGGGAGGATTCCTTATGACTAAATAAAGACTGCACATGCTCCTCTATGGCTATCATAATTTCATACCTTTTGGAACAAAGACACCCCTTAGCATCCTGAATTAAAGACATGTACCTGTAAGAAGGAAATACAATAATAAAGGAAAGGTTCCTGCTTGGTATAGTAATAACATTAGAAAACTTAGTAACCAAAAACAAAAATTATTTACTTCATTAAAAAAAGTACAAACCGGAGGACAAGAAGGACAATTACATTAAGTATAAGGAAGCATTAAAAAAACTAAAAACATCTATCACTCTGGCTAAAAGGAACTTAGCATTTAGGATTGCCCAACACTAAGGACTCACATAAAAGTCTCTACTCATACTTAAATAATAAAAAGGGTACTGTTAATAAAACAGGTCCATTAATTATTAACAATACAACTATTCTCTCAGATATGGTGACTGCGTCTGAATTTAATAAGTAATTTTGTTCTGTCTTTGAACAAGATAAGAAACCTAGAATGATTACTTATACTCCTATATTCCATAGTTATGCCATCACTACTTCTGATACTCACAAACTTCTGGGAACTTTGAAATCAACTACAAGCCCAGGCCCCAACGGTATTACTTCTAAATTCCTTATAGGATCCATTGACAATATTGTCACTCCACTTACAATCATATTTAATAAATCACTCACTGAATTAACTGTGCCTACTGTTTGGAGAATGGCTATTGTTACTCCAATCTTTAAAAAAGGGGTGCATTCCAAGACTGAGAATTACAGACCTATCAGCCTAACCTCCATTCTCTGTAAATTACTAGAAAAATATATCAAACGCTTAATAGATGAAGAAATGCTGGAACTAAAAATAAATGACCATGAGCAACATGGATTTAAACAGGGGCACTCATGTACTACAAACTTGTTATCCTTTTACAATTTTATAAGCAATAATCTTGATCTAAATATCCCAGTGGACGTTGTCCTGTTAGACTACAGTAAGGCATTCGATAAGGTCTCACACTCGATATTAATCAATAAACTAGTTACATTAGGATTCTCTAAAAGCATTGTGTCTTGGTGAACAGCTGGTTATATGAAAGAACTCAAGCGGTTAGAATCAATGGGGTATTATCAGAGGAAAGACCTGTGACGAGGGGTTCCCAGGGTTCTGGTTGGGTCCCACTTTGTTTGGCATTTTATAAGTGATCTTAAGATCATATCACAGAATAAGCTATCAAAATTTGCGGATGACACTAAACTGGGGGGACCTGTTCATAATGAAAACAGCAGGAATACAATCCTAAAAGACTTAAAAATAATCGAAACCTGGGCATCTACTAATAAGATGTCTTTTAATGTTTCAAAATGTTCCGTGCTGCATTTTGGTAAAAATAACCCTACACAACCATATTATCTTAATGGTACTAAAATACGAGATTCAGTCATTGAAAAAGACCTAGGTATAATGATTGATGATGACTTGTCTTTTTCAAATCACTACAATAAGGTAACAAATAAAGCCAACGTTCTTTTGCGTAGGATAAAAAATACTTTTGTTTTGAAGACTGAAGAATGTATTATGACATTATACAAGACTCATGTTAGGCCCCACTTGATTACGGCTCACCCTGTGGAGTCCATATCTGATAAAGGATATTACAAAAATCGAGAGGGTACAAAGAAAGGCGACAAAATAATACCCCACCCTCTCCCGTCATGATTACGCAACCAGGCTTCTAAGAACAGGGTTATACTCATTTGAAAATAGAAGATTAAGAGGTGATATCCTTCAATTATTTAAAATTGTATCATCTCCTATATTAATGGAATCCTGTGGTTTGTCCTTCGCATCTAGAAAAATTGTCCCCAGACTTCATAGTAAACAAATTGTAATTAAAAAAACAAGAACAAATAAAAGACAGCAATTTTTTAATGTTAGAGCTCCAAGAGTCTGGAACTCCTTGCCACAGGAAATTGTTGATTGCAAGAATATTAATACATTCAAGTTTAAATTAGATAGATGGCTTTTGAATAAACAATAAATTTATTAATGATCCACATGTGTGGAGGACATTCTCGATGGGCTTTGGCCTACTTATGTCCCAATTACCAAGTTACCAAGTTACCATCCGCTTTTGATGTTGTTGAGCACAGAATTGAAATGGATTCATAAAATCCTGTGAACCTTGGGTTCCAAATTTCCATTCCTGTTCTAAAGATCTAAGTCTATTATATTGTAGATCATTCATTTTTCGCCTGGTTTCTGCTAATTCTGCAAGAATCATTTTATCTCCTTGGGAAGCTTGAAACATTCATTCTGAAACTGTGTACTGTAAATACAGTATTGGTCCCTCTTAAATTTCCCATTTAATCTACCTTTGTGTTGAAAGTATCTTTTAATATCTAGCTTTGCATCCTCCCACCATTCCTGTGAAGTATCATATAACATTTTAACCGATTTACGTGCTTCTAATAAGGAAATAAAACCATCCTTAACAGTTGGAAGAGACAACAGTTCCAAGTTCAACCTCCAATACCCAGGCCCTTTTTGCATACCATCATAATTAGCGACCGTCAGTTCTATGATGGCATGGTCAGATGGAGCAACAGGATGGGTCCTGGTATTTTAAATCTCCAAGGCAGGAGATATAAACCAGGAATCTATCCCAGTAACTAGGTTACCTCTGAAATAGGTCTTACAGGTATCTGGCCAGCCAAAAAAGCCACAAGCATCAACCAAACCAGTTTGTGAAATCAAAGCAGCCAGACAATTGGTCTCACAATATAATTTTGGGTTTGAGGACCCCTGTCCTTTAACTACAACCCACAATTGAAATCTCCTCCCAAGAAAACATAATGAGATGTAAACAAATAAGGCTGTATAGTGTTAAAAAGCTCAATTCTAGCTGTCTTCATTTGTGGGGCATATACATTAATAAACCGACAGTGCAATTTATTTAACGTGAAATCTAATAACAAAGCACGGCCCAGGGCTATGTCCACTACCTGAATAGATTGAGCCAAAGGGGAATTTAAACAAATTCCAACCCCACAACAAAGATCCTCTCCAATAGACCAATAAGTCACCTCCATTCCATCCCACAGAGGCTCTATCCATCTCTTGTCTGCTATGTAATCGAGTGTCTTGAAAGAATACCACATCATAAAAAAAGGAATCAAATAAAGCATATACCAAAAGTTGTTTTCTATCTGACTGAATACTGTTAGTATTTAAAGAGACCACAGTAATACTAAATAACGATCCATTATATAAAACAACAACAAAAACATTAATGTTAACTAAAGGAGAACTAATTAATCCTGAAAAAAATTGAAAACATTAGGATTTCTTCCTGACCCATTTACGGAACCCATCCTAGATTTATTTTTGAGGGATAGTCAAATCTTCTGTAGAACGCTCAGTGTCTGATCCTCCATCCGCTTGAGAGGAGTGAACCGAAACCGAGTCTGATTCTGTGCCTACTTCAGGTTCTTCAACCTGCAAGGTGGAAAAGGTGTTTTGCATTGGGAGATGGAAGACTTCTGAAACAGATGCTGCAGTTTTCTTCTGTAAACTCCTTCTTCGATTATTAACTACAGTGAAGGCACCTTCTGGTGGAAGGGGGGGCATAGAACCTACATCACCAGATACCTCTAGTACTAAAGGTTCTGCCTCAGATAGAGGCATGTGAGAAACCAAAACAGAAGTGGATAAGGCCTCTGAAGGGGGATTAATAGGCCTTTCAGGAGGTGCCCTCTTAGGTAGGGGAAGGGAAGGGGCCCATATTGTTTCAAAGTCGTTTTTAATGCAATATTCAAATAAAAATCCTGAGTGGTATAATCCTTGTCCACAGTATTATGGGCTGCCCAAGGACAATCCATAAAGGAATGCAGTTCCTCACAAAGACTACACTTGGGAGGATGATGACAGTCAGTCATAATATGCCCCACTTCCCCACATTGAGCACATTTCATTGTATCACGGGTTCAACTCAAATGTCTACTGCAACCGCATTTATAACAATGGCGTGGCTGTCCAGGTTAAAAAATAAAACCCTTGTCGCGACCCAGGTAAAAACAACTTGGTAGATGTTGAAGTCCATCCTCCGTTTGTGGTAAAGTCACCTTATACCTCTACCCTCCATTCCAAAAACCTTCAGAATCTAAAATTGGTTCCGAATTTCCTTGTATTTGACAACGTTTCTCCAGTCAATATGAAATGTCCATAATATTCACCCCTTCATTCCTGAATAAGACAGTGATCACTTTAAAAGTTTGTTTTGTTAAAGGTATAGCTTGAAAGTGGGTTTAAGCTGGGTTCGTTTTAAACAGGGCATACTTCATCCAGAAATTATTCAGGATGTCAGGGGAATGAAAACTTATGTCATATGTAAATTATCCCGGTGTATGAATCAAAGCATACACTTCCGAGGGAGAAAACCACAGTATCTGCTTCAATAGAACTTTCCTCACATAAAAGCGGTCTGGCATCATATCTGCTGGTCCTAAAAACTGCAGCCAAACTGCATTCCTGCGTTTAGCTAAAGAAACAGGTTTTTGAAATAAACTAGCTAAAGTGGGAGCTGTCAGGGCTGGGGTTACTGACTCAATGTCAGGAAGTACTATAGGAATAGATCCCAGCGCTTCTTCCAACTGGGGGGAATCACTAGCCACAGTAATGTTTTCCATAGGCCCCTGCTGTGCTGGAGACAGTATAGGGGAGAAGGAAATAGAATCCACTTGTGAAATGGGCAAGTCCGTCATAACCATCTCTGCATCTGTATTAGCAGATAAAGTGTGCCCTGAAACAGGGTCTAAGGCTAGTACATATGGTTTAGTAAACAGGACAGTATCAGGCCTGTGCATATTGTGGAGGAGGCCATCCACAGTTCTCCCCAGTACCCCCGCGACACTCCCCGAACCTGGAAGCGGAATATCGGGATCCGCAACCCACTGACCTGTTTCTGTTTGGATCCAACCAGCTCATTCCAGTGCCCATTCCGGAGACCATGCGAATCATGCTGTGAGTGATTTTCCAATCCTGTGTCTTTCCCTGATGTAGTATCCTCTATTAGAGGGTCCACTGCAAAAACATTTGCTTTAGACGCTGTAGAAGGTGACGGTGAACCTTGAATTGAGCGTTTCCTTATTTTTCTTTTCTTCGGCATGCAGTTTAGCTGCTCTGTAATCAGCCTCAGCCTGTAATAAGAGGTCCTGTTTCACATGGACCACTGCGTGATACTTCATCGCCTCCACAGGTAATGGGCCTGCTCCCGGACTTCCTGTAACACCTAGTGTCACCATCAGAGGAGTGTAGCAACTCCATTTTCCGTGGATCCTCCACCCGTTGCTATCACAGCAAGTAGCAGGGGCTGAGGTACGATATGCTGTCCACCCTGAGGGTGCATTCCAGCCATACCATGTTCCCCGCTGAGCCTTGCTAACTCACCAGCCACAGCATGTCCTCCTCCGCTGTCCTCCTCGTCTGCCATTTTGGTCCCACGGGAAAATGGATCCTCCCTGCTCACAGGAAGCAGAGTAGGGGAATTTCCCCGGTGTCTTGGTCAAATGTCCCCCATTCACTAAAAATAACACCAACAGCTTAATCTGGTTCAAGGTCAGTTGGCATTCATCTGTATCCCCCTTCCCCAGGTTGTGCCGGAAAATAGGCAGAATTTGTCTAGTGCACTTACCCGGTCAACAAAAACTAAATAAATAAAGGAATGGGAAGGTATAAGAGTCAATAAAGCAATGGGGCCAGATGGGGTGCCCCCAGGGCCCTAAAGGAACTAAGAGAGGAGGTGGCTGAACCTCTGGCAATCCTGTTTAGCTGATCACTGGAAACAGGGGAGGTATCCAAAGCCTGGAGGACAGCAAATGTAGTCCTCTTATACAAAAGCAGAAACAAAGAGGAAGCAGGGAATCACAGACCAGTCAGCCTGACCTTGGTAGTGGGGAAGATCATGGAAGCACTACTGAAGGAGAGATTGGTGGAACATCTGGTTGTCAACAGACTACAGGACCCAAGGCAGCATGGTTTTACTTGGGAGAGGTCATGCCAGACCAGTCTCATTGAATTTTTCAACTGGGTGACAAGGGAGGTGGATCAGGGGAGGGCAGTGGATGTGGCCTATCTGGACTCCAGCAAGGCCTTTTACACTGTGCCATATAGAAGGCTATTAAACAAACTGGGGAGTATGGGAGGGAGCAGGAGAGCAGTGCAGTGGGTGGGTAATTGGCTGGGTGGCAGGACACAGAGGGTGGTGGTAAATGGCTGTCATTCCACAGAGGGAAGAGTGACCAGCGGGGTACCACAGGGATCAGTGCAGGGACTGGTCCTATTCAGCGTCTTCATCAGTGACATTGCGCAGGACCAAGAAGGCAGAATTTCCCTTTTTGCTGATGACACGAAGCTCTGTAACAGAGTGGACATGCCAGAGGGTGTAGACAGAATGAGAAGGGACCTGCAGAAGCTTGAAGAATGGTCAAGGGTTTGGCAGTTGAAATTCAACACAAAGACGTGCAAGATAATGCATATGGGACTCAAAAACCCTGAAACAACATATCAGTTGGGGGTGAAGATATAGCATGCACCAAGCAGTAAAGGGACCTTAGGGTTATCATCTCTGATGACCTTAAGGTAGGGAAACAGTGCGACAAGGCAGTGGGTAAAGCAAATAGGATGCTGAGATGCATAGGCAGGGGCATCACCCGCAGGAAAAGGGAGGTCATAATTCCACTATACAAGAAACTAGTGAGGCCCCACCTGGAGTACAGTGTACAGTTCTGGAGATCTGCTTACATAAAGACATAGACAGGGTAGAGAAGGTTCAGTGGAGGGCAACAAAGATGGTACAGGGATTGCATCACAAGTCCTATGAGAACAGGTTGAAGGACTTGAATAGGTACTCCCTGGAGGAGAGGAGGGAGAGAGGGGATATGACAGAGACATACAAGCACCTTACAGGGAGGAACAGTGTGCAGGAATACACTATTTTCCAGTGAAAAAGATATTCCAGGACTAGAGGGAATGGGATGAAGTTGGAGGGAGGGTGATTCAGAGGAAATGTGAGGTAGAATTTCTTCACAGAAAGGGTAGTAGACAAGTGGAACACCCTGTTAGAGGAAGTGGTGGGGGCTGAAACAATCACAGGATTCAAGAATGCATGGGATAGACAAAGGGGAATTCTGGAGGTCAGGGGTAAGGGGCAACAGACTTCTAGAAAAACGTAAAGGGAACTTACAAGCTCAGATGAGCAGACTGGGTGGGCCATAGGTCCATATCTGCCAATAGTATTTATGTATCTATGTACAACAAATATGTTTTCATTCTATGAGGAAATAAATTTGCAGCCAAACAACAAAATACCTATGGGCATTATTTTTCTTGATTTTCATAAAGCTTTTGACATTATATCTCATGATGTACTGGGGAAAGGACTAGGGGAAAAGAGAGGGAACATTGTTTAACCAGGAGTAGCACACTAAGCCGAAGCTTGTTTCCAGATGCGACCTGGGTGCACAAGGAAGTTAAGTGACTTGCTCAGGATCACACAATATGCATCTAGACAGCTGTGGAATTCAAACCCAGGTTTCCAGAACTGCAGCTCAGAGCCTTAACCCACTGCGCTATACTGCCTCCTTCAACTAAGACACAAGCTAAGTGAAGCTAAAGTTAATAAACACATTGTTAAATGGCTACATAATTGGCTGGAAAACAGGACACAATGGGCCAGATTTTCAAAGTATGGCACAGGATTGTACCAAGCCCTGTGCCACGACACTGAGGTTCAGGCAGTGTGATGAACCCCTCTGAGGTTCCGGCGAAGAGCTGAACCCCTCTGTGGCAACTGCACCCGATTTTACAATCTTAGGCACAGTTGTGACAGTTTCCTCGTTTTATGGTAGCTTGCACCAAAAACCTGGTTCAAGCTCTGTATAAAAGGCCCCTGGGATTGCCACAAGCCAGACTACAAAAAGTGGGTCTAACTTGCGACAATTGGTACATGGGATAGAAAATCACGATCACCGGCCAGGAGAATGCCACTAGCCTGGTGTGCCATATTTTATCTTTGGCACACCAGCAGTTTGTGGTATTCTTGCCCATTTGAAAAGTGGGCCCAACGTGTAAGAATAAAAGGAACATCAGCTGAAGAGTGGTTAATGAGTGGGGTCTCGCAGGGATTGGTATTGGGGCCAGCACAATTTTCCTTTATTTCTAGCCTACATAAAAACATCCAGGATATTATTACTAAATCTGCCAATGACATAAAACTAAGGAAAAGTTGACAGTCAAGAATATATGGATAGTATGAGAGAAGACCTTAAATATATAGAAAGCTGGGCACAGATGTAACTGGGTCGCTTGTACACTACAGTTACTATACCTGCCTTGTGGGCTCAAACAAGGTTGAGGGGCCTATGCACTGGTTTTCTGAAAAGGGGTGTTCTTTCCCAACAACAGATTAAACAACGCAGTGCCTCCACCTAGAGATAAATTAAAGTGGGCCAGATGACTGACTGGTACAACCTCTGGGATGCTGTATCTACCCACCTACCCTCACAGTCACCCCACACATGAAAAAGCAAAAAGCTAGTGTAATACTTCAGTATACACACAGTTACTGACTGAAGCTAATAATATGCTTATGAGACAGGTTAACAATAACAATAAATAATTTATTAAAGGGGGTGAGGGGTTGAGGGAATGCGGAATAAATAACTATGTGTAGGATTTGATGTAACTGGCAAAACATGAACAATAAACAATTAACAGTGCCCACCCCCCAACAGCAACACATTCAGATTGGCCCACTCCCCACTGGTACCAGTGTCTCCAATGTCTGTTCTGGGTACCCAGGTCAGTGAGTCAGTGCAGGCCCGATGAGGTGCAGCTGATTGGCTAACGTTGCTGCACTTTTAAAGCACAACAGTAACTTTTTGGTGAAACTATATACAACTCCCGAGATGCTGGGCAAGCCCTGAATTATTCATAGTTATGGACTACCCATCTCCGAGTTCTGCTGGCCGAAGGGCTTTCCAACCATGGTTCTAGGGTGCCCTTGCAGCTTTCTGGATCTCTTGCAGCTCTTTGGGTCTCTTGCAGCTCTTTGGATTTCTTGCAGCTCCCTGGATCTCTTGCAGCTCTGGCATGGACCAGTCTAGGGACCAGGGCCACACACCTCACCCACTCATCCAGGCACCCAACCCCCAGGGTGAGGTGACAGGTACTGCCTGGCTGTGACACTGCCCAGCCGATTCCCCAACCGTCCGATGGCAGGAGCCTCCTGAGTCTCAGGAACACAGCTTCAGTACTTTCACCCAAACTGCAGGCTGCCAGCTGTGGTACAAGTCCAACACAAAGCAATCTGGATCTCCTCCTTCAATAGATTCTGCACTATGTCCCAAGACTGTCTCAGGCTTTTCCAACACTTCTCAGGTGCTCAGGTGTTAAATCATGAAACAGCTTTCTGGCTTTCCAGGTGATGGAAATGAATCCAACACTCACTGGGCTGTTGTCTGTGAAAGCCCCAGGCAGGCCTCCAGACTTTGGCAGCACACACTATCAGATCCTCCTCACTCTCTGGAAGCTTCCAGCACACTGCCCCAAGCTGAATCTGCCCCCCAGGTCTCAGGAGATCAGATGCAAAGTCCCATTTGTCAATCAGGCTGTCAATCCATCAAATTAGTATGTACAATGTTCACGCAACGCCTGATTGGCTGGGCGAAAAGGCTCCAAGAGACAGTCCTCTCCTATTCCCAGAAGCCCCTTTCTGTAGTTCTCAAGGCTCCTTGACCTCTTATTAGCTGCAGGCAAGTCAGAGGCAACAAAGATAGCTGCAAACAAAAACTGTTTATGCAGTTTACACAGAGTTCCATTTTTAAGTTCATATTGCAGGGCGCTCACACTGTTTTAAGTACAAAGTGCCCCATAGTACAATAGCTACCCATCTGCCCTATTGTCTGATGGCAGAATAGGGCATAAAAGAGACTCCTTTCTGCTAGCACCATAGCACTGTCTCCCCCGTGGCAGGCTGGGTTTGTATTAACAGCAGCCTTGGCTGCTTGTAAAGGCACAGTGCTTAAAAGCTCCTTTTCAAAAATTCAATTTTTTTCTCCTCCAGTGTGTCTCTGGGCCCCCAGTGATGTTGCTGAGTCCCTGGGGCCAGACCACACACAGAAGAGACCTGGTCAGTGCTGCAAGTGTGGCTTTTAACTGAGTGCCGTAGCACTAGACAGAATCTTACAAGTAGACCACTTTAGCTCGCACGTTTGAGCAGGAGCCAGCTCGAATGTGCGCAAAAAGAGCTACGCGGTGGTCTACTGGATTGTGCAGCACTCTCTGTACTGTACCACTGAGCTGGCTGTTTTAACATTCAATACCACACTTCTCCAGTCCCCCACAGCATAGCAGGCACACAGGAGCTGACAAGAGCATTCCGGGGGTAGCAAGGACCAGGTCTGGTGGGACCAGGCAACCGGGAAGCAAAACATGGCAAGCCCCACCCACTGTGAGGATTACATTCTCTCCCGCCTAAACACTTGATGTTCCTGCCAAGGCCATAGTAGGGACCTGGTACCAATAAACATTAGCCATGGCATTTCAAACATGCACAGTCTAACTAAACAATTGATTCCTAGCTAGCATGGGCAATCAACACACCGTAGTCTAGACAAATGCAACTGTCTAAACAGTGACAAGAAACAAAAACTAAAAGGCATTTTAAATTTATAGACAGCTGTCACCTTAAAACTCTAGAAACTGCAGTTATTACAATATATCACTGACAATTTTTCAACCTCACCGTTTACTTTTTATGGCATTACCCACTCTGGGTGGCTTGGCTTTTGGTGGGCACACAGTTCTGGGTAAGGATCTGGGGGAGACATATATGCCCTTGTATACCACATGTATGGGTACGTCAGTGGGAGTTTCTGGAGAGTCATAAGTAAGTTTTAGCAATGGTTTGATGGCGACACAATGGAATGGACACTTCTTCTGCATTTGAGAGAGCTCCTCCGGGCTCATCAACCAACGATGAAGCATCCTCACTCAAAGTGGGCACCACATCATCCTCTGGCAATTTTAACTATTTCCTCAGTCTCTACAGGTCCTCCACTTTCCTCCTCTGGCACTTCCTCGGATTCAGGCCCTTCATCCAAGGATACATCTAAGTTTGGCACAGAGTCTACTTTTGTTTCAGAGTTTCGAGTTGGTATAAGGAGCTCTGCAGTGGGCAAATCTGTCACATTACTTGTTTCATTTGTTCCCTGAAACAATTGGGCAAGGTCAGGTGTGGGATAATATACAGTTCAATTGTACTTACGCAACTGGATGAGATGTATGCTTGCGTAAGTTTGATACATTCTGGCTATTCGCCTCTCTATCCGTGGGATATACCACCCTGTAGGGGTACGGCACAAGGAACCCTAGAGGAGGGTTCCCCCCCCATAGGTTCCAGGGGAATGATTTCTTTTGACTAAAGGTAGCTTAGGAAGAAGCCCAAAAAGAATATCCTAACAGGGTGTTGAGCATCGAAGAGGCAAGGAATCAGAAGACATCTAGACTGGAAATAAAGGTAATGAACATAGACAGGAAAGACAGGAGAAGAATGAGAAAAGGCAAGGAAAACGAAGGAAAGGAAATTGACAAGATGCAGAAGGGCGACTTCCTAAGGAGAGAGGGAACAGCCGGGGCCACCATCTAACTCCATCCAACAGTGGAACCTAACTAAAGAACCTAGGAAAGCACTAACCCTGACTAATACTATGACCATTGGCACAGAGGAGAGGAAAAAACCCCTTTGAGGAGGAAACTTCCGGGGATCCAAGGCCTAGGTCACCTTCCCTCCAGGCTGAAGGATGTTTTGATTAGGGATGGCACAGCTATAGCAAGTTAAAGTAAAGATAGAGAAAGGAGGAAAGTCCAATTTTAGAGTAATCTCTCGCTCTGTCCTTCTAAATGGACAACGGTGGAGGGATGAGAGCTATGTCTGCCACTAGGCGCTCAAAAGCAAGAGATGAAATTCGATGATGGAAAGAAACCTTGAAGGCCTGAATAGTTGAAGGTGAGTCATGAATTGAATGATGTACAGTGATGGAGATGAAGCCTACTGGCCCCTAGCAAAGGGGCAATAGACATGAAGGCAAGTTTCCAAGTGGAGAGATGTCGAGTCAAGGTAGCATGAACCCGAGATAGTTATGCTTGAGTAGTCGATATGAAGGGTTAGAGCCACATTGAGGGCAGATGAGAGAGGGATACCCAGATGTGGTCTTGAGAAGACTGATGGTGATAGTAACTGCAGGAGTGCAGCAGGTCGATGAGGTAGCATAAAACCCAGTGAGAGGTATGCTTGATTAATCTATGTGAATAAGTAGACCCTGAGGTCAGACTGAGTGAAGGAGAACCAGACTCAGTCACCTGGACATGCAACGGACTAGGGTAAGAAGAGGATGTGGATAGGGAAGGTGATGGCAAGATAGGGAAACCCCCCAAAATAGAAAAGGTCAGAGAAGGAGCAGAATGGAGGGTGGAGGAACATTAGGAGGAAGGTGACAATGGAGTCGACAGGGGTAGACACCCCCGAAAGAGTGGACAGAGGCAGAGGGAAGGATCAAGGCCAGTAACGAGGTTCACTAAGGAACAGGTCGGGTGGCCACAAATAGCTTAGACAGTAGGAGAGGTGCCTATAGAATATAGCACTACTGAGACAAGACACCACTGGCAGAGCACAGCAATCCAGAGGAAAGGTTGGGAAAGATGGAAAGGCCAAGCAACAGTATGTGACATGAGTAATGGGAAACAGCCAGCACCTTGTCCAACAAATAGACCAGTTCAAGCAAAAATGCCTCCAGAACACAGGAGCTACACACAATAGCACACATGAACACTGAGGCAATGAATAGAAGGATTAAGCGAGGAATGCAAAATGTCGAGGGGAGAGAAATTGATTCCATGCCAGCAGGACAGGGAAGAGAAGATGTAATTGGGCATGACCCAAGAACAGTAGATGCCCGTGTCAAGGGGGGCAAGGGTTAAATGAAGCACAGTCACTTTAAATATCGAACAGGAATGAACATGATCTCCAACCTGTCAGAGGGGAACATTGTGAAATGAGCGCAACAGAATAAATAGAAAGACCTGCTCATCGAAACCTGGACTAGAAAGTCCGGGATTGTATAGAAACATTGAAAACAGAAAGCAATTACAAGTGTAAAGGAGACTCGTCCAGACCATGTTCAAAGCACGGAACAATGAAAGAGTAATACAAACTGTGCTGTGCACTGTAAAAGTTGAAAACCTGCTGCCAGAGAGATCACCGGTAAAATGAAATGACCAAGAACCCAGCGTTGAGGTTGGGATGATATGCAGCGACCAGGAGGAGGAACAGAAATCGAGAGAAGCCCAGACGCACTGCTCCCCAGCACACAGGTTACGACGAGGAGCGTGATGCACAGGAGACCAGAGGCAAGGTGCAGGGCATGGAGCAAGAAGCAGGAGAAGTGAGGGAGAGAGAGAGAGAGAGAGAGAGAAGGGCACTACAGTAGAAGAAGGAGGCAGGAAAAGGACTACAATGAGTATAGAGGACTACAGGGAGCCCGACCAAAGGAAGAGTTCATGGAGGACAGGAGATGCAGAAGCGGGCACTTGCGTACCGATGAGAGGAACACGAAGAGCCGAGAAATGGAGTTGCACTGGGTGAGAGGCCACTGAAGGAGATGTACAGCTGGTGATGTATACCCGGAAGCGGCAGAAGCAACCTTGATGGCATACTGCGAGGCAAAAGAAAGCCCCCCCAAAAAAGAAAAGGAGAGAGAGGGAACCGCAAACAAATGAGGGACCAGTACACCCCGGGCGGGGAGGTGACTGGGAAGCAGCAAAGAGGGTGAGAGAACAAAAGGTAGGAGGGATAAAATGAGTAGGGGTAAAAATAGAACAAGGCAAGGGGGGGATGAGGACTAATGACAGAATGGGTGGAGCAGGAGCAGGAAGAACAACGGAAGGCCAGAAAGGGCGGTGGAATGGAGAGGACCAGCGGCTGGAGACGTAAGAGAGACGGGACAACAGCCCCTAGCAAGAAAGGGCGGTGCCTCTGGCTGCAAAAAAGAGAAGAATCCTGGAACAGTCCAGGAGGAGTGGCCTTTCAAGGCCTGATGGGGGAGTGACGTAGTTGCTCTGCCATTGAACCTCAGGCTTAAAGTCTTCCCATACTTCTCCCTCTGACTCAAAGTCCGAACTCTCTTGCACTACTTGCTCATCAAGGTTTGCCAGGATAATTTCAGATTGCTTTTCCCTTTGTTTAATTTGACATCTGCATGTAGCAGATCTTGTTACAGGAAGTTTAGAAGGTTCTGCCATTTCTTACCCAGTACTAACGACCATCTGTCCAATGGCAGCAAGTAGTTGCAGTGGATAGTCCGGTATCCACTTGTCTCACCTTCTGAATGAATTTTGTACACAGGCATATCACGCACCTTCTCAAGCACAACATAGGGGGTGCTGCCCTATTTATCAGCAGTTTTGTGCTTCCAAGGTATTCCTAAGTTCCTTAATGATATACGGTCTCCCGGCAGCAATTCGTGTGCCTTTACCTGTCTGTCATACCTTTCTTTGTTAGCTTTGTTCTGCTTGGCTGTGGCATCTGAGGCCAACTTGTAGGCAGAATTCAGGTGATCCTTTAATTTTTTAACATATTGCAGGTAGGTCTCTGGCCTAGCTCCATCGTCAGAGACACTGAAATATAGATCTGCAGGGAATCTGGCTTCCTGGCTGAATATTAGACTGTAAGGAGGGAATTCCGTAGTACCACTTTTGGTGCAATTGTAAGCTTGAACCAATGCACTTACTTGCTGACTCCATTTACTTTTGTTGTTTTTAGAATCTAAGGTGCCCAGCATATCAAGAAGTGTCCAATTGAATCTCTCAGGCTGTGGATCGCCTTGCGGGTGATAGGGTGTGGTGTGAGACTTGCTGATCTCCCATAATGACAATAGTTCTTTCACTAGGCAGCTTTCAAAGTCCTGCCCTTGATCTGAGTGTATACTCTGAGGGGCTCAGTAATTCACAAAAAATCTCTTAACTAGGACCTTAGCAACCATGGTGGCTTTTTAATCCTTTGTCCGATAGGCCTGGGCATATCTGGCAAAATGGCCAGTGACTTCCAAAATATTTTATATGTTCTTTGAGTTAGGTTCCAAACTGAGAAAGTCTATGCACACTAGTTCCATAGGTGCACTTGTCACTATGTTGACCAGTGGGGCAGTGCTCTGGGGTAAGGCTTTTCGCTGGACTTATCTGCTGCAGTTTTTGCAGTACTGTTCCACATCACTCCCCATGCGTGGCCAATAGAAGAGGGCATGAGCCAAGTCCAACATGCATTCACTCCCCAAATGTCCCATGTCATCGTCCAATGAATGAAGTACCTGTTTTTTGAACTTTGCTGGCAGGATCAATTGCAGAGAGGAACCTTTGTGAACTTTGGATTTCTCTGTACAACAAATTGTGCTTTGATTTAAGCATTGGCCACTCTCACAACAACAATTTCACATCTGGATCATTTTTGACTACCTGGGAGTCATCACTCCCTTTCTGCAGGGTGTTGGCAATGTCTTTAATACTTGGGCCGTTTTTGCTCTTTTTGCAAGTCTTGGGGAGTTAGTTGTGGCATTGTGCTTAAGTCCAGATCAGCTAAGTTACAATAGGCGATTGGGATACAATAACCAGAAGTACCAAGGCTGTCCACAAGACTAGTGGCAGTTTCTGTGAAGGCTGCTCATCTGTGTCAAACAAAGCTTTTTAGAGCAGAATTGACAACTATTAGAAACAGATAAACAAAATGGAGATACAGATAAATTATCTGTATTATCATGGGATATTGAGGAATTGAACTTCAAAGAGGTTGACATAGAATTCCAAAGGTTTTTGGTAAAAATGGATATCATATATTTACAGGAAACGTGGGTTTTGGATTATACGTTTCCAGTACTCCCAGACTTTACATGTTATAGTGTACCAGCGACTAAGAAGGAGAAAAATGGTAGACCTAGTGCGGGTTTGATTACCTACTTTAGGACATCATTAAACATTTCAGTTGTACAACTGGAAACTGTTGTAACCCCTAGGAGGCGCTATCCCAAGGGCTACTACCCCTGCCTGTTTGGCTAATAACAGGTGATGGGGTCTAGGTTCTGTAACAGGTGCCTCCACCTGAACGTCAGGGTTGGTAGTGGTCAAACTAGCCTGGGCAATAGCCTCGGGACACTGTGACCCCCTTGTTCCCCTCACTAGTACAAAACAGCACACACAATCACTTCACAATACCCTGATACACTTTGCAAGTACCACACTGGTTGCATTTACCACCAGTGCTGGCTCCTCTAGTTCGACCTTGGGGGCCCCCTGTAAAACAAGGTTAAACAGAGCAGACAGCAACAGTACAGTACTTTTAACACAAACTGGAACCACAGTCAGTTTAAATGCAGAAAAAGTAAGATCTGATTTATTCAGGGGATGTGAACAAGGAAGTGGCATAATCAGGATTATTGGCTTACAAGCTACATTAATCAAGCAGTTATGCGTGCAGTTCAGAACCCCCCCACACAGTCACACACTCTGGGTACCCAGGTAGTAGGCAGATGGGCTAGCAAGGATCGTTGCCCGGGGTAGGCCGGTGTCGCAGCTGGTTGGGGCCCTGTGATGGAAAAACAACATGCACAACACACTATCTGTAATCTGGAGCATGATGGCTCATTTTGTGAATAAAGAGAAATAACCAAGAAATCAGATGACACACTTAGATTATATTGTAGGTGCAGGGAGCTACCCTGATAGTTACTCACGGTACCCAAGACTGGACCCAGGATGGATGAAATTTGAGACAGCTGGTGGTTGTTCTGGATTGCCAGGAGAAGCCGGACCCACACAATTTCACCGAGGCATCGTTCCTGTTCAAGCATGGAGCAGGGAGGCTGATTCCCAGGCAGGTCTCTCGTCGATGGCTTTTCTCTGTGTAGTAGGGTAGTCTGGCAAGGCCAGTGTGGCAAGGCCCCGGCCAAATGGAGACAAATTCGGATACATTCCGTTTTGGGCTGGATACAGCTTCCAGCAAGCAGAACACAGTTCACACAGTGGGGAACCAAATCATGACCCACTTTCAATAAACAGCACATTTACATGTAAGGAAATTCTACTGTACCAGGCAAACCGCTCTCCGGTCACGATCGCAAAGTCTCTGCACAAACCGGGTTTAAAAAGCAGCTGGAAATCCTGACAGGCAGATCACATTCAGCAGAATCTTCAATCTTCTTCAGGTATGAACCTGGTACAAAATCAGTGGCTTACTTCGTTCTCACAAACTCGGATTTAGTCCGAAATAATTATTTTTTCTCACTCTCAGGGACAGCAGGCAGAAATGCAAGCCAAAACTTAGCCCTTCCACAGTTCTCCCATGAGAATCCATTCAGGATTGTTGCTCAAAAACACTTGAGTTCTTACTCATTTCACTTCCCAGATCAGAACTAACTGACAATTGCAAGCAGTCTGGGATTTCCCCAAAATCCAAAGGGTTTGGTTGGCTGATCTGTCTGTCAGTCACAACAAAGGCTCCCCCTTCAGGTGCAAAAAGGGGCCAAAAGACCAAAACTACAATTCCTACAGATTTTGACTCCAGAAAGCTCCTGTAGTCCAGCTCCATTTTAGGTCCCACCAGAACTGATTGGTCCAATTCGCAGTCCCGGGCCAAATGGTGGGGATAAACAAGACAGTCCTTGTTGCAAAGATGGCAGGTTAGTCAAACTACTTTATCATTATCACGCTAAATGATTTTCAGCAAATAGTTACATCTTTCAACAGAGCTCCCTCTCAGATTACTTATGACTGCAAGCCAAGCTGCTCTTATAGAGACAGTACACAGAGGCTATACAGGCACTATCTGGCAATCACATTTAAACTGCTAAAATGCAGGACACCAGCCTGGAAGTGAGCGTTTAGCAAACTCAAGGAAGACTTTTCAGGAACCCCCATTGGTAGGGGTGTTACACCCTTCCCTACCTGGAGAAACATAAACGTACTACTTTACTATACCTTTTTACTACACTTTATAATACTATATCCATTTTGACAATACATTAGGCATATTTCACACGTCAGTTGAACATTGTTATACTAATCATGTAATAACTTCTTGTACTCTAAACAATGCAAGAGGGGGCCCCTCCCTATTAGCTAACTTGGGGCTGGGTGTGTCAGGGGCACCATGGTGAGAGGGCAGAACAAGTAAACTGGAATGCGTCATCAAGCTCAGTTTGAGCATTGAGTTCTGAGAGACATAAACTCCTTTGTGGACTACATTGAGTGGCAAATCCACTGGCCTCCCGGGGGAATCATAACTGAAGTGCACCACTGGCTTGACAGCTCAGCCAGTCTTTCTGGGATGAACAACCACAGTCTCTGTACTTTCAGCAATGGTCTTGGAGCTTTCATCACTTGTGATGGGTGCCTCTGCATGGAGGGGAATGTCCAAGCTGGGAGCACTGTCAGCCCCTGGCTCTGTAAGTTCTGTTTCTACAACACTTTGCTCACTTGGAAGGCACTTTGGCACTGAAAGAGAATTGTCAGCACTCTCATGGCAGTCTTCAAGTTCTGGCATGTCACAAGAGAAACTCATACCCTCAGCCCCCTCCCTGGGTAAATCATACAGTTCCACCATACACAGAGACTCAGCATCTTCAGACGAGATACTTTGCACTTCACTTTCAGGGAGCACTGGCTCCAAGGATGAAACTGGAGAGTTAGGCAGTCCAGAAGGCCCAGCTTCATCCCCACAGTTGATCATGGGGTTACCTTGAAACAGCTGACTCAGTTCATAAGAGGGGTAATAGGCATAGCTGCACTCACTCTCATCAGAAGTGGACTGACAGTCACTATCATTCTGGGCTTGCTGTGGAGAAAATCTTAAGTCTGTGACCACTGGAGTAGGTTGACTCTGTCTTTGTTTTGCAGCACTAGTCACTGGTCCAGGGGAAACAATCTCGGGGGGAAGGGTTCAGCCTCAATCATGACTTGGCCAATAGGTAGTAAATGGTTATGGTACATGGTCTTGACAGCTTTGGAATTGTTTTCAGGGTGCACTTTTTACACGGGTAAATCATCCAACTTGCCTACTACTATATGGGGAAGATGGTGCCATCGGTCACCAATTTTATGTTTACCATGCAGTTCCAAATATCGCAACAACACACAGTCTCCAGGTCGAAGCTCTTGAGCCTTTACTCTTTTGTCATGCCTCTCTTTGTTGGCTAAATTTCTCTTGGTGGCCATTGTCTGGGCCAGTTGGTAGGCATGATTCAACTGAGCTTTCAGTTTTTGTACATATTACAGCTAATTTTTGGCTCGGACCCCATCCGGAGAGACCCCAAAACAGACATCCACAGGCAATCGAGCCTCTCTCCTGAACATGAGATGGTAGGGAAAGTACCCGGTAGCATCATTTTTTGTGCAATTATAGGTGTGTTCCAAGGTGCTAATCTGCTGGCTCCATTTATGCTTGTCTTTTGGGTGAAGGGTGCCTAGCATGTCTAGCAGGGTGCGATTAAAGCATTCTGGTTGTGGGTCTCCTTGCGGGTGATAAGGGGTGGTTCATGACTTTTGCACCCCCCATAGAGAGAGCATTTCTTTTATTAATCAACTCTCAAAGTCTCTACCTTGATCAGAGTGAATTCACTGGGGGGTTCTGTAGCGGACGAAGAAATTTTCCACTAGCACCTTAGCCACGGTAGATGCCTTTTGATCTTTGATGGGGAAACCTTGTGCATACCATGTGAAATGATCCATAACCACTAACACATTATCAATGTTTCGCCGATCAGGCTCCAAACTCAAGAAGTCTATGCACACTAATTCCATTGGGGTGCTGGTAGTAATGTTGACAAGAGGGGCAGCCCTCTGAGGCAGGGCCTTTCTCTGCACGCAGCGACTACAAGTCCTTACATGGTGCTCCACATCAGCCCACATCTTGGGCCAGTAGAATTGAGATCGTACTAGGTCAAGGGTTCGGTCAATACCGAGGTAGACCATATGATTGTGAAGGGCCCACAGCACCAAATCTCTGAAGGCAGTGGGCAGAACCATTTGTTGCTTGTCTACTTGGCCACCCTCATCTACTGTCTCTCTATACAACAATTGATTAATCAGTTTCAACCTGGGGCCTTCTTTAAACAATAAAGCCGTTCGCAAATCAGAGGAACGCAACTTGGACACATCTTTCCCTGCTTGGAGGGCATCAAGGGCCGGCTGAATCATAGGATCTTGGGATTAAGCCCACTGAATGCTGTCATTGTCGAATTGAGGCAGTACTCTAATATCTAGAATAGAAAAATGGCAATACGCAGCCGGTATGCAGGCATCAGGAGGACACAAGCAATCTACTAAGCAGTCCACTATGTCCATAGACATCTGTTCATTTCTATCAAACTTTTGGCACAATACTCGGATGTCAGGTTCAGACAGTCTGATCCAGTCACTCTTGGCAATGGGCCTCCGGGATAGGGCATCAACATCAACATGATTCAGGCCCAGTCTGTATTCGACAGCATAATCATACGTTGACAATGCAGAAAGCCACTGGTACCCAGTGGCATCTAACTTAGCTGAAGTCTGTACATAGGTCAACGGGTTATTGTCAGTCCTCACCAATATTTTTGCCCCATAGTAGTAATCATGAAATTGGTCGACAATGGCCCATTTTAATGCAAGGAACTCCAACTTGTGCACAGGGTAGTTTCACTCTGACAGGGTCAAGCTCCTACTGGTGAATGCCACTGGTCTCAAACCATCCTCATGGTCTTGATACAGCACAGCTCCTTGATCGATCAGTCCTTGATTGATCAGGATTGTAAAAAATTAGGTATTTATGATTCAATCCAGCATAGATTTACTCCTAAGTATTCCTGTACCACCAACCTGGTATCATTTTACAATAATATAAGTGCTCTACTAGATGCAGGTATCCCTTCTGATGTAATTCTTCTGAACTTTAGCAGAGCTTTTGATAAAGTCTTCATGAAAAACGAATCACTAAAATGTACAATTTAGGTTTGTCATCTGATATTGTCAACTGGACTTCAAACTGGTTAACAAACCATTCCCAGAGAGTTAGAATTAATGACAATTTGTCTGATCTGGGTAGAGTGACAAGTGGTGTGCCCCAGGGGTCGGTCCTGGAACCAACACTGTTTAATCACTTTATTAGTGATTTACAAACAGGACCTAATAATTTCATGGTTAAATTTGCAGACGATACTAAACTGAGGGGTAAGGTTAATAACCAAGAAAATATCTCCTCATTAAAGGAGGATTTGGGAAAATTAATACTTTGGGCAAATGATAATCATATGCAGTTTAATCAAGACAAATGCTTAGTAGTACATTTCGGTGCAAAAAATCCTAAAACGATATATCATATAAATGGACTTCCACTTTACTCATCAAACTGTGAGAAAGATCTAGGTATATATATAAACAGTAAACTCACGTCAAGTGATCACTGTGTTAGAACTGCTTGTATGACCAATAGACTTTTGAGGCAAATAAAACGCACCTTTATTAACCACACTGAACAATGCCTTATCCCATTGTATAGGGCATATATTAGACCATACCTGGACTACAGCTCCCCTTTTTGGAATCCAAATCTAAAAAAAGACATTGCCATACTTGAACAAGTTCAGAGGAGAGTAACCAGAATGATTCCCAGATTAACAAATTTGGATTATCAGACCAGATTAAAAGCTACTGGTCTCTTCTCTCTTCAAACTAGAAGACTAAGAGGAGATATGCTTATGGTTTTTAATTTAATAAATTCACCTGATCTCATAGAAAAATGTGGTCTAACTTTCTCCAAAAGGAGACATGTTCCAAGACTGCATAACAAACAGCTTGAGGTCAAAAGTTATAGAACCAGTAAGAGGGGAAACTTTTTTTCAATAAGGGCTTCTAGTGTAAGGAACACCTTGCCACAGGAATTAGTTGAGGCTCCTAGTCACTATTTTCAAAAATAAACTAGATGTTTGGATTAGGGATAACAAATAAATAATGTCCCACATTGTGTGGGGAACAGTCTCGATGGGCATTGGCCTTCTTCTGTTCTTTCGTACCAAGTAATACCAAGTAAGACCTTGTAGACTAGCATCAGTATGCAACACATAGGGTTTGGTGAGATCAGCATAAGTGAGGATGGGGGTGTGGGTGAGCTGGTATATGACTTTGTGGAAGGCTGCTTCACAGTCAGGTGTCCAACAGGACCCAAAAAGTTCACCCGGATGGAAATATACTCTTTCTGGTCCAGGGTTTCTCCTTTCTTGTGTTTACGATTGGTGGGAGGGCAACCCTGGGTAAGAGTCAAGAGTGGCCGCATCACTTTGGAATAGTCCTTTATGAACCGGCGGTAGTAGCCACAGAATCCCAGGAAACATTGTAGTTCTTTCAAATTGCGGGGCGGGGGTCAAGTGGTCAAAGCCTCAACTTTACTGTGATCAGTCTCTATCCCCTCTGTGGATACTATGTGCCCCACATACTTCTCAGAGGTCTGAAAAAAATGGCATTTGTCGATGGACAACTTAAGGCCAAAATCTTTCACTCAGTCTAGGACTTTAAACAGTCTGTTCTCATGCTCTTCCAAAGTGCTCCCAAACACAATGACATTGTCCAAGTACACCAGGCATTCCAGTAAATTCATATCTCCCACCGCACATTCCATCAGCTGCTGAAAGGTGGCCGGGGCACCCGATATCCCCTGCGGCATTCATAGAAATTCGAAGAGCCCCAAGGGACAAATGAAAGTTGTCTTCTCACAGTCCTCTGGGGCCATGGGAATCTGGTAGTATCCATTGCTAAGATCCAACACCGGGAACCACTTGCTCCCATTTAGACAATCCAGAGCATCTTGTATATGTGGCATGGTGTATTAGTCGGGGATGGTCCACCGGTTCAGGGTTTGATAATCAACACACATCCTCACAGCCCCATTTTTCTTATGCACAACCACAATGAGTAAAGCATATGGGCTTCTGGATTCTTGTATTACACCAGCTGCAAGCATTTTCTGCAGGTGTCTTCTCACATCATCTATGTCTGCTGGAGCTAGGCATCGAGACCTTTCCCGGAAGGGCCGTTCATCGTGCAGACATATGTGATGCTCCACACCCTGCACACATCCTATGTCCCATTCCTTCAGTGAAAACACTTGATCTCTCTGGGCAAGTTTCTGGCTAATTCTATTCTTCCATTCAGCTGGCAACGGGAAGTCACCAAAGTCAAACACGTCGGGGGTCACTCTATCTGTCGTACCATGGTGCTTGTTGCTGGGCAACACTGCAGTGTCTGCACAGTGTACTGTAGCTGGGGTGTAGCCTCTGTTGACCCGCATCTCCCAATCTGACACATTGTGAATCTGGACCATCATTCCCCATGCATAGGCAGGAGCATGAGCTGGCAAGATGCTGGGCTTGACCAATAATTCTTCTGGCAATTTTCCATCGCCAGGCACATCCAACATTAGTATTCTATTGTTGATATATTTTCTCAGGCAGACCTCCTCTTGAAGGGTACACTGGGCGTTAGGGGCCAACACCATTAAATCAGGATCCTTCTTCCACATGACTACTACTGGTTCATCCTGGTCTACTTCCTTGGGTTTCTACTGCAAATCATAGGCCCTCTTGATCAGAGCCGGAATTCTTAGGGCTCTCCCAGTCCATTGCCCTTGTTTCTCGTGACAGAGTTGTGCCAGTCTCCCAAACATATGGGCGTTGGTTCCAATTAACAGGGGAACCACATCATACAGTCCAGTAGGGGGACACACTAAAGCCAGGGTCTCGACTTGCTCCTCTACACCAGTTACAGCTGCAGGAAATGACAATCAGAGGCAGACATATCCTAGGTAGGGATAAGACTTGTCACTCAGCCCCCACACATGTAGGCCTTCCAGGGATTGTAATGGCACAGCAGATAAGTGTTTGTCATACCAGTCCTGAAATACAATGGTCACTTGTGACCCACTGTCAAGCACAGCCCGAGTGGACACACCGTTCACTTTCACTGTCGTTTCCATTGAAGAGCCCACTATTTTGGACCAGTCTGGAGAGGCCATAGCAGAGGTCTGGACAGATGATTTTGCCCAAAGAAATTTGAGTTAGTATTTCTTGAACCTGCACTGCGGTCATTTTGGGCACCCCTCGGCCATTGATTTGTTTTTCGAAGCTCCCCCTTGGAGTCTGTTTGCTGTCTGTTTGGGGGGTGACACCCAAGGGGGGAAGAATGGCAGAAATTGGGGGGAGGGGCTGACAGATGGGGAAATCATGGAGGGCAGAGTTTGGGAGGGTTTGAAGGCACTGAGGGTGAACAAAGTGCCAGGCCCAGATGGCATCCACCCCAGGGTACTGAAGGAGCTGGCAGAGGTCCTTGTGGGACCTTTGGCAGACCTATTTAATGCCTCACTACATTCAGGGGGATGTACCTGAGGACTGGAGGATGGCTCATGTGGTGCCCCTCACCAAGAGTGGCCCCAAGGATGAACCGTGAAACTACAGACCAGTGAGCCTCACATCCATCGTGGGTAAGCTAATGGAGACTATCCTGAAGGAGAGACTGGTGGCCCTCCTAGAGGCCAAAGGACTACAGGACAGCAGAGAGCATGGCTTCATACATGGCAGATCCTGCCAAACCAACCTGCTGGAGTTCTATGACTGGGTAACTAGGCAACTGGACAGGGGCCATGCAGTGGATGTCCTGTATCTGGACTTCAGTAAGGCATCTGACTCGGTGCCGCATGGAAGGCTTGGAAGTAAGTTAGAAGGCATGAGGCAGGTGCAAAGCTAGTGAGATGGGTAGGAAACTGGCTGCAGGGAAGGCAACAGAGGGTGGTGGTGGGTGGGGAGCTCTCACACCCAAGGGTAGTGATGAGCGGTGTTCCACAGGGCTCGGTTTTGGGACCAGTGTTGTTTGGGATATTCATTGCAGACATATCACTGGACATCAAGAGCAAGATCAGTCTGTTTGATAATGATACCAAGGTAAGAGCAGTGGTGGATGACCTAGAGGGGTGGCAGAGGTTGCAGGATGATCAGGCAAAGCTTGAAACCTGGTCAGACACCTGGCAACTGGGGTTTAGTGTCAAAAAGTGCAAGGTGCTGCATTTTGGGATGAAGAACCCAAGGAGGAGTTACCAGCTGGGTGGAGAGCAGCTAGCCCAGACAGAGGAGGAGAAGGATCTGGGGGTGCTCATTACAGGGTCAATGAACAACTTGGCACAATGTAGGAAGGCAGCTGTAAAGGCCAACAAAATGCTGGGTTGTATTGCAAGGGGTATATCCTCGAGAAGGGAGGAGGTGATTCTGCCACTGTATAGGTCATTAGTTAGACCGCACCTGGAGTAATGAGTACAGTACTGGCACCCCTATCTGAAGAGGGACATTAAGTTACTGGAGGGGGTGCAGCATAGGGTGACAAAGATGATCAAGGGGCTGGGGGATTTATCAGAAAAGATGAGGCTGAGGGAGTTGAACATGTACTCGCTGGAGGAGAGGAGGGGCCGGGGGACATGATTGAAACTTTTAAGTACATGAAAGGATAAACAAGACAGGTACAGAGGGGCTGCTCAAAGTAAGGGAGGGGAGGGACACCAGGGGCCATGATATGAGACTGGAGGGACAAAGGTTCAGGAGGGAGATGAGGAGACACTTTTTTACAGAGAGGGTGGTGGCTGGGTGGAATGCGTTACCTGTAGAAGTGGTATGCAGTAGAACAGTGGACTGCTTCAAAAGGGGATGGGACAGGACAAGGGGGAGGGTCAATGAAGGGGAAGGGTGAAAGGGAGGGGCAGTTGCAGAATGAGGGGTGCTAGCTGCACATTCGAGCAGACTTGATAGACCTCTAGGCCTTTATCTGCTGGCAAATTTTGTATGTTCATATGTTTTCTAAGTCTTTCTGAGACCGGCATTCTCTCTTCATATGGCCATCCTTCCCACAGTTGTGACAAATGATGGACTCCTGGGTCATCCTTGAGGAGAACATTGCATAAGGGACTGGAGCAGTAGCAAGGGGTTGGGGTTCTGTATCTGCTTGCAGCGGTGAGAGTGATGCAATGTGTCTTAACAGTTCCTTTAGGGTGGCAGTCAATTCTTTGATTTCAGCCTGGGAGCTGCCCTCACTAGAGGATGCTGAGGGTGCACCCCCAGCCCCATGGTAGTCATGTCCTGCGAGGAACCAGAATCTTGTTCCATGGGGGGACCCCTTACAGAGGTGCCCACCTTCAACTCTCGGACTTCCTTTAGTAGCTCGACTCTCAAAAACTGGGCCCAGGGCAGAAAGTCCTCTGCATTTTCAGAGTGCTTGTTAGGTGCCAACCTTTTCCCCTGAACCCCACTTGGCTGATCACTCTAGGTCACTTGTGCAGTAGCAGCAGCAGATATTAGTGCAATTTTCCCATGAGGTTGTCTTAGCTCAACCCCCCCAAATTTCTTTCATTAGCTCATCATAGGAGGTGAGCTATTCCAGTCGGTTGGAGAGGCGCAACTGAAGCAATAACAATTCCAAAAATGGAGCAGACTTAAGGATCCATTCCAGCCTAGTTCGATCTAATTCATTTGATGGTAAACTACCCTTTCTGAGGCACTCTTGCAGCAGCTTTTCAAGCCGAGGTACACAGACAGACAATGGCTCCCCTGAGTACTGCTGGGCATTTCTTACTCTCCACCACAGGTCCTCATCTGAATCTGGGCTCCCATACACATTCTTCAATGCTCCAAGATAGTCCTGTGCAGTTGCTTTGGGGTTATTGGCCCGCTTAGCATGGATAGTAGCCAGGGCAGGACCCTGGAGGCTCTCACTCAACCTCTTTCATTTCTCTGCTTCTGAGCATTGCTATTCAAGTACTAGAGGGGCAACATAATCTATCTAGGTCTCCCATTCATCCTCCTCCAGGGGGGTTGGGAAGGTGACTGAGAAGATTCTCAAACTTCAGTAGTAGTCATGACTAATGGCAGATACAGATATAGGAGCCAGTGCTGGCACGGGCACAGAAAGTGGGGCAGTAACAGGTGCTGGAGTGGGAAGAGGTGTTGGTGAAGAGACACCACCAGGTGGCAGGAATAGTTTTTTAAAGTCCTCTATGGTTTTCCCTTCCAGTTATGCATGCAGTTCAGAACCCCCAAACACAGTCACACACTCTGGGTACCCAGGTAGTAGGCAGATGGGCTAGCCAGGATCGTTGCCAGGGGTAGGCCAGTGTCACAGCTGGTTGGGGCACTGTGATGGAAAAACAACATGCACAACACACTATTTGTAATCTGGAGCCTGATGGCTCAGTTTGTGAACAAAGAGAAATAACCAAGAAATCAGATGACACACTTAGATTATATTGTAGGTAAAGGAAGCGACACTAATTGTTACTCATGGTACCCGAGACTGGACATAGGATGGATGAAATTTGAGACAGCTGGTGGTTGGTCTGGATTGCCAGGAGAAGCAGGGCCCACACAATTTCACCGCGGTGTCATTCCCATTCAAGCATGGAGCAGGGGGGCTGATCCCCAGGCAGGTCTCTCGTCTATGGCTTTTCTCTGAGCAGTAGGGTAGTCTGGCAGGGCCAGTGTGGCAAGGCCCCGGCCAAATGGAGACAAATTAGGATACAGTCCATTTTGGGCTGGATACAGCTCCCAGCAAGTAGAACACAGTTCACACAGTGGGGAAGCAAATCATGACCTACTTTCAATACACAGCACATTTACATGTAAGGAAATTCTACTGTACCAGGCAAACTGCTTTCCGGTCATGATCACAAAGTCTCTGCACAAACTGGGGTTTCAAAAGCAGCTGGAAATCCTGACAGGCCAATCACATTCAGCAAAATTTGTGGTCTTCTTCAGGTATGACCCTGGTAGAAAATTAATGGCTTACTTCGTTCTCACAAACTCGGATTTAGTCTGAAATAATTCTCTTTTCTCCCTCTCAGGAGCAGCAGGCAGACATGCTGGCCAAAACGTAGCCCTTCCACAATTCTCCCATGTGAATCCATTCAGGATTGCTGCCCAAAAACACTTGAGCTCTTACACATTTCACTTCCCAGCTCAGAACTAACTGAAAATTGTAAAAAAAATCTGGGATTTCTCCAAGATCTAAAGGGTTCGGTTGGCTGATCTGTCAGTCACAACAAAGGCTCCCCCTTCAGGTGCAAAAAGGTGCCAAAAGCCCAAAACTACAATTCCTACAGATTTTGACTCCAGAAAGCTCCTGTAGTCCGGCTCCATTTTAGGTCCCACCAGAACAGATTGGTCCAATTTGCAGTCCCAGGCCAAATGGTGGGGATAAAGAAGACAGTCCTTGCTGCAAAGAAGGCAGGTTAGACAAACTACTTTATCATCTTCACTCTAAATGATTTTCAGCAAATAGTTACATCTTTCAACAGAGCTCACTCTCAGATTACTTATGACTGCAAGCTAGGCCACTCTTAAAGAGACAATACACAGAGACTATACAGGTACTCTCTGGCAATCACATTTAAACGGCTAAAACACAGGACACCAGCCTGGCAGTGAGCATTTAGCCAAGCTAAGGAAGACTTTTCGGGAACCCCCATTGGTAGGGGGTTACACTGTGATAAAAGAAATACAGATTTTAGAACTGGATAAGAGAGGGAAAAAAATTGATATTAAATGCATATTTACCCACAAATGATAAATCCTTGAGTAATAATTTCTGGGTATTATTCAGGGAACAAATGATATAATTGGTGAAAAAATATGAAAATACATCCATAATATTCCTGGGAGATTATAATGCACGCACACTAACTACTCAATCAGTTGGTATGCAGGGCATGAGTACAATAAATCAAAGACTATGTTATGAAAGGAAGTCTAAGGACAAAATTACAAACAAAAGAGGGAAATTAATGTGTCAGATAATGGAAGAACATAACTTTAACCTAATGAATGGAAGAACTGAGGGGATCCAGAAGGAGAATTCACATATATAAGTCCAAACGGATCATCAGTTATAGACCTAATTTGGGTAAATATAGAAGCAGCTGAGATACGTGGAAATCTAACTGTATTATCTCCCCCAGAATCTTTGCATTTACCTATCCACATCTTATGGTATATTGAGAAGTTGAGAGATAAAATAATAGGAAATGAAGAACAAGCACAGATTATAATAGTGAATTCTCGTTGTGTGCAGTGGCATGGATCCAAAATTAACACCTTTGGAGAAATATTAAATTCTGACTATATGACAGATTTAAAATCTAAAGTATTAGAAACTACAGATAATTCAGATCTGACGGAGCTTTGGCATCTTTTGGTATTTTATTTGGCACCACTTTTTTATAGAAAAACACCAGGAAGACAGGTTGAAACAATATAGTTTAATAATACATGTAAGACGGACAAGAGGAAATTAAACAGATTAGTATATGAATATAGGAAGAACCCTAATTTTTTAATAAGAAGGTTTTGAATAACGGAAGAACAAATTATAAACTAACACTGGAAAAGGAAAAAAGAAAATATCATCAAAAATGTGGGAAAAATGTAGGAAAACTATAGTTAAAAAAGATATAAAACAATTTTGGCTATTAGTTTCATGAGGTTTTGGGCAATATGCCAGCTAAGTTATAGACACAATTACATCAAATAAATGGGAAGAGCACTTTGCAAATTTGTATTTCTCTAAAGACGAACAATACAGAGGTAAGCTAGTACATTATTGCCCAGAGATGTTTCCTCTACCATTTTTTATTACAAAAGAGGAAATAGTTGTAGCTATTGAAAAAACATCATTAAATAAAGCAGCAGGTCCAGACAAATTTTTTTTCTGAAATGTTTAGATCATTTGAGGAATGGTGAGCACTGGTCCTGCATTCAGTATTTAATTTTGGCTGTCAAGTTGATGTATTCTCAGAGACTTGGTCAGGAAGTATAATTTGGCCAATATTTAAGAAGGGTGATATAAACAACCCAGAACTGTACAGACCAATAAGCCTCCTGGACTCATCACAGAATATTTTTACAAGAATACTTCTACAGCACTTACAACAATGGGTGGAGGAAGAGAATCTATTGACAGAAATACAAAACGGATTTACAGCAGCTAGATCCACAGTTCAACATTGTTATGTTTTAAGTCATCTTCTGTGGAAATATGTTACTCTGAAAAAAATTAAATTGTACTGTTGCTTTGTGGATTTAAGAACAGTGTTTGACTCAATAAGTTGGTCTATATTATGGGAGAAATTACAGACATATAATATTGACCCAACCCTACTGAGAATTACAAGTACATTACATCAAAATACACGGTTAAAAGTGAGATATGATCAGAACAGAAATTTAACCTCACACATAAAAACTAATTTAGGAGTGAGACAATGATGTATTCTTGCTCCTTTATTATTTAAACTTTACATAAATTCAACATTGATAGATTTGGATAATCCAGAGTTTCATTCCCCATCTATATTGAATAATAAGGTTTCCTGTCTTGCATATGCAGACGATACAGGCCTATTATCAACCTGAAAACCTGGATTACAATGAAAACTGACATACTTTTCAGAATTTTGTAAAATTAATAAAAGTTGCAAATTAACAGAGACAAAACAAATATAATTGTGTTGGGTGCCAGGACTAAATCTTTACCAACTATTTTTCTAGATGGGGAAAAGTTAAAAACACTTAGTAGCTATGAATATTTGGGTGTGGTATTTTCCCAGAATTATAGATGGAAACAACAAATAATAAAGCAAATAAAAAAATTAAGTGTAGTAACAAAAGCATTTAAGAAATTTAATTTTAATTATGGACAATCATCAATAGAAGGCATGCTGAGAACTTTGAATGCTAAGATAAAAACAAGCATTTTATATGCCTCTGAAATATGGACAGTAGATAATGTGAAACCTCTGGAAACAGTTATCAATTAGACATACAGGTATTTATTAAGAATTCCACAATCTGTACCAGTTGACATTCTGAGACATGAACTTGGGCAAATATCCTTAAGGAATCAAATTCTGGAAAGAAGATTAATATTTATTTTAAAATTATTCCTCCTACCTTCCCATCACCTGCCACAAATGTGTTAGGAGGAGAAATTACAATATAACCAAAGGTATTTGTACCACCTGACTATATTAACAATTAAATAGATGGTTTCCTATGGGATTGAGTCAGATATTATATGAAATTTATGTTAAACCATTGAGAGAGATAAAAATGCAAATTAAGACAAGGTTATCAGATATAGAATGGTCAGAGGATCATATTAAAATATTGTCAGATGGTATAAAAATATAAAAATCACTAGAGGATTGGCAGAATACTTGACTATACTTGTTGACTGGAATGAAAGAAGAATCATAACAAGATTCAGAATTGAATAATACCCAGCAAATTATATTATGTTAAGACAAAGGAGAAATGAAGTTAAAACTGCATATTGCAACCGTAAATATGTTGTTGAAGATGACTTGAAACATATTGTTCTACACTGTACACAATATAATAATAAAAGAAAATATTGGTTGGGATCAGTTTTGGCAACCCTCAGTCTTCCCTCTGATAAGATTCTTTTATTTGTCTTTAACTCAAATGATGTTGGAGTTTTGAAGCGGTTAAGTCAATATTTAATAGAAATAAAATTATAATACAACCAAAGGATAAGGAGATATATGATAATAGCACTTTATGGACTTGATGAGCTCTTTAAGCTATTTGCACAACCATTTGTGAGATTTGTGAAATGTATGTATGACTTATCAGTGTATGGATATTTATGTGATGTTTGTTTTATTTGTAAAGACATTTTTGTTGAACAATAAATTTTACCTACTTACCCACAAGGATTTTACAGTCTGTTTGGTGATTCATACCCAACCTTGTTTGTCTGTGTTAGATGCCATTGGGTCTTGAGAGAGCACATCATTACCTATATGATTCAGTCCACGCCTGTATTCTACACAATAATCATAAATGAACAATGCTGAAAGTCACCTCTGTCCGGCAGCATCAAGCTTTGCAGTAGTTTGTACATAAAAAGAGCCACTGCATGGATGGAGGAAGGAAACGGGGGTCAGAGAGCAGCTCCAACCACTCAAGCTGCCCCCTCGTTGATGTCACCACTCACCGCCAGAGAGGATTGGGAGAGGTGGGCACCTCTGCTGCATAGAGGAACCACAAAAGGTGCTGTTAGGCATCAGAGTCCCTGCCACTGTAATCTCACTGGGACTGCCACCACCAAAAAAGGAGTCATGAAGGATCGGAGCCACACAGACACAACTGAGGGAAATTTTCTATGACCCACCCACTCTGGCCTTGACCTTAATTAAATGCCTAAAGGAGGAGGAGCAAGCAAGGAAGGCACAAGCCTGGGACTGGATGGCCAGGAAAGGAGGAGGAGCACTGGGCTGTACTTTCGCTGCCATCAACATGGCACATTGCACGTACTCCAGAAGCCAGGTGCATTTATTTATGTGTCTAGGACCGAAATGTTTGATGACTGTTTCTTATGTAGAAAAATGTGTAGAATCCAGATTTAAAATCTTGCTTGATCAAAGTTAAATGTTTTCCTGTTAAATGCATTTCTTCAATGAAAAGATGAACTGTCAGTGAAAATTGTGTATATTTTAATTAATGGTTCCTTCTTTAATTTCAATTCTATAAGCTTTTTATTGAAATACTACAGACATTGTAACAAACAGCAACATATGTATCAAAGGCTTAATATTAACGTTATTTATTTTATTCTATATTTAACTTGAAACAATCAATTTTTTTATTATGTTTTATGAACCTAAGTACACCAACCAATAGTCTTGTTCACTGTCTTCATTATCTGACATGTTGAGGAAATCTGTCTCATCAATATCGACATCACAGTCACTGTCGTCATCTTCTTCATTTGGATTGTTGTTGTGTTCATTCAATTGGTCACTTAAGGCTGGTGGTACAACTTCATATGCAAATCACGTTGGCTTGTATTTGTCATCTTCATAGGTCTAGCCATTGTCCTCTGGCCTCAGTAGTGTCACTGCTGGTTTGTTTGCATTTTTCCATAACAATGAAATGTAATTTGCATGACAGATGTGTTGTGTCAGAGTTGATTTGCATGGTGGCAGCGAGCTTACATCGGCTCCTTTGATCTTTTCTAAGGGTGCATCCTTGTCACTCGGTCGACACTTGACGTTGAACATATTGTAGCAGGCTGTATTGACTCTCTTTACATTCTGTCCATACAAGATACACACAAAGTTCTCAATTGTGTCCTCAGTTTCTTTAGACAAGTGTGGGCATCCCAGTTTTCCAAATGCCTGTGTGTACTCTGTATTCTTTTCCATAATTGTTAGAGGTCACAACTTCCCCTTGCCTTTGAACACTTATGAATAATCACACCCTGTCAGTGTATGGAGACCTGGTAGAGCTACACACACAGGTCTGCTTAACTCTGCTGACAAGTGGGATACATCTATGAACCTTCTTGTGTTATCCTCTGAATGGCCAACGTCCATGTGCAGTTTAAGATTATCATTTAGACTTGCACGATACAGCAGAATGACCAGAATATCAGTATCATCTGCCCTGACCACTACATGCACATCTTCACCCTCATTTTGACTACAAATATAGTGTATGTGTTGCATGATTCATGTGTCTGCTTCCATGTGTTTGCTTTTTAAGGTCTTGCACTCTAGTCTGAGCATATGTCCAGTTTCCACTTTGTATGGGTAACAAGTTTCTCCTACTGCATACATGAGCTTTTTATCACCTAGAACTTCACAGTATACATCAGAATTCCATACTGTAGCTAGAAAACCTAGGAGTGCCATCTTGAGTGAAGATGAAGACAGGGATCGAGCTTAGTCTCTTGGTCAGCTTTGGTCAGGACCAGTTATGAGATAGGAGAGTGGAGTGATGCTATGCTTTCTTCTCTTCTCTTGTTCAAGAACTTTGATCGATGGCGACTTGTAACAGTCACTGACAAGGTGGACTTCATTTGCAGAAGTACAGCAAACAAGAGACAGGATGGTTTTTGCCACACCATGGAATGTTGGTGGCAGGTTTGTAAGACTTCTGATCAAGAACATGGCATCAACCATTTACAGCACTGATGTGGCTACTTTGGACTGTGGTCTCAAGTTCCTTCAGCAGTGTTGACTTCATTGTTGTGTTCATTGATCCATCAACATTTCCTAAGAAGAGGGGTACCAGGGTTAGCGGGTTGGCAAACGCCATCATAAGTTCAACTGTTGAAGTTGCAGATAGATATAGCAAGCATCCAAAGATGTCTCGAGTTTCTTTCAACTCGACAATTTTCTTGTCCTTATTCTTAATCTTCACCTTCATTGCATCATGTGCAAAGTTTTTCAGCTTGTATCTTTTGACGGGTTCCTCGAACTTACTGCCTTTGGTAATGCATTCATCTCTAAACACATGATACAGCCGAGTAACTAACTCAGTAGCCTGTAACACTGCGTTTGCAACCTCTTGTGATACTGCTTTTCTACTACCTATTGAATAAAGATTGATGTCCTCAAACAAATCCCAGAATGGATTCATGGAAGAGTCTATTGTGTTCAACAGCTTGTTTAGATCCTTCAAATCTCGTTTAACTCTAAAACTCTTCAGCTCTTGGCTGGCTTCTTCATGGCTGACAAGTCCAACTTTTTCCATAAGACTTCCAACAATTTTACTTTGAACTGACCGCATGTCATGGATTTAATACCCATGCCCAACAAGAGGTGTTTTTGTGGTTTGATTATTCCCCTAGACACTGCAAATACTATGCCATCTGCAATAGATTGAACTGCCCTCTCCTGTCGTTCACTGCCCACGTCTGCTGAACCCGTGAGTACAGTACATAGGAATGTCTGAAGAACAGGTAGCAGTTTTACATTTTCTTCTATCAACTTTAACGTTGGTTTTATTACAAGGCTATACCTTTAGGAGTCCCAACAACTATTCTGTTATGTGCTGAGCTGCTTGTGCTGCTTGTACTTCCCTCCAATCCACCTGTTTCTTAACAGACCTGATGATCGTCCGCTTTTCTGCTTTTAGTATCAATACGATACCATCTTTGAAGTGATCTGCCAGTTTTGACTGCAAGCTCTGTGGGTCATAATTTGTTTCATGCCCACTACACTCCATAAGAATTTCAATGTACCTTTTGTGTAGAAATAGCAATAATTATTCTTGTATTCCATTAACAATGATGCATTTCACATACTTAACAAGTCTGGAAAAGGCAACCTGGTGATTGTCCCTCAACTGACTGTATTCACATTTTGTACCTGTACTCTTTATTCATTCTGCCTTTTTTACATACTTGTTCTTATAGCAGTTGTGGTACTTCACTTCTTTGGCTATGAGATCAATACTGCCTACCATCATATCCATTTGTTGACCATCCATTTCTTTTGCTGCATTTTTTATGCTGTCTGCTGCCCTATAAGCTACACATGTTGTAGGATATTCAAAAGTGTCCTTTGACCCCTTAGGATTCCTTTTCTTCTATGATTTGAAAAATATACATTCATTTGGGAATATGTCTGATGTAGATGCTGCAGATTTAGATAGAGCACTATGAACTTGGGAGTGAAGAAATTTTGCTGGATAATTCTTTACAATGTCTTTTTTTAAAGTTTCATCAGCTGCAGGTTTACCAGAACTCTTATATGCAGTGAAGTTCTTGTAGCAGATATAATGATACCCATGGCTGCTGGAATAGTGTTCAGGCAATTCAAGACACACCATGTTGTAATTTGACAGTGTTTGACTAGAACACCTTTCCTTTACATCAACTACTTTCTCCCAATGAGCATCATCAAAAGATAGTGGGTCTCCATGGTCCATGCTAACTCCTGGATCAGTGTGTAGGATGCATCACCTCTGCGGTTTGTGAGAAGTCTTGCTGGCCATATCTGAAACATTAAATAAATTACATTAATAACTAAGCAAACTGAGTCTATTAAATAAATTAAATTAAACAAATAAGTAAACCAAGTATATTACATAAATGTAAAACTTTTAGTTACTCTTAAGAAAGTACATTTTTCAAGAAAATGTACAATAATGGACGAATAAGAGTTGTAAATCTGAATTCTGCAAACTTTTCTATATGAGAAACAGTCATCAAACCTTTTGGACCCTGACACACAGATAAATGCACCTGGCCTCTGCTGTAATGAGCTGGGGGGTAAGCAACACTAAGGGGTCAGGCAAGAGTTTTTGAGGGTGGGTCATTAGAAGCGTGGGACAGCTACTACAGGGGAAGATTGAGGCCCAAAGAAAGGTATGGTACGCTAAGTCAATCAGAGGCTCAAAGAGACATAAAAGTTTCTCTAGGGATCAATAGATACAAAACAGAGTCATAAAAGAGTCAAACAGACAAAAAAAGAGACATAAATGAGTGAAGTGAAGGGCAGGGGAAAAAGGTGGTGAATCTGTGCTGAATAGGGACAAACTGCTTTCAAGCTTGTTTGTAATGGACTTCTTAAATGACTTCCTACTAATCTGAAGCTAGCTTGATACTGCACTGAAACATAAAAGAAACAAATGAAGAGCATGGGAAAAAGGTGGTGAATCTGTGCAATATAAGGACACAATGCTTTCAAGCTTGATTCAAACTGACTTTTTAACTGACTTCCTACTAATTTGTAGCTAGCTCTCTACAACATTGCTTGACTTGGTTTATTTACTGAGTTTTCTTGCTGTAAGGGCATCTCTAGTCAATTTTCATTACCCTTGTGTTGTTGTAGTGTTTTATTTGTCTCTTGAGGTGAACAAGGCCAGACGGCCGTGCCTAGTTGGGGGCATGGGAGGGGACATTGGTCTGTGTGGAGGGGGAGTGAGGTACTGTTTGATGATGCAAGTAGGGGAGGCCAGTGTGGGCAGGATCACTACTGGATGGGGAGAGGAACTTCAGCTTCTGGATGGGGGGGGCAGACTAGTGGGATGCAATGGCTGTGGAGCTGCAATGACCATCAATATACTGTGGAGGCTGGGATGCTGTCCAATATGTGCCAGGTTAATGAAATTAGAGGTGCACATGCTCAGGGATGAACTGGACAGGTGGATGAAGGGCATGTGTGCAGGGGTTGGATGGCACATATATAAAGATAGATGGGGAGGAGGGTGTCCGCAAATGTGGGATCAAGGTGGTGGGGCATCAGCCGGAACTGTGAAAGGTCAGGTTAGGTCTAGGGGAGGTACGCTGAAGGGGTTTGAGATTGGACAGTGAGGAGGGTGAAGGCTGGTGGAAAGTGGGGGCTGCTGGTAGCAGTGGAAAAGGGATTCCAAGGACTTAGGCAGGGGAGCTCAACTCACCAGAAGGGGATGCTGGAAGGCAGCATGCTGGGGGGATTCCATTCTCAAATAGTTACTCACCACTGGTGGACACCATGGAAGAAAGGGTCTCAGAAGAAGCAGGAGGCACAGTAAGAGGGGGATGAAAGGAGAAGGAGAAGGAGGGCAAAAGCAAGGGGTGGGGGAGGGGTACCAGGAATAACAAAGGCACAAGGGAAAATAGGGGAAGGGAAGCTGGGAGTAGAGTGTACATGGTAAGGGAGAATTAGGGGGAAGAGATGAGGAAGGATGGCATCCAAGGGATAAGGGACCAGCAGGGAGTCTGCATGGAGGAGCAAAAGAAACAGGATGATGGGAAGAAAGAAGTGAGGAAACATGGAGGTCAGAAAGGGGCACAGGGTGGCGCTGGACTAGATGCACACAAAGTAAAGGAGTTGGAAAAGGCTACCTACTCTTCGGGGCTGTCTAGTAATTCACTGGCAGGGGACAGATATACAGAGGGGCCAGGGATAGGAGGGCTAGGAGCAACGGCGAAAGAGTTAGTAGTAGAAGTCAACAGGGAAGGTGAGGGAGAAGCTATGGAGATTGAAGGGGTTAGGGACCAAGGCAAGGTTTCAGGAGGGGGAGCAACGGGGGACAGGAAGGTAGAACAGACACCGGCATCTTGGGGAAGTAGAACAGGGACACAGGTGATCCAGAAGAAAAAAGGGAGCAAGGTGCTACTGATTGGTGATTCTGTCATAAAGGGTATTAAGTTGGGGGGGAAGAAACAGTGCAGTTTGGGTGGAGTGCATGTCGGGGATGATATCATTGGAGGTAATCCACCATATTCCCTCATGGGGTAAGGAACAGAATAAGGAATCTCATCTGGTGTCCCACTTGGGAACAAACGACTTTGAAGGAAACAGTCTCCTGGAGGTACAGGTGAGATTTAAGGCCCTGGCTAGGTTTTGCAGTTTTCTGTGCTTCAAATCTCTAGCCTTTTCAGAGGTGTTGCCAATACCCAGAGCTAGTACAGAGAGAAATCAAAGGATAAAAGAGTTCAATAGTTGGCTAGTGAGATGGTGTAGACAGATGGGGTACGGGATGGTAGGGGACTGTGGGGTGACATGGGATGATTACAGCCCCTTTGCCCCTGACAGGCTACACTGCAACAAAGAGGGTGCAGCTGTACTGAAATGCAGGCTGGGGGAGTTCTTTGAAAGAGAATGTAATTTATACTAAATAGGGGGAGGGCTGGGAATAGAGCCACACAATATTAAGGCTGAGATGGGGGGTCCTAGGTGCCCACCCCCCGGGAAGTGATGAAGAGTTACATTCTGGCATGCCCTTGGGGAGGGCAGATGTGGGGGAATGATAGTTGATGGGTTTGGTGGTTAATGCTAGGAACACATCAACCAAAATGGAAGAATTGATAGCCATCATTGTGCATGACAGACTGGACATAATTGCAATCACAGAAACTTGGTGGCCGGAATATCATATGTGGGAGACAGCTATTTCTGGCTTCAGATTGTTCAGGAAGGACAGGTGAGAATGGGGGGGTGGCCTTATATTTCAGGGAAGACATAAAGGTTACGGAGGGACAGGAGGGGGATGGGGAAACCAAACTCCTTTGGGTGATACTGGGCAGAAAGACAGGGGAATCCTTGAGACTAGGTGCTGTTTATAGACCACCTACAAAAGGGGAAGAACAGGACAGGGAGATGTCACAGGTCATTGCAAAGATGACTCTCAAGGGGGAAAAAATTCTGGTGGGGGACCTTAACCTCCCAGATGTAGACTGGACCATCCCAGATGCAGCTTTGGCCAGAAGCAGGGGGATTCTGGAGGCACTGCGAGGGTGTTCCTTCAACAGTTGGTCAGAGATCCCAATTAGGGGGAACAACCTGCTGGACATGATCTTGATGAATGGGGAGAAAGTGGAGGAGGTCGTGGTGTGGGAGAAGCTGGGAAACAGCGACCATAGGACCATCAGGTCCAAGATGACAGCTGGGAGGGAGCTGTATCGAACCAACACAACAGTGTTGGACTTCAGGTGTGCAGATTTCGACAAGATGAGAAGGTTAGTGAAGGAGGCGATGGAAGGCATGGGAGAAATAAATGAAGTGGAAGAGTTATGGGGAGCTATTAGAGACTGGGCGAGGAAGGCCACACAAACATGTATTAGGAGGGTTAGGAAGGGCACAAGAAGCAGGAGGCCACTCTGGTTCAATAGGGATGTGGCGAGGATGGTCGGGGCAGGAGGAGGGTGTTCAGGGAATGCAAGAGAATACAGAAGGAAGAGGACAGGGAGGCTTATAGGGAAATGAGTAGGTTAGCAGGGCAGGTAATTAGGAGGGCTAAGGCCAGCATGGAGGAAAGGATAGTAAAACAGGCAAAGAGAGGTAATAAGACCTTTTTTAGATAAGTAGGAGACAGAAGGAAGACTGGTTAAGGGACTGCAAGGCTGTGGGGGAAGGAGGTGAGCCATTAGAGGAGGACTGGGATGAAGCAGAAGAACTAAATGGGTACTTTTGCTCACTATTTATGAAGGAGGGGGAGGGCTGGGGACCAGAGTTCAGGAAGGAGGGGGAGCACAGGGGTGTACATGAGATCCTTCAACACAGAGAGGGTTAGGGAGGAACTAGGCAGGTTAAAGGTGGACAAGTCTATGGGGCCATACGGGCTGCATCCTAGAGTTATCCGATAACTAAGAGAGGAGTTGGCTGCCCCCCTGGTGAGGCTGTTTAACCTGTCTATGGATTCCAGAAGGGTGCTGGAGGACTGGAGGAGATTGACAGTAGTGCCGATACACAAGAGGAAGCAGGGAGTTGAGGCAGAACTACCGGCCAGTCAGCCTCACCACAGTGGTGGAGAAGGTCATGGAGGTGCTCATCAGGGAAAGGGTGACAGAATATCTGTAGGTAAATGGACTGCTGGATGACAGACAGCATAGATTCACAAAAGGGAAGTCATGCAAGTCCAGTTTAATTGCTTTCTTTGACTGGGTGACACAGGTAATCGACCGGGGAGGAGCGGTGGACATAGCCTATCTTGATTTCAGCAAGGCCTTTGACACCGTACTCCACAAAAGGCTGGTCAACAAGCTGGAAAGTATGTGGGTGGAGGACAAAATAACTAGATGGGTAGAAAACTGGTTGGCCGACAGAAGCCGGAGGGTGTTAGTAAATGGTGTGCACTCCAGGACAGGGTGGGTGATGAGCGGTGTCCCGAGGGGTCAGTGCTGGGACCACTCCTTTTCAATATCTACATAAGTGATGTAGCAGATGGACTAAAGGGTTGTGTGGCCCTTTTTGTGTATGATACAAAAATCTGCAATAGGATAGCCTCTGCAGGGGGCGTTAAAGACATGAGACAGGACCTTGAGGACACTGGAGGGGTAGATGGAGAGCTGGCAACTAAAATTCAATATCAAGAAGTGTGCAGTCATGCACCTGAGGCACAGAAACCCGAGGACAGGATACACACTTGGCGAGGAGGAAGTCAGGGTTATGGAGCAAGAGCGGGATCTGGGTATAATAGTCTCCAATGACCTCAAGGTGGGGAAGCAGTGTACCAGGGCTGAAGGGAGGGCATATGGTATGACAGCAAGTATAGGCAGGGGAATCACTAGCAGAAAGAGAGAGGTCCTAATGCCCCTGTACCAAGCCAGGGTGAGACTGCACCTCGAGTACAGAGTCCAATTTTGGAGGCCATACCTGCACAAAGACATAGAGTTGATTGAAAGGGTTCAGAGAAGAGTGACCAAGATGGTGCAAGAGAGAGGAGCAAACCATATGGACAAAGATGTAGGGAATTGGGGCTCTACACATTGGAGACAAAAAGGGAGAAAGGGGACATGATAGAGACCTTCAAATACATCAAAGGGGTAAACAAAGTGCCAGCCTGGTGGTGCTGAGGGTTGAGACACTGGATACCTTACCTCACGGCACACCGGCAACCCAGATTCGGGAACAAGTCCGGGCCATCAGAGGTCGGCAACATGGGGGGAGGGTAAAGCTGGATGGAGCTGCCGGAAGGCAACTCTGCTGTCCAGGGAAGTGTAGCAGCATCCCTTAGCTAATGGTTGCCTCCTGGTGGAGGCCAGGGACAACACAGACTCAGAGGGTGCCAGGCATTAGACTAATGGGGTGGGTGGAAGAAGGTTGTTACCGTGGCTGTAAAACGCATGTGCACCTCCTCGCACATATGTGCCTACTTCTGGGACCCCTGGGAGAAAATGGAGGAGAAAATCACCAGTGGCAGGATGACGACCAACTCCCAGCAGGCGCCACTCCTAGGCGAGCATAAGGTAAGCCCCGGTAATTCCGGGTGACGGGGCTGGGGGGGTTGATCAGACGGGGGGCTGTTGGAGGGGCTCAGAAAATCTTCAATGATAAAAAAAGGAGGATAAACAAAGTGGACCCGGGGCGATTATTTCACAAGAAGGAAGGCACCATAACAAGAGAACATGGTCTGAGACTACAGGGGGGAAACTACAGAGGCAATGTGAGAGGACGGTTCTTCACTTAGAGGGTGGTGGAGGCCCGGAACAGGCTTCCACAGGAGGTGGTAGGACCAAAACTGTCTTGGGTTTCAAGAGAGCATGGGACAGGCACATGGGGTTACAGGGATGTGGGGTGGGCTCTTTAAGAGGAGGGAGGGAGGATTAGTGGAGGGAAGGGGCAGACTTGATGGGGTAAGAAGTTCTTTTCTCCTGTCAAGTTCTATGATTCTATGGTATGTCAGCAGATTGTTATCAGTTTTGACTGTAATGTGCACTCCATGAAGAGACTCATGGAATTTGTCCACAATAGCCCACTTGAGAGCAAGAAACTAACTTGTGTACAGGATAATTTCACTCAGCACTGTTTAAGCTTCTATATGCAAAAACAATCAGGTGCAGTCCTTCTGGATAGCTTTAATAAAGGACTGCCCCGAGACCACTGAAGCTGGCATCAGTATGCAGAACATAAGGCTTCTCGTTGTCTGCATACACTAACACTGGGGCGTGTCTGTAAATTATTTCTTCAAAGGCCTTGTCATATTCAGTAGTCCATCTCTGTCCTAAAGGATCAGAAGGCTTAAAATATAGCTTGTGTTCAGCAGTAGTGGCAATGGTCTTTTTACTTTTGCTTTCACTGGTGGGTGGACAACCTTATGTCAAGTTCAGTAGCGGCCTTACCACTCATGTATAGTCTTTGAGAAATCATCTATATTAGCCGTAGAAACCTAGGAAGCTTTGCAAGTCTTTCAGGTTTGAGGGTTTGGGCCAAGTGGTTAAGGCTTTTACTTGGATCAGTTTGAATGCCTTGAGTGGATACAATATGCCTCACATATCCAACTGAACTTTGAAAGAATCAGCACTTGTCAATGGAGGATTTGAGCCTGAGCCCTTTCAGTCAATCTAGAACCTTTAGTAGTCTTGCCTTATGTTCCTCCAGGATCTTCCTGAACACTATGACATCAAGGTAAACCAAACATTCCAAAAGATTCATATCTCTGACAGCTCTTTCCATTAGGTGCTAGAAGATGGCTGGGGTGCCAAATATACCTTGAGGCATTCTGAGAAATACATGAAAACCGAGAAGACAGATAAAAGCAGTTTTCTATCTGTCTTGTGGAGCCACTGGTATCTGATAGTAGCCTCTTCTTAGGTTCAGCATGAAAACTATTTGCTTCCATTAAGGCAATCTGGGGCATCTTGAATCCTGGGCATAGTATACTGATCTGGGATAGTCCATTTCTTAAGCGTCCAATAATAGTCTAAGCACATGTGCACAGCTACATTTTTTCTTGCGCACAGCTATTATTGATGAAGCATGTGGACTTCTTGATTCCTGAATAATGCCTGCAGCTAACAGCTCCTGCAAGTGCCTTCTCATATCATCAATATTTGTGGGTGCAAATTGGTGGGACCTCTCATGGAAAGGATGTTCATTGTGAAGTCTCATATGGTGCCTTTCTCCAGCTACACATCCCCCATCCCACTCATGAAGAGAAAATACTTTGGTCCTTTCAGCTAGTTTTTGGCTAACACAGGTATCTCACTTCTCAGGTATTGGGGAATCACCAAAATCAAAAAGTTCAAGGTCAATACCAGCCTGGGTGCCCTCTCTGGTTGGGGAACGCTTCACTGCAGTATCTGCGCAGTACACTCGAGCCAAGGTGCATCCTTTCCTGATAACAATGTTTCTGTCTGTAACATTTTTCACCCGGACAGTGACTCATTTAGCATAAACATGGGCTCTCACTGACAACACATTAGGCACCAACAATAGTCTTTCTGGCAGGCCATGTTCTTCTGAAGCATCCAGCATCAATATCTGATTTTTGACATCTTTTTTTCAGGCACACCATGCCACTGAGATTGCATTCAGCATTAGGTGGCAGCACAAGTTCTTCAGCATCACGAAGCCAAACCATACCCATAGGGTCATCCTGAACTTCAGTTGTAGTCTGCATCTGTCTCTGGTATGCTTTCTGCACCAGAGCGTGCACATTTAGTGCCTTTCCCTTCAGTTCGGCTTCCCCCTCCTGACAAAGCTGAGCCAAGTGACCAAACATGTGAGCAATGGTGCCAATAAATATGGGCACTCTGTTGTACATTCCAGACTCCAGACACTCTGATGCCAACATTTCCACTGGCTCTCCCACTCCAGTTACTTTGAAGGGGAAAGAAATCCATACTTTAAGGTATCGGTAGGATTTGTGAATCCCCCCATACATTCAAACCTTCCAAGGGCAGTAGATTGTGATGAGACAGGTGCTGGTCATACCAGTTCTTGAAAATAATATTCACTTGGGAACCACTGTCCAGGACAGCTCAAACAGGTACTCCTTCAACAGAGACTGTAGTTTCAATGGAAGATTCAACAAGTTTGTCAAGGTCAAATGGTGCAGTCTCAGGAGCTTTGACTGAAGACTTTGCTACTGTGGGTTTCACAGCCCGGGTGAAGCATAACTTTTCTTCAAGTCATTTATCTCTGACTCTTCACAGGTCTTCCTGTGACCAACACTCTTTCTTCACATGTCCATCTTTCCCACAGTTACAACAGAAAATGCTCTCTCAGTTGTGCTGCGGTTGGGGCGATACATCAGTAGGTTGTCTCCAGCCTCGGCTACTTTGTTTCCAAGCATGAGTGTTAGCAGCCCTGACAGGAACTTTGACAACTGCCTGTCCTCACTCTGGTTCTTTCTCCCCCTGCCAAGCCTTCGGCTGCATACTACATCTTTTCAGTTTGCTCACGATGATGCACAATTCATTCGTACCGGGTCATAATGTCGTACACTTAATAGCGTACGGTACTATGCCGAATTCCGGACCTGTGTGTTCTCCGTGTTGGACCCCCACCAGAGTTAGAATCCTAGTCGGGGGTCCAGGGGCACAGCCCCTTGTAATGGGGGTGTGGGGGGTGGAGCCCCCAACAGAAGAAAAGATAACATTGAATTGCCCAACACAATTATGTCGCACAACATTCTGCCGTGCGCGTTATTGACCCCGTGCCCAATTCATTGACCCGAGTTTCAAGGTCTGAAGTCACTGGTGGTGCTTGGGCTTACAGTCCTACTCCCATGACAGAGAGGTTCTAGTGGGTGTCTTGACCTTTACAAAGAGCAGCAGTAGCTTTATCAAACACTTCCTTATACCCTTTGAGTAACTCCCTCCAGTCCTGACTCTCTGCTGTGGGTGTACTTCCAGTAACTTGTGTAACAGCCGCTGAGGCAGGGTTGGATCCCCATTGCTCTTCTTCCTCCTCAGCTGCTTGAACTTCTTTCATAAGCTCACTGCGAGCCGGGGGGGGCCCTTCTCCCAGCCAGGCGTAACTTGAGAATCAACAGTGTAAAATGGCAAGCAGCCTTGCGCATATGTTCCAGTTCCATCCTGACAGGTCACACCTCCCTTTCAAAACACATCTTGCAAAATCCTTTTACTGTGGTTTTTACTAGGATTACTAGGATTTGTAGACATAAAAAGGCCGAGGCTCATTGGGACTGTCTGCCACCATAATGTGGGTTGAAAAAGACAGACAGGGGCTCTTCATTCCATTGCCTGGTGGATTTGAATCTCCACAGCAGGTCCTCACTTGACTTGGTACTCCCCCCAAAAAATCCTTTAAAGCAGTCAAATATTCTTGGGCAGTAGCGTCAGGGTTCCCAGATCTCAAGGAACAGATAGTCTCTAGTGCAGAGCCTCGGAGGTCTCTAAGCCATTTTCCCTTCTCCGCTTCTGAGTATTGCCAATCTTGAACTACAGGAGCAGCATAGAAACATAGAAATTGCCAGCAGATGGGGACCACGTGATCCATCTAATCTGTCCGTGGTTTCCTACCCTACCCCCCAGTTAGCTTTCTCCATACTGCTTGAGTATCCCGCAATGTCTGCCCCATGCTCTTGTGAATTCACCTACCGTCTTTGCCCCTACTATCCCATCTGGCAACCTGTTCCAAGGTTCAACCACATGTTCCGTAAAGAACTTCCTCATGTTGGTCCTGAACTGCCCTCCTTTAAGGTGAAGTTCATACCCCCTTGTCCTGTTATAATCATTCACCTGAAAGTGGTTTTGCACCTGCACCTTGTTTTTCCCTTCAGGTATTTAAACGTCTATCATATCTCCCCAATTCCTGTGTTGCTCTAGGGAGTACAGGTTGCGTTCACATATCCTTGCCTCATACGGTTTATGATGCAAGCCCTGCACCATTTTTGTTGCTCTTCTATGTACTGTCTCCAGCCTATGTCCCTCTTGAAGTGTGGCTTCCAGAACTGGAAGCAGTATTCCATGTGAGGCCTCACCAGAGACTGGTACAGAGGCATGATCACTTCTTGCCTCCTGCTTGTAATGCTCCTTCTTATGTATCCCAGGATGCCACTAACCTTCAGTGCTGCTTTCTCGCATCATTTGCCAACCTTCAGGTCATCTGAGATGATAACCCCCAGATCACACTCATGCCTAGTAGCTGTCAGCTGCTCCCCTCCCATTGAGTACATCTTCCCTGAGTTACATTTTTCCAGGTCATGACCTTGCATTTTTTTGCATTAAATCTTAAGTTACCAGCTTTTTGACCACTCCTCCAGCTTTCAGAGATCAGATTCCATGCGTTGATGTTCCTCTAGTGTGTCAACTCTGTTGCCGATTTTGGTGTCTTCTGCAAACAGGCACACTTTCCCCTCTAGTCTGTCAATGATGTTGCTGATGAATATATTGAAAAGGACTGGCCCCAGAACCAAGTCTGTGGCACCCCACCGGTAACCCTACCCTCTTCTGACAGTGTGCCATTTACTAACACCTTCTGTGTTCTCCTATTTAACCAGTTTCTAACCCAGTATGTTACTTCATGCCCAGCTCCCATGTTCTCTAGTTTGCTGACCAGTCTCCTATGTGGAACAGGGTCAACGGCCTTACTGAAGTCCAGAGAGACCACCCCCACTCCCCGATTTACTGCTTTGGTGACCCAATCAAAGAAATCTACCAGGTTAGTCTGGCAGGACCTCCCTGTCATGAAGCTCTTCTGTTTTGTGCCTAGCTGAGCAGTCTCCTCTAAGAACTATCCTTCCCTTCAACAGGGGCTCCATCAGTTTTCCCACGACTGAGGTGAGATGGTCAGTAGTTACCAGGTTTTCTCTTGCTGCTGCTCTTATGAAGCAGTAGCACCATTGCCTTTTTCCAGTCCTCAGGAACCTCCCCGCTCATCAATGATTTGTTGAAGAGCCTTGCCGGGGGGGGCTGCTAGTTCCTTCCCAGGTTCTTTTAGTATTCTTGGGTGTATCCCATCTGGCCCCTAGCTTTCTCCAGAGTTCTTCCAGCACCCTTTCTTCTGTGAAGGGACTCATGTCTATTCCCCCAACTGGATAGTCTTTTTCACTTAGTGTTGGTCCGTCGTCATGTTCTTTGTGTGTGATGACAGAGCAGAAGTACTCATTAAGTGCCTCTGCCTTTCCTCCAGCTTCCTCCATGTGTTGCCCATCCTTTTTTGTAATTCTGACAATTTCTCCCTTGGTCTTCCTTTTTTCCGTATGTACCTGTAGAAGGTTTTTTCATCCTGCTTTACTCCCTGATCTGTTCTTAACTCTGTTTCGGCCTTTGCGCTTCTTATCATTTTTCCTGCCTCCTTTAGTTTTCCTTTGTACTTTGTTTTGTCTCCCTCATTCATTGTCTCTTTGTGCTTTCTGAATGCTTTACGCTTTTCCTTCACCTTGGTTGCCACCTCTTTGGAGAACCAGAGTGGGTCCTTCCTCTTGTTATTCTTACTAACCTGATGGGTGCACTGTGATGTGACCAAGGTTATTGCCTTTCAGTGTAGTCCAACACTCTTCTACACACTCTCCTGACACGTTGCTAAGGTTGTCCTTCAGGCAGATCTTCATTTTTGTGAAGTCTGCCTTCCTGAAATCAAGCACTTTCAGCTTTGAGTGACAGAAGTCTTCAACCCAGTTTATCTTGAATCATTCATTGGTTCCCAGGTGGCTCCCCACTTCGACACCTAGGACCTTTTCACTATTTGTAAATATGGGTCTAATATTATATCTCATCTTGTGGGTGTCCTCACTAGTTGACTCAAACCTGCCCCATGTAATGCAACTAGGAAGTCCCTACTTCATTCTGATACTGCCGTGTGGGAACTCCAATCAATGTCTGGTAGATTGAAGTTTCTAGGACTTCCAGGTCTCTGGTTTCCTCCTGATTTGGGGGTCTGTAGATTACTCCTACTGGATGGGTGCCTTGTCTCCTGCCCTGATTGTTATCCACAGGGCTTCTGCTTCCCCTTGAGTCCCTTGAATTTCCATTCCTTTGATGATGTCCTTGATATAAATGACTACCCCTGCCCTTTTTTCCTGCCTGATCCCTCCTGAACAACTTATACCCTGGGATAGCTATATCCCAATCGTGATTGTCTGTGAACCATGTTTCAGTCACAGCAATGCAGTCTAGTCCTGCCTGCACTATTGAGGCAGTGAAGTCTGGTATCTTGTTAGCCAGACTGCGCCCATTGAGGCAAAATGCTTTCCATTCCCATTTTCTTTCTGTGGATGTGAGTCCACTCCTTTTTTCTCTACTTCTCCCCTTACCATGTTTTCACTCCTGGTTGACTGTATTACAGTTGCATGCTTCTTACCTAGTGTGGCTCTCATTCTAGTGTATTCTGTATATTTTGTGCTAGCTGGAGGGGGAGAGGCAACAGGCTCTAAGTGAGCTGCTCCGAGAGCTGCCATCATCTTCCCACAAGTTAGTTTAACTGCCCTGTGTAGACATTGAATTTCTGACCTAGCGCCTTAACCCCCTCCTTTGTCAGGTGGAGGCCGCTGAATTTAAAGAACTCCCTTTCCCAGAAGTTCTCCCAATTTCCTATGAAATAATGCCCTTTTGCTTGGCACCAGTCCTTGAGCTAGGTGTTCAGATCTCCTATGTCTATGCCCACCACCCCCAACAGCAACACATTCAGATTGGCCCACCTCCCCACTGGTACCAGTATCCCCAATGTCTGTTCTGGGTACCCAGGTCGGTGAGTCAGTGCAGGCCTGAAGAGGTGCAGCTGGTTGGCCAGCGCTGGTGCACTTTTAAAACACAACACTAACTTTGTAAAACTATATGCAACTCCCCAGATGCAGGGCAAGCCCTGAAATACTCACAGTTCTGGACTACCAGTCTCTGAGTTCTGCAGGCTGAAGGGCTTTCTTACAATGGCTCTGGGGTGCTCTTGCAGCTTTCTGGATCTTTTGCAAGCTCTCTGGGTCTCTTACAGATCTCTGGGTCTGTTGCAGCTCTGGCATAGACCAGTCTAGGGACCAGGGCCACACACCTAAACCACCCGTTCAGGCATCCAGTCCCCAGGGTGAGGTGATAGGCACTGCCTGGTTGTGACACTGCCCGGCCGATTCCCCAACTGTCTGAGGGCAGGAACCTCCTGGGTCTCAGGAACACAGCTTCAGTACTTTCAGCCACACTGCAGGCTGGCAGCTGTGGCACAAGTCCAACACAAAGCAATCTGGATCTCCTCCTTCAATAGATTCTGTACTTCCTCCCAAGGCTGAGGGCAGGTATAGTCTCTCAGGTTTTTCCAACACTTCTCAGGTGTTCAGGATTTTAAATCACAAAACAGCTTTCTGGCTTTCCAGGTGATGAAAATGAATCTCCAACACTCACTGGGCTGTTGGCTGAGAAAGCCTCAGGCAGGCCTCCAGACATTTGCGCACACACCATCTGAGCTTCCTCACTCTCTGGAAGATTCCAGCAAACTACCCCGAGCTGAATCTGCCCCAGGTCTCAGGAGATCAGATGCAGAGTCCCATTTGTCAATCAGGCTGACAATCTATCAAATTAGTATGTAGAATGTTCACTCAATGCCTGATTGGCTGTGAGAAAAGGTGCCAAGAGACAGTCCTCTCCTATTTCCAGGAGCCCCCTTTCGGTAGTCAAAGCTCCTTGATCTCCAATTGGCTGCAGGGCAGGTCAGAGGCAACAAAGATGGCTGCAAACAAAAACAGTTTATGCAATTTACACAGAGTTCCATTTTTAAGTTCATATTGCAGGGTTCTTATATTATTTTATATTCAAAGTGCCCCATGGTTCAGTAGCTGCCCCAGTGCCCTATTGTCCAGTGGTAGAGTAGGGCATAGCCTGTAGCTAGCACCACAGCTCTGTCCCACCAGGAGGCAGGCAGAGCTTTTATTTACACAGCAGCCTTGGCTGCTCTTAAAGGCATAGTGCTTAAAAGTACTTTATAAAATTTCATTTCTTTCTCCCTCAGTGTGTCTCCAGGTCCCCAGTGATGTTGCTTAAGTCCCTGAAGCCACAGCATACACAGTAGAGACCAGGTCAGCACCATAAGAGTGGCTTTTAACTGAGGGCTATAGTGGTAGATAGATTCTTGTGAGCAGACCGCTGCAGCTCGCGTGTGCACACACAGAGTTGCGTTGTGCTCTACTGGATTGCGCAGCACTCTCTGCGCTGCACCACTGAGCTTGCAGTTTTAACAATCAGTACCATGCTCTTCCAGTCCACCACAGCATAGCAGGCACATAGGGGCTGGCAAGAGCATATCAGGGGGTACCAAAGACCAGGACCCAGCAGGACCAAATAACCGGGAGGCAAAATGTGGTAAGCCCCACCCATGGGGTGGATTACACAGAAGAACAGGATGCAGTTCAACACTGATACATATGTAGTTATTCACATGGGGAGAAACAATAATAGACAAAAAAGCTATCTAAACAGAAAGAAAATCACTGCAGCTGAATCTGAAAGGGACTTGAGGATCGTCATCAACCAAGACATTAGATTTGAGAAGCCTTACAATAAAATAACTAGTGTAGCAAATAGATTCATTGAAAACATTAAGCGTATCTTTATTAGCATCATCACAGCTTACAAATCATGTACAGTATATAAGACCCAACCTAGATTACAGTTCATAAATTTGGAACCCCTACCAACTGGGGAATATTAATAAACTTGAACAAGTACAATATAGGATCACAGAAATGGTAACAAGACTAAAACATCTTACCTATCAAGAAAGACTTGAAACCTTAAGCTTATTTTTATCTGAGGAAAGACGAATGAGAGAGAACATGCCTGAGATGTTTAAAATATTCAGTGATGAAGAATTAATGTGCGATCTATAAATACAAATTAATCATATGGAGTGGAACTTATGGTCACATAATATGCAGATTATTCTGGATAACAACACCAACAATAACAGACAGGGTTTTTACCCAGAGGGCAGGTAGGAACTGTAATAGGTTACTAAGAGACGTTGTGCAAGCTGGAAGCCACAATGCCTTTAAATTACGAATGTGCCAGCAGAAACAGACCACCCGGTCTATCTAAGTCTACTCAAGTGTGCAGCTAGCACCCCTAGTTTGCAGCTGCCCCACCCTCCTCCCCTTTGTCATCCCACTGTTGCCCCCCACCTCCCCCACCCTCATTCTCCCAAGTTTGAAGTCCCATGCCCTTTTAAAGCTGTTCACAGATTTACATGATACCACCCATTCTGGTAATGTATTCCATTTTGCTACTACCCTCTTCGTGAAATGGTGTCTCCTCATTTCCCTCCTAAATCTTCCCCCCTCTATTCTTAGCCCATGCCCCCTGGTATCCCTCCCCCTCCTTAGCTTAAAAACCCCATCTGCCCCATCCTTATTGATTCCCCTCAGATACTTGAATGTCTCTAACATGTTCCCCCTGTCCCATCTATCCTCCAGGGTGTACATATTCAGGTCTCCCAGTCTGCTCTCATAGTCTCTCCCCTCCATTCCACATATCATCTTCATTGCCCTCCTCTGCACCCCCTCCAGTAGCCTGATATCATGCTTCAGGTATGGCCTACAAAACTGCACACAATACTCCAAGTTCAGCCTTACCAGTGACCTGTAGAGGGACAAGATCTCCTCTCTTTGCCTGGACGAAAACCCTTTTGCTATGCACCCTAGGATTTTGTTTGCTTTTTCAGCCACTCTCCTGCACTGGGCAGTGTTGTTCATGGTCCCTGTTACCGTTATCCCTAATTCCTTCTCCTCCTCAGTGATCCCCAGCTTACCCCCCCTACCAGTATTCTCTCCTCGTGTTCTTCGCCTCGAGGTGCATAACCTTACACTTCTTTGCCTTGAACCCCAGCTGCCACCTCTCTGAGCACTTCATCCTGCCCCCTTCCCTTCATCACCCTCCATCTCCTCCCTTGTACTCCTTCGACCCTGAGTCCTTCCCTGCTAGCCTGGGGGGGGGGTAGGCAGTGACTCCATGCTATTGGATCCCTGCCTACCTGCTGTCCACTTGCCACCCCCCCATCTAGTTTAAATCTACCTTTGTCACAATATACCTCCCCAGTCTTTGCTTTAATACCTCCTTCCCCTTCCTCTGGTGTAGCCTATTTTGCAAACAGATTGTCATTATCCCCAGGTACTGCCCCAGCTGCCCACAATCCCATACCTCTTAGTTCGACACCATTCTACCAAACTAGATAATTACAAAATCACCAAAAGAAGCGAAATATGGACCCATTAATTTGGCAACATCAAGCCTTCTACCATCCTAAACTTAGTATGTAGCATTTAGTATAAAGCCCTTCAGTCTATTACAGCACTTTGACCTCCACTGTGAAACAGAGGGATTCTTGTGCTTTTCTTGTTGTCTGTCTGCTTCAGACAGGTGGTCGTGACTTCCAGGAACCCATCCCAGATTATGGATCATTTTTCTTCCACCCCATCCCCGACACCCTCAAGCTTGGCCCCATTTTGGTGAATTTGGCCCTTTTGAAGTCTACAATGCATGTTTTGGTGTTCTGTACTTTCCCCCATATCGAGCTGAAACCATACTGACTGGTGATCACTTTTTCCCAGATCTTCAGCCACCCACACCGATGCCCCGACACGGATGCTGTTTGTTGTACTAGGTACAAATTTCTCAGTCCCAAGTGACTCAGTTATCTCCTGGGTTAAGAAGCCATCTTGGACTGCGTCCAGAAGCAACCAACTTCTGCTACTGAGGGATGCTACAATTTACATCCGGTAGGTTGAATTTACCTGCTATCAGTCAGCGGCCTCCTGGTTTTTTTTGTTTGGTTTTTTACATTATAAGATTTTTTTTTAACCTAAACCTGCTATGATTTTATTAGAATGGCTTCAACACAAGCCGGCCAAGTGGCGTGGAGAGCTGAGGTGCTTTGTACCTCACTTCCTGCCACACTGGCAACCTGGGTTCAGGAATGGACTTGGGTTGCTCAGGGGCTGGCCAGGAGAGGGAGGGAAAACTGAGTGTCTATAGGATGACTCTCCTCCCTTGGGGAAGGTTGTTCTGGCTAGCTGTCAACTGCACAGCACATTTTCACAACCACCATGAAAGGGAAAGGACCCACATTCAGGATGCTGGTGGGTGTCTTGGTGGAGGCAAAGCTTGCTCATCATGCCCATTGTACTTCCGTGGACCCATGGGCAAAAACTGGTGGAGTAATCCCCTAGCAGCAGGATGATGACCAACCCTCAGACCCCACACCAGTGACCTGCCCCCACCCCCATAGTTCTGTGGCAGAAGACAGCAGGAAGATAAGTCCCAGGGAAGTTGGGTGACGGGGCTTTGGGGGGGGGGTTGGTTGGAAGGGGGCAGCCAGAGCAGACAGGAGAATAAAAAGTATATAGGGGGAAAAAAGAATGATTTCCACACAAATACTGTGCTCTGATATCTTAAACATGCTTATGAGACAAGTTCAAACAGCATAAAACATGTTTTTGATACTGAAATGCTTTCCAGAGGGCTTACATTTACTGCAGGGGTTTCAAAACCACTTTACTCTCAGTCCTTATTTAACTCCCCGCTTGAATATATAAAGATAGTTTGTCAAAAATTCATAGCATCTGTGCTTCATCTGTTTAGCCAGTGTGTTCTCCTTTACAAACATCATGGCTGGGAAATGCTCATACTTTGTGTGGTCTAATAACTGACCCCTGAGGGTTAACAAGAAATGACTGGGGTCATACAGGAAAAGCAACAGCGGCTTTGAAACCTGCAGGGCCCTTCTGCTACAAGCTATTCCACAGAGGAACAAAACAGCCTTGATTGAGAACTACCCTGGGGGAAACAGAACCAGCAGTAGCTGGTTACTATTTCGAAGTGTGAAATCGCTTCCTCTCTATTATACAAAATTTCTTTGCATTTATGTAAAGCAGTCATTGCCGCCACCGGTCAGAGTTGCCTATCAGTTTAAGTCAGCAAAGCACTTAATTTAATAAAAGCAGATTACCAGTTTAACCAGAAGGTAAAGGGATTGTTAAGAATCTGTGAACACTTTGGCAAATTTATTGATATTACCAGCCTGAGCCATACTTTAAAGTAGAGTTAAGAGCCGGCACTGATTTTATAAACTTGGCCATATTTTTAATATTTCCCAGACCCCATTCTTGGCAGAGTAACTACAGTTCCAAAAGCAAATGAGCAACTGTATTGGACAAAATTCCACTCAGTTATTCATTTTTCTTTTTTCTTCTTTTTTTTTTTTTTTTTTTTGTTACTTCAGTCTAGTTCTTCAGTCACTGTAGGGTTCTATGTTGGAGGCAGTATAGTCTAGAGGTTGGAGCACCTAACTGTAAACCCGGAGACCCAGCCGACCTGGGTCTGAACCCCACAATTTTTGCTTGCACTTTGCATACTGTGTGACCCTGAGCAAGTCACTTTGCCTCCCATACCTGGAAATGAGCTTTGGCTCAGTGTGTCTTTCCCAGCCAACAATTTAAAATAAATATAAATTATGTTCCAAGTCCACAAAGTTCTGCCTCTGGTTTCATGACTCATTACAGAAATTAAACTAACATACTCAACTTTTCTACAAGTTATAATTTGAACATTTGCATTTTCACAGAAAAGAATCTGAGGACAATCTCACCCTTTATGAAATGTATTTATTTTCATTGTCTCATTTAAATAAAACCAACATTTCATGACTAAATGTCACTGGTCACAAAACATTGGCTTTACTTGAATACATGGGACCTGGCAATTAAAATAAACACATTTCATAGTGGGTGAGTAGAGATTGTCCTCAGTTTCTTTCTGTGAAGTCTATTCATATTTATGGAGACAGATTCCTCCCTGATTCAATGCTGTACATTTCATCAACAGGCCCTTGGCACCAAGGATTTTTTGTGTTTTTTTCTCTTCATTTGTATGCTATACCTTGTAAATACATTTTCATTTACATTTGCAGCATGTTTGATTTTGTTGTATACTTTCCTACATATTTACAAATATATACTTATTTATTTCATGACTGACTAGTCTCACTGGGGCCAGGTCCCATTTACGGGAGCTATCTGGACTAGACATAAAACAATACAGAAATAGCAAGTATCAACAGCAGCAGTAAAGAAACAAGAGATGAGAAATAATGTGACCTTTGGATTCACTGAGGTGTACTATACATTTAGTCAATGCCATTACAAACCAGATTCCTGTACAAATGCTCCTTGAATTTCACTTTAAACTTGACATGCATGTTAATGGCCCTATACAGTTAAGTAAAGGGAGTTGGATAGGTGGCATTCCATGAGCAGGCGGGGTGGGTGAGGGAACGCTGGACTAAAAATGCATACCGTTATGTATGTCAACAGGCATTCGAGTGTGGGGGGTTTAAAACTGGATGGCAGGGCATTCTGTGTCCTTGTACATGGGTTCTCGGGAGTGGGGGGGCTACTAGCTACCATGGATATGACACTATATAGGGCACAGGGGTATTCAGGGGTGGGGATGCCACTATACACCATGGATATGTACACTTAACATGGAACAGGTGTTCGGGGGGGGTGACCCTAGACAGCTGGAATGTGATGACCCAACATGGGATGGATGTTCAGGGGTTGAAGGTGCCACTAGACACCAGGGGTGTGATTGCCTAACACAGGACGGGTATTCAGGGAGAAGGGTGTCACTAAACACCAGCGGTGTGATCACCTAACATGGCACAGGTGTTGGGGGTGTGTGAGGGTGCCACTAGATGCCAGGGATATGGAAACCTAACATGGGACAGGTGTTCAGGGGTGGAGGTGCCACTTACCACCATGGATGTGACACTGTACAGGCACGGGGATGTTCAGGGGTGGGGACGACTAGTCACTAGGGACTGCAACTTCACTGGCATGATAGGTGATTGAGGGCAGGTAGCTGCAGTACACACGCTCTGCCATTGGTGGGGTGGGGGCATGGGCTTAGCACCCAGTTAAGTCATGTTGCTCAGCAGTGATTAAAACAGCACCACTTTGGGAGCCATTTACCACTGTCACAAACCTTTGAACATGGCACTGCTCCTGTATGCCAGAAGGAACCCCCCTTGTTTGCATGGGTGCAATTTTGTGTTAGCATCTGGGTGCAAATGGCTTTAGTGGGCATTAACTTGGCCTCTGAACATGCCCCCCCAGCACAAGCTGCAAACCAAGGTAGCGCTAAGGCAAACCTCATTAGCAGTGGTGCTAACATTTGAATATCTGATCCTTCATGTTTTTATAAATCAATGTATGCAGGCTGCAGCAATATCTTATATCAGTTTATCAACTGAACTGACTCCAAGCTTTCAATTTAAAAAAATAAGTTTCTAGCCATAACTGTTCCAGAGTTATCCTATTTAAAATAAATTATTGTTAGAAAGGTCTAACACTGGAACCGTTGGAGCTAGAAAGGTATTTTTTGCCAATGAATGCTTGGAGTCAGATCATTAGGTAGTACAAGTCATGTCAACATAGTTTTTATGTGTTGATACTATTCTATACAGTATGGGCCAGATATTCAAAAGGGTTGCGCCATGCGCAATAGGGTTGCGCATGAGCAAGTCCGAAAGTGCGCCATTCTGTGATATTCAGCAGGAGGCAGTTGCGCCACCGAAAACATGCTGAGCAACAGCGCAATGCAAATGAAGGCATGAGCAACCGAAGGGGGTGGATCCATGCATAAAGAGCGCAATGCGATATTCAAAGACTTGCACAATGCGCAACAGCGGAACAGCCGGAAGTTGCGACCCAGCGGAAATGAGCCAAAATAAAAAGGCTTAAGGAAGAGGCGCAAGAACGCTACAGGGATGCCAAGTGGGGAAGAAAGAGAGAGAAAGACAGACAGTGACAGGCCAGGGCAGGCAAGGGAAGCAGTGTGGGCCATAGGCTGCAGAGGCCAGCGGGGGGTGCCCAGTGCAGTGGAAGTAGCAGTCAGGACAGTGGGGTAACAGAGCAACATCAGCCGGGGGTCACAAGCCAGGGAGATGGACAGTGGCAGCTTCCACATGGAAGCTGTAATGAGGGGGGTGAGAATGCAATGTGCAGGGGGACGTGGCCGTGGATGGGCCCGTCGGCGGTATGCCCCCAACAGGCAGTACCATGCCCGCATCAGCTTTGAGCTGTACACAGATGTAGAGATCGTGGGCCAGTACCGCCTGAACAGGGCAATACTGAGGCGGCTCTGTGAGCTGTGCAGTGATGTGATGCAGGCACCCTCACGACGGAGTCACGCTCTGTCAGTGGAGACCAAGGTGACAGCCTGCATGTGCCTGCTCACCACGGGCACCTTCCAGAGGCCAACAGGGGACACCACAGGCATCACACAGTTGGCCACGTCACGCATCCTCACCCATTCCTCAGCACACTGCTGCCACATGCCGCGGAGCACATCCATTTCCTGCACCGCGGCAGAGCGTGCACAGCAAACATGCAGGAGTTCCACAGGGTGCACGTATGCCTGGCATGCTAGGGCCATAGACTGCACCCATGTGGCCATTCTCGACGCCACCCTGGCCCGATGGGGCCACATATAGGAACAGAAAGGGCTTCTCAGTGTCAACTGCCAGGTGGTGTGTGATGCCACTGGCGATATAATCAATGTCTGTGCCACACACCTGGAGCACATGATGCCTTCATATGGCATCAGTCCGCACTGTGCCATCGATTCGAGAGTGGGGACATCCCCACAGGCCATCTAGTGGGTGAGTACGCATGTAGGAAATGCAAACTCGGGGCAAGGGTGGACTACAGGTGCCATGGTAGTGGCACACAGGATAAGGGCAATATGGACCTGAACATGATACTGATCTCCACTATCTCTACACAGGTGACAGCAGATACCCACTCGTCCCTGGCTGCTCACACGTATTGGCGCCCTATGACCCCATCGCAGCAACGCTATAATGAGGCACATGCCGCCACATGCAACATCATTGAGCGGGTGTTTGGGATGCTCAAGGCACGCTTCCGATGCCTAGACACCTCCGGCGGTGCCCTACAGTACAGCCCCTCAAAGGCCTGTGGGATATTCCTGGCCTGTTGTATCCTGCACAACATGGCCAAAGACTGTGGGATAGCCCTACAGGTTGAAGAGGGGGACAGCGATGGGGACGCCAGCGGCGCCGGTGTTGATGGTGATGAGCAGCCCCGCCTTGGACGGCGGGACCCCTGACTGATCCGGCAGGCCCAGCTGCACCGGGACACCATCACGGAGGAGCATTATGCATGACACAGGTAAGTCAAGGGGCCATGTGCAACCAACACTGTCCTGGTGCAACCCACAGGCACACAGAGTAACACACCAGGGGTGCATGACGGCAAGGGGAGTGGAAGGGACCAGGCAGACAAACACACCATCAGGGAGGGGCGAACAGTCATATGGACACACACACACACACACACACACCAGGCACAAAGCGTACATGGGCAGGTGCACAGCAGAGCAGGAACAGACATGGCAAACACACAGATCCACAGACCACACCCACCACCTGTACTGTCCAAGTACGTGTGTCAGATGCTGGGCACCCTTGCACCTTGGTGTACAGTACAATGCAGGCATCATCATGGCACGCACCTGTGGACAGCAGTCAGGATGTGCAGGTGGTCCGTATGTCGGCGTGATGTGCAGGGCACCCACCAGTGCACTGCCCACCATGACGCACAGTGCACACAGGGCAGCACCAGACAGGGCCTGCACTGGGAGACAGGTCAGTCATGTTGCACCGCTCCACGGCCACCGCGGATGCGTGGGTGGCCCCGCCGTGACCCAACAGCACTGGCAGGCTGAGCAGGGGCCACATGGGGTGGCACCGATGGACCACCAGGGGTCCCACTGTGCGATCGCGACCTTGTCCGCAGTGGGGTCTGTAGTATGTCAAACATACCTGCACCAGGGGTGCTTGGGATGCCCATAGCAGAACCCGGCATCGACAGGCTTGGTGTCGCATGACGCCGGGAACAGGGAGTGGAGAGCGTACTGTGTGGGGTGCGTGGTACAGGAACACCTGCTTGTGTGCCCAATGCAGCCACGACAGCGACCAATGCCTGGGTCTGCCTGTCAATGGCGGCGGTCACATCCATCCGCATATGGACCATCTCTGCACGGTCCAGAGCACAATCCCTGCTGTGCCACTCCACAGCCACACACAGTGCCTCCACGGATGTTGCAACCTGCCTTTGCTGCTGTACTGATTCCCGCAGCAGGTGGGTGTGCTCTTCAAATGGGTACTCTGCCACAACGGCATCCTGTCCCCCAGGGTATGGAAGGTCCTGATGCTCAACACCCCTTGAGGGTGGGCGCTGTTCACCAGGACCAGGAATGGGCATATCAAAGGGCGGTGGGCATGTGCATCCGCTGGACACTGTACCCCCAGACCTGGTGGGTGACTGCTGCTGCTGCCCCTCCAACCGCTGTGACCCAGGGACCACTCGTTCCACTGCTGTGGCCGCAACAGTGCCAGACACCTGCACAGCCACCGGTGCTGCCCCACTGGTGCTGACAGGCACAGCCTGGGACTGTGCCGACATGCTGGCACACACGTTGGAACCAGCTAGGCCCAGGGGCACGTGCTGGTCTGCTGTGTGTCCGTCATGGGACACACACATGTCACTGCCCATTGCAGTCCTTGCATCATCAATGGTGAGGTACGTGCATACAGCCACAGTCACAGCGTGCTGGCATGCTTGCATGCCAGACTGCTGAGACACAGGCTGTGCACCCCCACACCGACTCTCCGACACCAGAGTTGGCAGCCCGCGTGCATGCTGGTACAGTGCATGCTGGCTGGTGACAGAGGTGGATGGACCCTCCTCCATGTCCAGCAGGTCTTCCTCACTGCCTGGACCCACCACCACCATCCCCTGAAGATGAACAGGATCTGTAACAGAAAGAGAGGACATGTGAGTGCATGTGAACAACCTTCCCCCCCCCCCCCAACACCACCACCATGTCATACTGTGCAGTGATGGGCTTCCACCTGTCTGGAATCCACCTCCTGGTACGCCCTCAATAGCACTCTGCTGCATTGATGCAGCCAGCCGGTCCTCAGCCGGGGTCAGCTCCACCACCGCTGGCTGGCCCCCGCCAGTGCCAGCATGTGCCGCCCTGAGGGCTGCCACCTTCTCCTTCACCCTCCTGCGGTCTGTCCCCATCTTCTTTTTGCATTCCTGCACGGAGCACTGGTGGCTTCCGTGCAGGTTCACTGCCCGAGCTACCCCCTCCCATGCAGCTGCACGGGCCTCAGGGGTGCCCCGCCGTCCACTCAGTAGTGACTCCTCCTCCAGGTAGGCCTGGAAGAGGGCCTCTGTCTCCGCTGTGGTGAAGTTGGGCCTCCTCCTCCGCCCACCATCCTCACCCTCACCTTGGCTCTGCTCGGTCATGGCGATCTGTATGGGTGGAAGTGGACACCTGTCACTGTGCAATCTACAGCGTTACCCCATGACCATTGTCCAGAACATCACACAGCATGCAACCCACCTCTCACCTGCAGTAACGAATCTGGCCAGCGCAGCCTAATGTTCATATTTATAGCACAATGCATGCAAATTAGAGTGGAGCAACTGTAATGAGATGCAAATTGCGCCACCGCGCCTTTGAATGGCTGGATCAGATGATTTGTATGTTGGCTGAATATCGCCGCTAGCGATTTGGCGCAATACGGTTGAGCCGGCTGAGCCAATGGTGCAGATCTGTGACTGTGTGGTACACTGCATTGCGCATGCCCAGGTAGCTTACACAGGCATCTGCCGTGCTGATGACGTGCTGTGCGCGATCGGCAATTCAGGTTGTGCCAGTGGCGCTACAGCACTGGGCACCATATGGCGCTGTGGCACTACTGCGCAATAGTCCACTGTGGCACTGGCATGCAGGTGATCAGTCGCGCAGGATGCGAGATGCGATCATGGCGCCAGCGCGTGGCCTTGCGCCATAGATCCCTGACCTGGTGTCCCACCTTACCCCTGGCACTGTTCGCCGCCATGTGTATGGCCTCATTGGCGCCTGTTTGGTGACAGCGCCATGTGGAATCGATGGCGCCATACGCACAGCGCCGATTGGAACCTATGGTGGTCTATTGCGCAACATTTCCACGTGGGTTGCCAAGGCTGTGGGTGCCATATTGCCTGCTGTACGACCCAAATATGGCACGCAGGAGAGCTCCCCAATGGAGCCAGGTGGAGGTGGCCAACCTGTGGCCCTGGTTGAGCCCCACTTTGAGGCACTGTAATGGATGAGCTCCTCACCATGGCCCACACCCAGGTGTGGCTGCAGGTGGCCACTGACCTGGTGAGGGTCACAGGGCAGTGCCGGTCTGCAGAGCAGTGCAGGCACAGGTTTAGTGACCTCCACAGGAGGGCGGATGTGCTGCGACGCCTCAGGTCACGTGCCACGAGGGGCATTGTGCCTAGGCCAGGTGGGTGTACCATCTATGCACCTGTATTCTCCGTGAGGGGTGTGACTGTGTTTTGGTGGCGGTGCATGGGGATGGCTCTGCCATGGTTGGCTGTGTCAGTGTGTGCAGGTGTGAGATGCATGGGTCTGGCTGTGTGGGCAGGCACACTCACTGGGGCAGGGGCAGTCTGCTTTGGGGTCACACTGATGTTTCTCTCAACATTTGTCACCCACAGGCCTGGTGGAGAGGATGCAGGCACAGGCTGAGGAGGGCGTGTGGCAGGGCCCAGGTGGCGGGAGGAGATGTGAGGGTGAGCCACAGCGGCAGCAGCAGCAGCCACAGCTGCTTGATGAGTGTGAGTATCATTACATCATGGATGCTATTGCATGCTGGAGGGGGTGGGCATGACCACCAGCCATGGACAACACAACCATGCACGACACAGGCGACAGTCATCACTGTCCAGTGTCACTGCACGTCTGTGTGTGCATCACTGGTGGTCCATGCATGCACTGGGCACATGGCTGTGGAACTGGCATCCCACCACATTGCCATGTCACTTGATAGCCTTGTTTGCGCTGTGATGAACATGGGCAGTGTGTGTGTGCAGTGGTGCACATAGCTGGTGCTGCCTGGTTGGGCGTGTCATGTGCATGGTCACTGTGGGTGGATGCATACCATCACAGGTGCGGGGCACTGGGCTATATGCCTTGCAGGATGGGTGGTGTTCAGGGTTGTGGACAGTCACAGCCATTGACTGTGTTCCCTTTTCCTAGGCCTCAGCATCCTATGCAGGATGGACCGTGCCCTCCAGCGGCTGACCAGGGTATCCATCGCAACGCATGACATCCTCCGGGACATTCAGCGCCATGGGGTCAGGCGACGGCGGAGGCGACAGGGACAGCACCAGGCAGCAGCAGACCAGCCTGCAAGGCACTAGATGTGCTTCCCCTTCCCACTTCACCCATCCTCCCACCCTGCCTTACCTCTCCCAGTTGTTCACCCCTACCCTTGCCCACCCCTACCTTGTACCCCTACCCCCCCTTGTCTTGTACATATCTGTATATAGTTTTGTTCTTGATCTTGGTGTTGTAATTTCTGTTTTCCAATATATATTTATTTTGTTATGAATACTGTGGTGGTCTCTGATTTGCAGCTGGCTATGGTTGCTCAGTTGCAGTGGTGTGCATGCCATCTGGGGTGGTATGGTCCTGGGTGTGTGTGTGTGTGCGTGTGTGTGTGTGCATGGGGAGGTGTCTCCGGTGTGGCAGTGACTTTCAGTCGGTCTTGCCATCTGCTGCCGCCCACTGCTGGGTGCCCAGGGTGGGTCTGGCTTGTATGGTTCTATGCTACACGAGGTTGACGTGTGCCGGGGGGGATGCATGGTGTTTGCTGCAGTGACAGTCACTGCACATGGGTGGTGTCTTGGGGTCACGGTGCAGGGTGTGCTGTGCAGACGGGGGGCTGCTGTGCACTGTGGTTGTCAACCCCCTGTGTGTGGCAGTCTCAGCCTGACAGTGGTTGTGCTGGGGCGTCATGGCCCTGCTGTGCTTTGTTGGCTTGTCCCCATGGGCCAGTGGATCATCCATCCCTCCCCAGTGATGCTGTGCTTGGGAAAGTGGGTGTCTTGTTGGTTCTGCAGTGTGTTTCTGTGCCCATGTGTGGCATGGCTGGCGGTGGGCCCCAGCCTGCCTCCCTGGTTGTGCAGTTCCATTGCTCTGCTGGGAGTGGGGGCTCTGCTTGCGCTTATGGCACCTCTGGACTGCTCAGCTGGCTTAGCCTTGTTGCGCTATGGCGAACCTTTCTGCTCAGCTTCCCCTTCCTGGTTGTGCTATGGCGCAGTTTGTGCGATATTCAGACGTTGGCTGCTTGCGCAATTTGTTTTGCTCCATGTTTGAATATCGCGTCTGTTGCGCCTATGCGCAATTGACTTGTGCTTGCTCCTGCTGTTGCGCACTTTTTCAACGCAGTTTGAATATCTGGCCCAATGTATCCGTAGTATATGAAGCCAGTTTTTGAGTACATCATTATTAAATGTTTTTTAGTTGTGACACAACCAAAAACAGCAAACACATAGTATCGACATTATGTTTTTGTATTGACAGACTGTAGCAAACTATTTTTAATCAATACATAAATTTAAATAATGGTTTAAAAAATAATTTTATATCACTTTCATTTTTACTTCATGGATTTTGTAATACTAAACATTATTTAATTAGAAAATGAGTAATCTGCAACTAGCAACTCTTGCTCTTCTTTACCTCCGCAGGCTCCACCTGTGAAAGCATCTGAAGATATAGTATTAAATGGATATCCTCTGTGACTGGAAAAATAAGGTGACTACTAAACAGCAGGGACACAGTAGCTGTGCTATAATTCAGGATGGGATCTGAAAAACTGATGCGGATTATTTCATTAACAAACTAGAAATGGGGACAGTTGTTTAGGAATAGGTAGAGACTCAGGGGGCTCAATTTTCAAAGCAAAATCTGTGATGCAAGGTGCCTGCCCCAAGGGTGTATGACGCAAGTGGCACCTTGTGCCACAGAATGCAGTGATCCTCAGAATGCAGTGATCCTGATTTTCAAAGACCAGTTGTGTCAACATTGGGTCACTTGCAGCACAGCCCCCCCCGTGCCGCCCTTGCGGCAAATGTGCCCCAGTGCTGGGTCACATGGGGGCTTGTGCCACAGCGGGGTTGTAACATCCCCTGATATTGGATTCTGTAAGCCTTGCCATGGCTACAACAGGGGGCTGCAGCTAGACTAGCCAGGAGGTAGTCCAATGGCCCTGCCCCAGAGATGGGCAGGGCAGGGGGTGAGCCAGGGGATTGGGAAAGTGGTGAACAGGGGCCTTTGGGGCACTGTGGTTGCTATAGGGTACTGGGGGCACTGTGGCAGGCATAGGAAGTGGTGACACCTGGCAGGGGTGTCATAGGGTGTATCAATATGCCCTATGGCACCTCTTTCAGGTGCCTCCTCTGTTCCCTATACTGGCCAAAGTGTCCCCTCATGCCCTATGGCACCCTGGGTGCCCCAGTGACCTCAATTCACCATCTTGCACCCAAGGGTTTGCCCCCATCCCCACCTCTATGGGTTCTGACACCTTGCATGGGTGGGATGATGGATCCGTCCATCACACACACCACAGGTGCATCCAATATATGGCTCAGCCCTGCAGTTGGGGCACCTCCCGGGCTTACAATGCAGGAACCCCTGATATTGCAGAATCAGGTGCATCTTCCCTGATGCAGCTAGGATGTGCTGTAGCCCTGGATAAATGCAACTTGCAGTGATCTTAGGGCTCTTTGAAAATCGAGACCAGAGACTCTATTGCTTTAAACAGAGTTCTCCTCATTTTGTCCAGTTTTCATGCTGACTGTGGTGGGTGGGGGGTGTGGGGTGGAAAAAAGCCCAGTGGGTATCTTCAGTGCATGAATAGTGATGAGTGCTTGTGTTCTGGGGGTGGGGGATTAAGGGATTTTGCATATTTGCACTAGTGTACATTGAAACATTAGGGACCCATATGTTTTTGGTTTTTGATGCATTGTTTTTTCCCAGTCCCGGTCACTACTCATTGAGTTTTAGATTGCCCCAGACAATTAGTGGGGCACAAGGTTCATATCCCTCAGTTGCCCCAAACTGCAAGGAACATTCCTCATCCACTTATAATTGCTCTGCTCCTCAAAGAACAGGTGCTACCTGAACATATAAGGGCCTGTCCCATATAGCAAACTACAACAATGACATTCTCTAGGATGCCAATGAATGAAAGTAAAATTTTGCACAAATAAAAGTACTGGTTTCCAATGTTCTGAGCTTCGGCCTCCATTTGTTTGAGTGTGTGCCCCATATTATGAGGGCCAGTGCCCCTTATTGTCATACATTTTGTATGTCTGTGTCCAACTTTCAGTGACAAAATGTTAAGAGGTATAATGGGTCTGCCCTGCAGGTGATGGGTTTTATCCTAGCCTCCCCATAGCCACTCCATCTCTCTCCTTCGAATCTCCTAGCTATGCACGTTCCACCAAAACTTCACTGCAGGCCAATGCCAGAGGAGGTACCCAGAAATAACATCCATAGGCACACAGATGCCTTTACTGGTAGGTGTAGGAGTCTCCAACTCCTCTCCCATGGAATTCACTGGTTAGTGCCATCCATGCACCCTATCTTTTCCCCGCTCCACACGTCTTCTCACACAAAAAAAAAACAATCCTTTGGTACATGGATGGTACAAAAATGTAACGCTAGTGAAGTAGAAAGAACAGAACTTCTTGCTTTGAGACTGGTTCCTGTGAGCTTATGAATGGACCTTGTTAAAACATATTGTTATTGTTGGGGCAAAGAATCTTAAAACTCAATATTTTTATGCCTTGTGTACATTAATGAAAATGTTCTATGTTCCAGGCCTACTAAGACTGTGCGAAACCCCGTCTAAGAAATCCTAGAACTGCTCCTGCCATGTGAGGTATCCCGAGGAAGATGGCCTCTTCATATCTAAGGCAATGTTGTTGGGGTGACAAGGTAAGACTTAAGAGAACTGGGTGTACCATTCAGCAATAGCATATAATTGACTCTTGATCAATTTAGAATCCAGGTTACTGTTGATTTCGATAGCACTCATTGATTTAGTAAATAACAGCAACATCTGCATATAGGAGAACCTTACAGTGCTTACCCATAGCAGAAATGGAATTAGTGAACAAGTAGAAACGAACAGGGCCCAGGACTGAGCATTGTGGTACTCCACAGCTGATGTTCCTGTCAGAAGAATATGATGATCCATGGAATTCAGCAGTCTAAGACCTACAGTATTATACTGTATCTGATCCTGCATAAGGAGGAGTAACCAGATCCTATCTTGTTCAATTTAACTTGAAACAGTTGATGAGCAGCAAGTTCAAACACCTTTTAAGATCTAGGAATGTAGGAATATGCATGCATATTGTATTTGTCCATATTGCTGTATTCATGTGTGTGTGTGTGTGTGTGTGTGTGTGTGTATGTGTGTATATATATATATATATATATATATATATGCATAAAGTGCATGCCTATATAACATATGTATATATATACAGTAGTTATAACATACTGTAGGTAAGAATATTCTAGGCACCTGATTTGCTAAAAGACAGGTACAATGTTGTAATTATCTGTCCATAATTACACTCCTACTCTTGTTTAGCATGTGCACAATATTCAGCTAAGATGTCAATACACATCATGTGAAACTATGTTTTTGTGCTCTGCTCAAATTTTATTCAAAACACAGTATTTTATTACTAAAAGTCAGAAATAAACTTTTTAAAACATTTTTAAGCAGAATCCTGCTATAAGCATAACAGGATACTTCAGGGATTGGTAATTATGGCCAGTAATCACATTGTCCTTCTCCTCTTGTGTATTTAATGACAGTAGGCATAAGTGCCTCATGCCTAGTAACGCACTCGAGGTACACAATTACTGACCCATAATTACACACCTTAGCATGTCTTATTGTACACATATTGTTTCTTGGTGCACCCTCTCCCCAACACACAGACATACACATGCACAGAAACATGCATACACTCTCAAATTCCTTCCTGTCATAAACCTAAAATCTATTTTCTTTTGTGAATATGGTAATTGCTGCTAGGAAGCAGCAGTATGGGAAGTATATAAGAAATGCTTTTAGTAAAAACTGCCATCACCTGAAGAAGTGCACTATAAAGTCAGAAGGCTAAGGTACTGCAAAATTACATGTTGGTCCAATCAATAACACAGGACATGGCATGCATTAAATTATATTGCTATATGCTCTGGGTGCACAGGGAGGCAGGAGGCCACTGGCCAGTATGCTTACAACACCCAGTGTGTGCAGCACTTACAGATTAATACAAATACTGTAGTGTGTTAGTGCATGTACAAAATAATTTTTTTAACAATTAGTTTTTTACCTGGATAGCCAAGCTAGAATGAAACATCTTGTTTCCCATGGGGTCCAGCTTCTACCAGTTTCTGTAGCTAGGTGTTCTGGAGCACTGAGAAGTGAAGTGACTTGCCTAAGTAACACAGTGAGTATTTGGCTCTAGCAGGGTTTGAACCTGGGAGCTTCTTGTTCTGAAACCAGTGCTCTAAGCACAAGACCATACTGCCTCTTCAAATGGACTAATAAATCAAATGGATTTTTGGCAAATAAAACATGTAAAAAGAATCTGAACTCTGTAATTGCTCATAAAGCAATACTGCAGCACAGTCAGGTCTCGGCAAAGCATAGCTCTCTGTTTTAGCTACCTATTTTATAAAAGGTATCAAAGCACCTCCTTTGTCCATCTGTTTATACTATGGCTAATACGACTGCAAACATTTATGTTAAACATGTATGTCCTTTGTGTAAGCAAGTAGATTAATAGATTTAGGCTATATAATCAGTTGCTCCAGTTACAATTTGCCCTAGATACAGAGTCTGATAAGTTCTATGATTTGTAACCTCACGTTCCTGAAAGTCGACATGTGCAGATATGTGATAGGGTGCAATTAAGGCAGCTGTGGGACACTCATAGCTTCCTAATGTCATCAGCCTGTCAGTGTGGAGAGACAAAGTGCACAAGCTCCTGCCTGCTGTACTGACTAAACAAAAAAAAAAAACTTCTCCATTTCAGCAGTGTATCCTTTTCTGCTTGCGAAGTAAATGGACTTTAATACATGACATATCAAGATTTAGGAAGCACTCAGACACACATGGAAATACTAGTAAAATGTTAATTTATACTGTGATGGTCACTACATCCTGCAGTCACCAGTGGGCCTCTTCCTCACTCCCAGACCTTGCCACTGGACTGTCTGTATCTGTTTTACTGCCATGCAGGTCCCCGCTGTAACAAGAACACAGGGCTCTCGTAACCTACCGCGACATTCTACTCTTTTAGCTTGGCAGTGCAGGACATATTTCAGTTTTTTACATTGTTCCTGAAACTTTAAATGTGACAAAACCAACTCCATCATTTCTTTTTTGTTTGTTTTTTTTTTACATTATTTTGAATCGGCAGAAGAACAATTCATGTCCGCATACAAATGAGGTTGACATATAACACATATCACTATACAGATCACTGGTGAGACCACACCTGAAGCACTGTGCAAGGTTCTGGAGTCCATACCAGTGTAAGGATTGCAAGACGGCGGAAGTGGTGCAGTGTAGGGCAACTAAAATGATAAGGATGTGGGGAAAGACGTACCAGGAGTAGCTGCAAGACCTCCACATGTACGCCCCAGAGACGAGAGGGGGGATAGGATAGAAACTTGCAAATACCTGCATGGGGTGTCTTAAGAACAAATACAGTTACATAGAAGAATTCACTGAAACTAGTGGTGGGGGGTGATTCAGGAGGGATGCCTGCAAGTACTTTTTCACTGAAAGAATGGTGGACAAGTGGAACACACTGCCTTAAGATGTGGTAAAGGTTAAGACAGTGGGGGGGGAGCTTCAAGAGAGGGTGGAACAGGCACGTGGACATGTTAAGAGGGTAGAGAGCAGAAGTAAGGGAGAGGGATGGCCACTACAGCCTACGTAGGATAGTTAGGAAGGATAGGCTGACTGGATGAGCTGCCAGGCCTTTTTTGTCAGCATTTTCTATGTTTCTATGTTTCATTATATGGTATACTTTCAATCATTTCTTTTGCCCTGTCTTGCCCATCTGGTAGCTAGTGATGGGCGAAGTGGGCTCAATCCGCTCCGCGAAGCAATTTGCGGAGTCAAGGCGGATTTGAGGAGTGCTCCGCAACGCGAAGCGGAGTACTTTACGTTATAATGAGGAACGCAAAGTCCATTGGCCATTACTCTGCCAATTTTAAGGCAATGTGCATTGCGGGCAGTGCACTTCGCCTCACTTTGCCTTGTTTTTGAGCTCCAAAGGTGAATTTTGCAGTGATTCATGGTATTTCAGGTCACATGGGCTCTATATTGATCTGCACAGCCTCATTTCAGGGTTGTATGAGTAGGAAGGAGTAGGAGAAAGTGTGCTCTGATAGCTGTCTGTGATAGGAATCTTGTAAAAGCTGTTCAAAAAGCATTTTTGCTTTTTTTTTTGTGGATCCAACTTTAGTTCATCAATTGTAGGAAACCCTCCTGTGCTCATATCATCAAGTGTTTTTGGTTTTGTGTGGATTTTGAATGTTAATTTACAACATTGAGTGTGTGTGATGAAAGACAGTGAAAGTGTGCTTTGAGGAGGGGCGTATCTGTGGTGTAGGTAGATTTAAGTTGGAGAAATAGTGATTTCTTTGTTTTTTGGTTATATTTTTGTTATATAACTGACTGTGTTAATGTACACATAGTAATATTGTCAGTAATAGAAATTTTCTTGCTGTTTATTGTGTGGATGTGGTGCAGCAGTTCATAAGTTCAGGTTGTTTACATTACAAATTTAAAATACGTAATGTGGCATAGTACTGAACGTTTGCATTTGCGGCACATTCCTCATTCAGCATTGTACACAAACTATTCTGTGTGTGAGTGTGTGTGGTGTCACATGCATCAAATAATACACCTTTTATTGTGCCACAGACTAGTGTAATTGCAAGCACAGCAGAGTGAACCTGCTATCCACTGCAGCTGCCTCATTTTGTACTGCGATCGTGGTATCTGTTTTTAGTTTTGCTGCTTGTAGTGCCGTAAAAATCAGCACTGTCTGTATTCAGTGTTCCCCCCACCCCCAAGTTCAAAAGGTATCTTTTACCAGATTGGATTGTTTTTGTGACCTCATAAGCACCACTGGTTACTGAAGTTGTTTTAATTCTGTGACAGTCTCAGAGTAGTCTCTTATCTGTTGCTGAAGCCACAGTTGTTTATTTGACTTCACATCTAGCATCGCTCCAATCAGAGAGTGAACGTATCAAAATCTGAATTTGCTAATAATATTTGTGGTTGATCCCTCAAAATGCCTGCAAAGAGACGTGCAAGCAAAGCTGTTTCTCACCATGGCAATGTTGCAGTAAGATGGTCTGTGGGTGTGGTAGTAGTAAACAGATGCAGAAGTGCATTGCTGATGTGAGGAAAGGTATTTCTCCTGCAATGTTTTTTACAGCCCAATCAGCAACTTCACTCATACTTGGAGGAGATGATGTTTTCCCAGCCGGTGGTGTTAGTGTTACTGGCGTTAGTGGTGGTGGAGGTAGTATTAGTATTGTTGCATCAAGTTCTAATTCCGACCAGTGTACCGTTTCCAAAAATATTGAGTGTGAAGCAGTGCAAGTGAGTGGCAGTGTAGATGATGTCATACTTCCCAGTAACATCCCAGTAACTGAACCTGAGGATTCCGATGATCATGTCAATGATAGCATACAATGTGATATTCCATCCACTGTGGCACTTAACGTCAAGCATTTTCTATGCAGTGATTAACAGTGTGATGAAAAAATATCCAGTGATGGTGGTGTAGATGCTGATGATGAATGTGATGATGATGATGATGATGATGCTGTTGTTGCAACATGCAGTCCACATGCTAGCATCCAAGCAGAAGATGTGGATGTGTGTGATGTTGATGAATATGATAATGATGTAATTGACCCTAGTTGGGAACTGGAGAAAAATAAATTAAAAGTGGCTGTGTTTGAGTCTGTTTGCAGGAATCCCCCCCCCCCCGTAAAAACTTGTGATCTACAGGTTTTAGTTGATGATGATGATGACCTAGTAATCAATATGATAGATAGTCTTGGTGGTCAGTTGCAGTCTAGGGGTGGAATATTCAGAAGGGTTGCGCCTGGCGCAACACAGTTGCACCATGTGCAACCCACTGATGCGCCCTGGCATAATATTCAAAATTGGAAAGTGCATGGCACAAATCCCGATGCGCCAGGGCGCATCAGTAATGTATGCAGCGCAAGTGGGGGTGCTCATGCATACCTGCACATCCCGATATTCAGCCCGGGATGCTGGAACAGATGGCATGCTAACCCCCTACCTGCGTCACGCACAGTTGAGCCAAGAAAAACAGGAGCAACAGCTGGCCGCCCATAGGTGAGCCGCCGTATTGCAGGGTGCAACACAGCAGCTGCCAGCTGTGGGTGGCCACCTGAGCTCCTGCGGCACTGTCTGTCGCGGTAGCGCCCCCCACGCCCGATTGTGGGCATATGTTTTGAATTAAATACATCCAATATCCCTGGTGGTCCAGTGGACCACTTCCAGCCGATCGTGGGCATATGTAGTAAATACAATGTAAAACCATCCCTGGTGGTCAGCGGTCTACCCCCCCACCCACCCACCACTGAGCCCTACCACCCTACTCCCCAGTCAGTGGCGGGCAGCAGCTCCCGCCAAAAGCCACCCAGCGCCCGCCCGACTGACTGCGTACAGTACAGCTGGATGCCCATTGGTCCCAGCGTGGGCGATGGGCGTGCCAGCTGTACCATACTACCAGTCAGATATGTGAATGGATTCATTCACATATCTGGACGTATGTAACTGCTCTGATCTGCACACCATTGGCCCATGCTGTGGACCAATGGGCATACAGCCGTGCGCATGCAGTCAATCGACGGCGGCAGGCTACTGCGGTGGGGAGCAGTAGCCCGCCACTGATGGGGAAAGGTGGTGGAGCTAAGTAAGGGCGGGTGAGAGGTACCGCTGGACCACCAGGGATGGTTTTTGTTGTATTTACTACATATGCCCATGATCAGGTTGGAAGCGGTCCACTAGACTAGCAGCGATATTGGACGTTCATTTTATACTTATGCCCGAGATCGGGCTGGGAGCGGTCCACTGAACCACCAGGGATTTTGGACAGTTTATTTAATTCATATGCCCGCGATCGGGCGTTGGAGCGTGTTGTCAATGGGGGCAGGGTGTGTCAGTCCCGACAGCTGCTGCCTGGCAGGGCGCCAGGTGCAAGTCGCCAGGGATCAGTGCACCTGCATGCAAATGGGGACATAATGACATGCTAATGGCCCCATTTGCGCCTTGCATACATTATGGCCCCATTTGCATGTCCACCGCTGAATATCACGGTTGCTGCGCCTTGCACAACAGCACTTACGCTAGCGTATTCCCCTGCTACTCACTGGCCATTTGCGCTGGCACAGTGCCACTGCGCCATGTGCAATGCGGGTGGCCACAGTGCCATATTCAGTGGTGCGGAGTCATGGCGCAGCACCGCTGAATATTGCCCAGGCCACGCCCTGGCACATTCTAGTTGCGCTGCACCCGGCTTGCACCCCTGCCTGGCGCAGTTCTGAATATCCCACCCTAGGTGTGCAGTGCCCGAAACATCATGTGCCCTGCCCCCCCACTTCAGTTCTTAAAATAACGGACTTAAATAAGTAACATCATGGACATGTTAAAAGCAGAGCATCACAATCTCTTGTTTGGGATTTTTTTGTTCAAGATGCAAATGATTATATAGTTGCAGTCTGCCAGGTTTGCCATGTGCGTGTGAGTCGAGGTAAAAAGGGGAGCCATCTGGGCACAGGAGGACAGCATACGCATCTTAAGAATAGGCACTTGGCACTGTGGACCCAGAACAAGCTGGTAGCTTATACCACAGTGGGGTGTTCACCCGCATCACCAGCAACCACAGCCAGCATGTTATCCCCCTTCCATGACTGTTAAGCCCAGTAGGAAATTAAATGTGTGCAGTAGTGCAGTAATAAGAGCAGAGGATTACTACAGGCATGATGAGGTGGAGGACCATAATGACTTTGAAATGTTGTCCAGTGCTGGTGAGGGTAGCCATTTTTGTGGTGGTGCTGGTGGTGGTAGTGAATGCAGTATGTCTAGTGCAAGTGGTACATCAACCCCGGTTGGCAAATCTGGCAAAATAACAGCATTTCTGGGTTTGTCATCATCACCTGTGCAACCGTCTTCATCAAATGTCCACTCTCCACTCCCTGCCAATGCCATTCATCATAGAGCACAACCATTTGTGATCAACACACCCTGTGTAAAACGTTTAAGTCAGCCCACGTTACAGAGCATTTTTGCGCATAAGCTGAAGTACCCCCCGAATCATACAGTGTCACGTGAACTCAATGCTGCTGTAGCGGAAAAGCTGGCGATTGATCTTTTGCCCTTCTACTTTGTGGCAATTTCTGGGTTCCAGTGGTTTGCTGCACATGCCTGTCCAAAATGGAAAGTTCCATCCAGGACATACTTTTCTACCCATGCTGTTCCCGAGTTGTTCTGCACTGTCTCAGACTTAGTAAGACATGCCCTTCAACATTCCTCCTCTCCATTCATCCACTTAAGTATGGATATGTGGACAAGTGGAAAAACAGTGGAGAGTTCATATTTGTGGATAACTGCACACTGGGCGCAGGTGCCGGGGGTTGTTTGTGATGTTGGTAGTGTCAATAATCAGTGCTGTAAGGTGGATTGTCACGGTAACAATCTTCCTGGAATTCAACAGCATGCAACGATTGCTATGCACAGTGTGACCTGTTCACACACTGGTGAGAACATGTTGGACATGGTACTGACTGAAACTGACAGATGGCTAAACCCTCTGTCCCTGACAGCTGGGTTCATAGCAAGTGACAATGGGTCAAATGTGGTGAAATGCATCACGAATGGTGTTTTTTTTTCATGTTTCATGCATGGCCCACTGTTTAAATCTTGTGGTTCAGGAGTTTCTGCAGCACCCTGATATAATGGAAATGCTGACTGTTGCACGACTTATCTACTCTCACTTTTCAAGATCTGGAAAGGCCCATGACCAACTGCGGCAGTTGCAGATACAAAACAGTCTGCCTCAGCACCGCTTGAAGCTGGAAGTTGTCACCCAATGGAACTCCACGTTATACATGGCAGAGAGGTTGTATGAACAATACAAAGCCATCTCAGAATATCTTGTTATGCACACTAGCCGTGACAGTTCTAGGGCCTCCATGTCTATGACGACTGAACAGTGACGCCTCATGGACTCTGTAATAACAATTTTGCGGCCTTTTGAACATGCCACACAGGCAGTGAGTGGCGAGTCTGCCTCTATTAGCCAATTAATTCCACTGCTGTGGGTACTGAGGCAAACATTGGTGAAAGTACAGCACAGCCTTGATGTTGCCGGAGACGGTGGTAGCAGTATGTTGCTGCAACACATGCTGACAGTATTCGACCAGAATCGTCACATTGTGAGCATTCAGCGTAGTGACAACTTTGCCATACCAACAATGCTGGACCCATGATACAAATGTGGAATTGCATCAGTACTGGAGGGAGGGCCTGAACAGATAAAAAATATCAGTGGTCAACTAGTATGCTTGGTTCATGGGGCACAAAAGTCACGTGCCAAGGTCAGAAAACCTCAGCAGCATAATCCAGCTACAGGTGTACCTGGAGGACCATCAAGCATATCCTGCAAGGGGAAGGGGACTGCAGTTCCAGGTGGTCTGTCATCCAAAGTGGCTAGCGTCAACCTGCTTTGGGAGGCTTTGTCCCAAGTGGGTATTTGTGAAATAAATGATTTGGGAGAACAGGATGATGCATCAACAACTGGACTTAGTACGGCACAGAGAATGGTTGAGTCATATTTGTCTGAAAACAGGCATCTGACAATAACTGAAGATCCTCTTTTGTACTGGAGTGGAAAGATCAGTGAATGGCCAGAGCTGACTGCAGTGGCACTGAAGTACCTCGCATGCCCACCCTCCAGTGTAAGTGTTGAGAGAGTATTCAGCTTAGCAGGTGCAATAGTCAGGGATCGGCGGACAAACCTGTCTCCTGCAAATGTTAGTTTGCTAACATTCATTAAAATAAATGAGAGGCACATACCAGCAGAGACTGCAACCTCGGTATTCATACCCCAGCCTAGTCAGGTGGTCTTGCTGATGTGGAAATGGAGTATCCTGGTGGCACTGGCAGTGGCTGCCTGAAATGGCCCACCACTGACATAGATGATGACACAGTGGAGAAATAATTTCCCAGTGGTCAGACTTCAGACATCGATGACTGTGAGGGCAGCTTTCTTTATGAGGATGATGATGTGGTTAATGTTGGCAAGTTTTAACTGAAGTTTTTAAAAAGCGGTGTACCCCCCCCCCGGACCACCACCACTGGGACTAATGTTATCCACTGCCATCATGAGTTTGTCTGCCCCCTGGACCACCACCACCGAGACTGATGTTATCCACTGCCACCATGAGTCTGTCTGCCCCCCCAGACCACCACCACTGGGACTAATGTTAGCCACTGCCACCATGAGACTGTCTGCCCCCTGGACCATCACCACTGGGACTGATGTTAGCCCCTGCCACCATGAGTCTATCTGTCCCCTGGACCACCACCATTTGCGGCATGCAGAAAAAATCTGGGGACTCTGTGTGACCACTGCATGCATGAGTGACTGCGCAATACATTCTGGGTGACTTTGTATGTGCTGAAACAGCCCCATTTCACTTTGTTACCACTTTTCAATTTTCTGGACACAAGGTGGATGCATTTTGTGTGTTGTGATTGTGGGCACATAATGTCATACTTAAATTATAAATTAAAGCAGCATTGCAACAATGTGCTGACGATTTTGACCTATAGTTTTTTATACTATTTTACATTGCCGTCGTTGCCGGCCACTAGTTACCTCATCACTTGTATGATACCCTTCTTTACACAGTTTGTGTCTGCTTTACTACTTTTTCTCATGTCTGAAAATAAAAAAGGAGCACGCCATTTAATATTGTTCTGACCAGGTTCTTATCACTATTTGCAGCTGTTTTTGAACAACTATTGTTCTGTCATGTCATAAAACACTGCCTGCTGCATAATTGTTAATTTGACAACAGAAGTAATATATAACAACTGATGGAGAAAAACCGTGCAAAATACTGATGAAGACCTGGTCTGCACCATATTAAAAGGAGTGCTCCTTTTATTATCTCACACATAAAAAAAAATACTAAAGCAGACTCAAATACTGGAAAGAATAGTATCATACAAGTCAGGATGTAAGTAAAGTGGCAATGTAAAATAGCATAAAAAAGTATAGATCAAAATTTTCAACAGATTGTTGCACTGCTGCTTTAAAGAGATTCACCAAGTTACATAGTTATGGATGGTATTGCACCCAATATATTGGTGCCTAACCTCCAGGGGAATCTTTGTTGCTCCACATGTCATTAAATAGTGCAATACTTTATGGCAAAAACGTTCGTAATTTCGGTAAACCTGGTCACGGGAGGACTTCCCATTCTGAAGAACCGCCCAAGTTCCGCCCCCGGGCTCAGCAACATTGTGGTGAAACATGGGCATGTTTCAACTAACAAGAGCTTTGTTAGTGGAAATGTGCCCACGTTTCACCACGAACTGACTATTATAACATAAAGAAACATTCGGAAAGCTGCCGGCCATTCACTATAATGAAGCACGCCCCCATGCTCTCCCTGGCATCATGTCATAACATTGCTGAGCAAGGTGGCGGAACTTGAATGGATCTTCAGAACGGGAAGTCCTCTGGGCCCCGGTTTACCAAAATTACGAGCGTTTTTGCCAGAAAAGTATTGCACTATGGAACGTAAGGACATGTGGAGCAAGAAAGATTACCCTGGAGGTAAGGCACCCATATAAGGAGCATGTATGACTGTATGTGCATGTATATATTTAAAGGGAAGCAGTCAGCAACAGGAGCTCCTGCGTCCTGTCCAGTGCAAGGCTCACCCTCCAATTAAGCCTTTTAAGTATGTTGTATCGTTTTTCTCATGCCGCAACATACTTTATTTTAAGAAAGAAAGGTCAGTGACCCAGAAGGATGGCAGACGCTATGGGGTCCCCATTATGTGTAAAGGAAAGGTGCAGCGGAGATGCGCCATGCGCTCCAAATACTTTTGTATTGAAGCACATGGTGCATCGACGTTGCACCTTTATACATAATGGAGTCCCCATAGCATCTGCCATACTTCCGGGTCAGTGACATTTCTTTAGTATAATAAAGTATGTTGCGGCGAGAGAAAAATGATGCAACATACTTAAAAGGCTTAATTGGAGGGTAAGCCCTGCAGGGGGCAGGATGCAGCTCCTGTTGCTGACTGCTTCCCTTTAAACTAATGCTGTGGCCTTCCCTCTGTCTGGTATTAAACAAACAAAACACAAAACAGTACAGCAGTGGGGGGGTGCAGAAAACAAAACTTAATGCTCGATCCCATGATGTTCCAGCAGCAGATGAAGCATAGACACAATCTGGAGCTGCTCTTGCTCAATCTGCTCCATCTGCTGCTGAACAGCACCCATCCTCTGATTACTTTCCTCTATTGCAGCCCACAGCAGTGCTATTTCTGACTGCATTGCTGGCATCGTGGCGGGGTCCACTGCTGCAGGAGGAAAGGCAGGTTGTGGTGATGGTGAGTGTGGTGCTGGTGAAAGTGGTGGGGGTAGTGGTGGAGCAGCAGCTGCTTCTGTGGCCCTCCTCCTGCTCTGGTGATGCACAGCAGTACCTGCTTCCACTGCCAAAGAAGGGCCAGCAGGTGGAGGCCTGGCCCGTTCTGTGGCAGCCTGCCACTCCACCTTGTGGTGGTTAATCATGTGTGTCCTCTGATCCCCAGTCCCCAGATGTGTCCCGTGGGGGCCACGGTGCACCTGCACACCACAAAGCAGGCACAACACAATGAACCTGTTCCTCCCGACACAGCTGGAAAACTGCCAGACTATCGAGCTGCGGGAGGGACCGGGCAGAACAGGGGCAGATGTATTGCCGGCAGCACTGTCATCACGCACCTGGGGGGGCTCCACCTGCTGCTGTGGAGTGGGAGGTGGTGCTGCTGGACCTCCTGCAGCTGGTACAGATGGTGGTGGTGGTGGCAGTGGTGGACTTACTGGATGTGGCGGTGGCACTGGTGGTGCTGCTGCTTCCAGAGGGGGGGGCTGGACCAAATAATCTGAAGCGGTACAGTGACACCCATCCACGCTGACCCCCACATGTCCGCACTCCCCTCTGGCCAACACGGACCACAGACTGTCCCTGCTCCATAACTCTCCTTCCCTCTGCATTCTGACATGTCACGCGACGACGACCGACTCACACACGCACACACACACAGTCACACAAAGACACACACACACACACACACTTAGACAAAACAAAACTTACAAAACAAATAAATAAGTCACAAAAAAAGAACTCACAAAACAGTACAACAAAAACTAAAGAATTAGCTTTTAAAAAAGCTGTTGGTTTTTATGACGTTGAAAAAAGCAAGTTAAGCAAAAAATACACACTTCTCTCTACATTATCCTTCCTCCTTCTACCTCTGCAAAGGAGAAAGTGAAAATATCTGTTGGTATGACTCACTTCCTTCCTGCCTGGCTAAAGCATGTGACTTACAGTACTGTAAGCTATGTGATGTGTGTGGGGGGGGGGGCTGCCTAAAGTGCCTATTGTTGTCATTCTGCCTTACTTCACGTTAAGTCGGAATAACAATGCGAAGTCAAGTCATAATCACAAGGTGAAGTGACTACTCCTCAATGGTCACTTCTCGTGCAGATTTTAAATTTGCTGCATCTCTACTGGTAACTCCCCAATAGAAGTATATGAGTCGTCATTAGAGCTCTGTGCTTGGTGGTCAGCCTAACATGCACTGTCTGTATCTCATTGCTGTTCCTATATTATCACCAGGGACTCAGAATTACATCCTCCAAGCATTATCAATGTCACTATGTGCAATCACATAATTGTCAGTGACGCTGGTTGGACTTGGCTCCAATGTTTTTTATGTATTTATTTGTTTGTTCATTTATTCAAAAGTTTCACCAGGAATGCATACTGAGCAGAAGAATTTGTTTCCAGATGCATCCTGGGGGAAGGGTCATCAGAGTATAACAGTAGATAGTACATGAAGACAGTGAAGACAAGTAATCAAATGGACAGTGTACATAGCAGATCCAACTAACAGTAAGCAGTGCAGTAAAGTACACTGTGTCAGGTACAAACAAAAATGTGCAGTATTACAACATGGTGATAATTAATAAAATGGGGACAACTGGCAAATGGACAATATACATAGTAGAACCAACTAACAGTAAACAGAGCAGCAAGTACATTGTGTCAGTACGTCCAATAAAATGAAAACAGTATTACATATTGAGTATATAAATAAAAACATAATCATAATTACAGCAGTGAGAACACTGAAAAGTAGACAGACTAAATGGGTTGGGTAAGCAGCCAAAGTGAAATAGAAGATCATAATTGCATGGGGCCATGTTGGGCAGTCCAACTGGACCATGGCCAGAGGACACAAAACATGGGGCAAGAGGTTGGGGAGGAGAAAAGGGTTAGTGTAATGTGTGTGGAGACCATAGGTTTTGACATGAGCAGGTGTGGGTTGTGAAATTGCGTAGGAGGCAGGAGAGGGATTTGTGAGATGTGGCATTGTGGATGGGGGACAGGAGAGTGTGCCATAATTTAGGACAGCAGAAAGAGAAGACGGATTGGCCAGTGGTGGTGGAACGATAGGGGGACTGCAAAGGAGCGAAGGTCAGTGTTATGGAGTGGTTAAGTGTGTTGGGAGGAAGTACAAATGGGGGAAGAAAGATAGGAGGGGAGATTGCAAGTCCAGAATTTGGCCATGAAAGTGGCAGTGTGGGACAGCCTTCTGAACTCCAGGGATGGGAGGGACAAGGATTTGTAAAGGTCACAGTGGTGAGTATGAGAGGGCAGGAAAGCACAAAGTGACAGAAAGAGTTGAAGAATGTGTCCAGTCAAGTCAAGGTAGTTTTGGGAGCGGCACTGTAGACTATGTCTGCATAGTCAAAGGTGGGGAGGATGATTTTCTACACAATTGTACGCCAGGCAGTTTGAGGAACACAATCCTTGTTTCTGTACAAAGCACCAAACTTGGAGTGTAAGTTCTTATGGACTGCATTCATGTGTGCAGAAAAGTCCGTTATTTGCAGCCCTTGTTCAGAAAAAAACATATCTACTCCCTGGGGCTGCCCACAACCTTTCCTATCATATTCCTATCCTCCCCTGGCATTCAGCTCAGTCAAACTGTGCTACTACCCACTCTCTTAATCCTACTAACAGAGAGGACATAGAATGCAATCCTAGCCCTGGAATAACTCCAGATGCCTATTGTGGCTCCTCATGGCTGTCACTGCATGGTCAAAAAATAGTTCACATGAAAAGTTCACTTGTAATCTCCTCTCAAAGTTCCAGCACATGAATTAGAGCTGCAGCCAAAGACATGGCCAGGTATTTCCTGAAATTTCTACGACATCATTAGAGAAAGTTCCTGTCTGTCTACAGTACCACTGTGGGCCACCAGAGAGAATCTGTTTAGATATTTCGTGAAATATCTGGAAATATCTAAATGTATCTATGGCTGCAACTGTAGACGCCTGGGCCAGTCTCCATAATTTGAATATAATCAAAATATCTGAAACCTGGCTAAGATATTCTGTTTCTGACTCATCCTGTTTTCTTCCCCCTTTCATTTTTTACGAGATAGAGGTGGCTCAAAAAAATAAGCTGGGGTCTTAATTTACTATAAACAGCACTTTCCCCAAGTGAAATTTCCAGTAATATCAACTATGGCTTAATATGTTCTTGACTAAATGCTGGGCTAACTCTTGGCCATTCTAAGATGTATGCTTTCTGGTACCTATATCTCCCATCCCACCATAGGTGGTGTTGGTGGGCTAACTGAGGTCCTTGATAGCATCAGTCACTGCTTGCTCTCCAGAGACATGGTCATCCTTGGAATCCTGAAAACCAGCCAGGCTACAGTGCAATTCCAAAACTCCTGAATCTGACCCTGTTAATTGCCTGGTCTACCTACCTAAACAATACAAGCATTTGACAATGCCGAACGTTTGTTTTTTATCTATTTGCTGTGCAGGTATTTGGTATTAATAGTGCAGAGGAGGAAGACAGACTTTGACTGCAGCTACCTGCACACCAAACAGCAGCCACCAGAGCAGTAGGAAATCACTATCAGAGCAGTGTATTTATTTTAATTTAATAAAAGAGCTGCAGATTCACTAGTGTCCAGCATAGGAGCCAGACAGCCAGTCACACATCTAGCCAGTGCAGTAGCCAAGAGCCAGATTGTCAGACTGACAGCAGGTAACACTTTACCAGTCAGTGTGTGCCCTTTTTTTTTTTTTTTTTTTTTTTTGAGTGGTAAGTTTGCTTTTTTTTTTGGGGGGCATTGTCACAGACCTGTGAGTGAATAGGGTCCAGGGTGTAGTAATAGGCAGGAAAAATAAGACAAATTGGACCTAATTTTTTTGGGAGGTGGGGGCTGATGGTGGGAGAAGCAGGAAACCACTGGAAAGCAGACATTAAAGATGAACCATAGAAACATAGCATGTGTCTCCACAGAAAAGGGCCGCTAGGCCATTCTAGTCTGCCTTATTTTTCCTGCCTATTACTATACCCTGGACCCTATTCAGTCACAGATGACCCCCTCCTTTTCTTCTACCTAACATGCACATGTGCATATCCACACGTGCTTCAAGCTCCCCACTGCCTTCACCCCACCACCTCTACTGGCAGACTGTTCCAGGCATCCACCACCCTTTCTGTGAAAAAATATTTCCTCACATCCCTCTTACACTTCCCCCACTCAAGCTTCATAGCATGTCCTCAAGTTCTGATGCTCCTCCTCTAAAAGAGACTCCCTCCTGAACTTTGTTCACCCCCATGAGGAACTTCTAGGTCTCAATCATGTCCCCTCTCACTCTCCTGTCCTCCAGGGAGTACATGCTTACCTCCTGCAGCCTCACCTTGTATGCTTTCTCATGCAACCCCTGCACCATTTTGGTAGCCCTCCTCCAAACTGCTTCCATTCTGTTAATGTCCTTGTGGAGGTGCAATGGTGGTTTCTCTGTGATTCGGTCTGGTTGGTCGGTAATCAGCTGTTTTGCAGCACAGTTGCTACTGTAGGGCAGCAAATTCCATTTGCTTGTTAGGCAGGAGCCACATAGCTGTTGCCCCCCCTGGCACTGAACTGTACGCTACAGTGACAGCGTACCTGGCATATCCCTGAGGTTTTCTGGGATAAAGGGATTCAAGGGTGACTCAAGGTGAGCAGTGCGGAGAGAAAATAAAATTCTTTTTGTCACAGGACATTATATATCCAGGTGGACAACTACGATCTGTTTCTGTGGGTATAATATATCACACCTTACAATTACTTAATTGGACTCATGATACTGAATGGCAAATAATAAAAAATAATAATACGTACAAAGAATTACAAGTAGTACTACTAATTCTTATACCTCTCAACCTGTCAGCATGTAAATGTTTAACAGGTCTTTAAAGAGTAAATGGCCAAATAAAATGTCATTTGTAATATAAAAAAGATGGATCGTTGGTGCAGTGGTAGGGTTACTACTTGTGATGACAGTGATGTGGATTCAGGAATAAGCCTGGGATGTTGGCGGCTGAACAAGGGGGGCAGATTGAGCATCCCACAGGATGCGTTCCTCCTCTGGAGAGGGAGGGAGGTCAGAATTCTCAGTTGCAATACTACCACCTCGGTGACCACAGAAAGCAATTCAGATGGAAGAGGCTGTGAGAGAGAGGACATAGCCTGGCTCCAGAGTGCAGCCACCACACAACTGCATGCACACCATGTAGCCCTTGCCAGCTGCATCCTTGTTGGGGCTGAGAGAGAAAAAATGCAGAAACCCCCAAGCCTGGCAGCATGATGCCTGTGCACTTGGGCCTCATCACTCTGAGTGGCCTCAGCCCTCCACACTTGCAGACTGGAAGGGAGGGCATTTCCCTGCCAGGCCCATTGGTGGAATTTACCACAGGGTGGAATGCCCTGCAGACCCCATGAGGGCAGAATAGTGCCGGAAAAGAAGTTGGATGAGGCTGGGTGATTGCCAGGCAGAGGTGGGCAGCTGCATTTACCATGGGATAAAAAAAACTATGCAGAAAATTAGTCTATCATCGTGAAACAAGGGTTAAAACTCTCTGTGTAATGCATGCCAGTTGAGAGGTAATAATAGCCATAGCATCTGAAGTGGAAGGAAGAGTACCTTTTTGTTTTAGGTGTACTGTAGTAATATGGGGTTGCAGTTGCTCCCCCTTTCTCTGACAAATGAGTTCTACCTTAATATGCATTCCGCTTGCAGAACTAGAGGTCTAAGCAGGCAGGGAATAAAGATGAGTATGGCTCCCCATTCCTGCCCCTCCCCAAAAAAACACACACACACTTTTATTTGGCTGTGTGAACCAATGGCAAACAAGGCAAGTACAGGATGTGGGAAGAGGGTTTTCAGGGGGTAGTGTACCTGCTGCAGTCAAGCTAGCCATGCAGTGTGGTGTGGTGGTGAGGGTGCCTAGCTCCCATGTAGTAGTTACTGGATTCGGGGCTAGGGACTGGGGGGGGATATTTGGCACTGGCTGTCGCAGCCATTTAAAAAAAAACCCAGAGTGTTGCCCACTCCCCAACATGCACCCCACCTGGAGTTAGTAATCCTTTAGCAGGGGGTACAGGGCACAGCTCCCTCTTGCATAAATACTAAGTCTAGTTGCCGGACGTTTGGTCATCAGCATGCATACTGTATATCACCGATTTGCTTTTTGGCAATGTACACTTGCCATAATAGCAATTGCTGTTTTGCAATCGCTATTATAACATAGAACCCTGTTGGACATACTCACCACAACAAACAATGGCAGTGGTGGGGGGGGTCACATGCAATCAGGAGAGAAATGCACCCCCACACATGCACACACACACCACACACACACACACACACACACACACACACACACACTAGAGAGTCTACCTCATAGAATGACAACAGCTCTGGTGGAGGGAGACAGCGAGAGAGAGATCTCGGGGCTTTGCCCTGCCTGGTGCAATATTTTACACTATTGGTATTATATTGCACTATGAACCATGCTAATAAATAAATTCTGGTGCAAATATAAACTGATGCTATCAAGAATTAAACTGACCAATACTGCTGAAATAAAAATGTTTGTTAAAAAAATCTTGATGAACACCACCATTAATTAAGCAAACTTGCTGACAAGAAAAGTTGACCCCAGGAGAAATGTAATAATTACAACCATCACTAAGTACTGTATGTATTACCTTCTGAGTTAGATTGAGAATCCTCACCGCAGTCCCGAGTATTTTATTATTCCACTATGTCCAGTCATAAACTGTTAATATTTGCTGCACCATCCTTATTATTACATGACTGTGCAATATATGCTGCTGCAGCTGCAATAATTGCTATAATATATTGCAATGCATGGTCCTATATGTCAAATATCTTGCTACCTTTCCAATAATAACCGACACAGCCTCATGCAAACAGCTGCAATTAATTGGAAGGAATTATACCTGCCTGAACCAGACCACTTGGTATACATAATCATCCTGCATTTCAACCAACAATGTGGACACGTTCAATATTCATATTAAACTGCAACACCACACTTTTTTTTTGGGGGGGGGCACCTACCTGTGTTCATTTGCTAAGAGTTCCCCAAGTTTCTGGTTGAAAGTCCTTAGATCATAGTACCACAAAAAAGTGCAGCAGTAGCTCCCGCTGAAAGATCCACATGGCAGTGATAGCCTGGCTAAACACTGAAAGATCCACGTGGGAAAAACAGCCTGGCTAAAATTTATAATTTTGGAAAAAAAATGGTCGCTGGTGATTTTCTGGCTACCATGAGTACCAGGCTTCATTCAAACAGGTGCTGCTGGCGATAGCCCCTTGATCATGTTTTGTAAAGTTCTTGCCCCCTTTTCTTTCTCCTATGTGAGGAATCCAGTCCAAGTGCTGATTGCTTTTCCCACCGATTGCTTTTAAATGTGAGGGTTATTTTTTTTCTCAGCTTGGGATCCTGATCAAGGCATTTCCCTTCTTTTCCTACAGGGGAAGTCAGTCTGCTTACTCAGTCAAGGATTACAAAGTGACAAAGGGATGAATGGGTCAGAACAGGGTCACAGAGAGTTGGAATCAAGTGGCAGGGTAGTGTGCGAGGATACTGTGGACTGGAATGGGGTGGGACCAGACAGAGCTGGGAGAAGCTCAGCTGTCAGTGATAAATGACTGTACTCAGCTAGTTGCTAAGTGGTGTCATACAAATCAAGCAAGCCAGCTGCTGTCTAATAAGAGCAGCTGACTCACTTCAAGTATGCAAAGTTTCCATCCAGCAAGCAGTGAGTAGTATCATAACCAGAGTGCCTGGTCATTGGTCTACACTGCTGAGCCCATGCCAAGCCCCTTGCAGCTTGGGCTGCAATGGGCTCATCAGTAACACACCCCTGAAAGGCCATTCATTGTAATGCAAGAGCAGGCAAATGTAAAAATGCTCAATTTAATGTCACTACAAGTGTTTATAAACCTAATTAGATGACTTCATGTCAGAGAACTACTTTGATTACCATAAGATGTTGCTGATACTATGGAACTAGCTTCTGTTGAAGATTTGATACACAAATTGTGGTAAAAAATAATGTGTCATTACTAAGGCTCAAACCAACCCCCAGAACATCACTTCCATGTTCTACCTGCTGAGCTGTGAGGCCCACTGTTTAGTCTGTGCTTCCCATAGTTACTTTTTCAAACTGCAAATCCTGACAATAAAAATATTCCAGATGGAAATAAGTTGTTAGTGTGCTACTATCCACCAGTAGCCATTTAAAGCAGAAACTAGTGACAAATATTTGGACCAAAGTGGCAGAAGTATAGGAAATGTTTTATAATGTGGATAATTGGGTGCAATGTCACACCATTCTCCTTTGCATAGCAGGCATAGTGCTGCTGCTTGCTTTATGATATTCTGTTCACTTCTAATAAAGTATTGAAAATCTCTCCTGCATTCCACCCCTTGGCTGTTGCCACCTTGCACACAAGCACAGACCTCAGAATTTAAGCATTCTCCCACATCCCTGCTATGGATCTCTGCCACCCTGCACCCCATGACTAGATCCCATAAAGTTGAATCACCCTCAGATATAACTCACACTGGCTCCCATCACCTGTAGCCCCAACTCCTGACCCCAGTGTCTTCTCAATCATATTTATGAACTCAATGTCTTTGGTTAAGGTCCCATCTCCCCTTCTCATGAATATACCCAGGAATAAGGAGTATACTGAAACCTCCTGTGGTGGCACTTCACTGGCAAAAGACCACTTCCACTGGGTGAAGTGCTATGCGCAGTGGCACTTTGCCTGTGAAGAACCAATTTGTGAAGTGAGTTGATGGCATCACATGATGAAGTGCCCCCTTTGCCAGATGAACAAATAGGTAAAGAATTACTTCATGCTACATGAAGTCGGGAACCAGCATAATTTTTTGCAAAGCAAAGTTTCCCAATGTTTCCCACTACTATTTATTGGTAAGAAACTGCAAATTGAGAAAAACTCATTTTCAATGGCTTCCAGAAACGTGGGTTACAGTATCAGAGAACGAATAAGTAAAAGGCAGCACATACAAGTTCAGATTAGACAATGTGCAACTATTCATAAATGCAATACAAAAAATTATACCATCACATCAATAGGCATCAGGCAATCAATTATACTGAGGAAAGTTTGGATCATAGTATAATAGACTGATTCAGAATTAGCTTTTGGGCTGAGACAGGATGAGGTAGGCCATTAAGGAGGCACAGGTGTTAAAGCAAGGTGTTTCACAATGAGAGTCCAGCTAGGGAGAAGGCTTTGCTGTTGGTGGACCTCTTAGCTACTTGAGTAGCAGGTAGATAGGTAGGTAGGTAGGTAAATATTTATCGAATGACATAGGTCTTTACAAAATACAATACAATAAACATATAATAAAATATTGCACATCAATGAAACAATTCACATAATCTTTCATATTTAATTGATTATAGCATTCACATTCATTAAAAGAAAATACTTATAATCTAATTACAGAATCCCCTTGACTTCTCATATCTCAAAATTTTGAAGCTTGTAGGAATCTATACAATGATTGAAGAGTGTGAATATCAGTAGAATTGAATAGGAAAGTTATTAAATCCTCAGAGGGGAGACCAAGGGAGCTCAAGATCGGGGCCAACCATTTTTCCTTTTAATTTCATATCGGGGACACTGTAATACAGCATGTTTTAGATCATCCTCGGAACCATATAAGCATTTACACTTTGGATCTGAAATATCTTCCTTTCTTTGGTCATATAGAATGTAATTAGCAGTGTAAAGTTCTAATCTAAACCTTGTTATAATTGTTCTCCATTTTGACAGAATAGTTAGGTACAGTTCTAGACTGTGTTTAGTTTTAATAATTTTCTATCATCTACAATGTCGAAGACTATTTATTTTTTCTTGATCTTGGGAGATTGATATGACTCTTACCCTCCTTTTCACCTGCGCAGCTGTTTCCTCAAATGGTATAACATAAATTTCATAAAGTAAGTTTCCCAACCCAGATGGAAAAATATTTTCATGAATCATTCTAACAGAGTTCGAAGTAAAATTCTGTTGATGGTACTGAATTTGTTCTTCAGGGCACATTTTAGGAAGTCTATTATCCGGGAGGAGGAACAGATTAAATATGAAAATGATCCTTCTTTCTAGTGTCAGTGTAGCTAATGAAAATTGACCCAGTTCTTTCCTTAATATTTCCACCGGTACAGTTTGTTGCACTTTTAGTATATATTGATACATTTTATCAATTTCTGTTTCTAATGGTATTACATTAGCTGGAGTCTTTTCACTCCATAAAGTACACTTGTCTTTATTTTTATGTTTATTACATTTAACAACCCTTTAAGAGAAGGCGGACCCATTTTCAGATTAAACCTTTTAAAGGCATTAAATGCCGTTTTTAGCTTTTGAATCATAATTGTTATGTGTGGAGTTCAATCTGATTATGATCTATATAGAGAGACAATATCTTTTTTGGTTTGCTGCCAAATATGACTAGATTTGTCGTTTTCAGGTTTATCACCAGTTTATCTTTTTTACAAAGTTCAGCAAAATATGCGAGCTCCATTGAAGACCAATAAAGGAAGTAGAGATCAGAACTATGTCATCAGCATATGCCAGATTTGAAACTTTATGTGCAAGGATATTTGGAGAATGAAACTCAAGGTTATTTAGTTCTACTAAAATTGTGTTTAAGTTAAACAATAAAGGGGCTAACACACATCCTTGATGAACTCCTAGATTGGTTTTAATATTTGATGTTAAGTTTTCTTGTTGATTGTATTTAACTTTAAGCCATGAATCATTATGTAATTTTATCAGTACATCTAGAATATCTGGTTCTATATTATAACTTTCAAGTTTTTCCCAAAGGATTCTCCTGTTGCTTGAATCAAAAGCTGTCTTCAAGTCAACAAAACAACAATAAAGCTTTAATTTTCTGATTGTTACATATTTCCAAATAAGGTGCTGTAACACAAAACAATGCTGGATAGTTGAATGTTTCATTTGAAACCCATTTTGGCATTCTGATAATATATTATTCTTTTCAATCCAAAGTTGTAACCTATTTAAAATTATTCTACAGAAGATCTTTTGTGATGCATCTAACAAGCTAATGGGTCAATACATGGTGGGATCTTTTGTGTCCCCTTTTTTAAATATCAGGCAAACCAAGCTACCCTTCCAGGATTCCAGAAACTTACCACTCTGTACACTAAAATTGAATAACTTGTATAATATTGGTATCCACCATTCCTTAAATGATTTGAAGATATCAGCTTATATGGCACCCGGTCCTGAGGCTTTGTGTGATGATATCCTATCTAATGCAGCATTAATTTCCAATTGTGTAATGTACAATGATTTGGGAAATAATTAAGTCCCTGAGTTTTTGAGGTGAATCTGTCGCTCATAGGAACGTAGGAATGTGATGGCAGAAAAGGACCACCAGGCCCACCTAGTCTGCCCAGTTTGCCTAGATACCCCTAGGCCTTTCTTGTATTCCCCCCCAGTCTGGTTGCAGTGAGTGTAACCACCAAGTCTCCTGGGGTTAATAGAGTCCTATCAGTATTAGTGCTAAGCAAGTAGCAGGCAGCTGGTAGGGAGCTCATTAGGGGCTTCTTACACAATGACATCATTGTTTAATCAGCTAGCCTGAGAGAAGAATGATTATGTCATTTGGAACTCTTGCAGCAGCATAACCCTTTCCTGAGTACAGCTGCTTTGGGGAGCTGAGAATGTTCAGTTGGTAGTGAGTTGTAGCTGTGTGGAGCTGAGTGTGGCAGAAGATCTGCCAGTGGGCTCTGAGTTGAAGGCCAAGAATGTCTCACCCTAGTGGGGAGTACCATTTCCAGCTTCCAGTGAAGTGGTGGAGATCTTTCTACAGCAGGAGTTCCTGATTTATACTCCCAGTGAAGTGGAAGGAACTGCTATTCTCAGTGAGTTCAAGGGGCGATCCACTGAAGAGCTTTTGTGTGTTTCAGCTGCCTTGGAAAAGAACTTTTGAGTGACTGTTCTGACATGCTACAAAGGAGAGGTGCCTTTCTTTTTTCTTTTTTTTTTTTTTTGTTGTTGTTCCATGCCCAGTGGAAGGGACAGCCAGTTCATAAGTACCATTTTGGGAGACAAGTTCTCCACACATTTAGGGAAATCATTTCCTGGGTGTGTGTGCCCATAGATAAGGCTAGAACACACTTGTCAGTGCCCCTAGTTCAACCAAGAGAGTGAATTTCTGCAACATGTTCACCCAGGAGAGTGAAATAATACTGTGATCACCCCAGTGAGTGACCAAAATGTGAAGTATGAGATCTCTAGCATTTCAGTGGGGAATGGGGGTTTCAATGGTGTAACCCTGAAGGAATGGCAGAGACTGTCAGTTGGGGCAAAGGGTGGGAGGAATGCCATCTGGATGCTTACAAGACAGGGCTAAGTGGTTCATAAAGGGCGCTAGTTTTTTTCTTGAGCAAAGGCCAGTGCTGCAGGTTTAGGTGTGTGGCTGAGTTTCACATAAGTGCACCTATTTTCAAAGAAGAGTTCTGAGTGTGTGGCTCAGTTTCACAATATGTGCACTCATGGGAGGAAAATGTTTGGGTGTGTGGTCAGGTGGCCACTATGTGCACCATTTGGAAATGGGAAGACATTTTTGTATGTTCTCGAACTGTACTACATGCAAGGAGAGTTTGTGAAATGTACCTGTCCTGCCTTGACCAACCCATGGGGGTCCACTACTTGCTTTAGTTTTACCATCTGTTAAATAAAGCCATACTGCACAATCCCAGTTCCTGTACTGGATATTCTGATTCTTGCTTCTGGTGTTGGATTTACTGGGGGCCCCCCTCAGCAGTTTAGATCTTGCATCTCCCACCCTGGATCTGAGTTGTAATTTTTTCCAAAGGTTCATGTGTTTTATTCTTGTACCCCTACCCCTCTTCCTCTAGAAATGAGCCTGGTGTACAACCTAATGCCAAAGCTGATACCAACCTTTGAAAAGTAAATGGTATGCCATATGTGGGTACCGGTGTCCAGATTTCATGGGGGGTGTCCTACTTGCTATAAGAGGCATGGGGGTTACATATAAACTGCATATATACAGGTATTTGTGCTTATAAAATGGCTTTCAGTCATAAAACAAATTCTAGAAACTTCTTGGTTAAAACGTATCACCTGATTTTGCATTACATCCCTAGATATGCACACTTTTTACCAGCCAAAACTAAGCTACCTAGCAACAGCCTAACTTCAGAATTCTCCAGAATCCCAGCAACTTCATTGGTCAAAACACATCACTTGACCATTCATTAACTATAGAATAATGTAAGGGGTGCTGTACATTATGAGGTGTTTTTTACATACCCGAGGTGTGTGATGTCACATATACTACAAATGCGTAGCACGAGTGGTTTGTGATGGTATGATACACTGAGTCAACACTCCATAGTTTATTTTTATAATTGCTGCTTTTTTGTTTTGATTGGCAACAAAGATATACAGTAGCTGTGAAAGCACTGTAAGAGTATGAAGAATTTATTTGGCACAAGGTCCGTAAAACAATCCCCAAGATTGACGCAAGCTAGTTGACAAAAGATGGTCTAACTTGCATCATTTGCCACATGGAATGAAAAAATTACATTAGATTGCTGCAAGCCATATTTTGTCACCCCCAGGGCTTGCAGTAATCTAAAGCCTTTGAAAATCCAGTCTCTTGTATAAAACTCCTTTGACAAAAACACGATCATTTACAAATTTGTGGGGGGGAGTAGGTGGCTTATTCAGAAAATGCAACTGAAAATGTGTGGTATAACCTAAAATATGCACCAAAAAGAAAAGCAAGTCCACTAGGAGATATTACTTTCTAGTATGGTACTTCATAAACTTTGTGACAATTGTTGAAAGGCTTTTTCTACTGAGAGCAGAGGCTTTGTAGTGAGCGACTTTAACATATGGCTGTATATGTGGCTTGAAAGTGTTTTCTTTAGTTGAATGGGTTTGATTGACAGCTGTGCCATAATACTGGACAGTTATTATAGCCAACATTGGTTATGATGGCATTTGAAAATGCTGCCTACCCTGTTATTAAATAAACTAACCAGTAATTATTGCCCAGCAAATGTACAGTTTGCAACAACCAAACATATAATCTACCTAGCAACAACCTAACTACACAAAAATAAAACCTCTGTCCACTACTTTTTTTCATTTTATAAGTGCAGTAACTACTTCAGTACATGCATTTCTTGAGAATTAATGCATTTCCTGGGTGCGCTGAAAGGCACTAGGCAGTTGGCCTCGTATCTTTTGGTTCACCCGAGGCTACTTTTCATTCTCTAGCAATGCACACTTTTACTGGTTATTGCTTAATTATAACATAGGTTTTAAGAAAATTACCAAATCTAAAAATTCAATGGTCAAAACACATCATCTGACAGTTTATAAATTTACTAGAAACTGCATAGTTTGTAACTAACCTGCCCTAATCTACCTAACAGCAGCCTGTTTATGTCAGAATAAATCAACTCTTCACAGCACTAAACCCGTTGTACTTACTCAACCCATGTGTCCATTTTGCAAATTTTGCCACTTGTAAGTCTCATTTTGCCTCAAAAGCTATATTGCCAAGTTTGGCATTATCTCCTTTCTTACTCCATTTGTGCATTTTTTTTAGTTAACTTAAGTTTTACATTTTCTTTTTAATTGTGAACTGCAGTTTATTCACTAAATCGGGCTACTGACTCACCCTGAAAATAACTCTTAATTACTGTATCTGAGCTATGTACATCATGCACAAGAAGCAGACCTGTTGATTCACCATGAGAAGTAGTGCTAATTAATTGAATTGCATGCAGCCTGTGCAAGGAGCAGCCCAACCCTTTTTTAGCGAGGCAGCCTGAAAGGTAATGCAACAGTAGATGTTAGTAACCATATAGTGTTTTGTTTTTTTCAGCAATGTGTGCCTAGCAAAAATATAAAAATACCCAATATTCTTTTTATTTTCTTTACCTCAACCAAGATATGGGATTTTGAAGTATTTCAAAGTTCCCAATCCCATGCCATGCCCATCACGAACAAATGAAATACTGCAGACCAGGAAATAATCACGAGAAAGTGAATCTCGCTGTATCCGTGAGTGAGGTTCAGGTGCAAATTTTAAGAGACAGCATTTTTCAGGTTGCCACAAATCTTTATTGAATTTCATTATTTAAAAGGAAGAAAATAATGAAGCAGTTAACATAAATGAAAAGGCACATCGCTTATGCAATGACTCTCATTAATTGATTGGTCAGTACTGGATTTATTCCCATATTCTGACTGTGCAGTTGAATACTTCTGCAAACAACTACTGCCAGTTCAGAATATGTTTTATCATTACACAAGGTTAGAGTGTGAGGTACATTCAATAGGTGGTTTACTGAAGACCTGAAAGAATGGATTACGGCTAGGAATCTTGCTTGGGCCGCATATAAGCAATCCCCCTCTTTTGCCTTACTTGATAGATATCATCTTGAGGAATAAGGTCAGTTATTAGCAGGTTGTGCAAAGAAAGATTGTTATAAAAAGCAACTAAGTGAAAATTGGGCTGATCTGAAGAAATTTTGGGACTCAGTGAATAATTTAATTGCCCCAAGGGGAAAATCAACAGTAGAAAAGATTAAAACTTCGGATGGTATAATAGCTGACCCTGCTGAAATTGCTGAGTTGTTAAATGCCAAGTTTTCTGATGTCTCAGGCTATGTATGTAACCCAGCTAACTTATCAAATCATGTTAACAGTATAGAAATATGCCTCTTTTTTATTTTTGTAGGATTACAGATTTGATTTATTAAAGCTGCTAGCGACTATCCCACATAAGTTTACTGACTGTAGTGAAGGTCTTGATGGTCGATTTCTGAAGTTAATTGCCCCCCAAATAGTTGCCCCTCTATGTTTAATATTTAATTTGTGCCTTATCTCTGGATAATATCCATCAACATGAAAACTTGCAGGGGTAGTTCAGTACCAAAAAAACTAATGCTGACTGTCTTGATGACTTTAGACCCATATCTATTCATAATCCATTAAGTAAGTTACTCGGAAAAATTGATGCAAGTCAAATTATTGAATAGCTAGAAACTTACGGTGTGATGTGCCCAGAGCAGGATGGTTTTCGAAAAACTCATACCACTGAGACTGCCTTGGCCAGGTTCACAAATACCGTCCTCCGGGGCTTTGAAAATGGCATTTTTCATGGATCTAACCAAGGCATTTGATCTCATTAATCATTCATTTTTGTGCCTAAAATTGGATCACCTAGGTGTTTCTGAGAATTTTGTGGCTTGGTGTAGTGATTATTTGTCCTGTAGATCTCAGGTAGTTAGTTTAGACTCTTTTCCTTTGTTAGGTCAATGAATTTTGGAGTTCAACAGGGATCCATATTGGGTCCCTTATTATTTTCATTGTTTATTAATGCATTACCTACTATCTTTAAGTCTTGTAATTGCTTATTATACACAGATGGTCTTATAGTTTACTCACAAGCTAAATCCATTTCTCAGATTACTTTATCCTTAGAATCAGAATTTCAAAGTTAGTGTAAATGATTTTTAGAAAACTGTCTGATTCTTAATGTTAAAAAAACAAGTTGATGTTATTTGGCACTCCCCATTCCTTGATCTTAATCTTTATCAGTTGCTACTTTCCTATACTGGAATTTATTACCTGTTTATTTAGGTTCTTCCTCCTCACTGAAGCATTTCAAATGAAATTTTAAGATATATTTACAGTTTTTGAAAGTTTGTAAGTGTTTTGCTTAAAAGTGTGTATGTAATTTGTTATGTTTGTTAACTCTGTGTATTTATGTATATTGTTTTAAGTGTCAGGTCAGACCTGAAAATGAACTTGTTCCAGTGTCCTTATTACCCGGTTAACAAAATTTAAATAAAATAAAAAAAAATGCTGTGATGAGCCATTGGGCATGTTTCCTTTTGATATTGCTAAGTCTGTGATTCACATTGATTTGAGTTATGAACATGCGAACCTATAAATATGCCAGCAGAAACAGACCACCCGGTCCATCTATGTCTGCTCGAGTGTACAGCCAACACCCCTAGTTTGCAGCTGCCCCACGACCCTCCCCTTTGTCATCCCACTGCCACCCCCACCTCCACCACCCTCACTCTCTCCTGTTCCCTGTCCCATGCCCTTTTGAAGCTGTTCACAGATTTACATGATACCACCCATTCTGGTAGGGCATTCCATTTTGCTACCACCCTCTCTGTGAAGTAGTGTTTCCTCATTTCCCTCCTAAATCTTCCCCCCTCTATTCTTAGCCCATGCCCCCGGTGATCCTCCCCCTCCTTAACTTAAAGACCCCATCTGTCCCATCCTTATTAATTCCCCTCAGATACTTGAATGTCTCTATCATGTCCCTCCTGTCCCTTCTATCCTCCAGGGTGTACAAATTCAGGTCTCCCAACCTACTGTCATAGTCTCTCCCCTTCATTCCACATATCATCTTTGTTGCCATCTTTTGCACCCTCTCCAGTAGCCTGACATCACACTTTAGGTTTGGCCCCAAAACTGCACACAATACTTTAAGTGCGGCCTTACCAGCGACATGTAGAGGGGCAAGATCACCTCTTCACCTGGATGAAAAAACCCTTGCTATGCACCCCAGCATTTTGTTCACTTTTGCAGCCACTCTCCCACACAGGCCAGTATTGTTCATGGTCCCTGTTATCATTACTCCTAGGTCCTTCTCCTCCTCAGTGATCCCCAGTTTACCCCCCACCGTGAGTATTCTCTCCTTGGTTTCTTCACCCCAAAGTACATAACCTTAAACTTCTTTGCATTGAACCCCTGCTGCCACCTCTCTGACCACTCCTCTAGCTTGTGTAGGTCCCCCTGCAGCTGCTTCCATCCCTCCTCTCCATCCACCACTGCTCTGATTTTGGTGTCATCAGTGCACAGACTTACCTTGCCCACCACCCCATGTGCAATGTCTGATATGAAGAGCCCAAACAATACTGGCCCCAACACAGAGCCCTGTGGCACCCCACTCATCGCCAGCCTTGGAGTTGAGAGCTCCCCTCTCACCACCACCCGTTGCAGCCTGCCACTCAGCCAGCTTGTAATCCAGTTCATCATTTTTGCCCCTACCCCTACCCAGTTAGCTTCTCCTCAAGCCTCCCATGAGGCACCAAATCAAAGGCCTTGCTGAAGTCCAAGTAAAGAACATCCACCGCATGACCCTTATCCAGCTCACCTGTCACCCAGTCATAATATTGTATGAGGTTGGTTTGACAAGACTTCCCTGAAACAAACCCATGCTGCCTCACATCTTGGAGGCCACTGTCCTCCAGGTACAACACCAGTCTTTCCTTTAGTATCATTTCCATGAGTTTGCACACCATGGAGGTGAGACTTACCAGATGATAATTACCCGGTTCATCCCTTGGCCCGTTCTTGTGTAATGGTACTACATGTGCCATCCTCCAGTCCAGTGGCACACATCCTGACTCCAGTGAGGTGCTGTACAGATCCACCAGTGGCTCCGCCAACACTTCCGCCATCTTTCTCAGCACCCTGAGGTGAATACCATCTGGTCCTTGTGCCTTGTCTACCTTGAGTGCCCTCAGTCCACCTAGGACTCTACTTGCCTCAATTCTTCCATCTGTTGCCTCCTCTCCCCTGTCCCACCACCCAGCCCATGCTGGTAGCGAGGTCCCCCTTCTTCCATTAACACTGAGCAAAGTATTCATTCAGTGCTTCTGCCTGCTCCTCCCTTTTCCATCCACTCCCCACCCTTTTATCCTCACTATTGTTTCTGTGCACTTCCTTTTCTCCTGATGTATCTAAAAATTCCCCCATTAATTCCTTGTGCTAATCTCAGCTCCCTCTGGGCCTTGGTTTCTCTCACTTTTCTGGTCACCTCGCTGGACCACCTTGCATATTTCTCCTTGTCCACTTCCTTCCCCATCCTCCTATACCTCTGGCGTGCCACTCGTTTTGCCCTCACCATCTCCACAACCTCACTGTTCAACCAGCATGGTTTTCTTGCTCTGCTCATCTTACTCTGTGCCTTGGTGCAGGCTTCTGTTGCCTCTGTAACCCCCCATTTAATAATATCCCATTTTTGCTCCATGTCCATCTCCTGCCTCATGTCCTCCAGTTTCCCTTTCAGTACTTCCTGTATCTTCCCAAAGTCTGCCCCCCTTGAAGTTTACCACCCGGGTAACTGATTTCTCTGGCTCCCCTCACATCATGATATTAAACCACACCGTCTGGTGATCACTGTCAGCTAATGGGTCCTCTACCTTTTTTTCTCTCACTGCCTCCCCATTCGACAATACCAGATCTAAAGTGTTCTTTAGCTTAGTAGGTACAGTAACCAACTGTGTCAGAAGACCCTCTTGGATCACGTCCAGGGGCACTTGCTCCCTAGCACTGGAGGTGACTGGAATGCTCTAGTCAACCTCCGGCAAGTTGAAATCCCCTATGATGACCACCTTCCCTTTTCTACATACCCTTTTGATTTGTCCCACTAACTCCCTGTCAAGCTTCTCAGACTGGGAGGGCAGCCTGTATACCACCGCAAACCTCAATTTCCTACCCCTTGAGTCTAGGAGCCATAGCCAGATTGCCTCTGTTCTCCTTTCTTCTCCCTTGTCCCTTGTGCATTTGATCCGCCCCTCACATAGACTGCCACCCACCCCCCTCCCTTCTTGGTCCTTCCTGTATAATTTGTATCCTGGGATTGCCAGATCCCAGTCCTGGTGCTCAGTTGCCCATGTTTCTGTGACAGCTGCAATATCCACCCTACACACTGCTAAGAGTGCCTGTAGCTCAGCAGATTTGTTTCCTAGGCTTCTTGCATTCAATGAGACCATCCTCCGTAATGCCCCCTTCCCTTCACTAGCCTCCATCTCCTCCCTTTTATTCACTCCTTTTTTGGCCACCCTGAGTCCTTCCTTGCTAGCCCGGGAGGTAGGTTGTGACTCCATTCTATCAGATCCCTACCTACCTGGTGTCCACTTGCCACCCCCCCATCTAGTTTAAATACACCCTTGCCACAATATACCTCCCCAGTCCTTGCTTTAATACGTCTTTCCCCTTCCCATTTAGGTGCAGCCTATCCCTTGCAAACAGATTTTTATTATCCCAGGGACTGCCCCAACCACCCACAACCTCATACCCCTTAGTTTGACACCATTCTATCAACCATGTGTTCAACTCTCTAATCCTCTCCTTTCTCACTGTGCTTGTGCAGGGTACTGGGAGCACTTCGGAGAAGGCCACAGACTCCCCAGTCTCCTCGCACAACCTTCCCACTTCCTCAGTCATCTCCCTTGTTACCACTTCCTTAATCCTCTCCCTTGTTGATGGAGTGCAAGTGCTGATCTGTTCCATGATACGTTCAGTGTAACTTTCTGTAAAGCATGTTTTTAGTTCATCCTTAAGTGGTTTATTAAAAGAAACTTCTAAAGCCTGGAGAACATTCGTCACTACAAGATGTAGGTATAAAAACAGATATTTTCTGTGCAGTTTCAAGTTTTTCCAGGACTGGTTCTGTGGTATGCATGCTGTGTAAGTCAAGGATTGGCAGCGAGCACCGTTCATCAAATGGTGCAGTTCTTTGCCTGATAAATTTAATGTAGGGCACCAGAATATTGTTTACATACTCCAGCATGGTATCCTGGTTTGCCTAGTGATTTTCAGTCTACATTTTGTGTCAGCTGGTGGGGAAAGACAACTTTGGGTGTCAGTGTTTTGTTTTCCTACAATATATGAGCAGGGAAGGAAGGTAGCCACCAGCCAGAGAACAACCTATAACAAGAGAAGCATGGCATTTGTCTCCAAATCCAGTCACTTCTACCAACTTGGCCCCCACCTCCTCCCTTGCTCTTTGGGAACAAGGGACCAGATTAACCTCTGTTTCATGGACGTCTATGATTAATTCCGGAAGGATAAGCTCATGCATAGAGGCAGTTCAAACGTCTGAAATCTCCCTCCCAGCCTTGATCCTCGTTCGTTTACAAAACCCCTGCCTGTTCAAAAACTGCCAGGCCATTGCCCATCAATGAGTAAATTAAAGATTTCCCCCCAAACTCAGTCAGTAGCTTTGGGTTATGTGCTTTAACAAAACCTATAGCCACAACCCTGGCATTCACTACTGTACCGTCAGTCCACAAACTTTTTATATTTTTTTAGTTCGAGTCAGCATCCTCTAACAGCAGTGTTGGTCATTCTCATGGTTTTGTTGGCAGCACAGGAGAAAGCAACTGGGGGTCAGGTACAGATTTAAAGGGAATCCATAAGATTCCCTATGAAATTATTGTAAAGGTTACTATTAGGATTCAGTATGTAAATTGCTGGGTTATATTTACAAAATGTTTTCAGTAAGACAGAAAAAATACATTTTAAATAGGGATGTGGAGGCATCCATTTTGTGGACATGAAGGGTGTTGTGATGTCACTGCCTCACCAGTGTCAGCAGTGTGTAATGCAGCAGGTGAGAACAATTCAACTGTGCTGGTAGGGATTTTACTATATTCTGAAGATCACCCTGAATTATATGTTTGGCAGAATACAAGACAAGAATCCAGTGCTTTTCTTCATGATTGAACAGGAACCTTGTCTATAGGAGCAGTTTGTTTTAACATGCTTCATTGCACACTGTTAGAGCTGGTGAGGCAGTGACATCATCATAGCACCCTTCCTGTCCACAAAATGGATGCTGCCACATCCCTATTTAAAAAGTATTTTTCTATCTTACTGAAGACATTTTCTAAATATAACCCAGCAATTTACATACTGGATCCTCATAGTAACCTTTACAATGATTTCATAGGGAATCATACCGATTCCCTTTAAGGTGCTCTAGGTAAGCCACTTTAAATTTATGAATTGTACTCTCAGTGATATTTTTCTCATATTTCGCAACATAATAAAGGACTGCATTCATGACACCATTAGTTGTTACATGTTTGCCAATTTCAAAAATAACTTCAGCGTTGTATGTGGTATAGTCCATGCATCTCTGTTTGGGGGGGTAGCATTCTGATGTTCCTTCATCACACTGTCTGCAGTTCACATTGAAATGCCAGCTACCTCGCTTAGTGTATCAGGAGACAGTTTGCTGCAAGTGAGATGTCATGCTCTCTCTCCACAAGTTTGCTTTTTTGCAGCTATGAAATTAGCCACATCCTGGCAGTATAAAAAAGGCTCAGCAGACTGCAAGCAACTGTAAGTGAGTGAGAATGTGTGCAAATGGTGTTTTTTTATAGAGTGTTGTACTAAGTAAAGTACTTCAATTAAAGGCATTAGGATGATTAGTAGATCTGGTGTGTCAAACTGAGTGCTGTCAGTCAAAGATATCAGCTGTCTGTGACAGATTGTACTGTGCATGATATCAGTATGATTGGTGGATCAGCTGGGAAAGCTCAGAGTGCAAACTTTAACTGGCACAATCAGCTTGGCAGGAGTGACAGTGCTAAATTAAACAGACGTGACTATTAACAGTTTTACAATATCTTGGTACAGTGATGTGCTGTTTACCATCAGACTCACGTGGTTAGATCCAGCCCACTGGCATAGAAGTAGCACTACCGCTCACAACACCGATGACCAAAGATCAGGGCCTCCACTGCAATACCGGAGGGGAACATCAACATCACGATGCTTTGGCATCAGCAAGGCCTCACGATGTCAGGGGGCGGGACAGAAAAAACAGAAAAATCCCTCAACCAATGCAGGATGCCATCTGTTGCCCATCACAGGCTCTGCACCACCAACTGGGCTTTCCACCTCAATGACTGAAGCTTCAACTCTGCTGGGGAGTTATGGGGCCTGGCCACCTGCAGTCCTTCCCATGAGGGGTTATCTAGAGGGGAGCATGCAAGCCAAAGGTGAGTCACAGGGATGGCGGATGACAGGACTAGGCAGGCAATCAGATCAATGGGGGCTAGTTGAAGAGAGGTAAAAAAGCATACTAAAATAAAAAAAAACATGTGATTACAACATTTAAATACATTCATGTTATTACACTAGCATTAACATTCAACAGGTTACCTCAATGAAAGAGATTTTTAAAAGTTGTGCATGGTGGCCATCATTAATTACAAAATTAGCTACAACAGCGGTTTTAAAAATATCTGAGAAAACTAAAACTACAGTGAGGATGAAACAGTGTGGGGGCAGCTCTGCAACATCAAATTACAGACCAATATATGTTTTAGCACCACTAGCCAAGGTCTTAGAAAAAAATTGTACATGATCAGGTTACGGCTTACATGTAAAAATACAACCAACAATCTGTAGAACAACATAGTTTTAGAAGGAACCAGAGCACAATCACAGCCTTAGCAGAATTTACAAATGTGTTCATAAGGCCTTGGATAGTGGTGAACAAGTATGGTCAATTTATAAAGAGGCAAAATGAGAGCTGCTTCTCAGTGTGTGGTGCACGAAGTAAAAAGTCATCAGCGAGAAAATAAACTATGGCACCCACTTACGCTTGGACACAACACCAGGCAAAAAAATAAAGTGCTTAAAGTCCTTTAATTAGAAAATTCAGCAGCCCCACACATAAAAAACATGTAGCCAGGAATGTCTCAACGTTTCATGCAGGCGCCCTGCGCTTTGTCAAGAGAACGATCTGTCATACATCCTTACTACTTAAATACATGTAGTGCTTAACATGCAAGTGCAACACATAAACAGATGGACATCACAAATGAGTCAATTTACATACTATAAAACATACATTAATATTGAATATGTACAAAGATACATTGCTGCATACTCCATGCCAATAGTGCATTAATATACTTAAACTTGCCCCAATAAATATGTGCTAAAAATCATGTTATTATATATATAATATATATATATATATATATTTATATATATTTTATATAGCATTTGTAAATGCACACTTAAGTGCTAAACAAGCAGTGTTTATAAATGGTGCTGCAATTTAATCTTGTAATTTAATCCTGGATAACTTGTGGTTTGTAACCTGACTATCCAGCAGTTTTCTTTACAAACTAAAACATTATTGATATCTCCTCCAAGTGGGCCTATTTTAGCCTTATCTATGCCTGTAAATGACCAAGTATGTTCAGGATCAGACACTGTATAGATATGTTTCGCTGTTGCATAATCCAAATTTCTGTTGGTCACTGCTCTCATATGTTCCCCCACCCTCTCCTTAAATTTCCTTTTCATTCTTCTTATAACTGAGGTGGAAATGTTGCTCCTGAATAAGGGTTTAAAATTTGCACCCACTCATTCTTTTAATCTATTTGATACTTATTTAGATTTGAATAAATTTGTTAGGAATTTGAACGTGAAATTATTTTTCGCTAAAGACAGGGTTGATGAGGGTCATGAACAGTCAATTACTGATGTAATGGATGAAGAGCATGTGTCAATTGACACTACAATTGTAGAAAATGGGTCTCAATTGGTATCAAATTGTGTTAGACAGTTTAGGCCAAGATCTACAGGTATGCCTCCACAAAACCCTGTGGTGCAAGTTTTTTATAAAGTATGTGAAAGGGACATTAGAAAATTAGCTAATAAGAAATCAAAACCAATGGTTGTTAATATGATAAAGGCTGAATCTGATGCTGTCAAGTCACTTGAATCTAATAAGGCTATCTCCATTAAGCAGGCTGATAAAATGGGCAGTGTGGTGGTGTTAAACACCATTGATTATATTGCAGAAGTGAAACATAAATTATCCAGTACTCAGTATTATAGACCTTTGAATGTGGACCCCACACTGGCCTTTAAGAAAGACAGACATGGATGATTATTTAATAACAGCATGGCAATCAGGGGTTATTGATGGTGATACCCTTAATTTTTTGACGGTATCACATCCAGTTCACCCCTCTATTTACTTCCTTCCCAAGGTCCATAAGAATATATCTAACCCTGCAGGACATCCAATCATGGCAGGGATTGGCTCAGTGATGATACCTTTGAGCCAATTTGTTGATTTCCATTTTAAACCTTTTTGTACCCACACTTACTGTAGGTTCTACATTAAGGATACAAAATATGCACTTAGTATATTAGGGGATCTCCATGTCGAGGATTCTGACTTGCTAGTCACGTGCGACGTGGAATCCCTATATACTAATATATCTCATGATGATGGTTTGATGGCTATTGAGGATTATTTCAATAAGGGTAACTGTGACTCTTTAACTGAGAAATTCATCTTGAAATGAGCCCATTATGTGCTTAAATGTAATGCTTTTATGTTCCAAAGCAAGTTCTTTTTACAGACAAGTAAATGTTGGTAATGATCCGAATGAATATGAAATAGTATTCTATGAGGAAGCTGTTCAGTGACCAAAGGATTTCTATCCCATGTTCTTTCCTGTCCTGGTAGTCATGGAAAGGGGACAACCTAGTTCCAGGGAAGCACAGTTACTTGCATTTATGGACAGACTAGGTGGGCTGAAGGTCCTCATCTGCCGACAACATCTATGTAGGCATGTATCTCTGTTGGTACAATGTATTGGAATTCATTGGAAAGTGTTCACAGGGCTCAGTTCTTGGTCCACTACTTTTTAGTTTAATTCTTAAAGGGAAAGTTCCCTCAATCTATTTTCTGTATATCTGTGTAGTTTGTAGGAATGAACAATGATTCCCTCTCCTGTATCCCCCAATTTCATTCTAATTTAAATATAAATGAGGTTGCTTCACTCTGTTTTGCCTTGGTGGGAAAACCTGCTCATCTTCATTGCAAAGGTCATGACACCACTCAGTCAAGCAAGGACTCATGGGGGCTGATGATGTGTACCTGCACAAGCCAGCAGAAGTTATACTCTCATTCAATTCAGTTACATGTCTTGTGGAGTCCCTATATTCTTTAAAAACATTTTTTTCTAACTCAGATACACTTTAAACTACAGAAAACAGCAGGGTACTTACAATATCTTGAAATGTTTCATAGCCAGCATAAGACAAGAACATATGCATTGCAGAGGACAGCAACACCACTGACTTAAACAATATAACTAAACATGGCAAATGTCCTTTTTCTGAGTTTCAAATAAACAGTATGACTACTGCAGGCTTTAGCACTAAAACATCATACAATTCCAGGATGCCTTACATGAGTTGGGTCATGATCTTTGCAGTGGAATCTGCAGGTTTTCACACCAGACTTAAATACCTTCATTTACATTTAAATCCTGATGAAATTATGAGTGTGCAATAGAGACAATCATTGTTCATGCCTAGAAACTAGATAAACAGAATAAAAGGCTGAGGGGACCTTCCCTTTAATGATCTTCCTTTTTCTGTCAAATCCTCTAAGGTTCTGCTATATACAGATAACATGATAATTTTCTCACACTGTAAAAAAACTCCCAGAATCTGGTGAACTCATTGCAATCCAATTTTAATTCAGTTCAAACATAGTTTTATTAGTAACATATTGTGCATAAACTCTAAAAAAATACTTTTCCGTCCTAAGAGATACATTGTTTCTCAAGTTTCACTGGAACTAAAAGCATTAGATGAGTCGACACGTGAAACTCTTGGCTTCACTCTAGATAGTTGTCTGATCTTTTAATGATACATTGAAAATCTTGTTCAAGTTGTGAATCAGAAATTATTAAATTTTTTTTAGAAATAAATGTAATTTCACATGTGATGCAAAAAAAATGGTTATTTTGAAACACATTTCCCAATAATTGACTATGGTGTAGTTGTATAGTCTTCAGTGGGTAAAACACTTTTTGAAACTACAGTACTCATGAAAAAATCATGCAGCTCTGCTCTTGACTTTCCATTAGATCAACATACTTGGGCCTTGTATAGTACTTCTGCATGGCAAACCTTAAATTAACAATTCAGTTTACGCTAAGATGTTGGGTGTGGAAACTGGCACAAGGTGAAGTTTCAGTAAGTTTAACATCTATGGTGTTAGAATCAGCAGGGCCAGACATCAACACCAGCTCATTTTCTGACCAGTGTTTTAAACTGCCAAAGTGCCGCAAGAACGTAGGGCAAGCCTCCGTTTCTTATCAGCTTGGTACTTTTTCGGACTTCCTGACATCTATTATTAGACATAAAACGAAGCATGGGCACATTACTAGTTAGCTTAGGAACTATATTGGTTAATCTAATACTTGTAATTCTTGTAGTGGAAATCCCCACTCACCAGGGACTTCCAGCTCACTGCCACCATGAGGTTTTTACCAACAGTAACCAAGAAACCTGTTTTTTTTTACCTCCTCCTTGCTCAAGGTCAGGAAGGTCATCACAATAACTGTGGGTAGAGTGCCCCTTCAGAGACGGACTGCAAACAGAGTCCACCAGAAGTAGTAAAATTATCCTTTAGAATAAAACAAGCAGTCACTGATTCTATAAAAATAGGATCTTTACAAAAATACTACAAGTATGTGCAACAGGATTTATTTACAAGAAGACAAAAGGGGTTGCACATTTACTAAGAAGCAGAAAATAAAATGACATTAAACAGACAGGTATTGCACAGCAAAATTCTAAGCTATCCTCACATAAAATCCTTCACTTGCCCTAGCTAAAGAAGCACTTTCCCTTACTCTGCTATCTTACCCATCAGCTAGTCTTTGTAATGGCAGGGGCCCTCATCTTTAAATGTTTCAGTCCAAGAGAAAGAGCCTGCTTATAGCACCACAATATATTTCTCCTGTCTGTGGGGAGGGGTCTCACTCACTTTGAGTGACAGTTCCATGTTGTCCCAGCCCTCTTTGAGTGAGAGTGTGTGTGTGTGTGCGCGCGCGCGTATGTGTGTGTGTGTATGTCCACCCACCCTTCAGCACCCCCTTGCTACCATAATGGCATCCACCTGGGTCTTTTGTTCAGCATGGGAACATCTCCAGGAAGGACACCCCCACTGGGTTTATTGCTTTATTGCCTCCTCCCTGGCTTTCCTGTTAACTTTCCCATGAGAACATCAGACCTCTAACATAAGCTGTCACATACCACTTGATCATGTGATCTGGTAGCCATCTTGTACCTGAAGCAGATGCATATTTAGACAAGAATAAATTAATCAAAAGAATGCCTGATTCTGGTCCCCTTTCCCATCATAATTGTTATGATATCTAACTTAATTATTGTTATTTGTTGCTAATATATGTAATGTTTTGTCATGTTTGAATTCCATCTATATACAATGACCATGGTTGCATATGAAAATGGGTATATTTGTCCATAAGCTTTCATTTTAAGATTGAAATGAAGTTAAATGTGTCTAAGAATGTCAGAAATACATTTTTGTTGAAAAACCTGTGTAGTGAAATGTATTTCCAGCTAACAGATACTGCTGATTTAAGGTGGGTGGAATCTGTAGTGAGTTAGAACAGCAGACTAGAAACTACTTTAACAAGTGGATGTCGACTTCAGTTTTTCAGCAGTTTGAAAACCTTTATGTCTATATTTCATTATTTTATCAACATATTTCATATTTTACAAGTGCAGTAGGTCACTCGAGAGCAATTGGTGTATGCTCAATTGATACACACCCCGGCTGCATAAGGCACTCAGCTTTTGGCCTTGTGCCTTACAAAGCAGCCAGAATGTGCATTCATTCAACTTATAAAATGGGTAGTGCTGCACTCTGATTAGCTTAGAGATACCCTGGTCCGTGTCCTTACACAGCCATAAACTGTCCACCAGGTACTTTCTGGCCACCAGGACACAGTGCCCCCACAAATCAATATATCTCACAAACTTTTATTTATTTATTTATTTCAGTTTTGGCTTACAACCTTTGAGCCAAAAGGTTCTTTTCCAAAGGCTGCAAGTCAAGATGGACATGACAATACATTGAGTACAAGAGTTACAGATTGACAATGAATGTTAATGCAATGACAGCAATAGTTCACAAAATAAGATTACATTGATTGTTAATACAAAGCGATCACAATGCAGGTATTACTATCAAAGTGCTAGAAGGGTAAAACAGCAGTACTACAATAGTGTGGTATATTGATTAAGCAGGTAAGTAGTGTAACTTTGTTCCAGTAGCTCGCGCTGTTCACTTAAGTAAGGGGGTGGACTATATGCAGCCAAAGGAAGCATTGTCAAGGGTTCAGCAAAGGGAAACAGCTATTAGGATGGGACAGTGAGTAGGCAGAGAGATGGGTAGAGAGGAGGGTGAGAGGTTGGTAGGGGTGAGTGGTCAGTAGAGAGGTTAGATGGAATGGGGGGATGCGGCTAAGTATGTCAGGGCCTGAGCGTACTCAAGCATTATTCCATGTCAGATTTTGGGTTCATGGGAGTCGCCACAGTTCTTATCAAGTGCTAGGCAAGATCAGAGGACTTTTTTTAAATGGGCCCAACTTGCTGATTTCCAAGAGGTTTGCAGGGAGGTCATTTAGCCACTTAGGACCATGGTACGATAGTGATCTCTGAGCAAATGAGGTGTGCTTAAGAGGCACCTGTAACACACCCTTACCTGCACTTCTAGTGTTCTTGGTGTTTGGGGCAAGTTTGAAAAGATTGATGGTGGAGTCGGGAACTTATCCTAGTAGTGATTTTTTCCCTAATAGGTAGACCTGATATTTCAATCTTTGATGAAGTGTAAGCCATCCAGTCTCATTGTATAGTGTGCACTTCTGGGTCAGGTAGTCTGCCCCATGGACCAACCTACAGGCCTTGTTTAGGAGGGATTTGATCCTTTTTCATCGCAGTATCAGAACATGCCCCATAGATCACCAGCCCACAATCTATAGTGGATAATAAAGAGCTACAGGTGACTAGTTTCAATGCATCTGGTGTCATTGCATGTCTATGGCTGTAGAGTACTCCTTACTTGGAGTTGGCAGATTTAATTGCATGGTTAACATGCGAGGTGAAGGTGAGGGTGTCATCAATCTGTATACCCAGATATTTGAAAGTGGATACCTGCTCAATAGTCTCGCCTTTGTGACTTTGAATCATCAGTGGCCCATATTTTTTCCTGTTGTGGGGCAATGTGAGTAGCATGTCCTTGTTTTTTTTTTGTAATTGAGCAGGAGCTTATTCTGAATGAACCATGTTTCTAGCATTTGTAAGTAGTATTGGAGTTTTGAGGATATTTTGGACAGTTCTTTACCAGGTACCGAGATGACGACATCATCAGAATAGAGCACCATGTAAGTGGGACAGGCAGAGGGTATTGAATTTATGAATAGGCTAAATAGTAAGGGGCTGAGTATGGATCCTTGGGGTACACCAAGAGGTACTTCCCTAGGTTCTGAGAGTAGTCCGTAAATTCTCAAGCATTGTGATCTGCATGAGAGGTACCTGGTAAACCAGGCCACCATGTCAGGGGACAAGCCTATGGATTGCAGGTTGTTAAGAAGGAGTCGATGGTTGACGGTGTTGAATGCCTTTGTGAGATCTATGAAGATAGATCCCACTGCCATACCCACATCCAATGCATCATATAGTTGACTGGTGTAGTCAACCAGTGCAGTCAGGGTGCTATACTGTTTTTGGAAGCCATGCTGTTGTGCGCATAAGGGGTTATGCTTATCAAGGTAGTCTGTTAATTGGTCGGATACAACCCTTTCTAGCTCTTTCGACAGGGGTGGTAATATGGATATCAGTCTGGAATTAGACATGCTAGTTCTGCACCGCTTTTGAAAACTGGAGTCATGGGTGCAGACTTCCATCTGTTGGGGAAAACTCCAGTTCTTATTGATGTGTTAAAGATTTTAGCGAGCGACAGAGCTACCTCGTCTAGTGCAAGGGCTACCATCTTCATGTCAATTTGGTCACTGCTCACCCTTGTTAGTACTTGTGTGACATACCTTAGGGTTTCAGCTTTGGTTATTTGTCCAAAATAGAATGGTGGGATTCAGTAATGGGTGGGAGGGTGGGCTAACATAAGGAGGCTGTTGGGGAGGTTATATAATTGTTAGGTAGCATCATGCCGAGGTCTGTGAACGCAGTGTTAAAGGCATTCACAATGTCTCTGGGCTCTTGCAGTGTTCCTAATGTAATAATCAGGTCAGGTGGTGTTTTGGAATCCTTCCCTGTCAGAGATTTCATGGAGTTCCAGAAGTTCCTCGCATTGCTCCATGTCCTACCCAGCAGGTCTTTGTAGTAAGTGGCTTTGGCATTTATAATTAACTTTGTGCATCTATCTTTTAGCTGCCTCATAGGTAGTGAGGTTGGCTTGTTTCCCAGTGGTTTTAGCTTTATGCCAAAGGTTATCTGTAAGGTGCATGAGCTCCATGAGAGATCCATTGAGTCATGGAGTTTGGTTTCCTTTAACTTTCTTGGTCTTGAAAGGGGCAAAGATATTATAGGCATTTGTGAAGAGAGGGCAGAAGTATTCCAGGGCTTGGTTAACATCCTGGGCCCTATCTAACATGGTCCAGTCAGTCAGCCTTAGGTATTGTTTAAATGACTCCAACTGACCCTTCCTAAGAATGCGGTTTTTAGTGAGCTGCGGAGTGCAGTTAGTAAACTTATTTGACCATATGAACATCACTGGAGTGTGGTCACTCAAGGAGTCTGATAGGACTGATACCTCAGTAATATGCTCTGGGCAGGTGGTGAGCAGCCAGTCTGTTAGGTTGCTTGTGCCCGTTTTGTAGTTTTGCCTTGTGGCTTGGGTTACCATCTGGGTGAGGTAAAGGCCTGAGATTAGATCTTTAGAGGTGGATGTATCATTGGATAGCCAGTTCGTGTTGAAATCCCCAACCACAATCTTTCCCCAAAATCTGTTTCAAAAATTCTGGCAGCAACTTTGTAATGTCCAAAACATAGACAATCCCCTGTGCCAAACTTTAAAAAAATAAAAATTCCTCACTGTATAACCTCCCACTCCCACCCACAAACATACACATCTAGTACAGTATGTAGAGTAAATATGTAAAGTTCTTCTGTCACCTTATCTTTATTTTTCCTGCCATTTCTAACAGGCCTAATATAACGGCACTGAATTCCTCTACTCTCCCACTTCACATAATGCCTGCCAGTGCTGCAGCTCACTACTACTCTTCCTGTACACACACACACACGCACACACACACACACACACACACACACACACACACACACACACAGTCTCCTTGTCTCGGCTGTCTACCAGTATTCCTTCCAGTGATCAATTCACTGTCTGTTTGTTACTTATTTATTTATTTTTTTTTATTCTTATGTGCACAGCTTGTCCAGTGGCTTCTGGTTCACAGACCTGCTCCTCCATCAAGTGTGTTTTAAACAGCCACAAAATATACCTGTTGTGATACAGAGTGTGATGTACTCGCTCAATCACAAGCATTGAAATGCACTCAGTGTTTCAGTACTGCCAGTGGAAACAGCAAGAGTTGCAGTGAGGGGATACGTCATCAATGCCTTTAGCGCACAGCACCACACAGAGGGACAAAATTAAAACACAGACTAAAGGAACTATCCTTAAAAAAGCCTTGTGTCATGTTTTTTTTCTTTTTAAATTGTAAATTAGGATCTTAAAAAAAAATAATATTTTTTTTTTTAGTGGGGCCCATTGTATAACCACAATAAGACACTCCGGGTGTGTGGGGGGGTGTTATCTGATAAAAGCACTTCTCAGGTGCTGAAGGCACTCTGTGCAAGTGCCTTGTTGCTTACATAATGTAGTGCTGTGTGCATGTAGTGGGGATCTCTGTGCGTGCAGTAGGGTCTGTATGGATACATCAAGCTATGCATGTCTCTACCAGGTCTCTACAGGCATGGCTGAGTCTGTGTGCAAGCAAAGTGGGATATGTGTGGGGCAGCAGTGGAATTTATGTGAAAAAGCAGCAGAACCTGTGTGGAGGCATGGCCAGATCTGAGTACTGGCACAGTGGGCTCTGTGCATATCTGTTGGGTCTGAGTACAGGCATGGTGAGGTATGTACATCCTTCAAGCTCTGTGTGCATATGCAGGATGAGTATCTGTGCACACACAGGTTTTTTGCACTTCATGGGGTTTGCATGTGTTTGCTTGAGTCTATGCTTGTGCACCAGGGTATGTGTAGTACGAAGATACCCACCGGGCTGGGCAGGCTGTCATTAGCTCTGGGAGCATGCTAGCTCTTTAAGCTCCCTTTGGTGGCAAAACGCCATTTCCAAAAATTCTGCAGCCTATGTATATGCTACTGCAGTTTGCTTCAGTTTTATTTTATTTTACTTAGTGTACTGGTAGTATTCTGAGTAGCATAGTTAGGAACTGGCAAGTGAGGTAGAATGAGGAGTGTAGCTTTTGTTTTTAGTGTATTTTCAGTGTGGTACTTCGTGCTTTCTGGGATTGCTGCTGTCAAGTTGCAACAGAGATTTTGTAATAATGCTTGTATTTCCAGCACCTCTTACAAATCACTGGAATATCTCTTGGTTTGTGGGCATCTGGAGTGAGGACCTGAGGAAGGTGCAGTACAGTGAAACAAGGCAGTTAGGACATTGCTCCATGCTCTGACCAGTGAGGCCCAGTGTGAGTGAACTCCCAGTGTTGTCCATTGCAGGCACTGTGGTCAGCAGAGACCGGGCTGTGTCTACCCAGCACTGTAAGAAGGCACACTTCTGCGAGCAGAGGCGAAATTTGGCCACCCTGGAAGATCACAAGAGCCATCTCCCAAGTAAACGGCAAGTGATGGGGGTAGAGAGCCCAGCAGGAGCCCAAGCTGTAGGGTCATAGGAGTTGGTCCTTGGTTAACAGCAAAAGTTCTAAGTGGACCAATGAAGGAGAAGGCTATGAAAGATGTCAAACAGTCGAACACATGGACTGTGAGATTAAAGGCCGGAGGCAGTATCAGAGTCACAGAGATCATTCTTTCAATCTTTTCTGAGTAAAATTGCTGCTAACACAAGTCATTTGAAACTGTTCAGCACTGGTTGTGGCGAGTGTTAGTTGTTATACCTGTAAACTATTGGAAATTAGGCTCCAGTGAGAGGAGAGACTGGTTTCTTTATTATAAACTGACAGGTACTGTTAATTCTGGCATATTTTGGCATATTCTTCAGCTTCTGTGAGAGAGAAGCAGGACTGGGGAGTGGGACTCTTTTGATCTGTGAACATATCATATCTTTTCTGGGACTTTTTCACCAAGGACACTTTTCTACCACACTGATATGTATTATAGTATATTTCACTTATTTTTGGAGTGAGTGGGGGTGTACTTAGATTAGGAGTGCATTAGCTGAGTGATTTGGAAAGTTACTTAATATATAGGTATGGTTGAAGGTAGATGTGTTTGAAATAGGTAGGGGTTTAGGAGGGGCAAGTGGGTGTGTGAGATGAGGGTCCTAAGAACGGGGTCTTGAGGGTGTTGGTAGGTAGTGGGAGGGTTATCACAGGGAGTAATTTATTAGTGTTGTGCAACAGTAGCCGGGATGTGATTACGGCAGTGGGCCCCTAGGCTCTGCTACTCCCTGTCTCTTCTCCATGACCTATACCTCTTTCAAGACCCTCCCCCCAACCAGATGATATGCATCACTGATGCAGGGAAGTGGGCATTCTAATGAGGTGTAGTAACTGGATGTTGATTTTGGGTAGAGTTCTATTAGGACAGTGAGGACCAGAAGGCACCCTGGGGCAAAATGGGTGCACAGAGAGGGGTCCAATGTATTCAACTCCCATACCCAGGGTTTCCCCCCAGACCGAGGCAGCTGAGAGGCCTGTCACCGCTACTCATCCTCTTTGGGCAGTGCTCTGCAATGCTATATCATTGAGGAAGACGTCCACCATTATACAACTGTCCATGACCCCACCTCTTTGATCTCTAGCCCCTTACTCATTGCCCTTGCCATTTTGCTCTCCCCCATGCCTCTAGGGCTAAATTTCTCCTTGCCTAGTCATCTTAATTTTATCTATTGCATGTACCTGTTGTACTGTTGTGACTTACAATGTTTCTAATTATAGTCCTTTGATATAGGTATCGCTGTAATAACTATTTATTATGTAGAGAATAATGGATAGGCTACTGTGTGTTATGGATTTTTTTTTCTACACACCCTTAGTGTGATGACCCATAAATGCTAGCGAGGTTTATGAGGTCATCGCACACCGAGGGTGTGTAAAAAAAATCCATAAAAACACAGTTGTCCTTTATTTTTTATAATTGTTGGTGCAGGGACTGGAACTTCTGTAACTGATGTTGCCTTACAGTATCTCTGCCATGTACACACACAGATGCACACAGACACACACAGACACACACAGACACACACACACACACACACACACACACACACACTCTCTCTCTCTCTCTGTCTCTTCCGCCCTCCCCTCCTCTCTCCTCTCCAGTTTGATTTTTTTTTTTTTGTTACTTACAGTGTTGACTCAGGATTGTGCTTAAGTAGTGCTATAGACCACTATGGTGCACTCCCTCTACAAGTTCCAAAGCCGACAAACTGCAGGATCTACCAGATAAATATTAATAAAGAGTGAAACTTGAGAGCTGGTACAGTGGCTTGTCGCTAAGCGATGATGGAGCTACCATGTTTACTGAACTGTAGTAGCGTGAGGAGTGGAACTGAATGGCAGTTAGAGGAGAATTCTGTACTAACCGGATTTTTGGTTATAATGGCGTTTGAGCCATAATAACCCGAAATGCAGTTATTGTTGCATTTCACAGTGCTGATAATCTGGTTGATAAATAGGGTCACCAGTAATTATATATTATTTTCGTAATGCTGTTAATTACTATTTCTTTTTTTCTCCTGTTATACTATCATCCATACCTCTCACCCCCAGGACACATCTGGAAACAAGCTGTTATCAGCTTAGTATGCCTTTCCTGCTAAAAATGTTGAAAAAAACTAATAACTAACTAAATAAATACATAAACAAGCAAACAAACAAGAATATTTGTAGCAGATTTTATCTGGCTTGCATCACGGAGACCTGGCTAGGTTATGACCCAGGCCCAGTGCTGGAGGTAGCCATCCTAGCTGGATTCTCCAAGGTTCATTGCCCAAGAAAGGATTGTGGGGGTGCAACTGGCCATCTATTTTAGAACTTAGTTGAACTTGGTGATGTACCGGAGGTAATCAAGACAGGGACTATTGTGTGAGGCTGAACTAGCTTGATTCCTTTCTCCTTTGTGCCGTCCTATAACAGGAGTATTTTATAAGTTAAACAACACATAAGGAAATCTGTTCTAAAGTTGTTCAGAAGATGTGCTCTGGCTGATCCTGGTGTACACTTTAGCACTTTCATGTACTGGGTTACATTGAGTCCAGACTGTCTGCTATGTTGTCAAGGATCAAGTCAGTGCAGGTGATTAGAGCGTATATTCTTAGGACAACATTGAAAAGAAAGAGGACACAAAACAAAAAAGGTGAGGCTGCAGGTGAGTCGAAAAGCACCCCAGGCCCAAGTTAAAGAAAAAAAGAGCTAAAGCTCTGCAAGCAGCAGAGAGAGAGAGAGAGAGAGAGAGAGAGGAGCTTGGTGGCTAAACATAGAGGTCTTTCGAGTTCAAAATTTGAAGCAAATTTTTTTTCCAAAGGGAAAAAAGCTTATTTTTCTCGAAGTTAATTAAGTTTCTGTATTAACTATAACCCCAGCAATGTGCAGAGACAAGGTAATTGATGCAGCCATCACACCATGCAAACTTGTAATATTAGACTCAGCAATGGATAGTAATAAACAGTTTCTGGAGACCACTAACTATACCTCAGCCCAATTATTACCTATGCTAGACTCCTCATCCAGTGAAAATTATACATCTGGGCAAGTGGAGACCGAGTGTAACTTCACATCAGGCACACATACAGTCAGCCCATTAGCCACTCAAAGTGAAACAGAGAAGACCACTTTATAGAAACATAGAAGTTGACAGCAGATAAGGACCGCAAGGCCCATCCAGTCTTCCCATTTCTTTTTCTACCTTATGAATGTGCCATCGACCTGTGCTCTGTCAATGGCCTATCTATTCATACTCATCTGCATTGCTTCCTTATGCCTATCCCATGCCTATTTGAAGCCCTGCACTGTATTCATATCCACCATTTCCTGAGGTAGGCCATTCCATGCATCCACCACCCTTTCTGTGAAAAAGAACTTCCTCACATTACCCCTTAATCGGCCTCCCTCTAATCACATGCTGTGTCCTCTTGTCCTGCTATTTTTCTTATATTGAAACATGTTAGACTCTTTCACCTTGTTAATGCCCTTAAGGTGTTTAAATGTTTCAATCATATCACCTCTCTCCCTCCTTTGCTCTAGGGTATATATCTCGAGTAAGCAATAAGACACAGTGGGGTGTGCATTAGACAGTTCTAATGCACGGCTAGTGGGACGTAATGAGACATGAGGCCACAGGCCGAGTGCATCCAGTCCCCTAGCCGTGCATTAGAACTGTCTAATGTCTAAGATCCACTTGTGACTTGCATCTCTTCTGACTGTATACCATTTACCACCACTCTGTTTTCTGCTCATCAACTAGTTTGCCAACCAGTTGACCAACTTCTGACCCACCCCAAGCCTACCCAGCTTATTAATCAAACTTTTATGTGGAACAGTATCGAAAGCTTTGCTGAAGTCAAGGCAGGCAACATCAATTGCTCCCCCTTGGTCCACCACTCTGGTTACCCAGTCAAAGAAATCTATGAGATTAGCTTGACAGGACCTTCCTGTTGTAAACCCATGCTGTCTTGGATCCTGTGCTCCTATGGATTCCAGGTGTTGCACTATCCTTTCCTTAAGGAGTGCCTCCATAAACTTGCCCATTACTGAGGTAAGACTGACTGGTCTGTAGTTCCCTGCCTCCTCCCTGCTACCACTCTTGTGGAGCGGGATCACATGAGCCCTTCTCCAGTCTTCTGGGACATCTCCTGTGCTCAGAGACTCACTAAACAGTTCTGATAATGACTCTGCTAGTTCCACCCTTAGCTCCTTTAGTACTCTGGGATGTATGCCATCAGGTCCCATTGCCTTGTCCACCCTGAGCTTATCAAGCTCTTGCAGGATTCTTTCTTTTGTAAAGGGACTAGTGCACACCTCCCTCTCCCCTGTGTCCATGGTGCCGAGCTGTGGGCCCTGCTCTACCTTCTCTTCAGTAAATACTGAGCAGAAGTATCTATTTAGGATTGATGTTTTTACATGGTCCTCCTCCTCACATGCCCCCTTATCCCCTTTGATCTTAGCAATACCCCTCTGTACTTTCTCCTTTCACTAATGTATCTATAGAAAGTCCTGTCCCCTTGTTTTACTGTTCGTGCTAGTATTTCCTCGGTTTGAGCCTTTGCCTGCCTTACTGCCTTCCCTGCTTCCCTTAGGGAAGTTTGGTATACCTCCTTATCTTCATCCCGCTGCATTCCCTTATATTTGCTGAAGGCCAGCCTTTTGGCTCTGATGTTTTCGTCTACTGTTTTTGAGAACCAAAGTGGTTTCCTTCTTCTTTTGCACTTCCTTTTCTCTCTAACACAATGGGATATTGCTTCAAGTATTGCATCCTTAATGCTTGACCACTTTGCCTGTACCCCCTCACCTGTATTTCTTTTTGCCAGGGCTAGGTTAACTCTGTTGGCCATTTTATCAAAGTCAGCTCCTCTGTAGTCCCATATTTTTGCCTTGGAATGGGATGATTTAGTTCTAGTGGCCAAATTGAACCATACCATGTGATGGTCACTGGCTCCCAGGTGACCTTCTACCTGGAGATCTGTGACCCTTTCCCTGTTAGTCAGTACTAGATCTAGGATAGCCCTGTCTCTTGTGGGTTGTTATACCAGTTGTTTGAGGCCCTTCCCCTGCAGGGAATCCACCATGTGTCTAGTTCTGGCAGATGCTCCTGCTAGTATTGACCAATCTGTATCTGGCATGTTGAAGTCTCCCATTATCAGAACCTCCCCTTTGGCTGTCATGTTTTATATAGCTTCTAACAGTAATGGGTCTATGTCCTCCCCCTGGCCTGGAGGCCTGTAGACAAGCCCAGTTCGTATGATTGTCCCATTTTCTGTTTCCAGGGTGACCTACAGTTCTTCTGGCTCCTTATGTGTATTCTGAATTTCTCTAGCTTTGATATTTTTATTGACATAAAGGGCCACCCCACCTCCCCTTTTTGCACCTCGGTCTCTTCTGAACAGTATATAGCCAGGTACTGAAGTTTCCCAAGTGTGGTTACTGGTAAACCATGTCTCGCTAATGGCTACTATGTCCACTTTAGCCTCTGTCATTATTGACTGCAGGGCTGGGATCTTGTTTCCCAGACTGTGAGCATTTGTGTACATCATTTTCCATTGCCCAGATTTTAGTGTGTTAGTTGTTGGACGAGGTCTAGCATTTCACCTGTGCGTCATATGGGGAGCCGGACCTTTTTCCTTACCTGGTGATGCAAATGAACTACAAACATGCTGATCTCCTGTCTGACCACTAGCTGAGGAGGGAGGGGTGTTCTTCCCATTCAACGTATCGGGTGCTGCACCCCTCGCTCCATTTGCTAGTTTAAATATTCTGCAAAGACATCAAACTTCTGCCCCAATGCACTGACTCCCTCCTTAGTCAGATGCAGTCCATCAAATTTAAAGAACTTTCGCTCCCAAAACTGTTGCCAGTTCCCTACAAATTTGTGTCCTTTTTCCTGGCACCAGCCCTTGAGCCACATGTTTAGCTCCCCTATCTCCCCTTCTCTGATCTTCAGTCCATCTGCTCCCCCTTGGAAGGAGATGCCGAATGAAATGGATGATAGTTTGTCACCCAGCCTTGTCAGGTGTTCCTTGGTCTCCACAACTGACCGAATGGCAAGATCGTTAGTCCCTATGTGTACCAGGATATCAATGTTTTCTTCTGCTTCCTGAACAATTTTAGCAATGTGATCAGTGTCTCTCCACGCTGATGTATCTGGGAGACATTTGCCCATTACCCCTGGCTGGAGATAGGTATCAACTCCCCAAATCATGGAGTCTCCTATGATCAGAAGTTTTTTGGATTTCCTTTTTGCTTTTTTTGTTTTGGTTCCTGTTTTGGGCTAGTTTTGTTGTGCTAGCTTCTGTGCTGCAGTGTCCTGCTCTGCAGTGTCCTCTGCCCCTTTGTTTAATTTTGGAGACAGAGGCAGATACCTGTTTGATGTTTTTATATGGTTTGTGGAGGTGATATGTTGGAGAGCACCGAGTCATTGGGCACCTGTTTTGCCCCTTCTAACCACCTGCCAACCTCCTGGACCAACTACCCTCTGCGGTCGAAGTGCTTCTGTTGGATGTTGGGGAAATAGCAGGCGGTTCTTATATTTCCTCTTGAATATGCAATTAGAAGTGCGCAGTCTCTGCCCATTCTGCCTGGAGCTGAGCCCTTAGATCTCCATTTGCCCAGCATGTAGGACAGTGTCCTAAATCCTTTAAAACTACCCTTCTGAAAAGTGTTCCGCAGTTTGCTCTCTGAAGCTGAAAACCCAGCCCCCTGACATGACTTGAATCCCCGTATTGCAAGTATCAAAAGAATTGCCTGATGCTGCTACTCAGATCAGCCATAATTAAGCCAAACTGTGTGTACAACTGCCAGAACCAAGTCCAGGAAGCAGTCCGGAACTTTCTGAAGTGAATTCTAAATTGAGCTCTGAAAATCCACTCGTTCATGGAGTGCATGTAACTGACTCCACTTACAGGCTTGAAGGGGGACTGAAACAAGATGTGGACACTGCTTCTAAAATAGCTGCTGCTGCCAGTGAGTCGGACACTAAATCCATACAAAGTGTTTCTGTTACACCTTCATTGTTACATAATCCAGGCCAGAAAAACTGCTTATGGTTACTGGCAGTTCACATAGCTCTGAACAAAAGAATAGCAGTGTTATGATAATGCTAAAAAATTGAACTATACAGGCAGTTCTGTCTTTATTCTACATGAAACACTGGTTACTATGCTGGCAGAAGTTTACTCCGGGTTTCACAGAGGATAAAATATCTGAAATGCAGAATTTTTCCAAAATTAGGAGGGAGCTTTGTGAAATCAGAAATGATATTACAAATATGTCCTCCAGAATGAAATAATTTGAAGAAAGGTTATCTGAAATGGAAGACCACATACCAAACGTTGAGAACCAAGCAGAAAAACATTCCTGTGATATCAAAACTTTAAATGCAAAAACACAGAAATGGACTAGAGAGGGAGGAGGAGGAGAAATCATTTAAAATTTCTGGGAGTACCGGAGGGGGCTGAACTGTCTGATTGTGTGTCTTTTTTTGGAAAAAGCTTGCAGAAAGAACGGGCCATAAATATCTGCAGAATCACATTGAAATAGACTTTCCTCATAGTTCACCAACCCAGAAGGACCCACAGTACCATCATCCAATAACTATCTTTGTGAGATTCTTACGGTATGAGGAACAGGACCAAATTTATCTATTTATTTATTTATTTATTGAAATGTTTCACCAGGAGAGCACACTGAACAACAAGTTGCTCATCTCACGGTGTGACCTGGGGGGAGGGGTTACATAGGGTTGGGAAGGATGATCAGTTACAATAGTATGTGGGTAGTACAAACAATACAACATTGTAAGATTGTGCAATAGTTGGGACACAAGGTATAGTACAATAAACAGTAGTGGAACATCGGGTAAATTGCAACACATGTCCAAAATCATACAAAAGAACATATGAAATGCTTCAAAAGCTGAAAAAACAAATCTCTATTCATTCAAAACAACCAGATTCTAGTATTCCCAGACTGTGGTCCAGATAAACTCAGGAAACGCAAGATCTTTAGTCCTCTAAAATCACTTCTCTGGGAAAATCAGGTCTTATTCAGCCATATATAGCCAATTACAGTAGTTTGAAGTAGACTGACAGTGTCACAGGGCTAAACAGGGAACTTGGGCAGACTGGATGGGCCGTTGGTATTTTTTTGCCATCATTGTCTATGTTTCTGTTATATACTGGGGCAGAGCTTTTTCAAATCTGTATTTGAAGTGAAGGCCTTTGTCACTAACATAATGGGTTTGAAAATTCCACAAACCTTTGAAGATCACCCTTACAGGAATGAACAAAAAAGTAACCCTTCATCTGACTCATCCTCAGATAGCTCTAGCTCCAGCTATCAGGGGGAACATTCAAAGGCCCCTCAAGAGTCAAACGGTCCGAGCAGCCATGGAAAAACTCAAACTTGTTTATAGACTTAGAGGATAATCCCTACAGAGTCAGAAAATAAATGACCTAAATGTTTTTGCTTTCTATGTTTAAGGGGGGCAGGTACATATCAAGAGTTAACAATTCAAGTCTTAAGAAAATTATGTAATATCCTTCAAAACATACCATATGAAGAAGGAATAATAAATTGCAAATTAATAACAAAGGGCCAGTAAAAAGGCTCTTATTTAAAGTAACCCGACTACTAGCTGGCTGATATATAAGGATTGACTATTTGTGCCTCTGATAAATGATGGATCAAAGATGAGCTTTAATCTCTGTTTCATTTTTTGGGGGGACAAGTTGCTATACAAGTGATTTTAGAACTTGGGATTCTTGTATGTCTTCCCTGAGAGAGATGCCGGATGGAGTGTGGAGGTGGGACAGGACTGCACATCATTTAGGTTGGGGGAGTGGTATATAGTCTTTGTCTTGTAATTGAAAATTTAGGGTGTTAGACCCATTCAAGGGCATCTAACTGACTTAGGAAAAATAAGGGCAGGGGTCCATAACTTGGAAACAGGGTGCAAATATTGGGCTCTATGCACTAACAGGGGCCGGGTACATGCAGGAGGCAAGCACCTGGTCCCTGCAGCTCCACACCCATGGACAGGCGCACAGTGGCCAGCATTCATTATTTCTGGCCACCTGTCTGTGGGCCCACCCCCACAGTGCACAGCTGCATGGGGATAGTCAAGTGATTGCAGGCGGGCATCCAATCAGATGCCCGCCCTGTCTCGAGTGGGATCCTGCTGCACATGAGCAGGGATCCTGGAAAGGCAAGAGACTGATTTTTTGTAAACTATGGGTGACTTCCCAAGTGGCTTCCCCAGCCCTTCCTGTCAACCTGGTGGGCTGGAGCAGCAGGGTGGAGGTAGGTCCCATTCTGCTGCTGCTGGAGGGTGTCCTTTTGGGGGCACCACATACAAGGTATGGCAGGGTCCTCTGTGCTTGGTACTCCACACCTTAGTGAATGGTGGGGAGTGCAGGCACACCTCCATACATGCCCCCGGACCACCCAAGGCACTTAGCTGTGGGGTCGGCCTGGGGAACATACACACAAAGGGCTCATGCCCCTGCTGTGAATGCTACTGGGGGTCCGCTGAACCTCCACTGTACAGCATTCCAACTTAGGGTTGCCTACACACCTCAGATATGTGGTTTGTAGGCAACCTACCCGTTAGTGTATAGAGCCCATTATGTGTTTATTTTTTATTGCTCTCTATTAAATGTGGAATGTGTGAAGCTACAGGGTAAATAAAATAAAATAAGTGATGTTTGTCAGCATACAGGGGAATATTCAGCTAATGTCTTTAGAAAGTTTATTAAGATAATAATCATGTACTAATCTGTGTAATGAATCATACAAAGATTAATGGAGTATACTGTATATTCTATTATTGCTATTTCTATAGCAATAATAGTTTAAATGTAGAATGGAGGAGACCTTTAAGTTAACTATTATAAGTTGGAATATTAATACTCTACACAATGCAGTTAAGACAAACAGAATAATTAAGACTGGAAATTAAGAACACAAGGAGTAGGGATACATTGTGTCGTTTTCTACAAGAGACACATGAAAATGCTAAAGAAACTAATAAAATAACAAAACAATGGTGCAGGAAGGTTTGTATTCATTGTATAATAACAGGTCACAGGGCATCTCCATATTAATTAGTAAGTCAGTAGCTTCTCATATGCATAAGGTTAAAATAGACCAAGAGGGATGATTCGTTGTCATAACAGGTGAATTTATGGGATAAACTTGCCTCAGTCTACACTCCAAAGACTCTCCAGAGTTTTTCATGGATTTCTTTATTGAAATCTCACAATTTCCCCAACCTATTGTTAGAGAGTATTTTAATCAAGTGTTTCAGCCTAACATAGATACAAATGTGAAAAACAGACAAGAATCTAATTTTGCCAAATCATTTAAAAGGAAAATGAAAGCCCTTTCAGATGGACCCATGAAGATTTATTAATCCTAACAATAAGGCTTTTTCATGCTATTCCAATCGACATGTCACTTATTCACGTATCAACTTTTTTCTGATTTCTAAGTATATGGAAACACAGAAATATATAATTTGTCGACAGAAAAGGCCTACCCAGTCTGTCCAGATAGTCCCTGCCAGTCTGTCCAGATAGTCCCTGCCCAGTCTGTCCAGATAGTCCCTACCTAGTCTGTCCAGATAGTCCCTGCCCAGTCTGCCTCCACAGACCCTAACTGGTCTCTGGCGACCCTCCCTCCTCCCTGCCTGTTCAATAATATTCTCTTAAGTCTATCCCATGCATGCTTGACGCCCCCCTGCTGTTTTCACCTCCACCACCTCCTCTGGCAGTCTATTCCATGCATCTACTACCCTTTCAGTAAAGTAGTACTTCCTCACATTACTCTTCAAAGTCCCCCCCCCCCGGCTTCATCACATGCTCTCCGGTTTTAGTGCTCTTCCTCCTTTGAAAGAGACTCACTTCCTGCACTCTGTTTACCTGCATGAGGCACTTGTAGGTCTCTCTTATGTCCCTTCTTACTCTCCTCTATTCCAGGGTGTACATGTTGAGATCCCTCTGTCTCTACTCATAGGACTTTTGGTGCAACCTCTGCACCATTTTAGTTGCCCTTCTCTGGACTGCTTACACCCTGTCTGTCTCCTTTCTGAGGTGCAGCCTCCAGAACTGGACACAATACTCCAGGTGCGGTCTTACCAGTGAACAGTACAGTGGCAATACCACCTGTTTCCTCCAGCTGGAAATACCTCTCCCAGTGCATCTCAGCAATGCACTAGCACTACCCACGACTTTGTCATACTGCCCTACCACTTTGAGGTCATCAAATATAATAACCCCAAGATCCCTTTGCTACTTATATATACACAGATTGCCGAACACGCGCACATGTACACACACACACACACACACACGCACACATATGCAGGCTTGTGCACCACACACCCACCTTGTTGCAGGCACACAAGAATACCCCAAGAGGACAAAAGTTGCAATATGCCCAGAAAATACCCCCAGCCCCAAAGTGTTCACACATACATAAACACAAAGATCCCGATGTGTGCACACAGACTCCAACATCCACAAACATGCAGGCACAGCCCTTGATATATTCAGACCTAGACATGCACAGATATGTACACACAGCCCCAATACACACAGCCACCAGCATAACCTCACACCCAGACACAGACCCATGTAGACAAACACACCACAACATGTGCACACACACAGACCCCAGTGTGTGCACAGACACAGGCCCCAAGCACACAAAGAAACCTTGGCATGCTGCTCAGATAGACTCAGCTGCACAACTGACTTGATCACACAGTATGTCTGCTAATTCACACTATTTACATGCAGTCATGATGAGGACAATTACCATGATGAACCCACCATAAGTGATGTAGACCATGGCAGAACGGTGTGGGCACCTTGAACGTAATTGGGCGCAGGGTTCAAATGATGTCATATGTGTGAAAGAGGAATCCAGCTGGTATGGCTGTGTGTACCCTGCCATGAGGATGTGACGTGTGGCAGTCACATTGACCAGGATGTACCCACTCAGACCTTTGAGTGACGAGTCCAGCTACCACTGATGGACTCCCAGCTCAGGAGGTAGTGCAGTCACCCGAGGAAGGTCATCATTCACCAGCTAGCAACAACAAGGTACTGCTTGACCCTTCGATAGAGGAAGTGGAGGAGAATTCAACTGAAAAGGAAACTAAGTTGGAGGTAGTGGACAGCAAAAACTCTGAACTGCCAGAGAAGCCAGCCAAACAAAATAAAGCAGCTGTAATAGAACAAATGGACACTGACACAGAGCCTGAGCAGCCATCGACCTCATGATGGGGAATCAGGCATGGTTTCTAACACCTGTGCTTGGCCAGGCCCCAACCTGGACAGCTAAGTACACAGCCTACTGTGGGTGGCAGAAGATCACCAACCACATGGCACTGGGCATCCCTCTGCCACCTAACAAAATGGACAGCAAATAAGTGAAAGAGCCACGGTGTGACACCATGCCTGGCACCTTCTAGGGAGAATGCCCTAGTCCACAGCCCAGGGCCAACAGTAGCCTAAATACTGAGTGTGACCTGAGAGTCAGCATGTAACCCCCCCTACAAATAGGGGTTCCCAAAGAGTATTCCTTGAGCTTGCCTAAATGCTCACTGCCAGGCTGGTGTTCTGCATTTTAGCAGTTTAAATGTATTGCCAGAGAGTGCCTATATAGCCTTTGTGTACTGTCGCTTTAAGAGCTGCTTGGATTGCAGTCATAAATAACCTGGAGGGGGAACGCTTGTTGTGACTGACAGACAGATCAGCCAACTGAACCTTTTGGATCTTGGCGAAAGTCCAACACTGCTTACAGTTTCAGTCAGATCTGAGTGGGAAGTGAAGAAGTAACAGCTCGAGATAGTTCGAACAGCAATCCATAGTGGATTCGCACGGAAGAACTGTGGATAGGTCTGAGTTTGGCCTGCATGCTTGCCTGCTGTTCCTGAGAGGGAACTTGTGCTTTTTTTGGACTGAATCCGAATTTGGAGAGCGAATTAAGCCACTGAATTGTGACCAGGCTTTAACCTGAAGAAGACCGAAGATTTGCTGAATGCAATTGGCCTGTCAGGACTTCCAGCTACCTCTGAACTCCCGGATTGTGCAGAGACTCTGTAATTTCGACGGAGAGCCATTTGCCTGGTACAGTGGAATTTTCTTACATGCGAATGTGCTGTGTGCTTATAGTGGGTCATGATTTGGTTCCCCACTGTGTGTCTGAACTGTGTTTTGCTTGCTGGAGGCTGAATCCAGCTCCACGGACTGAATCCGTATCCATTTCCATTTGCCTGGGCCCTGCTACACTGGCCCAGCCAGAATACCTGCTATGCAGAGAAAGTCATTGACGAGAGACTGGCCTGGGGATCAACCCCCTGCTCAGTGCCTTGAACAGGAATGATGCCTCGGTGATTCGTGTGGGCTCTGCTTCTCCGAGCACTCCAGCTCAACAGCCTGCAGTCTCAATTTCGTCCTGCCTGTGTCCAGTATTGGGTATCATGAGTAAACATCAGGGTAGCTCCCTGAAACAACAGCTAAATCTAAAAGTGTTGTCATCTGATTGTCTTGTTGCCTTTTCTTTCATGAACTAAGCCCTCTGGCTCCAAATTACAAATAGTGTGTGTTGTGCATGTTGCTTTCTTCCATCACAGGGCCCCAACCAGCTGCAATGTTCCAGGCTAGCCCACTGTTTTCTTACCTGGGTACCCAGAGTCTGTGACTATGTAGGGACTTTGAACTGCATGAATAACTGTCTGATTAATATAGCTTTTATGCAAATCAATCTGATTATGCCCCTCCCTTGTTCAAGTCCCCTGAATAAATCAGTTTTAACTTTGTTTGCATCTAACCTGACTGTGGTTCCAGTTTGTGCCAAAAGTATTGTACTGTTGCTGTTTGCTGTGCTTAACCTTGTTTTACAGGGGTCCCAGGGGTCAAGCTAGAGGAACCAGCCCTGGTGGTAAGTGCAAACAGTGTGGGTAATTGCCTAGCGAATAAGAGTCATTGTGAAAGTAATTATTGTATATTGTTCAGGCCACTAGACAGGAAAGAGGGGAGTTTCAGGGTCCCTAGCTTGACCACTAACAACCCTGCCCTCCGGGTGGAGGCACCTGTTTCATTACCCAGGCCCCTTAACCTGCTACTAGCCAAGCAGGCAGGGGTAGTAGCCCTTGGGATTGTGCCACCTAGGGGTTACATCTTGGAGGCTCACCGCTGGGATTTTGTGCCTTCTAGTGTCTAAAAATTACAAATTATTGTTAAAGATTAATGGCTACCCCAGTAGAAATGGCTGTACACCAGTTGGTGGGGTGGTGTACTGGGCAGGAGATCGACCCCCAAAATGCTCTGCTTATACTGGATATTCCCCTAGGTACCAGTAAGGACACTATAGAGGGAGCGTTCTCCAAAGCTGAATGTTTAAAAAACCCTGGGGTGGTGGGTCGACAAGTTGATTTGATCGCCCAAACTTTCATAGCCTTGGTAGAGTGCAGTGACCTCATGGGCAGCTCTAATGTGCCACAGACTATTATCTCAGAAGGGGTCCTAGCCACCAGGAGAGTGATAAAAGACAGTAAAGACCGTGGGAAGGATGAGCTCCCACTATTATCTGAGACTTTTGAGGAGAAATTTGCTAAGTTGTTGCTGGAGGAAGGGAAAACTGTAGAGGACTTTAAGAAACTATTCCTGCCACCTGGGGCTGTTCCTTCCCCAACACCACCTCCCACTCCAGCACCTGTTACTACCCCACCTTCTGTGCCTGTGCCAATGCTGGCCGCTATATCTATACCTGCCATTAGTCACCACTGCGACTGAAGGCTGAAAATCTTCTCGGTCACCCTCCCCACCCCCCAAGGGGAGGACGTCTGGGAGACCTGGATTGACTAGGTTGCCCCCTTGGTACCCGAGTGGCAGTGTGCGAAGGCTGAGAAGCAGAAAAGAATCATAGAAAGTTTGAGGTGCTCCACCCTTGAAGCCATTACATTTTTGAGGTCCACAAACCCTGATGCATCTGCTCAGAAGTACCTGTCTGTTCTTGAAGGCAAATTTGGGAGCATTGAGTCAGGGGAGACTTTGATGTGGAAATTCCAAGGTACCAAACAACGGAAGGGGGAAAATTTGTCTGTGTATGTTACTCTCCTAGAAAGAGCTCTGCAGAAAGCTTACTGGAAAGGTGGAGTAGCCATCAGTGATTTGAACCATGTGAGATTGGGGCACATACTGCAACATGCCAAGCATTCTAAACTGCAAATCATCCAGTTAGGGCTCCAGGATAGGAGAGGTAACCCATCAGACTACTGTGACATGATAAAAGAACTCTGGTAGGTAGAAGGTGAAGAGGAAGATTGGAATTATGGGGTGAGTGCAGCCCAAGTGATCATGGCACCGGAAGGCCCTTCCGAAATGGAGACCACTACAAGTGTCCTGCCATGGGCTAAACAGTGGGAGAAGAGTTGCTGAAGGAAGTCAGAAAAGTACAAACGGGTGCGTTTGCTGAGGTATCCCCTGCTGACAGAGACCCTGGCCCCTGTCAGGACGTGACTGTTATGGAGGTGGGGGTGCATCTTCAGGCATCCTCTACTGAGGGTGGCTTCTTGGCTGAGCTCAAGGAATTGACTGCCACCCTAAAGGAACTTTTGACACATGGTACACTACCAGCAGAAGTCAGATCACAATCTCCCATCGATGCTCCAGCATCCCCTGCTATGTTTTCCCCAAGGATGCCCCAAGAGCCAGTCATTTCTCACAATTGCGGCAAGGATGGCCATATGAAGAGGGAATGCCAGCCTCAGAAGGACTAAGAGAATGTGGTGAACCGGCTTCAAGGAGAGCTTCGGAAAATGAGTCAGTGGTCAAGGGGTGCACAAAATGACTACTGTGAAGGCTTTGGCCATCCTAACTCAAACACCTCTGTGGCTAAATTGTCTGTCAAGGCCCCTGCTGTTGCCTCTCCAGACTGATCCAAAATAGTGGGCCCTTCAATGAAGACTACTGTGGCTGTGAATGGTATTCCTACTCAGGCTGTGCTTGACAGTGGGTCACAAGTGACCATTGTATTTCAGGATTGGTATGACAAACATTTATCTGATGTGCCATTACAATCCCTGGAAGACCTACATGTGTGGGGGCTGAGCGACAAGTCTTACCCCTGCCTAGGATATGTCCGCCTGTGGTTGTCTTTTCCTACAACTGTAACTGGTGTAGAGGAGCAAGTAGAGACACTGGCCATAGTGTGCCCCCCCCCACCGGACTGCATGATGGGGTTCCCTTGTTAATTGGAACAAATACCCACATGTTTGGGAGACTAGCACAACTCTGCCATGAGAAACAAGGGCAGCTGACTGGACGGGCCCTAAAAATTCCAGCCTTAGTAAAAAGGGCATATGACTTACAACAGAAACTCAATGAAGTGGACCCAGATGAGCCAGTGGGGATAGTGCGGAAAAAGGAACCTGACTCCTTGGTATTGGCCCCCAACGCCCAGTGCACAGTCCATGGAGAAGTCTGCCTAAAGAGAAACATAAAGAACAAAATATTGGATGCACCAGGTGATGGAAAGTTGCCAGAAGGATTATTGGTTAAATCCAGCATCTTGCCTGCCCATGCCCATGCCTATGCATGACGAGTGATGGTCCAGATTCAAAATGTGTCAGATCTGGAGGTCCGGATGAACAGAGGGTGCATTCTAGCTACAGTACACTGTGCAAACACAGCAGTATTACCCAATAACAAGTACTCTGGCCAAAAGGAGAGCGTGATCCCCAGACTTATTTGACTTTGGTAATTCCCCACTGCCAGCTGAATGGAAGGTTAGGATTAGCAAGAAACTTGCCCAGAGAGACCAAGTGTTTTCGTTAAAAGAATGGGACACGGGGTGTGTCCAGGGTGCAGAGCATCATATACACCTGTATGATGACTGGCCATTTTGAGAGAGATCCCGACGCCTTGCCCCAGCAGACATAGATGATGGGAGGAGACACCTGCGGGAAATGCTCGCTTCTGGCATGATACAGGAATCAAGGAGCCCATATGCCTCTCCCATTGTGGTTGTGCATAAGAAAAATGGATTGGAGAGGATGTGTGCTGATTATCGAACCCTAAACCAGCAGACTATCCCAGATTAATACACCATGCCCCATATACAAGATGCCCTGGATTGCTTGAATGGGAGAAAATGGTTCTCAGTATTGGATCTTCGCAGCGGATATTACCAGATTCCGATGGCCATGGAGAACCGTGAGAAAACCACCTTCATCTGTCTTTTGGGGTTCTACGAATTTATGAGAATGCCACAAGGGATTTTGGGTGCCCCGCGGCCACCTTTCAGCGACTGATGGAACGTGTGGTGGGAGATATGAACTTGCTGGAATGCCTAGTGTACAGAGATGATGTCATCGTGTTCAGGCGCACATTAGAGGAGCATGAGACCCGACTGTTTAAAGTCCTAGACCAATTGGAAGATTTCAGCCTCAAGCTTTCCATTGACAAGGGCCAGTTTTTTCAAACCTCCGTGAAGTATGTGGGGCACATAGTATCTGCAGAAGGGACAGAGACCAATCCCAGTAAGGTTGAGTCACTGACTACTTGGCCCCAGTCCCATAACTTGAAAGACCTACGTTTCCTGAGGTTCTGTGGCTACTACCTCAGGTTCATAAAAGACTGTTCCAAGGTGAGTCACCCACTCCTGAATCTCACCCAGGGTTACCCCCCCTACCAACTGTAAATACAAGAAAGGGGCTATCAAAGAACCTGAGAAAGTGTACTTCTGAACAGGTGAACCGTTTGGGCCCCACTGGACAACTGAATGTGAAGCAGACTTCCACAAAGTCATATACCAGCTCACCCACGGCCCCATCCTCGCCTATGCTGACCTTACCAAGCCCTATGTGCTGCATATGCATTCTAATCTGCAGAGCCTAGGAGCTGTGCTGTATCAAGACCATGAGGATGGTTTGAGACCAGTGGCTTTTGCCAGCAGGAGCTTGACCCCATCAGAACAAAACTATCCTGTGCACAAGCTGGAGTTCCTTGCCCTAAAATGGGCCATTGTTGACCAGCTTCATGAGTACCTCTATGGGGCAAAGATATTGGTGAAGACCGACAATAACCCATTAACCTATGTACAGACTTCAGCTAAGTTGGACGCCACTGGGCACCAGTGGCTCTATGCTTTATCAATCTATGATTATGCTGTTGAATACAGGCCAGGACTGAACCATATGCTGATGCCCTGTCATGAAGGCCAGTCTCCAAGAGTGACTGGGTCAGGTTGTCTGAACCTGACATCCAAGCATTGTGCCAAAAGTTTGATAGAGGTGGACAGATGTCTACGGACACAGTGGACTGTTTAGTAGATTGCTTGGGCCCTCCTAATACCTGCATACCAGCTGCCTATTGCCATTTCTCTGCTCTAAATATTAGTGCACTACCTCTGTTTGACAATGACAGTATCCAGTGGGCTCAATCCCAAGATCCTATGATTCAGCCAGCACTTGATGCCCTGCATGCGGGGAAAGATGTGTCCCAGTTGCGTTTCCCTGACTTGTGAACTGCCCTATTATTTAAAGAAGGCCCCAAGTTGAAGTTATACAATCAGTTGTTATACAGAGAGACAGTGGATCACAGTGGTCGAGTAGACAGGCAGCAATTAGTCCTGCCCACGGCCTTTAAAGATTTGGTACTGAGGTCCCTCCAAATCATATGGAGCGCCTCGGTATTGACAGAACTCTCGACCTGGTACGATCTCGATTCTACTGGCCCAAGATGGGGGCCGATGTTGAGCAGTATGTAAAGACCTGCAGTCATTGCCTGCAAAGGAAAGCCCTGCCTCAGAGGGCTGCCCCCCCTTGTCAATATTACTACCAGCACCCCCATGGAACTGGTCTGCATAGACTTTTTGTGTTTAGAACCTGATCAGCGGAATATTGGCAATGTGTTAGTGGTCACGGATCATTTCACACGGTATGCACAAGCTTTTCCAACTAAAGATCAAAAAGCCTCTACTGTGGCCAAGGTGCTAGTGGAAAATTTCTTTGTCCACTATGGTGCCCCCCAGTGGATCCACTCTGACCAAGGCAGAGACTTTGAAGTCGGCTAATCAAAGAAATGCTCTCTCTGTGGGGTTGCAGAAGTCAAGAACCACCCCCTATCACCCGCAGGGGGACCCTCAACCAGAACGTTTTTACCGCACCCTTCTAGACATGCTGGGCAATCTCTACCCAAAAGACAAGCATAAGTGGAGCCAGCAGATTAGTACCTTGGTACACGTGTACAATTGCACCCAAAATTGATGCTACTGGGTTCTCCCCCTACCACCTCATGTTTGGGAGGGAGTCCTGCCTGCCAGTTGATGCCTGTTTTGGGGTCTCTCCTGATGGGGTCCAAGCTGAAAACTACCTGCAGTATGTACAGAAACTGAAAGCTCAATTAAACCATGCATATCAACTGGCCCAGACAATGGCCACTAAAAGAAATATTGCCAACAAAGAGAGGCACGACAAGAAAATAAAGGTTCAAGAGCTACGGCCCGGAGACCGTGTGTTGTTATGCAATTTGAAACTACATGGCAAGCACAAAATTGCTGATAGGAGGCACCATCTTCCTCATGTAGTAGTTGGAAAGTTGGATGGTCTACCAGTTTACAAGGTACTCCTAGATAATAACTCCAAAGCTGTCAAGACCACGCACCGTAACCACTTGCTGCCTATCAGCCACATTATTATTGAAGCTGAGCTAGCAGATATTGCCTCCCCTGGGCCAGTGACTCATGCTGCTGCAAAACAGAGACAGAGTCAACCTACCCCAGTAGTTACAGAGTTAAGGTTTCCCCCGCAGCGGGCCCAGAATGATAGTGACTGTCAGTCCACCTCTGACGATAGTGAGTGTGACAGTGCCTATTACCCCTCCTATGAACTGAGTCAGCTGTTTTGAGGTAACCCTATGACTAATTGTGGGGATGAAGCTGGGCCTTCTGGACTGCCTAACCCCCAGCTTCATCCTTAGAGCCAATGCTCACTGAAAGTGAGGTGCAAAGCATCACATCTGAGGTTGCTGACTCTGTGTTTTGTGGAACTGTGTGAATTGCCCGAAGAAGGGGCTGATGGTCTGAGTCTTCCTGGTGACACACCAGAACTTGAACAACAATATGAGAGTGCTGACAACCGCCCTTCCGTGCCACAAAGTCTAATTGTGTCAGAAACTTCTCTAAATGAGCCAAGTGTTGTGGAAACAGAGCCTACAGAGCAAGGAGCTGACAGTGCTCCCAGTTTGGACATTCCCATCCATGCAGAGGCACCCCTCATGAATGGTGAAAGCTCCAAAGTTAGTGCTGAAAGTACAGAGACTGTGGCTGTTCCCCGGAGAAAGACTGGCCAAGCTGCCAAGCCAGTATTGTGCTTCAATTATGATTCTACCGGGAGGCCAGTGGATTTGCCTCTCAATGTGGTTCTCAAAGGTGTTTATATTTCTCAGAGCTCACTACCCAAACTGAGCTTAATGGCAAATTCCAGGTTGATTGTTCTTCCTTCTCAAAATGGTGCCCCTGCCCCATCCAGCCCTAAGTTAGCTGATAGGGAAGGGCCCCCTCCTACATTGTTTAATGTACAGGAAGTTATAACATGAATCAGTATTGTGATGTCACAAGTATGTTAATCATAGTGGAATCAGTACTACCTGTATGAAACATGCATAAGTATTGTCTTTATGGATATAGTATCATGAAGTGTAGTGAATATGTATAGTTAAGTAATAAGTTTCTGTTAGGTGATGCATGATGGTACAGACTTGACGCGGACGCCAAGTTTTCTCCAGGCAGGGAAGGGTGTAACCCCCTTCAAATAGGGGTTCCCAAAACGTCTTCCTTGAGCTTGCCTAAATGCTCACTGCCAGGCTGGTGTTCTGCGTTTTAGCAGTTTAAATGTATTGCCAGAGAGTGCCTGTATAGCCTCTGTGTACTGTCTCTTTAAGAGCTGCCTGGATTGTAGTCATAAATAACCTGGAGGGGGAGCCCTAGTTATGACTGACAGACAGACAGACAGATCAGTCAATCGAACCTTTTGGATCTTGGGGAAAGTCCCACACTGCTTGCAGTTTTAGTCAGATCTAAGTGGGAAGTGAAGAAGTAACGGCTTCAGATACTTCGAGCAGCAATCCACAGTGGATTCACGTGGGAGAACTGTGGAAAGGCCTGAGTTGGCCTGCATGCCTGCCTGCTGTTCCTGAGAGGGAACTTGTGCTTTTTTCGGACTGAATCTGAATTTGGAGAGTGAATTAAGCCACTGAATTGTGACCAGGCTTTAACCTGAAGAAGACCTAAGATTTGCTGAATGTGATTGGCCTGTCAGGACTTCCAGCTACCTCTGAACTCCCGGATTGTGCAGACTCTAAGTACGACCGGAGAGCCATTTGCCTTGTACAGTGGAATTTCCTTTTATGTGAATGTGCTGTGTGCTTATAGTATGTCGTGATTTGGTTCCCCACTGTGTGTCTGAACTGTGTATTGCTTGCTGGAGGCTGTATCCAGCTCCATGGACTGAATCCATATCCATTTCCATTTGTCTGGGCCCTGCTACACTGGCCCAGCCAGAATACCTGTTACGCAGAGAAAGTTATCGGTGAGAGACTGGCCTGGGTATCAGCCCCCCGCTCAACACCTTGAACAGGAATGATGCCTCGGTGATTCCTGTGGGCCCTGCTTCTCCGAGTACTCCAGCTCAACAGCCTGCAGTCTCAATTTTGTCCTGCCTGTGTCCAGTATTGGGTATCGTGAGTAAACATCAGGGTAGCTCCCTGCAACAACAGCTACTGTAAATCTAAAAGTGTTGTCATCTGATTGTCTTGTTGCCTTTTCTTTCACGAACTGAGCCCTCCGGCTCTGGATTACAAATAGTGTGTGTTGTGCATGTTGCTTTCTTCCATCCCAGGGCCCCAACCAGCTGCAACGTTCCTGGCTAGCCCACCGTTTTCCTACCTGGGTACCCAGAGTGTGTGACTGTGTAGGGACTCCGAACTGCATGCATAACAGTCTGATTAATATAGCTTTTATGCAAATCAACCTGATTATGCCCCTCCCTTGTTCAAGTCCCCTGAATAAATCAGTTTTAACTTTGTTTGCATTTAACCTGACTGTGGTTCCAGTTTGTGCCAAAAGTATTGTACTGTTGCTATTTGCTGTGCTTAACCTTGTTTTACAGGGGATCCCCAGGGTCAAGCTAGAGAGGAACCAGCCCTGGTGGTAAGTGCAAACAGTGTGGGCAATTGCCTGGTGAATAAGGGTCATTGTGAAAGTAATTATTGTATATTGTTCAGGCCACTAGAAGGGAAAGGGGGGGTTACAGGGTCCCGGAGGGCTGTGCCCAGGTTAGCTTGACCACTAACAACCTTGACCCGTTTCATTACCCAGGCCCCTTAACCTGCTACTAGCCAAGCAGGCAGGGGTAGTAGCCCTTGGGATAGCACCACCTAGGGGTTGCATGTAGTAATTACTGGATTTTTGTTCTGTGCAAGTTTCTCTTTTTCTCCCAAAGCCAAGAGGAGATTGAGGGGATTGAAAAAAAAATGCAAGCAAAGAGATGTTGGAACACTGAATGGCCTATGCTGCTAATACTGTAGGTACCCAAGGAAGCACAACCACAGAGACATTCAGTAGGGAATATCCCCTTGACTTAAAATAATGCACAGCACTGTGTCATGTGTAACTCAGCTCAATCCTATGAAAAGTGTACAGTAGCAATATATTTTCCTAGCACTGACTCTCTCTTCATTTCTCTGATACTGGGGTAGGAGGCTTTAGAAGTTGGAGCAGGCCCTGGCCTTGGGATGGTTAATGTGATCAGGCAAGTAATGACTCCAGGAGGGGAGGTGGTAGTGGAAGGACCCCGTGGAGCAAGACGGTATCTGCCGGCTGAGAAGGTCTGACCATAGGAAAGCCAGACTGTGCCCACATGCAGGGAGGGTATTGGGAGGCACAGATGTTTGTTTGTTTTTATTTGTTAACCAAGTAAGGACACTGGGACAAGCCCTTTTTCAGGTCCAACCCGACTCAAAAACACATTACCATTCAATAAAATTCAGGCTAAACACCCTCCCGTTCCCTTGTCAGATGACCTGGATTATTGGTGGTACCCCAGATGTCCATCAAGTAGGCCCTGTTTTTGCCTGGGTGGATGGATATTACCCCTTTTACCTGACAGATATGAAAAAAGGGCTGCAACCTCTGTGTTTGTGGTGGTACCAAGGCCACATGGCCAGTGGGGGGGAGTCATTAGTGGAAGACTATCCTCCAGTGTAATGTAGTGGGTTGTTTTTTTGTTTATTTGGGTAATATTTTGTCCTATGAAAGGGCAACATCACGGGCACCCACAAGGGTCATTGGTTGAAGGATGTAGTAGCTAACCTCCTTGTGTAGTATTTTAGGCATGAGTATCTGCACAGTCCTGTCATTTTTGGGGACATAAATGATTTTTCTCAGAGGATAGTGTAGAGGGAGGTGGGTGCTTCCATATATGGCCTGTTGGGGAATGATGCCTTGGCATCCTTCTTTGCCGGTATAGCTGGTGTGGAAGGGACTATAGGCAGTCCACCTAGGGACAAATCACCTGGCAGGGGATGAGGTTAGGGTAGCACAGAAGGGGTTCATGTAGTTGGGGAGCAGTCTTAGATAAGTGGCACACATGGTAACCTTCTTGGAAGTGTTGTCTGTCTGTGGCATGGGAGAGGCTAGGGCACTTCACACCAAGGGAGTCAACATATGGCTGAAGAACTGGTGCAGAGCAGAGGGATTTGACTTCATTGAGGACTGGTGGCCCACCTGGAGGGATGCAGGGTTGTACAAGAGGGATGGTCTGCATCCATCCGGGGGGGGGGGACCAGGATCCTGAGTGAAAGGTTTAAATGTTTCATTGGCAATCATTTAATTAGCCAAGGGGGCTAGCGGAAGTAGCAGGGAAAATCCAACTGCCCCACACACACACACAGTTATGGTAGTCAAAAGAGAGGATCCTAGGATTGAGAAAGCAACAGATGAGACTGAAGCTGGGGGTAAAGTCAGGGGAGGCTTAGGAGGAAGGCACAGAGATAGGAGGGGAGATGGTAGGGGTGAAGGCATCAAAACATGGAAAGCCACGTGTACAAATGCCCGTAGCCTAGGTAACAAGATCCCAGACCTAGTGGCTTTAATGGTGGAGGAATACCTAGACATAGTTGCAATCACTGAAACATGGTACATGAGAAACCATGACTAGGATGTTACCATACCAGGGTACACAGTTTTTACAAAAGATAGGGAGGGCAAAAAAGGTGGAGGGGTAGCCCTCTACATCAGAGAGGGAATCAAAGCAACTGAGATGGGGGACTTCTGGTGATGTCAGCAGACTAATGGCTGCTTAGCTCCATAGCTCTGTCTCCTAACCGACTGTAATCTATATCCATCACCCGCTAATAAGATGTCTTCACCTGCAAAAGCCAAGAGAAATAAACCGGGAAAACCCCCGTCCACTCTGGCACAAAAACTGAAAGAATTGATCCAGATGGAATAGGCAAATGGCCCTGATGAGCAAGGGCTGCCAGAGTAACTGCTTCATAGGGAAGAGAAACCCTGAAGCCACCTATAGGCTGGGAGGGGAGTTGCTGGCAGTCACAAGGAAAGAAAGAGACTTGGGCATCATCATCACCGATGACCAGAAATCATCCAAGCAGACCACTAAAGCAGTTGATAATGCTAGGGGGATGTTAGGGTGTATTAGTAGGGGTATCACAAGTCAGAAGAGGGAGGTAATAATCCCTCTTTACAAGACACTGGTTAGGCCCCATCTGGAGTACTGCATGCAGTACTGGAGGCCACACCTTCACAAGGACATTAACCAAACTGAGGCAGTCCATAGAAGGGCAACAAAAATGGTGCAGGGACTGCATCAGAAAACATATGAGGACAGATTAACTGAGCTCAGTATCTATACCCTAGAGCAAAGGAGGGAGAGAGGTGATATGATTGAAACATTCAAACACCTTAAAGGCATTAACAAGGTGAAAGAGTCTAATATGTTTCAATATAAGAAAAATAGCAGGACAAGAGGACATAGCTGGTCAGGAGGATGCAGTCCCTCTGCTTAACAGCTGTCTAGCTGAAATCAATGACTGGATGAGTGCCAGCTGGCTGAGGTTAAACCCAGATAAGACCGAGGTGTTGGTTGTGGACCCTGGTCACCTTGAGGCGGGCTATAGGGCTGTGGTGCCATTGGGCCTCTGGCTTAATGGTACCCAGCTCCTGACCTCAGGACAGGTATGTAACCTGCGCATGATTGTTGACAATGGTTTGACCTTGAAATCTCAGGTATCGGCCGTTGTTAAGTCCTTGTTTTACCATCTGAGGAATATCGCCTGGGTGAAACACCTGGTTCCTCCGGCTGGCCTTCCTACTCTGGTCCACGCCTTTGTGACCACTCGCCTTGATTACTGCAACTCCCTCTACCTGGGGTTGATATTCGCTGTCTGCAGCTAGTGCAGAAGGCAGCAGCCAGGCTTCTAACTGGGACATCAAAACATAGTCATATTACGCCTGTTCTGCAGGGGTTGCACTGGCTGCCGGTACAATGGCGAATCACCTTCAAGGTCGGGTTACTGACCTATAAAGCCCTACATGAACAGGGACCGCAGTACCTGAAAGATCTCCTTACTCCCTACTGCCCCTCTCGCTCACTCTGATCTGCTGACGAGGGATTGCTAGAGATTCCCAAGGTTCGTCTGAAAACATCTGGAGCCCATGCATTCTCATATGCTGCTCCTGCCCTGTGGAATACTCTACCTTGTCGGATATGAAGCTGCCTGACCGTCGAGAATTTTAAAGCGGAGTTAAAAACCTTTTTATTTGCTAAAGCATATGGTGCGTGATTTATATTATTATGCAGTGTTTGTCTATATTTATTGTTATTTGTACAGCGCTTTGGTTTCTAGAAAAGTGCTTAAAAATTAATTTTCACTTACTTACTTATATGAGATTAGAGGGAGGCCGATTAAGGGTTAATGTGAGGAAGTTCTTTTTCACAGAAAGGGTGGTGGATGCATGGAACAGCCTACCTCAGGAAGTGGTGGATATGAATACAGTGCAGGGCTTCAAACAGGTATGGGATAGGCATAAGGGAGCAATACAGATGAGTATGACTAGCTAGGCCATTGTCAGAGCAAAGGCCGATGGCACATTCATAAAGTAGAAAAAGAAATAGGCAGACTGGATGGGCCTTGCGGTCATTATCTGCCATCAACTTCTATGTTTCTACTGTATGTTTCTATGTTCAGAAACAGCCGCATGGTGAGGGAACCCAAGCCGACCTTATTTCAACTATAATGCAGACGGTCCGCACAGTCTCAAAAATTGACCAGACTTTGTCAGAACTCAGAACCGACCTAAAAAGTATAGACCACAAGACAGAACAGCTGGAACTGTGTGTGACCCAGGTCACAGAACAGACAGACAGGCATGACAGGCTGCTGCTGTATCTGTTAGCCAGGGACTGCGAGCTCACGCATCGCCTCGATGACCTCGAGGGAAGGAGTCGGTGACAGAAATAAGGGTCTATGGGGACCCTGAAGGTTCCGAGGACAAACAAAATATGTAATTTAATTTCTACAAGAATTTCTTTGGGACCTACTTGCTCTTCTGCAAGACTTTGATCTGACAAAGTACCATGCGCATAGGTCCCTTGGCCCCAAGCCCTGCGACGCTATTGCAAGGTCCAGATCTACCACTGCCAAGCTTACATCTTATAGGGCCATAAAGGAGTTGCTGTGCAGGGCTGGCAACAGGGAGCTCTACAATTTCTAGGACACCGCATCAACCTGGGCAACGACCATATTACTTCTGTTCAGGAGGCCAAGAGGACCCTCTGGCCGATTATAAAGCAACTCCGAGAAAAAAACATTAAGGCATAGATCCTTTATCCTGCAAGGTTGAAGGTCATCACAGATCAAGGGAATACAGTTTTCCAGGACCTACTTGCTGCCTCTCAGTACCTGGAGAACCTCAGAATAAGCATACCTCCTCTGACAAAAGAAAAGTTAGAAAAAGATCTGCTCACCTCAGCCTGGACCGTAGCCCAGAAAGAATCCACCTAACCTGGTTCTTTACAAAAAACTCTGGAGACTAACCTGCACTCTGATGTGTCTGCCTTGCTCCGCTGTTACAGGGACCGTACATGGATGAACAAGAGAGCTGCTCACTTGCAGGAAGAACTGGAGGGATCCACACAAAATGCTGTTCAACAAGCTGTCATGGAAACCTGAAGAGAATTCGCAGCAGTAATTTTCCCGTTTTTCATTTTCTGGTTATTTGGGATGCTCCCCCCACATCCACCCTGGCCTCACTCTGGTGTAGGCCCTGTTTTCTCCTGTGTCCCCCAAAGATCTGGTCATCTCTGGGTTGCCGTGTTGCTATCTGCACTTCGAGGAGGTCAATGATCCTGAACACCATCATCTTGTAAGTACATTGCCTCATAATACCCTCTCCTTCTCCCTTCTACATGGCAAACCCTTACTCCTAAGATCTTTGTACCTTGCCGGGGGGGGGGGCGCATAGTAGCCGGAGGGTCCTGATTATAAACAACCGAAGCTGCAGTGATTCCATTAACCGGGGCTATGTGAGTGCCCCACCTTTGCTTTTCAGCTACTATCGACTGCTTGAAAACTTAACTTGGCCTTGATATCCAAGTACCCAGTGTGCTTGTGACACTCGCATAAGCGCATGATTGTACTGTTTCACCAAACGTGCTGGCACACGGAAATGTGCACACGAGGTGCTGCTGATAGAGAGCTACTGACTTTAGAGAGCTACTGACTTTATTTCGGGCAGGACCTTGCTCCTGCCTGTAAGAGCTGATTAACGCACAGCCCTCCACAGAAACTTAAATGCTAATGGCTCCCACTTTAACTGCAGTGGCCCTCGGTTGGGCTTGTTTAGCCATGAGGCTGATGGGAATAGGGTTCTTTCTCCAGTCACTTGCCATTTCCATTTCCTGCCTGGTGACTCATACAAATTAGTCGGGGGGAGTCGAGCAGATGATCCTTATGGCCACCTGCAATAATGAGCTCCATGCACCCTCACAGGTTGCACTGGATACATGTCTTAAATGTTTAAATGACATCTTACAGTTCTTGTATTCAATAATGCTGAGTTTGGGTGTTTCCTTATTTATCTTTCAATTAAAAATGCTAAGTCGGTTGAAAAAGGGGGTAGGGGGACTTTGCTAATATCTGCTGATGTTGAAAAGACTAGCCCCAGTCGAGATTTTACCCAAGGCCCCGAGGGCTGGCTCTTAATTTTTTTGAACCTTCTCTTTCTTCATGCATTTGCATTTGTCTTACAGCTGGACCACATCTACCAGCCATTCCTTGGAAGTTGAGTCACTTCTACCTGCATGAGGTGTCTTTCAGGTCTAAAACCCCAGTTGCCCCATGCATTACATATACTTCTGGCCCTAATTTGGGTTAGGTCAAAGCTCAAAGTTTATGCCCCCTTTTGGGTATTTTGAGTCTTGCTGTACTTCTATAAAGTTTTGTTGATGAAGTTTCTGTTTACTAAGTTACATGGGTGCATTACATGTTTGTTGGATTTAGGTTGTTGGCTATGGTATTTTCCTAGATCCCTACACTAGTCATCAGATGGCTCATCTTCACTGATTTTTCATGGTTAATCAGTTTACTAAAGTGATCTCTTATAAGATAAATGGTTGCTCGAGCCCTATTAAGAGAAAGCAGATACTGAGCTATATAGCAAAGCAGAAGTGTGAGATAAACTTTTTACAAGAAACACATTTGTCTCCTACTGAGGTTCTAATACTAAATTCCAGGGGTTTCCCCCACCTGTTTCACTCCTCACTGGCTACAGGGAGAAAGAGAGGGGGTGCTATTCTGTTGTCTAACTCCCTCCTCTTTGAGCGGGAGAAGATAGTTCAGGACCCAGGGGCAAGATACATTCTGTTGTCGAGCAGGGTTCAAGATACACAGGTGACTCTGGTGAATGTCTATGCCCTCCCGGGCTCCCCTGTCTCATTCTACTCATCTCTCTCTCTCTCTCTCTCTCTCTGACTCTCAGCTCATTGCTGAGAAGATCAAGGGGGTGCTGATAATGGGAGGGGACTGGAACTTCGTCTGCGACAGAAGCCTAGATTCCACCACACAAATTCCTAATCCGGACTTTCGTAAGGCCCAATTCCTTAAAAATATTTTTAACCAGGTGGGCCTTGTGGATATCTGGCAAGAGAAATATCCTAGGGCCAGAGATTATACATTCTATTCCTCTAGATTTAAAATTTTCTCTCAACTGGACACCTTTGTCACCTTCTCTAGGAACCTTCCCTGTTTCCCTTCCATGTGGGTTGGAACTTCAGCCCTGTCTGATCATAGCCCTATTTTCTTGGAGGTTGACCTCTGCCTACCAAGGAAAAATACTCAGTGGAGGCTGAACAACTCCTTGCTTCGGGATAGGGAGATGGTGGACCAACTTAAACAACACATTAAAGATACCATAGCTGAAAATACAGTAGAAGGAGTAACTCCACAGATAATATGGGATACTCTCAAGGCTACCACCAGGGGGAAGCTGATTTCCACAGCCTCACAAAAGAGAAAAGCTTGTCTGCAGAAACAACAAGAACTTCTTGACTGAGTTGGGCAGCTAGAGAGGGCTCAGAAAGACAAGTGGGAGGGACATAGGGCTAGGAAGTTAAAGAAGTATAAGGGGGACTTACAAAAACTACAGAAAGATGAGATTGAGAGATCCCTCTTTTATTTGAAGCAGAGGTATTATGAGGGTGGCCCCAGAGGCACTAGACTTCTTGCATTTCACCTCAGGCAACATATGGCCACAGCAACCATCACTAAAATAATGTCTTCTTTAACTGGTCTCCCTCTCAGTAAATCAGACCAAATCGCAGAGGCCTTTGTCACATACTACTCCAAGCTCTATAATTCCCAGGCAGAAACAACTACTGAGGATAAGCTTCAATATCTGTGCCCCTTGTCCCTACCTACTCTCTCACTAGAGAAGGGTCATGCGCTCACCAGGCCAATCTCTCAGTTGGAAATCCTAAACACCATTAAGAACCTGAATTCAGTGAAGTGCCCCGGCCCAGATGGCTTTAGCACAGAATTCTACAAAATCTTTGGGGTGGAGATGGTCCCCCTGCTCTCTGAAGTTTTCTCTGGAATCTGGGAGGGGGGGAACATGGCCCACCTCTCTTGGCAATATGCCACCATCTCACGTCTGCATAAAGAAAACAAAGACCCTGCCTGGTGTGAACCATACCGTCCTATTTCTCTTCTTAATTCAGTCTACAAAATTTTCACATCCATAATAGCTTCCAGATTAAACTCCTTGTTACCAGAGCTAATTAATATGGACCAGACAGGATTTATTTCCAGTTGTCAGGCCCCAGACAGTGTCTGCTCCACATTAAATGTGATTGACTCTATCCACCGCTCCCATACCCCTGCATGCCTGATGAATCTAGATGCTGAAAAGGCCTTTGACAAGGTCTCCTGGAGTTTCTTATTTCTAGTGCTGGAATGTATGGGGTTCCCCCAGGCCTTTTTTAATTGCATCAAGACAATTTACTTTGGCCCATAGGCATAACAAAAGCTTTCAACACTGTCAACCACACCCTCTTACTGGCCCAGCTTCAAAGCCTGGGGTGCTACCAATGCAACACTCTGGTTCCGAGACTACCTGTCCCTCAGGTCACAATGGGTAAAAATAGGACAAACAGTATCTGACCCCATGGAACCCCAGGGATCCATCTTGGGACCACTGCTCTTCAGCCTGTTCCTAAATAATCTCCCTCAAGCCTGTGCTGTCAAGATAATCCTATATGTGGACGATGCTGTCATCAACAATATTTGGACCCTCTTGCCCCTCAGGCAGAGGTTTAATCTCCTGTGGTAATTTTCTTGATAATCAAACTGTTCCTTAAAGTCCTCCCATTCTCTTTGCAGCGCTGTTATTTGCTCAGGGACCAGGCCTACCGTATCCTCTAGGTCAGACATCTGCTGTTCAGCTTCACTGAGTCGGGTCGCTTGCGAGGCATGTAGGTTAACCAGCTCCTGGAATTTCCTATCAAACTTTGCTTCCATCTGGTCCAGACGAGAAGCCAGGGCTGCCAGGACTTGTTACATTACCTTGCATCCCAAGGCACTCACCTCGGCTGCTGAGAGGGAGATTGGGCCTGTGTTTTCAACTTGAGCCGCCAGTGGTTGCTTCCATTGGTTTTTTGATTCTGTCTGCAGGTTTTTGGATCAGAAATTCATCCATGCTGGTGGTAGGAGAGTTTTTATACGTTTCCGCAGGTTTCAGAATCAACTCCAACTTTTAGATTTAGCCATTTATTGCTGTAAGAGACGAAGCGCGAGACAACACGTCTTTACCACTCCCTGCTCATTAGCACCCCCCACATTGTACTTTTAAACTGGTTTTGTAAAATTAAACTGGTTTAACAGTGCTTATAATCACTAGCATACACATTTCTGGCCTGGTTGTACAGTTTTCAATATCAGCTAAGGAGCTAATCTCAGAAATGGTTTGACCTGTAATGTTTAAACTAAAACAATTCTACCTACACCCCGAACATACAAGCAATGTGTGTTGGTATTAACAGCAAATGGTTACAGGGAAAACACATTTAACACCAGCTATATGGACATACTAAACTGCTATCAAGAATAGTTACTGCGTAGTGTGGATGCATGGAATTGGTTTAAATAGCTAGCACATTGCCTGAAATTAATGTTAAACTTTTAAAAGTAGTTAGCTGTTCACTTTTCATATCTGAAGTAAATTTTTTCTTCCTTTTGATTAGAAGATATTCTGTCTGACAGTACTAGGCATGATGTATGAACAGTAGTCTACCTGGAAGCTGACATACACTATAAATTCTGTTCCTCCTCATACCTCATCAGCATTGTGACCTCACTACTAATAAGAAGAGCCACTTACCTTCTGGCAGACTGTCATTAGTGATGTCACAATATGTGATTTTTTTTTTTTTTTTTAAATTACAATGCACCTTCAACTAAACCTGGAACCAAGATGGTTGGAGTGCAGTACAAATTATAGAGAAATGCATAATACATACAAAATAAATGCATTTTAAATTTATGCAAATGTAAAACAAGTTTAATAATTAATACCATTTTATTATGTCTTTACTAAAATAGAACCCTAAGTCATAAACACTTAAATATCTTACAAAGACTCTGTGTGCATTACAATTGATCAAGATATTGATTAGGTATGTCAGCGAACAGCACTGCATGTCAGCTTCAAGGTATCTACTATCACATCTAATACTATTAAGTAGAAAATCTTCTACTTGGCTAATGGAAAAATAATACTTCAGAAATAAAAACCAACAACTGGCTACTTCCATAAATGAATAACATTCTCTATCTGCTACTCGTGGTGGCAGGGAAGGTTAAGGAGAAAAAGGCTGCATTCAAAAAGTATAAGGCATCACAGAAGGAGCACGACAGGGAACTGTATCAATTAAAGCAGAAAGAAGTGGGGAAGGCAGTCAGAATAGCAAAAGCCCAAAGTGAGGAAAAAATAGCCAATTCAGTTAAGAAGGGGGATAAAACCTTTTATAGGTACATTAGGGAGCATAGAAAGGTTAATGGAGGAATAGTGAAGATTAATAAGGGAGAGGGGAGATGGGCAGAGGGAGACAGTGAAAAGGCAGAGATACTGAATGAATACTTTTGCTCAGTATTCACAAAAGAAGATGAGGAGGAGTTACCTAAACCAGACAATAGAAGCACTCTGGGTAGGGGGGTTGACACTAGTCCATTACAGAAGAAAGAGTCCTGAAAGAACTTCTAAAACTCAAGGTGGACAAAGCAATGGGGCCTGATGAGATTCACCCCAGAATCCTAAAAGAACTAAGGGAGGACCTAGTGACACCACTGAGCACACTTTTTAACAAATCATGGGAGGATGGGGTGGTACCTGAGGATTGGAGGAGGGCAGATGTGATTTCCCCTTCACAAAAGTGGAAGTAAGGCAGAAGCAGGAAACTACAGACCTGTAAGTTTGACCTCAGTGGTAGGGAAAATGATGGAATCACTTCTGAAAGAAAGAATTGTTGAGTACCTAGAGGCCAGCGGGGCACAGGACCCAAAGCAGCATGGATTTACAGCAGGAAGGTCATGTCAGACGAATCTAATAGATTTCTTTGACTGGGTGACCAAAGTAATAGACCAGGGAGGGGCTGTGGATATGGCCTACCTAGACTTTAGCAAGGCATTTGACAGTCCCGCACAAAAGATTAATAATCTAGTTAGCCAGCCTGGGAGTGGGTCCCAGGGTGGTAGCCTGGGTTGCAAACTGGCTGCACAACAGGACACAGAAGGTAATAGTGAGTGGAACACATTCCAAAGAAAGGGGGGTCACTAGTGGAGTACCTCAGGGCTCAGTACTGAGTCCAGTCCTCTTTAACATCTTTATAGGTGACATTGCAGAGTGTCTGGAGGGAAAGTTATGCCTCTTTGCAGATGATACAAAGATCTGTAACAGAGTTGATACACAAGGGGGGGCAGAAAGGATGAGAAGGGACTTGGCAAGGTTGGAGGAATGGTCAGACATATGGCAACTTAGATTCAATGCAAAGAAGTGCAAAGTAATGCACCTGGGAAACAAAAGCTCAGGAGAAGAGTACACAATAGCAGGGGAGGTACTAACAACAACAAAAATGGAACGGGACTTGGGGGTAGTCAAATCAGATGATCTAAAGGTTGGTAAGCAATGTGAGAAGTCAGTAAGAAGAGTCAGGGGGATACTGGGATGCATAGGAAGGGGCATCACAAGTAGAAAAAGGGAAGTGGTTATCCCTCTGTACAGACAGTTGGTGTGACCCCATCTGGAGTACTGTGTGCAGTTTTGGAGACCACATCTATGCAATGACATAGACAGGATGGAAGCAGTCCAGAGGAGGGCAACTAAAATGGTGCAGGGTCTGCATCAGAAACCATATGAAGAAAGACTGAGAGAGCTTACTACATATACCCTTGATGAAAGGAGGGACAGGGGGGGACATGATAGAAACGTTCAAGTTCCTCAAGGGAATCAACAAAGTCCAGGAGGGTAGCATCTTTCAGAAAAAGAGATGTGTAAGAACAAGGGAACACAATTTAAAGATAGAGGGGACGACTAGGGTAATGTGAGGAAATTGTTTTCACAGAGAGAGTGGTGGATGGGAACTGCTTCCTGGGGAGGTTGTTGGGGCTAAAACAGTGGGGAATTCAAACATGCATGGGACAGACACAAGGCAATTGTAGTGGGGGGTGGCAGGAAGTAGGCTGTTGGTTAACTAGGATCTGCAGCTTATCCAGTAGGTAGGGAAATGGGCAGACTGGGTGGGCCAAGTGGTCCTTATCTGCCGTCAAAGTCTATGTTTCTATCCTCAACAGCAACTTTTGAACTGAGCCACTCTAAGCAGCACTTCAGCACTCCTTCAGTAAAATAGAAGACTGGCTCTGCAAGCACAAACTTATGCTCAATTACAAAAAAACAAGACCATGCTCCTATCCATCCCCAGCTCAAGAAAAGGATCCCCACCATAAACATCACCAACAATGTAATTACCCCCTTGGAACAGGTACACTCCTTCAAATACCTTGGAGTTACCCTGGATGACACCTTATCCTATGTTCAACATATCGACCAGGTGGTCAAGACAGTCAGCACCAAGCTTGGTGTGCTTTACAAGCACAGAAAACACCTTACCACGGCAGCCATTCACCTATCAGTCACAAGCTCCATCCTCTCCACCATTGACTACGGCCCGGTTGTCTATAGTGCAGCATCAGACTCTGTGCTCAAGAGGGTGTACGTAGCTCTCAACAAGACCTGCAGGCTCATCCTGAATGGCAATCGAATGACCCACACCTGTTCCCTCTACGAACAGACACCTGCTGTCTCCTGGGTGCAGGACCAAATTCCTCACATGCCTCCTAGGCAAAAAAGCATTACTGGGGAAAGCTCCCCCTCCCATGCATAGCAGGCATCTTCTCCCTCCAGGCTCAGAATATATAACCAGAAACAGAACACGGGGGCCCTCGTGGTGCCATTCTGACACACAGCTCTTGGACAGCACGCCTTCTCCTACAGAGCCCCTCTCTGGCTTAATGAGGTACTTGAGTCCATTCGGAACTCCACTAGTCTGTCTGGCTTCAAATCATACCTTAAGCACTACCTGACCTCCAGCTCTGTATGCACCTGCTTCTCCAACAGCTGATAGACTCTGGATGACAAGGCCTGGCTCTGCTAACAGCAACTATTCTCAGCACAAGACAGAAGCCACCCTCCCACACGCTCCTTGACAATGCCTCTAAGTCACTCTAAGGGGCTGCTCCTGTACATCCCTTACCCCTCTCTCCCCCTTCCCCCGTCTCCACGCTAAGATGGGTCTATGTCTCCCTGGCCTCAGCCCTGCCTCCTTGACCACTTTTACTAGAGGCCCCCCTCCTCCCCTACCAAAATCCTGTCCTTACTGATCCTCTGCCCAACCTAACCTAACCTGTAGTGCCTCTGCACCTTACCTGCACTTGTAATCAACTAAAGTTGATGTCCATATGCTGTATAGTGTTTTAAATGTCTAAGAAACTCTGTAACCTTTTCCTGATTGTTGTGCTGTTCAGTGTCTCAAATGTCCTAAAACTCTGTAACCTTCTTGATTGAATGTCTGTACTCTGTTCACATGACGTGGAACCTTTGTAAAAGTGCCTTGGCTCAAAGGTTATTTTCCGAATACCAAATAAATAAAAAATAAAATATGTCAGGGTAAACAGGGGAGATTTCCAATAGATTCGGACTGAGTAGGGGCACCCGCCAGGGATGTCCCCTATCACCTCTTCTCTTTGTCCTATATATTGAGCCCCTCATTGAACCCATTCGCAGCTCAGATGATATCCCTGAAATTATGGTCGGTAACCTCCACCGAAAAATATCCCTTTATGCAGATGATGTTTTGCTTTGCCTGTCTCGTCCAGAGCAAGCTATCCCTCATGTGTGGTCTGCCCTTGAGGAGTTTGGCAGACACTCTGGTACTCTCAATCGGACTAAAACTGAGGTTCTTAGTTTCTATTTACCCCTCCCCCGCAGGCAATTTAGACCTACTTCCCTTGTACTGGGCAGCAAAGAAAACATGATATTTAGGCACTTATATCACCAAACATAACTCCCAGCTATTCAAAGCAAACTACACTCCATTGATGAATCAAATCAGGAAGGATTTTGATAAATGGTCCCTGGTAGGCTTCCCTATGTACTCCAGGATTCAGGCAATCACCATAAATATTCTCCCTAGGTTCCTTTATCTATTCCAGTGCCTCCCTGCCTTTATTCATCAATCACACTTCCAGACCTGACAGAAGCTGGTTTCAAAATGTATCTGGAACAACAAAAGACCAAGAATAAATGCTTGCATCCTCCAGGCCCATAGGAGTAAAGGAGGGAGATTGCTCCCAGCTCTGGAGGACTACTGTTTAGCAGTGCAGCTGAAGACAGCCCTGCAGTGGTCCATCCCATCTTACTCAGCAAATTGGAAGGAAATGGAGAAGGGGGAGTAGGAGGAGCATGGTCCCCCCATTAAGGACATGGATAATACACCCTCCCAGCCCACATTACACCCAGATCTCCCTGCTTTTTACTGTTAGGGACACTATAAAAGCAACCCGAAGGGCTTGGCAAAAACATAAGTTAAGGTCCTCACTCTGGCCCCTCCACAGGTTGGGCTGGGACCCTGGCTTTTCCACTGCCCTTCTTGATCACAGCTTTCAGACCTGGAACAGGCTGGGCCTGGAATATATTGGTCAGTTTCTTCAAAGAGGTGTAGTCCTGGCCTTCAAGACTCTGAGGGGAAGATTTGGGTTATGGAACTCAGACTACTTTAGGTATCTACAGGCTAGAACCTACATTAATAAATGTCAAAGGGAGGACCCAGACCGCCTTAGGTCCACCCCTTTCTTAGAAACCTTAAATGCAATTCTTTCTGCTCAGATACTGAAGGGCTCAATCTCCATAATATATAAGGCCCTAGCTGGTCTTAAAAACGACCCCTTGGACAAAATTAAATCTAGCTGTTGTGATGAGGGGGAGCTGGACTTGGAAGAGATCAGCTGGTGCTCTGTGTTTCACATTGCCTCAAGGATTACCCGTTCTCCACACTGGCAGGAGGTCAGCTGGAGGGTCAGGGTGTGTTATTTCCTCACCCCCTCGGTCCTCAATAAAAGGGATTCCACAAGACATTCAGCTTGTTGGTGCTAATGTGGGGATGCAACAACAAATAATTTACATATTTTCTGGTAATGCCAACTGGTCAAGCACTTTTGGGAGGATATAATTTAAGCATTGAGAGCTCTCTTTGCTGTGGACTCCCCTCTGGACTGGCCTAATGTAATTTTGGGTAGCCCTCCACAGGGTCTGAAGGGGGTGAATTCACTCTACCTCTGGGCTATCCTAGTAACAGCAGCTCATAAATCTATAACTCATTCCTGGTTGAAGGCCGACTCGACCACCTTCCATACCTGGATGCAAGTTATACAGAAAATATCAGAGCTTGAGGAGTTTACTTTTTAAAATCAACCAGACATCTCATGTTCATACCCACAAGTGGACAAGGTGGATAGTTTGGCTGGACTCCAGACTGGGTCTTGACTGTCAGTTGGCTGTCCGGGGGGGCGGATCTCAGGTCTGCCCTCATAGCTCAGGGGCTCCTGGGCTGAGCAGGAAGGTATGGCCTATCTGGGTTGGGTGTGGGAGAGGGATGATGGAATTTGTGCAACCATATAAATAACTGACGGAAGTGAATGTAACTCTGAATATTTCACTTATTTAAAAGGTGTAGGGTAACAAAATGTAAACATATATGTTTTTAGTATGTGTGATAATTGTTGACCTTGGCTGTAATCCTTTCTTTATGTTGCTGTACCCGTTTGATGACAATAAACTTGAATTAAAAAAAAAGCAACTGAGATAAGGGGAAAGCAGGAAGGAGAGGAGGCACTGTGGGTCACATTAGCAATGGGGAATGCCACCAACATCTGCACTGGGGTTATTTACAGACCACCAGTGCAGAGGGGAAATAGACAGGGTATTAGCGGAAAACATCCACAAAATGGCAGCGAAAGGGGAAGTGTTGCTGCCGGTAGGGGACCTAAATATGCCAGGTGTTACCTGGGACACCTATGCTGCAGCCACAACCAGGAGCAGAAACATCCTGGATGCCTTGCAAGGGGTGTGCCTCAGACAGCTAGTGGTGGCACCCACCAGGGAGGGGGCAATATTGGATCTGGTTCTCAACAATGGCAACAGAATAACAGATGTATCGGTAGGCAGCCATCTAGGGAATAGTGATCACCATACAGTGTGGTTCAAGGTGAAGATGTTGGAAGAGTCAAGTCACACGAAGGCAAGGGTCCTGGATTTCAAGAGGGCAGACTTTGAAAAAATGAGGTAATGCCTTGAGAAAGCCCTGGCAAAAGAGAAGGGAGGAAAGGGGGTAGAGGAGCAGTGGGAGATTCTTAAGGGAGCCATAGCAGAGGCAACTAGCCTTTGTGTGAAGCAAGTAAACAAACAGAAATATAGAAACATGGAAGTTGATGGCAGATAAGGACCGTAAGGCCCATCCAGTCTGCCTATTTCTTTTTCTGCCTTATGAATGTGCCATTGGCCTTTGCTCTGCCAATGGCCTATCTATTCATACTCATCTGTATTGCTCCCTTATGCCTATCCCATGCCTGTTTGAAGCCCTGCACTGTATTCATATCCACCACTTCCTGAGGTAGGCCGTTCCATGCATCCACCACCCTTTCCGTGAAAAATAACTTCCTCACATTACCCCTTAATCGGCCTCCCTCTAATCTTATGCTGTGTCCTATTGTCCTACTATTTTTCTTATATTGAAACATGTTAGACTCTTTCACCTTGTTAATGCCCTTAAGGTGTTTGAATATTTCGATCATATCACCTCTCTCCCTCAGCTCTAGGGTACACATATTGAGCTCCGTTAATCTATCCTCATATGTTTTCTGATGCAGTCCCTGCACCATTTTGGTTGCCCTTCTCTGGACTGCCTCAGTTTGGTTAATGTCCTTGTGAAGGTGTGTCCTCCAGTATTGCATGCAGTACTCCAGATGGGGCCTAACCAGTGTCTTGTAAAGAGGGATTATTACCTTCCTCTTCTGACTTGTGATACCCCTACTAATACACTCCAACATCACTCTAGCCTTACCTACTGCTTTAGTGGTCTGCTTGGATGATTTCAAGTCATCGGTGATGATGACGCCCAAGTCTCTTTCTTCCCTTGTGACTGCCAGCAACTCCCCTCCCAGCCTATAGGTGGCTTCAGGGTTTCTCTTCCCTATGTGCATGATCTTGCACTTCTTTACATTAAACTCCAGTTGCCACTCTTCTGACCATTTTGCTAGTTTATCCAGATCTCTTCTCATTCTGCCCACCCCATCTGGATCATCTACTCTGTTGCAGATCTTGGTGTCATCTGCAAACAGACAAACCTTACCCTCCAATACATCTGCAATGTCACTGATGAAGATATTGAAGAGGACTGGCCTCAGAATTGATCCCTGAGGTACCCCACTTGTGACTTGCATCTCTTCTAACTGTATACTGTTTACCACCACGCTCTGTTTTCTGCCCGTCAACCAGTTTGCCACCCAGTTGACCAACTTCTGAGGCAGCCCAAGCCGACCCAGCTTATTAATCAAACTTTTATGTGGAACAGTATCGAAAGCTTTGCTGAAGTCAAGGTAGGTGACATCAACTGCTCCCCCTTGGTCCACCACTCTGGTTACCTGGTCAAAGGAATCTATGAGATTAGTTTGACAGGACCTTCCTTTTGTAAACCCATGCTGTCTTAGATCCTGTGCTCCTATGGATTCCAGGTGTTGCACTATCCTTTCCTTAAGGAGTGCCTCCATGATCTTGCCCACTACTGAGGTAAGACTGACTGGTCTGTAGTTCTCTGCCTCTTCCCTGCTACCACTCTTGTGGAGCAGGATCACATGAACCCTTCTCCAGTCTTCTGGGACCTCTCCTGTGCTCAGAGACTCACTAAACAGTTCTGATAATGACTCTGCTAGTTCCACCCTTAGCTCCTTTAGTACCCTGGGATGTATGTCATCAGGTCCTATTGCCTTGTCCACCCTGAGCTTATCGAGCTCTTGTAGGACCTTTTCTTTTGTGAAGGGACTAGTGCACACCTCCCTCCCCCCTGTGTCCATGGTGCTGAGCTGTGGGCCCTGCCCTACCTTCTCTTCGGTAAATACTGAGCAAAAGTATCTATTTAGGATAGGTGCTTTTACATGGTCCTCCTCACATGCCCCCTTATCCCCTTTGAACTTAGAAATACCCCCTATGGACTTTCTGCTTTCACGAATGTAACTATAGAAAGTCTTGTTGCCTTCTTTTACTGTTTGTGCTAGTGTTTCCTCAGTTTGGGCCTTTGCCTGCCTTACTGCCTTCCCTGCTTCCCTTAGGGAAGTTTGGTATGCCTCCCTATCTTCATCCTGCTGCATTCCCTTATATTTTCTGAAGCCAGCCTTTTGGCTTTGACCTTTTCTGCTACTGTTTTTGAGAACCAAAGTGGTTTCCTTCTTCTTTTGCACTTCCTTTTCTCTCTAACACAATGGGATGTTGCTTCAAGTATTACATCTTTAATGCTTGCCCACTTTGCCTGTACCCCTCACCTGTATTTCTTTTTGCCAGGGCTAGCTAAACTCTGTTGGCCATCTTATCAAAGTCAGCTCCTCTGAAGTCCCATATGTTTACCTTGGAATGAGATGATTTAGTTCTAGTGGCCAAATTGAACCATACCATGTGATGGTCACTGGCCCCCAGGTGACCCTCCAGCTGGAGAACTGTGATCCTTTCCCTGTTAGTCAGTACTAGATCTAGAATAGCCCTGTCTCTTCAAAAGAAAGAAAAAAAACACTATGGTTTTCAAAAGAAGTGGCAGGGAAGGTTAGAGAGAAAAAAAACTGGCATTCAGGAAGTACAAAGAAACACAGAAGGAGGGAGACAGGGAACTGTATCAGGCAAAGCAGAGGGAGGTGGGTAAAGCTATCAGGAGTGCAAAGGCGCATATGGAGGAAAGAATAACCCAGTCAGTAAAAAAAGGAGACACAATCTTCTTCAGGTATATCAGTGAAAGAAAAAGGGACAAAGGAGGGATTGTGAGACTAAATGGGGGGGGGGGGAGTGTGCAGAGGGGGACCTAGAAAAGCAGAAATTCTGAGTGAATACTTCTGCTCAGTATTCACAAAAGAAGGGGAAGGGGAGGGACCACAATTAGGCAGTAAAAGCACGCATGGAAGTGAAGTAGACATCAGTCCATTCATGGAGGAGAGAGTACTAAAGGAACTCTCGAAACTGAAAGTGGACAAGGCAATGGGGCCGGACGGGGATCCACCCCAGAATTTTCAAAGAACTCAAAGAGGTGCTGGTGGTACCATTGACAGCCCTATTCAATCAATCACTGGAGGAGGGAGTAGTACCAGAGAACTGGAGGAAGGCAAATGTGATACCTCTCCACAAGAGTGGGAAGAAGGTAGAGGCTGGAAATTACAGGCTGGTCAGCTTGACCTCAGTGGTGGGGAAAATAATGGAATCAATGTTAAAAGAAAGGATAATGGTATATCTTGAGGCCAGCGGGGCACACAACCTGAGATAACATGGATTCACAGCAGGAAGGTCTTGTCAAACTAATCTGGTTGATTTCTTTGACTGGGTGACCAGAGTAGTTGATCTGGGAGGGGCGGTAGATATGGCCTACCTAGATTTTAGCAAGGCTTTTGACACCATTCCACACAGGAGGCTAGTAAACAAATTGGGCAGTCTGGGGTTGGATCCAAAGGTAGTAAACTGGATCAGAAATTGGCTGAGCAATAGGACACAGAAGGTGGTGGTAAGCAGAGTTCAATCCGAGGAAAGGGTTTAACCAGTGGGATGCCACAGGGTTCAGTGCTAGGGCCTGTCCTCTTCAATGTCTTCATAAGTGACATTGCAGAGGGGCTAGAAGGTAAGGTATGCCTCTTTGCAGACAACACAAAGATCTGCAATAGGGTGGACACTCCAGAGGGTGTGGAAAGAATGAAAAGAGACCTAGACAAGTTGGAGGAGTGGTCAAGAGTGTGGCAGCTTGGATTCAATGCAAAAAAAGTGTGAAATCGACTGGCCCAGTGGCACTGAGGGTTGAGGTGCTGGACACCACACCTCACCCCATGCCGGCAACCCATGTTCGGGAATGAGCACGGGCCACCAGGGATCGGCAGGGAGGAGAAGGATTGAGCTTCCAGAGGACAGCTCTCCTTCTCCAAGGAGGGGGGGATTCGGCAGTCAGTGCTAATCTGGCCCCTAGCGGCGGCTGGGGGCTGGTGCACCAATGCTGCAAGATGGGGGGGGCAGGAACGGTGCAGACGCTTGACAGTGGCACGCACGGGAGCGTGCGTGGTGCCATCACAGGTGTCATTGCTTGTGCCACTCTGGCAACAAAGAACATCAGGAAAAATTGCACCACAGAGGATGAAGGGGGAGCTCACAGGCCTCACACCTGGTCAGCCATGGCACAGGAACACTTGATCTGGTCTCAGAGTGGAGGGCCTCCCCTCCAACCCCACTGGGGGGGTAAGCCCATGGGCAACTACTGTGCTGGCTGGTGGATGTCAGGGTGATGAGGCTGGGGCTCCCCCAGATTGCAAGGGCTGTGGGGGCAGGAGTATAAATAATCACTAAAACACAAAAAGTGCAAAATCATGCACTTGGAGCACAAAAATCCAGGATAGGAATACACAGTGGGGTTGGGGGAGGTACTGATAACAACCAAACTAGAAAGGGACCTGTGAGTAATCATAACTGATGACCTGAAGGTAGCCAAGCAATGTGAGAAGGCTGTAAGGAGAACCGGAGGGATGCTGGGGTGCATAGGGAGAGGTATCACCAGTAGAAAACAGGAGGTGGTGATGTCACTGTACAGACAGTTAGTGAGACCTCATGTAGAGTACTGTGTTCGGTTCTGGAGACCACATCTCTGAAAGAACATCGACAGAATGGAGGCAGTCCAGAGAAGGGCAACCAAAATGGTGCAAGGACTGCACCAGAAACCATATGAAGAAAGACTTAAGGATCTCAATATGTATACCCTGGAGGAAAGCATGGAGAGGGGGGATATGATAGACATTCAAGTACCTCAAGGGGATAAACAAAGTTCAAGAGGGCAGCATTTTTCAGAAAAAGAGATGTGCAAGAACAAAGGGTCACAATGTGAGGATGGGGGGGGGATACTCAGGGGCAACGTGAGGAAGTATTTTTTCATGGAAAGAGTGGGGAATGCTTGGAATAGCCTCCCTGTGGAGGCTGTAGGGGCTAAAACAATAGGTGAATTCAAGAATGCATGGGATAGACAGGAGGTTACCCTAGTTGTGGGAAAGAGAAGGTGAGATGCAGATCAATTAGAATCTGGAGTTTATGCAGTAGGTAGGAAGATGGGCAGACTGGGTGGGCCAAGCGGTCCTTATCTGCCGTCAAATTCTATGTTTCTATGTATGAATACAGAGTGCTGTTGTGATGTCAGTTAGTTATTAGAGGGTTGCTGGCAGCACCAGTGTCGTCAAGGCATAGGTCAGGATGCATAGGAAAACCAGGAGCAGCTATACAATTTGCAAATAGCATTTTATTATTACCAATAACAGTAAAATAAAAAATTAAAATTGTTCAGTAGAACTATTTACAAAGGCAGTACAAACTGAGAAAACAAAGTCCTTCATCTGATCGTTTCTTTTCAATTCCAAATCTCAGTCTCAGTCTCTGTCTGTGTGTGTGTGTGTGTCTCTCTCTATATATATATATATATCTCTATCTCTCTAGCAAAAGCATTGCTGCTCTTTTTATAAGTTTTTTCCTGATAATTAATTTCTACATCCTGAGCTCGTTAAGGAGACATCCTGTTTTTCACAAAATGTGCTTGTCAGTTTCTTTGCAGAGCAGGCTTGCAAATAGAACAGGGTCCCAAGTTGGCCTCCCTTTAACAGCTCTGCAAAAAGAGTTTGCAAACAAGCCTGAGAAGAGCTCAAACTGCATCTCAGGCTAACCCCCTGAATTCCAAACAGCTTTTTGCAATCATTTCAACAGTATAACTGTATACGGTTTCAAACAAAGGGATCCCAGTATCACATACAGATTCACATATATTTTATAACCGCAGATGTGCAAGGGGGAAGAAAAGACAGAAACATCAAGAGAAGGTGGAGAGATAGCGAGAGGTAGAGAATCGCAAGACTGTCAGAGTGATCAGTTCCTAGGCCTCATGAGAACATTTGATTGTGCAACCAGACAGACAAAAGACAGAAAGGGAGAGGATAGAATAGATCCATGCATTTAACTCTTTCTGCATAACAGATGGGACAGGGCCTTATTCAACCCTGTCACAAGCAGTTGGGGCAGGAGGAAACAGCAATGCTCCAGGTGCACTCGTCTGGCAGGTGCCCTCTGTGGCATGGGCAAGGGACCGGATGGTCCACCCTATAGATAGGTGCCAGCTGAAAGGGGGTAAGTATACACTGGCAGCAAGGTGCTGGGGTATCAGAGGGTACTCCTGCATGCTTGGCAGGGGTGGGCACTCACCAGTGCCCACTGACTGGCTGGCAACAGGACTCAGGACAAGGGCAGAGGAGGCACCCAGAAGTATGCTCCTGACTGGAAGCATAATGCCAGTCACTGTTAGAGCCTTGAGAGTGGCACAACATCCCGGACACTGCTTTGAGGTACGGCATCAGTGTATGTCACTTTGTGGGACTCTGGAGGCTATGAAGAGGGGCCTCAAGCACCCGAGATGGATCCCAACCTGCCAGGAATCATGGGAGAGGACTGGGGACATTGTCTGTAGCTTGAGAGTTTAGTCAGACAGATGGGAGGATGCAGGAACCCAGGGAGTATCCTGTCTGTCAAGGGATACTCTCTGATGGCTTTCAGACCTGTGGTGGCTTCTTACAAAGATCATCTTGAGACATGCTGGTGGTGGCGTGACCCCAAAGACCTGCTGCAGCTGAAACCAACGAGCACCCAAAGAGATAGGTGAAGCAGGTGCTGCAGGAGGCAGCAGGAGTAAGATAGGAGATGCAGCTCCATGAAGAGAAGAGGAAGAAGGAATCACTGAGGAGGTGGTGCCCAGGGCCTGCACTGCCAGAAAGCAATCAAGGAAGGTGGAATGTTGGGCTCACCTGGAGACGCACTGCAGCATGGTGTGAGGGATATCCAGCAAGCCAAACTGGTATCCCCTAGGGAATGAGGGTCACTGTTGAGGAAAATGTCACCCCAATAGCCTCCTATGGCAAACAAAAAGCTAATTCTCTTCCAATAGTGCACCCTTTCAGTGTAACATCATATAAACTTTGTAACACAATACAAACTAAGTGAAGGTTGGAGGCTGAGCCTCATCCTACTCTCTAGCTCTCTGACTGCATACTGGGAGTGAACCCACATGGTTCCTGGTGACCACCTTTGACAGGAGGCCCACTAGTACTCCCGGCTGCCTCTTGGGTCAGCTGGATTGAATGTCCCCTTCTGGGCAAACTTAAAAGGATGACCCTTCTGCTGCTGTCCTTCCCCAAGACCCTGGAACATGCTAGGATCTGCTAGCCTTCTCCTCCCTTTGTAGGCAAAAGGTGAAAGGTACAGCCATAAATAGTTATGCTTCGGCTCCCTGGCTAAGCCAGAGGTGAGAAAGTACAAACACTCAGACACCCTGTCTGCTAGCTGACACTTACCAGGAAGCAACTCCCAGGGTCTGGGTTAATCCTTCAAGTTCTCCCTCATAACCTGCTTTAAAGGAAAACTACACCCAAAACTTGAAAAAATATATGTTGTGCAGAGTGTTTTCATTTATATGTGAAGTTCTAGTGTTTCCTTCCCTCTGACTGGTATTAGGAGTTTTTCCCAAATTAGCCTGCTAGCTTTATGCTAGTTTTACGACCCCTGGGGATCTTCATACCTGATAGCGTAATTGTATTTCTTTCCCCATGCATCTTGTCTCATGTGACTGTGATGTAAGAGAGACCCAACATTCAGCACACACATGCCAAACAAACTAAATATCTTGGAAGCTTTACAAGCTGCACAAAAATTACCAGCAACAAAGTTTTTCAGGATAGTAAAACCTTTAGGATGAGGGTGGTCACCAAGCTGAATTCTACAGATTTTAAAATATAGCCATCTCTATTGTTGTGAACTGATTGTAATGCAATGCTTTCTGCTGGATTTATGGGCTCTGCTACATCACCAACACATGAAACAAGGTGCATTGTAGGACAAAGAAATGCAATAAAGCTAGTTGATATGGAGATCTCCAGGGGTCGTAAAACTACCCTAAAGCTAGCAGGCTAATTTAGGAAAAACTCCTAATACTAGTCAGAGGGAAGGAAACACTAGAACTTCACATACAAATTAAAACACTCTGCACAACATATATTTTTTCAAGTTTTGGGTGTAGTTTTCCTTTAAGTGTGGGAGAAGAGTAAGGCTGGTAACGTATTTTCTCAGTTCTTCCACCCATATTGCCACCATGCATAAGAAACTTCGCCATAAGCTTGGTGTGCTGTACCAAAACAAATCCTGCCTTTCTTTCCTAGTGCGCTGGGAGACCATCCCAAAGATGACCTTGCTGGTGTTTGACTATATAGATGTAGTCTACAGCACTGCCTCAGAGTCTACATTTGCCAGGCTGGACCCCCTTTTTCATTCCTTGTGTCACCCATCACTGCTCTCTCAGTGTTAATCTCTCTTTCCCCTACCTTGAGGTCTTGCATCTCTCTGGCACACTGTTCCTCCTTTCTGACCCAATACTGGCTTGCCATTGTTCACACTTGCCTCTCCTCTCCTCTCCTCTCTTAGTCCTGGCATCGGATTCTCCTGCACCCTCTCTTATCATCCGCTGCTCGTCCTTTCATATTCCTCACAGTAAATCTGTAACAGGCCAGTCTGCTTTCTCAACCCACCTTCTAAAACTGTGGAACAATCCCCCTCTCCCCATCTGTCTCTCACCCTCCCTGCACTCTCTCAAACCACTCTTTCTGACATACTTCTCAAAAGAATGCGCCTGCACTTAGTCTTCCTCTCCTCGACACATTACAACAACCCATGCCCTATCCACCCCAACTATGCACCCATTGTGCCTGTTATTCTATTATACGGCTCATAACTCAGTGTACTCTGTAATTTGGATTTGAGTACACCATGATTATGTTACTAATATCCTGCCATGCATTGGTGGCATGCTTCCCAGTTCTCATCCAGGCTTCCCTCCCAACTGATGTGCTTTGTACACTTTCAGTTTACCAGGTAAGTGTGTAATTCCCCAAAGTATGGGGGCACTACAGAAATGGGGTGTTTTGTTGTTTTCAGTGTGTCCTGGGGTGTCCCATTGTCAGTGTGGGCTCAGGGGGGATGAAAAAGGGGCCCCTGTGAATGTCCCCCCCCCACTATGGCCACATAGGGCCAGGGTAGAAAGACAAAGAGAAAAATTAAAAAGTGTTTCTCCCATTTCTCTGCTGCCTGCTGTGTTTCATTCTATTCCCCCAACCCCTTCCTGGAGCAGACAGCACAAGAGTGGGCACCCATGCACTGGGACTGCTGTCCCTGGCTGGCGCGTGGTGCCCATTTGAATTTTTGACCATTGGCTTTGGGCACGGGCTCAGGGCTCGAGAACTAGAAACCCTAGGACCCTTAAATAAGAGAGCTGTTTTCTGCGGAGAGAGATCGAGCTGGGCTGTGCAGTGGAGAGGGTCACAGGAGTGCAACAGGGACTGTGGCTTACCTGAGGTGTTGTGTAGCCAGTCCTGTTGACTCCACTGCTTTCCCCTCCTCCAGCCAGTGAAGACCCTGATGTCTGCTGCTCCTGTGGTGCACCCTGTTGTGCAGTCGAGTCCAGCGGTCGTCGCAGTGGAATAGGTCAGAACCCAGTTACCTTCAGCGGTGTGAGCTCAGTTTAGCCTCATTTGTTTGTTTTTTTTGCTCCCCGAGTGTTTCGGTCCCTCATCAGTGGCAGAGAAGAGCCTCCTCTCACCAGCGAAGCCGTCATCAGCCCTCGAAAGGCCCCTTGCTGTCCGCCGCATCGCCTGCCTTCCCCTTGAGCAGTCCCTCCCTCTGCCAGCAGAACCTCCCTCCTCTCAGCAACAGCTCACCCAGGCCTGGGTTGGTGAGTCAGTGGCAGCACATTAAAAGAGTGCTGACCACCTAAAGAGAAAAAAAAAGAAAAGTTTTATTTGTTTAGCGCTGTAGCATTATTGGTGACCAGGGAGGTGAACCAGAAGGGATAGGCCTAATAGAGGTCCTTCCAATTTTTTTTAAGTGGGCGGAACTGGGAGGGGCTGAACCCATGAGCGAGAGGGCCCTGATCAGGCCCCTGCTATTAAAGGGGCAATACATACCCCAGGCTTAAAGGGGCAACAACGGCCCCAGGCTTAAAGAAGCAATACAGGCCCCAAGCTTAAAGGGGGCAGTGCAGGCCCCAGGTTTAAAGGGGGCAATACAGGCCCAGGTTTAAAGGGGCAATACAGGCCCCAGGCTTAAAGGGGGTTAGTAGAGGCCCTTATTGATAAAAGGGGCCCAACAAGACTGGCCCAAAAGACTTAAGGGTGAAAGCAACCAAGCAGGCCCACCAGTTTAGTGGGCCCAGAGGAATTGTCCCTAAGTAATTAAAGGGGCCAAGAGCAGAAAGACCCATAGTAGATGGTGGAGTCCAAAGGTAAAGAGGGCAAGGAAGGCAGGGGAGAAGAAACATCGTGCTAAGGGCGTTCAGGGTAGTCAGGTCCTAGTAACAGAAACAACCCGCAGGTGTATACTTTTGTGAAGGGTCAGTAAGGAAAAGGGGTGCTAAGCACACAACTGTCATCTAGTGACTGTCAGGTGATGAAACTGTGTACTGACTAGTATCTGAAATGTTGTGTTGATTGCCAAGTACCAAGACTGTATTATACTAGGATTGTGCTTATTTTCCTCTGCTACAAACAGCTGCCCCGGATTCCATCATTTTGCCCCTGCTCCAGGCAGACTGCCCTGGCTATGAACAATTGCCCTGGGTTCTAGCAATTTTCCCCTGCTCCAGGCAAATTGCCCCTGCTACAAACAATTGCCCTAGACTTTGGTGATGTGCCGCTGTTTCAGGCATATTGCCCCTGCAACAAACAACTGCCCCAGGATTCCAGTAATTTGTTCCTGCCCCTGGCAAATTGCCCCAGCAACAACTAAACACCTTGGTGCAGTGAAAAATTGTATTACCAATGTTCTTAGTGCCAGCTGAATGTGTATGGACCCAATCTTCTGCCGCAACATCCCTGGTGGGGTTGGTCACAGCTGATTCTTCACCAAAGCAGTATCTAGCCAGTGAAGAACTTCACAGCAACCCCCTTCCCTGTCGTCCACCACTGGTTGAAACCGACGCCACCCTGTGTGACTCATGACTGCCAGCTCCTGGTTTCCTTGTGGTTTGGTCAGCCTGGAAGTGGAACATCCTTGAAGAAGCCTCGTCCACCACTCCCAGTCATTCGCCAATAGTCGAGTCCAACATGGCCAGTGTGTTTGTCTGCATCCACCGATTTGTTGTTTTCTGGTTCTGGACAGTACAGGGTTTCTGATCTTCATCCTGCATCCTACTCCTCCTGCTTGTCTTGCCTTGCTTGCACCGTGTTGTCCTCTGGGATTCAGCTTGATCTTGGTGGTCCTCCTGTGGACCTTTCACCAAAAAAATTCCAACGTGCCTTCATCCTTGGCAATCCTTGCAGGTGGATTCAACACCAAGTACTGGTTCTTTCATCCTTGGCAGCCCTGGTCAAGGGTTTGTGCTGGGGATGAGTTCAGCATCTTGTGCTAAAGCATTCCGGCAACCTTAGAGAGTGGGTTGGCCGAAGAATCAGGGTCTATTTAAAAATCTCTCACCTCCCCCCAACCTCTCCTAGGTTTTCCCACAGGTATAGCTTGGTACCAAGTAGGAACCCTGTTTTCCCTTTTACTCTGTTGCTACTCCATTCTTCAGCCTTGTGCACGTAGTCGGCAGGAAAAGTTAGACTTTCTTTAACACCACAAACTCTCAGAGGTGGTTACTCCACCCAGCCCTTCGGGGTCTGCAACTGGTATCTATTGTTCACTGCAGTGATTGTCTCATATCATTATAGACTAATAGATGTTTTGAATTTGTTCATTGGATTGTTTAGAGAAAGCATAGTATAGAGCTTAATAGGTAGTGGCCTTAGGCTGAGGTGCACCTCTTAGAGACAGTAGAGAACGTTATTTACTGTTCATGTTTGGTTTGGTTTGGTTCCCTTCTTCCCTTGTGACTGTGTCTACCTTTCCCAGTGGTATGAATAAAGCCTGCTCGCTGGGCATAAAACTTGTAGATTGTCTCCTGCCTCTCCTTATCGGGCGCATCCATCCACTCACCACCATTCAAACCACAGCATTGTCTCGCCAGTCCACCTTCTTGAGGCGACACTGGTGGTGCAGCTAAGATAGGCAATCTTCATGGTTAGCACTCAGTTAGTTCACCACAAGTGCACTAGACAAGCAATACCTATTTTCAGGCATGATCTGGGAAGATACAACAATGAACACCAGTACAGTGAACAATAGTGCAGCACATTACAGAGCAATACGGTACAGAACAGGCCATATGCAATACACAGTAGCAGGACAACAAATGATGCAAACTATAGCGCATTCCAAAAAAGCAGCAGCAGTGACAGAAAGGTAGTGTACAATCACCAATCCAGTGACCAGATGCAAGGGTGCAAACCAGCAGGCTGTACAGCAAGGCCCAGCTTTGCACCGGAGCAATAAGCCAGCTTAAGGTGATGAATGTGGTATTTTCTCCAAAAGGCCTTTACTGACTGGCATAGATGAACTTCATGGGGAATATTATTCCATACTCTGTGTGCAAAACTAGAAAAAACTATCCCCAAGTTTATTTCTGGATTTAGGTGTTGTCAGCAGTTCAAGCTTAGTGGACCTCAAGGGATAGGGGCTCCTCACAAGCTGAAGAAGTGAAGCAAGGAAGACTGGTATCTGCTTGTAAATCATTAAAGATTACGTCCTCTATAGTAAAATCATGTAGTAAGGAGGGAGGAACCACTCTAACTTGCCCTACAAGTCACAGCTGTGTGCCAGGTAACCAGCAGCAAGGGAGAAATGGCAAATACTATATGCCACATCCTATTTCAGAAGGGTAATCTTGGAAGTGGAGAACACTGACAGCAATACAGAAGTTTCAGTAGTAGGATTTCATAAACAGTGGTAATGCAGGCAATGGGGTAAGATGATTACTCACTTTGTAGGCTATCTCTAGCTTAGAGCTGACAGCCTTGCAGATACTCAAGATGTATAGTGAAAATTCCAAGGAAAAATCTAATCTGACACCCAGGTAATTGAAGATTGTTACAGAGGCAAGAGAGATTCCATCTACACACAAAACCATCAGGTGGGATAGACAGTAGGGGCCAATCCAAAGAGCATACAGTAGCCTGGGTATTTGCACGGGGCTTTTATTTTTCTTGTACATGCACCCACTGTTGTCACATTATTTGTTATTACGGTTTCACCCCCTGCTGTAGCCCCTCACGCAGGCCACACCTGGAAACAAGCTCCAGCTCAGTATGACTATCCCTGTCACCACATTTTAAATAAATAAATGTACTCAGCCTTCAGGTCTTTGGTACCTGCATGCATGATCTTACACTTTTTAGAGTTGAACCCTAGCTGCCAGACCCTGGAACACTTTTTCAACCTCCCCAGATCCTCCCTCATTTCCCAAATACCCTCTTCACTGTCCAGTTTGACGCAGAGTTTAGTGTCATCAGCAAAGCGACAGGTTTCAGCCATATCCCCTCTGCTATGTCACTGATAAAGATGTTAAAGAGCACTGTTCCAAGGACCAATCCCTGTGGTGCCCTGCTCATTACCTCCCTCACTCCTGAATATCCCCACTGATAATAACTCACTGCTTCCTTCTCCCACTCAGTTCTTGAGCCACTGTGCTAATGTATACCCAACCCCTATGTCACCCAGTTTCTTAACTAGCCTCCTGTGTGGGACTGAGTTGAATGCTTTGCTAAAGTCCAGGTATAATATGTCTACCGTCTGACCCTTATCAACAGTTTACATCACCTAGCTGAAAAATTTATTACATTTTCTGACATGATCTTCCTGCCACAAACCCATGCTGTCTGTTCTCTAGCAGCCCTCTTATCTTGAGAAGCAGTCTTTCCTTAGTAATAGATTCCAGCAGTTTACCCACAATTGAGATCAGACTGACAGGCCTGTAGTTCCTCAGCACCTCCGTCCCTCCCTCCACTCTTAAAAAGGAGCACTATGTCAGCCACCCTGCAGTCAACTGCTGGCACTTCCCTTGTCTCCGGGGAGCTGTTAAAGAGATCTGCAAGAGGTTGTTTAAGTACTTGCACCACCTCTATAAAGGGGAACAGTCAGCACAAAGGGTCCCACACCCAAGTGTGGGACTGATCCCAATTTGCACTTTGTGTGCAAACACTTTTTTTTAACTTACTGTTTACTTCAGTATAGCAAATTGTATCAAACTGATTCTGCTGACTTCCAAGCTGATATTTGCTGTAAACAGAAATCCCAGAATCCCCTGAAGCTGACAACACAGTAGGGCTGTGGCAGTGGGAGATTCAATAACCTGCAGTACATGTTAGAGTTTTTATAACCATTGATCTTTTGTTTGTTGGTCCCACTGTCCTGCCTGGGCTAATTACAGCCACAGAGGACCATGCTTAGCCCTGGGAGAACAGTGGAACTGGCAGAACCTTGTTCTCCAGAGAAGGTGGTTGCTTAACTCTATTGCTCTGGGGGCCAGGAGTGCCACAACTCCCAAAGCCTCCAGGGCCTGATAGCAGTTCCTCATTACCACTCCAGGGACGGGGTTCCTCCCTATCCAAACCCACCTCCTATTCTTCCCCACTGTGTATTATCTTCCTACTGAAGCCCTAGAGGCCACTGAGGAGCTTAATATGTATACCCTTGAGGAAAGGAGGGAGGGGGGGACATGATAGAAACTTTTAAGTACCTCAGTGGAATCAACAAAGTCCAAGAGGGTAGCATCTTTCAGAAAAAGAGATGTGCAAGAACAAGGGGACACAATTTGAAGATGGGGGGGGGGTTCGGGGCAATGGGAAGTATGTTTTCACAGAGATGGTGGTGGATGCATGGAACAGCCTGCCTGAGGAAGTTGTGGGGTCTAAAACTGTGGGAGAATTCAAGAATACATGGGACAGACATAAGGCAATTTGTGTGGGAGGTAGGAAGAAATAGGCTGTTGGTTAGCTAGGATCTGCAGCTTATCCTGTAGGTAGGGAAATGGGCAGACTAGGTGGGCCAAGCGGTCCTTATCTGCCGTCAAAGTCTATGTTTCTATGAGACAGTGCTGTTCTGGTGCACGGTCCCCAGCAGATGGCTCCAACCCTCAGGTACTGAAGCTCAGACCTGATATGATTTTGTTCTGTCCCAGGAACCCCAACCTAGTGCAAACCTGCCACCCTTTCATCTTCCACAGCACCCTCCTGAAGATGGCAGTGCTGAATCCTCTAAAGCTTACTACCTCCCCCTACCCACCTACCTGTCCAAACATACTTTATACTTACCCCAGCTGGGAACTTATGAGCTATGTGGATTAGTGAGGGGCTTATGTAAGCATATACCAGACAGGGAGTTTTGGCCACTTGACATGTACAGGTGTAATCCCCCTGCAAATGGGGGTTCCCAAAAGACTTCCAGGAGCTTGCTTGAATGTTCCAAGCCTGAATGGTGTTTGCCGTTTAAGCCATTTATCAGTGAGTGTTTTTAGAACCTCTGGTACTGTCTCTTTAAGAGCTGTCTGCTTGCAGACATAATTAGTTTGTATGGGGGACTGTGTGTTTCTTTGATTGAGTACCACTCGAGCTGCTGCCAATTCACTCCATTTTGCAGTCACTAGGTGCAAAGGGAACCTATCTGAAAGATGTAACTGTTTGCCAGAAATCATTTAGAGTAATAATGAAATTACAGTTTGTCTAACCTGCTTTCTTTGCAGTCAGAACTGTGTCTGCCTAGTTCCCCATTCTGGTTTTGAACTGCTAAACTGGACCAATCAGTGTGGATAAGCTAGCTCAAAATGGTGCCTTGACTAATCAGAACTTGACTCATAATCTGAGCCAGCCACAAGAGGATTGTATGGGCAGTGACTCTGGGAGATGAAGTTTAGACTTCTGCGCCTTTTGGACCAACAGGAGCAGTCTATTGTGAGTGACAGCCAATCCAGTCAAGAACTGGGAGGAACTCAAAGGAAGTGCCCGGTTTTGTCTGTTAGAGTTTCAGTTGAGCTCTGCAGTGAAGAAGGAAGGAGCCCTGTGCTTTTCAGTGTGCAGTTTTAGTCGGGAACGTGTATAGGCCCAGAGTTCTGGTCTGCAGCTTGTGTAACTGCTTGTTAGGACTGAATCCATCCTGTGAAGAGAATCAAAGGATATCTGAAGAGTAGAAACCAGGCTCACCCTGTAGAAGACTGGAGAAATTGATGAATTGCACTCGGTCTGTCAGGAACTGAATCTGCTGTGTGTTCTCCCGGGTATTGTGCAGTAATTGCGATCGGGATAGAGAAGCAGCCTGCCTGGTATAGTACTTTCTTTATTTACCATATAAATGTGTGAGGAGGCTTGTGTAGCTCAAGTGAATCCTGCTGCCATTAAGTGACTTTTGCCTGTTGCAGTTTGCCATATAAATGTGTGAGGAGTCTCTTGGAGCTCAAGAGTAGCCCTGCTGACGTTGAAGGACCCTATCTTGTTTGGAGGTCGTGAGTACTAATTCAGGGTCGCTCCCTGTTGAATTGCCACATTGAATCCAAATGGAATCACTGTACTGCTGACTGTTTAAACTAATTTTCTTTTCTCTGTAGGAAGGGCCCCTACCAGCTGACAGGTTTGGACTAGCCACTAGGGCTTGGGTACCCAGGGACAGTAACTGGTAGGGATAGGCCTGTACAAGAGCCATAGGTAGATGAGTAAAGTGATAAGCTAATTAACCTGATTTCCCTGTCCTTGTTATATTCCCCTAAATAAATCCGAGCTGCTTGTTTCAGCAAAGTTATACTGCCTGAGGTATTGTCTATGTTAAAGTATTTACTGTATCTTATTTTACAGGAGGGTCCCAGTGTACCTGAACCAGCCCTGGGGGTAAGTGTATACTGTGAAGGTAATTCTGATATATTGTGTGGGCCACTAGTGGGAAGAAAGGGGGTTGCAGTGTCCCAGAGGGCTGTGACCAAGTAAGTTTAACTATTGCAAACCCTGACCTCTGGGTGGAGGCACCCGCCATTGGATCCAGGCCCCTCAACCTGTTAGTGGCAAATCAGGCATGTGTAGTAGCCCCTGGGATAGCGCCATCTAGGGGTTACACAGGTGTGAGTTACTAAGGACTATATATAGAGCCAATCACTCAGAGCTATGGATGCAGTAAAGAATCTTGGGGTCATTTTGGACTGCAGGCTGACACTAAAACATCAGGTGTTGCCTGTAGTCTGCAGTGGCTTTTAACATCTCTGTAACATCGTCCAGATCAAGCCACATCTTGCACCTATTGATCTGGTGATGATAGACCACGCATTTGTCACCTCTAGGTTAGACTACTGCAATGCTCTGTACTTAGGGTTATCTGGATGTTGACAGTACTTCTCAAAGTGAACACATCACACCAATCCAGTGCCATCTGTACTGGCTGCCAATACCGTGGTGCATCTACTTCAAGATTTGCTCAAGGAGTTGGGGGACAAGGCATTTGGAGCTGCTGCCTCATGTCTCTGGAACTCATTTTCTGTGAGTATCTGATCCACCCACACGGTGGAGGCCATGGCCAACCAGGTCTAGCCAAAATCATTATTCATTTAACTGTTTATTTATTTAGTTTTAATGATGGATTTTGCAGAGATTGTATTTTATTCACTTATCTATTGCTGTCACTGTACAGTGCCCTGAACCTAACGGATAGGGTACCTGATAAATAAAATTGCCTTGTCTTGCCTATGATGATTTACCCTTAGCTACATGCATGCCTCAGATTGGATTATTTGTATTATTTGACAACCGCTCTCAAAGAGTAAAAATTGCCAATGCTATCTCGGACACCTTGCCTGTCCGCTCCGGAATACCTCAGGGGTCCATACAGGGCCCTCTCCTTTTCAGCCTCTATTTAAACTCCCTACCACAATCCTGCTCAGAACAAACTATCCTGTATGAGGATGATGCTGTTGTCTTTTCTACGCACAAGGTCCTTTCACCACTACAACACAGCCTCCAACTCGGATTCAGTGCCGTTGAATCATGTTTCTCCAATCACAAACTAGTCCTCAATCACAAGAAAACCAAGTCCTTGCTATTCTGCAGTTCACATAACCATTACAAGCAACACCCCCTTGCCATCTCCACCAAGCAGGTGACTGTTCTCGAACAAGTTTACTCTTTCAAATACCTAGGGATTCTGCTTTACCCCAATCTCTCCTATACGGCTCACATTGATAGCATGGCTAAAGCTGCCAGCACACGCCTTGGATTACTCTACAAGCACAGGCAGCACCTCACCCCAGAGGCCCTAAAGATTGCCATCCAGAGCTCTGTGGTGTCAATTATTGATTATGGCCTTATTATCTACGGCTCCACCACGACGTACGCCCTTCGACATATAACAACTGCTATTAACAAAGCATGTTGACTCACAACTGGTGCCCACCACCTCATCCACACCTGTGCCTTTTATGAACAATCTGGATGGCTCCAGCTCTCCAACCACATAAAGTAGCTCACATGTGCTATGGCGGGAAAAATCAACCTTGTCCTCACACCCCCCCCCCCGTGTTACTGCCTTGTTACATCAAAACACCAACCGACAGAACACCAGGAGCTCGACAACCCAGATTCTACAAGTTCCCGCTGTCGAACTATGCAGAGCCAACACCTTCTCGCCTATAGGGCTCCTCTATGGATGAATGGTCTCAGCCACACCATCTTCTCTGCCTCAACACTAGGTCTGTTCAAACCAGACCGGACCCATCTCATTGCCTCTAGCTCCTGTGACTGCCTCTCCTAGATGATGACCTACACAGCTTAAATCCTAACTTATATACTGCTTAACCCCAGGCCCCCAGTCCCCTCCCCAGCTTCTGAGCGCCACTTCAAATCTCAGGTCTTCATACCACCTCATTAGCTCTCTCCTTGCCCCATTATAGCACTTATCCCCCCACCCTGCCCTCTTTTCTCTTCCAGCACTCTCCATTTATTTTTTCACAAATGCCTCCGGCTGCATCTTCATCCTCCCTCTCCTCTCATCCCTGTTTCTCTGCCACCCCCGGGTGCCTGACCCTACCCATGCCTTGTGGGCATATGCATCCTAGCTGTGTTCACCATCTTACTATGGATGCCTCTGTTAACCACCTGCACTTCTCCTCATCCTCTACCCCTTACTCTTCCTATAATTGACCCCTGTCAATAGCACTGTTGTACATGAATTATTTGCTGTTATTTCACTGTTGTTTCCTTGTTGTTTGTTATTTCTGATGTGGAACCTTTGTAAAAGAGCCTTGGCTCAAAGGTACTTGTAATCCTAGAATAAATAAATAAAAATAAAAATAAAATAAAGATTTGTATATATAGGCCCAGATATTCAAACTGTGCCATTCTGAGGCGCAAGCCCCTTCGCTGCTCAAAATAGTTGCGCAGGGGTGTGGCCGGGGCGATATTCAGAGAGGTTGCACTGATTGAGCAACCCTTTGAATATCACCTCAGCCACAGCCCTGCGCATGTCGCAGTGGAACTTATGCCACCGTAGAGTTGCAAGTTGAGCATTAAATTTGCAGTGGCGAAGTACCATTCGCCATGCCAAATTTCGATATTCAAGGTGACATGCAAATGGGGCCATAATTTATACAAGGTGCAGGGGCCATTTGCATCTGTTTATGCTTCCATTTGCATGCCATTAGCATGTAAGGTGCTTGATCGAGGACTTGCGCCTGGCACGCCCTGCCAGGCAGCAACCGTCGGGGACCGGCCTGCAGCCCCATCGCGGGCAACATCGATGTATATTCCCCCCACCACACATCTCCAAAGCCGATCATGGAGCATACAGTAACGACCCCCCCACCCACTCCCGAAGCCCGATGGCAGGCATACAGTAACTATGACCCCAGCCCCACATCTCCCAAGCCCGATCGCGGAGCATACAATACTATGACCCCCCCACATCTCCAAAGCCCGATTGCGGGCATACAGTAACATGACCCCGCCCACATCTCCAGACCCGATGGCGGGCATACAGTAACTATGACCCCCGCCCCACATCTCCAAGCCAGTGGCGGGCATACAGTAACATGACCCCCGCCCACATCTCCAGGCCCGATCGTAGGGGCATACACAGTAACATGACCCCCGCCCCACATCTCCCGAAGCCCGATCGCGGGCATACAATGCTGGCCCCCGCCCACACATCTCCCGAGCCCGAGTGGGCATACAGTATGCTATATGACCCCCATACACATCTCCAGAAGCCCGAGTCGCGGGCATGTGCACCTGACCCCCGCCACATCTCGAAGCCGATCAGCGGGCAGGCGATGTATCAACCCCCAGTGCCCAGCGGGCAGAATGCCACTTCCCCCAACCCAGCGAATATCTCCCTGGGCGGTCCAGTGGACGTAATGCCCAATCGCGGGCAGAATGTCAAGATACAACCCCCAAACATCTCCCTGGTGTCTAGTATCCCCCCCCCACCCACCCACAGAAGCCCCTCCCACCGCCGCTGGGGAGCGGGGAGGCTCTGGGTGGGTGGGGGACACTAGACACCAGGAGATGTTTGGGGGTTGTAACTTGACATTCTGCCTGGCGATCGGCATTACGGTCCACTGACCACCAGGGAGATATTCAGGTTGGGGGCTTTTGCATTCTTCCACGATCGGGCACTGGGGGTTGATAATCGCTCTGCCCGTGATCGGGTATTGGGAGATGTGTGGGGGTATTACTGTATGCCCGATTGGGCTTCGGGAGATGTGGGTGGGGTCATGTTACCGTATGCCTGCGATCGGGCTTCGGGAGATGTGTGGGCGGGGGTCATAGCATTGTATGCCCACGATCGGATCTTTGGGAGATGTATGGGGGTCATAGCATTGTATGCCCGGATCGGGCTTCGGGAGATGTGGGCGGGGTTGTTTTTATGTTCTGCCCGTGATCGGGTGGTGGGGGCATAGGACCGAAGCAGCAGCCAGGGTGGTAGCTGCTGTGTTGTGCCCTGCAATACAGCAGCTCACCTGTGGGTGGCCCTCAACTTGATCCTTTATTTTGGCTCAAGGTTGTGCAGGCGCAGGTTGGGGGTTGCGCATGCACAACTCTGCACAACCCGACTGAATATCGGGTTGCGCAGTTTATGCATGGTTCCTCCCCCTCCTGTTGAGCATGCATTCATTTGCATTGTGCTGTTGCGCAACCTGTTGTCAGTGGCGTAACTGCCTCCTGCTGAATATCGCAGAATGGCGCATTTTTGTCCTTGCGCATGCGCAACCCTGTTGCGCATGGTGCAACCCTTTTGAATATCTGGGCCATACTCTGTATCATACTGTATAATACTGATGTTAGTAGAAAACTTGTGTTCAGCTGTGCCTTCCACTTGTTCTATTATGTTTATCCTTTGTTTGGATCTGAACCTGCTTCCCTGGCTCGTATCTGGAAATGAGCTTCGCTCATGGTACCTTTCCCAGTCATCAAATTTTAATAAAATAAATAAATAAATATAGGCAACCCCAGATAAGGAGTATGATCCATTTTTAGATACTGCTTCAAGTGTCTGAAGGTACTGTATAGGAGTACCCCAGATATGGAATTATGGCTGACAGCTATCCACAGTAATACAAGTTTACTCTATGCTGTGACACGCCACAGTGTTTGCTAGTTATATAAACCCCAAGATGGGGGGCCCTAGCTCCCTTACAGTTGCATTTTCAACACAGACAGCAGAATAGTAAACCCCCAGTGGGTGTAAACCAGATAGCTCCTACCTCAGATGGTAGTTAAAAAGTGGACTGCTAGGACCTGAGTTGTCTCTAGCAGAACTTGTCACTTAGGAGTCCGCAATTCCCTCCATCCTTTTGACCTCTTTAACCACAGTTCCACACAAAAGGTTTGTAAATTAAGCTGTTCTTACTACAAATTAAAAGCAATTACCAGCCCTCCCTATCCCCTTATCTCAGTTTGCACTATGTAACTTCTTCCTCTATGCTGGCCCACAAAGCAACCAGTTAAAGGGGAATCCTCATATGGTATGCACAAATGCTGCGGGACCTTCAGGTACCAATTAAAAGAAACACCATTAAACATTTCCACTTTCTTAATAGTCCATAATGTAATTTTTTATCTGGTTGATCCTGCTATCCTCCACCAGCCATGATCAATCACTATGTCTCCCAGTGTCCCCCGTGGCCAGCCCTCTGATGACATGACTGACAGACTGAGCCATGGGGTGCTTATTCTACAGACACCGATCGCACTAAGCTTTAGTGCGATTGGTACCAGTAGAATAAGTGCACTCATGCACTCCTTCACAATAAAACACTCTGAACTGACTTGCCAGCACATTGATGTTCCCTGCAGCTCAGTCTGTCAGTCACGTTATCAGAGGGCTGACCACAGGGGACACTGGGAGATGTAATGATTGATCACAGCGGGCGGAGGGTCACAGATGAACCAGATAAAAAAATTACATTACAGACTATTAAGTAAGTGGACATTTTTACTTTAACAGCGTTTCTCTTAATCGGGACCTAAACGTCTCATAGCATTTGTGCATGCCATGTGAGGATTCCCCTTTAAGCCTTTTTAAACCTTGAATTCTAGGACATAATTTGCTTCTAGCAGAACCCACCCTCAGCTGTCCACAATTCACTTTCTTTCTTTTTCCTTCCTTCCTTCCTTGTCCCACACAAAAGGTTTGCAAATTAAGTTGTTTTGACAGCAGATTAAAAGCAATTAACAGTCCTCCTTTCCTTTTACCTGAGCTTACACCATGCAGCTTTTTCCTCTACTTGGGCTCACAAAGCAACCAGTTAAGCATTTTTAAACCATGACTGCTATGCCCTGATTTGTCTCTAGTGGAGCCTGCCCCTCAATTGTCCACAGTTCTTTTCTTCCTTTTGACCCACCTTAACCCCAGTCCCACATAAAAGGTTTGTAAATTAAGCTGATTTTGAAGCAAAGTAAGTAAGCAATAAGACATGACAGGGCTTGCTTTATGGTGCTATAGCTGCATGTCACAAGTACATTAGTAGGCACGAGGCACAGACGACTGCAATTAAAATGCACCTGAGAAGTGCAATTATATCACCATTATGACACACTCTGAAGTGTCTTATTGCATTTAGCAAATTACTTTTTAATGTCTAATACAAAATGAACAAAACATAGAAGAAATTAAAATATAAAAATAAAGATATTTCATTGAAATATGCTTCCATTTTAACTTTGAAGACAAAAACTACTCCATATTCTGACAATTGGGTAAGGGGTTAATAGCTAAAAACAAAACAGAAGAATCAACTGAGGAGCTCCAGCCAATCACAAGTATTTATCAAGGCTCTCATGAAACACTCTTATACCAGTAAGCATGTTTCATGCACAACCAACTTTTGGCTGCACCTTGGCAAACTCACACTGCAGTGAAGCGGAACAGAAAGTCCATTCAAATAGCGCTATCCAGTTGCTGTAGCAACCTGAACAGCAAGCATACTCCCAATTCATTTTGTGAGATCAGCATTCTCTATGTATTAAGGAGACTTTCCTTTCCGTTGTCTCTGTGTGTGACAGGAAGGGAGGAGGGACCTTATAGATGTGCAGAAAGCATAGTTTCATAAGACAGTTTAAAAAACAAATGTACCGTCATCATGGAAACATTCCAATGGCTCCACTTGCTCCCCCCCGACAGTGAAGAATTTTGAACTGGAAGAATGAAATACAATCCCATTCATAAATGTAAGTGTGAATACACAATCGCTCCAGTGCCTGATTGAAAGCTTTCCGAACCCACCACACTCGTGCAGAGAGGTAAAAATGAACAGTTATGTACCTACTATAACAGTAGAACTTTGAGAGAATCTCTTTCACCAAACCACACTTTTGGAACTTATAGCCACCAGGCTCTAAGACCACATGGAACCTTTTGTAAGCATTTGCCAGGGGCATGCACGACAATGACAGACATCAGCATATACAAAAATGTGAGTGGCCCCATCTCTCCTAAGTTCACTACTGGAGATCTGCTCAGAGGACCTTCCTATAGGGAACCAGGGGAGATCCCAGCTTTCCACATACCAGGCAAGACAGAGGGCTGGAAAATATAGCAATGGAGACAGCAGCAAAAGAATCCCTTGTCATAACTCCTAAGGGGGAAGAAGGGTGGGATAGCATGGCCTGATGAAAGAGATTCTCTTGAAGATCTACTGTTATGCTAAGTACATAACTGTTTTATCTTCTTTTACAATATCTCTTTAATCAGGCCACATCTTTGGAACAAGTACCAAGCAGTACCAAAAGCTAGCAGTCTGTGCGGCTGGAACCAAGAGGTTTATGAAAGTAGGTCTTGTTGTACAGCTAGGCCAAAGCTAGCCCGTCTACAAGAGACAATGTCCAGACTGCAGTGTTTAGTGAAGCTGTGGACAGTAGTCCAGGTAGCAGCTGCACAGAAATCTGCAGCAGAAACATAGAAACATAGACTTTGACAGCAGATAAGTACTGCTTGGCCCACCCAGTCTGCCCATTTCCCTACCTATTTGATAAGCTGCAGATCCTAGTTAACCAACAGTCTACTTTTTCCTACCCCCCCATCAGAATTGCCTTATGTCTGTCCCATGCATTCTTGAATTCCCCCACTGTTTTGACCCCACAACCTCCTCAGGAAGGCAGTTCCATGCATCCACAGCCTCTCTGTGAAAAAATACTTCCTCACGTTGCCCCTGAGATGTCCCCCTCTATCTTCAAATTGTGCCCCTTATTTCTTGCACATCTCTTTTCTGAAAGATGCTACCTCTTGGACTTTGCTGATTCCTTGAGTGCTTGCAGTTTCTATCATGTCCCCTCTCCTCCTTTCCTCAGGGTATACATATTAAGCTCCTTTAGTCTCTCTTTGTATGGCTTCTGGTGCAAACCCTGCAACATTTTAGTTGCCCTCCTCTGGACTGCCTCCATCCTGTATATGTCCTTGTGGAGATAGGGTCTCCAGAACTGCACGCAGTACTCCAGATGGGGTCTCACCAACTGTCTGTACAGAGGGATAACAACTTCTTGTTTTCTACTGGTGATGCCTCTCCCTGTGCTTCCCAGTATTCCCCCAGCCCTCCTTACTGCCTTCTCACATTGCTTTGCCTACCTTTAGATCATCTGATATTGACTACCCCAGGTCCCTTTCCAATTTTGTTGTTAGTACCCCCCATTGTGTACTCTCCCACTGGGTTTTGTTTCCCAGGTGCATTACAGTACTTTGCACTTCTTTGCATTGAATCTAAGCTGCCATACTTTTGAGCATTCCTCCAACCTTGCAAAATTCCTTCTCATCCTTTCTACCCTCCCCTCCTTGTGTATCAACCCTGTTGCAGATCTTTGAGTCATCTGCAAAGAGACATACTTTTCCTTCCAGTCCCTCTGCAATGTCACTTATAAAGACATTAAGAAAGGACCAGTCCCAGTACTGAACCCTGTGGTTCCCCACTAGTAACTCCCCTTTCTTTGGAGTGGACTCCATTTACTATTACCCTCTGTGTCCTTTTGTCCAGCCAATTTTTTTATCCAGGCTACCACTCTGGGACCCACTCCTAGGCTGGCTAACTTGTTTATTAATCTTTTGTGTGGGACTGTGTCAAATGCCTTGCAAAGTCTAGGTAGGCCATGTCCACAGCCCCTCCCTGGTCTATTACTTTGGTCACTCAGTCAAACAAATGTATTAGATTTGTCTGACATGGCCTTCCAATGGTGAATCCATGCTGCCTTGGATCCTGTGCCCCACTGGCCTCTAGGTACTCAACAATTCTTTCTTTCAGAAGTGATTCCACCATTTTCCCTACCACTGAAGTCAAACTAACAGGTCTGTAGTTTCCTGCCTCTACTTTGCTCCCACTTTTGTGAAGGGGAATCACATCTGCCCTCCTCCAGTCCTCAGGTACCACACCATCCTCCCTTGATTTGTTAAAAAGGGTAGTCAGTGGTGTCACTAGTTCCCCCTCTTAGTTCTTTTAGAATTCTGGGGTGAATCCCATCAGGCACCATTGCTTTGTCCACCTCCAGTTTTAGGAGTTCTTTCAGGACCCTTTCTTCTGTGTAATGGACTGGTATTGACCCCCAATCCAGAGTGCTTCTACTGATTGGTTTAGGTACCTCCTCCACCTCTTCTATTGTGAATACTGAGCAGAAGTATTCATTCAGTATCCCTGCTTTTTCATTGTCACCCTCTGCCCACCCACCTTCCACTTTATTAAGCCTCCCTATCCTTCCCTTGGTCTTTCTCTGCTCCCTAATGTACCTATAAAAGGTTTTATCCCCCTTCTTAACTGAGTTGGCAACTTTTCCTGAACCTTTGCTATTCTGACTGCCTTCCCCGCTTCCTTCTGCTTTGACTGGTACGGTTCTCTGTCCTGCTCCTTCTGTGTTTCCTTATACTTCCTGAATGCTTTCTTTTAATCCCTTACCTTCCCCGCCACCTCTTTTAAGAACCATAGTGTTTTTTTCTTTCATTTTGATTTCTTTATTTGCTTCACACAAAGGCTTGTTGCCTCTGTGATGGCAGTTTGGATTTTTCCCCATTGTTCCTCAACGCCTCTTTCTTGCCCTTTTGCTAGTGCTTTTCTTTGGCACACTCTCATTTTGCCAAAGTCAGCCCTCCTAAAGTCCAGTACCCTCAGTTGTGTATGATTTAACTCTACGGCTGTGTTTATCGTGAACCACACTGTTTGGTGGTCATTTGTTTCCAGATGGCTACCCACTTCTAAATCAGATCCTTACTCCATCCCCATTTGAGAGTACCAGGCCTAAGATTGCTCCCTCCCAAGTGAATTCCAACACTAGCTGTCTGAGGCATACTCCCTGTAGGGCATCGAGAATGACCCTGCTCTTGGATGTGGCTGCAGCAAAGGTGCTCCAGTTAACATCTGGCATATTAAGGTCCCCCATCAACAATAGCTCCCCTTTTTCTGCCATCCTAAGGATGCCTTCTATCATTTCCTTGTCCATTTTCTCCCCCTGAGATGGGGGTCTGTATACAACCCCCATGCAGATTGTGGTGCCATTTCCTGTCTCCAGGGTGCCTCTTCTCCTTCCTGTTTAACCTTTATTTCCATTGCTTTGATCCCTTCCCTTACGTAGAGAGCTGCTACTCCTCCTCCTTTTTTACCCTCCCTGCCCCTCCTGTATATTGTGTACTCTGGTATGTTGACATCCCAGTCATGATTCTCTGTGTACCATGTTTCTGTGACTGCCATGATATCCAGGCATCCCTCTTCTATCAAGGCCACTAGTTCAGGGAGCTTGTTACCCAGACTATGGGCATAAGTACTCATGCCCTCCATTTTTGATGACGCCTCCTTTTATTACATCCTGTCCTTACTGTCTTTGCCTTTTTCTCCATTTACCCCTGTCCTTCTCCCTATGGACTTTTCTACTTTGGTGTTTGCCTCACTAACTACCCTGTTTTGTGGGGGGTCCTGGGTTTTTCCTGCTCCTTTTCAGTGCCTCCCCCCTTGACTAGTTTAAATACTTGTCAATGAAGCATTTAAACATATCTCCTAGGATCCCGGTTCCCCTCCCGGACAGATGCAGACCATCACACCAGTATAAGTCTGCAACCCTCAAGGTGGACCCCAATCCCCAATCAAGCCAAAACCCTAAGCTCTGCACTAGTTTTTCAACCATTCATTGAATCCATTGGTGCAGAGCACCCTAGCCTCACCCATGCCATAGACAGGCAGCACCTCCATGAAGGTTACCGTGCATGCCACTTGTCTAAGGCCCCTCCCCAACTCCACAAACTCCTCCTGTACTACTCTGATCCCATTCCCAGCCCAGTCATTTGTCCCTAGCTGGACAATGACATCCAGCTCCCTCTCCTGTGCTGCTGCTCGAGCGATCCTGAGGATTGGCTTTCTCTCCCTCCAAGCCATGGCACTGGGAAGGCACCTTACCTCCCTCTCCCCCCTCCTCCCCCAGTTCTACCCTCTTAACAACTGAGTCCTCATCAGGAGTTGTTTCCTTCCCCTGTGGGGTCCCATGCCACCCTCCTGTGAGTCTCCTTTGTGGAGGTTCCCAGCATCATCCTTGGTCTCCACTGCAGGTACCTCCATAGAGGAACCACACGCTCTGCCAGAACAGCGTATGAATTGTGGAGAGGTATAATTGGAGGGATGTGCCTCTGTTCCACCATCCTCATCCTCCCTGAGCCCACCGTTGTCCAACCATTCCTCCTTCTTGGCAACCTCTGAGGCAGCAGCAGCGGCCCTGGTGGTTCCTGGGTGGGAGAGGAGGTCCCCCGAATCCTGGCCAACTCAGCCTGGAGACGAGCAACCTCCTCCCTCAGCCCAGAGAGGTGCCTGCAGATGGGACAACACCGCATCCTCCAGAATGTCTCCCAGAAGACTGCAGCTCCACAACTACTGCACTGCACCACTCCCATCATGTTTTATTTGTGGCCCTCACCTGTTGCTTTGTATGCGTACTCTTTCCTCTTTCCTTCTTTTTGTTTGTTTGTTTGTTTTTTCTCCCTACTTTCTTACTGCCTTTGTGCCCTTACAGTTGCTGCACTTCCTGTTCTGGGCCAGACAAACATAGAAACATAGACTTTGACGGCAGATAAGGACCACTTGGCCCATCTAGTCTGCCCATTTCCCTAAGTACAGGATAGGCCGCAGATCCTAGTTAACCAACAGCCTATTTCTTCCTACCCCCCACAAGAATTGCCTTATGTCTGTCCCATGCATTCTTGAATTCTCCCACAGTTTTAGACCCACAACCTCAGGAAGGCTGTTCATGCATCCACTACCATCTCTGTGAAATAATACTTCCTCACATTGCCCCTGAACCACCCCATCTTTAAATTGTGTCCCCTTGTTCTTACACATCTCTTTTTCTGAAAGATGCTACCTTCTTGGACTTTGTTGATTCCACTGAGGTACTTAAAAGTTTCTATCATGTCCCCCCTCTCCCTTCTTTCCTCAAGGGTATACATATTAAGCTCCTTTAGTCTCTCCTTATAAGGCTTCTCTAGCAGACCCTGCACCATTTTAGTTGCCCTCCTCTGGACTGCCTCTATCTTGTCTATGTCCTTGCGGAGATGGGGTCTCCAGAACTGGACACAGTACTCCAGATGGGGTCTCACCAACTGTCTGTACAGAGGGATAACAACTTCCTGTTTTCTGCTGCTGATGCCTCTCCCTATGCATCCCAGTATACCCCAGCCCTCCCTACTGCCTTCTCACATTGCTTGCTAACCTTAAGGTCATCTGATATGATTACCCAAAGGTCCCTTTCCTTTGTTGTTGTTACTACCCCCCCATTGTTTATACTTCCCCTAGGTTCTTGTTTCCAGGTGCATTATTGTGCACTTCTGCATGAATCTAGCTGCCATACTTCTGACCATTCCTCCAACCTGCCAAGTCCCTTCTCATCCTTTCCACGCCTCCTTGTGTGTCAACCCTGTTGCAGATCTTTGTGTCATCTGCAAAGAGGCATACTTTCCTTTAGTCCCTCTGCAATGTCACTTATGAAGACATTAAAGAACTGGACCCAATACTGAACCCTGCGGTGCCCACTAGTAACCCTCTTTCTTCAGAGTGGACTCATTTACAATTACCTTCTGTGTCCTTTTGTTCAGCCAATGTTTTACCCAGGCTACGACCCTGGGACCCACTCCCAGGCTGGTTAATTTGACAATTAATCTTTTGTGTGGGACTGTGTCAAATGCCTTGCTAAAGTCTAGGTAGGCCATGTCCACAACCCCTCCCTGGTCTACTACTTTGGTCACCCAGTCAAAGAAATCTATTAGATAGAAACATAGAAACATAGACTTTGACGGCAGATAAGGACCGCTAGGCCCATCTAGTCTGCCCATTTCCCTACCTACAGGATAGGCTGCAGATCCTAGTTAACAACAGCCTATATCTTCCTGCCCCCACAAGAATTGCCTTATGTCTGTCCCATGCATTCTTGAATTCTCCCACAGTTTTAGACCCCACAACTTCCTCAGGAAGGCTGTTCCATGCATCCACTACCCTCTCTGTGAAATAATACTTCCTCACATTGCCCCTGAACTGCCCTCCTTCTATCTTTAAATTGTGTCCCCTTGTTCTTGCAAGTCTCTTTTTCTGAAAGATGCTACCCTCTTGGACTTTGTTGATTCGTCTGACATGACCTTCCCGCTGTGAACCCATGCTGCCTTGGGTCCTGTGCCCCACTGGCCTCTAGGTACTCAACTATTCTTTTCTTCAGAAGTGACTCCATCACTTTCCCTAGCACAGAGGTCTGACTGACAGGTCTGTAGTTTCCTGCCTCTGTCTTGGTCCCGCTTTTGTGAAGGGGAATCACATCCATACTCAGTCCTCGGGTACCACACCATCCTCTCATGATTTATTAAAAGAGTAGCCAGTGGTTTCACTAGTTCCCCTTAATTCTTTTAGAATTCTGGGTGAATTCCATCAGGCCCCATTGCTTTGTCCACCTTCAGTTTTAGGAGTTCTTGTAGAACCCTTTCTTCTGTGAAAGGACTGGGATCGACCCCCTATCAAGAGTGCTTCTGTTAATTGGATTAGGCACTTCCCCCCCCTCTTTTGTGAATACTGAGCAGAAATATTCATTCAGTATCCCTGCTTTTTCACTGTCCCCCTCTGCCCACCCACCGTTCATTCTATTCAGCCTCACTATCCCTCCCTTTGTCTTTCGCTCGCTGATGTACCTATAAAAGGTTTTATCCCCCTTCTTAACCGAAGTTGGCTATCTTTCCTCAGTTTGGGCATTTGCTATTCTGACTTCCTCCTGCTTCCTTCTGCCTTAACTGGTACAGCTCTCTGTCCTGCTCCTTCTGTATTTCCTTATACTTCCAGAATGCTATCTTTTTCTTCCTGACTTTCACAGCCACCTCTTTTGAGAATCATAGTGGCTTTTTCTTTCGTATTGATTTGTTTACTTGCTTCACTCAAAGGCGTGTTGCCTCTGTGATGGCAGTTTTGATGATTCCCCATTGTTGCTCCACACCTCCTTCTAGCCTGTTTGCTAGTGCTTTTCTGAGGCACTCTCCCATCTTGCCAAAGTCAGCCCTCCTGAAGTCCAGTACCCTCACTTTTGTATGGCTTGACTCTGTAGCTGAGTTTAACGTGAACCACACTGTTTGATGGTCACTTGCTCCCAGATGGCAACCCACTTCTAGATCTGAGATCCTCTCACTGCCCCCATTTGAGAGTACGAGGTCTAAGATTGCTCCCTCATGAGTGGGTTCCGAAACTAGCTGTCTGAGGCCTGCCACCTGTAGGGCATCAAGAATGGCCCTGCTCTTGGATGTGGCTGCAGAAAATGTGCTCCAGTTAACATCTGGCATATTCAGGTCTCCCATCAACAGTATCTCCCCTTTCTCTGCCATTCTAAGAATGCCTTCTATCATATCCTTGTCCATTCCTTCCCCCTGATATGGGGGTCTGTACACAACCTCTGTGCGGATTGTGGAGCCCTTTCCAGTCTCCAAGGTGACCCACAGTGCCTCCTCTCCTCCCTGTTTAACCTTTTGTTCCGTTGATTTTATCCCTTCCTTTACATAGAGAGCTACTCCTCCCCCTCTTTTCCCCTGCCTGTCTCTCCTATAGGTTATGTACCCTGGTATGTTAACATCCCAGTCATGGTTCTCTGTGTACCATGTTTCTGTGACTGCTACAATATCCAGGCATCCCTCTTCCATCAAGGCCACCAGCTCATGGAGCTTGTTGCCCAGACTACGGGCATTGGTACTCATTACCCTCCATTTTCTGATGGCCTTACTCCTTTTTGCCCCATCCCTGTCCTTCTTGCCTTTGTCACTTTCTCCATTTACCTCTGCCCTTCTCCCTATGACTCCTCATGTTGGTGTTTACCACACTTACTACCGTGATTTTTTGGGGGTGATAGATTTCCTGCCCCTTTCCAGTGCCTCCCCCCCTTGGCTAGTTTAAATGCTCACCAATGAAGCATTTAAACCTATCACCTAGGATCCTGGTTCCCCTTCTGGACAGATGCAGCCCATCATGCCAGTATAGGCTTGCATCACTCCAGGTGGACCCCCAGTCCCCAATGAAGCCAAATCCCTGACCGTCACATCAGTTTTTCAACCACTGATTGAATCCCATGGTGCAGAACACCCTAGCCTCTCCTACGCCAGGAAGGGCAGCACCTCCGAGAAGGTTACCGTGCGTGCTAGTTGTCTAAGGCCCCTCCCCAATTCCACAAACTCTTCCTGCACTTATCTAATCCCTTTCTTAGCTAGGTCATTTGTCCCTAGGTGGACAATGACATCCAGCTCCCTCCCCTGTGCAGCTGCTCCAGCAATCCTGAGGATTCGCTCCCTGTCCCTCCAAGCCATGGCGCCAGGCAGCACCTTACCTCCTTCTCCCTTCCTCTCCCAGTTCTACCTTCCTAACAATGGACTCCCCACCAGGTGTTGTTTCCTCCCTGTGGGGTCCCCTGCCACCCTCCTGTGGGTCTCCTTTGTGGAGGTTTCCAGCATCCTCCTAGGTCTCCACTGCGGGTGCCTCCATAGAGGAACCACACTTTGCCAGAATGGAATAGGGATTGTGGAGAGGTACAACTGGAGGATGCACCTCTGTTCCACCACCTCACCCTCCCTGAGCCCACTGTAGTCCAACCTCCTCTTTCTTGGCAACCTCTGAGGCAATGGCAGTGGCACTGGTGGTCCCTGGATGGAAGGAGGTCCCACAAATCCTGGCCAACTCAGCCTGGAGATGAGCAACCTCCTCCCTCAGCCCAGAGAGGTGTCTGCAGATGGGACAACACCGCATCCTCCAGAATGTCTCCCGGAAGACTGCTGCTCCACAGCCACTGCACTGCACCAGTCCCATCTTGTCTTATTTCTGGCCCCTTAACTGTTTGTAATCCTTACTCTTTCCCCTGTTTTTTTTTTTCTCTCTCTCTCTTCTTACTTTCTGCCTGTGTGCCCTTTAAGCTCCTGATTGTCCTGTTCTGAGACAAGAATATCCTATATTTCTCAGTAGACCCTTGCTTGCTCAGAGGCAGACCTCCAGCAGCTAGAGGGGGCCAGAGAGCCACTTTGCCCTTCTAGGATGGTGGGTCTTGGTGGTTTCCAGATCACCACTTCCTGCTCCTAAACAGGAAGTTCTGTTGTCAGTCAAATTCTATGCCTATAAAGTAGAACTAGATTTGGGTGGGAGGGCGGAGGGGAGGGAAGGAGGGCAATATAGTCCCAGTAGAGAAGTCCAGTCACACAGCAGTCCTTTCTCCTGGTGTCTTCTGCCAAGCTACTGGCAAAATCTTTCTAAGGCAGTCTTTAAATGTAGCTTTCTTCTAGCTAAGCCACTCCCCCTACTTACTAGATCTTTCTACAAGTAATTTAAACCTCACAGCTATCAAGTTCTTTCAATCACCTGAGATTTACACCTAGATAACTGTTCAGATAACCATTCAATTCAGTTAACTCAGACAAACACACACTTTTTTGTTTGTTTTGTTAGTTTTTTTTTTACCCCAAATTAAAGTTCCAAGTACAAGAGTTGTACTTCTTTAGTCCCAGCAGAGAAGTCCAGTCACACAGCAGTCCTTTCTCCTGGTGTCTTCTGCCAAGCTAGAGGAAGTTCATATATTCCTCAGTAGTTCATATATTCCTCAATAGTCTCCTTCTTACTTGCTCAGAGTCAGACCTCCAGCAGCTAGGTGGGGATGAAGAGCTACTCTTTTCCTTCTAGGATGGTGAGTCTTTTGTGCCTCTGTGATCACTCCCTTCCTGCTCCTAAACAGGAAGTTCCTGTTGTCAGTCAAATCCAGTGGCTATAAAAGCGGAACTAGCTAAGTGTGGGGGGGATGGAGGGCTATATAGTCTCAGTAGTAGAGAAGTAAAGTTCTAGCAGCACCTCCTTCCTCTTGCTGCTGTCTGCCAGAAGCTATCTAGGGCAGTTTTAAATGCAAACACCTGTTTTTCTGCTGCCTAAGCCACACCCCTTACTTTACAGCTCTCTTCTTCACCTAGCTAACTGCACAGATAACAGTTCCCTTCACCTACCTCAGACAAGCACACTAACTATTGTTTTTTTTTTGTTGTTGTTTTTTACCCAAATTGAAGGTCCCAGTAGTAAAGTTCTAGTTTTTTCAGTCCCAGTAGTAGAGAGGTAAAGTCCAATAACAAGCTACAGAGGTGGCCATGCCTCTGCTGGAATGACCACGAAACACACCAAGAAGATTCTTATTGTACTTCCTGTAGCAAAATGTAATACAGTTTACTAACCATTTGAATAAGCACTGTTTAGAAATGGGCCTTCTTTTTCTCAGGGCTGAATGAAACAAAAAGCTGTGAGGACTTTCTGCAGTTCTTCGTGTGGTGTGTATAGTACCTGAATATTCTATGTACATCTAAGGTATGGAGCAATGCTTCCCCTGGATTGGCATGTTCTGAATAATACACTGAATAATACACTGACAGGTGGATGGTTTGATTCAGCCTGTCTTTGTGAAAAATCAAATAAGAAGGCTCACATAATAGTGCCTGTAGCTCTGAATTGAGCAGAAGTGAGTGCAACTAAAAATAATGCTTTCTTTTTTTTTTTTACTGTATCTCCCCCCACCCCCAGCTCTGGTCAGCTCTTCATCCGGCTGCCATCCCCATGTTTCGCTCCTTCAGGCTCTCACCCCTGTATCTCCCACAGCTTGCCCCCCATGGTGGGGCTGCGGGAAGCCCCCTACTCACCCGCCAAGCAGGATTTATATCAGGGTGTTACCTCTGGAGATGAAGCACTGAGGGGACAACCATCAAGCCACCATGACCAGCCACCAGGGTCTTTTTCCTCCATGTTTTCTCCCTACGGACATTCAGTGTGCAATGATGCCAGCAGAGGGCACCTGCACGCACCTGCGCGAATCCCTGCCAAGCGTCTGCTGAACTGCTGTTCCACTTACTTGCAGCAGCATAGCACCAAGCCCTAGCCTCCACCAGGGGTCAGATGTGCACCAACTGCAGATCACCCCCTCCTCCCCATGGATGTAGAGCAGTCCATCAGATGCTCGACAAATCTCCTCCCTGCCAACCCCCAGTGGCACTCACTCATTCCTGAATGTTGGTCACCGGCATGGTGCAAGGTGTGGCATCCAGCACCTCAGCCCTCAGCACCACCGGGCCCCAAAAATAATGCTTTCAAAGAAAAAAAGAAAGCATAAGCCACATGTCACAGCTGCCTCAAATGGAGCCAAAGTCAACTTCTCCAAAACAAAGTTCAGGTCTCAAACAGGGACTGGATCACAGATGTGAGGCTTCATGTGTAAAATGCCTCTCAAGTATGTATGGGCTACCTCCAGCTGAGCAACCATATGGCCATCAATAGGCACATGAAAATCTGATATGGCAGCCAAGTACACTCTGAGCGAAGAATACTGCAGGTGTGAATCCAATAAGGACAGCAGGTACTCTAGATCCTGATTGGCTGGACAGGTAAATAGATACAGGTTGTGTGAAGCAGCCCAGAAAGCAAACTGTTTCCACTTCATACAGTAAGTGGTTCTGGTGGATGGTTTTCTAGCAGCCACCAGAACATCCTCCACTTTCTGGGAAACCACAAAATGAGCTATGGCTATGTATTCAGGAGCCATTTATGCAGATGAAGAGACTTCAGGTCTGGATGGACCAGGGTGCCCTGTTCCTATGACAGTAGACCCTTGCACAGGGGCAGAGGTATTGGGGGTTCAACTGCCAGTTGTTGCAGCAGGAGGAACCAGATCTGTTGAGACCATAGAGGAGCAATGAGTATGAGTTGCCCCCTCCATCTGCAACTTGAGTAGTACTCTCTGAATTGGGGGGGAGACATACAGTAACCTCTCTTTCCAAGAGAGGGACAATGCATTTTGCCAGAAAACTACAGGCCCTGGAGCGAGTGAGCAGAAACATGACAGTGTTGTGTTGTGTTGTGTGGGGACCCAAAAAGGTCTAACTCTGGATGACCCCATCTTTTGAATAGGTCATCTACCACTGAGATCAGCAGTTCCCACTCCTGCATCCTGGACTGGGACCTGCTTAGCTTGTCTGCCAAGATGTTTTGGATGCCTGGAACATGTACTGCTATTAGTTCTAGACTGTGTTCCAGAAACCAATACCAACCCCTCATTTCTTTCCTGTACAGCAGATATGAATGAGTTCCCCCTTGTTTATTGATGCAATGCATCACACTGACATTGTCCATCTGTATTAACAGAGTACTTGGGGACAAGTGGTTATGGAAGGCCTGGAATATATATAGAACTGCTCATATTTCCAGAACACTGATGTGCAAAGTGCATTTCACAGGTGTCCACATGCCCTGTGTCTGGTGAGGACCCATGTGGGCTCCCCATCCCAACCCCAAAGCATCCATGGTTAGGATCTGAAAATGGAAGGGGATCCGGAATGGAACCCCCTTGAGCAGGTTTCTGTGTTCCAGCCACCATTTGAGCACTTTGCACAGAGGACATGACTAGAACCATCTGTTCTAGATCGTCCATGAGCTGTACCCACTGGACTCTTAGGGTCTACTGGGGAATCCATAAGTGCAGCCTGACCAGTGATACTCTGACAGTGGCTGCAACCATAAGTCCCAGAAGGCATAAAAACATCCTTGCTGAGACATAACGGCTGTTGTGCACTAATTGTGCCAGAGCAATCAGTGGTCAGCCCTGTCCAGAGGGAGGAAGGCCAAGCCCTGGGCCATGTACAGTACTGCCCTATGTACTGCAGTCACTGGCAAGTTGGCAACACTGATTTTGGTATGTTGATCGTCAACCCTAAAGCATCAAACAGCTGTCTGGTTCAAGTTAAAGTTCTCAACAGCTGGTCCCCGGAGTGGGCTTTCAATATCCAATCATCCAGACAAGGGAAGACATACAGGCCTTCTCTGTGAAGCTACTAAAAGTTGTCCAGGAAAACAACCTGGAAAACCATGGGAAATGTAAATATTTACAAAAAACTTTAAGTCCTTAAATCAGCTGCCTCTTCTGATGTGTTGTCTGACCAATTCCTATGAGCCCCACACAAGTCTTGGGGGGGGGGTTAAAGAAGGGCACAAGCCAGAAGAATTCACACATGTAGGCAGTTCTTCTGTATTTCAAGTATCTGAATCTTTTATTATGAATGTTGGCCCAATTCCTCTACGTTTCGCCAATACATAATTGGCTTCATCAGGAGGTGCCTTTTAAAAGAACATCCTTTCATGAATCTAAATCAATATTGTTCACTTTAAATTTGCCAGAAACAGTATAATTTCTTATTCAAATTCTGATTTTTCAGCACATCATAGTTTAGAATACTGCTAAATGGCCCCTTCTATGGGCAATTCTTTACTTTCCTCATGTCCGTCCACGCTGCAGCTCGGGTAATACTGCTGCCAGTATTACCAAGCTTTTGATAAAAACCCATAGCACAAAAGACAAGCCAAAGGGCAACACTCTGAATTGGTAGTGCTCCCCTTGAAACAGGAACCTCAAGCATTTTCTGTTGGGTTTCCGATTCTCAGTATGAGAGTATGCATCTTTTATATCCAGGGAGCATAATGGTCCCCTTTTTTGCAGTAATGGAAGGAGACCCTGCAAAGTGACCATTCTACACTTCTTGTATCCTATGAAGATGTTTAGAGCCCTTAGATCCAAAATAGGCATCAGGTCTCCTGTCCATGTTGAGACAAGGAAGTTCTGGGAGTAAAAACCTGTGTTCTAGAAGGACAAGTTCTGTGGTCTGTTTTTGCAGCAGAGTAGTAGCTTCCTGCCACAGCAGAGGCAGGTGCTCTGGAGGGTATGTTGACACAACTGGGGGATGATCTGGAGGGTTGTCAGATGTTCCAAAGCATGACCCTTTTCTATGATCTCCAGAACCCATGCATCTATTGTCACCTCCCTTCATTGGGTTAAATGGAGGGAAAAGCCACCTCCTACAACCAACCTTGGAGGTAAAAGTGGTTGGGGGTGTACAAGGAGTCAAACTGAGCTGGTAGGAGTATCTCCACTAGCTCCACCACCTCTTGATGCTTTTGAAAGGGCACCTGGGTAGTGCTTGGGACTGGCAAGGCCCCTGCTCCTTTGCTCCTGCCCTGCTGGGCATTGTCCCCTGACACCAGCTGGGTGAAAGGCACCCCTGCTTCTACCCCTGGGTTGGGTATGATAGAGGGAGTGCACAGATTTTGATGTCCTGCCCAAGGTTTGGAGATCTTTGAGAATCTCTTGTACCGCATGACCAAACAACTTTTGTCCTCTGAATGGGGCATTAAGAATTGTTTGTTGCACATCTATGGCAAATCCTGCTAATCTGAGCCAAAAATATCTCCTGAGGCAGATGTCAGAGGCCACAGCCCTGGCAGAAGCAGCAGAAACATCATAGGCTGTGCAGAGCAAATGCCTGCCCAGATCAGCCCTAGCGGTTTCAGTAGCTCCTGTTTTGAAGTGCCCTCAGGCAAGGCCTGTGCAGCAGCCTTAGCCTTCCTCCAAAGGATGCTCTGATACTTTATCATGTGAGCCTGGTAGTAATACAAAGGCCCAGGGATGCAGAGGCATATGTTCTCTTACCAATGACATTCAACCTCCTAGATTCCTTATCCGGAGGGAGGGAGCCTAGGTGTTTAAGTGCTCCAGTCCTGTCATGGGCAGCATTAATCACCACTGAGTCAGTCTTAGATTGTGTGGCATAGAAAGGCTTCCCAGAAGGGGCATAATACATTTTATCTGCCTTTCTGGGGACAGTTGGTATGTTATTTGGTCTGTACCGAGCTGCATAGGTGGCATCCTCTAGAGCTAGGAGCAGAGGAGGCACAACTATAATAGGATACTCTTGCAGCTCTAGGAACTCCAGCAGGTTCTTTTTAGTGGTATCCTACTCTTCTACAGCAAAGCCCATGGCAGTTTGCATCTGCTGCATCGTGGTGAAAAATGTAGGGTCTTTTGGAGGGGACCATGGTGTGTTCACTACAGAGTCCTCACTGCAGGTGGAGACTGCAGAGCTGGTGCCATGTTCATGCTGGCTCTCAGCATAGTCTTCTGATTCTTCCTTCTTTTTCTGCATCATTAGATCAGGATTGTACTCATATTCATCATCGACTGGGTCATCAGGAATGAGAGTCCTCGCTGGCAACATCGGCGGTGGCATAGGAGGAGTCAGTGGCAAGGGAGTACCATGTGTTTTTGCTAGGTTTTGTGTAGAGGACCCTGTTGATGTTCTCCCAGGAACAGGGAGATCTGGCAGCAGGCACCTTATCATGTCCAAGAAGAAATAAGAACAGCCTGAGTGTTGGCACTGCTTTGGTTAGCAGGCACGACTGAGCAGCTGACGGGGCAGGCTGACTCCCCATTGTCAATGGTGACATATCAGCTGCAATAGGTCCTGTAGCACCAATGCCAATCCCCAACGCTGGTGTCAGGTTGATGATCGGGGCTGTCAGCGTAGCCACAAGAGCAGATGATGTCGATGCAGAGGTCGTACCTGTAGGACACAGGGGCGAGTGGAGCACACCAAGGAAGATCTCTCCTTGTCTTGGTGCTTGTGGGTTGTGACTCCTTGAAGTTTTCTCCTGGGATTCAGATGACCATGATTCAGTCGACTGAGCCAACGATGCATACTTTCCTTGGAGCTGCTTCTCCATTCTTTCAATGAACTTTTGGAGTAAAAATTTCTCCAAAGCACCTTTTCTGTGCAGAATTACCCTTCCCCCCAGGCAGATTTCACTGGCTTTCACATTGTGGTCTAGGCCTAAGCAGCAGACACAAACTTTGTGGGAGTCACTGGTGTAGATCTTTTCTCCGCACTCACAGTACCAGAAATGTTTAGATGGTTCCTTTGATGTCATGCAGGTCATCAAAAATCACTATAGAAGTGATTACTTAGTAAGTGGAAAAATAAAACAGCGGCAATAGCAGCAACATTTCCTACACTGGTCCAATTAATTCAGATCATCGGCAGGAAAAGAACCAAGGAGAAGTGGGACCACCCACATTTATGTATACGCTGACATCTGACAACATCATGGGCAGCCCCTGGCAGATTGGTTACAAACATTTCCATGTGGTCCTAGAGCCTGGCAGCTATAAGTTCCAAAGCTGTGGCCTGATAAAAATGATATGTTTGAAGAAGATCACTTACTTTGCTTTTTGTTTAAAAACAAATGCTACTGGATTACTATAAACTTATTGATCTATAATACGTTTATTGGTGAGCTCAGAGGTCTTCTTATGGCTGTAATAGTGTTGCCTCTTAACATTCTTAGGATGTCAGACCTGCTCACCTTTGGTTCACTGTTCTCAAGTCCTAAGAATGCATAAGGCAACATTCTTTTAGCCATAAGTGGACCTCCAAGTTCACAAATAAACTTATAATGAAAACCATGAATGGCACACATTATTATAAAAATGTTACCTGCTGTAATTTGTGTTTAAAACCAATATACAGTAGGCATTTTGTAATGGAAATGTGTTCAAAACTGTGGAACCTGCTTGTTTGGAGGTGGCCTTCTTGATTTCTTTTGTACAGTTTCACCTATCCCTTATACAGATGCACATGCACAGCTTTTATGAACTTCCGGAAGCAGGTTGTGTCTGCCTCTACCCATTTAATTGTATTTCTCACCTTCTCCTCTTTGTTTACATCATTAATTGCCTCCCTTCTTCAACCTTATCCTTTTTTCCTCTGTAATCCCCACTTTGAACAGGTGGAATTATATACCATATATCATGGAATACAGGAATTCAAAATTCTGCACAATTCCACTGGTAGACTGTTCGTCTTCCCACATAGGAGCCAACTTTTATTTTTCTCAGGGTGAGCTAAGGTAAGGAAATAGGTCCGTGGTCTGGGGGCCACCTTGACCACCATGAACTGTCTATAGCTTGGTGATTGCTGGTGCAATCCAAGCCATTTCATGGCATCTAAACTGATTAGTAACACCCTAATAAAAGATAGGCCATGGTGGCTGTAGGCCAAACAAAGCCAGCAGCAGATAGTTGCTCAGCCCACACACAAACTAAGTCAGTGAGTCACAAGCCCCCACAGATTTCTTTTTTTCCAGTTTTATATCATAATATAGCCAGATACAAGTTCTAAACTACTGCCAAGCAAGCAAGGAGAATAATAATCCCCCATGGAACACCAATCTTTCTTCAACGCAAGAAAGAACAACTGAACACAGTGAAGTTGCTTTCTAACTGATTGACCACACACAGTGTTGTTGCTGACTAAGCAACAGGCTCAGTAATGCTCTGCTTTTAGCAAGCAAATCCCTCCCCAAAAAAACTGTTATTGGTCCTTTTTTTAATGGGCAAACTGGATTGCTATCAGGGGCAGGGACTGGCAATCTTGATTGTCAATCGCTGCTCTGATTGGCCTGCCCTTACTGCAGTCACATGACAGCTGAGAGTCTTAGTGTGCGTTTTGTCTCTCCCCCTCCCAATAACATGATGCATTTGCAGAATTGCATTGATTCATTAGGACTGAATGGGAAGGGTAGGCAGCATATGTGCCGCTGTACAGGGCTTGTACAGTAATTGTGTGGTATGGTATCCCTCCCCCCATGACAAGCCTAGTGGCTGGTGTAGATAATGTGCCTCCTTGGCTCTGTAGAATGCATCGCATGCCCTCTCCATTTTAATACTGACAAGGCTACCCTCTCAAAACAATCCTGCTGCTTATATTTTTCCACCGATCCCTGTCCTGGACTCAAAGTCCCACCGCTGCTCCCTCCTTCTGATTTCAGCACCCTCCACCTGCCTTGAGAAGCCTCAGAGGTGGAGCCTTCTATGGCCACCACTCACCCATTAGTCACTGATGGAGGAGACGGAGGAGTACAATAGTGAGAAAAGAAGGAGGACCAGCCAGCCATCAATGCACATGTGAGCCACCACTGGAGATGGATGGAGTACAGAGGGGAGGAGGAGGACCCAAGGCAGAGCAGCAGAGTAGAGTTGCAGGTATGATGCAGAGCTCTGTGCTAGCCTAGTAAACATTATAAAGGTAGAGAGTAAGCAAACAGGTAGAGGGGAGCACATTTGGTAAGGCTTGTGTAGAATGAGTGTAGCCCCCCCCTTCCCCCACTGTCTAGGGGCATGAATTTATCACAGATGAACCGGAGGAAAATAGAAGGGACCACAACAATACGAAACAACTGTGAGCTAGTGCACCCAAAATAAAGTTAGGAAAATATTTGCCCTACCTCTCAATGGCTTCAACTCTCCATGCACTCCCGATCTCTACCTCTGTAAACCGATTCTGCCCCAAACCTCTTGCAACCGGATCCAGGACCTCCGATCAATCTGCAGCCTCTAGCTCTCCCTGGACTCCCGAGCCCCACAATCCCGGTGCAAGCTGATGGACAACTTCTGAAATTACAACTTATTGAACAAAATAAATATAAGGGGCCTCTCATTTCATTTACCCCTTTTAACATAAACAAAGGAAAACTCAGTACTCAGTTTTCTTCCAAACAGCTCTTTATTTTTTTTCACCTGTGCCCCAAATGATTCCAGGGGCACAGGGGTTCCATCTTACTTCAAGAAAATAAAGCAGCTCAATGGGGCTATTAAACTTTTTACACACTCACCGATGCTGGAATTCTCGAGCAGACACAATATGGCATACAGGCAGTACAAGCAGGTTGTTTGCGATTTCTGGAAACTCACATGATTTACCCAAGCAGATCATTTGCTCCTGAAGAATCATCAGGCTCCTTAATCACTGGCGCTCGTAAGCCAAACTCTTTTTTTTCTTTGGTTACCACTTACCTGATCTCCTTCCCTGGCACTGGTCAGCTGCCCTATCTCCAGCGCTGAGAAGCAAGCTGCTTTCCCCACCTGGCCCCTGGACCTTGGCCCAAATCTCAAGGGGTCCCAGGCTTTTTCCTTTCCAACCCAGGCCCAGTAACCCTTATCTTCTCCTCTACTAGTTCGAGCTTGAACCCTCCGGTGTACCAACAACTCCCACACCAGTTCTGTCCCTCCTACAGTCCTCAATCTACCACTCCCACTGGCGCTGGGGCCTTTGCTACAACCCAGCCCCAGTGCCCAACTGCACCTCCGAGCTGCCCTGCCATGAGTAGGACCTGGGTGTTGCCACCACCCAGGCCCTCCGAGCAGCTTGCATTCCTCTCTCGGCATCCATGGCATCTTATTTCTCTAAGGTGCCCTAGATGACCATCCAGGGATGGCCCCAGCCTCCTCTCTACATCCCTACATCCCTACCATCACATCATGGGCTTGAACTAAGCTCCAACCAGGATCTGCCCTCCAAGGCCTGTCCTAAGGATCTGTGACCCACTCAGCCCTGAAATGCTGCTGCCCCAGGATCTGCCCCTCCAAGCAGGCCTCTTTTTGTGGGTGAAGGACACTCCAGGCCCCCTCCACACCTGGGCTGCCCTGCCACACCGGGTACAGGAGGGGACGTCTGCCATTGGCCCCTCCTCTGTGAGAGCCCTGCCACAGTCCCCACAGCCCTAACAGCCCAAGCAACACCTGCACTGGATCCAAACAGGGCTCCTGCCTACCCCGCCATCTGCCAACTAACTAAAGCTACCAACAGTCCCTGTTTTCCCAGGACAGTCCCTATTTTAGGCAGCATGTCCCAGTGTCCCCACAAGTTTTGCAAAATGTCACATTTGTCCTGGTTTTTGCATACTTGTCCCAGTTTTGTCCATTTTTTTTTTTTTTGCTGACTGCTAAACCATGAGTGACAGTTATTTCAGCACCACTGTGACGCTGCTCGGGCTGGAAAGCAGTTTGAAACTTCAACCCCTGCGCCTGTGTTATACCGCAAGCATGTCAGTGGGAACACAGTAAAGCATGTTCCTTCCTGTTAGATTAGACTGGGCAGTAGTGCAGACAAGCACATGTGAACATCTGCCTGCCAGCAGCTGAGAGGGACTCCAGACAGAGAAGACTGGCAACAGTGAACTAAGGCACCCGAACCTGATCAGCTGTAGAGAAATGTGTGTGAAAACAATCTGGTGTGGTGGGAGTCACTACAGCAAAGTTTACTCAGTAAATGAGGTGAGTGTAAGCGGGTTGGATGGGACTGTCATGAGGGACAATACGTGTAGCTCAAATGTCTGATCACAATTTAACACAGATTTGCTTCTAATGAACTTTCTGTAAATCATGATTTGGAACTTGCTGCAGCAGAATGATGTATTGTTTTAATCTGGATGTTTGTTACTAGTGTTACTGTGGGGGCGGCATGGCCAGAGCAAGCAGCAAACTGTAATTGATTGTGCGCAGCATTGTCTGCGGTGGTGCCTGTGGGAGTGACACATTGGGGGGGGGTCATGGTCAGGATGGACCATCCCAGTTTTAGGCCTCGGAAAGTTGGTAGCTTTACCACTAACTAGGCCGCCCCCATCCCGACAACGCAGTTCACGCTAGCTGACCATCCTCACTCGGCGATCCCATCCTTACTCCTTGCCACCACATCACTGAAGAGGCCGTCCCTTACTACTGACTTTGGGGGGTCTCCCCACAGGCCCAACACGGACAGTCAAGCTTCTCCTTGATTGCCTCTCCTGCTCTTCCAACCACCCTCTCCAGCCTCAGGCCTACTGCCGGGGCTGGAAAAAGCTCAGAACTTCCTGTTTCCTCCCCCTTTATACCCTTCTCAAACTGCACTCTGCTACCACCTTTAGGTATCCAGCAGGGATTAGCCCACAAGAGCACTAATAATTCCCTAAGCTCTGGGGGGTTAGGAGGTGGAAGGTGTTCCCTAATGGGAGCATAAGCCCCTCTGAAGAGAGGGGGCTTACATGTGATTTTCAGGGGAGGAGCTCAGGTCCCATAGGCCCCCCCTGTAGTCGGCATCTATGTCTTCCAACATACACACAAAACAAAGGCCTCATGTAAAGTCACAGCCTCAGTTTTATCTGTGGCGGAGTAAGTAGTAGGTAGAGATTTCCCTTGAAAGCATGCAAAGATAGGAAGGGGATTTTTTTGTGGTAAGCAAAGATACACTACTAATGAAAACTATGAGCAGTACTTCATGTGTTTAATATATTTGAAAGGGGTGCTGCACTTCTGAGGTGCCGTCTTTCGGATGAGACGTTAAACCGAGGTCCCATCTGCCTGGATTGGTGGTAGTTCAGGTGGATGTTAAAAATCCCATGGCACTTATCGAAAAAGAGTAAAGGAATTTCCCCACTATCCTGGCCAAATTTCCCTCATTCACTGAAAAAAATACCACCAACAGCTTAATCTGGTTCAAGGTCAGTTGGCATTCATCTGTATCCCCCTCCCCCAGGTCGTGCCTGAAAATAGGCAGGATTTGTCTAGTGCACTTACCCGGTCAACAAAAACTAGATAAAAAAATAAATTTAAAGGGGTTTATTTTAAGGGCCTAGTTGAAGGTTTTTAGTGAGTTTTAGTGAAGCTTGAAGCCATGTTTGTGATGGCAGGTATGTACTGGGTGTGAGGTGGAATGATTTACTAATTGTCATGTGGCTACTAACAAGTTCCTCTCCCTAAGGTGTTCAATTACTGTAACATAATTACAGACCTTGATGGGCCTATTAGCCAATCAGGTAACTTAATTTTTCTTACCCACTGTATAAAAGCAATTAACATCCCTCCCTTCCCCTCAGCTGTTTACAATACCCTCCTTCCTAGGAGGCAGTATAGCACAGTGGTTTAGGGCTCTCAGCTGTAAACCTGGAGACCTGGATTGAATCCCACAGCCCCCACCTACATACTGGGTGACCCTGAGCAAGACACTTAACTTCCTTGTGCTCCCATCTCACATCTGGAAACAAGCTCCGGCTTAGTGTGCCTTTCCTGGTTAAACAATTTCCCCTTTCCTTCCTTCCTTTTCACCTTCCTTAACCCCAGTGCCATGCAAAAGGTCTGTAAATCAGGCTAATTTTGAAGCAAATTAAAAGCAAAGATTTGGAGGACAACATCTGCATAGCCCACCTCTCATCGTGCTGTGGCATTGACTGACACAATTATTCAGAATACCGTGCTCTCTATTGTATTGAGATCAATGACATATACACTCAGCAGCTTTCCAAGGCAAGAATTGGCACTAACCAATCATAAGAAGCTACAAAATCAGCTTAGTCAAGCTAATGTTGTCATCAGCTGGAAGGTTACATCAGTCTTCACAGAGTTCACCAAGCACTGTTGTGCTTGCAGTGTCCCCTATGGCTCACTGTCTGGTCCCACAGGCACCGAGGGGATCCTTGATGCCATGCAAATGGTCGTTTGATTCCACCCACAGTAGGCAGGGGACATTTGCAGTTATTCCAATGGCTAGGCTCAAGTGAGCACAGGCATCTTTGACCCTGCCTGAGTTCCCACACTAAGGTTGATGGCCGATCAGCCTCAGTATCTATGTCCATTTTTGTCTTTGTTTCAAATCCCTTCTTGGCCGCTACCTCCTCTGGTTTGGTTTGATGGGGGGTCTAGCAGAACCATGTCATCACTTCCCTTCGAGTTGAATTGTACTTCTGGTGGTTGCATGACTTCCTCTACTCAAGCACACCTCAATTGTAGGGGTTTCTTCGATATCTTCACCAATCACAATCCTTTACTCTGATGATTGGTTGAGCACACACCTTCTGGTCATTGTGAGCCTGGCTCATAGATTTCTCTTTGCACAGTATGCGCAATCTCACAGTCTGGATACTGTTGCTACAAGGCTCACATTGCTCACATTTTGGTGCCCAGGTGCATGTGGGATGTTGTCACCGCTCCTGTTTAGCCTGCATCACTCTCGGTGGGGTCATTATGATGACTGATCTAGTTGCTATTATTTGGATATACTGGGCACTTACAGACATTTCTGAGTTTGAGCACACACATATGGGAACCCACTGCCAGAATACAGACACCTGTGTGCTAGTCATGGCAATGGGTGAACCATACCTATATTGACTCACACCCTGCACCAAAAAGACAGTTGGCACTGTTCCCAAATGGCACTGCTAATGATACCATCACTCTCACCAATACCTAAATTTTCCAGTGCCAGGTCTTTCAAAAAACCACCTTTTCACACTTGTTTGTGCACACTCTACCTAGCACTATAAGCTCTCATGTGGGGTATCCTTAGAGGGCTACCCACTCCTCCCCCCCAAATCCTTGAGTGCTGATACATCCATGTGCAAATGGTCTAGATGCCTTCTGTCATTCATGTACTGTCTGACTCTCTTAGTGCATGTAATGCACCCACTGGTACTCAACCTACCTGCATCTGTGCCTTGGATTGGTGTGGGCATGGCCCAGAGTACTCCTGTGTCTAGGAGTATTGATGTTAAGCTTGCTGGGAGCTCCTTACAGACTATCACAGTACTGGTTCACCCTCTCCTCCCTCATGCGATGCTGGGTCAAGGGCACTTGTTACTGTTTCAAAGGGTCATTGAGTTCTTATGAGTATGGTTTAGGATTGAGTGACTGACTGAGTGTGTGATTCTTGTGCAATTGTGTAATTTGGCTTACGCTCTTTCTGTCCGTGCTTCAGTAACTACCACCGTCATGGTGTCATGACCACAGGAATCTTCATGAAAGGGTTCCAACCCCTCAAGGTGTCATAGGGACGAGATCTCTAAAATCAAAGACACTTTAGGGAAGAAGGCCCAAAAGCACAATGTAGACAGACAAGCACATTCATCCAAAGGTGAGGAGGCATAGCTAGACTGAGACCCTGAAATAAAAACTACCATTCATCTCCAACTCTTGTGGAAACTAACTACTGTAGAGATATGAACTTCGGATAGTATTTTGACCTTCAGCATGGAGGAGAGAACCCCTTCCCCCATTCTTAGAAGGAAACCTCTAGGGATTCAAGGTCTAGGTAGACATGTCTCCAGGATACGGGTAGCTTTAGTGATGACTTGGCTACTGCAATTTACAGACCCCATTCAGGGAAGACTTTTAGAGGAGGAGCTCTTACTATATCCCTCTAATGGGAATGCTGTGTGGGTGCCACAAGCTGATTTCTGCAGCTAAAGGAGGTTCCACGTGAAGGAGGCCCACCCAACAAAGGAGGAAAACAAAAGGGAGAACAAACGCCACTGAAAGGCGATCACCCACTCTCCAGCCAAGGGGAGGTCTGGGTAGGAAGCACAGCCCTTGAAGGGCAAGGAAAGAGCTGAGCCCTTGAGGGGAAGAGCATTGAGTGGTGTATGAAACTTCACCCTTGAGGAGCAGAGGAAGGGAAGTTGGTGGTGATCAGGTGAACCTTAGGTGTAACGGGGAGACTAGCTTTTGAAGATGCTGCTGATGTGGTCTATTTAGCTAAAGGAGCCCCCATGGGCTTGGTGACCCCACCCTCCAGTGGCTGAAGTCTCAAATGCTACATCAAGAGGTGCCACTGAGTCAGTCTGCATGACTTTTCCCCAGAGCACTGGACATTCACACCTGAAGGGCAGAAAGAGAAGGATCTCGCTCAGGTCAAAGGACCTACCCTCAAGATGCGGACTCCAAGAGAGTAGAGTGAGACCATCAGCTTACGGGGCGGGAGAGTCCTGGAAGCCAGGGATATGAACATGTCTAGCCTGTGTCCTGGTGCAGGAGTGTAATAGGAGGCCAAAGGCAAAGCTTGACGGCCACTGAGAAAAACAAGGAAGGAAGGAATGAAGGCAAGGCTGAATGACTGGCTGATGGCATGGAATGCTAAATGAGAATGCACCTGGGACTGGATGATGTGGAACAAACAACAATGGTGGATGCACGTCAATCAATTCCAAAAGGGCTGTCATTGGAGGGCAGAAAAAGGGGCATGCAAATGCAGCTACTGTAGTGCTGAGTCTGAAAGAACTGAACAGCATGGTGATAAAGTGGGGCTGCAAGGCTGCTGTGGTCGAATGATTGAAGCAGTGTGAGGGCAGAGGACTGAGTAATGCCGATCAAGGCAGTGAAGGTAACCCTGCAGTAGTTAGTAATGGGAAAATGAGACTGTAAGTTCCTACTCAACCTATTTCTCAGGACTGCTGAAACAAGGACAGCACTAGGACCCTGAGGAGGATGTCGACCCTGGAGGAGCATGGCACCTGTGAGGGACAGGAAGAAGTAGTATGCATCCCAGAGGATCAAAAGGGTTGAAAGCAAATCCAAAAGTCCAAGTGAGGCCACCAGAAGTGGCCAAGACAGCCTCACACAGAGCAGCAGGAAGATCACCATGAGGCAGCCACATGGCCGTAAAGCTACGTTTGGGGTCAGGAGGAAGGCAGGAAGGAACAGAGCAGTCAAGAAAAATTCTAAACATCCAAAGGGCGCTTGGACATGAGCAGTTATATACTGCTCGGGGGGGGCATGGCATGTGTCGCCCACTGCCCCTCTAGACTGCAAGCAAGTCTTTAAGCAGAAATAATAACTGTGACACAGGGATTCTAAACACATCACTCTCTTTACTGAGGCAGATGCTCAATTATTTCAGTGAAGTCAATTCATTCTGGTCCAGGGACCCAAATCATACTGCTTTTACACTATTATAGTGCATCTCAAACATGCTCCGTGAGATGGCTAGGTCCCACTACTACAGCTGGGGCATGACCTGCAACTTGTTCTGGACTCTGCATGTCCGTGTTTTGTTTGCGCATTGCTGTGCTCTGGAAATACCTATTCCCATTCTCTCTGTCCTTCCTGCCCCTATACCAAAGCACTCCCGGTCCTGGACTTAAATGGTGCACCAACAGGCATGCAATTGTTCAGGGTGAAGCAGCTCAGTCTCTATGGGCCCACCAGACCAGCACTCCCTAGACACACCCTTTCACCCTGGGACTACTGATGCCACATACATGGCAAGGCCAGCATCAGCGAGAGCTGCACATATTACCCTATGGCCTGTTGCCCAGTAGAAACAGACAAAATTGCTCAGCTTACCTTTGGAGAAACCCCTCCCCACATCCTCAGAGACACAACATCTGTTGGTGATACCTGTTTCTTTCATTCTCCTTACGGAAGGATGCCCATCTGTGTAGTCCCCAAAGTCACCCCCATACTCCAACCTACAACTTGCAATCTTTAGGGGAGTCCTCCTCAGGCTCAAAAGCCATCAGGAGATATCCGTTGAGGGGACACATCCTAGGTTCCCCTAACTTTCCCAAGAAACACACTAATTATCCCAATTAGGCAGAGCTAACCTCCAACTCACATTCCACCTCCTTTGTGGGTCAAGGAACATCTCTTGTGCCCAAGGTCCAACCTGGCATGCACCAAGTCTGCAGATGTTAGGAGCAACTCCCTCACCATGAAAGATGTCTCTGACCTCATGCCACCCTCAGGCATCAAAGGAGACATGACACTCATATCTTCAAGTGGGAGCTTGCAACAGGAAACTGTACACCCCTGGCACAGATCCAGCAGCAAGTCACATGGCAGTACACACCATTTGCCAACCCTCCCAGTGCAACCAGAGTCCATGACATCTAGCACAGAGCTGGAGATGCTAGTGTGCATCTCCTGGCCAGCACCCTGGCATAGGGTGCCACACTGACCCCTACACCAAAGCCCTACAGGAACCTTGCTGGCAAGGTCACCTGGGATGTGACACCCCTTCCCATTCTTCCAAATTCTTTGGACTGAACTTCCTGCCTTCCATTTCATGGGTGCCTATAGGGCATCCTGCCTATACTGCCTTAATGCCTCCCACAACCACTAAACTCCACAGGGTGAGGCCAAGGCACCCTTCCCTCTGGTGAACACTACTAGTAACAACCCTGCCTCCACCTGTAGGTAAGGGGTTGGTACATGTGCTTTTCCCTGTGGCACTGCCTGGCAATTGATGCCATTATGCAGCTACTTTTCAGTTCATTACACTTACCGGCCTCTGATCTCACTCAGCCATAAAATGCAAGCAATCGCCATTTTTATCACAAAATCTCAATCTCCAGTTCCAAAACTGATCAAAATCCTGGATAGGACCCCACAATGCAGCCCCACTTCAGGTGGTGTGTAGGTGTAACCCACCCTGCAAATGGGGGTTCCCAAAAGTCTTCCAGGAGCTTGTCTGAATGCTCCAAGTCTGGGCGGTGTTCAGCGTCTGAGCTGTTTAAATGTGGTTTCAAGTGAGTGCTATTTGAGCCTCTGCGTACTGTCTCTTTAACAGCTGTCTGCTTGCAGACTTAATTAGTTTGTATGGGGGGACTGTGTATTTGATGCTCAAATCCCGCCCGAGCTGTGGAGAAATCTCTCCGTTTCTGCAGTCGCTATGAGTGCAGAGGGAGCCTAAATGAAAGATGTAACGGTTTGCCTGAAACCAGTTAGAGTGTTTAGTAAAATGCAGTTTGTCTAACCTGCCTTTTTTGCAGCTGGGACTCTGTGTGTGTGTTACCCCTTCATTTTGGACCTAAACTGCTGTGCTGGGCCAATTAGGTTAAGGGTTCCCCTAAAATGGAGCCTGTGGATGAATCAGAACTTGGACTCTTAATTTTGAGCCAGCCACAAGGGGATTGTATGGGCAGTGACTCTGGGAAATGTAATTTTGACCTTGGCACCTTTTTCTACAAACAGAGGGAGTCTTATTGTGAGTGACAGCTGAATCAGCCAACAGAATAGTGTGGAGCTAAAGGAAATGCCCTGCTCTGTGACTGGAAAGATCAGATCAGTTGTGGCAGTGAAGAGAGAAGGAGCTGTGTGCTTCTGTGGTGTATAGTTTTGCGCGGGAAGCGCGTGTGAGGCCCTGAGTTTCGGTCTGCAGCCTTTGTGAGTGCCAGTTTGGACTGAATCCGAGTTGTGAGGAGAAAGAAGCACTAGAAGTGTCGAAACCAGGCTCACCCTGTAGAAGACTGGAGAAATTGCTGAATCGCACTCGGTCTGTCAGGAAATGAAGCTGCTGTGTGTGCCCTCGGGTATCTTGCAGTAATTGCAGTCAGGATCGAGGAGCAGCCTGCCTGGTATAGTACTTTCCTTTTACATATGAATGTGCGTAGTGCTTGTGGGGAATCGCTATTTCCAATTCCCTGTGCTGTGTGCTGTGTGGTGAAGCTGGAAGCAAACCCCAGCTTGTCTCGAACTAAATCCGTTTGCTATAAACTGCAGTGGGGTCCAGTCAGAAGGACCTTGTCTCCATGCCCTGTTTCTGACAATCCAGAAGAACATCCACCATCCAGTTCTCAGCTTGGGTATTGTGAGTACAAATCAGGGTATTCCCCTGCAGCATGTTTTCAATCACAAGTGTGTCATCTAATTCTTGTTGTTTCTTTGCTTCATGGACTGAGCCATCAGGCTCCGGATTACAACTGGGTGTTGTGCATGTATTTTCTTCTACAGATCCCTATCCATTTGTACCTGCCGGCCAATCCCAGGCAATGGACCTGGCTAGCCCCCCCCCCCAACCTGGGTACCCAGAGTGTGACTTTTCAGACCCTGTATGTGTGCACAGTACTGTGATTTAATGCCACTAATTAACCTGATTTCCCCCTCCCGTGTTACTGTTCCCTAAATAAATCAAATTTGTTGTTGTTGTTAAACTTTAAACTGTCTGAAGTGTCAGTACCTTCATGCCAAGCACTATATTGGTTTGTGTATGCTGTTTAACCTTATTTTTCAGGGGGTCCTCAGAGACGAACCTGCGAATCAGTCTCGAGGGTAAGTGGTACCTTATGAATGAACAGTGTGTACATGTGGGGTATTAGTACTGTAACTCCTGTGCATCGTGTGGGCCATTAGAGGGATTAGAAGGAGGTCTCAGTGTCCCAGAGGGCTGTGACCAAACTAGGCCAACCATTACAAACCCCGACCTCTGGGTGGAGGCACCCACCATAGAACCTAGGCCCCTTAACCTGTCAGTAGTCAAGCAGGCAGGGGTAGTAGCCCTTGGGGTAGCGCCACCTGGGGGTTACATATGCCAGCCTGCATCTCTGCCCAAGAGTGGGGGCGAGCATAGTTTGGGCAGAGTCAGACTGTCCCTCCAGGATACCTGGAAATTTCTAGGTGGGCCCTCCTCTGTTGAGTAACTGGATACCTTCTAAAATTTAAAAAAATCTTTGCATTTATCATATATTTTCTAATTAAATCGGGTATTTTGAGTACTGCAAGTACAGCAAATGTAAGATGCAAACACAGAGCTAGTGTACTAAACTGAAGTGGAATACTGATATAATGTACATCATCCTGGGCCCTCTCCTATTGATTTGCCAGGTGGTCTCCTGTGTCAACTTCCCAAGTGAGCCCTACCTTAGTCCACCCTTGGACCCGGGGAAACTCTCGTGTCTAGGGATATCTTTTGCCCGTCAGGAGTTCCCCTGCAATCACTTCGATAGCTTTCCTGGATTCCAAGAACTGTAGGATTTGGGAAACTCTTGACTCTGCTCGATGGTATCAAATCACACTGGCCTTTGAAAGTTCAAGCACTTGACTTTCACTGCAGGATTCGGGCAAAGTTCATTTGTGCACAGTACTTCAGGTCCAGGGACCCCAATTCATCTGTCCACAATGAAGCTTCAATGCATTCCCATTCTCTATTCTTGGTGTATCAGGTAGCCTTCCCTGTGATGAATGTTAACCCTTCTTGTCCTTAGCATTCCCCAGCTGCTTTCATGACACTCTCTAGCCTTTCCTTATGGGCACCATGTGCTTCATGGACAGTCTCTCCGGGACAACCAGAGCATGGCTTTGCTGGGAATTCCCTAGTTCCCCTAAGATCTATCTTTAGCTTGCACTTCTGTTTGAAGCAGTGGCTCTGCTTCACTTGATAGTTATTTTTTTTTTTTATTCTTTTTTATTTTAGTCTTTGCTAGCCGGGTAAGGCCCACTAGGCACAAGTGCCTGTTTTCAGGGGTGACCTGGGAACACTGGGCAGTTAAGTGACTTGCTCAGAGTCACACAGTATGCAAGTGGAGGATGTGAGAATCAAACTCAGGTCTGGTCTGTTGGATGCACCAAGCTCGTTCACACCTCGTTCCTCTAACCTCTAGGCTATACAAGTACATCACATCCGATAGGGAATCCCTTCACTAAGTATGAGCTTCTACACCAGAGGACACCAACTGGGGCTGGCACCTTCCCCTGTCAAAACTGCCTGATCCTCTACAGTCAGATCCAGCACACAGTCCTGTGTGCTATCTGGCAATGCACTGGCCCGCCTGCTCAGACCCTTTCCCTAGTGGGTCAAACCATGTGCATAGCTTCACAAAGGATGTGCTTCTTCCATAATTTCCATATTTCATAGAGCCAGATCTTCTGCTTGATCTGCTGCCTTTGTCTCGGCACCAGCTCTTACCTGCTGCCTTTGAGTGCTTGATGTCTTAGCATAGGCCAGTCTCTGGGGTCACCCACCAACAGGGTGTTCTTTGGAATCTTTGGGGGGTGCAAAATAATAAAGAGGCAGGGATTTGTTTTGTGTGCCATTCCTGTAATGTTTGCAAATACTGGCAGGAAGGAAGAGAGTCTGTACGACTTCGAACTAAAGACACATACTCATTAAAAGAATATGTGACCTGTTAAAATATGTGGGGTGGTGCTGCTGTGGGTTATTGTATATGGGATTGAAAGTATTCAAGAATATGTAAGAGCAATGTACAGAGTGACTAAAGAGAGTGCATTGAGGGATCATTTTAGGAAGTCTCATGGCTGCACGACCTCCTCTTTTAAATCTCCGGCCTTACACTACATACCAGGATCAGTGAGGGAAGGGGACAGGCTCAAGACACTACTTATGAGAGAGACGGAATGGATTTATAGACTCCAGTCTTTATACCCACATGGTTTAAATACAGAACTTGATTTTAAACCATTTTTGTAAATATTGATTTGTGGAGATTATGGGTACTGGCTTTGTGATGATGGTTATAAAGTGGCTGCTGGCTTCCTTACCTCACTGTTGGGTGAAAATATATGAAAATGATGAATACATCAGCCATTAATGAACCCTAAATCAACAGCAGTTCTGTTTTTTAAGAGTTAAACATGTCGTAAGGTAGATTTAGATGATGAAGAAACTTGTAATTGTGAATTATATCAAGAATCTGTGCAGAGTTTCTGTCTGTATCTGCCATCAGATATATGAGGGCAATGGCACTATGCCCCAGCCCCTTCCCCCATTTCTTTCTTTTGCATAGAGGAAGGGGTGTCCAATTAGGACTGAATAGATGAACCCGAATATCAGTCTTGCTGTTGCTTTTTGCAGAAATGATGTACTACTGTATTTAATTCACTTTTTGCACATTTTCTTTTGGTTTATATTTACACAATGAAACATAATTACACATTCTTCTGTATCACATCATGTACCACAAAAGAATGTATATGAATATTGAAATGGGGCATGTACTGCTATATCAGATACCATTGCATCCTATGTGGTGTCATGAAGGAATGTTTACAAATATTTAAATATGTAAATGACACGTGCACAAAGCATGATGTATGAACAAGCACCATCCCCTGACAAAGCCTGCAAGGGCGCTACATAGAGGTGTTTGTTTAATGGAGATTCTACTACTGAAATACATTAAGTCAACCTCCAATCATGGTGTATGTGCTCTTTATAAAAAGTTTTTGGGTGTTTAGATGTTCTTTGGAACTTTATGCAGCAGCACCCTTCGTGCCCGTTGGCTGTGCGCAGTTCATTCTTGTTTTTAATCTTTGAGGGAACCCAGCACAGGCCCAAGCCATCAAGAGGTCTCCCCTGAGTGAATATCTCTTGGGGTTCCTAAACCCTCCTGTTATACTTCCAACTATGGGCATCCTCAGCTTGACCTGACCCTCAGATCCAAGTTGCTCAGGATCTGTCCAGGATACTCGAGGTCTTTCCCTGGGAGTCACCAGGGTATCCTTCATTATTCCACAATATGCCAGAAGCCTTGAGGTGTTGAGGATCTCCATCACTGTCAGAGCTCTGAGAGTGGCTGTCACCCAGCTCCTACCAGGCATTCACACTGGACTGTCCCTCTGAATGCCACATATGCCTCTGGCCTGAGTTCTGCACCTGCCACTTACTTGGCACTAGTGCATTCCCACTCCTCCAGGCTCACTAGATGGCATGCTCCCCAATGCCCAAGGGCATTCAGGCACTACCTGCCTTCCCTGCTGGCCATGCCCATGCCCAGTGCTCCCCAGGTTGGCACCCATACCCAGGATGGCCCAGCCTGTCTCATGTCCACATCCCAGAAATCACAAAATCAGGTTGGTAGGAGCTCCTGCCAGGCAATGTTATTTACTCAGCAGCCATCTTGAAACCATGAACACCCATTGTTTACCATCCCTTTTCTTGTGACTAAGATGAACTGACATGTAACTGATACTGTTCCCTGGCCTTATCAATCAAGCAATCAATCAATTTTATTTATATGGCACCTTTCAAGTGTCAAGGTGCCTCACAAACAATAAAACAACTACAATGGGTGTTCAAAAACAGCTGAGAATACTGATGAGAACCTGGGGATAGCATTATTAAAAGGGGTGTTTCCTTTTTATTATTTCAAATGTAAAAAGAAGTACTACAGCAGACTCAAAACAGGGAAAGGGGGTATTTGTTTTCTTTTTTCTATGGCTAATTAAAAGATGTTCTACCTGAAATACTTGGTGTAATGTGTGGAAGACTACTCTACCTGAAGGCTGACATAGCTACTTCTATTCCTCCTCATACACCATCACTATGACCTCCCTGACTGTGACATCACAACTGACTAAAAAGAGTAAATCTGCTACAAGAGTGGTCGCTTGTGATGTCACAATATGTGAGATCACAATGCTGATGAAGTATGTAGAGTTGTAGAACTAGATATGTCAGCATCCAGCTAAAGTACTGTTCTTTACATCCCACCTAATGCTACTAGACAACCTTATAATGAGCAAATGGAAATTACATAGATTACATATAAACTGCTGGCAGATAAGGGCTGCTTGGCCCATCCAGTCTGTCCCTTTTTCCCTACCTACTGTAGTATCACAGACCCTACTAGGTCTACAGCTTTGCCCCCATTCTAAACTAATAAAATTCCCTTATGCCTATCCCATGCATTCCTAAAACTCACTACAATTTTTGGTTCAACCACCTATGCTGTTAGGTTATTCTAGGCATCCACCACTCTTTCTATGAAGAAGTACTTTCTAACATTTCCCCTGAATCCTCCCCCCCCCAGTTTCTTAGCATCTTTTTTTCTGAAAAATGATTTCTTCTTGTACCCTATTTATACCCATAAGGTATTTGAAAGTCTTTATCACATCTCCTCTCTCCCTGCTTTCCTCTAGGGAGTACATATTGAGGTCCTTTAGCAAGTCCCCATAGGGCTTCTAATACAGGCCCAGCACCATTTTAGTTGCTCTTCCCTGGACTGCCTCTATTCTTCCTATGTCCTCACAGAGATGTGGCCTCCATAACCGAACATAGTATTCCAAGTGATGTTTCACCAATGTTTTATACAGCGGTATAATTACATCCCTCTTTCTGCTGGTGATGCCCCTCACTATGCACCACAGCATCCCAATAGCTCTCCCCACTTCCCTGTCACGCTGCTGGCCACCTTGAGGTCACCAGAAATTATTACTCCCAGATCCCTTTCCTGCTTGGAGGTCGTCAGTACCTCCCTCCATCATATATTCCACCCCTGGGTTTCTGTGCCCTAAGTGCATGACCTTGCACTTCTTTGCATTACATCTCAGCAGCCACATTTTTGACCACTCTTCAAGCTTTCTTAGATCACTAATTATTCATTGCACCCCTTCTGGAATGTCTACTCTATTACATATCTTTGTGTCATCTGCAAAAAGGCACACCTTCCCTTCCATCCCCTCTGCAATGTCACTAATAAAGACATTAAAGAGGATAGGACCCAGTACCGATCGATGTGGCACCCCGCTAGTCACCCTCCCTTCCTCAGAGTAAAGTCCATTTACCACCACCCTCTGCCTTCTATCCTCTAACCAATTTCTTACTCAGATTACTGCCGTTGAACCCACTCCTAGACTGCTCAGCTTGTTTACGAACCTTCTATGTGGAGTGGTGTTGAAGGCCTTACTAAAATCTAAGATTCTGGAAATAAGACAAATAATTCAGAAATAAAAAAGTAACCACTGTTTAAAAAAATAACATTTTCTGCTTGTTACTACTGGAGAGACTTGTGGTACAACATCCAGTGTTACATTTCATTCAAATATCAGATTCTAAACAGTGTCCAGGGGTTTGTGGTTAGGGCTGGCATGCCAGCATTACTTAATTCTTACACCTCCCCAGGGTTGGATCCTTAAACAAAACTCCTGTGAGGGAAGGGGAACTTCATCCCTGTCACAAACACCAATACCTGACAATCACGGTGTTAGACTAGCACCAGTTTAACATGTGTAAGTGGGAAATGTAACATGCTCTGCTGCTCACAGAAGGATTCCACTTCCATGGCCTACGGGCGGACACTGACAGATTGGTTTTGCACTGCAGTGCTCTTGAACTTGCTTACAAAGAGCTGTGCAAACATAGGAGATTAAAGGAACCAAAACTTTCTAAAAGAAAGAATGATGTCAAGCCTACCCAACCCACAACAAGGCCCCTTAACCCTGTCAGTGAATTTCTGGGCTGTGTAAACAGGTTGCACTGTTGGCTGTTGTAACTGCACCCATTGTCTACCAATGGTTATGCTCTAGATATATCACTAAACTCCTACCCACAATCCTATACCTCTGCCTTGCTCTCCCTCCAATCCCACAATCCAACACCCACAATCTAGCATAGACTCACGTCTCTGCCACATCGACTCCTCTGACCTCCTCTCCCTTTAAGTCTCATTTCATAACAGACCTGTTCTTCTTTGCCTAGGATTCTGAGTTTTTTTCTGTACTGCTTTACTGTAGAATCATGTTTATGGTTGGTAACTATGAACCATCTGTAATGTTTTGCATAATACACATGAATTAATTTTCAACAATTTGTTTCTTGTCTCTATTTTTGCATGCATGCACCTATATATATAGCATTTTGAAAACAGTAAGTATGATAGATGCTATATATATATATATATATATATATATATATATAATAAAGTATGGGCCGGGATGTGTAACAAGAATTTTACACACACCCGAGATGATGGATGCTATATAAACCCCAAGAGCGAAGCTCAAGGGGTTTATCTAAGCATCCAACACTAAGAGAGTGTGTGTCAAATCTGAGTTTTACACACCACTCCATATTTTATTTTATATAATTGCTGGGTATTGTTTTTCACCACAGCAATTATATAAAATAAGACAATGTCTCTGTGCAATCACACCGCTGTTCAACCTGGTTTAAGTGGGTTCGATCGGAAGCAGCTATTGAGAACTTTTTTTGTATTTTTATAATGTTCCTCCGGTGTTTGTATGCTTTTTTTTTTCAAATTGACTTACTGCGGAGTCTGAGTGCCCGAGTAAGCTCCAGCAGTAAGTCAGCATCCAGCAGTGAGGGAAGGGAGACGGGGCCACTAGAGCATGCGCAGGACGGGGGAAACCCAGTGCGTGTTTGCCATTATAAACACTGCTTTATAATGGCAAATTATGCTACAGGTTTTCCTATTGAAAAAAACAATACCCAGTTATTACAAAATATATTGGATTGTTATTGCATTATATTATGTTATATTGTATACAGTCAAGTTATCTGATAACAAGCAGGCTGTTTCATGATTCTTGGCTCCCTGTGTGACCTTTTCCAAGCTAACCCACCTGTGCTTGAGTTCTCCCAGCTGTAAAACTAGGTAGAGACAAGACCCCACTCAAAATATGATGTTGTGTCCCTATTTGGCCAAGCCTGCTGGGTAAATAAATTCTTACAAAAACAAAATCTAGGGTAAAAGGTCAGTCAATTCTAATTGACTCCCCCCTCCCCTCCCAAAGATTCACACATCTCAAAAAGAATGATGCAGCCGTGTCAGATCTCACTCATCTGGTGGGATGATACTCCCTTTTTTCTAGGCACTCCACCTCCTTCCCAGACTATTGGACCATGTAATTAAATCAGAGCTCCCTCACTGAGGTCAGACCTATATATTATTATATTCTCATATCTTGCTTCAAAACTCTCAACTCTCCCTGCCTTAACTCTTTCAGTGCTGAATAAACCAGAATGCCATATGGTTAGTAGTATGCCAGATGTCTGGACCAGTAGTACAGATGTTAAGGTGTTTCATCAGCTTGGCAGTTATGTAAGAGAATTTCAAATATAGAGAGGCTTTAACAAATAAGTCCCACCCAGAGTATCTGTGGTTGTCCAAATGCTTCTCAGTGGACCTGGGTTTGTGTCCTGAGTGTGGTTATCTGGAGGCTCAGTGCAGTCTGACCATACATATGAAGCCTCCGGGGAGGCTGTGTGACATCTGTGGTTGTCTGTTGCTGCCTGGTGACCCAAACAGGAGGAAAGCTAAGCAGGCAAGAGCCCCTTCATATACCCCAGACATTCGGCAAGGACATCATGTGCATCCACATCAGTGGAGCATACATATCCCAATGCTGGTGTCGCCTGATCTGAGGCCCCAGAGTCAGCTGCTACTAAAGGCAGCACAAAATTAGTCCATTTTGGTTGCTCCATTTTACTGCCACCCAATGATGCTATGTTGCTGCATGCCAACATAGGAAGCAATCCCCCCATGGCAGAGATACAGTGCAAACTTGCAATCCGGCTATTAGTGGCTAAGCACCCTGGTGGTCCTGTGGAGACCCCTCACACTGACTTCCACAAAAGAGCTGCTTCATGCTGGTTCAGTGGTTCCCCCCAGCCACTGCTGCACCCCACATCTGGTGGTCAAGAGGTCCCCGATCTGAACTTTGTCCAGCCATCATGTATCTGCCCCCAGTCATAGCACTGCACCAACATTACTGCCTGGGGAGGTGCAGGAGGCTGAGACCAGGCTTACAAAGGCCACCATACCTCTGAGTATGACCCTGTGGGCCATTCACATGGTGGTCCCCCCATGCCCTTTCCCAATCTGTCACAAAGATGTTTGAGACCTTTCAGGAAGGGGTGATGACCCCCTAGGAGCATAGCTCAAAGTGGTTGCGAGTTGAGTAATTTGTAAATAATTTCTTTTGTTTGTTTATTTTTTTGCAACTTATTTACCCAGGACATCCCTACTGAAATGGAACAACTCTTTTCCAGTGAGGTCCTGCTTCTACCCATTTACATAGGTAGGTAGACTGGAGCACTGGGAGGTTAAGTGACTTACCTAAGTGGTCACAACAGATACTTACAGTAGCAGCAGCTGTGTGACTGAGAATGGAGCCCCTGATGTCCCATATGGAAAGCTCCCGACCCACAGCTCAGTCTCCACCTCTAGGATCCTCGATGCCTCAAGAGCACCAACTATAGCTATTTGAATCGGGCTGCACATATTTGAAGCAAACGAACTTTGAGCTATCTGTGAGTCTGAGAACTGGGAGGGGAAAGACTGAGACAGGCCTCCACCATGGATTGGCAGCACGTTGTGGCAGGAGGAGATGTAGAGAGACCAGAAGCGACCACCCAGGAGGAACCCCTGTCTACAGTTCCAGCCTCTCTGCTCTCCTGGCTCTGGAAAACTGGGGAAAAATGCAAAGGACATGAACGTTGTGTGAGGTATGGGTTCATGGGGGAGGCAGTAAGCAGATTGCCTATATGTCCATATTGTATAGGCAGGTTGCCAGTTCTGAATAGGGGAATGTATGCTCCCAGTTCCACTGCCAGCTCATTTATACCATGGTCACCAGCCAGTAGGGATTCAGTGGGGTTTGAGAGACTGTCCCTGGGAGAAAGCACCCATGCCCAGGTGGAAGAAACCCAAAGTGAATCCCCAGATATAGTAGCGGAGGCTGTAGAGGAGGAGGAGTAGGGTGCAGGGGCACCAGAGAGGGAAAAAGGTGATGGGGAGCACAGTCATCTGCCCCACTACCCTGCCGCCGACTACCAGCTATCCCACTGGCAGAGGGAGGGGCAGGGGCCTCAGACAATTGGTCAGGGATCCTCCAGGGCCCAGGGGACCCTTACCATGGCCCATGTCTGGCGGTAGCCCCCAGGCCTCCTCAAGCAAGTCAGAGCCTGTCCTGGGAGCCAAGTTCAGAATTAAACCCATGGAGAGTGGCCCCAAGCCTGGGCTTGCACCAGTGTCAGCCACAGGCAGTGTTGGTGGCCCAAAAGATTTAAGGGAGCTGGACGAAGGAAAGTATGTTTGCAGCCAGTTCCAGATCCCTAGGCACTACAACTGCCCAGTTATCACCTTTGGTGATACTACCCCACAGCTCTTGGTCTGGGCTAAGACCCTCCAGACCCAGATGGACGGGTTGAACCCAAATGACCCACTGAACCTGAAATATCAACAGGGGATATGGCTACCAATGGGATAAGCCAGGAGGACCAGTGTGAGGGACCTGCCCGAATGGAACCAGGCTGAAAGGTGGGTCCACAAGAGATTATGGGTAGAATATCCTAATCTGAATTATCTGTATGTGCCAGAATGGATTTAGAACATCATTGAGGAGATGCGGGAGGACTGGATCTTTAAGGAGCATGTGGAGCATTTAAAGAATCGTCCAGGTGGAGGAGGTGCCCCATCTCAGCAGTTGTTCCAGTAGGCACAGTCAATGTGTCACACAGGGACCTGGTCTGGTTTAACCCTATTGAAGCATTTCGCTATGGTCCTGGACTTGACTGGGACTCGGACCAAGTACTGCCTTCTGGACCGGGATTCCTTTGGAGATGTAAACACTAAACCAGACCTAGCATATTACTTCCCTCCAGGTGGGGGGGGGCCTGCAACCTAGGCTTTCTGGTTTAGAACTTATGGACTGTGCCAGGATAATTGCTCTACAGAGCTGATGTGGTGACTGTATACAGTTTTCTTAAAATTAAGCTCTTAACTTTTGGGGGAAAAAAATGTAATGTTGATGTTCTTAAAATCATGATAAAACATGTTTGAGAGACTGGTGAGAGGATGTGTGTGTGAGTGTACGAGTGAGTGGACTGGGGCTGTACACAGTGAAACTTGTTTTAAAGTTTGGTGGGAAGCTTTTGTTGGATAACTAAACCAGTTGGCATGGTGTGTCTAATGCCAGAAGGCTGAGGACTGCGCATACCCATCTGATGGGAGAGGACCATCACTGGGTCCTTGCCATCATTCCCAGAAGGGACTGATTTCCTGGGTGGGGAAGAATGTAAGTCCACTGTAAGAGAGGGGCTTATATTCCCATCTTAGACATCCCTTTCCCCCTCCTACCCCACCCCAGCTAGGGAACGTTTCAGTGCTGTGAGAGGATTGGGGGGGGGGAGAAATTGTTATAAATGACATTCTGTGAGGAAGGAATGTAGTGTTCATATAAAAATTTAAGTGCAGGAGTGCTAGCTTCAGTATATGTAGGGTAGGGTAATATATATTTTAAGTAGAGTTTTTAATGTGTTAGGGTGGTTTTTTGGTGTTATTTTGAGTTTATTTTTAGTTTATTAATTTATGATTGTGACTTATAGTTTAAATTTTGGGATATAAACGTTGTTTATTTGTTCCGTGGGTTATTTTGTATTAAGAAGGTTTTTTTTTGTGGAATATTATTGTTCTTAGTTTAGTTTTGGTATTGTTTATTGTATTGTGTAGTCGAGTTTGCAGCATGTGTTGGCCTTCAGCCCTCACAGCGGTGCGCTACTCATCCTCCTCTCTTCGTGCCCTTCACCCTTTTTATTCTCCCCCTCTTCAGTTTGAGATTTACCAACGTTGTAGAGCACTGGGTATTGTGCGTAGGAGGGGAGAAGAGTGGGGTCATGAACAGGGAGGATGATCGAGGAATCATCATATTGGGGTGGTTAATACCAGAAAGCCCTGGGGTGAAATGGAATCCTGATAAGTGGTTTTCCAGCCGGTGCCCATACCCAAGAGCACTACTGGTTATGGTGGCCGATGGCCTGTGCCTGGCATGAGATCATGCCAACTCAGGGCGGTAAAAGCAAATGCCAGGTCCATTAAAAACAAGACCGCAATTATTGCTGATCTTGTTGGTATGGTGGACCTGAGCTTGCATTACGAGACCTGGCTGGATGATAACTCTGGCCCCATTTTGGAGGCTATGACTCCAGCCGGGTACTCGGTGTTACACTGCCCGAGATTGGATCGTAGGGGGGGAGGGGTTGTGGTCTGTTTTAAGACCGAACTTGGCCTCACGGAGGTACTAGTGGGGAGGGTTGAGTCCTTTGAGTGTATAGTTGTAGCAGGTGTAGGCATTCGAATCGCCCTCATTTACCGTCCACCTGATGATGAGAAGCGATTCTTCAGGAACTGGCGGACTTTGTCGTTGATATGGCATTTGAATTGCCTAGATTGATGGTTCTGGGCAATTTCAATGCCTGGGTCGACGACGAACTCTCTCAATTTGGTCAACACTTTCTCCAGTTAATGGCAATGCTGGGCCTTACACAGGTGGTTTCCTCTGCTACACATAAATGTGGACACTCTTTGGACTTAATCTTCCTTCTAGGGGTCGAGTCATCCGATGTGGGGGTGGAACCCATCGGGTGGTCAGATCATTACACTGTGGGGTTTAGTGTTTGCTCCCCCTCTAGACGGCCTGCCCCTACAGAGTTGGTTAGGTACACGCCCTTTGGATATAGATCCCAAGACCTTACTGGCCAGTACTTGACCTCTACGTCTCCTGCGTTGACAACAGTGATCCAGAGACCCTCATGTCAGCCTATAATACAGCCGTTGCTGGGGCTCTGGATCTCATTGCTCCAGTTCATGTTGGCCCCCTCTCCCTCCGCCCCAAGTCCCCTTGGTTTGATGGGACATTGAGGGCGATGCGGAGACAGGGGCGAAGGTTAGAGCATTGCTGGCGAAGGTCCACCCTTGATGCCTACCACCTTAGATTGATGGATCATTATCAGGTCTATCAATCCTCAATCACCCGTAAGTAGGCAGAGTTCCTGCCCAGGGAGATTGCGGTTGCTCGGAATCAACCAGCTCAACTGTTTCGAACTGTGGACAGACTGTGCAACCCAGTCTGTCTTCAGGGTCAGAAAGTTTTTTCGCAATTGGAGTGCGATGAGCTTGCTCAGTTCTTTTTGTAAATAAGTAGGCCGACATTAGGCTGAGTTGTTGCCATCACACTCTATGGGGGTTGCAGTGAACCGGGGTGAGATCACGGTGCCTCGGCTTTCTTGGAGTTCCTTCAGTCAACTGGAGTTCATTGATGTCATGAGGATCATCCAGCATATGCACCCTACGTGCTGTAGTTTGGACCCTGGACCTACCTCCCTAATTTTGGGTTGTATTGAAATCATTGGTCCAATCCTTTTTCAGATATTCAGGTGCTCCCTGGAATCGGGTGAGTTTCCTAGCTCCCTGAAAGAGGCGGTGGTAACACCCCTCTTGAAGAAAGCTACCGCGGACCCTGACTGTCTGGAAAACTACAGACCTATCTCTAACCTTCCCTTTGTTGGAAAGGTGATAGAGAAAGTAGTGGCTGCACAACTGGAAGACCATTTGACCATCCATGATGTCTATGAACCCCTCCAGTCCGGTTTTCGTAAAAGACATAGTACCGAGACAGCACTGGTTCGGGTGCTCAATGATCTCTTGATGGCTAGAGATCGGAAGAGTCGTTCCATTTTGGTTCTCCTCGACCTTTCTTCAGCCTTCGACACTGTAGATCACATGGTGTTGATAGAACACCTGAGGCTGTTTTGTGGAATGTCTGGAACCGTCTTAAAATGGTTCTCGTCATTCCTCACTGGAAGATCACAAAGAGTTGTGTCCGGGGTTTTTTCCTCGGATTCAACTGCTTTGTTTTGTGGGGTGCCCCAGGGTTCAGTATTGTCATCCATGTTATTTGCGGTGTATATGCTACCCATCGGAGACATTGTAAGGAAGTATGGGCTGAGGTTTCACTGTTACGCAGATGATACCCAGCTCTATCTTTCTTTGGCCCCCGACCAGATTGGAGCTCTCTCGGTCTTTAATAGCTGTCTTACCAAAATCCAGGAGTGGATGAATTCTAGCTGGCTGAGGTTGAATTCTGATAAGACTGAGGTTCTGGTTGTGGACCCGGGTCATCGGATAGGGGGGTTGGGTGTTGATGCACCTTCCGGAATTTTTCTTGGAGGCGTTTCTCTCCCGATCTCTGAAAGGGTGCGGAACCTGGGAGTGGTTCTTGACGACGGGCTGACACTGCAATCACAGGTGTCGGCTGTCATTAAGACTTCCTTTTTCCACCTTAGGAACATTGCCAGGATCCGGCATCTTGTTCCGTCTGCCGACCTGCCAACGTTAGTTCATGCCTTCGTGTCCTCGCGCTTGGATTATTGCAACTCCCTTTACCTAGGGCTTTCTGGGGTTGAAATCTGTTGCCTGCAGCTAGTGCAGAACGCTGCAGCCCGGCTTTTGACGGGTTCAAGCAGATCCTGTCATATTACTCCAGTGCTGCGCGAACTGCATTGGCTGTCAATTCAGTGGCGGATCACCTTTAAAGTTGGCTTGCTGTCTTTCAAAGCTCTACATGATCTGGGCCCAGGCTATCTGAAAGAACTTCTGGTTCCTTATCACCCGAATCGATCGCTCCACTCGGCTGATGAGAGGTTGCTAGAGGTTCCAAGGGTAAATTTGAAATTTTCGGGTGCTCGGGCATTTGCTTATGTAGCCCCCACCCTTTGGAACTCTCTATCCCGTTGGTTACGGGAGTGCACTTCTGTGGAGGGCTTTAAAAGAGGTCTGAAGACTTTTCTATGGGAAACTGCATTTTTATAATATTGACCGGTATGAATGTTTTGTTTTAATTGTATGTTTTAATGATTTTTCTTTTATTGTTCTGATTTGTTATTTATGTACGGCGCCTTGAAAGGCGCCTTATAAATAAAATTATTATTATTATTATTATTATTATTAGTGCCCTGGGGGATACTGCTGCTGGACACCTCAAGGTGGCAGCATAGAGTGTTTTTTTTTTTTATTGTTTTTTTACACTTTTTTTTTTATCCACCTTACTGTCCCCTCGACCCACTCCTTCAGACCATTGATCAATCCTACAGGTCCCCTCCCACAGAATCTGTCCCTAGAGTGCCAGGCATACTCCGTTATCCCTCCTACCTACTCTTCTTCCTTGGAGTACCTGCACAGTGGGGTTTGTCCTGTGCATTGGCGATCCCTGCGGCGAATCGGTCGTCATCTTGGCCCGAAGGGGGATTTTCCATTTTTATCCCCTTAGTCCCTCTACCCTCTGAGGACGTCGGCACATAGGACTGACGTCCAGTCATATGGCATGCTGATGCACGCCATTGACAAATGCCTGCAACGTCCTCCCCTCCCCGACTCTTGAAGAGCCGCCTGTGCACCAGTGCCCATGCTTCCACCAGCACAGGTGCATCAGGTGTACAAGGCAAACCTCAGGATCCCACCCCAGAGGAGGACAGCATCCGTTGGGATGCTCAATCCTTCCTCCCCCCTCCAAACCCCGACAACCCAAGTCCATTCCCAAACCCGGGTCGCCGGCATGGTGCGAGGTGTGGCATCTAGCGCCTCAACCCTCAGCACCACCGGGCCCAAGAGAGTGGGTTTTAAGAGTATATAAAGGGACAGACAGGAAGTATCAGGGCCTTTCCAGCCTGGGCATTAGGTCTGGGGCTGGAGGGCGAGGCTGGACGCGTAGTGCTAGGATCAGATTAGGTGGGCAAGTAAAGGAGCTCGGCAGTCTAGGAGATCTGGTGGGGAAACCCCCCAAAGGAGTACAGTCAGGACATTTTTCAATGCGCCAGGGTCAATGAGGAGTTGGGGGTTGGAGCTCCATGGGGAATATGTAGCCAGGGCCTGCATCATTGGGGGTAGGGACAGGAGGTGGCTTTGTCAGCCAGGAAGGTGTAGGAGTCCTTAGAGACCCCTTGCAGGTGTACCCCAAGTCACCAGGGCTGGGAGGGCAGTGGCAGGGCCCTCCCAGGAGGGGAGCCAGTGGCAGTGGTTTCCCTCGCACCCAGTGTGGAAGGCGGCCTGGTGGGGTAGAGGGAGCCAGGGGGCCTTTCACCCATTATATGGGCCTGCTTTGGAGGGGCAGGTCCTGGGGTGCCGGTACATTGAGGTCTGGGTGGGTCACAGGCCATGTGGCAGACCTTGGAGGGTAGCCCCCGCGCTGGAGCTTAATTCATGCCCAAGAGATGTAAAGGGGACTTGGGACTGGCTGGGACCCCCAAGGAAGTGTAACAGCAGAAACTGGAGCATGTAGGCCATTAGTAGGAGTCAGTTCAGCCTGTACCATGGGGTCAGTATTGGAGTGGGACCAGGTTTTGGGGCCACTGCACTAGTGGGGGCCAAGGAGAGGCTGAGCCGAGTGAAGGTGGCAGGTGCTGAAGTAGCACAGGTACAGTACAACCATGGTAAGAGGGTCAGGGCCTGGGTCATCAGTAAAATTCCTTGAAGCCCTGGGGCAGAGGCCAGTGCACAAGGGTCCAGGTGGGGTAGGCAGCTCGCTTTCCCACACCAGAGTGTGGGGGGGGTGGACGACCAGTGCCAGTGAGAGTGACCCTGGTGAGAAGGAAAAAATTAAAGTGTTGCCTTACCAGATCCTAAGAGGCCAGGAGATTGAAGGGATCTGAATTCGAGTGGGTCTCGGGTCACGCATCCGAGAGATAGAGAGAGAGAGAGGAAAAAGAAATCCTTACTTGTGACTGCCTGTATCCATCATTCTGCTGCCTTAGAATGTCCAGCCAGTTTTGTAAAAAGTTAAATAGCCCCATGGAGCTGCTTTATCTATTTAAAGATGACGTATGTGACCCCTGTATTGCTGGAAATCATTTGCATTACAGGTGCAGAATAAAAGCCAGTTTGGGGAGGAAATAGTGGTTATGTGCATTATTTGACTGAGAGGGGAAAGTAAATGAAATGTAATCTTCTTTTCCCCTTTATCCCTTTATGAAATATACTCAGTGGGACTGTGGAGTGAAATTTCTTTGTCTGCACTGCCTGAATCAGCGTTGGTGTAGTGCGGTGGGAGCACACTAAGTTCTCACACTAGCTGTGGGTTTTTTCTCCACGCTGCTTACATGTGGGACCAACATCAGAGTGGTGACAGCGCCGTGGTTACAGGTGCAGCATATGGTGGAATCAATGAGTAGCAATTCATTCTGTCTTGGAGTCGACACGGATGTGGTGAGAGCACATTCTATTCTAGAGGATGAAAAGAATTTTCAAAGCATCTCTCTCCCTTTGGATTTTCAGTTGAGTGTTCCTTTCCTCCTGGAGTGGACGACTGGCAGGGTTTTGGGTTGTTTGGGGAGGAACTGCTGGGGTTTGGACTGGAGGGTTTTTTCCTCTGTGGTTGTTGGTGAGGGGACTTTTGCGGCTGGTGGCCTTGTCACTATTGTAGGTCTGCCACTCCAGAAAGGGGAAGGTTGCTATCTGCCTTTAGGGCCATAGCACCAGAATAGGGATTTGTGGCTGGAATTGGCTTGCGATTTAGAGGGAACTCAGAGGGGCTTTAGTGGATGTTGGGGGTCCCTCTGGGGGTTCCTAAGGCTCTCTGTGGGGGGGAGCTATTGTTTGCTTCACAAGGGCCTGTATTCTCTGATCACAACCTTTTAGTCTAGTCCTGAATTTTGGTATCTTGGTCTGAGTCTGTGAGTGTTTTCACTGAGGAGGTATCAGAGAAGAACTGTTCATCTGGAAGAATTATCTGGTGTCTGGACTGAGAGGGAGTGAGAGCCCCTCCCGATTTTTAAGAAATACTTTGTTTTGATCCCCCAGGATATCTTTTATACCTGGACGCTGATTTATTGTTATTATCACGGGACTTGCAATGCTTGACTTTGTTTTCTAGAACTGAGAGAGGGTGAGAACCTCTCTTGTTCAAAATACTCATTGAACTTTTGGACATTTTGGACACTTGGACATGACATATTTGGATATTTTTATTTTTTGTTTTTGATTTAATTTTGTTTTTGTGGTTTCTTTTATATTTTATTTTTGATTTAATTTGGGGTTGTTTATAATTTTGTTTTATTGTGTTTTTTGAGTGTGTGGGGATTCTAAGAGAAATTATAAGGGTCTCAAAGTGATTCATTTTAATATGTGTAGAAGGCCTGCCCCCACGGTCGTATGCTATTCGTCCTCCACTCTTCACGCCCTCCGCCCCTTCTCCCCCTTGCTATTACAGTTGTCAACATACCAGCGCTGTAGAGCACTGGGTGTTGTGCGGAGGGGGAGGAGGGGTTTTAGGGGGTGCGAACAGTGGAGGTCAAATGAGCGGGGACACCGTATTGGGGTAGTGGAAACCAGAAGACGCCCTGGGACGAAATGGATTCTGGAACGAGGTCACTCTTGTCTGGTTTCCATACCCAAGGGCACCATTAATGATGTTGGACAAGTGGTCTGTGCAGCTCCAGAGGCCCGTCCAACCCGGGCGGTGTTGTGCAATGCCAGATCCATAAGAAACAAGACTGCAGTCATTGCAGATCTTGTTGAGTCTGTGGATCTGGCTTGCATTACCGAGACCTGGCTGGATGAAAATGCTGGTCCAATTTTGGAGGCAGCAGTTCCATCTGGGTACTCGTGTTGCACCGCCCGAGGTTGGACCGCGGGGGGTGGCGTCTGTTTCAAGACTGAACTGGGTCTCACAAGTGTACCAGTAGAGGGAGCTGAGTCTTTCAGTGTACTGTAGTGACAGGTGTGGGTTGCAGAATTGCTCTCATCTATCGTCCACCAGATGATGAGAATCATTTTCTGCACGAAGTAGCAGGCTTCGTCATCGACATGGCATTTGAGTCACCTAGGCTGATGGTCCTGGGTGACGTTAACGCCTGAGTCGATGAAGAACTCTCGCAGTTTGGACAACACTTCCTCCAATTAATGACATCTTTGGGCCTTACACAAGTGGTTACTTCTGCCACTCATAAGAGTGGTCACTCTTTGGACTTAGTTTTCCTCCTGGGGATTAAGGCCTTCGACTTGGGGGTGGAACCTGTCAGTTGGTCCGATAACTACACTGTGGGGTTCAGTTTTGGCACACACACACACCCTTGTAGGTCTACCCCTGTGGAGATGTCAGGTACCGCTCTTTGCGAAATGTTAGCTCTGCAGGCCTGGCAGCGGTGTTTGACCTATCGGAGTTCTCTGGAGTGAGCAATGATCCCGATGCCCTGGTGTTGGCCTATAATAGGGCCATCTCCTCGGCTCTGGATCAAATTGCTCCTGTCTGTGTTCATCCTCTCCCTCTTCGACCTCGGTCTCCATGGTTTGATGGGACATTGAGGGAGATGTGGCGACAAGGACGAATATTAGAGCTTTGTTGGTGGAGAACTGCCCTTGATGCCGACCATCTTAGATTGATGGAACATTACCAACTCTATCATTCTGCAATCTCCCATAAGAAGGCAGAGTTCCTATCCGGGGAAATTGCTGCCGCTCAGAACCGACCAGCTCAGCTTTTTCGAACTGTTGACAGACTGTGCAACCCAGCCTATCTGCAGGTTCGGAAAGCTTTTTCACAAGTGGAGTGTGATGAGCTTGCTCTCTTCTTTGCAGTTCAGGTGGCCGACATCAGGGCAGCACTTCAGCCTACTCCCTCTATGAGAGAAGTTATAGATCGGAGATTGGTTGCAGCCTCTAGTCTCTCCTGGAATTCCTTTGACCAGCCTGAGTTCATTGATGTCATGAGGATTGTCCAGAGTATGCACCCTACATGCTGTAGTTTGGACCCGGGCCCGACTTCCCTGATAAAGGGTTGTCATGACATTATTGGCCCAGTCCTAGCATGGATAGTCTGGTGCTCCTTGGATACGGGTGAGTTTTCTAGCTCCCAGAAGGAGGCAGTGGTGATGCCCCTCTTGAAGAAAGCTTCCTTGGACCCCGACTGCCATGCCAACTACAAGCCGATCTCTAATCTTCCCTTTTTTAGGGAAGATTATTGAGAAAGTAGTGGCCGTACAATTGGAAAACCATTTAACCATCCATGACATCTATGAACCACTCCAGTCTGGTTTTCGAAACAGGCATAGTACCGAGACAGCGCTGATTCGGGTGCACAATGATCTCCTGATGGACAGAGATCAGAAGAGCCGTTCCATCTTGGTTCTTCTTGATCTCTCTTCAGCCTTTGACACTGTGGACCATGGGGTACTTCTCGAGTGCCTGGAGTTCATCTGTGGCCTGTCAGGTACAGTCCTCAGTTGGTTTAGATCTTTCCTCACTGTCAGAACTCAGAAAGTGGTGTCGGAGATAAATTCTTCCCGCCCAGTCTCTCTGTCATGTGGGGTTCCCCAGGGCTCGGTGTTGTCCCCCATGTTGTTCGCAGTGTATATGCTGCCCCTTGGAGACATTGTAAGAAGGTATGGGCTGAGGTTTCATTGCTATGCAGATGATACCCAGCTCTTCCTATCTTTTGCACCTGACCAGGATAGAGCTCTCTCAGTCTTTAATAACTGCCTCACTGAAATCCAATGCTGGATGAATTCAAGCTGGCTGAAGTTGAATTCGGAGAAGACTGAGGTAATGGTTGTGGACCCGGGTCGCAGGGTAGAGGGGACAGGAGCTGGTTTACCTTCAGGTTTATTTCTGGGGGGCATCCAGCTCCCCACCTCTGAACAGGTGCAGAACTTGGGGGTGATTTTTGACAATGAGCTGACACTGCGTTTGCAGGTGTCAGCAGTTGTCAAACTTTCCTTTTATCGTCTTAGAAACATCGCCAAGATTAAGCACCTTGTTCCGTCCAGCGATCTGCCTACATTGATCCACGCTTTTGTGACCTCACGCCTTGATTACTGCAACTTCCTTTATCTAGGGCTTCCTGGGGTTGACATCTGCTGCTTGCAGCTGGTGCAGAATGCTGCGGCCTGATTATTGATGGGTACGTCTCGTGCCTGTCACATTTCTCCAGTTCTGCGTGATCTGCACTGGCTGCCAATTCAGTGGCGGATCACCTTTAAAGTTGGTCTTTTGACTTACAAAGCCCTACACGGACAAGGCCCGGACTATTTGAATGAGCTTCTGGTTCCCTACTGCCCTAAGCAATCTCTCCACTCGGTGGATGAGGGGTTGCTAGAGATTCTCAGGGTTTCTTTAAAATCTTCAGGTGCTCGTGCTTTTATGTATGCTGTCCCGACCCTCTGGAATTCTCTACCCCATCCGCTTTGTCAGTGTACGTCCGTGGAGGAATTTAAAAAGGCCTTGAAGATCTATTTATGATCTAAGATTTATTTTAATTGAGTAATGTGATTTTATGAGCTCAGATTGATGTTAGATTGATGTTTTATTTGTTTTATCTGTAATTATTATAAGGCACCTTGAACTTGTGAAAGGCGCGGTATAAATAAAGTTTTATTATTATTATTATCTTCAGTTTGATTAATTTTCCATGAGTTACATTCCAGTTGCAGTATCCGTCCACCCTGGGTGGGACTGGAAAGGCTTCTGAAACAGCCGAGGTACAGAGCCGAGGTCCTGGTCTGGTGGGCAGCTTCCGGGAGGAGAAAATCAAATACTGAGAGAGAAGGCAAAGTGCATGAGTGTTGAAGACGATGAACAGTTAGGAATATGATTTTCCCTGTCTTACTGGAAGTGCATTTGTCTCGATGTTAGCACTTGAGAGTGTTCCCTTTCTACTGCCCCAGAATATCTATGAAAGAAAGTTATTTCCCTAGATGGGGGCATGGGGGTTGGGGGTTACACTAGACTTTGGTGTTTACAATGAACTTTGATGTTTGGACTGTTTACATTTCCAGCTGTCAGTCGCCATGTTTGATACTTTGACCCTGTTTGGGCCAATCAGAACTGCAAGGATCCTTCTGTGTCCTCAAACTGTGATTGCTGGGAGAAACTGTGACCATTTTGCTTGGCGCCCATTTTACCCAATTAGGATGGAGGGACTGTGACTGACAGCCTGGGCAGCCAACCTGATTACAGTATTCCATTTTCGGTCAGCTGAAAGAAATGGGTAAAAAGTCAGTCTGGCTTGAGCTTCTGTACCGAGAGGAGGCTCTGTGTTTTTTTCAGCTCGGGGAATTTGGGGAGAGTCCTGCTTTGCCTCTCCTCGGCCTAAAGATTTAGTGTGGATCATTTGAACTGCTGAACTGCAGACCGATTCTAAATCTGAACAAAGTGTTTCATCCTTAGAGCAAATATCCAGACTGAAAAAAGGGTGTCGGAGTTCTAAAATACCCTCAATCCGTGTGTGAAGCAAGACCTGGCTTTACCAGAGTGAGTGGCCTAAAGCTGAAAGTTGGGCCACCAGACTTGTCTCCAAACCTGTTGCAGAACAGCATGACTAGAAAGTTTGTATTGTATGGTCAGCTTACATGTCCAGGACTGCAGTGTGCAAGTGGGTAAGCTGGGCAGCCTATCTGAAATTGTACTGGAACTCTTGCTGGTGATGCCGAATAATGTTGCTGAAAAACTGTTGCTAACCCTAATAGACAAGCTGCTAGAGAACTAGCTTGGTCAGTCAGCTCCTGCGGAGAAGATCATCGCGGGTTGCAGCCACCCTTTGTCAGCGTGGCTCAGTTGGTAGCACATCCGCCTCTGGACCAGAAGGTTGTGGGTTCTCGTCCCACACCGTGAATGGACTTGCACCTAAAAATCGCTGGCATCCGAGTGCAGTATTGGGGGGTGCTGTACTGCTGGGGTGTGCCGTCCTTCGGATGAGATGTTAAACCGAGGTCCCTTCTACCCATCCTGGTGTTGTCCTGGTGGGTGTCCAGGTGGAAGTAAAAGAACCCAGGGCACTCTTCACAAAGAGTAGGGGACATCCCGGTGTCCTGGCCAACATTTCCCTTCCCATAAACCAGTTCATGCAATTATCCAGGCTGCATGTGGGTGATGATGTGCAATATGGCCGCCACTACACATTCAGTCACTTCACTACCAGTCTAGTATTGCTTGTAAAGTGCTTTGGGATACATTGTGTATGAAAAGCACTATATAAATGCTGATTCTTCTTCTTCTTCTTTCTTTGGAGTGGAGCCGGGATGTGGGGGGTGAGCCGTGCAAGCCCTGGTCCTTGTATCCTGGTCCTGGTCCCAAAAGAAGAGACCTGCAGCCTGCAGCCATCAGTCCTCAAGAGAGACAGCCTGGAGATCAGCCCAGCATCCAAGATTCTGGTGCAGTGAGTACAACAGGGCCCAGGTCTTGCAACCTCTAATAAAAAAGTGTTTGCCATCTAATCTGTTTCCCAGGTTCTCGTTGTGGGTTAAACTGTTTTGCAGGCCATTGGGACTGCGGATTACAATTTTCCTTTGGGTTAAAGTGCTGGTGAATGTGGCAGCAGCCCAAAGTAAAAGAATCCATAATCATTTATTTGTTTAAGGGCTTCAACCAGCTGCAATGCCGGCCATCCCGCGGCAACGCTCAGGCCTGCAACATCTTAGATTCTGGGTACCCAGATTTTAGTGACTGAATCAAGTTAGGGGGTTAAATGTACGTGATTGACAATTTAATATCAAAGCCTAATTATTTCTTTATGTCAACTACTGATCTTTACAACAGTCCCCTGTTAAACTCCCCAAATAAATCAGTTTGTTGTTTGAATGTTTAAACTGTTTCCTGAGCATATCGTTACTAAGGGTAGAATTATTCTGACTGGTGTAAAGGTGTCCTGCTGTGGTAACCAATCCTTCTTTTTCGGGAATACAAGGTGTATCCAGACAGTCCAAACCCTGCTGGTAAGAAGGGCAACTGTGAGCATATTATTAGCACTCACCCCAAATTGTGACGCTGAATGTTAAGTAAAGTGTTTAGTACAACTCCACGTGTGGAGCCACTGGCTCGGGCTGTGGGTAGGTATAACTTCTCAGAGGATTGTGCTAGCTTATTATCTAACCCATATAAACATTACTCTGGGTGGAGTCGCCATGTAAATAGTCCTATTGGTGGTACTGAACACCTTATAACTTCTGAACAAGAACCCAGGCCCCTCAACCTGCATTTTGGGAAGCAGGCAGGGGTAGTAGCCCGTTGGGAGGTGGCGCCCGGGTTGCATATTTTTCAAGTGAACAGATGGCTTTCCATTTGAGTACACATTTTGCAGAACTAGATGAAACAGGCACTATCATGGTAGCTCTGAGTGATTAAAATATTATTGCACCCCCCAAGGCACCATTCCTCACTCTTTGTTGGCCTCTAGGCACCTCATCCAAATACCCCAGGACCACAGGAACCCACATCAGAGGCTTCCAGACTACTATGAGACACTCTCTGCTGACATCAGGGTGAAACAGCTATTTTGTGCATGCTGGTGGTGTCTTGGAGTGAGGAGCAGGGGGTCAGGATCATAGTGCAAACCTGTGACCTTACATGGCAGAGCAATAGGCTACAGTCAACAACACTGGGGATGACAAAATATGCTTCTAGTGGCCACCTGGTCAGCAAACATTAAGATGACATTCTACATTTTGCCTGCCAGTGTGCCCCAAATTTGCCAAGTGATCATCTTTACTAGATGAGAGAGCATTTTGGAATTTTGCTCCATGCCCCAGTCAATGCCTGGTCTTTCATTGGAGACTGACAAGTTTGCATGCTGTGGTAGCTTTTATTTTGGGAATATAGACACGTGTCCTGCAGAGACTGAACTAAGAAGCCTATGACTTCATAGCTTTTTTTGGCATAGACCTGCAAATAATTTCTGCACCAACCAGCTTAGCTTGAATGCCCAAAAGACTCTTTTTACCTTTGGCTCCAGGGGCAATGTCTGGCTATAAGCCAATATCTTCCGTAGGTCTTTGCAACCATGGATGGCTTCCATCTGAAGGAAATCTCCTTTAAATACCTAGGTGTCAGACTGGACAGTCATCTAGCCTCCTCTTGCCACATTAGTGCCATTTACAATAAACTTCTCCCCAATCTCTAGGCACTCTATAGAAACAAATCCTGCATTCTTCTTCCCACCTGCTGGGGGATTATTGTGAAAACAATCCTCCCTGCATTTAACTATGGGCAGGCAGTGTAGACCACTACCACCAAATCCACCCTTCCTAGACTGGATCCCTCCTCCACTCCTTCTGCTGCTTCTTTGCTCTTGATGCCCCTCCTCACACTCATCAAACTTATCACTGCTCCCTTTACTGTTTCCTCTCCCTCCCCTCCCCTCTCTCTTGAGGGTAGGTGCCTATCTCGCAGTGTCTCCCGTATTTCCAAGCTCTGATTTGTATCCTGCCCCTGCAGTCTCTATGTTCTTTTTAATAAATAAGGAAGGACTGCTCTTACTCCCCTCTGCCCCACCCCTGCTTTTTTTACGCAGACTAAAGCAACATCCCCTGGAAAACCCCACGGTCTACAAATATCTGGGACTCTTACTTGCCCCCATAGCTGTCTTTCACTGACAATATAGCAAACCCCACCAGAACAGTAAACCAAAAATTAGGAAACTCTACACAGTCGAAAGCTGCCTAACAAATGCAGCTAGGAAAGCTGTCGCCACCCATTTATTCTTTCTACTCTTGGAATTCAGGAGCTGCAGTCTTTAGAGGCCTCACCAAACAGGAATTGAACAAAGTATGGACTGCATTTAACAACAGTATCTGTATGTTTGTGAAAAATGTGCCTAGACTGATGCACTGATGTGCACTATACTCTCCGATGGGTATCCTCCTAGCCACCACTGGAAAGGTGGATCTCTGTGTGGTACAATCTACTCTTTACAATAATCAGCTAAAAAGAATCTGGGATGTTGTGTAACCTCTTACACACACAAACTGGCCACTACAACCTGTATTTGGCAACCACTCGTGCATTTGTCTAACCAGGACTAATTTGAAAACTGGTGGAAGAAAGACCATGCTCTTCTCTAACATTCCACAGATGAGGAAAATTTAACCCTTTGTCATCCGAAATGGCCAAGGATGAAACCTCGAACAGGTGGAGACCTTCAAATACCTTGGAGTAACTCTGGATGACACCCTATTTTTTGCCCCATGTTAAAAATCTGGTGGCCATAGTCAACAGAGGACTGAGTGCCCTGTACCATAACTGGGGATGCTAGATGCCTTATTCTGGCCAGCTCCATTCTGTCACTTACAGATTGTGGCCTCCCTGTCTATGCAGCTGGCTGTAACACGGTGCTAAACAGAGTAAAGCTGATCTGTAATAAGGCATGTCACCACTTTATGCTTGATGCAGAGAACTACACTCATAGCTGTACCCTTTAGTCACTCATTAACTGGCTACCTTTACCCTGCAGACATAAGCTCCAGACATGTTTGCTATCCAAAAAAGGTGCCACTGGGCCTAACACCCCCTGCTTTGATAAATTGCTTCTGCATTGTCTGCAACCAGTATAACACCAGAAACAGCCAGGAATGCCATTAAGCCTCCTTTCCAGCATATCTATCTGGGCAAGCAGTTCATTTGTTGTGAGGCCACTAATTAGTTAAATGAGCTGCCTGAGGCACTGCTGAATCTTCCCAAGTTTAATCAGTTTAGGAGATCTTCGTGGTCTGCCTTTGCAGTCCAATGCAATTGTAACCATTAAACTGTTTTATTCAGTTTCTCTCTGTACATAACCTGTGACTTTTTATACAGCGATCGGTATGGATTTTTTTCAAAACTGTATGTAATTGCTCTGTCTTAAGTGCTTTGAGCCTGACTCGACTGCATTTCCTCTGGAACTGCTTATTGTACTTGTAATGTTTTGTGACTATGTATTTGGCAAAGAACCTTTGTAAATGAGCACTTGTGCTCAAAGGTAATCTCTAAAGTTTTCAATAAATAAATAAATTTGAATCGAGTCTAATTAAGCACAATTTAAAAATTATGTACTATACCATCTTACTCCCATATCTGCATGTAGCTGCTTTGAAACCTGCCTCTGAATAGTGTGCTTTTATTTAAATCTTGTACCGTGGTTTACTATCATGTATTTGCATTACTGATGTTTTGATCCAGGTCATGGCTAAAAGAACAGGGACATATGTCTCAGCCTACCCTGCGCACTTTCCAATAAATAAATCCCAGACGTCGTCTGCATCTGTTTCAACAGTGAGTAATGCTCACCTCACTCTCATCATTCCTTTTCAGATAAACTCTATCTGCAGTGTTGAGGTGAGGCTCACAACTACCAACCACAACCAGTGAATACAATAAACAAGTTTTTCTGCATTTGACCTTTGAAAAAAAAATCAAAAGCCAGAGTTCAAAGCTGCCCTCTGCCAATATCCAATAACTCATGTGGCTTCAGAGTTGTTGTGGCTTGCCTAGGTATAAGGCTTTGGTCTTGCAATGCTGGAGCCTTTAAGTTGAAAAGCAGTTCAACAAATGTCAGCAAGCAAGCTAGGGAGAGGTGTATAGCAATTAAGTTTGCTGTAAGCCTCTGCTGTCCAAGCACCTTACCACACAGCTGCCTGTGTGCATGTGTGTGTGTGTGTGTGTGTGTGTTGTTAGGAGGTGCTGTTTCCCACAGCTCTGATCTAATTTAGCTGTAATTCAATCTCCGTGTGACCAGCGCTCAGCCAGCGCTCTCCCACCCGCCAACAGGCTCCTCTCTCACAGGCTGTGTGTTGCACATTTACACTGTCAATCTGACAGACTCCCGGCAAAGAGCCCCGGCTGCTGTATACATTTACAATGTCAGTCGCCTGGGCCTGGGGAGCAGTCTGCAGCAATAACACTCACAGACCCCTTCTGTGTCCTTTGTGCACACTCTGCAGATACTTTATACCTGCCACTCAGCAGCATGCAAAGGGACCCCCCTCAGTAACTGGTTGCCACAGCACAGCTGACCAAGGTAAGGCAGGGTGCCCGAAACATATGTGCAAGAGATCCAGCATTACTGCTCTTGAATTCACAGATTTTATGAACTGTTAAGTGCCTTTCCTTCGGCGAGATATATTAGGTTTTATTGAAATGGGTATGCAAAGCAAACACAGAAATGTCAATAAGGTCCCTACATACCTTTGTCGTGTTTTGTCTTTTAAAGAAATATTCTTTCCCTTTCAGTTTTAGACAAAAGGAAACACTCAAGTCTAACAAGGCCCTTAGCTCCTAAATCATTTCAGTTAAAACAGCAGCATTTTAATGATTCCAGTACAGCACATGTGAACTGAATGAGAGGGCATAAACGCTATATAACTGAAACCATAAATGAGCAGCAAATCTCACCAAATATTCTAGTAAGTAGCATACTATTGTGGTGAAGGAAGGAGCTTAGACCTGGTAAGACCTTTTGACACGTCTCTCCTGTGCCTGTTTTGCTTCACCAAGGACTGTTTTTACCTTACTTTTTTATCATAGTTTTTGTTGACAAAGAAAGGCAGGCTCGACAATACTGCTTATTTTCAGTCTCATCCTATGGCAACAGGGGAACAGATGCAAACCAAATGAAATTAAACAAGATTAAGCTGTTGGTGGTATTTTAGTGAATGGGAGAAATCTGTCCAAGACAACAGCAAATTTCCCTACTCTTCTCAAGAAGTGCTATGGGGATCTTTACCAGCCACCTGAATAACCTCCAGAAAAGGAAGAAGGAACCTCAGTTTAATGTCTCCTCTAAAGCATGGCACATCCCGACAGTACAGCACCCCTTGGTACTGCATTCGGGTGCCACATTTATGGTATGAGTGTAATCCCAGTGCAGGACTAGAATCCATGACCAGACTCGGAGTCCGATATGGTACTACTGCATTCCAAATCAATGATTATTTTAGCATCCCTTTTTGATTCCATTTGATACATTGCACAATAGATAGATAGATGTTCTTGTTTTGACATTCTCTCACTGTTTACCTGCACTATACTATATATAACTGCACTATTTTGTTGTCTGTAGTAGCTCCTGCTGCCTGTTTTTATCTATTGTACCCTTCCTCCAGCTCACACTTTGAAATGAGTATCAGCTCAGTGTGCTTTTCCCAATCACCAGTTTTAAATGGATAAGTAAATAAATACATCTTGTCCACTTCTCCTACCACATGGCAATGACTATTCCCAGCTTGAGTAGAGACACATATCCAAGCTTATCTGCCAGAATGCTACCAATATGCATGTTGTGTAACCCTCCGTGTCATTCTCCCTCAGGATGGAATCTACCTAGTGCTGCTTTGAATGCCTGAATAGCGCTAGCTTCCACAACCTCACCAGGTGGACTATTCCACATGTTAAACATCCTCTGTGTGAAGTAATGCTTTCTAATGCTTCCTCCTATTATGCACCATCAGTTTGAGGGCACACAATCTAGTTCTGCTTGCAGTCACCCCACCTTAAACACCTGTGTATACTCCAACCCGTGTATGTCTTTTAGGTATTCACAATATCGTGATCATGTCCCATTTCAGGCCTCTCTTCTCTAGGCTAAAATAATCAAGCAATAATGCACAACAGGATGTGTGTCGTGGCGGGATAATGTCGTGCCTTGGAGGGTTGGGCACAAGACTGCAGGCTGAGTGCATCCAACATCCGAAAAGTGACAGCATCCCCACGACACACACTCTAAAGTACGTTATTGCAACCAGGGCTACTTGCAGGCATACATAAGTATACATCCTGTGTACCCTGTATTATCTTAGTAAGAACAGTGGTTTATGTTGGGACAATCTGGGCTGGCAGCATAGCCTAGAGGTTAGAGGAACGAGGTGTGAACAAACTTGGTACATCCAGCAGACCAGACCAGAGTTTGATTCTCACAACCTCCACTTGCACAGTGTGTGACCCTGAGAAAGTCACTTAACCACCCAGTGCTTCCAGGTCGCCCCTAAAAACAGGCACTTGTGCCTAGTGGACCTTACCCAGTTACCAAAAGACTGAAAAAAAAAATCCTGTGGGCAATGCTCGGTTGCAGTACTGCCACAGAAAATATATTTTCAAAAGTTTGTGGATAATTTTTAAAGGTCTGGGGCAGCCCTGGTTGTAATTATAAAATGACCTGCTTGTAACAAATAAAACAGAAGCTAGAATAAAATACATTTTTTTAAACACATTTTAGTTGCTTTTTGAAAACGCATGATGTTGTGCTAGGATAACATCATGTTGAAGGTCAGCACTGACCAATCACAGCACAGGAATTTGTCTTGCCATTTTATATTCAGAGAATGTCAAATCTCTCCTAGTAGCTTTAGCCCCCTAAGTCACCAGTCTGGGTGGTGGCCCTGTGTTGGACCATCTGGTTCTCTTCAGTGCTCTTTCTGTACTTCAGTGACCGGACTGTACGCATTACTCTAGGTGGGGTCTAATCAAGGCCTTATACAGGTCAAGGATCCCCTCCCTTGACGTGCTCCTTCTCTCCCTCCTAATGTAACCCAACATTGCCTTTGCACTCTTGATTGCAGCATATAATGCCTACCTGGCTTCAGCTTACTTAGCATTGTAATATTACATATTGCCCAGTTCCCTTCCACCAGAATGTCTCTGTAAACCCCTATTCCCAAAACCAATTGTAACAACCCCCTCTTACTAACAAGGGCAGTCTTGCTCACCAGTATGTCCAAGGCCATCTACCCTGCTCATGTTGTGCCTAGAAAATCAGAAAATAACTCAGAAGGTGTGACAGAATGGGGATGCACCTTCCCATGCATGCCAGTGTAGCTGTGGTGCATCATGTAGGAGAGCTGAGAAGACTGGCTATGCAAGGAGGCCACTGAGAAATTCCAGTATGATGACATCTTCAGCAAACTAAAGTATGAGGAGAAACTTGAGTTTATATTGGGATGATGGAGAGTGGGCAGCAATATATGTATGTGCTCAATGATTTATAACACACATGTGGAGAAGTGCTGCACAGAAAATGTGAACTTTGTCAGGGGGGCTGGGTTTGTGTGCAAGACATCCGGGTCACTGCCACTAGCCAGTGGCAGTGGCCACTCCTGGAAAGGGCAGGGAGAACAGTGGGTCATGTCCACTCTGAACACTGAGACACTTTGTCACAGAACTGGCCTACTGCTTATCTCCCCTAGTTGCCTCATTGGCCGTTCACTAAAAACGTTTTACTGGACACTCTGGGGACTGCTAATTAATGTAGCTGTGCTGAGTAGCTACATAATGTGTGGAGCACAAAACAATCTTGTTGTAAAACCATTATTAATGTTGTGGATGCTGTGTCTACTCTCTCCTCCCCAGTTCCCTCAGGAGAAGGTCACAGGACACAGAAGGTGAAGGATGTCACCATATGCCATGGAGATGTGGAGCTGCTTGGCAAAGTGACCGAAGAAAATTTGGACAATTGAGGATTAGCCTTGATAATGTTTACAAAAAAATTTATATCATATTCACTGTAGCTGTAACAATGACATTGTTTACCTAATACGCTGGCAGTACAAATGAAACATTATTTCAGGAGAACTGGACAGGACTGTGTCCCCATAATGAACTGGGTTGCATGGACGTGACAGAGACCTTTAATGTAACATGTGGGGGGGGGGCTCCCAGGATCAGAGAAGGTGCACATACCCCGGAGCAAGCTGGTAACTTGGCCACAAGGTAGGCAGCATCCTGGGATGCTGCATAGCGCTTTTCCATATGACACAGGAAAAGGAGCACATGGATGTTTGTAAATGCAGTGGGCGATAGTGTCTCCCAGATTGCTCAGTAAGGGGTGTGAGGCTGGAAGTGACTTGCTGTTCTTTTTCCTGGTGATGGTGCATCACTGGCCAGAAGAGGGTTATGGTCCCTGAGATGGTACTGGAGTTCCATGTGAAGACAAGAGAGCAGGCTAGGGGCATGGGCCCTTTGAGAGATAGAGTAGAGTAGAGTGGGTTGGTTATTTTCTCTTTTTTTTACTTTATATTTATTATTTTCATGATATACAGAAAATACATTACACTCTCATGCATGATATAGGAAAAGTGAAGTACAGAATAAACCAACCATTTCAAATTGTTGACATTCACCTTCATAATCATGCAATCTGATACAACAGGAATCAGGGGTAAAGTAAAACGTCCCAAAGCAGTCCTTAAATGCCAGCCCCTTCAATGGCTGTAGGTGTTATCCTGTAAGGTAGAACTTAAAGGCAAACTTTATACAGTTATCTTAAACTACTAGGTAACCTTGTAAAGGATAAGTGAAAAAAAGGGACTCTATGACTGCACCAAACATCTCCCCCTTGATACACAAACAATTAGGGATAAAGAACTTTACTACATCCAAGAACCTTATACCATATAACTCATGCATTTAAACAGTTAGGTACCCATTCCCTGCTAACATTTAAATCAATGTAAATAATGCAGGTTATAGAGTATGTACAATGAAAATTGTTTCCCCCACTTAGGATTACAAAGATTACAAACAATTTCAGTTCCAGGGCCATACAGGGAGGGCAAGTACACACTTGTAAATAATTCATATCGGCCATGCAGTCAACACCGTATCAGTCCCAAGTTGAAACGTGCAACTCTCCACTTATCCCTCCTAGTCCCAAAGACCCATATTAAGATAGAAAGATATATAACAATATTCCAGTGGGGGGGGGGAGGAGAATGCATTGAAACAGCCCAACAGCAAACTCAAACTATAGTCTCAATCACAGTGTTTAAGACAGTTCCAAATACTTGCTGAGCCTTCTTTGCACTCTGAGTGGCTTGTTTTCTTTGTTGTATTTTCTGTGGATTTGTCCTTGGGGGATGAGTAACACCTGGGCTCTAAAGATGGTTGTTGAATGAAGGGTGAAGTAACTAACAACCCACCACCACCACCACCACCCCAAGGACCTATTCTAAAATGCAACTGGCAGAGTTGGCTCCCTTTTAAAGGAAAACAATGGAAAAGACACAGTTTTCCTCAGATACTACAGAAACTCTCAATTAGTGCTATCAGACAGTAACAACTTTTTTTTAATGATTTAAAACAGCTACCCACAACTTCCACTTTTTGTTGCTGGCAGCCACCATCTCATGAGCAGCAGAAGCCTCCTGAGCTCACTTTATGCTAATATGCCTGTTCAACCTCTGCTATTGGTTGCCAGGACATATTAGCATAAAGTGAGCTCAGGAAGCTCACTGCTACTCATGAAACGGTGGCTGCCAGCAATAGAAAGTGAAAGTTAAAGGCCACTGTTTAAATCACTAAAAAAGCAATTAGAGGGAATTTAAAAAAACAAAATTACTGTCTGAAAGCGCTAATCAAGCATTTTTGTAGAGCCTGGGTAAAGCTGTGCCTTTTCCAGTGTTTCCCTTTAAAATATTCTGTCCCACTCACCCAACAACCGACAGATCCAGTGCTCAACTTGACCCATCAAGGAATTTTTAAAAAATCTGGCTTTCTCCTCACCCCACTCCAACTACCTGACTGATCTGATACCCAACTCGGGGCTTTGGGCATACTAAACTTCCCTAAGGGAAGCAGGGAAGGCAGTAAGGCTGGCAAAGGCCCAACCCAAGGAAACACTATCACGAACAGTAAAAGAAGGTGACAAGACTTTCTATAGATACATTAGTGAAAGGAGAAAGTCCAAAGGGGGTATTGATAAGATCAAAGGAGATAAGGGGGCGTGTGAGGAGGAGGACCATGTAAAAGCATTTATCCTAAATAGATACTTCTGCTCAGTATTTACTGAAGAGAAAGTAGGGCAGGGCCCACAGCTTAGCACTATGGACACGGGGGTGCACTAGTCCCTTCACAAAAGAAAGGGTCCTACAAGAGCTCAATAAGCTCAGGGTGGACAAGGCAAAGGGACCTGATGGCATACATCCCAGAGTACTAAAGGAGCTAAGGGTGGAACTAGCACAGCCATTATCAGAACTGTTTAGTGAGTCTCTGAGCACAGGAGCTGTCCTAGAAAACAGGAGAAGGGCTCATATGATTCCACTCCACAAGAGTGGTATCAGGGAGGAGGCGGGGAACTACAGACTAGTCAGTCTTACCTCAGTAGTGGGCAAGACTATGGAGGCACTCATTAAGGAAAGGATAGTGCAACACCTGGAATCCATAGGCGCACAGGATCCAAGACAGCATGGGTTTACAAAAGGAAGGTCCTGTCAAACTAATCTCATAGATTTCTTTGACTGGGTAACCAGAGTGGTGGACAAAGGGGGAGCAGTTGATGTTGCCTACCTTGACTTCAGCAAAGCTTTCGATACTGTTCCACATAGAAGATTGATTAATAAGCTGGGTAGGCTCAGGGTGGGTCAGAAGTTGGTCAGCTGGGTGGCAAACTGGTTGACAGGCAGAAAACAGAAAGTGGTGGTAAACGGTATACAGTGAGAAGAGATGCAAGTCACAAGTGGCTACCCCAGGGATCAGTCCTGGGGCCAGTCCTCTTCAATATCTTCATCAGTGACATTGCAGATGGACTGGAGGGTAAGGTTTGTTTGTTTGCATATGACACGAAGATCTGCAACAGAGTAGATGATCCAGATGGGGTGGGCAGAATGAGAAGAGATCTGGATAAACTAGCAAAATGGTCAGAACGGTGGCAACTGGAGTTTATTGCAAAGAAGTGCAAGATCATGCACATAGGGAAGAGAAACCCTGAAGCCACCTATAGGCTGGGAGGAGAGTTGCTGGCAGTCACAAAGGAAGAAAGAGACTTGGGCATCATCATCACCGATGACCTGAAATTATCCAAGCAGACCAGCAAGCAGTAGATAAGGCTAGGGGGATGTTGGGGTGTATTAGTAGGGGTTTCACAAGTTGGAAGAGGGAGGTAATAATCCCTCTTTACAAGACACTGGTTAGGCCCCATCTGGAGTACTGCATGCAGTACTGAAGGCCACACCTTCACAAGGACATTAACCAAATTGAGGCAGTCCAGAGAAGGGCAACCAAAATGGTGCAGGGACTACATCAGAAAACATATGAGGACAGATTAACGGAGCTCAATATGTGTACCCTAGAGCAAAGGAGAAAGAGAGGTGATATGATAAAAACATTCAAATACCTTAGGGGCATTAACAAGGTGAAAGAGTCTAACATGTTTAAATATAAGAAAAATAGTAGGACAAGAGGACACAGCATGAGATTAGAGGGAGGCTGATTAAGGGGTAATGTGAGGAAGTTCTTTTCACAAAAAGGGTGGTGGATGCGTAGACCGGCCTACCTCAGGAAGTGGTGGATATGAATACAGTGCAGGGCTTCAAACAGGCATGGGATTGGCATAAGGGAGCAATACATATGAGTATGAATAGATAGGCCATTGACAGAGCAAAGGCCGGTGGCACATTTACAAGGTAGAAAGAGAAATGGGCAGACTGGATGGGCCTTACGGTCCTTATCTGCCGTCAACTTCGATGTTTCTATGTTATGTTTCTGCTCAGGAGAGGTATAAGGCTGTTTTTAGGCACCAAAAAGAGGTTGGAGGGCAAGAGGGACTGCAGGGTGGATGTGAGAAGAGAGACTGCTCTCCTGAACACCGTCTGTCTGGCTGTGAATACCCTGCCTACCTCCATCTGCCAAGCTGAGTGCAGGAGGAAAAGTAGCTGCTTGTGAGACTGAAACAGGGTACAGAAAAGCAGAGTTTTATAGCAGCCCAGCTAGTTTGAACTTCAGTTTGAATTGAGAAAATAAGAGATGGACTTTGAAAATAACCCCTGCTCACCAAGGCACAGAAATTGTTAAGTGAAGTGAACATTTCAGGCAGGGGAGAGTCTGCAAGTGTTGATCCAAGCTGCTGCGACAGGACCCAGCCTGCTGCTGAAAGTATCCTCAAGGTGAGGGGCTGTAGTTATTGAGACTGTGGAAGCACTGGTGCCCTGTGCTGGTCCTGAGGGTGGGCTTGTGTGCTTTGGAAAGGATTTGGGGAACGTAAGCAATCTTGGTTCCCTGGACTGAAGACATCAACGCACCGGGTTGAAGGATGAGACAGGCCTGCCTGTGTGAAGTCTGTATATAAAGGCCCATAGGCAAAGTTGCCAAAGCCGGGCAGGTGAAGATCATCATCCCTGGAGCCATCCAGTTTTGTTTTCCCCACCAGTGGTGCACCACCTACGTTAGAACCTCTGTGGTACCGTGCAACACAGCTGGCTGTGAACCCCTAGAGTGGACTACAAACTGTGAGTACCCCAAGCTGTGGCTCTGGGGAGTCTTTTAGTTAGCTAGTCAGTTAGGAGTCGGGGGGTAAATCCTTCCACCTCTATTTAGAGACATTCAAGTATGCAAGTATAGGATAATCAATCCAATGTGTGTTGTGTTCAACTGGGCATCGACGAAAGACCCCAGGCCTGCACCACTGCACAGGGACAATCTGGGTGCACCCAGGGGGTGGTGAGAAGGGTTGATACTGGGGAAGGTATTGTGTCTTGAGTGAATTGTGTTTGATATTCTCCTCCTTGTTCCCCCTCCCCAATAAATAAGGTTGCTGTCTGCATTTTATTCACTGTCCCTGTGTCATTGAAAAAGTGCTGCTGGGGGGTGTGGGGCAATAGTGTGGAAACTGTAATTTGTGTGGGGAATGTATTGTTGGGGCAGGGTACTATTTCCTGGAGTTGGTAACCTGTTCTTTATCCACAGAATTCCCTTGCCATTACCTCAGGTGGTGGCACTGAGTCACACGAGCTGTCACTGCAGAACCCAGGCCGGCCCCCTCGGAGGTGTGTTCAGAACTACCCTGCGGGCCCTGGAGCAGCCAAGGTGAGTCAAAAGGCTATTACAAGTGGAGGCACCACTGGGATTTGCTTCCCCCAGAGGTTACCCCTGAAATTGCAGTTTGAAAAGTTTGGTACCCCCGCGCCCCCCCGGGGTTGGGATAAATGAAATGGCGTTCCAGGAAATAGAGGACTGGTGTGTGTTTCAGGGCCTTGACCCCCAGAGGATGCTGCGGTTTAAGAATCTGACTGGGGGATGGACAAAAGAGTTTATACTGGAAGTATCAGATGGGGCCTTAACAGAATGTGGGAGAATGAAAATTCAAAGTGTTATGAAGGACCCCAGCACTGAGCTTAGGGAGTTAATAATAAAGACACAAGGATTTAGGTGCTGTTGATCTACCCCCTACTGTGACATTGGAATGGTTTCAGGAAACATGGGTGGTGCTGAAGAGAAGGAGTCATGCTAGTCCACCACCTGGTAGTCCACCCCCCCAAGAACCCCCCACCCCATGACCCAGGGAGTTTTTAAGCTAAACTGGACCCCCTGCTTGCTAGCAAAGGGAAGTCCTTAAAAGACCTTCAGGCTGTGTTCCCGGGAGGGGGGCCCTCTTCTATAGTGTTGTCCAGTGGGGTGACCCCCTGTGTAGTGACATCATATGAGCAGTACAAATGGCTGCACACTTTCTCATGGGCAATCCCCATGCCAGCTGGGGAAGATGACTTTGAATCCTGGATAAGTCAGGCCGCCCAAGTGGTCCAAGTCTGGAGGTGTTCGGAAGAAAAATGCAAGAGTGTTATTGAAAGCTTAAAAGGCATGGCTTTGGATGTGATTCGGTCCCTACGCGCCAGCCAGCCTAACTGTACTGCAGATGACCATGTGGCCGTTTTGAAAAGCACCTTTGGAGTTGTCAAGAAGAGAGAGACTATCCTGTTTCAATTGTGGGGCACCATGCAGCAGCATGATGAAAAGTTGTCGCAGTACATCACCAGGGCGGAGGCTATGGTGCGCAAGATTGCAGAGGATGGTGGAGAGTCCCCAGAGCAAGTAGCTAAGATGAGACATAACCAGATCCTTAGGGGGCTATGCACTCCCGATTGACCCTAATCTCCCTCCGATTAAGGGACCGAAAACAAAACTCCTCATCTTTCAAGCAGTTGTTGGATGAGGTAAAGGAGGAGGAAGCTCAGGGAGATGTCATCGACTCGCTGCAGACATCCACAGCTACCAGTGCTGCCCTGTGACCCCAAACCACAAACCCTGCAGGACGGCCTTGCTCCTTGGAGTTGGGGAACATGCTGAAAGAGTTAAGATTGTGTGTAGGACTTCAAGAGAATGAGAGAAACACCTCCCACCCCTACTATGACAGAGTTCTGAGAAATAAAAGACTGTGTGAAGGCCTTGTAGCTGGCATGGGAGTCCCGGCCCTTGCAAAGTGTTATTCTGTCCGAGCCTAGGTGGCAGTCTGCTCAATATTCTGCCCCCAGGCCTAGACCTCGAATACCTCTCGGGCCTTGAGAGGACTGGTTCTGTTTCAAATGCGGATAAGATGGTCATACCCGACGTGGTTGCCTTGGTGCTGAAAATCCCCAGCTAGTGACCAAAAAAACAACAGTGAATGGACCAGGGAAATGCCAGTGGGAACCAGTCACGGAGCTACCTGGGCCCCAGCCATTGCTCCACCAAGTGGACCAACCCCCAAATTCCTCCCACTAGCCGGGTGCCACCCGGCCAGATGCAGAAATCTTCCTGGAGGGAGTGCCTTGTTTTACTCTACTGGATAGTGAGTCGCAGGTCACCATCATTCACCGGACTTTCTATAACAGACATTTGCAGCATTTGCCCCTCCTGCCTCTGTCTGGTTTGTCACTCTGTGGAATAGGTAGTTCAAATTACCCCATGATGGTTATTGCCTGGTACGAATAGCTTTCATTTCAAAGGGTCCTGAAGAGCAGCCCACCATTGAGACTTTGGCTTTGATATGCCCAGCGCCACAAGGGATGACTGACACACTGGTATTAATTGGGACAAATGCTGATATGTTCGGGAGGCTGGCAAAAATGTGTAACGAAAGAGGTGGGACTGATGAGCTAGTGAACCTTCTGGTAAAAGCTGTGGTAAAGAAAGTGGTCTTGACTGAGGCAAGTGCAAAAACAGCTGTGGAAGACAGTGTTGGTGTAGTGTGCCGAGTGGATGGAAAAGAGTTGATTCTGCCTCCAAGTTCAGAGTGCCAAGTTGTGGGAATTGCACAGTTTGCTCAGCCACCCCAAGGACATGCCTTCATCATCGACGCTCTGCCGCCTGACAGTTTACCCAAAGGGCTGCTGCTGCAAACAGGAGTGCTGCCCCCTCCAGATACACCCTGGGTCAGGTGTATTATGATGAGGGTCCGAAATGAATCAGGGAAACCCAGAGTCATCCAAAAGGGTCAAGTGTTGGCAAGTATCTACAGGTGTGACAGTGTAATTGCAGTGAACCTGACGGTAGCCACTGAAGAAGAGATAGATCCAAATCTGTTCGAGTTTGGTGATTCCTCTATACTCGCCAGTTACTGTTGGAGCCTAAGTCAAAAATTGGCCAAGCGGCAAAAGGTCTTCTCGCTGCATGAGTGGGACATGGGGTGTGTGGAAGGCGAAGAGCATTGGATTTGTTTGAAGAATGAGTGGCCTTTCCGAGAGAGGTCTTGGAGGTTGGCCCCGGGTGGCATTGAGGATGTAGGGCAACACCTGCAGGAGTTATTAGAGGCCGGCATAATAACCGAGTTCCGGAGGCTTTATGCCTCCCCCATTGTAGTGGCCTGGAAGAAGAGCAGACCCGTGAGGATGTGCATAGAGTATCGCACGCTAAACAAGAAGACCATCCTGGACCAGTACACCGTGCCCCAGGTAGAAGATGCCTTGGCCAGCCTGTTTGGAAACCAGTTGTTCTCTGTGTTGGATCTCTGGAGCCGCTATTATCAAATCCCCATGGCGGAGGAGAACAAAGAAAAAAAATGCTTTTATCTACCAGTTGGGGTTCTACCAGTTTGAGCGTATGCCGCAGGGAATATCCAAAGCACCAGCCACTTTCCAGCACTTGATGGAGAAGACTGTGGGGGATATGGACTTGCTCGAAGTTATTGTCTACCTAGATGACTTGATCATATTCAGTCGCACCTTGGAAGAACACGAGACCCGGTTAATGAAGGTTCTGGATCTACTGGAAATTTGGCCTGAAGGTATCAATTGACAAGTGCCAGTTCTGCCAGCCAGCAGTCAAGTATGTGTAACCCCTAGGTGGCGCTATCCCAAGGGCTACTACCCCTGCCTGTTTGGCTAGTTGAAACATAGAAACATAGAAACATAGAAGTTGACGGCAGATAAGGACCGCAAGGCCCATCCAGTCTGCCCATTTCTTTTTCTACCTTATAAATGTGCCATCGGCCTTTGCTCTGTCAGTGACCTATCTATTCATAGTCATTTGTATTGCTCCCTTATGCCTAACCCATGCCTGTTTGAAGCCCTGCACTGTATTCATAGCCACCACTTCTTGTGGTAAGCCATTCCATGCATCTACCACCCTTTCTGTGAAAAGAATTTCCTCACATTCCCCTTAATCAGCCTCCTCTAATCTCATGCTGTGTCCTCTTGTCCTGCTATTTTTCTTATATTTAAACATGTTAGACTCTTTCACCTTGTTTATGCCCTTAAGGTGTTTGAATGCCTCGATCATATCACCTCTCTCCCTCCTTTGTTCAAGGGTATACATATTGAGCTCCGTTAATCTGTCCTCATATGTCTTCTGATGCAGTCCCTGCACCATAGTTGCAGGTTAAGGGGCCTCGGTACTGAAACGGGTGCCTCCACCCAGAGGACAGGGTTGTTAGTAACAAGGCTAATCTGGGTACAGCCCTCTGGGACACTATAACACCCCTCTTTCCCCTCTAGTGGCCTAGTCAATATGCAGCAAACACTTTCACAATAGCCCCTATTCAGCATACAATTCCCCACACTGTTTGCACTTACCACCAGGGTTGGTTCCACCAGTTCGGCCCTGGAGACCCTCTGTAAAACAAGGTTAGGCACAGCAAATAACAACAGTACAGTGCTTTTGATACAAACTGGAACCACAGTCAGATTAAATGCTAAAAGAGTTATAGCTGATTTATTCAGGGGAATTGAACAAGGAAGGGGCGTAATCAGGTTGATTGATTCTGAAACTGATCTAGTCACGCAATTATGCATGCACTTTTAGTCCCTGCACAGTCACACGCTCTGGGTACCCAGTTGGGAGTAAGGTGGGCTAGCCTGGAATGTTGCCCGGGGTAGGCCGGCATCGCAGCTGGTTGGGGCCCTGTGATGAAAAGAAAAGGCATGCACAACCACACACAATTTGTAATCCGGAGCCAGGAGTCTCAGTTCGTGAAGATTAGGCAAAACAATTAAATCAGATGACACACTTTGATTGAGCTGTTGTTGCAGGGAGCTACCCTGGTGTTTACTGACGCTACCCAGTACAGGACACAGGATGGATGAAATGGAGACTGCAGGATGACTTGCTGGTTTGCCTGGAGAAACAGGGCCCACACGTTTCACTGTGGTGCCATTCCTGTTCATGATGTTGAGCAGGGGGCTGATCCCCAGGCAGGTCTCTCATCGATGGTCTTCTCTGTGACGTGAGTAGCTGGCTAAGCCAAAGTGTGGAGGCCCAGACCAATTGGAGAAAAATGCGGATTCAGTCCGATAGGTGCTGGATGCAGCTTCCAGCAAGCGAGGCACAGTCAAACAATGGGTAACCAAATCGCAACCCACTAGCAGGTTACAGCACATTTATAGTAAAGCAATCACCATACCACCAAAAGGATAGCAGTCCAGTCGCAATATCAGTGTCTCTGAGCAAAACCGAGAGTTCTATGGTGAATGGATGTCCTGACAGGCTGATCGCGTACAGCAAATCTTCAGTCTTCTTCAGGTTTAAATCTGGTCACTCTTCAGTGGCTTTATCACACTCCAGTTTAGATACAGTCTGATTGCTAAGCCTTTCAAAGGATTCCCTCTCGAGGGACAGCAGGCAGGCAGGCCAAACTCAGCCTTTCCACCAATCTCCAGCGTGAACTACGCAGGAGTTGCTGCTCGAAATCACTCGAGCTGTTTACTCTCCAAACTCTAACTCCAGCCTGAAAAACACTGCAGCAGGCAGCTTGGGAATTAACCTTTGGTCCAAAAGGTTCTGGTTGGTTGATCCATCAGTCAGTCAAAGCAAGGGCTCCCCCTCCAGGTCCATTTAGGTGCCAAAGTGCAAAAACTACAATTCTTACAGAAATTTGCTCCCACAAGACCCCTGGGGACAGACACCATTTTAAAATCCCCAAAGGTACTGATTGGTCCCAATAGGCAGTCCAGAACCAAGATGGTGAGGCAATACTGAAATGTCCATGCTGCAACGGAAGGCAGGTTAGACAAACTGCAATATTATTATTATTAAAACAGATAAACAGTAAACAGGCACAGTTCCTAGCAGGGCTCCCTCTGCGCAAATACCGATGGCAGAATGGAGCGATAACACTGCAGCCCAGGTGGGACTCGAGCCTGAGACTACTCGGTCCCTACCCAGATTAGTTTTACACCACAAGATAGGCAGCTCTTAAAGAGACAGGCACAGAGGCTAACAGGGCACTCACATGCAAACATTTTTAAATTCCTAGGACATGGAACACCAGCCTAGCAGTGAGCATTTAGGCAAGACCAAGGAAGACTTTTGGGAACCCCCATTTGCAGGGGGGTTACACCCTTCCCCACCTGGAAAGAACTTGGCGTCCACGTCAAGTCTATACCATAATAGCATGGAAAAAGACAATATACAATATGTTATACACATGACACTACTACAGAATACAATAATGACTGAGGCATCAGTAAGCATAAACTTAACACATTACTATACTTAGTCAGCGTTCTCTATTCATATACTATATTCACAACGACAACAGCTTTGAATTTTTCATACATTCAATACTGACTTTACTATGAACTACGCAATAACGTTACTATACTTTTCATGTAATAGTTTCTTGCACTTTGAAAAACCTAGATGGGGCAGGGGTGGAATAATTAACTTAGAAGTGGCAGACAGGCTCAGTTTGGGCAGTGAGCTCTTGGAAATGTAAACACCCTTATGAACAACATTGAGAGGCAAATCCACAGGCCTCCCAGGGGAGTCATAGCTAAAGCGCATCACTGGCTTAACAGCTCACCCAGACTTTCTGGGGGTAACAGATGCAGGCTCTGGGCAGTCAACACTGGCATGGGTTTCTTCTCCTGTAGTGAGGGATGCCTCTGCACTGGTTGAAATGTCCAGCTTGGGAACACTGTCAGCTCCTGGCTCTGTAGACTCTGTCTCCACAATACTTTGCTCATTATCATCTTCTGAAGAGGGCCCAGGTTACTCATTCTGAGGAGACTCTGGCACAATTAGACTTTGCAGCACTGAAAGGGTGCTGTCAACACTTTCATATTGTTCTTCAAGTTCTGGTATGTCACCAGGGAGATTTACCACATCAGATTCCTCCTTGGGCAGTTCAAAGCGTTCTACCAGACACAAAGATTCTGCCGCGTCAGACGCAACACTCTGCACTTCACTTTCAGGGAGCATTGGCTCCAGGGAAGAAGCTGGAGGGTTAGGCAGTCCCAAGGGCCCAGCTTCATCCCCATGATTATACATAGGGTTACCGCAAAACAGTTGACTCAGTTCATAAGAAGGGTAATAAACATTGTCACATTCACTATCATCAGAGGTGGACTGACAGTCACTATCATTCTGAGCCTGCCGGAGGGAAGGCCTTGAATCTGTAACAACTGGGGCAGGTTGACTCTGTTTCTTTTTAGCAGCAGCTCAAGTCACCGGCCCAGGAGAAGCAATGTCTGATGGTTCAGCATCAATGATCACTTGGCCAATAGGCAGTAGGCAGATTCTGTGCATGGTCTTGACAGCTTTAGAGTCATTCTCAGGACGCACTTTGTACACAGGTAAATCATCCAACTTACTATTACATATGGAAGATGATGCCACCTGCCGGTGATTTTATGCTTGCCATGCAGTCCCAAGTTATGCAATAGCACTCGATCCCCGGGCAACAACTCTTGGGCCTTCACCCATCGATCATATCTTTCTTTGTTAGCAAAGTTTCATTTGGCAGACATTGTTTGAGCCAGTTGGTATGCATGGTTCAACTGAGCTTTCAGTTTCTGCACATATTGTAAATAATTCTCAGCTCTGACCCCATCCGGGGAGACTCCAAAACAGACATCTATGGGCAACCAGGCTTCTCTCCCAAACATAAGGCGATAGGGAGAGAACCCAGTAGCATCACTTTTGGTGCAATTGTAAGCATGTACCAAGGTGCTAATCTGTTGGCTCCATTTGGATTTCTCTTTGGGATGAAGTGTGCCGAACATATCCAGGAGAGTCATGTTAAAGCGTTCAGGTTGGGGTTCCCCCTTTAGGTGGTAAGGAGTGGTTCTAGACTTTTGCACCCCCCACAGGGAGAGCATCGCCTTAATCAATCTGCTTTCAAAGTACCTTCCTTGATCAGAATGGATACATTGGGGCACAACATAATGGACAAAGAACTTTTTTACTAGCACCTTGGCCAACTGTAGAGGCCTTCTGATCCTTGGTCGGGAAAGCTTAGGCATATCGAGTAAAGTGATCAGCAAGGCAACTGTTTCTCCGGGATTCCAAGAATGCGGGACGGAATCCCGATTGGCCGGCGGAATTCAAACGGCACCCGGAAGTATTGCGGAAGTCACACTGCTTGCATGTGTGCGGGAATTAGGCAACATAAAAGCCACTGTGCAGCAAGCCATCCCCCCTACTGAAAATCCCAGAAAGAAGGAAGAACAAGAAGAACACAGCAGACACCCAGGAGAGACCACAAGGGACCACGAGGATGGCACTTTAATTTTACTCCGGTGATCTGCTCCTCTCAACCCTCTGCATTGCGATTCGGTTGCGTTCTACCCCATAACACAGACGGAGCTCTTGGCCACAGTAATATTTAAAAAAAAAATGAGCATTGCTGCCACCAGGACAATCGCCGTAGAGGCATCAGACCCCTGAATCTCCAGCAACCTTGCCTTGTCTCTGCACACTTCAGGTAAACTAAATTTCTTTGTTTGCCTTGTGCTTTGGATGTTGGTGCAGTGAAATCATGGAACCGAGGGCCAGTATAGAGGGTTGTATTTCTTTGCTAGCAGTATTTGTAATATATTTATTTGATGCTGCTGCTGTGTTCTTTGGGAGGGAAAACGAAAATGTCAGGGGTACAAACAGTGAGTGAGGACACCACTTTAATTTATTCCAGTGCCTGCTCCTCTCAACTCCCTCTGCGTTGTGATTCTGTTGCAGTCTATCCCATCACACAGACGGAGCTCTTGCCACAGTAATATTTTAATATTTTATATTTTTAAAAAAATGTATTTAAAAAAACGAGCATTGCTGCCACCGGGACAATTGCCATACAGGCATCAGACCCCTGAAATCTCCAGCAACCCTGCCTTGTCTCTGCACACTTCAGGTAAACTAAATTCCCTTGTTTAGGGGTTTGTATTTTCTTTGTTGTATTTTCTATATTTATAACATGAGCTGCTGTGTTCTTTGAGAAAGCCAGGGGTACAAACAGTCAGTGTTGCTCAGCCGAGTCAGTGTGTGTGTGTGTGTGTGTGTGGTGTTATATATATATATATATACACACACACACACACTATATCAAACTCTCCAAATCCCACAAGGCCTTTAAACTGGTTCTTTGGGCACACCTATTAGAATCCGACTGCTGCTCTTGTGCTGTAACTTGAGCCTCTCTCCTAGCATTTTCTCCTCCCTATGGCACTTACTGATTTCCTGCTGGTCTCCAAAATCTGAAAGTTTCCCACATCCAGCAGAAATCCTATTGTTATAAGGCTACTTCATTTAAGTTTTGTTTGCTGTTTGTCGTTTCAATTTAGTCATTGATGTATCATCAGACGAAAATAACTAATGTAATGTTATCTGTTTCTCTTTGTCATCACTAATTATGACTGTACCTGGCTGTATACTGTTCAAATGTTTGTTCTCACCTCATGCTGCATCATGAAATACTCTTTAATGTTGACTCTGGTCTCCCCTGTCTGTACTCTCCCGGGTCGTGCCTGAATATAGGCAACATTGTTGTCTAGTGTACTTACCCGGTAAACAAAACCAAATAAATAAATACATATATATATATATATATATATATATATATATCTGAGTACTAAGTACTTAAGTTGTAAAAAACTGCAATTCCTTGTTTGCCTTGCTTCTTTGAATCTTTTTACAGGGATTGCTATATTTATAACATAATACTGGGTTCTCTGGGAGGGGGAAAAAGTGGAAAAAGCCAGGGGTGCAAACCAGCACTCCAGCTATGCAGGGCTTTGCCCCGGGGAGGAGTGTTTGTGTCGGAGAATGCACCTTGTTGGTGCTGTATTTTTTTTTTTTGGTACAAGACTACAGTGGATGTTTGCCCTGGATTTTTCTGAAGCCTGGAGTACTGGTTTGCTTGATTTCTTATTTATTTGATATTTTTTCCAGCACCCACCTCATGGAGCGCACCCTGCTTTTTTGAAAACTGTACAAAGTCTTGCTTGGTTGCTCAGCTGAGTCACTATGTGTGTGTGTGGTCGTCTAAGTATATGTATGTGTGGAGGGGAGCAGGAAGGTCTCGGGGGGACTGAGCAACTTTACCTTCTGTATGCCTCAGAGTAGTGGGGTGTGTGTGTGTGTGTGTGTGTGTGTGTGTGTGTGTGTGTGGTCTAGCATGGAGCCCTTTGGTGGGAGGGGGGGTTCTGAGTATTGTGACCAACTTTGTCCAACAGTCAGTGTGTGTGTGTGTGGGGGGGGGTCATCGGAGCAGTGGGGTTCTGAGTATTGTCAAGGGCTGTTTCTGTGAGAACAGCAAGCTCACCACCCCCAACCTAATCGGAGGTGCCCAGAGAGAAATTCAGCCCCTTGGACTTCACATGAGATGGCTAGCACACTGCATCTTCTGGCAAGTCTGAGGGGCTGAGGTTTTTGTTGTGTGCCCCAGAGTAAGTGGGAGGGGGGCATTCTACACTAATGTTGGCATGGCACTGGTGCATCTCTAACATCCGATGGTATGTGTTCATTTCTGTGTGCCCCAGAACAAGTCTGAAGAGGGTGATTAGTACCACTGCCTGCAAAATTGCTCTGTGGTACACAAAAATCCAAACAGCTGTTTAGACATTGCAGGTGATGGGGCACGTCCGAGGAGCCTTGAGCAAGTTCTGTTTGCATTTTCTGTGCCCCAGAGTGTGTTGTCATGCAGTGGGGTCATCAAGGGCTGTTTCTGTGAGAAAAGCAAGTTCACCACCCCCAACCTAATCGGAGTCACACAGAGAGAAACACAGCCCCTTGGACTTCACAGAAGGTGGCTAGCACACTGTATCCTCTGGCAAGTCCGAAGGGCTGTGGTTCTTGCTGTGTGCCCCAGAGTAAGTGGGGCGAGGTGATGATGGTGGCACAGCACACTAACACGGGCATGTTTCATGGCTGGATGAGATTTGTCAGTGCTGCATCCCTGAGCATGTCTGAAGGGGCAAAGTTGGTTGCAAGCATCTGACCCAACTCCTCCCCTTCTGTAGCATGGTGCCCCAGCCTCCACTAGGGAGCAGGCAAGTGCTGACCACTGAGGATCCCCCTCCCCAGAGAAGGAGAGCAGTTCAGACGTTCAATCATTTTCCTCCCCTGTTGACCCCTGGCAGCCCATGCACATTGTCTAACACGAGTCACCTGTGTAGAGTGTGGTAAGGTGACCAGCACCTCAGCCCCTTTGTGCCACCAGACTGGCACCAGTGTGTGCCCTAGAGTGTAGTGGTGTGGGGGGCTGAGTAGTTGGGGGGGGATGTCTTGTTATTTCTGAGCTTTTGTGTCCATGTGGTCTGGGCACCTGATGGTTGTAGTTCTAAGATGTGACCTGCTGCAAGAGATTCTCTTGAAGATCTACTGTTAATTTATTTGCTTTTGTTAACCAGGTAAGCTCACTAGACAGTCAAGTGCCTATTTTCAGGTATGACCCAGGAGGTTACAAGGTACAGTCAACACATCAGGCAGAGTAACAGGTTAACGTATAAGAGCATCAGGAATCACAAAACAATTTTGGTAGAGTAACAGTAACATACAAGCAAGGTCAGCAGAGTTAACAGGTATAGGGCCAGCAAAGCCCTCAATTACAAGCTTCACAGGTTGAGGAAAAGGTAACAAACAAGATCTACAGGCATCACAATAAACAGTATGGTGAAGTAACTACTTGTACAAGCAATGGAAAAACAGAGTCAGCTGTGTTAGGCCAGCCATACCCTCGGAAGGGTAAGGATGGTAGGTAACTTGAAGAGACAGCATATAGAAAGGGGGTAGCCAGGGAATCCCACAGACGTAAGGGCAGGGAAGGGGCCCAGGGCAAATTGAGGAAACATTTTGATGCAGCTATCAGTTACAGGCAGCAACAATTTGGAGGAAGAGCATTCAGTATTTAGGCGTCACGCCCCCAACCTGTCGAACTGGGAAGTAGTAGCACAGACACAGGTGGAGGCAATTTCAGGAAACCCCATAGGGAGGCTTTGAAGCAGAGATGGGAGGGGGCTACACAACGACTGCGGGAAGGGAGTTCCATACTCTAGGCGCATATGCAGCGAAGGCCCGATCGCCCATGAGGGAATGGGTTTTTGGAACCAGGAGGTCCTGCAAATCTCTAGATCTAAGGTAATGGTAGGGAGCCCCAGGTTTGAGGGTTAGGGTAAGTGCTGAAGGAGTAGCAGTTCAGACGATGTTGTCAATGAAGTTGCCTAGGACAAAGGTACAGTGCTTATCGGGAGGGAGCCACTGAAGTCGCGAGTAAAGCTCACAGCAGTGCATGAGGTGAGGTACAGAGAGCGCAAAGCGGCATACATTGTTGTATGTAGTGTCCCATTTAATGAGATTGGTCTTAGGGACAGAGGCAAAAGATACAAGCCCATAGCAGAGGGAGGGTAGGAGGATCGCCCTTGCAATTGCAAGGCATGCGGCTGGGGTGAGGCTGCTTTTGGCTCTGTATGCTAGACCGACCTTGGCGTTTGTAGCATTACACGTGTTCCGAATATGCTGGGAGAGGTCCAGCTGCGGGTCGAGGGTAACGCCCAGGTACTTGACAGAGGCTGTGGATTGCAGGGGCACCATCAGCTCCAAGGATATTTAGGGGATCAGAGCAGGTTTTAGTCTTGGCTGTGGAGCCGAAGAGCATTGCCTAGGTCTTTTTTAGGTTGATGGTCAGCTTGTGGCCCTCAAGCCAGGTTTGGATTAGGTGGAAGTCGGAGTTCAGCCTGGAGTTAATGAAGGAGATATCATGGGAGCTGGCCAGGATGACGAGGTCATCCATGTAGAGGGTTGGGTGCCTGTGGGCTGTGATGGAGGGCAGTTCATTTATGAATATGGAAAACAGTATTGGACCCAGAACGGATCCCTGGGGGACCCCATTATTTACTATGGAGGTGGCAGAGAGGGCACGGTTGAAGTTTGTGTATTGCTGCCTGCCGGAGAGGTAGCTAGAGAATCAGACAAGGGCGGGGAGGACAGGCTCAGTGACTGGAGAGTGGAGCATAGGAGGGAGTGGTCAACCCGATTGAAGGCTTTAGAAAGGTCCACAAAGATAGCTCCAGTAAGCTTCCCTTGATCGGTAGCAGACCTGATTGTGGGGGTCACCACAGCAAGGGCAGTAGATGTGCTATGCCTTTTTCTGAAGCCGTGTTGGGCAGGGGAGAGAAGTTCATAGCTCTGTAGATAGTGGGACAGCTGTGAAGCAACAGCCTTCTCAAGAAGCTTACAGATCACGGAAAGGATTGCGATGGAGCGGTAGTTCTTAAGGTCTTTGGGATCACCTTGTTTGAAGACAGGGATGACCTTGGCCACTTTCCAGACATCTGGGATGATACCCAAGATTAATGATGTGTTGAAGATGTGGGCGACAGGCTGGGCAAGGAGGGATGCCCCCAGGCTGAGCAGTCTGGGTTCAAGGCAGTCATGCCCTGCCCCAGTGTAAGGGGAGAGACCTGCGAGGAGTTTCTGGGTCTCCTTTGCCGAGACCTGTTTTATGTAAAAGGGGGGTCGGCGGTCAGGCTCGCATGGGGATGGGCCCTGTGCCATGGGGATGGGGACTGGGTAGGGGGAGAGGGCAGATCAGTGAACATGGAGTTGAAGGCATTAGTGATGGTGAGAGGGTTGTTACAGCTGACCCCTTCAATGTGCAGGTCGGTGACCTGGACTCTGGTGGACCCACCAACTGTGTTTTTGATATTTTGCCAGAAACTCCTTGGATTTCTAGCTGAGGATAGCAGGGCCGCTCAACAGAACTCTTTCTTGGCAGTACAGATTGCTCTTTTGCATGAGTTTCTGAGCTGCCGGTATTCGGTGAGGTCCTTAATGTTGAGGGAAGTCTTGTATCTCTGCCAGCATTTGTCCCTCTGTTTCATGAGGGAGAGCAGTCCGCCATGGAGCCATTTTGTGACGGTTTCCTTTACCCTCCTTTTTGTGAGGGGGCATGTTTGTTTTATAAAGGAGTGAACACAGCGAGAAAATGTTCAAGAGCTCCTGAGGGGTCACTGGTGGCGGTGACCTGGGACCAGTCTGCACATCTTAAGTCCATGAGAAAGTCTCCAACATTGAGTTTGGAGAAGTCCCTCATCTGGATCACTTTACTGGGAATTTTGGGCTGGGGGATGCCCCAGGTGCAGTAGGTGGGTGAGTGATCTGAAATGACCTCCGGGAGGATGCCTGAGGAGACAATTCTGTCTGGTCTATTGCTCAATACCCAATCAATGAGGGATCCTTTATCCTCCAGGGAGCAGATCCTGGTGGGTTCAGTGATGAGTTGTCTGAGGGCAAGGCCGGCGAGCAGAGGTTCATGTTGCTTGGTGTTGGGACCCATCCAGTTTAAGTTAAAGTTACCTAGGACTAGAACCTCATTTGAGCCAACTTTTACTTTTAAGCTATTGAGTAGTGAGGAGAGCCCTGGCACTCCTCCATTCGGAGAGTTATAGGCACAGACCAAGTGTACCTTTCTGGTGTTACCTAGCAGGAGAAGGGCATGCAGGAACTCACAGACTGGGGGGGTGAGGGTGGTGTGTTCAATGAGAGACACATTTAGGTGTGCCTTGTAATAGATGAGCACTTCCCCCCCCACGCATGTTTCCAGCCCTGTCTTATCTGATGAGGCTGTAGCCCTGGAGGGTGTATGCAGAGTAGGATGTGTGGGGCTTCAGCCAGGTTTCTGAGGCCCCCAAGATGTCAGGGTTAAGGTGGGCCACCCAAGCCGAAAGCTCAACCAGATTGGGTAGGATGCCATGAATGTTCAGGTGAGCCATTTTTAAGCCCTTTGCTGAATGCCAGGTGGGGAGGGATGTGAGAGAATACGTGGTGTTTTGGGGTCTAGGGATGGGAGCCGTGCCCGCGGCCAGCCCATGGTGGGTCAGTGGGCCATGCCTGCAGTCATGGGTACAGCATGTAGCGGCAGGTCTTTGGGCACACTATTAGGGCAGATAACAGGAGGCTTGAGGGGATGAGACTTGGTAGGCCCTATCCAGGCTATGATGCTTGAGGGCAGATTGGAGCCATAGCTTAGAGGTTGCTAATGAGGGTACGGGCAACAGGAAAGGCAGTGATACAAATTGGCTGGCACAATGAAAACTGGGCACTGGCCATGCTAATGTTGAAAAACACCCCAATGGGTTATGAGTGGCTGACTTATGCTATGTAGGGCCTGCTATATAGTTTACATTTATTGGGAAAAAGCTGGGCAACTGACGATCAAATTGTTGGATTTAGTTATCCTGTTCTGGGCCGACAGTTTAGCAGCTGCACGGTAGGGAAAGGCACAGAGCGGCCTCTAGAAGTGATGACTGAAAAGCTGCTAATGGTGAAAATGACTGATAGGCTCAGCGGCTCACGTGACTCATCCTATAAGAGGTAGGGCTCACCAAGGGTGGTGGTGGGGGCGGCCAGGCCTCCGGAGCGGACCGCAGTTACAAATGATGGGGCTTACACAGAGAACTGATGTCTGTGGGAGCAGCTTAGTGTACCTGCACACTGAAGGATTTTTCCATGGGTCCGACGTCTTGCTGGGTGCTGGGGGGGAGGGCTGAAGTCTGAGGCCCTCACGACCGGCCCGCTGAGGAGAGAGAGGGAAAAGGTAGGGGTTATATACTGGACCAAGTAGGCAGGAGGAGGGGCCTGGTCAGACGCTACTCCATTTTAAACTGCAAAACTGCAAGCGTATACCAGCATTTTCATTTTAAACTGCAAAACTGCAAGCGTATACCAGCATTTTCAGCAAGCGTTTTTACAAACCTCTATTTTAATCAAGCGTTTTTTAAATATTTGCTCCTGAGGTTCAACGAACTTTGTGCTACATCTAAACAGCCAAGAGAGCTGATAATGAATTGTATTAAGGTTCCCCTGAATTGAGCAGACCAGTGCTAGTGTAATTAATTGTTATTTATTTTTTTTTTTTTTTAAATAACCGAAGGGGCTGGGGTAAAGTAACTTAAGGTCCCCTGAAATTAAGCACTTTGTGCTACCTCTGAAACAGCCAAGTGACTGACCTCGGCTGGTGTAATTACTATTTAAGCAATAAGGCATGATCAAGGGTTATGTTAATGGTCTGTTAATCACCTTCTAGGGGTGTACTGTGACACGAGGTGTAGCCGAGTGCCAGATGCCCATAGAGGGTGATTAATTGACCATTAACATAATCCCTGGGAGTACCTTATTGCTATTATAATAAAAAATGTTTTTAAACAGTGTTAAACCTTGTTCAGCATATGACTAAGATCTACATGTATGTTAATAAAAGATTAACATAAGGCTGTTAGAATGTTTGCAGCCAATCAGAAAGCTCCATTTCTCAGACCCTTTTTATAATTTAAGTTATAACTGAAGGAGCTAGGGTAAAGTAACTTAAAATTCCCCAGAAGTTTAAAGGAGCCTAGTCTACTGAGGTTGAAAACCTGTAAGCAAGTAAAATAATCTTAAAGCACCCCCTGATTTAGGCAGCAAACAAGCAGATACAGGGCTATACAAGGTCAGTAAAAACTATCTGTAGAGTTGCGTCGACAACAATGAGAAGTAGGCCTATGAAAAAGGCGCCATGTATGAAGGTCCCTTTGTTCAGCTTGCTCCGGAGCAGACCGCAGTTACAAATTATGGGGCTTACACAGAAAACTGACGTCTGTGGGAGCAGCTTGGCGTACCTGCACACCGGAGGATTTTTCCGTGGGTCTGACAGCTTGCTGGGTGCTTGGGGGGAGGGCTGAAGTCCGAGGCCCCACGACCAATCCACTGCACACTGGAGGATTTTTCCATGGGTCCAACAGCTTGCTGGGTGCTGGGAGGGAGGGAGGGCTGAAGTCCAAGTTCCTCACGACTGACCTGCTGCACACCGGAGGATTTTTCCGTGGGTCCGACGGCTTGCTGGGTACTGGGGGGGAGGGCTGAAGTCCGAGGCCCTCACGACCGACCCGCTGCACACCAGAGGATTTTTCTGTGGGTCCAATGGCTTGCTGGGGGGGAAGGCTGAAGTCCGAGGCCCTCACGACCGACCCGCTGCACACCGGAGGATTTTTCCGTGGATCCAACGGCTTGCTGGGTGCTGGGGGGGGAGGGCTGAAGTCTGAGGCCCTCACGGTAAGTTCTTACGTAAGAGTCCTTTTTTTCTTGGGTGGGGAGCTGGAAAGCCCCCTTAATCCCCACTGTAACCCTGCGCTCCACATCTGCCTACCATGCTTCTGAGACCAACCTACAGTAGATGCAGTGGTTTTTCCATCTTAAGGTATGCAGGCGCAAGTTATTTTTGCTGGGCACATGTGGAAATACCCCCACTTCCCACTGCAACAGTTGCCTTGCCATACTTGCCTACAGTGTCTCTTTTTGAGGAAAGGTTGGTGCTAAATTTTCATTAAGTGCAGTTAAAGTCACCAGATTTGGCAACAAACGCCAAAGGACACTTGGAGCCGCACCACGACCTTGCCCTTATGGTCAGGTACTGTGTACATGGGGGGAAAAAACAGCTTTGTTTGATCAATGCAGTGATGTGGGAGGGGGCGAGGATAGTAGTATTTTTTTCAGACCAGTTTGCAGTGTGGTTTTGGGCAAGTCATGTTGGGTATATCCATGTGGATGTACAAAAAGCTCTGTAGCACCAGGTAAGTCTGAATGTTGCTTGTGTGGTTGACAATTCAGAAGAAGGTTAATTGCCATGTAGTTGTGGGCAAGTAGGAGGATGTTTATTTGCTGCTGCCATTGTACCTGGAGGATGGGAGTCGTAGAATGCTGCTGCTGTCATACACAGAGAATGAGAGTCATAGATTGCTGCTGCCTTCATACCTGGAGAATGGGAGTCGTAGATTACTGCTGCCGTTTTTCCTGGACGATGGGAGTCGTAGATCACTGCTGCCATTGTACCTGGAGGATGGGAGTTGTAGACTGCTGCTGCCATCTCACCCAGTGAATGGTGGTTGTTGGCTGCTACTGTCATTGTATCAGGCAGATGGGAGTTGTAGGCTGCTGCTGCTGTCATACCTGGAGGATGGGAGTTGTAGGCTGCTGCTGCTGCTGCTGTCGTACCTGGAGGATGGGAGTCATAGAATGCTGCTGCTGTCATACACAGAGAATGCGAGTCATAGATTGCTGCTGCCTTCACACCTGGAGGATGGGAGTCGTAGAATGCTGCTGCCATTGTACCTGGAGGATGGGAGTCATTGATCACTGCTGCCATTGTACCTGGAGGATGGGAGTCGTAGACTGCTGCTGCCATCTCACCTAGTGAATGGTGGTTGTTGGCTTCAACTATCATTGTACCAGGAGAATGGGAGTCGTAGGCTGTTGCTGCTGTTGTCTTACCTGGAGGATGGGAGTCGTAGGCTGCTGCTGCTGTCTTACCTGGAGGATGGGAGTCATAGGCTGCTGCTGTCATACCTGGAGGATGGCGAATGTAGGCGGTGGCAGCTGCCACATAGCCAGTGGATAAAAGTCATGGACTGCACTATCTAGGGGATCTGATTCTCCCATTTTGTTACTTGAATTATCTCATCAAGCAGATTGGTGGACCACTCTACTAATATTTTTTTTTGTTGTTGTGATTTTAGTATTCATACTTTCTGCCTGCATGATGTCTGCTGCACCACTGAATAAGAAAGCCAAGCTCTGCTACACCTCGGCTAAGGAGCGAGCCCTTCAGCTTAAATCTGAAGGCCTCTATGAGGATGGAGGAAACCTTTTCTGTCCATCCTGCAACCATGTCCTGGACCATACCAGAAAAGATACAGTCAAAGATCATCTGCTGAGCAAGAAACTTGCTAGAAATAAGGAACGAGCTGCTAGTGAAGGAAGACCAGCAAGGCAGGTGACCCTGACCAGCAGTTTCAGAACTGCAGTAGAATCATCCATCTTAAGAAATTAGATAGTCATGGACACAGTTAAGGCATGGGGGGCTGAAAATATTCCACTGGAGAAGCTGTATCATCCACAACTGAGGGAATGGATGTGCAAGTATGTGAAGGGGAGTGGAGCGGTGCCAAAAGCAGACACCCTGAGGCAGCTCTATCTACCCGAGGTAAGAGAGCAAATTGATGCAGACCTTAAAGCAGCTCTGACTGGGAAATCATTGTCTGTGATATGTGATGAGAGCACAGATTCACAGTTGAGGTGCATTCTTCATGTCGTCTTTGTGTTGGAAGGGGGCAAGACATATCTCGGAAACAGCACAGAACTAGACTCTGTCAACCATTCCACAGTGGCTCAAGCTGTCTTAAAGACTCTCCAGAGTTGTGACATTGACTTTACAAATGTAGTTTCATTTGTCAGTGGCAGTGCTTGTTATATGATTAAATGTTTTAATGACGCACTTCATGGGGTTCTTGGGGACCATGTTGTGCATGTGTGTTGCTGGGCACACGTCTTGTCCCTTGTTGGTATACATGGCTGCACCATTTCAAAAAAGTTAATGAACTGGTTTTGTTGGTAAAATATGTCTTTCAGCAATTACCAAAACGCAAAAGAGAATTCATCAAATTTTTGGAGGATCTGGAAGTTCCGGGGAAAATGATTGCTTCGCTGCCGGTTCCTGTTTTAACTAGATGGAACACATGGTTTGCAGCTGTGGCATACCATTCAACACACCTGCAATACCTGAGGGACTTTTTCAGGGTGGATTCGAGTGATGCCACCTCAATAAACAATCTACAGGCATTAGTGGATGAATGGTATGATGAGCTACAAGCACAGCTGGCATTCACTATAGATAATTCAGGTGACATTATTGCTGCGACAGAACTTTTGCAGTCAAAGGAGAAACCTCTTGCGACATCCATGTATGACATGCTAATATCAATTAAGAGCCACTTTGAGGCTGGCACAACTAAAAATGCTGGCTTTGGAGAGAAGACAGAGCTGTACCTCTCTAAACTGAGGAATAAAGTAAGGGACGAGAATCTTAAACTGTTCAAAAATGCTTTCAAGGTCAGTTTGGAGAAACTGACAAAACACCTGCAGTCAAACCCATCTGCACAGTTTCTCATGGCCTGTCGAATTCTAAACACGCTCAACCTACCCAAACTCAATAAAGACTTTCAGCTGTACTTGCCCTATATCCCAATGTTCATGTTACACAATAAGAATGCACTGTTAAGGGACTGGAAGATCTACATATGGTAGGATGTGCGGGAACTACCAGATATCGAATCATTTGATCTTTACCAGTACTGGATCTCTATGTCCTCACAGGTGCCAACTCTGGCCAAGGCAGCCCTTCAGGCCATCAGGGTCCCTGTTTCTAGTGCAGATGTGGAGCGGTCATTTTCTGCACATAGACAAATCCTGACTGATCAACAGAGAAGGCTGACTGTGGACAATTTAAAATTATTTTCAATGCTGCTATTCAATAAGTAGACCCAGAATCCCCCACCCTCATTTGTGTAATTGCAGTTTTGATGCACTAGTGCAGAAAAATAGTGCTCTCCTGTGCAGTAAACTTGTAGACATGCAGTTCAAGTACAATATTGTAGAAAACAAAATGGTGCTCCACTGTGCAATGACATAGACGTGCAGTTCTGGTGCAATACTTGAGGGAAAAGGTGCTCCATTGTGCAATAGTGTAGACGTGCAATATGTAGTATCTCTGCATTATATAGCTATGGGTTAGATTTTATTGTTCTTCACATAGTATACTTTAGTTCATGTAGTATGGGTAGCGTATTTGTCTGGGTAGCCTATTTATCTGGGTAGCGTATTTGTCGAACTATGTTCAGCGGCCAATACTTGAATTGGTTTGTGTTTTTTTGCATATGTTTCTTTGTAAATCTAATTAAAATAAAACACATGAATTGCATTTTAACTTGCAGAAGTATTTATTATACATGTCACAGAACACATTGTCAGCATTAAAACAAAGACTAGATTTTGATATCTATTTAGTATCAAACAGACATCAGAACTGGTTCCTCCTTGCTAGAAAAATGTTACATGAGACTATTTAATTTCACCTGCTGCCTTGATCTGAGAAGGGAATGTTTCAATAATTATGCCAGTTTGGCCAATCGAGTTCCAGTCACTAGCTTTGATAGATGGTAGATGCAAAACTTTGGTAGCTAGTCTATATAATACATAGTATAACATGCACTATGAGAGTAAATGTTCTTGTTTTCTGCTGATGTGGCTCAAATCTGCTTAAAAACATAATAAATCACTAACAGACACATTTATTACTTAAAATGAATGAATAATATTAAGTTTTTGGATTACCGGAAAAATCCTGGAAATTGGTTTCCCAAACACTGGTAAAATCCTGGAATCCAGGATGGCCAAAATGGAATTTGCTTTTTCCCAGCAACGAAAAACAATGGACTTGGTTATCGGTTACTACCAATACATTGCCAGTGTTCTTTCGATCAGGCTTCAGACACAAGAAGTCTATGCAAACCAGTTCCATGGGGGCACTGGTTGAAATGTTAACAAGAGGAGTGGCTTTCTGAGGCAAGGCTTTTCTCTGAAGGCACCTACTGCAGGTTTTGACATGGTTTTCAACATCAGCCCCCATTTTTGACCAGTAGAATCTGGACCTCCCCAAGTCGAGGGTCCGGTCAATACCAAGGTGTCCCATGTGGTTGTGCAGAGACCTCAGCACCAGCTGCTTGAAGGCTGTAGGTAGCACCAATTGTTGCTTGTCCAACTGACCTCGACGATCTACTGTCTCTCGATATAGTAACTGGCCTAGCAACTTTAGTCGGGGGCCTTCTTTGAGTAATAATGCAGTCCTTAAGTCAGTAGAACGTAGTTTAGACACATCTTTCTCGGCACATAGGGCATCAAGTGCGGGCTGGATCATGGGATCTTAGGATTGGGCCCTCTGAATACTGTCATTATCAAACTAAGGCAGGGCACTGATGTCCAATGCAGAAAAATGACAATAGGTTGCAGGTATGCAAGTACCAGGGGGCCCCAAACAGTCCACCAAACAGTCCACTGTATCTGCAGAGGGCTGCTTGTCTTTATCAAATTTTTGGCACAGTGCTTTAATAGAGTGTTCTGACAGCCTCACCCAGTTGTCTTGGGGGCTTGGCCACCACAAAAGAGCATCAGCATCAATATGGTTCAGTCCAGGGCAGTATTCAATTGTGTAATTGTAAGTTGACAGAGCAGAAAGCCGCCGGTGGCGAGTGGCATCCAACTTTGCTGAGGTCTGTACATATGTTAGAGGGTTGTTATCAGTTCTTACCAATATTTTGGCCCCATAAAGGTACTCATGAAATTGGTCAACTATGGCCCACTTTAGAGCGAGAAACTCCAACTTGTGAAGAGGATAGTTTCATTCAGATGGTGTCAAACTTCTACTGGCAAAAGCCACAGGTCTCAGGCCATCTTCATGATCTTGATACAACACAGCCCTGAGTCCCTTCAAGCTGGCATCCATATGCAGGACATAAGGCTTAGTAGAGTTAGCATAGGCAAGCACTGGGGCATGAGTGAGCTGGTAGATGATCTTGAAGAATACCGCCTCACACTCAGGGGTCCAATGGGCTCCAAATGGTTCACTGGTTTGGAAATACACCCTTTCTTCTTCCTTGAGGAATCCCTTCTTATACCTGTGATTGGTAGGAGGATAACCACGAGTGAGATTAAGAAGTAGCCTGATTACTTTTGAATAGTCTTTAATGAACCTCTGATAATAGCCACAGAACCCCAAGAAACACTGCAGTTCTTTTAAGTTAGTTGGTTGAGGCCAGGTGGTCAGGGACTCTACTTTGCTGGGGTCTGTCTGTATCCCCTCGGCTGACACTATGTGTCCCACATATTTTACAGACGTTTGGAAAAACTAACACTTGTCTATAGACAGTTTGAGGCCAAATTCTTCCAGGCGGTCAAGGACTTTGAATAATCTGGCTTCATGCTCTTCGAGGGTGCATCCAAAGATGATGACATCATCCAAGTATACTAGGCATTCTAGCAGATTCATGTCCCCTACTGCACACTCCACCAATCTCTGGAAAGTAGCAGGGGCACCCGAGATCCCTTGAGGCATCTTCAGAAATTTGTAGAACCCCAAGGGACAAATGAAGGCTGTTTTCTCACGGTCCTCGGGAGCCATCGGGATTTGGTAGTACCCGCTGTGTAGATCAAGTACTGAAAACAACTGACTCCCATTCAGGCAGTCCAGGGCGTCCTGTATGCGGACAATGGTATATTGATCTGGTACAGTCTGTCTATTTAAAGTCTGATGATCCACACACATCCTCACGGACCCATTCTTCTTACATACGACTATGATGGGAGACACATAGGGACTTCTTGACTCTTGAATAATGCCAGCAGCTAGCAATTCCTGTAGGTGCCTCCGAACATCATCTATATCAACTGGGGCAAGGCAGCAGGACTGCTCTCTAAAAGGTCTGTCGTCATGAAGCTTAATAGTGTGCTCAGCACCATGGAAGCCCCCCACCTCCCACTCCTTTAAGGAAAACACTTGGTCTCTCTAGGCAAGCTTCCTACTGACTCAAGTCTTCCATTCAGCAGGCAATGGGGAGTCACCAAAGTCAAATAGGTCTGGGGTCACCTCCCCCTTCTCACTGGCATATTCGTTGCCGGGCAGCACTGCAGTGTCCGCACAGTGTACCATAGCTATTGTACACCCCCTGTTCACTCAAATTTCTCGATCAGATACATTCCAGACTTGGACCATCACTCACCATGCATAGGCATGGGCCCGGGCAGGTAGGATACTGGGTTTAACCAATAACTCCTCAGGCAACTTCCCCTCACCAGGGGCATCTAGCATTAGCATTTTATTTTTCACATCCTTTCTAATGCAAACCTCTCCATGAATGGTGTACTGAGCATTGGTCGGTAGTACCAGAGAATCAGGATCTTTCTTCCACACTATCCCCACCGGCTCATCTCTGTCTGCTTCGATAGTCCATTTTTGCAGATCATAGGCTCTCTTTATCAGGGCTGGAATTCTCAGTGCCAGCCTAGTCTGTTTCCCTTGTTTCTCTTGACACAACTGCACTAGTCTTCCAAGCATGTGGGCATTGGTTCCAATGAGCAAGTGAATCCCATCATACAGTCCCGTAGGAGGGCACACCAAGCCTAGTGTATCTACTTGTTCAGCTACACCAGTTACAGTTGCAGGGAAACACAGCCAGAGCCGGACATATCCTAGGTAGGGATAAGACTTGTCGCTCAGGCCCCACGTAGGCAGACCTTCCAGAGATTGTAATGGCACATCAGATAAGTGTTTGTCATACCAGTCCTGGAATACAATGGTCAGGCACTCGGGACAATCAAGCAACTGAAGCAACACAAGCAGCTCACCTGAGTAGCTGAGGAAGCCAAATCTCCAGCCTGATAATTTCAGGGAAGCTCCCAAGCCAGGCACTGGACAATCAAGCAACTGAAGCAACACAAGCAGCTCACCTGAGTAGCTGAGGAAGCCAAATCTCCAGCCTGATAACTTCGAGGCAGCTCCCCCAAGCTAGGCACTCGGGACAATCAAGCAACTGAAGCAACACAAGCAGCTCACCTGAGTAGCTGAGGAAGCCAAATCTCCAGCCTGGATAACTTTCGAGGCAGCTCCTGCCCCTAGCCAGGCAATCGGGACAATCAAGCAACTGAAGCAACACAAGCAGCTCACCTGAGTAGCTGAGGAAGCCAAATCTCAGCCTGATAACTTCGAGGCAGCCCCCCAAGCTAGGCACTCGGGACAATCAAGCAACTGAGCAACACAAGCAGCTCACCCGAGTAGCTGAGGAAGCCAAATCTCCAGCCTGATAACTTTTGAGGTAAAGAGAGCCTCGCCTCTACTCTGCCGGCATGCAGGGGTGCTACCTGATGAACACTTATATTTTATGAACTTTGTTCCTGTTCACCACTGGGTGGGCTTGTTATTTGCCTCTCTTTGTGCTAGTAATGCTGAAGTGTAAAGCTAGGGACTCACTGGTTTTTCTAGAGTTGCCTTGCTGATTTCATCTTAAAGCCAGATATACCAAGCAGCTAATATAGATCAGACTTGTTTAATATGGTGGTATTTGGAGCTAATTACTGATTACATTTTAAAGCCAGATATACCAAGCAGCTGATATAGATCAGACTTGTTTAATATGGTGGTATTTGGAGCTAATTGCTGATTACATTTTAAAGCCAGATATATCAAGCAGCTAATATAGATCAGACTTGTTTAATATGGTGGTATTAAGCGAATTGTGCTTATAACTGAAGGCATTAGGTTAGCTGGGTCCTAGTGTGACCTCATTTGGAATAACCCTGTTTGCTTAGAGTGGAGCTCCTTTGTGTAAGTCACATAGATATTCTCACTGCATAGTTAAAGGAGGCTTTGTTTTCTCCACAACATAGACAGCTCCCCCCAAGCTGGGCACTTTCGGGACAATCAAGCAACTGAAGCAACACAAGCAGCTCACCTGAGTAGCTGAGGAAGCCAAATCTCCAGCCTGATAACTTTCGAGAGTAAAGAGAGCCTCTTCTTCTCTGCCTGACGCCTGCAGAGGGTGTTAGCCCGACGGCGCTGCTGCCATCTGCCCCCGCCTGCTCCCAAACCACCTCCCCACCCAGGGGTGGCTGTCAATTTAATGATCCACCCTGTGACATCACATCCGGTGTCATCACGTCCTGTTGCCCAGAACCTATCTCCCCACTTTCCCATTTGCAGGTTATACCTGCTGGCCACTAGAGGACCTATATCCTCACTACTTCCTACTCCTACCTGTACCTTTTACTTCCCTGGGATCTTGCTCACCACAATGTATTGGCCCTGCATCACGCTCTTCCTGTGCCTATCCCCACTAGCAGTGCACTTACCCCACCCATCTGCTAGTCCACACTGTGCCTGGCACCTCCCTCCCCTTGCCCTGAACCTCCTCTCCTGCCCCTTGGGACCTCTGTGTCCCGTCCTCCCTGCCCTCCCATAGCTTTCTTCAACTCAGGCACATCTGGGTGTCTTCTTATTCTTGCTTTCCCCTCCTGTCCTCCTGCCCCACCCCTGCTCCCTAGCCTCCCTCCCCCCATGTCAATCGTGGGAAAACCTCTCACCATCTCCCAACCAGGGTGTTAGTCATGCTACTACTCCTGTCAGGAACATTCATCAAACCCTGGCCCGGTTCCCAGGAGCTCCCCAACTCGCACCACAGGCCTATGCATGGTCTCCATGAATATCTGTAGCCTCCTAAAAAGTTTGACTCACTACAATGCCTGGTCACATCAATTAACCTTGAATGTTATCACCCTGGTTGAGACTTGGCTGTCGAAATCCTCCCCTGACTCCTAGTCTCCTTCCTGGTTTCACCCTTTTCCAGTCCGACCGTGTTGGGAGACAGGGAAGCGGCGCTATTTATGTCAAGGAATCTCTCCCGACTAGCCCTGCCCGCCTCCATTCTTCGACTCCAGGGCCCAGGCGCTACACTGAAACTAACCCCTGACCTTTAAAGGACCCCTTTATCTGACTACTGCATACGTGCCCCCCACGGACCAAATGCAGGCCATTGCCTCTCTTACAGAATACCTTACCTCTCTACCTCCTACTGCTGATCAAATTCTGGTGGGTGACTTAAATGTCAACTGGCTCAGCCCCTCCTCCTCCTCTACAAGACTCCTTTTCTGCAATAGACCCTAGCATAACTAGTTACCCACCCTACCAGGACTAACCCCAAGAGGCCCAGTACCCTGCTTGATGTGGTACTCACCAACCGCCCTAATCGGATCTCCAGTACAAGTCCTCCCAGACTCTCTCAGTGATCACTCCCCATTCTATTCCACTGGTCAACCTCAGTCCCCCAAACCCATAGCACAGTCCACATGCCGGGCGTGCCTAATACCTGGTGGACTGATAAAACTTAAGGAACTTCTGTCCCAAATTGACTGGTCTCCTATATTGGCAACTCCTGACATTGACACAGCTCTCTCCTTCTTTACCCAAACTTTTAATAATGCCTGTGATATCTTTGCCCAGTGTTGACCACTTGGAGTTCTAAAAGGAAGAATGCCCCCTAGGTTACCCCAGCTTTGATCCACCAGCTCAAACATGGGACAACCTATGGCACCGTACCATTGAGACTGGCCAATGACAGGCGGTTATATGCTGCCGCCTCAAACAAGTGCACTCGCCATCACAAAGGCCAAGTCTGAGCACTATCAGTCCTCCTCACTGCCTCATGGGGAATCCCAGAACCTTCTGGGATAACATTAAACAATTAAATGAGTAGCACTCCCCCCACCCCAGAGCAACATTAATGGTGTGATCTCCTCAAAGCCAGCCCTCATAGCCAACCCTCAACACACCTCATTCACTGACCTTAGCCTATCCTCCCTACCACAAATTCTTTTGACCCTCCTCCCCAACACCTGCCATAAATCTTTCGCCCTTATTTTCTCCTCCATTGTTTCTGCCAAGAACTCTAGGCTGCACCTGTCACTGCTCTCAAGAGTAATAATGCAGGCAGTGACACCCCCATCCGTGTATCCTACAGCTGGTCTTAGACACAGTCCTTACCCCAATCACATGCCTCATCAGCCACTCTCTTTGCCTGGGGAAGGTTCAACTGCCTGGAAAGTCGCCACACCCCTATCTTTAAAGGTGGTGATAGGACTGTAGCTGAAACTATCGACCGATCTCCATTCTCTCTCCTCTCTTAAGGCCTTGGAAAAGTGGTGACCTCTCAAATCTCTGACTACCTCTCCACCTACTAATGTCCTTTGGTTTTTCCTGAGCAGCATGGCTTCCTTTGAGCGGGCCAGCATCAGCACAGCCCTCCTACAGTTCTCCAACTTTCTCCACTCCTCCTTAGACACTGGTTCTCTGGCTGATGCTGTCTTCATTGACCTCTCAAAGCTTTCGACACTGTCTCCCACCCCCTCCTTCTTGATGCCCTTAGTCTCTCTGGTTTGCTGCAGGCCTCCTCTCCTGGTGCACCAGTTATCTGTCCTGACCGCTCACAGCGTGTAAAATTAATGGGACCTGCTCAGACATCTGTCCCATCTTTTCTGGGAGGTTCCCCAGGAGCCATTCTGGGCCCTTACTATTCTCCTTTCTGTAACACCCTTCCACACCTCTTGCTGGAAACATTCTGTTATGCGCTGATGATGCAGTCATCTTTGCCTCAGAAGTCAGAACCTATTGCCCTCAGGACTCGCTGCAGAAGTCCTTCACTGAAGCGAGGGCTGGTTCAAGAACATAGATTGGTGATAAATCTTAAAAAACAAAACTATGTTCTTCTCTCATCCCCAAAACAAGTCCTGCAACTTCAAACTCCTCATTCACTCTGGGTCCTCATTCCCACTCGAACAAGTTTGCTCCTATATAATACCTAGGGATCCATTTGACCCCTCCCTCTCCTTCCATGGACACATCGCTGCCCTAGCCACTGCCACTAATATCCGATTGGGCATCTTACATCGGTATAAACACTGCCTCCCTCCGGAGGCTCTTCGACTTCAGATCACCTCCTCTATCCTGTCCCTAGTGGACTATGGACTGCCGGGTTCATAGTGCTGCTGATCAGACCGCATCTATAAAATTCCGTGACTACTCTGAATAAGGCCTGCAGGTTAATTACTGGAGCACCTAGGATGGCACACACCTGTCTACTGTATGCTAAAGCGCTGGTACTTGATCTCGATAGCGCCTCAAAAGATCTTACCTGTACCCTTTACAAAAGACCCTCCTTGGGCTTTCCCCACCAGGATTGACTACCACCATACGCCGCTCTGTCCCACTAGTTCATACTGGACCTCTGGGAAAACCTCTCTTGTTATCCCTAGAGCTAGGACCTCTTCACGCCAAAGAGCCTTCAGCTTTGGGGCCCCTCCTGATTCAACACACTGCCCCTCCATCTCCTGAAGCTCCAACTATATCGTGCTTCAAAACTTCCTTATGTAACCACCTTATTAACAATTCATGCTGTAACTGTCACGGTCAAAGCTGCACTAGTACTTATGACAAAGCTTATTACTAAGCTGCTAAGGACAACATAACTCTGGTATTGTTTGCATCCATCCTACCTGTACCAGCTTGTTTGTATCTATGTCTTAATTTACTATTATACCTATGTGTTGTACTGCTATACTGTGTATTTTGGTTTGTCTTACTGTGACAAGGTACCTTTGTAACTAAGCCTATGGCTCAAAGGTTTTCCAAACTGCTGTTTAAATAAAATAAAAAAATAAAAAAACTTGTGATCCACTATCTAACACAGCCCAGGCATGGATACCGCTGACAGTCACAGAAGTCTCCATTGAAGGGCCTACTATTCTGGACCAGTCTGGAGAGGCAGTAGCAGAGGCCTGGACAGATGATTTAGCCACAAAGAAGGTTGAGTTAGGATTTCGTGATCCTGCACTGCAGTTATTTCCAGCGCTCCTCAGCCATGGTCTCGTTTTCTGAAGCTCTCCTTGAAGTCTGTGTACAACTTTATCTAGGTCTTTTGGGAACCGGCATTCTCTCTTCATATGCCCATCTTTCCCACAATTATGATAAAATATGCTTTCTGGGGTCTGGTGTGGCTGAGACATCACATTGGGAGCTGAGGTGGGGGTACTACCAACAGAAAACCTTGGTTCCACCTCTGTTTGCAGTGCAGCGAGGATTAGGAGACATCTCATCAATTCTCTCACTTCCATAGTCAAGTCATCAATTTTTGAGCTGCTGTCAGCAGGAGATACCTGAGTGTGCACCCCCAACCCCATAGCAGATGCAGTCAGATAAGGATCGGGGCCTGTACCCGCAGGAGCAACCTTCATAAAGAGACTGTTTTTTGTTTCTCTGAGCTCCCTCAGTGGTTCATCCCATGGTGGAGCATCCATAGCAGTCCCTCTCTTGATGGGCCTCCCAGGGCTGACATTTAGTTCTCGGATTCCGTCATGTGATTTCTGTAATTCCAGGCCATCAGCGACTGACCCCACGCCTGGAGCAGGGGTTGTGGCAGCTATGACTGCACAGGGCTCCTGAGAGCCTTCCTCCTCCTCAACGTCCCATACGTCCTTCATCAAAATATGGAAGGGCAGGGGATAGATTTCCTTTGGTGCAGTTGCAATTTGAGCAACACTCAGCTGGAATGCCGGGCAGAGTGGAGTATATGATCCAGTCTTACCTGGCCCACCTCACTAGAGGCCCAGCCTCCTTTCCGAAAAATAGTTTGTAGGATTCCCTCTAATCGATCCATATAGGCAGATAACAATTCCCCCGGCTGTTGTTTAACATCTTTAAGTTTCCATTTCAATGCCTCAACACTAGTGGTGCCCCCAAACACATTTTCAAGGGTGACTAGGTACTCTTGGCCTTTGGCTTCAGGGTCAGAGGACCTCAGGGAGTGAAAAGCATGTAGGGTGGGCCCCTAGAGGCTTTCCCCAGGTGGGCCCTTTTTTCGTCCTCTGAGCATTGCCAGTCTTGTACCGCAAGAGTAGCAGAGTCTATCCAGGTCTCCAGGTCGACTTCCCCATTAGGAGTAGGGAGGATGCCAGAGAACACCTTGAGCTTTCGGCAATGGTCATGACTACCTGGTGGCACAGAGGCAGGTGCAGAAGTTGGTGAAAGAACAGGTGCTGGGGCTGGTGTGGACAGCAGGGAAGGGACACTCCCAGGTGGCAAGAATAATTTGTTAAAATCCTCCTCGGTTTTACCCTCCTCCAGCAACAACTTGGCAAACTTCTCCTCAAAAGACCCAGATAATGGTGGCGGCTCATCCTCTAAGGGGTCCTTACTATCTTTAGTTATCACCCTCCAGGTGGCTGGGAATCCCTCTGGGACGATAGTTTGGGACACCTTTGAACTGTCCAGGGGGTCACTACACTCCACCAAGGCCATGAGAGTTTGGGCAGTTAAATCAGCCTGTCGACTCACCACTATAGCTTTTTTCAAACATTCAACTTTGGAAAGCGCCCCTTCAACAGTGTCCTTACTAGTGCCCATAGGTATATCCAGTATTAGCAAGGCATTGTGGAGGTCAATCTCCTACCCCGTACACCACCCCACCAACTGGTATACAGCCATTTCTACTGGGGTAGCCATTAGTCTTTAACAATAATTCTTGATTTTGGCCACTGGGTGGGCGCTAATCCCAGCGGTAACCTCCAAAATGTTACCCCTAGGTGGCGCTATCCCAAGGGCTACTACCCCTGCCTGCTTGGCTTGTTGCAGGTTAAGGGGCCTTGGTACTGAAACGGATGTCTCCACCTGGAGGACAGGGTTGTTAGTAACAAGGCTAATCTGGGTACAGCCCTCCGGGACACTGTAACCCCCCTCTTTCCCTCTAGTGGCCTAGACAATATGCAGCAAACACTTTCACAGTAGCCCATATTCAGCATACAATTCCCCACACTGTTTGCACTTATCACCAGGGTTGGTTCCACCAGTTCAGCCCTGGAGACCCCCTGTAAAACAAGGATAGGCACAGCAAATAACAACAGTACAGTGCTTTTGATACAAACTGGAACCACAGTCAGATTAAATGCAAAAAGAGTTAGATCTGATTTATTCAGGGGAATTGAACAAGGGAGGGGTGTAATCAGGTTGATTGATTCTGAAACTGATCTAGTCACGCAATTATGCATGCACTTTTAGTCCCTGCACAGTCACATGTTCTGGGTACCCAGTTGGGAGTAAGGTGGGCTAGCCTGGAACGCTGCCCAGGGGAGGCCGGCGTCGCAGCTGGTTGAGGCCCTGTGATGAAATGAAAAGGCATGCACAACCACACACAATTTGTAATCCGGAGCCAGGAGTCTCAGTTCGTGAAGATTAGGCAAAACAATTAAATCAGATGACACACTTTGATTGAGCTGTTGTTGCAGGGAGCTACCCTGGTGTTTACTCACGCTACCCAGTACAGGACACAGGATGGATGAAATGGAGACTGCAGGATGACTTGCTGGTTTGCCAGGAGAAGCAGGGCCCACACGTTTCACCGTGGTATCGCTCCTGTTCATGATGTTGAGCGGCAGCTGATCCCCAGGCAGGTCTCTCATCGATGGTCTTCTCTGTGGCATGAGTAGCTGGCTGGGCCAAAGTGTGGAGGCCCAGATCAATTGAAGAAAAATGCGGATTCAGTCCGGTAGGTGCTGGATGCAGCTTCCAGCAAGCAAGGCACAGTTAAACAGTGGGGAACCAAATTGCGACCCACTAGCAGGTTGCAGCACATTTATAGTAAAGCAATCACCATACCACTAAACGGATAGCAGTCTGGTTGCAATATCAGTGTCTCTGAGCAAAACCAGGAGTTCTATGGTGAATGGATGTCCTCACAGGCCGATCGCGTACAGCAAATCTTCGGTCTTTTTCAGATTTAAATCTGGTCACTCTTCAGTGGCCTTATCACACTCCAGTTTGGATACAGTCCGATTGCTAAGCCTTTCAAAGGATTCCCTCTTGAGGGACAGCAGGCAAGCAGGCCAAACTCAGCCTTTCCACCAATCTCCAGTGCAAACTACGCAGGAGCTGCTGCTCGAAATCACTCGAGCTGTTTACTCTCTGAACTCTAACTCCAGACTGAAAAACACTGCAGCAGGCAGCTTGGGAATTTCCCTTTGGTCCAAAAGGTTCTGGTTGGTTGATCCATCAGTCAGTCAAAGCAAGGGCTCACCCTTCAGGTCCATTTAGGCCCCAAAGTGCAAAAACTACAATTCCTACAGAAATTTGCTCCCACAAGACCCTTGGGGACAGACACCATTTTAAAATCCCCAAAGGTACTGATTGGTCCCAATAGGCAGTCCAGAACCAAGATGGTGAGGCAATACTGAAATGTCCATGCTGCAAAGGAAGGCAGGTTAGACAAACTGCAATATTATTATTATTAAAACAGATAAACAGTAAACAGGCACAGTTCCTAGCAGGGCTCCCTCTGCGCAAATAGCGAGGGCAGAATGGAGCGATAACACTGCAGCCCGGGCGGGACTCGAGCCTGAGACTGCTCGGTCCCTACCCAGATTAATTTTACACCACAAGATAGGCAGCTCTTAAAGAGACAGGCACTGAGGCTAACAGGGCACTCACATGCAAACACTTGTAAGTCGCGAGGACACAGAACACCAGCCTGGCAGTAGGCATTTAGGCAAGCCCAAGGAAGACTTTTGGGAACCCCCATTTGCAGTGGGGTTACCTATGTTGGGTACATCATCTCAGCAGAGGGCGTGCAAACTGATCCAGCTAAAATGGAGGCCCTCACCACCTAGCCTAGGCCCACCAACCTAAGGGCTCTGCAGTCCTTTTTGGGGTTCTGCGGCTACTACTGTCACTTCATAAAGGATTACTCGATGGTGGTATGCCCACTAAGTGATCTGATACAAGGTTATCCCCCAACTAACTGGAAGAAGAGAGCCCCAGGGTCCAGGAGAAGCCCAGAAAAGGAGTACTTGTGAGTTGGTGAACCTTTTGGAGAACGGTGGACCCCTGAGAGCAAAGCTGCTTTCCGGGAGATTATTTGGAGATTAAGTGAGGCCCCTGTTTTGGCGTTTTCTGACCCTAACAAACCTTATGTTCTCCACACTGATGCCAGTCTATATGGCTTGGAGGCTGTGCTGTATCAGGAGTATCCCAAAGGGCATAGGCCAGTGGCATTCGCTAGCCATAGTTTGACACCTTCTGAAAGAAACTACCCAGTGCATAAACTGGAATTCCTGGCATTAAAGTGGGCCATGACTGACAAGTTGCACAAATACCTATATGGGGTTCCTTTTACGGTCAGAACAGACAGCAAGCCCCTAACCTATGTCACTACGACAGCTAAACTGGATGCTGCAGAGCACCAATGGCTCTCTGCTCTTTCCACCTATAATTTCAGCCTTGAGTATCGAAGTGGGCGAACTAACATAGACGCTGATGCTTTGTTAAGACGCCCGCATGGTGATGCCTCTGACTCCCCCGTTCAAGTTGAGAGTGCTGTGGTTCAAGTGTTGTGTTCCAAGTTTGTCTTGCCTGCTGATGATCCAGTTGTGAACCCTACCAGATCCGTAGATATGCTGGGGCCCTCTCCCGAAGCTATCCCACCTGCATATCTGAATTTCACCGGGCTGGACATGTCTTCACTGCCCCAACCCAGTAAGTCTGAACTATGGCAGGCACAGACCAAGTGTGCAGCCGTCACCCTGACACCAAATGCCTGTTGAGAGAATGGGGCAGCTAGCTCTAATAGATGGACTGTTACTGTGAAAGGTACATGACAAAGACAACCCTGGACATTCCAAGTTTCAGCTGGTACTACCACAGGAGTACTGTGATATAGTCCTAAAGTCCCTGCACAATGACATGGGTCACCTGGGTTATGAACGCATCCTAGATCTGTGCAGAGCATGGTTTTACTGGCCCCGCATGAAGACTGATGTAGAAAAACACTGTAAAAGCTGCCTGCAGTGCATACAGAGGAAAACCTTGTCAAAGCGAACTGCCCCTCTAGTCAACATTAGTACCAGTGGGCCCCTCAACCTAGTCTGCATGGATTTTGTTGTCCCTTGAGCCTGACAGCAAAAACACAGCTAATATTCTAATTATTACTGATCACTATACCCGGTACGCCCAGGCATTTCCCACTAATGATCAAAAGGTTAGCACTGTGGTCAAAGTATTGCAGCAGTTTGTACAGCACTATGGCATCCCAAAGAGAGTTCACGCTGATCAAGGCCGAGATTTTGAAAGTCGACTGGTGAAAGAGTTCTTGGCCACGTATGGTATAAAGAAATCTCACACCACACCGTATCACCCCCAGGGAGACCCTCAACCCGAGCACTTCATCCAAACTCTGTTGAACATGTTGGATACCCTGGACCCAGCCAACAAAGCAAACTGGAGTCAGAAAGTAAGCTATCTGGTGCATGCGTACAACTGCACCAAGAATGCTGCCACCCAGTACTCTCCTTTCTACCTCATGTTTGGTCGTGAAACACAGCTGCCCATTGATCTTTGTTTTGGTGTGTCTGCTGATGGCACATTCCACCTCACCTACCTGGAGTATACACATCAGTTAAGAGAGCATCTTAAAAATGCATACCAGCTAGCGTCTGAAGCGGCAGCTCACAGTAACCAGAGTAACAAGCAGAGGTATGACCACAGAGTTCATAATCAAGAGTTGTAAGTGGGAAATCGTGATCTGCTTTGAAACTTGGGGTTGCAAGGCAAACACAAGCTTCAAGATCAGTGGGTCCAGAAAGTTACATTGTGGTTGAGAAGCTGCCAGAATTGCCAGTGTATTGAATCAAACAAGATCAAGGCCGGGGTCTAGGAAAGACTGTCCACCAAAACCACCTACTCCCCATCAGCGAGATTATGCCTGACCCTGACCCTGGTCCTAAACTTCCAGTTGCAAGACAGCCCATGACACATACTCAAGCTGCTCAGAAAAGACAAAAAAGCCCAAGCCCATCCATGCCTCTCGAAAAGAACACATTGAACCTGAGTATTGGTCCAACTGCACTTTCCGAGAGGACTCACAGAAGTGATTCTGCTGTAGATATGCCCCCTAAGAGGGCTACACTGAACCTGAACACTGGTCCAACTGAACTTCCTGAGCAGCCTGCCAGCAGTTCTTCTGAAGAAAGTGAGGAGGAGGAGGAGGAGTTTGAACTTTGTCCTTGTGAGCCAAGTCCTGAGTTATCCCAGTCCTCGTGGGAATGGTACTGTTGAAACTCACCTCCATCCACCAGCACCGACCCTCCAGACTCTCAAGTTTTCATTGAATAAAAATGCCATGCCCTTCATTCCTGAAAAGGAGCCTGTGATCCTTACGCAAGAGCCCAATGTGGACATTGATATGGGCAATGACAATGATTGGGGGCCCCCCGAACCTGTGGTTGATGCACTAGCCACCCCTTGCCCTGCCCTTGTCCCAGCCCCAGAGCAGGATCAAAGCAGTGTAGCTGTACCTGACCAGGCCTCAGGGTGGACTATAAAACCTAGCCAGGTGGGGTTGCCCGTTATTCCTGGGGAGATTCCCATACCTGACACAGCTTTGCCTAGGAGGATGGCAAGACCCTCTATGTTATTCACAAGCCTGTGGTTCCTTTTCTTTATCCACCATGGTGTTTCCCAATGGATGGGGTGGGAAGGTGTATGTGTATGCCTCTAGTTACCTGTGTATAGTTAACCTGTGTTGTTTGAACAGATATCACTGGTGGGATGCAAAATGTGATGAATATGTGATTATTGTTGGTGTTAGTTAGGAATCAGGTGTCTAGTTAAAAAAGTGCATGTTAAAATGTTGGTTAATAGAGTGGCTTGTCGGGATGCCAGGCATTCAGCTAGGGGAGTGTGTAAGCCCCCCAATTTGGGCTTACCTGGTAGGGCTATGGCCTTCTGACCCTCTGCCAGGTTTTCCCTGAGCGACTGTGGTGTTGACGGGCTAAATTAAATAATCTGGGTCCCTTCAGGGAGCCTGCCAGGGAGACAAAATGGCAGCTCCCTAAGGAACTACAAACTGATGCTGCTGGGAAAATACCCAGAGGCAGCCTGGAGATCACCTGGGGAGTTGCAGCCAATGATAGGGAGGCTGTTCAGGGGAAATATAAGGCTGTTTTTTGGTGGCGAAAAGGGGTTGGAGGTCAAGAGGGACTGCAGGATGGATGTGAGAAGAGAGACTGCTCTCCTGAACACAGTCTGCCTGGCTGTGAAAACCCTGCCTACCTCCACCTACCAAGCTGAGTGCAGGAGGAAAAGTAGCTGCTTGTGAGACTGAAACAGGGTACAGAAAAGCAGAGTTTTCTAGCAGCCCAGCTAGTTTGAACTTCAGTTTGAATTGAGAAAATAAGAGATGGACTTTGAAAATAACCCCTGCTCACCAAGGTGCAGAAATTGTTAAGTGAAGTGAACATTTCAGCCAGGGGAACATCTGCAAGTGTTGATCCAAGCTGCTGCGACAGGACCCAGCCTGCTGCTGAAAGTATCCTCAAGGTGAGGGGCTGTAGATATTGAGATTGTGGAAGCACTGCTGCCCTGCATTGGTCCTGAGGGTGGCCTGCGTGCTTTGGAAAGGATTTGGGGAACATAAGCAATCTTGGTTCCCTGGACTGAAGACATCGACACACCAGGTTGAAGGATGAGACATGCCTGTCTGTGTGAAGTCTGTATATAAAGGCCCACAAGTGAAGTTGGCAAGGCCGGGCAGGTGAAGATCATCATCCCTGGAGCCATCCAGCTTTGTTTTCCCCACCAGTGGTGCACCACCTATGTCAGAACCTCCATGGTACCGTGCAACACAGCTGGAGGTGAACCCCCAGAGTGCACTGCAAACCATGAGTACCTCGAGCTCTGGCTCTGGGGAGTCTTTTAGTTAGCTAGTCACTTAGGAGTCTGGGAGTAAATCCATCCACCTCGATTTAGAGATACTATACACAAGTATGCAAGTATAGGATAATCAATCCAATGTGTGTTGTGTTCAACTGGGCATCGACGAAAGACCCCAGGCCTGCACCACTGCACAGGGACAATCTGGGTGCACCCAGGGGGTGGTGAGAAGGGTTGATACTGGGGAAGGTATTGTGTCTTGAGTGAATTGTGTTTGATATTCTCCTCCTTGTTCCCCCTCCCCAATAAATAAGGTTGCTGTCTGCATTTTATTCACTGTACCTGTCTCATTGAAAAAGTGCTGCTGGGGGGTGTGGGGCAATAGTGTGGAAACTGTAATTTGTGTGGGGAATGTATTGTTGGGGCAGGGTACTGTTTCCTGGAGTTGGTAACCTGTTCTTTATCCACATAATTCCCTAGTCATTACCCCAGGTGGAGGCACCGGGCCACACGAGCTGTCACTGCAGGACCCAGGCTGGCCCCCTCGGAGGTGTGTTCAGAACTACACTGAGGGCCCTGGAGCGACCAAGGTGAGTCAAAGGGCTGTTACAGTTGTTTGTGTGAGTTCCTACTGGTGTCTTCCCCGGGATCCTCTAAATCTGATGGGATGGGTGCATCTTCAGCACAGGATGCACATAATCTGCCCAGTTGTTTAGGAGCCAGAGGCACATTGCACTGCCTGCAGCTTTTTGACTTAACCATTGTGATCTGTTGACAAATGGGACATAAAGGTATTTTTGTTAGGAGAGTGATTGTACTATTTGTATTAACATACTCTATATTTCCTCTTTGTTATATACAATATAGATTGTCCTTTGTGTAGTTTATTTATTCTAAAAATACACTGTATATCTGTCTCCCCTCATTAAATTGTAATGTGGCTTTAAGGGGAGGAGTGGTCTTAGCAACTCTGCCCCTTAGTAATTTAAAAGCCACAGTGCTGATAGTTACTCTTCCCTGTGTGCTTGTGCTCTGGAAGTATGAGAGACAACATGCACAATGAATCCAGAAAGGAGCATGTAATATTTGGATCCGTTTGCTGAGCTTTCGTTGTGGCACTGCACTCTGTCACTTAGTGCTACGTGCCATTCTAGCTCATGCTATACAGTCTTGCTCCTGCCGAGCAGCAGCGAGCATCCCAAAATGTTTGTTCCTTGTTTCCCTATGCAAGATGGTTGCCACGAGTAACGTGAGATTAAGTTTGCTGTAGGGAATATGGTGGTTGCTAGTAGCACGAGATCTAGCAGTCACCAGGATAATCTGAGCCGCTCTCTCGAGATCTGCAGTCTCACAGGAGTACGGTGGCGTTATGGAGCCATGGAGGACAAGATGAAGATGGACAGTGGATTTAAATGGCCATTGCAAACCATGCTGGATATGTGCCATTTTGACTCCCTCACTACAACTAACTAATGAGGTAGGGGTGAGCTTTTTCTGATCGTGCTATATATCAAAATTACGCTGAGGCAGTAGGCCTTTTTAGGTGTAATGCCCAGTCAGGTTTTTGTATGTTTTGAGAGGATGTCTGGATACTCTGGCAAGGTACCCGGATGTTTCTTAGCAATTGGGAGCACCAGCATGTTAATTTGTGACTCTGATACTGCTAGCAGAATTATCAGGTCATTGGGCTTGTGTCATTTAAGCACAAATCAGAGAAATGCATTTGGACTGTTAACTGGGGCGTCCTGGACACTGTCCGCAGCTATATATATATATATATATATATATACACACACATATATATATATATATATATATATATTCACCTTTTGTATGTCTAGCTCCTTGGACCACTAGCAGGGGAGTCCAGGTAGCTATTTGTTAAACTGTGCTGAATATGTCTAGCACCTGGAACTGCTAGCAGGGGTTTCCAGGTAGCTGATTGATCAGGGCACCTTGTAAGCATTCCAGTCAGATCTAGGCAAAGCCCTACATCTATACTTTTTGCAATGTTTTTAGACTTGGACTGACACTGAATAACAACGCGTTTTCTATGTGCTACTGTCAAATAACCACTTGTAAAATACCTGCATAGGCTGCACTGCAGTAGCTGAATTCCCATTAGTGCTGGAATATTTTTAAAAGTCTTACCTTGTTCTGTTCATGCCTGTTGCTCTGGAGCTAAGGGTGTGCTGTTACCTCTGTAAATGCACATTTGAAACTGATCCAGTGAGAGCAGGTCTCCAGAGAAGGGGGGCGGACTTCTTTTGAAGTCACATGTGCATCAAGCAACCTATCAGGTGTACACAACCCCTGATGTCATCAATGTGGAGTGCCTCAGAGATTATCCCCCACAATCTGTCCCTCTCCTGTAAACCACCTGATGGGTCCAATGCCCAATCCGGCTCATCAGGGAATTAAAAAATATTCTGGCCCCTCCCCCAACTACCTAACTGAGCCAGTGCCCAACACAATCTGTTCGGGAATAAAAAGAATCTGTCCCTCTTCCTCCACTTAACTACCTCTCGCAAACTAACTGATGAGTCCAGTGCCCAACCCAACACATCAGGGAATAAAGAAAAAATCTGTCCCTCTCCCCTAATGATCTAATGATCCAGTGCTTAACTAGAGCTGTTAGAGAATAAAAATAAATCTGTCCCTCCTCCCCTTGACAGTCTGACAAATCTCAAGACCAACCTGGCCTATCAGGGAATTAAAAAAAAAATCTGTCTACCTCCCCCAACAACCTGACATCCAGTGCCCAACCTGACCATTCATAATACAAAACCAAATCTGCCCCTTCCTCCCCCCAGCTAGGTCCGATACTCAGTCTAGTCCATCAGGGAATAAAAAATATGTCCCTTTCTCCCACACTACCTGATGGGTCTGGTATTCGACACAGCCTGTCAGGGAATGAAAAAAAAGTTTGCCCCCCCAACAATCTGATGTATCCAGTGGCCAACCCAGCCCATCAGGAAATCTAAAAAAAAAATGTCCCTACCCCAAACAACCTGACAGGTCCAGTCCCCAACCTGACCTGTCAGGGATTTTAAAAAAATCTATCCCCCCTCCCTCCAGCTACCTGATGGGTCCCCTGCCCAGCCTGGCCCATATTAAGCCAAACAGACATAAGGAGGAGCATCAGCAAAGTGGTGAGTGACAGGTGGAATAGGCTGGATAGTAAAACACTGCTCACCCCAAAATCAGGTTACAGTGAGGGGCTCAAACACCACATGGGAGGCTTGGAGCTGCTGCCACACTGTTGCTCCTACCATTGCTATGCGCACTCTAACCCAGTCTGCTGCACAGCAGAATGGTCCAATGTCCAACCTGGCCCATCAGGGAATAAAACAAAGTCTGTCCCTCTCCCACCAACCACCTGATGGGTCCAGCGCCCAATCCAGCTCATTGGGGAATACAAAAAAAATCTAGCCCCCTCTCCCAACTACCTAACGGGTCCAGCGCCCAACACCATTGTCAGAGAATTAAAAAAAGTGTTCCCCCTCCTCCACCCAATTACCTGGTGAGTCTGAGGCCAAATCCAGACCTTCAGAGAATTAAAAAAAAATCTGTCTCTTTCCCTTTAACAACCTGAGAAATCCCAAGCCCAACCCAACCCAACCTGTCAGGGAATAAAAATAACAGCTGTCTCTCTCCCCCTAACTACCTGACAGGTCTGATGCCCAACCCAGCCCATCAGGGAATAAAAAAAATCTGTCTCTTTCCCCATCAACTATTGTGCCTGACAGATCCAAGGTCCAACCCAGACCATCACTGAATAAGAAATAAACATGGTGATATGGGGGGGTTTAGGGTTATAAGTGAGTTTGGTGCACGGGGGATGAAACTAACTGCCTGGTGTTGGGTGGACTTGAACTGCTGTGTAGAGTGTAGAGAGCATTGCTGAAAAGCAGCACCACTGTGTCAAAGCTCTCCCTGTAGGCACTGTATGTAAAACATCTGTAAAACTGCAGCTGAAGTAGTCCTCATATAACTACAATGATAACAGTGAGAGTGGTGAGACTGTAAGGCCAGCTACAAACATAAAGATAACAAAAAAGCAAGACCAGTCTTACTGGCACCAGCCAAATCTTGTTTCTTGTATTTTTTTAGAAAAATAAATCATTTTTCCTACCTAACTGAAACAATTTGCAGACTTACCTAGTCTTTACAGCACTGACCAAAACCTTAGCAGAATCTAAGAGGGATATAAACATCAGATTTAGAAACCAGAAATAATTCACTGTTGAAAAACAAAGCATTTCATCAAGCAATAGAAAACATTTCAGCATGGCAGCAGACATGAAGATTTTTTTTTCCATTACATAGAAACATAGAATATATCGACAAAAAAGGATCACTAGTCCCACCTACTCATCTATTTTCTCTGCCTAACACTACACCCCAGACTCTTGTTTGGTCACAGGTGTCCCTCCCTTCTCCCTTACCTCTATTTATTATACCTACGTGTCTATCCCATACATGCTTGAAGCTCCCCACTGTCTTCGCCGCCATCACCTCCTCTGGCAGGGTGTTCCAGGAATCCACCATCCTTTATTCCCTTACGTCTGTCTTAAACTCCCCCTCCCAACTTCATGGCATGCCCCTGTAGTCCCTCTCTCTTTTCTCTCTTCTAGGGAGCACATGTTGAGTTCCCACAGTCTCTCCTCTCGTACATCTCCCACACCATTTTAGTAGCCCTCCTCTGAACTGCTTCTACCCTGTTGATGTCCTTGTAGGGGTACCTCCAGAACTGGACACAGTACTCCAGGTGGGGGTCTCACAAGTGACTAATACAAAGGCAACACTGCCTCCCTTCTCCTGCTAGAGTCCCCTCCCTATGCACTCCAACATCCTGCTCACCTTGCTTGCTACGCTGTCGTACTGCATGCCTGCCACCTTGAGATCAACAGATATGATCACCCCAAGGTCCCGCTCTTGCTTGGTAACTGTAAGCACCTCCCCCATCTTATGCACAGCCACCAGGTGTCGCCACCCTAGGGGCATGACTTTGCACTTTTTTTGCATTGAAGCCCTGTGGCCACTTGGTTTGAATCCCAAAGTTTAACACAAAAATTACAGTTGTTTACTCCTCAACATCTGAATATTCATAGACTACAAAACTTGTCTCAGTTGTAGCCTGTTCCAGTGGTGCTGATAGAAGTCATCATACCCCTATGAGGGTGACCTAGAATGGCGGCCAGGTGCTTAACAGGGAGAGCAAGTACATGTAATTTACACATGACATCAGCACACAATCCCACATCAACAGTCCCAGGTTCCCCTGCTCATCATGACACAGTGACAACGGTTTAGTAAGCCCAGGTAGATGAGCACAAGGCTCTCTTTGGGGCCCACCATGGGGGAAGGGGCTTTTCCTTTGGTGTGTCTTCAGTGTGAGTAGCCTGAGTTGGCATTTTGGGATCAAACCAAGTGAAACTTTGGCAAGTCATCCAAATTTTTTGTCTCAATGTTTGCACCTTCTAAATTTCAGAGGTATATACAGTTCAAGCTAGCATACATCAGTGTGGTCTTCATTGCTCCATTTCAGAGTGTGACAGTGCTACATTATTCATAGGATAGCATAACCAATCCACCATTGATTCATTGCATTATGCTATAAAAAAGACCCTGCTGTAATTAAACCTATGAAGTTTAAAGCTACTTTGTAAGCTTAAACCCTCTGAAAGTCTGTTAGAGAAATAATAACCCTGCCCTGTGCTGCTGGGGGCCGCAAGTCTCGCTACCACATGGGAGACCTGGGTTCAGTCCCAAGATGGACTCCTTCATTTGGGAGAGGGGGTGGGTAAGATTAGCAAATTGAGACAAAATGGAGGGAGAAGCATAACATTTTCTGGCACGCACACCCCAAAAGCCCATCACACAATCTGTAATATTGCCACCCCAAATTAGACTCTGAGTGTGGCAGCAGACTCCATGGAGTGGGGTGGAATTCATAGGCGCTTTCCAGGATGACAACATCAGGATGGACAGAGATGGACTAGATAATATCAGGATGGGTGTTTGTCTGACAGGTGAAAGTAGGCAGCTCCCCTCACCCTGAGAAGAAGAGAGCATAAAAAAATAAATAGTGCATCTTACTCACTGACTTTCTGGTTTTGCTTAATTTATTAAATGTACCAAGCCAGGATAGCTCTACTGAGAAGCAATGTCTTGTTTACAGGGGGGTTCTGCTTCCCCCCAATTTTATAGCTGTGTGGCAGAGAAGCACAGGAAGGTGAAGCCACTTACTTAAGATCACGCAGTCAGACAGTGGTTGGGATCTCCTGGTATGTTGTTCAATGTTCTGACCAATTGACCACACCGCCTTCCGGTCATTATTATTGTTGTCTGCTTGAAAAGCTTGTACCAGCTGACAGAGCAGCTCAACAACAAATGAGGGATATCAAGCATTTCGTGCAGGGGCCACGCAATGTGAAAACAGACTTCCCAGCACAGACTAAAGACAGTGTGGCTCAGACTCCAGTTTTTAAGAGTTAGCATGCAGAAACATGGTTTTCTGGAGACTGACAATAATTTGGGAGCACCCATAAAGGACATGTGCCTACATTCACTTTTCCTTCTCAAAATGCAACTGGTACTCAGATGTTTACCTTACTGAAATGCTGATGTCCTCGCCTCTGGTGGAGTGGCACTGTTCACACTTCTAGATACAACAGGTTACTTCTGGGATTAGACACTGGAAGAAGAAGAAGCAGTGACTGTAGGAAGTACAAACCAACATGGGAAACTGTCTCATTAAATCACAATAAGCTAATCACAGCCAACTTTCTTTTACTCTGTATTGCTTTTTTTCAGGTTATATAAAACCCAAAAGTCCTAGCCCATAAATGAACAATAGTTCATACAATACATACTGCTGGACTTCAATATCTGTCACCTTCAGTTTGTTTGAGAATTCTTTCAGTATTCAAGAGAGAAACTAACAGAGAATCTTTTTACTGGGTAAAAGTATTCAACAACCCTAAGAAATACATGGGCAATCTGGTACAAAAAAAAAAGTGAACCAGCAGGTTCTCTGACAATCAAAAGTAAAAGAAGCACTTACCCAGCGTGAGTGTGGGAATAACACCTGACTTCAGTAGACAAACTAAAATTAGGAACTATAAATTTGGCTCACTCGTCCTGTTCAAACAAAGAATTCAGACATCTGTTCTTTCCTGAAGCCTTAACTATCCTACACACTGCTCCCCGTGATAAGTGCCTCTCTGTATGCTACTTTGGAATGTACTGAATATGGTAACTTTCTTGACCAGGGGATTCAAAATCTCTCACCCCTTCCCTATCATCAGAGCATGCTGTAAGGTGAAGTTCTCAACCTGTAAATATTTCTGCACAGACTTCATTGCCCCCCAACTTTGAAACTGGTTCAGAGATACATCCTAAGCCAGCACAATAAGTAGACTGCCTCCCCATAAAATAATATTTTTGTTTTGCCCCCATAACCTTAGGAAATGAAACTTCAGCTCCCCAACTCTTAGTTATCTAGTGACACCTCTGATCATTAGTCAGGCCTGTTAAAATGGGGTTTTGTGATGCTCTGCCTGTGCTGTATGTTTATTTATTTATTTACCGGGTATGTGCACTAGACAAATCCTGCCTATTATCAGGCACGACCCGGGGGGGGGGGGATACAGATGAATGCCGACTGACCTTGAACCAGATTAAGCTGTTGGTGGTATTTTTAGTGAATGAGGGAAATTTGGCCAGGACACCGGGGAAATTCACCTACTCTTTTCAATAAGTGCCATGGGATCTTTAACATCCACCTGAACTACTACCAATCCAGGCAGATGGGACCTCGGTTTAACGTCTCATCCAAAAAATGGCACCTCAGAAGTGCAGCACCCCTCTCATGCTGCACTACAGTGTCAGTACTGGGATATTAACCCAAGTGCCAGATGTGGGAACTGAACCCACAGCCCTCTGATCTCCCAGCCTCAGAGGCGAGTATGCTGTCTTCTAAGCCACTGACACTGAGTATGTGCCATTTTGATTTGTATGTTGTTTTGACTGTACTGTATGTGCCATCTCGATGGCCTGGGTTGTACCTGAAAATGGTCCCTCTGACCAGTATACTTAGCTGGTTATCAAATAAATAAATAAATAAATGGTGGGATTTTCTTAGCGAGGAAAGTTTTTTTTTTTTTACTACAAATTTTAAGTGGCCATGACCAAAGCAGACAAATGCCTTTACTTTTGATGTTAAAAATGCCTGATGTGTTACAAACAGTATTGCAAGTGTGAGTAATGGTGTATGGGAATTTTGACCACAGTTGTTTGTTTGAGTGTTCTTTTTCAGTCCTGGTGTTTATGTTCCTAGACAACCCCACTCCAATACCAGCCATCATCCAGCCCCATTGACTTCCTTTGCTGTGCTCTGGGGTCCTCCAGGGCTTACCCCCCCCCCCCACCAAGGTGGGGCTGTTAGGGAGTAATCTCATTCCCTCTTCCCGCTAGGCAGGATTGGGTGTGGGACAGGTGGAAATTGCAGAGGCCAAGCGTGTCAGCATTGTCATTCTTCTGCAACGGTAGAGGCCCTGGTCTGCTCTCGAACCCTTTTCCATGCATGGTAGCATGATGTACTATTGATCCACTGGGTGGCTCTGTTTTGGTGCTTCTTTTGCCACAATTTAGTAGTTTAAGAACAGGACTACCCGACTCAGAGCTAACAGGTTATTACAGGTCAGGTAAGTACCAAAGATGGTACCATGGCTAACACTTGGAATAAACATACCTTTATTGTCTGATATTTCAAATTCTTTATCATATGAGTTAAAAATTCTTTATACTGATTAGTAAGTCACTACTCAGACCCATGTCATTATGTTTGTAACCCCTCCCATGGGTGGGGCTTACCTGGTCTGCCACCCAGGGTGCTGTTCTGTCCTTCCACTGGTCCCCAGTCTTTGGGGCACCTTGTTTTGCTTCTGCTGGCCCCATGTGCCTGTAATGCTATGGGGGGGGGGACTGGAGGAGTGAAGTATAAAGCAAAACAGCCAGCTCCATGGTACAGTTTAGTGAGCACTGCACAGCTCAGTGTGAACACGTTCGAGTCTGCTCCTGTCCTAACATGAGAGCTAGCATGTTGGCACGCACACCCAAAGGAGCATTATGGTGCTCAGTGTAAAAGCCACTCTGGTGGCTCAGGTCCAGTTCCTCGTTGTGTGATCAGACCCAAAAGACACAAGTGGACATAAGAGGACTCAGAGTCACACTAGGGGGAGCTGAAATAAAACTTCGTAAAAGCGCTCTTAAGCGCTATAGCTTTAAGAGCAGCTGAGGCTGCTATTCTGTGTATGCCCTGCCTGCAACCTGGGGGGAGAGCACTACGGCACTTGTGACAGGCAGGGGGAGTCTCTGTCAAGCCTGCTCTGCCCCCAGATGCCAGGGCATAGGAGCAGCTACTAAACCCTGGGGACAGTTAGGCTGAATACAAAACAGGAGCTCTATAACATAAAGTGAAAGTTAGGACTCCACCTAAACTGTACTGTAACAGCCATCTTTGTCTCCCCTGAAACCATAATCAGCCAATGGGAGCTCAAAGAGCCCAGAGGACTACACAGCAATGGCTCCTGGGAAAAATGTATTTTATTTATTTATTTAAAAGTTGATAACTGGGAAAAGCAACATGAGCCGTAGCTTGTTTCAAGGTGCGACCAGGGGAAAGTGAACAAGGGAAGCAATACAAATGACAAACATATACACAAAAATACATAACATAAGTCACAGGTCAGGGTTACAAGACCTGCAACAAGAGGAGAACCAGCAGCTACATAACAATAAAAGCACTGCACAATCAAAGGTCTAGTAACATAAGGAATCAGCAATAAATGAGGATTGGGTTATACAAGCCCAAAAAAATAAACACATATGCAGATTTGGACAGATGGTGGGAGGCCCAAGCAGGGTGATCAAAAATAAGACAGTCAGGGTTGGGGACATTGGTAGCAAGGCTGGTGGGGAAGAAATCTGAGCAGCCTTTTGAGATAGAGGAGGGAGGTGCATGAACGGATGTCAAAGGGTAGTTTGTTCCAGAGAGAGGGGAAACAGAAGAAAAAAGCAGATTGTCCAGAGACTGAGTGGGGGTGGGGGATAGAGAAGGTCTGTGAGTCTCTGTGATGGAGGGAGTAGTTAGAGGAAGCAACTTGGGCAAGACAGGGGGATAGGTAGGAGGGGAGGGAACCAAACCAGAACATAGCGATGAAGGTAGCACAGTGTCGCAGTCTCCAATGAGGCAGGGGAGCAAGAGATAGGGCAGAATAGAGAAGATAGTGGTGAGTGAGGGGGAGACGCAGTAGTGAAATGGCAGAAGGAGTTTAGCAGGGTGTCAAGCCTGCCTAAGGACATCTGAGAGGTAGTGCAATACATCACGTCAGCGTAATTGAAGGTTGGTAAAATCATTTTAGGGACTAGTTCACGGCAGATGGGGAGGCTGGCTTTGTGCTGGTAAAGGACGCCAAGTTTGGGATGAAGTTTGCAACAGATAGTGTCAACATGGGTGGAGAAATTCAGATTTTCATCCAGCCAAACTCCAAGGTACTTGAAGGTTGAGACATTCTCGAGGGTGGAACCACCCAAGGGAGTAAAAGTAGGGCACTACGGAAGGGTGGCCAGTTTTTGTCTGGTACCAAAGGTCATGGGCACTGTTTTTTTTTTTTTAACGTTAAGTTTAAGTTTGTTAACCTAGAACCAGGTCTGGACTCTATTAAATTTTTCCTGAAGGGGGAGTTGCACACTGCTGACAGAGGGCCCGGAGAGGAAAAGAATGGTGTTATCCACATACATGTGAATTTTAGCGGACCTACAGACTGAAGGGAGGTTATTTATAAATAGAGAGAAGAGGATAGAGCCAAGGATGGAGCCTTGGGGGATGCCAGAGAGGATGGGGAGGGGGGGATAGAGCATGACCTATTTGAACTGATTTTTTTCCTGCACTGGAGGTAAGATCGGAACCAGTTAACAGCAGGATCCACAAGACCGACAGATCCAAGAGTTTGTATTAAGAGGGGATGGGAGAATGAATTGAAGGCTTTTGACAGGTCAATGAAAATGGCAACTGTAATTTGGCTCCTGTCCATCGCAGTAAGTATCGAGTCTGTGACATGCAGGAGAGATGACTTTGTAAAATGATGCTTCCTAAAGCCAGCCTGGACAGGGGATACAGTGCTGGAACTAGCAAGGAAATCAGACAGCACTGAATGAATAAGGGATTCTTGTAGTTTGGTCAGGGAGGGAAGAAGGAGATGGGCCTATAGTTTCCAGGGGAAGAGGGGTCCCCACCTTTGTGGAGGGGGAGGACATTGGCTAATTTCCAGGACTTAGGTACAGTGGAAGAGGCAATGGACAGGTTCAGGATGTGAGTGAGTGGGGCTGCAATTGCAAAGGCAGGAAGCTGGAGAAGCTTGAGATGGAGACTATCGGGGCTGGACTAAGTGAGGTTTAGAGCGTGGAGGGAGGACTAAACTTCAAGAGGTAACAACGGGGGGGGGAATTGTAATCACAGGGCTGGTCGGGTGCAGCCAAAGGGACTGGGGGTACTGAGTAGATGAGGGGGAAGAGGAGTCTGTGAGAGTGCAGGTAGCAAAGAATTTATTAAAAATCTCAGCGACAGAGGTAGGGTCAGAGGCAGGGGACCCAGCAGCTTGAAGTACAGGAGTTGTGTGTCAGGCTGGGGGGTCAAGGAGGGTATGAAGGACTTTCCAGAAAGAGGCAGGGGTCTGTTGGTCTTGCTGCAGATGAAGCCTGAAATAATAGGCAAAAAGAAGAAGAAAAAGAAAGAAAAAAGAAGAGGCCTGTCTCTTGGTGCCTTTTCTTACAGCCGATGAGGCATCGAGTGAACATTCTGCATACTAATTTTGTGGACTGACAGTCTGTTTAACCAATGGGATACTGCCCTGATTTCTGCAGACCCAGAGGGTAGATCCAGCTTGGAGCAATCTGCCTGGAGCTCTCAGAGAGTAAACAGGGCTCGGACTGTGTATCTGCTAAAGGTTGGAGGCCTACCTGAGGTTTCCATGGCCACTATTCAGGAGGTGTTCCAGAAGGTTTCCACAACCTGCATCCAAGCAGTTTAAAGGCTGAAGTGCTGTTTTTGCTGAACAGAGCCAGTGCACCTGCAAAGTACTGAGAGACTGAGTCCTGCCTACTGCTATAGGAGGTGATCCAGTTCTGCGGAAATATTTGTGCCATACCTGCTAGCCTGCAGAGTGAAGAAAGTCTGTGATCTTCTTTTGGGGGTGTCTCTGTCATCAAGTTACACCATAGGAACCTTCGCCATCGGTGAAGGGGAATCCACACAGACGATTTTCAGCAGTACAATTGGGGCCACTCACACCCTCGACATCTGTCGATATCACCAACCCTATATAGGCATGGGCAATCTCGCTCCCTCCTCAGTTCTTTCCGCCGTCAACTTACAAGCGCACTCTCTGCAGAAGAGTCTCATTGCAGTGTTCACACCTTTTTCAGCCTACGGCCAATTTTTCTACCAACCCTTACCTAAATCTCTTTTGGAGATTTATTTTCTTTTTTTTCTATGTGGAGAATTAATCTTCTATGTCACAAACCCACTCAGCAGGTCAGGCCCTCTGCTCCCACGGTGCCAACCTCCGAGCGCAGTCTTGTGAATAGTTAACAGAAACAGGGTAACCCTCCTGTCTGTTTTGTGGGTTCAAATCAACTTTTGTGCTCAGTTCTAGAGGGATTCAAACTGTGAACCTCTTGCTAGCGTACCCAATGTACAGGCTCAGATAATTCTGCTCTTTGGGGGGGGGGCAGATATCTTTCAGCCTCACGGACACCTAACCAGGTGTACAAAATGAACCCTTAAAAACTCTAATAAAGACCTCAGATAACTCTTACCTGTTCCCAGTTTGGTATTACCATATAAGCTCATGCACAGTGTTGTCACACTCTTAACCATCCACGCATCACAGGCAAAAACAGAAGGACTTGGAAGACACAAATAGTCTATTTAAAAATGAGATGTTTACTTAAAAATAGATAAAAATGTAAAGTGTAAATACAGAACCATATATCACAAAACATAAAATCACTTAAAAGAATAAGGTTTTGGGGGTGTGGCCTGGCTATGCTGAAAATGGCTGCTTAATTCTGCTTCTCCCTGGGACTTCCATCTATCATCGTCCATCCTCCTGATCCCAGATTGTCAGCGTTTACCAGCAAGTGAAATATAATTTCACTAACATAATAGCTCAACTCTAGTAAATTTTCTCTATATCATAATTCTATAGCTATAATTTTTCTGCATTTATACTGCTTCGCTGTGAAGGCCTACTACAATGGCTGAGCAACTCCTGCAAAACAGCTCCCTCAGCAGAGTGGAAACTATGTTTCAACAGCTCATCTGTGAAATTAGCAACTTAAAAATAACATCTCAGCAAAACATCACTAACATGCAAGTGTTAGACCAAAAAATCAATGATGCTGGAGTTAAAGTTGCTCAAAATGAAAGTTCTATTAACATTCTGCAAGCCACCATCAGAGAGCAAGACAGAGTTATCAGAAGCCTACAAGATAAAATTGATGACATTGAAAACAGAAACAGATGCAATAACCTGAGATTTTTGGGTTTTCCTGAAGGTGCAGAACTCGGAGACACTAATGCGCTTCTATTACATGTGCTGCCAGCCCTGCTCAAACATCCACCTGATCAAGACCTTACTATTCAGAGATCACACCGTACTTTAAGCCAGAGGCCTGGTCCAGATCAGAAACCTAGGCCTATCATTGCAAGATTCTTAAACTATGCCCGCACTGAATCAATATCAATATCAATTATCAATAGAGCAAAACAAGTGGGAACACTTACTTAGCAAGATCATAGAATTTCTATTTTTAGAGACTTCTCTAAGGAACTCTAATAAATGCAGAGCTTTCAATCCTATAAAAACTACCCTACACCAACGAGAGATCAAATTTGCTCTGTGCTATCCTGCCATCAAGCGCCTGTTTCTGGGTGACTCAGCCAAAGATTTCAATACTCCCAAAGCTTTGACTGCATTTCTTGGTGAGCCCCAGCCTCCAACTGCCCCGTTTGGAAATACTGATGTGACCCACTGTCTCTGCAACTTCCCAATCAGACTGGCACACCCACATTATGGCTTCAAATCATGAACGTACTGAGAAACCCATATCTCTCCAGGCTGATGCAGCATCTCCTGTCCAAATCTCAGCCCGCTTGCTAGACAAAAAGAATTTGAATCCACCTTCTTCTAAACATGCCTGTTGTGCAGATGCTACTCCTTCTAGGCCTACCTCTCTGCACGAGTGACATGTTGACTTCACAGCACCCCTAACCCTCTCCAATAAGTTTTCTTTACTACAAGAGGACTTAAACTCATCTCAGGAAGACCTCCTGGAATCAGCTGTGGATCCTGTCGGCAATGACCTTGGAAATGCTTTACAGGGTGGCAGGTTTCCTGATTCCTTTTGGGCTGAATTGGTGACCAGCTCCCCTTTCAAATCAGCAGAGCCTCCTAAAAAGAAATGGAAGGAGAAGCGCAAAAACAAATCGAACCTATAAATGATGCCTGGGCATGTGTATATATTAGTACCTGTCAAGGTTAGTGCCTAATTAACCTCGGTTCTTTGATCACTATCAGGATTTGTCTGCCCTGCGACCACGCATCGCATTCCTTGTGTGTGCACACTATCACACCCAGCTAGTTTGGAAAGCGATAAGCTGTACTGTATCAGTTAGTCTTCAGTTTTACCCTACAATTAGATGTTGCAGGCTATTTTTGAGGTGTCTCATCTTTATTATTTTACTCAATGTGCTGTAATCAATAATAGATAGCACAGTCTGACTCAAGGCCCTTATGATATGGCTTTTTAAGCCTGTGTTGTAATCTTATAGCTGAGCTCGCTCGACCCACTCCAGGTCTTGACATCTCACTATGTTAAAGCAATTCCTTCCCTAGGGGTGATTTTTGGGTCTGTGCTACTATTAAATACCTAGTACTTATCAATAATATATGCAGTACCTCGAAGCCTGAACAAACTCAACTCTTATAAATGTCATATTGCCAGAATGACTAAGTATTCCTTTTCAATACAAGACTTTCACCAGATGCCACCCCCATACAATTTGGATCTTGTAATGCCTCAACACCCCATAAATCCTTATACTATTTGGACCCTACTCGCTCCATTTTACCCGAACACTCCTCCTACATAAACACTTCTGTGTCTAAGCATTATGATTATGTGAGTTAGTAGATGGCACAAGTACAGCTGCTCTTATAATTTTAGGACTTAGCCAACCATGATGGCATACTGTTTGTATTGCCATAATAGTGTTTCAGCTCAGTTCTTTTTTCCAGTCTAACTTAGGTTCAGGATGTATTATTATGTCTGAGATTGCATATACTTTCTGTAATCCCCTTTTCATATATGGTAAGATGTTCATGGTTCTCCCCAGGGAATTATTATGTTCACTTTAGTTCTAGTCACAGTTATAATTTGATAGAAATAATTGTTTACAGTTTGTATGTTGGGTTTAAGATAATTTTCTCCCAAGATTTACTTACTATTTACATGCTCTGTAGTATAGCGAGAGAGTCTTGGTGATTTCACAGATTCATATCTTGCTATATTACCTAAATACTTCATAGTGTGTTAGTATAACATGCATAGGTTTTATTTAGTAACTATATATATGTCTTCTATATTCTTTTTACTACCTCTCTTCCTTGTGAGACCCAATGGAAACATTCACCCAGGATTTAAGTATTTCCACAAACTAAATATCCTGCACGCATTTGACTGTGCTAGCCCTCTCCCTTCTGAGTCTGTAACATCCTCTAGCCCTTTCAATATGAGTCCCTTACTTCCTATTTGTGTTTTCATACTCATCTCCCCATTAACATGAGTGATCTAATTCTACATTCATGGAATGTTAGAGGACTTAACTCACCTTGTAAACAAAAGCAAATACGTTCTTACCTCAAAAAGCATAAAACTCATATTGCTTATTACAAGAAACAAAACTTTTAATAGAGGATGTCGACAGACTCAAAAGGGATTGGGTCGGTCAAGTATATGCGTCCTCCTCTACTTCTAAAAACCGGGGGGTTGCTATTCTATTACATAAATCCCTTAACTGGACCCTTATCAAATCCATATCCAATTCAGATGGCAGATGGATTATAGCCTCCTTAAATACCCCTGCAGGCCCCCTTATGTTAGTCAACATTGATGCCCCTAACTCTGATTCACCTGCATTCTTTCATAATATGGCCCAACAAATTATGAACAGTAACTTTAACAATTCTCCTACACTTGTAGGTGGGTATTTCAATGTAGCTTTGGAAGCACATTTAGACAGAAGTAACTCTTCATGTGATTCCCATCCCAGAAGTATTTCTGCACTCTCAATGCTAATGAAAGACTTCGGTCTCACCGACATTTGGAGACTACACCATCCTAGACAGCGCGACTATACTTTTTACTCACCGCTTCATAAATCTTATAGCAGAATTGACTACTGGTTTTCTTCCCCATTCATCACTGAAAAAATTATCTACACAGCTATCCTCCCGATTACTATATCAGACCATTCTCCTATAAAATTACATCTTATTTGGGGCCCGCCCCATCTAAATCCCCCTCCTGGTGTCTAGACCCACTCTAATTGAAACACCCCGATTTCTTACCTTGGATTAGATCCCAAATCCAAGAATTTCTTTCCTTTAACAATACTCCTGATGTATCTCAAGGTACCATCTGGGAAGCACTTAAAGCAACAGTTAGAGGGAAAATTATAAGTTATGCAGCACACAAGAAAAAACTAAGGGAACAGCAATTGGCCGATTTAGAGAAATCTTTTAAAGAAAAAGAAACCCAATATTATAAAACAAAAATCCAGATAATAACTCACAAATTCACCTTGAAATTCTTCAGCTTAGCATTAAAATCAATGACTTAATATCCAGGAAAGCTGAATTCGCCCTCCTTAGACTTAAACACCGTTATTGGGAACAAAGGGATAAATGCATGAAGCTGCTTGCTTATCAACTCAAGAATCAACAGATGGAGAGACATATTGCCAGTCTGAAAGATCCTTCAGGCAAAATTCATACAGCTAATCCCTCAATTAACCCTATCATGCAATCCTTCTACTAACAATAATACTCTCACCCCACTTCCCCACAACCTGAATATATACTGCAATTTCTGGACAATTTACAGTTACCACACCTCTCCCAACAAGATATGGCTTTGCTAGATGAACCCTTTTCCCTAAAAGAGATACAAGCAGTGCTAAATTCCCTTAAATCTGGTAAAGCTCGTGGGAGTGATGGTTTTTCCGTAGACTTTTACAAACCCCTAGCTGACATCTTATGCCCCTTACTGTTTAAGATCTTCAAAGAGGCATCTTCACAAGGTTATCTTCCCTATTCTATGACAGAAGTCATTATAACCATCCTACCAAAGAAAGATAAAGACCCTTCTCTCCCATCCAGTTACAGACCGATGTCATTACTTAATACGGTCAGGAATATTTTTGCCAAAATATTAAATACTCGTTTAGAATCAATAATTTCGAAACTTGTCCACACCTCCCAAGCTGAATTTATCAAAAATAGAACTGGTTATGATAATTTCCACTCATTATTTAATTTAATCTACAAATCTAAATCTCTTAAATCACCTGCCGCAGCTATAGCCATCGACTTTGAAAAGGCATTCGATTCTCTCAACTGGACTTATTTGTATCGTGTTCTATCCCACTTTGGTGTCACTAATAAATTTTGTACATGGATTCAGTTACCATACACCCTCCCCTCTGCCAGGGTTCTTACTAACTCTACTCTGTCATCATCCTTTCATCTGGCAAGAGGTACCAGACAAGGGTGCCCCTTATCCCCCACTCTTTTTATTCTAACTATGGAACCCCTATCAGCTGCTCTTCATCAATCCTCTATGATCCAAGTTATCCCTATCAGTAATTCCCACTATACTTCACTATCCTACACTGATGACCTCCTCATTCTACTCTAAAATCTTGAAATGTCAGGACCACCCTTAATTAAGTTACTCAGCAACTTTACTTCACTTTCTGGGCTCGCTCTGAATCTAAACAAATCAGAAACAATGCCATTGAATAATTTTTGTAACCCTTCTATGAATATAATATTAGGTTTTCTTTGGGCCCCTCAAGGTATCTCTTACCTTGGAATACAGATCACCTCTAAATTAGACAAGATATGGGATGCCAATCTTTCCCCGTTATTAGCAAATATTAAAAACACTTTCAACAGATGGAAACTGCTTAACCTCTCTTTTAATGGGAAAATCTCCACTATCAAGATGTCAATAGCTCCCAAAATACTGTATTTATTTTTTAATATCTCTTTAACCCTCAGGACTTTTTTTTTGTCAGAACTGATGATATAATTTGCAATTTTTTATGGGAAGGCAAAATTCCCAGATTTAGTCGTAACAAACAGCATTCCCACTTGTCCAAAGGGGGCTTCGGGCTCCCCTGGTTCCAAGCATATTTTTGGGCCTTCCGCACTCCCAAGCTATAAAATGGTTTAATAAACCCAGCAATAAATCACTGTTGTGGGTCAATACGGAAACATCTCTATGTCCGGGCAATGTTACCACTTCCTTCATTTATAACCCTCGTCCCCCCAGTTTAAAATCTCACCCTACTATAGCATCATCCATATATTACTGGAAAATAATTCATAAACGCCTTAAATCCAACCCAACCCCTCTCATATATGCCCCCGCTTGGGGGAACCACAACATCACTCTTGATAATCACCCAGTTTTTTGTTGCAATTGGAAAAACAGGCGCATTTTTTTTCTTGGAGGATACACTTATACCTCAGACTCTCAAATTAAAATCCTTTTCTGACCTGCACAAACAATGGAATCTTCCCCAGCACGATTTCTGGAAATATTTACAGTTACGCACGGCATGGAACCTCTATCTTCCTGTTATTCCTCATCAATCTATATATGATACTTTTATTTCTAAATGGATCAAAACAAACTCTAAATTAAATAGTATAATTTACAAACATATCAGAAATACAATTCCAGATTGATCTATCATTGCAAAAAATAAATGGAGTGTCCTTTTAAATTATAACATAACCAATTCACAATGCCATAACTGCTGGCTATCCTGCCATAAATCTTTTAAGGATAATCGCAGTTCACTCATACAAACCAAAATTGTGCAACCATAGTACAGAACTCCTGAGATTTTGCAAAAAATGGGCTTAGTGAACAACAAATAAATGTTGGCACTAACTCCCCAAATGGCAATTTGCTACATATTTTATGGCATTGTCCTCCCATACACAATCTTTGGTGTCATATTCATTTCTTTGCAATGAAAGTGATTGGTCTATCCTTTGCATTAGATCTAAAACATTGCATACTTGGTATTTTCAATGCTCATGTATACAAAATATCCCATTCTCAGAATAGGTGGTTATCCCTACTATTCCTTCAAGTTAAACACCTTATACTAATGCATTGGAGATTCAACATCATTCCCACCCTCCCAGATATTCTCAAATAACTATCTCAATATGTCATCCTTGATCATATGTCACACTTAACCTCTGACAGACTTAGTTTATATAGTAAATGCTGGCAGGACTATTTTAAATATTTAAACATGTCTACATATATCGTCACTTAATCCATGGGTTGTTATATGTTCACATTAGAATCTCGCTTCTAGCGCTTTCATTCCTTTTTCATCTCCTCTCTTTTTATCTTTTTATCTCCTTTTCTTCTTCCCTTTCCCTCTTCATTGTTGTTCACTTTCTTAGATATTTTTCTCTTTTTTATGTTCTTCCTTTATACAATCTTACACATACTTGTATTAAATTACAGCATAATAGAAGTACAATCATGACTGCTCATATTTCTTGTTTGTATCTACTCCTTTTACCCCTTGAAGCATAAATTGCCATATTTTCTCTCTATCATACAGATTGTACTGCTACATACTATTTTCACAACATATGTTTTCCCTTTTAATATCATTGTATAATACTTCAGACATCGTGTTTTTTCCTTCTCCTGTTAAGAATTTATGTAAGTGTATATTGGAGAATGTAGTGTATTTGTATGTATAATCACAATAATTACAATAAAAAGATTAACTGTAAAAAAGAATAGGGTTTTAAAAAGTGCAGATTCCTAACACTAATACACTTAGACTTGTCTGTTCTAAGGTATTCTTATCTTACAGTGCTGTAGATGTTTCGTTTTCAGAGTCCAAACATTTGTATCAAAATGGAAGACAGAATACTGTTTTAAAACTGGCTTTGCCAACCTCTTTGCATGAGGTCACCTAGCTCTTCCCTGTCAGAATATAAAAAATATATCTATGCAAAACAGCATGTCTTATCAAAGTATTAAATTCTGTGACCTCAGCACAACTCATTTTCTCATATGACTTTCTTTGATCTTATGAGCAGCATCCCCTTTCCAGGACATCAAAGGACTTGTTATGTCTCTCTACCAGATCTCACAGAGGTGCAACATGCTTTGTATTACCATGTGAATATTAACTGTGTTTCCTCTGAACGTTATAAAACTTTATGACCTATCTTGGCAATTGGCAAGCTGCAATTAGTCACATAAACAGGAGATGCTTAATGTAGTCTCTTCAAGCCTGTAATTATCTCCTGTTCTGATTTTTGGCTCCAGCTCTATGTAAAATTGTCATATCATACCCTTGCAAAGCAAGACTCCATTTTAGCAATCTACCATTGTTTTTCTCCATCTGCGTCAGCCAAACCAGGGGGTTGTGGTCAGTCTGCACCAAAAAATGCTGCCCATATAAGTATGGCTCCAACTTCTTTAGGGCCCACACTATGGCAAGACATTCTTTTTCCACAGTAGAGTGTGCCTGCTCCCTGGGAAGTAACTTCCTACTCAGATATGCTACAGGGTGATCTTTCCCTTGGCTGGATGTCTGACTCATTACTGCCCCAATACCCACATCTGAGGCGTCAGTCTGAACTATAAAGGGTTTGCTATAGTCAGGACTTGTCAAAACAGGAGCACTGCACAGTGACTACTTTAGTTTGGAAAAGGCTTCCTCACAGGCTGGGCCCCAGGTAATTTTCTTGGGCATCCTTTTCTTTGTTAGGTCAAATAGGGAGCAGCCAGGGCACTGTAATTGGGTACAAATTTCCTGTAGTACCCTGCTGTCTCTAGAAAACTCCTGACCTGCTTCTGTGTTTCTGATCTGGGCCACACCTGGATTACCTTTATTTTTATATGGTTAGGATGGAGCTGTCCCCGGCCTACCACATGCCCAAGGTATGCCACTTCTCCCACTGCCACCTGGCACTTCTCAGCTTTGACAGTGAGCCCGGCCCTCTGTATCCTGCCCAGCACTTCCCTAAGGTGAGATAGGTGTTCCTCCCAGCTGGCACTAAAGATGGCAATGTCATCCAGGTACACCACTGCGTACTCCTCAGCACCATTTAACACCTGGTTCACCAACCTTTGGAAAGTGGCTGGGGCGTGCTTCATTCCGAAAGACATTACTTTAAATTCAAATAAGCCTATTGGAGTGATGAAGGCCAACCTCTCCCTAGCTTTGTCCATCAACTCTACCTGTCAGTACCCCTTGGTCAGGTCAATCATTGTAAGGTAGGTCACCCCTCCCAACTTGTCCAGAAGTTCATCTGTCCAGGGCATTGGATGGGCATCTGAATTTGTGACTGCATTCAGTCCATGATAGTCCACACAGAAACAAGTAGAGCCATCTGGCTTAGGCACAAGGACTATGGGCGAGGCCCAGGGGCTGTGGGATTCTGGATTACCCCTAAATCCAGCATCTCCTCCACTTCCCTCCTAATATCCTTTTGGACAGCCTCTGACATATGATATGCTGTCTGTCATACGGGCATTTGTGTCCCTGTCTCCACATCATGTGTCGCTAAGGGGGTTAGTCCAGGCTTGGTGCTAAACAATGGGGCAAAGTCTGCTAAAACCTCCCTTACTTTCTGGATCTGGTCCGAGACCAGCTGGGGAGACAATTTTACTGCCTCCAAAGAGGACTCCCACTTGCTTTCTTCCAGCAAGTCTAGAAGGGTGTCTCCTTCATCCATCCCCTCCCCAGGACTACACACTGCAAACACCATGTCAGCCCTATTTGCATATGGCTTCATCGTGTTGACATGGTACACCTTTTCTGTCTGTCTTCTGTCAGATAACTCTATAATATAGTTGATGTCATTTACCTTCCTAACCACTTTGTACGGTCCTGCCCACTCAGCCTGCAGCTTGTCTTTCCAGACCAGAATAAGGACCATGACTTCCTGACCCACCATGTACGAGTAAGCTCTGGCTCTGCAGTCATACCACACATTTTGTTTCTGTTGGGCAGCTGCCAGGTTGCTCTGGGCTGTCCCCATAAGCTCCTTCAGCCTTTCCCTAAACCTAAGGACGTAATCCACTATGGGAGTTCCCTGGGTGGCGTGCTTGCCTTCCCAGTCCTCCTGGATCAAGTCTAGGACCCACATACCCAGCGCCCATGTAAGAGTTCTAAGGGGAAAATCCTGTCACTCTTGGGGCACCTCCCTGTATGCAAACAACATGTGGGGAAGGTATTTCTCCCAGTCCCTCCCATGCTGTTCAGCAAATGCCCGGAGCATTGACTTCAGGGTATCATTGAATCTTTCCACAAGCCCGCTGGCTTGTGAGTGATACGGTGTCATGCATCTCTGCACCACCCCACACTTCTCCCATAAACATTTCATCAGGTCCTACATGAAGGAACCCCCTCCATCAGTGATAACCTCCTGTGGAAATCTAACATGGGAGAAAATCCCAAGTAAGGCATCTGCCACTTTGTCTGTCCTCAGAGAGGATAGGGCGACTGCCTCTGGGTACCGGGTGGCATAATCCACCACAGTCAGGATGAATGTCTTCCTTGAGGAGCTGGGGGCATTTAAAGGCCCCATAATATCCATTCCCACCCTCTGGAATGGCTCCTCCACTATGGGCAATGGAATCAGGGCGGCTTGAGTTTTCTTGCCCACCGTCCCTATTTCTTGGCATCGGTGACAAGACCTGCAATACTCCTTCACCTGCTGGGTGAAGTTAGGCCAATAGAAATTCTGGGCCAACTGCTGTGTAGTGCATGCAATTCCCAGGTGACCAGACAAGGGAATATCATGCAATCTTGAGCAACTGCTCATGATACCCCTGGGGAATGACAAGCTGCCTGCCCAGCACCCCTCCCTCTGTCTGTACTGCCTGAGTATACATAAGTCCATTTTCCCAATAAATCTTATGTCTGCCGTCACCTCCCTGTGCACTGTCCGAGCCTGCCCAAGCCCTCAGCTTCTCTAGAATAGGGTCACTTCTCTGAGCACCTGCAAACACCTCACACGTTCCCAAGGCATTGGACAGGTCCCCTTCAGTCACTAAACTAGGGTCCCTAGCACTAGTGTCAGGGCACTCAGGATCACTGTCAATCCCAACCCTCTGACAATGGGTCACCCCTCCCTCTTCAGAGTAACACTCTGTAGCTATGTGGTTACTTGCCACTGGGGAAATTTCTACCCCTTTTCGTTAATCTCCCCATCTGGAGACACAGGCTGGGGAACCAGCCTCTCAGTGGTTTCCACAATGGTTTCTGTGGGGTTCAGAGAACTACAATTTTCCCTTGTCGCTTGGCTATGAGTAACTGCACATACCATTCCCTGTTTGAGATTGTTGCCCAGGATCACATCCACTGCTAACATTTTGGCTACTGCCACCTGTTGCACAGTTCCCCCTGTTTCACCCCAGTCTAGGAGAACACTAGCCAGTGGCAATGTTTTCTCTTCACCAGTAAAATCCTGTACAGTGACATATTTATTGGGTATAAGCTGACTAGGCTCTACTAGATCTCCTTTTACCAAGATCAGGGATGCCCCTGTGTCCCTTAACCCTTGCATCTGTACACCATTCACCATGACTGGGTGCATGTGTTCCCTTATGTTCACAGGCATGCTTCTAGGGACACACAAACAACCCACTTCTTTTCTAGTACCATTCTGGCGTATTTTGCTCATTCTTTTGGGACACTGTCTGGCAATATGCCCATTTTCTTTACATAACCAACATTCGCTTCTCTTTTCAGAGAAATCTTTTCTCTGAAACCAGGGGCTAACTGGTTTCAGTGGAGGCAGTGAGGGTTTTAGCTGCCCTGAAGGTGCACTTTTCCCTTTCTTTGCTGCCACGCCCACCCATTCGCTCTCAGAGCAGGTCTGCTCTTGGCATAGTGGTCCGAGAGTTCAGCAGCCTCTTGCACTGTTTTGGGATCTCAGTCCTCCAGCCAGGTTTTCAGCTCTGCTGGGCATGCCCAATAAAACTGTTCTAACAAAATCACATTTTCAATTTTATCAACAGAGTTTGCCTCAATTTCTTCCCACCAATGTTTTAAAAAACTGACATTGTTTCGTGGCTAGCTCCTTGTAGCTCATGTCAGGGCTTCTTCTGAGCTTACAGAATTTAGCTCTGTATGACTCAGTAGTTAATTCAAATTTTTTTAATAGCGCAGCTTTAAGTTTGCTGTAATCATCACTGTCTTCATTGTCCATTTGACCCAATGCATCCAGAGCTTTCCCGGTAAGTAGTGGGGATAGCTGGAAGCTCCAGTACTCTCTAGAAATTTTAGCCTGAATACAAACTTTTTCAAAAGAATTTAAAAAGGCATCCATGGCCTCCCCCTCTTTAAATTCAGCTATCAATTTGGAATTCAATTTGTAACCCAGTCCTGTAGTCCCAGTTAAACCCAAGCCACTTACTTGCTCTGGTGCTGGTGGTTGGAGTCGTAGCTTCTCCAGTTCATGTTGCCTCTGGCGCTCATGCTCCTCACGGTCAGCCTCCAGCTGTTCCCACTCTGCCTCTCGGCATTCTCACTCTGCTTCTCGGTGTTCTCACTCTGCCTCTCGGCGTTCTTGCTCCCTCTTCTCCTCTGCAGCTCACTGGCGCTCATGCTCCTCATGGTCTGCCTCCCTTTGTTCATGGTCCCTCTCCCTCTGGAACTCCAGCTCCATTCTGCACAACTCAGTTTGCAGCCTGAGTGCTTCTGGATCCAGGATACTGGTGAACTTCTCCTGCTGCTGTGGCCCTTCATTGACAGTGTCCCTGCTGTCATCCTCACTAGATCTGGACACTGCACTAGCTGCTAGCCCTGCCACATTCAAGGATTGGTCCCTTACAGTCACTGACTGTGACTCCGTGCTCTGGGTATCTGCTACCATCAGGGCATCCACGATGTTCTGTTTGCTGGCTTTCACCTTGAACGGGACTCCTCTGTCCCCGCACAACTGCTTTAAGTAGTCTACAGTGTGCCTGCTGTAGTTGGAAGCCATCTTCTTCCCTAACTACGACTACTCTGACTTGCACTTTAGAAAAAAAAATTAAACGGGTAGGAACTTGACTGTATGCCAAGTGATATAGTTCTGTCCCCTTTTTAAAAATAAATCACTGCCTTTTTCTTTCTTTGCAAGTGAGCTGACAGTCTCAAGCTGACACACTGAACAATAAAAGCTAGTAATACCAACATTTTTCACACGGCTGCTAACCAATCTGTCACAAACACACTCAGCAGGTCAGGCCCTCTGCTCCCACAGTGCCAGCCTCTGAGCACAGTCTTGTGAACAGTTAACAGAAACAGGGTAACCCTCCTGTCTGTTTTGTGGGTTCGAATCAACCTTTGGTCTCAGTTCTGGAGGGATTCAAACTGTGAACCTCTTGCTAGCATACCCAATGTACAGGCTCAGATAATTCTGCTCTTCAGGAGGCCAGATATCTTTCACCTACGGGCACCTAATCAGGTGTACAAAATGAACCCTTAAAAACTCTAATGAAGACCTCAGATTACTCTTACCTTTTCCCAGTTTGGTATTACCATATAAGCTCATGCATAGTGTTGTCACACTCTTAACCATCCACACATCACAGGCAAAAACAGAAGGACTTGGAAGACACAAACAGTCTATTTAAAAATGAGATGTTTACTTAAAAATAGATAAAAATGTAAAGTGTAAATACAGAACCATATATCACAAAACATACAAATCACTTAAAAGAATAAGGTTTTAAAAAGTGCAGATTCCTACCACTAATACACTTAGACTTGTCTGTTCTAAGGTATTCTTATCTCACAGTGCTGTAGATGTTTCTTTTTCAGAGTCCAAACATTTGTGTCAAATGGAAAACAGAATACTGTTTTAAAACTGGCTTTGCCAACCTCTTTGCATGAGGTCATCTAGCTCCTCCTGTCAGAATATAAAAAAATATATCTATGCAAAACAGGATGTCTTATCAAAGCATTAAATTCTGTGACCTCATCACAACTTATTTTCTCATATGACTTTCTTTTATCTTATGAGCAGCATCCCCTTTCCAGGACATCAAAGGACTTGTTATGTCTCTCTGCCAGATCTCACGGAGGTGCAACATGCTTTGTATCACCATGTGAATATTAACTGTGTTTCCTCTGAACATCATAAAAGTTTATGACCTGTCTTGGCAGTTGGCAAACTGCAATTAGTCACATAAACAGGAGATGCTTAATGTAGTCTCTTCTAGCCTGTAATTATCTCCTGGCCTTCCAGGTAACACGTTGTAGCTAAAATCTGGGAGGGGGGGTGTCATTCCATAGGCTGATTCAGCATTTATCATGAGAGACACTCAATAACACATTTTTATATTACAAAAATCATAGATTAATCAGAACCAGCTGTCTGAGTGTCACATTCTACATCTGTCTTCTGTCACTGCCGCTGCAGAAAAGAAGACTGCCTCCAATGATGACCACTTGGTTTGTGTTGGCTGTCTTGGGCCTGACCACGACACCCCTGACTGTGAGCTCTGCCAGAAGTTTAAGAAACCACCCTCAGGCGATGCAGAAAGACTGTAAAGGTCTTCATGGAACAACAGGTAGCCAGCTCCGAGCCGGTGTCCTCCTGGGCACCGGCCAACCAGTCGCCCTTCGATTCGATGAGCTCCAAGGCCTCTAAGGTCCGAAACAAGTCCTTCAGGAAAAGGCATATAAAAGACAGGGATCGCAACCACTCCCCCGATGGCTATCCCATTCCCCATCAGCTTCTTCTTCTTCAGGGGCTCTTCACTGGTGGCAGCTGCCAAGATGAACAGACCAACTGTCCAGGTCTTGGTTCCAACCAGGCCCATACTGACAGCTTCTCTGCCCAACTCCCAGGGCACTCGACCAGCGATCTCCAGGCAGTTCACCCCTCCTCCATCGAGGACAGGTTTATCATCGATGACTATCCCTTTGAGACTTACCCCTTCTTTTCTGAGGGCTGCAAGCTCATTGGGCCTGCAGGCTGGGTTGTCGGCTTCTGCACCGTTGCCTGCTCCTCCTGCAATGATGTTGAACATTAACGAAGTTCTTGTCCCTTTCTCCAGTGTGCTGGTTCAGCAATTTGCCATTTTTAACCGGCCAACATCAATGACTCCATCAACAGCAGCTTCATCATAGATGCCCATTCGTAGATCCAGGGAACCTCCCCAGGGACTGTCAACATCGCATTCGATGGCCAACCCAGAAGAAGAGGTCGACATCGAGCAGGAGTATCACCCTGACCTCATCCTCCCAGAGGATGTAGAGGAAGAGGAGGAGGAGGAGGAGTTCCTCACCTCAGACAAATCCACTGCCTCTTCAGTCAATGAGAACTCTGTCAAGCACACCCCCAGGTCATCCCCTGAGGATGTTACCTTTTTCAATATCATGAGGCAGCTGTTTTCCATTATGGGATTTCAGACAGAAGAGGATGATGCCACCAGAAAGGATCTGGCGGACTACTTGGAGATTCCTGAATCTCCCCATAAGATTATCCATCCTATGCTTACTGCCCTCAAGAATGCTACTACCGCAGCCTGGCACAGACCAGACATGGTGTCAGCTTTGCCCCATCGGGTGGACAAACTTTGCAATGCCCCTCAAGACCTTCCATATTTTGTTACCCAGGCTGAAACTGATTATATGGTTATTAAGGCAGCACATGACAGATCTAAGGTGCTAAACACCTTAGCTCCCTTCCCCCGGACAAGGGGTCCCACAGGATTGACCTTTGTGGGAAAAGGGTTTATGCCTCCTCTACCCTTGGTTTGAGGATTGCTAACTACTTGTCACACATGGTAAAGTTCCAGAATATCAATTGCAGAAAGGGCAAGGCTGATGCTCAGTCCCTTCCAGATGGCACCCAGAAGCAGGATTTGCTTCAATGCCTCCAAACTGCTGAGGATGTTGGCAAACATCTCCTGTGAGCCATTTATGATTTGTCCGACACTGTTGCCAGAGTGGCTGCCACTGGCATATACCTTCGTAGGCACTCATGGCTCCGGGTATCAGGGTTTGCAGCTGATGTGCAAAACAAGGTGCGTAATGCCCCAAGCTTTTTGGCTTGGATGTCCAGGACCTCATAAATGATTTGCAGGCCTCAGGTATGGCCCTTAAATCCATCCACTCTCTATACCACACTCAGCCACATGGCAGAGGGCAATCTACTTTTTGTAGGCAAGCTAATAGACCAGGCTTGGGCCCTCGCACCCAGGGAAAATGTAGAGCCCAGTTCTCTTCGCCTGCCCCTTCCAATTTTGAAGCAGCAGCCAAGCACCCCAGAACTGAAGTACCAGCTGCCACAGCTGGCCCCACCTCAGCTTGACTCCTTGCCAGAACCCCATCCTCTGGTCCACTCCCAGGAGGTGGTGGTCGGAGATCGGTTCTCCCTCCATCTGAATCAATGCAGAGCCATAACTTCAGATGGCTGGATTATACAGATCATACAGTGTGGTTATACCCTCCCTGGAGCTCATCCAACAGCCTTCAGATACCCCTCCTATGCCCTCAAACTACCCCCTGGCACATCTGCCTGTTCTCCGGGATGAAGTACAGTCTCTTCTGTGCAAGCAGGTGATAGAACTGGTGCTCAGGTGGCAAAGTAACCAGAGGTTCTATTCAAAAAGGTCCCCAAAAAGACCAGAGATTTGAGACCCATTTTAGACCTGAAGGATCTCACCCTCTTTGTCTGGTACAAGAAGTTCCGGATGGTAACTTTGCGAGGCCTTTTGCCCCTCCTAAAGGCCGGGGATTGGCTCTGCTCACTGGACATGCAGGACGCTTACCTGCGCATTGCGGTCTGTCCTCCTCACAGGTTTCTGCACTTTGCCTTTCAGGGAGAACACTACCAGTTCAAAGTGTTGTCCTTTGGCTTATCCTCTGCAATGTGTGTCTCTACCAAATGCTTAGCAGTGGTGGCAGCAGCCCTCAGAAGTGAAGGTCTGTATGTCTTCCCTTACCTGGATGACTGGCTTCTCAAGGCCCCATTCAGGGAACAGCTGTTGCTTACTCTGGATCGTACCCTCCAGCTCTTTTTGTTTATGGGCATCATGGTCAACCTGCCCAAGTCTGTTCTAGTACCATCCCAAAGACTGCAATATATTGGGGCCATCTGGACTCAGAGCAGGGGAAGGCATTCTTACCCCAAAACAGGGCAGAATGCCTAATTGCTCAAGCTTAGGAATTTGCTCAGAGTCAGTACATTCTTGCTAGACTGTACCTCAGACTCCTGGACTAATGACTGCGGTCATCCCCACTGTTCCACTAGCCATGCTCCACATGTGTACCCTTCAGTGGACTCTCAGAGTGCAGTGGGATCAGCGTTTGGATGAGTTGGATCACCTAGTCCTGGTCTCCTCCCCAGTACGCAAAGTATTACAGTGGTGGATGGACCCCTCAAGGGGTCCCTTTCCAAATTTCCTCCCAGCATCAGATACTAAACATGGATGCTTCAGGTCTGGGTTGGGAGGCTCACCTGGGTCCCTTTCAAACCCAGGAGTCTTGGTCCCAGTGGGAGGCTGCCCTGTATATCAAAGTCCTGGAGATGAGAGCGGTGCTCTACACCATGCAAGCATTTCAGGAGGCAGTATAGTGCAGTGGGTTAAAACTCTGAGCTGCAGATCTGGGGACATGGGTTTGAATCCCACAGCCACCAAGGTGCATACTGTGTGATCCTGAGCAAGCCATTTAACTTTCTTGTGTTCCCTGGTCGCATCTGGAAACAAGCTTTGGCTTAGTGTGCTACTCCTGGTTAAACAATGTTCCCTTTCCCCTTTCTCTTTATCTAGCACCAGACCAGCTACTGGTGCAGTCGGACAATCTGAGTGTACTGAGTCTACTACACCAACAAGCAGAGCAAGACTCACTCCTACCTCCTATGCAGGGAGGCAATGTGTGTATGGTATTGGGCACTGGAGCACAGTCTGACGCTCTCTGCAGTCCACATGCCAGGCATCCTAAATACTTTGGCAGACAGCCTCAGCAGGACTCAGTCCAGCATGCATGAACGGGGACTTCTCTCATCCATAGCAGAAGATCTGTTCGACAGATAGGGTCATCCAGAGTTGGATCTTTTTGCGTCCCCACGCAACTCAAACTGCCCAATTTGTGCATGCTACAGTAGATCCAGGGCCAGGAGTTTTCTGGTGAGATGCGTTGTTCCTGTCTTGGAGCGGGAAGTTTCTGTATGCATTCCCTCCATTTCCATTAATACAGAGGGTGCTCATCAATCTGCAAATGGAGGTAGTCACCATGGTCCTCGTACCCCATTCTGGCCTTGACAGATATGGTTCCCTCTACTTCAGCAGCTGGCAGAGGAAACTCCAGTCCCTCTGCCCCTTTGCAGGAATCTGCTGACCCAGGATCAGGAGAACTGGTCCATCCCAACCTAAGGTTTTTCCATCTGCATGCGTGGCTCCTGAGGATGTAGCCATTGCCAGGTTCGGGGTCTCTAACAGGGAAGTGGACATCCTAGTGGCCGCCTGCAAGCCTTCCACTCATGTCACTTATGCCATGAAGAGGAAGTGGTTTGCCATTTGTTAATATAGTTTTTATTAACAGTTTTTTTTTTACAATTTTAAGGGGGGTGTATCAGCAGTCACACGTTTTACATATTTCATACATTCAATCTTATACAGAGCAGAAGAAACATAGCGAGGATCAACCAGAGTACAATTCCTCATTCTATTAGTGGTTTATACACACGATGGGTCTTTATACAAATTATTCATATTCGTAATCATAGCGCCCAGACATATTTTATCTTTCCACCCCATCTCCGTCCATTCCCTCCCATACTGCCCGACTGTATTCTGTTCATCACACCCCTCCCCATTCACCTCAGTAATTAATTTAGCTTAGGGTACAAAGTTAGGGTCCCACGTCATAATGTAAAGGATCCATCTTGTCCATATAAAAGAACATAGTTCTGCTTTATCATTTAACTGGTAAGTGACTCTCTCCAACCTATATATTTGATTCTCTGTTTCTCTCCAGGCTGAAATGGTGGGTACTTGAGGAGTGAGCCAGTGTCTAGTTATGGTCTTCTTTGCTGCCATGAGGGCTATCCCCAACAGATATTTAGTATGCGAGTCCCTGAGCTCGTGTGGGAAAGTTAAGAGTAAAAAACACTCAGCATTCAAGTTTATTGTATGGCCCAGCATGATTGTGAGTTCTTGCTGTAGGGAGGTTAAGAAGGGTCGAAGGGCTGGGCAGGACCAAAAGACATGTGTTTGGTGTGCGGGTGTCTCCTCACATTGGCGCCAACACCCTTTTGTATTCGTAGATGAGTAAAGGGCTGTTATGGCTGGAGTACGGAAGTATCTAATCATTAATTGCCAGGAGAACAATCTCCGTGTGTAGAAAAAAGTAAACTTTGCTGAAATAAGCCAGACCCTGTCCCATTGTGCTACCGTTATGTCCAGGCCTATCTCTCCCCTCCACCTCTCGAGCACCTCGTTGGTGCCAGTTATAATAGTATTATTAAGTGCCTTATAAAAAGTGGAGATAGCATGGGGGATCTTGCTTGATGTAAGGGTAGATTGAAGTAGGTGTATTATTGGGGGTATGTCCGAGGGTCTACGGTGTTCCACGGGAAGAGATTAAAAGTAGTGCCTGAGTTGTAAAAACCTGTAAAAATCCACTTGTCGTAGGCCATAGGTCTGCTGTACTTCCTGGAAGGATTTCAACTCATTACCATTTAGTAATTGAGAGAGGGAATAGATTCAAAGTCGGTCCCACTGTTGAAACGTATGGTCATGGTGGGCTGGGGCAAAGTCCTCCAACATAGCTAGGGGACACGTAGATTAGAAAGGGTGTGAGGTCTACTTGTCTCCGAACTGCCCCCCAAGTTTTAAGTTGGTGTGCTATCCATGGACCAGAGTTCATCATGGGCGGCCATGGTGAGGGTCTATGGAGAGTGTCTCTCACCAGGTCTTTGAATAGAAGCAAGCCTTCTTCTATGTCCCTCCATTTAGCAGGGTGGCTGCATGCAAAATGGACTGCAAGGAAGGAGAGGTGGGAGGCCCAATTATATACTTTTAAGTTTGGTAAGGCCAACCCTCTATTCTGTCGGGGAAGACAGAGTACCTGATAGCGAACTCGAGGGCGTTTGCCTGCCCATACATATTTTATTATTGCCTTATTCCAGGCTTGAATCATTTTCGTGGGCACACTTATTGGGACATTTTGGAAGAGGTATAAAGCCTGGGGGAGGACAACCATCCGGACAACCTCCACTCGTTGGATTAGAGTAAGGGGTAGAACAGCCCACTTAGCAAGGTCTTCCTGAAGCTGGGAGCTGAAGGAATCATATTTACACCGAATCGTCTGTCTAATTGAACAGGAGAGGTAGATGCCCAGGTATTTTAATTTATCACGATCCCATCGAAATCGGTAAGAATTTTTGAAAGTTAAGGGAGGTTCAAAGTGAAATGTTAGGGCGTCCGTTTTAGAGGTGTTCAGCTTGTACCCCGAGACCTTCCCGTATTCCTCGAGGGTCTGAATAACAGCTGAGACTGAATGTAAAGGATCGGTAAGGAACAACAACACATCATCTGCATATAGGGCAATACGGTGTTCATCCCCCTCCCTCAGCACTCCGGATATGTGGGGTGATCACCTAATTGCCTGGGCCAAGGGTTCAATAAAGATGACAAATAACCTGGGTGACAGGGGGTAGCCCTGACGAGTGCCCCTGTGAAGATAGAAGTAGTCAGAGTGGTGGCCAGACACCTTCACACACGTCCTTGGGGAGGAATAGAGAGCCCTGAGCATAGAGATGAATGTTGGGGGGATTCCCATTCTTAGCATCATGGTGAATAGGAAGGGCCACAAGACCCTGTCAAATGACTTCTCAGCATCAAGGCTGAGAAGGACTGAGAGAGTTCTGAGTGATTGCATCTCCTGGACCAGATGTAAGGTCCTCCTGGTATTGTCAGTGGTTGATCTCAAGCTTACAAAACCCGTTTGGTCTAGTGCAATCAGGTGGGGCAGGACTGCATCTAGGCGTTTAGCTAAGATAGACATTAGGATCTTGTAGTCTACATTCAGTACTGATATAGGGCAATATGAACTACATAATTGTGGGTCTTTGTCCGGTTTTGGAATAACAGAAACAGCAGCATATGACCAACTGGGGGGTGGGGTGCACTGTCCTAGCAGTATTTCATTATAAACCTGTAGCATGAGGGGACCCACCCATGCCTCCACCCGTTTATAAAATTCTGACCCATATCCATCCGGTCCTGGGGCCTTCATGGTCTTAGGATTTGAAATGGCTGCTCTAAATTCAATGGGAGTTATGGGGGCCATAAGGTTTTTTTGTTGTTCCCTGCTGAGTTTGGGAAGGTCTAGGGGAGAGAGAAAGGCTTCAACTGTGCCCTGCTCACTTAGGTGGTCTGGAGTATATAACTTCTTACAGTAATCACAGAATGCAGTTGCCACCTGTCTCAGCCTTGTATGAATTGTACCTGTAGCCGGGTCCCTGATAGACGCTATGGTGGAAAGGCGTCTCTGTCATCTTAGTCAGAAGGCTAGCAGGCAGGAAGCCCTGGGTTCCACCTCCCCATACCTTTGACGAAGGAACGCCAATGCTATTTCAGTACGCTGCATGCACAGCTTGTCAAGTTCCTGTTTAGTCTGCTTCAACTGGGCCTCCACTGAGAGGTCCCCCTGTTGGTGGGCCTCCCAAAGAAAACCCAGTGTCTGTTCTAGCTGTGACTGTCTCTCATGGCGTTGCCTCGCCAGGGCAGAGGTATACTGTATTAAGTGGCCCCTCAGAACTGCCTTCAGTGCATCCCATTTAATTGCTGAACTAGTGTCTTGTGTATTATTGTCCCCTAGAATCTCCTGTATCTTGTCCATTACATACTCCCAGAAGGGTTCACTTTTGAGATGTATTGGGTTAAGTCTCCAAAGGGTGTTCCGTCTATCTAGGCCCAAATCCCAGTGCGTTATCACCGGGGCATGATCCGAGTGGACAATATCCCCCATAGTAGCATCCTTAAGAACCCCCAAGTGTTCTTTTTGTGTGTAACAGTGGTCGATCCTTGTATAAGTACTGTGGGCAGTTGAGTAAAATGAGTAGTGTCTGTCTCTGGGATGGAGGGTGCGCTATACATCTGCCCAGCCCACCTCCTGTATGAATCTTTTAAAAAATTTGTGAGGGGCAGGTTACCTATTCCTGTTTAGGTTGGTAGTGTCCATTGATGGACTCGGGGCTATATTAAAGTCCCCTGCCAGGATTAAGATTCCCCTAGACAGTTCTAATATTTTCCTTAGTAGGTAACCAATTGTCTGGGAGGAGGAATCCGGGGGAAAATAGGCATTCGCCAAGGTTACCTCCCTATCCTGAAGCAATCCCTGGGCTATCACCAATCGGCCTTCCACATCTTCCCACTCCCTAGTAATCTGGAAAGGTGTCCGTCCAGAAATCAGTATGGCGACCCCCCTCCGTCTGCCGCCATGAAATGAGGATGAAAAAACCTGCGTGAAACCCCGTGAAGCTAATTTTTTATGTTCTGTGTCAGTCATATGCATTTCCTTTATATAGACAATCCCTGCTTGATTCTTCTTTAACATTGTAAGCATTCTTGTACGTTTAACGGGGTTTCCCAGCCCGTTCACATTCAGTGACAGAATTTGTAATGGTTGATTAGCCATTCATATTTCCCCTGGGTTTATAGGAGTTATGCTAAGTCCCATGATAGCCCCCTCGCTTAGGAATCTGCCTGCAACTGCTTTTGCCACATTAAAAGGTGACTGTCTATGAACTGGTGAGGGGAATATGTCACCCTCCAACAATAACTTCTTGAACAGTATAAAGAATGAACTGACTCTCAAAGGAGCCATGGGGAACAAACTAATGCAGTTCCAATCCAACTGGGATTGGACTGCCAAACTATTGGTGGCTTCCATAGTTCTGGGGGTTGCTAAGCTCCCAGTACTAAGATTGCTAATTTTGGCTTAGTCTGCCTCTCAGGGAGGACCCGATGTAAAACGTCTCTTATGGGGAGTCATGCCCAGGTCCCCATCCAGGCATATGATTTCACTAGTCCATGCCTTATACTGATTTCAACTAGTAGTTTCTTTTAGATCATTCTATAACCGGGAGATGAACCCTTGGGTGCCAGGCTTCAGGGGAGGTTTAATTCACTCCACGTGCTGCACATATTCACAGTAAGGTATGAGGCTGTATGAGCCCCGCAGCCCGGCCCCCCCACTCAGCGCCTCCATCACAGCATTGAAGGCGCACGAGAGGGTGGGCCAGCCCAGCCCAGTCCCCACCCAAACCATGGCTGTTAGTTATCCCCTTCACCTCCGGCATCCAATTCCATTAAGTGATCCAAAAAGAAAGGGGGAAGGGGGGAACCAGTAAACAACATTCACCCCCCCAACCCGAGAGAACCTGCTGTTCGTTCTTCCCTCGGGGAAGCACCCCAAAGCACATCAAGCTGACCTCCTTTAATTAATTTATTTCTATTAGAGATGAACCCTGGAGTATTCACCCCAAGGTCCTCTCAAGGACCTAATGTCTCGGACCAATGCTCCCACTCCTCTCCCACCCCCAAACTCTGGAAAGACAGGTGAGAAGGAGAACAAATGAAGGGAGAATAGGTAAAAATGGGAGCCTCAAGGCTCCAGGTCAGCTTACCACCCCCCACATGACCCACCCGCATCCCGCACCCCTCACCCAGCACCCTCCCACCTCGAACCCCTCTTCCCTGAAGGCATCACCCATCCCCGAGCGCCCACTTCTCACAGGGCAGTATATTATCCAATTGGAAATACAGGTCACCTCCATGACCCTATCCAGCTGGACCATTCTTTATGGGTGTCCCGACATCTCATCGCTAGACATGAGGAGACAGTCCATTTTGCTCCGGCCTGAGGCCAAGGCAGTGCAACAGGGGAGGGAGAGGGAAGGGGGACAGGAGGAGGACACCGGTGGAGAGCAGAGGGCCACGAACCACAGGGCAATATAATTCAAGGGGGTCAGCTTATCCGGCCTACCTGATCAATTCTAGCTCGGCATCACAGTCTATTTACATCAGGAAGACAGTTCATTTCACCGCTGGTGATGTAGAATCTGCGTTACATTCGGTTGAGGCCTGCCTGTGGAGTCCGGCCACGATCTGCTGTAGGGCCGAGGCGCCCTCCCTCCGATGCTGTTCCTTCTGCGGGACTCGTTCCAGGCCCTCATTTCCAATTTAGTGGCCAATGTCTTATTCAGAGGCTTCTGTTCTAGAGTAACCTTGATGCCCTCTTTAGCGAGTCCCTGAGCCGTCTCCTCTGCACTGTCAAATACTTTGGGGCCATCCCCGAGCTGCACGACAAGCTTTGCCGGATAGGGCGTCTGGAACTTGATTTTTGCTTCTTTGAGCTTTCTTAGGAGAGGAGCATATGCACGACGTCTGGCAGCAATGGCAGTGGGGTAATCATTATCCATGTAAATTTGCTGCTCTTGGTATTTCAACTCCCCCTTCTGCCATGATTTATGGAGGACCAGCTCCTTCTCCTGGTATCGCAGGAATCTGATAAGGATTGCACGTGGGCGATTGGGTATCTGGGGGCCCAACGTGCGATGTACGTGATCCATCTCCAGCAGGCAGTCCTCTGGTAGGTTTAGTGATTTTCTAAAGAATTGTTACATGAACTGGATCAGATCATTGCCCTCCGCTCCCTCTGGAAAGCCTGAGATGCGGAGGTTGTTCATCCTGCGACAGGCCTCTGCATTCTCTGCCCTCTCTCATAGGCCCTGCACCTCACGGTGAAGCTGTAAGATGGCAGTTTCTGCTTCATCCACTCAGGAGTCTGATGCAGTAGCTTGTTCCTCTAAATCATCCATCTGTTTTTTAATTTTCCCCACATCCGTTCTGAGGGCTGCAAATGTTGAGCGAGTTTTCCTCCTGAAATCCCTCAGCTCTCTCAACACCAGATCCATCTGTCTGGAGATATTCGGGGGTTCGGCCACGTCAGCGCCCGCAGTGTCGCTTCGCACCAAGACTTGTGAGCCATCACTATCAGAGCCGTTGCCATCAAGCTCCGCAGAGCCCAGAAGCGGCTTCGGTTTGTCCGGTTTGCATTTCGGCATCTTCCCCCGTGAGTACCAATTTGTTTTCACCCAGTTTGGAGTATTTAGCGTTGAATTAGGTTGTTTTTTGGCCTCGATGGTGATGGAGCTGAAGGCTCAGAAAGCTTTCAGGGGCATGATGTAACCGGAAGTCCGTGGTTTGCCATCTGGACTGCCAAGCATTCCCTAGACCATTTCACCTGTCCTGTGAAGCATGTCCTGTACTACCTGATTTCTTTGTCTGACTCAAGCCTCCAGTATTCCTCCTTCGAGGTTTACCTTTCAGCTATTTCTGCTTTTTATGAGCCCGTGGGTGACTGCACGATTGTTCAGCTGGATGTCTCTCATACCTTTTTAAGGGGCATCTTGCATCTGTAACCCCCAGTAGGGAGGCAGTATAGCGCAGTGGTTTAAGGCTCTGAGCTGCAAATTTGGTGATATCCAGCAGACCAGACCTGGGTTTCAACCCCACAGCTTCCACTTGCATACTGTGTGACCCTGAGCAAGTCACTTAACTTTCCTGTGCTCCCAGGTTGCTTCTGTAAAAAAGCTTTCAGCTTAGTGTGCTACTCCTGGTTAAACAACTAAAAAAAAAAAAAAAAAAGTCCATTCCCCTGTCCTGGCTTGGGACTTAAATTTTGTTTTGGAAAAGTTCACTCTGTCTCCTTTTGAACCAATCGCAACTTGCGATTTGTGCTTTGTCTCTTGGAAAGTGCTCTTTTTAGTTGCAATTACTTCTGCTCAAAGAATTTCAGAGCTTCAGGCCCTCTGGTGCAAGGAGCCTTATTTGATTTTTCACAGATATCCAGGGGTATCTGTGCACAAATCCTAAGTTTCTCCTTAAGATTGTCTCTGAGTTCACACTTAATCAGTCTATCCACCTTCCTGTTTATTTTCCCAAGTGTACCAATCCAGGGGAAGCACTGCTCCATACTCTTGTTGTGTGCAGAACTTTGAAATATTATGTCCTTCAGACTAAGGAATCCAGAAAGTCAAAGCAGTTGTTTGTTTCTTTATTCCCAGGTAGGGAGGCCACTTCATTTTCCAAACAATGTTTATGCAAATGGTTGGCAAATTGCATTTGCATTGTGTTTGGCTACACGTATGGCAAATAATTGCCTGGTGCTGTTAAAGTTCATTCCACCAGAGGCATGGCTACCTTGGTAGCTTGTTTCAAAGGGGTCTCGACAGCTGACATTTTTGCTGCTGCCACCTGGAGTATAGTCCACACTTTCACCAAGCATTATAGTCTGGACATTGTGTCAAGAGCCCATGCAGGTTTTGGCAGGGCTGTGCTACAAGGACTCCTGTCTTAAGTTTATGGAGATCCAGCCTCCCAGACTGTCTGTTTCCTTTTGTCACTGCTTGGTATTCGTTCCTACGGTGTAACCTGATGACTGAAATATCCCCGAAGAAGATATAACAGTTATATAAGAACTTACTGTAACAGTAGATCTTCAAGGGGATCTTAGTCATCAGGTATGATTTCCCTTCCACAATCCCCCTTCTTGGGGCTCCTGTTCAGGACCTGGCTAACTCTGTTTCCATCATTTCTTTTTAGAGCTGGGTCCCTCTGTCTCTCCTTGGTTCCCCGGGACGTGAGCCTTGCTCCCTTCTTTTCCAGAGGAAAAGATCTGAGAAGGGAGTGGGGCCGCCCATGCCTACATAGGGTTGGCCCCAGTTGTACTTCTGAAAATCTTCCAAGTGGATTCCCTTTCACTGACGGTGAAGGTTCCTACGGTGTACCCTGTTGACTTAGATACCCTCGAAGATCTACTGTTATGGTAAGTTTTTACATAACTGTTCTTTCCTGAGATCCAGGAGGAAATCCCAAGCCTGCAGATGGACTGGGGAATTGGCCAGTCAGTGCCACCACTAGGTGCTGGTTATCACTCCACCCTTAGGGCTGCATGCCAGGACAGGTGGGTGAGGCATGTGGCCTTCTTCCCTAAGACTGATCCATCCAGTTTGCATGCAAAAGAAGCAGAAGATGTCTCAAGTCTGCAGAGAGAGCCTATCATTGGTCAAGCCATTCGAGACCCGCCTCCAGATTAAGAGCACACCAGAACTGCAGCTTGAAAGCCCTGCAGACTAAAAAGCTCAAAAGACTGGTAACTCCAAAACTGTGGGTAACATCAGGGTTTGCCCTGCAGCTGGGGAGTGTGTACATAGTTTTTCCACCAAAGCTACTGTGTTGGCCATCAAGCAAGGATTTACAAATTGTTTTCATCTAAAACAGCCATTTTTGAAGTTGCATGGCCTGTGGTGTTTGTGTTTACCAGTTGTTTAACGTGCACTAACGCCGGCCAACCAGCTGCACCAGCATTGGGCCTGCACCGTTCCAATAGCTGGGTACCCAGCAAAAACAGTGGGAGCTCCCATTCTAGTTAACTGGGGGAAACTGGTACCAGTTGGAAGGCGGGCTGTACTGTTTGCCTCTTCTGATGGCAAAGGCCCAAACCGAGGAAAAGACAGCCAGCTCAGTTAAGAAGGGGGATAAAACCTTTTATAGATACATTAGGGAGCAAAGAAAGACTAAAGGAGGGATAGTGAGGCTGAATAACGGGAAGGGGAGGTGGGCAGAGAGCAACAGTGAAAAGGTAGAGATACTGAATGGATACTTTTGATCAGTATTCACAAAAGAAGAAGAGGGGGAGGTACCTAAACCAAACAATAGAAGCACTCTGGGCAGGGGGGTTGATACCAGTCCATTCACAGAAGAAAGGGTCATGGAAGAACTCTTAAAACTCATAGTGGACAAAGCAATGGGACCTGACAGGATTCACCCCAGAATCCTAAAAGAACTAAGTGGAGACCTAGTGACACCACTGACTACCCTCTTTAACAAATCATGGGAGGAGGGTGTGGTACCCGAGAACTGGAGGAAGGCAGATATGATTCCTCTTCACAAAAGTGGGAGCAAGGAAGAGGCAGGAACTACTGACCTGTTAGTTTGACCTCAGTGGCAGGGACAATGATGGAATCACTTCTGAAAGAAAGATATGTCGAGTACCTAGTGGCCAACGGGACACAGGACCCAAAGCAGCATGTATTCACAGCGGGAAGGTCATGTCAGACAAACCTAACAGATTTCTTTGACTGTGTGAAAAAAGTAGTTGACCAGGGAGAGGCTGTAGATAGGGCCTATTTAGACTTTAGCAAGGCATCTGACACAGTTCCACACAAAAGATTAATAAACAAGTTAGCCAGCCTGGGAGTGGATCCCAGAGTAGTCATCTGGGTAACAAATTGGCTGGACAACAGAAAGCAGTGGGTAACAGTAAACGGAACACACTCTGGAGAAAGGGGAGTTACTAGTGGGGTACCACAGGGTTCAGTTACTGGAACCGGTCCTCTTTAATGTCTTTATAGGTGACATTGCGGAGGGGCTGGTAGGAAAAGTATGCCTCTTTGCAGACAACACACAGATCTGCAACAGGGTTGATACACAAGGAGGGGTGGAAAGGATGAGAAAGGACTTGGTAAGGTTGAAGCAATGGTCAAGAGTATGGCAGTTTAGTTTCAATCAAAAGAAATACAAAGTAATCCACCTGGGAAACAAAAACCCAGGGGAAGACTACACAATGTGGGGGGGGGGGAGGTACTAACAACAACAATAATGGAAAGGGACCTGGTGGTACTCATATCAGATGACCTCAAGGTAGGCAAGCAATGTGAGAAGGCAGTAAGGAGGGCTGGAGGGATCCTGGGATGCATAGGGAGAGGCAATTACCAGTAGAAAGCAGGAAGTTGTAATCCCTCTGTACAGACAGTTGGTGAGATCCCATCTGGAGTACTGCATGCAGTTCTGGAAAACCCATCTCCTCAAGGACACAGACAGGATGGAGGCAGTCCAGAGGAGAGCAACCTATGGTGCAGGGTCTGCACCAAAAGCCATATGAAGATAGACTAAAATAGCTTAATATGTATACCCTTGAGGAAAGGAGGGAGAGGGGGGACATGATAGAAACTTTCAAGTACCCCAAGGGAATCAACAAAGTCCAAAAGGATAGCATATTTCAGAACAAGAGAGGCACAAGAACAAGGGGGCACAATTTGAAGATAGAGGGGGGACGGCTCAGGGGCAACATGAGGAAGTATTTTTTCATGGAGAGGGTGGTGGATGCATGGAATCAAGGAGGTTGTGTGGTCAAAAACAGTAGAGGAATTCAAGAATGCATGGGATTGACATAAGGCAATTATAGTTGGGGGGTAAGAGGAAGTAGGGTGCTGGTTAAATAGAATCTGCAGCTTATCCAATAGGTAGGGAAATGGGCAGACTGGGTGGGCAAAGGGGTCCATATCTGCTGTCAGATTCTGTTTCTGTGTCTCTCTGGGTACCCAGTTGGAGCAGCTGCAGGTCTGATGTGGTGCAGCTGGTTGGCTGACATTGATGCACTTTATCAATTTAAAGTCAAACCTCTTTTACTTGTAGCAATAGCTAGCTGGTGAAACATGACAACGTTTAGCTGGGAGCAAAACTTCAGAAACTTGGGGGCAACTATTTACAGTTTCCCCAGATGCAGGGCAAGCCCTGAGTTACTCATGGTTTTGTGGAATAGTTTCTGGCTTGTCGAGCGGATGGCTTTTAGACTGTGGCTCTAGGGTGCTTAGTAGAACCTTGGCAACTTAAATAGCTGAAGGGCTGAGATGAGCAGCAGACTCTGACAGCTTGGACCTTCCATTTGCATCTCTTGCAGCTTGGGCCTTCTCAGCAGCAGTCTCTTACAGCATAAATAGGCTGGATACCTCTCAGCTTCTCTGCAGATAGATTGTCATCTTCTTTTTGCATCATCGCAGAACTGGAACAGGCCTGTACCAGGGACAAGGGACAACATGCCTCAGAGGGAGGCGATGGGTAAATAACCCAGGTTCCACCTCTTAATGGGCTACTACCCCTGCCTGCTGCCCTAGCTGCAGGTTGAGGGGCCTGGGTTCTGATTTGTTGCTTAGAAGGGGCTCAATACCAACACTAGAACTACTTACATGGTGTCTACACCCAGAGTGACTGTTACATAGGTTCAAAGATAAGCTAGCACAACCCTCTGCGAAGTTGTACCTACCCACAGCCCCCACCAGTGGTCCCACACATGGAGTTACACAAAACCAACCTTTTAGTTGGCATTCAACAGTACAGGTAGAGGTGAGTGCTAATAATATGCTCACAGTAATCACATTTACCCACAAGGTCTGGACCTCTTGCATACACCCTGTGCACCTGTAAGGAATGATCTGCAGGAACAACAATGCATCTTTTTGGTTTTTTTACAATAATCTAGCACTCAGTAATAATATGCTCAGGAATCTAGGTAACATTCAAATAGCAAACTAATTTATTTGGGGATCTGAACAAGGGAAGGGGATGCAAATCAACATTAGGATTAAAGCAATGCTTTTGTGTTAGAGGAACATTCAAATGTATTCACCCCCTGGACAGTTTCAAGTCACTGCAATCTGGGTACCCAAGATGTAGATAGGTGCAGGCCTCAGCGCTGCTGTGGGTTGGCTGGCATTGCAGCTGATTGAGGCCCTTAAACCAATAAATTATTATTAATTCTTTCACCCTTTGCTGTTGCTATATCCACAATAACTTTAAACCCAAGAAAATTGTAATCCTCAGGCCTGATGACCTACAAACAGTTTAAACCATAACAAGAACTTGGAAGGCAAATCAGATGGCAAAACACTTCCTATTTTGTGTTGCAGGGTCAAACCCTGTTGTACTCACTGAACCAGGACCTCAGGATCTGGGTTGATTTCCAGGCTGGTTCCTTTCAAGAAATGGCTCTCTGGTTGTTGGCTGCAGGCTGTAGATCTTTTCCTTCTTGACAGGGACCAGGATACAGGTACCAGGGCTTACACAATTCACCCCCGCGTCAAGACCTCTCCCCAAGGGTGGCCACAACCCACGATGATCATCGTCACAGGAGCTGATTCCCCACACTGGTCTTCCAACAGTTTTGGTATCACAGGCAGCAGCAGTCTCTTAAATAAGTTGTTTGGCATCACAGGCTTTGGTTCTGGAACAGTCTTAATTAGGCCGCGCAGCTTATCCACTTACAAGCTGCAGTTCCGGGAAGGTAAGCTAGCAAAACAGAAATTCACATCTCTCTCCTTTGGCAATGGAGCTGGAGACAATTCCAGTAGCCCCAGGCTTCAGGTTCAGGCCACAGTCTCTGAGGCAAACAGGTCTCCCACCACAACACAGCTTGGTGACTCTCTGGCCCTCTGGCACACCTCAGATTGGAATTGAAGAGAGCACTTCATTTCTCCGATTTGGAGTCTTTAAAACTCTCTGCAGCAGTTGGCAGTTCCCCAATGATTCACTTGGGATGTCACAGCGAGGTAGGGTAGACAGGCCTCTCCCCAAATTCTCCACACCAAGTACAGAGCCTCTTCTCAGGCCAGAAGCTCGCACCACACTAACTCCTCAGCTGTTTCTTTCGACTCACTGAAAATGGGGTTCAGTAATCTGGTTGGCTGCCCAGGCTGTCAGTCACAGTTTAAGCATGCTGATTGGTTGAAATGGGAGCCAAGCACACAGTTCAGAGTTTCTCCCAGCAGCCATGGGGAAAAAAAGGACCCATTCGGACCCCTTGAGTTCTGATTGGTTCAACAAGGTCAAAGTATCAAAAATGGCGGCTGGCTGATTAAAATGTATACAGTCTCAACATTAAAGTTCATTTTAAACATAACAGTTTAGCTTCAGCAATAAACATTTGCTGCATTCAATAGAGCCTCATCCATACTTGTAAACAAATGTCCAATGAAGTTTGTGGGAGTACTGCCTGGCCAGCTGTGAGCTTCGTTTCACTCGGAATCAGCCCAGGCACCTTTTGTAAACTGTGTGAGAGGCCTTTCGGCACCATGCAATTCTGCTTAAAGTTGGACCAGCATAACATTCTGTGGTGATTTGCATATGCAGCCCATGTTGCTTTGCATTGTGGGGGCATGTGCAATTTTGTATTTTCTTGAAACTTGGCTTCCCAGCCAAATGCCCTTTGGGGTAACCCTTGCCTCAGTGTTTGTGCACAGAGGTTCTTTGTCTCCCAGGCTATATACTGTATACACAGGGCTAAAGCTCTTAAAGTCACAGCATGGTGGCATCCATTCACACACTTACGCAGGAACCAGGAATTCAGCAATACTTTACATCTGAATTTGAATCTACATCACTGGACTGAGTCAGGCTTCTTCAGGCAGAGCACCATCTGGGACCCTTCCAGGCATGGAGCACTGTAGTGTCCGGGGAGACAACCCAAGGTAAGCCCACTATTTTTTTTGGGGGGGTTACACTGTCCCCTACCCAGGAAACCTGGCATCTGCACCAAGTCCATTAAATCATGGCAATATTTACATTAACATTAAGTATTGGTCCAGACCATAGGATACTATATACAACATCTGTGCATATATAAAACTATTCACAATGTAGCATGCTATTAAATTAGATCTTACTTTAGGCATTAGGATATCCTACAGTTTTTAAGATTATTTGACAAGACACTTTAAACTTAGCTGTCACTCATTATGCTGTTTTCAATATCACATGGCATTAGATGGGCATTTAAAGTTGCAAGATACAGTTGTTAAACCACTGAAAAGATTGTAGAAGTAAGTATTACGTGATCCCCTTTTTTCTATTTGAATAGACCCTTCTATACTGGGTGGAGGTTTTGATTTTGGAGGAGGCAGTGAACACTATTCTAGGCAATGAATTGCTGTGGCATAGTCTTTTGCGCACGTTCATGGGCAGATCCATAGGCTTTCCTGGAGTGTCATACATGAGCTGAAATGCAGATTTGGCAGTTCTTTCTGAGCGACGCGGCAAAGTTGGCATTGGCACTTGAAGTTCTGCATCAGCATTCAGGTTCACGACTCCCGGTTCATTGTTCAGCAATGAAGCAGCTTCTGAAGAAATGGGTACTGCAGAACTTTATTGATGGTCATTATTATCTTGAACATCACTGTCACTCTCTAGCTGTTTAGGCACATCTTCACCCATGAGGGGTATCTTCACAAGATGGGAGTTGTGGTAAAACTGTGTTCTACCAGTCCACATACCAAGGAGGAGGGATGTCTTGTTTATCCACTTTTTCTTCTCCAAATATAAACCTGCTGTGCAACAGTACTCCTGAATAACTTTCTTATTCTTTTCTACAACTGACATAGGTTGGCCACCTACGACAGTCCTTACTTTGTCTGTTTTTCACCTTCTGTTCCACACCTTGACCTCCCATAGCCTTGCATTAAGTGAAGAAAGCACAGAGATGGCTAACTTGCCAGACTTATTTGCTGGCTGATTGAATAAAGTCCTGCATAGCATTTTGAAAGTGCTAGTAAATAAAGTGCTCATGTGCAGCAATAAAGAGTCAGGTGTTTATGTGCAAATGTAAAATGCATACAAATGTTATGCATAACAAACATTATTAAAGGGGTATTGTCATAATTAATTAGAAATAGGAGATGTTGAGAAAGGGAATCCTGGCTGGCAAGTGGAGATTCAAAGAATTAATACAGTTGAGGCTTGCCTTGTGTTTCCCTTTAGTTCCCCTTATATGTTTGAAAATGAAGTATTATATAAAGCGACTGAGTGGACAGGAGCAGCAACCCTTTATTCTTTCTGTTCCCTTCCCTACTGCTCTCTGTCCTATCTGTGGGCTCAGATGTAAAGAGGAGCCACAAACAATAATAAAATATGAAGTATGTGGCTCTTTTGCCATTTGTTTTCAGAAGCCCCGAATCCAGAAGGGCACAAAGTCAAGCAAAGGAACAGAGAAGAGAGGGTTCTGCTAGTAAACAGCAGCATGGCTGTGTTTAAACCCTCTCATCTCTAACCCAGTGCACTCTGTGCACCATGCGTCCACTTCCAGGAGACACCAAAAGTCTCCAAACAGCCTGGCATACGTTTGGTGGTGGAAAAGCCTCACCAGGC